>OX352761.1:30075759-31512634 GCA_947095585.1 Nephrocerus scutellatus
ACTTTTACGAATAGAACAGTGCGGGCTGCCGATACACTTTTGCCGCATGCTTGCAAGCCGTGAATTCCATGTCGGTTCTTAAATTTATGAAGCCATCCATGAGAATAGTTGCACTCAGTTTCAATTTTATATTGTCATGGAACCTTGTAGCTTTTTCTATCAGGATTGGCACAGATAGTGGAATAGCTTCGCTACGCCGTTGTCGAAACCAATCGTAAAGTGCTTGTCTAATTTGGGATTCTCTGTCTTTTAAGCTTTTTAAGTTAAGCTTTTTAATAGGATCCTTATTTCTTTTTATGTAGTAAACTGTAGACTCACTTATTATATACTTGCTATAAAATAAATCGAACACTTGTACCTTCCTCCAAATATTTTATAATGTCGTTTTTTCTTTAATTTGAAGAACTTTACGTGCTCGTTTGGTCGACATGGCGATACAAATGCTTACAAATTCTCACGAGATGTATTTTTTAAGAAAATTAAACTGCCTTTTTACCTGGAAAACAAACGGTAAAATTATTTTTCAGACTAAAACGTAGACGGTAAATTTGTTTTCCTGTTCAGAGTCCTGTGTCTGTGCCATTCACAACATGTTTGAATATTTACATGTGTACACTGTATTGCGGATATAAGATGTTTCTCCGGATATTAGAGTGCAAATTTAACAAAAGTTTTCTTAAAAATATTCCGGATATTAGAGTTCGGTTAAAAGAGTTTTACTGTACTTACGAATAGCACTGGAGCACAGTTGTACACTACTATAACATTTCAATTAAATATAAAAGTGCAAGAGTTTTTATTAAATAATAAAAAAAATTAAATTTCATGAATTTTAATATGACAACCTTGCTACACTCATTAAATTATATTTTTTAATTACTAACCGTAACTCGTGTAAAGAAATTTGTTAAAACGATTTGCTGCATCCTAATTGAGAATTGAACGATGACAAAAAAAGACAACCACAACTAAATAAATTCATCGTTGCATTATTTCCTTTCTTTATTATGTTGGCGCACCTCCATTATAAACCAACAAACCGAAGTGATTAAATGCAATGCTCACTTGAGGCTGCTCACCGCAGTAGGGGCTTGATCCACATTGATGTTATTTAAAGAACCTTTAAAAGTTTAAATAGCAATTTGGTGTCATCGGTTAAAAGCCTGTCGTCGATGACGACTAAGCGACGCCTCAAAGACCGCCGGCTTTGATACACGATCACAAAAGAATCTTATAATTCCATCGCAGTCGTTAGAGGTCGGCGAAGCAAAGATCGGCGGCGTTCGGTGGCTTTGGCTTGGCGTACGCTACCACTGCTCGGGACGATGCGATCAATGAGGATCCCTTGTTTTACGATCATTTTTATTATGTTGCACCTTTTTAGCAAAAGCTAAAGGAATTTTTGTATTGCTAACTATCTATAATAATAATAATAATTAAGTGCTTCTCTTCGGATCATTTGTACGAGTGTTTTCGTTTGTTGTTCTTCTTCTTCTTATTTTGCATATGCAATAAAGCGCGGGGGTGTGCCATAGGCCACGAATGTTTGGCATTTCCCAATCGGTTGAGATTTATATGCTAAGGTGCTCATTAACAAATGCTCACCGCTATTGTTTTTCTTTGTTCTATTTGTTACCCTTTCGTCTCCTCAAGCAGTGGCGCTTGTCTTTGAAGCTTTGCAGTATCCAGTCGAGAGAGAAAACCCAAGTCAAGAAAAAATAAATAAATATGTAAAGAGGATTTGTTGTGCGGTCGATCGTCATCGGAATTCCACTGCTGCTTTTATCTCAGAGCCAGGGCCGAGTCGGTTTGCTTACTGTGGAATGCTCACTGCTAATCAAGGCAGAAAAGGCAATCGATGACGCAGATGATGGTGCCCGTAATCATCACCTTTACCAAGAGCGGCTCTCTGAAGCTGAGACAGATGGTGCAGACTACGCTTTGTCATTGAATAAACGTACGTAAAGTAAAGTCAGACTTGGATTTTAAGCGCATATTCTTGTCGACGGCGATGATCGTAGGTAAATCTTAAGTGGCGCCAACCTGGATGTAGGTGCACTTTTATAGATTAGAAAGATCACACAGAAGAGGGAAAGGAGAAGAGATATTTTTATAGATATACTTGGTCATATTTTTTATTTCTTACATAATTGAAACATTTTTTAATTGTTAGTTTTTAAGGAAATAGGAAGTATACTAACTTATTGCTTGGTAATAATGGTAATAGTTTACGAGAAATTTAATCTAAATATCCTGTCATTGATAAACAGTAATTTAAAATTGATTCGTGATTTGTGATTTTACAATTTTGCTAAGAAATGTATGTTTTTGGTTTATCTGCAATTTGGCAGTTCTAAAATTGAATGAAACCGCAATGCAACATCGGCTTAAGGCTTAAGAAATCCTTTCCTGAACTTTTCCTTCTGTCGTATAGACTCTTCCCAACTATGTAGGTAAAAAAACAACCCATAAAAATTAAAATGGCTTATCACTTCCATAGTCTTAACAAAATAAGCATTTCTAAAATACATATGTAAGCAGCTTTTAAATTTCAGTTGTCTCCAATCAACTAGTTCCAGTTTTTGTATGCGCTCGCGTGAACTCGGCTTCGTGGAATTAAAAGGAATTCTTTATAATGGTGGTGTAACCTAATCCATCAGCGCGTGTGCTGAACTAGGAAATGATCGATATCTGGTTTCAAAACTTATAAAAACTCTGGAAATTTTATTATAGCATCATCAAAACTCCTTGCCAGGGTAGCATTTACTGCGTAAAAGTTTCGATCTGGACCATAAACAATAATTACTATAATTCCGATTTTACCAATGAGATTAACATAATGTTCTTCGATGAATGAGTGGGGCATGCTCGTATATCTCTATCATAATAATAATAATATTCGGGCGATAGATCATTGCGGACCAAGGCCTAGCTTTTCGAGACCATTTTTGTTGCGCATACGAAATCCATAGTGCCGGTCACTAAGGATTTCATTTGTTTCAAGATATTTCTTGAGCTGAAAATTGATCAGCGTTTCCATGACCTTGGAAAGAATGGATGTAAGTGCTATGGGTCGGTACGAAGAAGGAGACGACGGCTAGCCTTTTTTGGGTATGGGCTGGACAAAGGCTGTTTTCCAACTTCTCGGGAATAGCGTATATTTTTAAATTCTCTATATTAACTTCACTTGCCCGTGGGTCGTCGGTCGGTCGTCGGTCGGTCGTCTGTCGTGGATTCTTGCGATCAATTTTTAACCCACTTCCCATGGGCCGATTTTATTGAAATTTTGCACACTTGCGTATTTCCGGAGACAACACTTTCTATTAAATTTTGAGGCCCCTCGGGCTGCGGGGTCGGGGGGCTCCCAAACAAAAATTTTAAAAAATTTACCCGATTTTCTTCAAAATTTACACACATGTGTATACCCAATAAACAATACTTTTTCCAATTTCGATTTGGTAGTGATCGGGTCCCGGGTTCGGCCGCAAGGCCCTTATACATTTTTTAAATATCTGTACTGGCATCAGATATTCGTCGCCCTTTATGGACTGTCTGCGGTGTGTGCTGCGCAGTCGGCTGCGTTGCATGGTTTTGGTGGTGGTGGAGAGAGAGAGAGAAATCTTAGCGCACGCACAAATGAACCCAGCAAATGAAACGAGACATACATGTTTTATGCTTACTTCAACTTACATTTTTATTTACTGAATTGTATTTTTATTGATGTTTTTTTTTTGTTGTCGATATCAACTTACAGATAGAACAACAAGTTTTCACAATATTCTGTCATTTGGCGTTTTCATAAATTAGTTCAGAGCAGTAAAAGAGTTCTCAAGATAAATGTTCGTGTTTCTTATTTGCTCAGAGTATGAGCGTGCTCTAAGTGCTCAGAATAAAATGATCTGAGCTTTTTCAATTTTAACATCTGATGTCAAATGTTTGTTTCGATGATTTTCTCCTACAATAAAAAAAATGGCCCAGGATCGAGGGGCTCCCATATCAATTTCTGCGATTAGAGAATTTAGATGAAAAATTTTAATTTTTATGGGTTGTTTTTTTGTACACGAAATTGAAGGGCCGGATCCGAAAGGCGAAATGAGAAGCTTTCGGTGACAAATTATTACTCTCGGAATGTTTGTCACCCATTCGCGAGAGGTGGGACACCGTGAAAAATATTTTTGGTGTTACTGTGATTCGAACCACGAACCTTCTGCTCAGTAGCCAAGTGTATTTCCACTAAGCTACGGCGCTCATAGTTCCATCGATACATTCCGCTACTTAGGAATATACACCTTGGTTAAAAACTCCATTGAAATGCTGCTTTGACTACGGCCTCATTAATCATTTCATTTAAAATTATTGTTGCCACTTTGTGAACTACTCTACACACACTTGATTATGGATTCCGTGTTAGGTTAGGTTTGGTTGCGGTGGCAGCTAGTGCTCACTTAGACCATTCGCGGTCCTTTGTGTTACCACAGGATCTTATACCTTTCCCCTTTTCAGAAAATCGATTCAGAGCTCTTAAGGAATCGAAGTACATCTTGCACCTTGCCGTTGTCGAGATCTGATAGGTTATTCATTAACCGCTTACCTAAGTCTTCTGGGCATTAGTGCCGGACATGAGCAAAGAAGATGTTCTATGGTCTCCTCCTCCTCCTCGTCCATGCAGCTTCTGCAGAAGTCATTACATTCGACACCCAACCTTTTCGCATGTTTCCATAGAAGGCAGTTTCCTGTCATTATCCCTACAACCGTTCTTAGTTTACGTCTTTATAGAGAAATAATTCAAGTCCAGCTTCGGCCAGACCTGTCTTGAAATATTGCAAGTGTCGGTGTTTTCCCACCTTACATTTGTTATGGTTTCTGCCTCTTTCCGAAGCTCAAGATCCTCAAGATCGTACCAGGTCTAGCAAACTCGGCCGCCCTGTACTTCCCCTCAACATCTGTGTGGCCCGGGACCCAAATGATCCCTTTATTAAACTGCTCACATATCTCGTTAAGAGAGGAGTGACAGCTCAACGCCAGATTTAGATTTCAGCGAGACCGCCTCCAACGATTTTATGGCCGCCTGACTGTCCACATAAATTATAATCTTCTTTGAAGATAGTACATTATGTTTCAGCCAACTCATAACCTCTTCAATAGCTATCACCTCAGCCTGGTATACGCTGCAGCGTTCAGGAAGACGGACAGAGATGCTTACTTTTAGCTTGTCACAGAAGACTCCTGCTCCTACTTTACCGTCTAGCTTAGAGCCATCTGTGAAAAACTGTATTGTTTCATTATCGGTTACAGATCCACTCTTCCAGTCTTTTCTGGAGGGTATTGTTGTCCGAAAACCTTTTTGAATGCATAACACTGGTGTTATGTAATCAAGTTTCGTCAGCTCTTACTTTGGCGATTTAGTTATGGTGGAGTTACCCTTTTGAAGACTTTTCCACTGATTGACAGCTAACAGTCGCGTAGCTGTAATTGCCTATTTTTGTTTGCCAAATATATCTAGTGGGATAAGGTGGATCATAACCTCTAGAGCGCGAGTGGGTGTAGATCTCAGCGCCCAGCTTATAAGGATACAGGCCGCTCTTTGTACCTCCCCCAATATACTTTTATACGTGGTTTTTTCATATCTGGCCACCATACGTTTACCAGGCCAGTGTACCAGCTTTGTTTTCAAACCTCATTTTTTACCAGTGTCGTTCTGGCATATGTATAAAGCAATATACGCTTTATTTACTCTTTCTATTATATTAGGTTTCCAGTTCAGTTTCCTGTCCAAAATTGTCCCAAGAAATCTTGCTTTATACCATTTAGTGTTGGCGAATCAACTGTTGGAATCTTATATTTCCTGGTGAAAAGGACAAGCTCTGTCTCAATTGGGTTGACGCCCAGACCGCTTTTATTTGCCCATTCTTTACCGATTAAGAGGGCATTTTGCATAACCTCATTAATCGTTCTGAGGTATTTCCCTGAGACAGCTAACGCTACATCATCAACATACGCTACCACTTTTATCCCCTCTCCTTCCAATTTCAACAGTAATTCGTTGATTACTATATTCGAGAGGAGAGGGGATATTACACCTCCTTGCGGTGTTCCTTTTACTGCCTGCCTCTTTAAGATGGAATCTCCCTATAGATACCCCAGTTTGCCCTTTTCTTATTTATAAAGAACTCACGAAGGGCAGGTTTGATGTCTAACTTGAAGATTAAATAGCGATGGTCTGATAATGAGTGTTCTTTTGCAACCTTCCATTCTCTAACCTTATACGCTATAAAGTCTGATACGAGTTACATCAAGTACTTCTCGCATATTCTTTGTTATAAGGTACATATAGCGAGGTACGTAGTTAGTAAGTATTAAAAAAATTACTCACCTCTCTCATTTACGTAGGTGCTTCACCATACTGTGTGATGAGCATTTGCATCGCATTCTAGGATCGCCCCAATTTTCCTTTTCTCTGCATCAGAGATGAGCTCCTCCAGTATTTCTGGTAGAGTCTGCTTTTTCCTGTCCATGTATGCAGAAACCAGCCAGAATTTGGATTCCGTATTACATTTCCAATATAATAAAGAAAAATAATTAAAAGTAGTTAGAGGCTGCTATAAGGGAGTTATTGCATTGTTTCCCCTACTGCTCTAAATCTCCTTCAATTCGAAAAGCAGATATTCAATCAAAAAACTGTCGGAATATTCTTCAAATAACCTCACGAAACAAACCTTTATTTAATAATTTAAAAAAATAAAATAAGTACGACCGACTGCTTTTAAAATCATTTTGCAAAGAGGGAATTTTTTGCTAGTCAAATTCTGCTTAAATTATCAACATATACGATGTTAAAGTGATGTGCACAATGATTTGGTGAAACATAAATAGGAGAAAATGGTTTGATTTGCTATATACTTATCCATCTTCAATTGAGTATTAATCACTCACTCTTTTTCTATTTGGTGCAACGCTAATCTGGATAAGTACAGTACAGATAAGTACATTAAAAATTGTGATTATTCGCTTAGTTTTTAGTACAGCTCACCGTTGTAGGGCCTAGATCTGGGATGATTAGGGAGTCATACAGGTTGTTCTTAGTAGTCCGAGGGAGGACTTTACTAATCAATTTCTCTCTTAGCTTAGAAAACAGCGATTGGCAAGAGTGATTCTTCGTTTGCCGTGGCGTTTGAGATATCCGCATCGCCTCCCATCACACCCCTAATTTTTCTTCAGCTTATGAAATAAAAAGAATAACGAAAACTCTTATGCTAGCTATAAGCTTATGCTATATATGCTATCTGTGATCTGATAGAAAATATCTCAACTAAAATCGGAAACTTATTAACTCCGTTTGTTGTCCTCAATTTTTCTTACGCATTTCACAGACATTACGATTATAATCAGGCTCTTTCATTGATCATTTGTGCTTATATATTAAATTAACTCAGCTTTGTTGGACTAAAACCTATCTTTTACACTGTTAGTTACTAATTAAATTAAAAATAAAAACCTATGTATTTTCCAAGACACAGTGAAATAGTCAGTTGCATTCAACGTTTCCAACCCCATAACTCTTTCATTTTTTTCGTTCAGAGTCATCTTCTGATGTTAACATAAGAACGCAGCTAAGTTAAGGGATTCCTCTTTAAAGAATGTTTTGTTAAGCTTTGAATTCCGTTTCAATAGATTCAACAAAAATATTCAAGACCATTCTTAACCCATTAAGGACAAATCTGTTCCTAGCAATATAAATGGGCAAATCACTTGCTCGTATTAAAACCAATATGAGAAGCTCTTCAAACATTTTTATAGCGATTTATGTTTGAATGTGCATTTTTTTTAAACTCTTATCTAAAAAATTTAAATTAAGCAAAATCGTTAATCGAAATTTGTTGAAAGATACCACATATTTCAAGGCTTCATTGCATAAATTACTTAGCTGACTGAGGGTAATTGATGGCAGATTTAATTTTTGATATGCCTTATCACACTGATAGAAGAGAGGTAAATCGCACCATGAAAGAACAGAGGTATTATCGTTTCCAAATATAAAAAGCGCTAAATACTCGTATCGGTTTTTTACTAATTGTTCTACAAATTACTAAGCGTGTCGACGTCGCGTAAACAAACTAGCAGCAAAGGGGGCTATAATTTATTACTAACGCACGAACAAATTAATGCAAAAAAACAACGAATTACAATTAAGAAATTTGCAATTTTAATTTGGAGCCCATGATCGTGCCACAGCTTTGCTAAGCCATATACACATGACGCTCATTTTATCTAAAAGTAAACTGAGCCACACCGCTTACTTGTAATGTGCGAACGCAACGCGACGAAGAATCTAAATTATGCCATCGCAATGTCAATTATATTCGTTATAAAGTTTATTATCAAATTTCCAGTTGCTAAAAATCGTAATCGTGTCAAAAGCGCAAACGCGTAGCTAGACCGTCGGCGTCGATGGTAATTCATTAAGAAATTTATTTTCAATCCTTCCTCTTTGGTTGTTGTTTGACCAGCTGGCGAAATACCGGGAACTGAAACTGAACTGTCATTCAATCAGCTCAAAGTAGGTAATTATTCCAATGTATTGTAATTGTGTCCGAATTGACTATAGATACTAAGAAACACCATTACTTACCTTTGACTTTTTACCTTAATGTGAGCGATCCATCTTCTGTCGAAATAATGTATATATATATACCTGTATATCTCTGATGTATTTGATATCCATACTAAATAATGTCATTCTAGTAGATAATGGATCGACCGAGTTGGGAGTATCAAGAATAACCAGATTTATGTCCAGTTTGCTTGGTAATTAATCATCTGCAGTAATCTCTAGTAACGTTAAGAAGCAAAAGGACAACAAAAATAAAGGAAACGGAAGCAGCACTAAAAATGCACTTTAGATTCTTCTTAAATTTGCGTAAATTCGTTTGCGGTACAGAATATGCGACTAAAATTTTAATCTGCCTTAGGCTAACAATTCATAAACATAATGAAATTAGTCATTTAGAAGCTTAAAATATTATCTCGCCTCCACCTATTCCGAACTGGTTCTTTTATATGATTTTTAAAAAAGACAAAAAATAGGTAATTAGTCTTCTACCATCTTTCCGTTATAGATTAACAATTCGTGTGTAAATTTAAACTCACAGTTCGAGACTATGTCTGACTAATGTTAAAGTAATTAATCCTACAATTACTTATGGCGGGCAAAATAAATGAATGAAGACATTGTTACTTTTATGAAAAGGCAGAGAACGAAGGGTTAATGTTCAATGTTGGCTTGATAATTTAATGTATCGAATATGTTAGCCAGAAAGCCACTGAAGTAGGAAAGAAAAATTTCTTTGATTCTGCGATCAAAATGATGTGCCTGATATATTAGGAAAATAATACTTACTCTGCGTTAAGTTATAATACATAATTCCTTCCTTTCAATGTGCACATCAATCGATGTTTCAGACTATCACACTTTATAATATATCACATATTACTCACGTTTGTAGCCGGTCTCGATTTATTTTCTCCGAATTCTCCCTGATTCATTGAAAAAGCAATAGGAAAATCATGGTCAGGGAAAACTACAAAAAACTCTCACAAAGAAAATATGACATAAAATACAAAACATAAGTCAGCATTCAAAAATTCTTTGATCCTCTATTGAATAATTCGGACCTTCAGGAACGGGTTGACGTCTATTTCGAAGGCCTGTAGATTAAACCATTTGAGAAACACGGAGTCGACAAATTGATTCCACATCGTTGCCACTCTTGGATAAAAGGAAGATTTGAAATTTTGGGTTATAGATAAAATGGTTTTAAGGCAAATCTATGTTAATTAAAACTGAAACCAGTGTTTACGTTGCCAACAAAAGGACCTGGAACTAGAGAAGGAGTTTCTGAAGAGCATCTACCGTAGTAAAATTTGTAGAAAACACTTAAATCTCCCACATTTCATCGATGCTCCAAAGAATCAAGAGATGAAGCAATGGTTACATCGTTTATTATACGGACAACTTTATTCTGAATTCTATCATGATAACGCAAATGCGATTTCCAATCTAGGTGTCTAAGTTGAGCGAACCAATCTTATTTATAAGACAAACATGCCATACTCGATCAAAAGCTTTTGAAATATCCAGGTATACGACGCTTGATTCACCTAGATTGTCAATGCTTCGCTCCTTTTTTTCGAGTTGAATATTAGCCATTTTCCAAATTGAGGGAAAAACACCAGTCTTCATGGAGAGATGAAACAATTTGCTAAGCGGTTTTCTCCAGAGTATGTTGACATCTTTTCAATAAAAAAACTTAAAACTTTTTTCTTGTAGAACCCAACACTTTAAATCCTCCTTTTTTCCGAGAGTCTCTTTGATGTGGAATAAATTGGTAGATCCCGTGTTTCCCGATTCTTATTATCTGCAGGCCTTCAAATAAGCTGTTAACAACTTCCTGAAGGATAAAGATGAAGGTTGAAGTGCTCATAAGCTTTTTATTGATAATAAAATATATAATTAAAAAAAAAAAAAAAATTATTATCAATGTTATCTATATTATTTTTAAAATTTGTAATATTTTCTTGGTCAAGGTTTTTTGTAGTTTTCCCTGACCATGATTCATTGACGAAAGCATTTGGACTCGCGTCGTTTTAGTTTTTCGTGTTCGTTTTTCCGTATTGCTTTTTTAATGAATCAGGGAGAATGCTGAGAAAATAAATTGAAACCGGCTACAAACGTGAGAAATGTGATATATGTATATTGTAAATCACATTTCTTCGATTTTTATTTTATTTTGAATTTAATAAAGGGCTTAGCCCAACTTATTGCCGTGACGCAAGTCATTCAGGGAGTCCTCCATTGGCAATGAGTCTCTTTATAAAAATAAAAAAATAACAATAATAATGGCGGAATACCGTCGGATCCCGTTGCTTTACTTGGGTCATGTTCTTTATAAATCTTTGAAACAACCCGTGGCCGGAAATAGATTCTAGACATACCTAGGCCTACATTCGGGAGAATTGGTTAGCTTTGGTTAGATAAAGGAACGGTTGACGCACAAGCAAAATGCAAAGCTAAAAGATTAGCTTTCTCAATACCAGTTTTATAAAGAATACCCTTATAAAATAAAGAAGGAATGGATGAATTATTGTGGGCAAAGTGTCTTTTTACCAAGGAAGGAAACGACCAAAGCTTCGACTGTTTGAATCTGAATCTATGCTATCTCGAATCTTGAAGACATATATTATTTTGGTCCTGTTAATTATAGCGTTTGATCTGTTTCTGGCTATTCGAAACTTAACAAGGTTTTCTTTGCAAGTACAATTAACGTGGTCCAATTGGCTACTTTTTAAATTCTCTATATTAACTTCACTTGCCCGTGGCTGGCTGGCTGGCTGGCTGGCTAGCTGGCTGGCCAAATCTTGTGATCAATTTTTAACCCACTTCCTACAGCCCGATTTTATTGAAATTTTGCACACATGTATATGACAACACTTTCTATTAAAATTTGAGGCTCCTCGGGCCGCGGTGTCGGGGGGCTCCCATACAAATATTTTAAAAAATTTACCCGATTTTCTTTAAATTTTGTACACATGTGTGTCTTCGATGGAAAACACTTTTTATAAAAATTTGGAGCGATCGGACCCTTGGGGACCCCAATATACAATTTTTAAATATCGCTATATCGCATCAGATCACGGCAAAGTATGAGCTCTGTGCTTTGTGAGCAGCGCTGTTCGCTGCCGCTGCGGCATTTGGTGGATGATTTTGCCACAAAACGAGCACGCAGTGTGTGTGTGTGTGTATCCCCGATTAGAGAATTTACAAGAAAAATTTTAATTTTTATGGGTTGTTTTATGGGTTGTTTTATTTGTTGTCGATATCAACTTACAGATAGAACAACAAGTTTTCACAATATTCTGTCATTTCGCGTTTTCATAAATAAGTTCAGAGCAGTCAAAGAGTTCTCAAGATAAATGCTCGTGTTTCTTATTTGCTCAGAGTATTCGCGTGCTCTAAGTGCTCAGAATAAAATGATCTGAGCTTTTTCAATTTTAACTTGCAATACAAGGACACATCAACAACAATTTTACACTGAGATTCTTAAAGAATCAGGAAAAGAGTTCGCGTGTGACTAGGCATCATTTCTGAAAATTTACATCTTACCCTTCTAACACTCCAAGTGGTTTTTCATGAAACTAATATCCTTTTAAGCTCATTCAGTATTTAGAATGAATTACAACTATCCAAATGGCGAGCGCGCTTTACTATTTTACTTTAAGACTATGTTAAAAGTACATTAAATTTCACTCAATCCAGTTTGCGTACAGGAGAGTCAAAAGCACTGAAGGTGCCCTTCACTATCTTGTAAAGAAGATAAAGAGAACTTTTCGTTCCAAGGAAGTGGCCCTGTGTGCCTTCCTTGACATTAAGGGCTGTTTCGATAAAACCGGCTACGACTCTATTGCAAGCGCAATCAGTAGCAGGGGTAGCGAAGACTCGACAAATCATTGCGAATACTGCCATGCTTGAAAGTCGAGATATTATTTTCTTCTCGGGAGGAGTGTCTGTGACTGCATCCCCCAGTATCCCCAAGGAG
Organism: Nephrocerus scutellatus; assembly: GCA_947095585.1. Classification (NCBI taxonomy): domain Eukaryota; kingdom Metazoa; phylum Arthropoda; class Insecta; order Diptera; family Pipunculidae; genus Nephrocerus; species Nephrocerus scutellatus. The sequence goes on from OX352761.1 coordinate 30,088,353, forward strand.
GAACGCTTTCTCCCCTTCTATGGTTATTAGTCATTGACAATCTTCTGGTTGATCTTCACAGATCAGTCTGCATCGCCATTGGTTATGAAGACAATTTGGCGTTTTTTATTATAGTGGTAAACACTGCCCGACTATCACTAGTGTCACATTTTAGAATGCTGCAGAAGAGAAGGACCTTGCAAAACCGTTCTTGCGCCTTTTACGAAAAGAAGACTGGTCGATTCGGGACCTATCATCATTAAAGGCACCTCCTTAGACTAATCTTGGGAACACAAACTTCGTCTGGCCCACTGGGATAACGTCCCGGGTCTGAGACTATCCAAACAATTGATTAGACCCTTTTCCTACAAGGAAGTCCTTAATCTAAATAGGGACAGAATTAGGAAGCTGGAAGAGGTCATTGTGGCTTACGATTTCACCTTAACAAAATTGTTTAGGTCGCAGTGTCATATATGCCATATGGGCTAGGGTTATAGAAAATAAAACTCCGATGGACAACACTTTTTGTAAAAATTTTGGAGTTAGCGCGCCCCGGTCGTGCTCTCCGAGGGGGCTCCCATATAATTTTTTTAAAAAGTTACTCGATTTTATTCAAACTTTGCACATAGTGTATTCCCGATTAGAGGATTAACTTGAAAAATTATAATTTGTTTTTTTAGAATGATACCATTTTTTAAATTCTCTATATTAACTTCGCGAGCCCGTGGCTGGCTGGCGTACAGGCACACCAAATCATGTAATCAATTTTTAACCCACTTCCTAAAGCCGATTTTATTTAAACTTTGCACCCATGTGTATCTCCTATGACAACACTTTCATTAAAATTGCGGGGCCTCGGGGTCGGGGGGCTACCATACAAATATTTTACAAAAAGTACCCGATTTTCTTCAAGTTTTATAGACATGTGTATCTCCGATGGACAACACCTTTTGTAAAAATTTGGAGTGATCAGAATAAGGGGGCTCCCAAATTTTTTTTTCAAAGGTTTCCCGATTTTATTCAAACTTTGCACATTGTGTATCAATTACAGAATTTACACGAAAATTTTTATTGGTTGTTTTTTTTTACACCTATTCTTATTGCCAAGGGAAAACTCCCTGAATGACTTGCGTCTCAGCAATAAGGTGGGCCATACCCTTTATTAAAATTAAAATAAAAATCGAAGGAATGCAATTTATAATATATCACACTCCTCACGTTTGAAGCTGGTTTTAATTTATTTTCTCAGCCACACCTTTTTTATGTGTCCATTTTAACCACCAATTTCCTGTGTCCACTCAATAAACTAGGTCTTTCTGGGCAAGCCCGGTTGAAGTAGTTTATGCACTGCAGTGAAGTGGTAAGAGTTCATTGATTCCACGTGTAGTTTTGTTGCACTTTTGCTGCGGGAACAATGAGACGGCATGCATCTGTACTTATAAGTAGTAGTAGTAAGACAACCCGCACTATCTCGCTCTTGTTGACCGAATGCACCAATATTGTCAAAAAAATGTATCCAAGAGCATTTTTCAAAATAATCGTGTTGGTAAATACAATTTTTTTTTTTAATTTTAACGACCTTCATATCTGTATGGCTTAAATAATTTAATAAATATAAATTGTTTGATCTTAAAAATCGTTCTTTCAAAAAAGGCCAATAGTAACCTTATAGCTGGTAGCGTTCAAGAGTTATAGGGTGTAAAGTCATGTAAGGTCAAAAGTAAGTTTTCGTTCATTTTACAAAATTTCAATGATCACCCTGCTCTTGTTGACTGAATGCATAAATATTGTGAGGTGGATTTGTAGAAAATTGAATGGGCTTTAATACTGCATTTGTCAAAAAAATTATGCGAGAGCAAATTTCGAGATCACCCAGCTCTTGTTGACTGAATGCATAAATATTGTGAGGTGGATTTGTAGAAAATTGAATGGGCTTTAATACTGCATTTGTCAAAAAAATTATGCGAGAGCAAATTTCGAGATCACCCTGCTCTTGTTGACTGAATGCATAAATATTGTGAGGTGGATTTGTAGAAAATTGAATGGGCTTTAATACTGCATTTGTCAAAAAAATTATGCGAAAGCAAATTTCGAAATAATCGCGTGTGAAAATAAAATTTTAAAAATTTTATTTCTTGATATTGACGACTATCATATCGGTAATGGTTTTAATAATTTAAATAATTTACATTGTTTAACTTTAAAAATGTAATTTTCTATCAAATCAGACAGTGACTTTGTAGCTTGAAGTGTTCAAGAGTTACAGGGTGTGAAGTGATGTAAGGTCAAAAGTACGCCTCTTCGCATTAAAACGCTACGTACAACGCAGGGGGTGAAAATATATCCCCCTCCTTCACGATTTTTTTCACGAAATTAACCAAGGAATCACCCCTTTAATTATTTGCCACCTTAACGGATACACCCTGTATAATAAAAAATTCTTGCATCCTCTATTGAACAATTCGGACATTCAGGAACTGGTATACTTTGAAGGTCTGTAGATTTGACGTTTCGGGAAACACGGAGTCGACTAGTTGTTTCCACATCGATGTCACTCTCGCTAGAACATCTATAAAATTAGAGTACGTGACACCCAAAAAATATAAATAACCAATGTAACAAAACATGGGAAGACTTTTTTTGTTTTGCTGTGCTTTTGGCAAAACTATTGGTTTTATCGTAAATCATACCACATAATATCTTAAGAATCAAAGAATATATTTGACCAATTTAGGGCATTGTGGTCTCGCGCGGGTCGAGTTGGGGCTGCCATTTTGGTCCGTTTCGCAATTATTTCGTTTAAATATCCCCTGCTGTCCCCGGCAGTGATCGGGGGTGATGACGGGGGTAATTCTATATATATAAGTGAAAATTTATTTGTATGTGTATACATATATGTTTGTGCCGGACTAGCCCTGGAACGCCTACATCAACTTCAACAAATCTTGGTGCACATTATGATCTATAATGATGCATGATGGAGTCAAGAAATGTGGGAGGAGAGTTTTGGGGCCTAACTAAAATTTTAAATAAATTTAATAGTAAAAAGTACAGCAGCATGTACCAGAATTCTACAAGTCTTGAACAATAGGTTATTTTGACCAAATAACAAAAGTTTTTTTTCCACAAATCTTTGAGTAAAATTAACAGTTAACAATTGTATAGGCAAAACTTTACAACTGCAAAATTTTCCTTCTGTACCACAAAGCTACGTACAAGTGTAGACCAAATTTCACAAACAATTGTTAAAAAGTTGAAAAAAGTTAACCTGCAAATTAAAAGCTGTTAAGTCATTACAAGCCGCAATTTTGAGGTTTTAATAGGAATTTTAATCTTTTGTACACAAAACAGTACATACGTAAGTAAAATGAATTATTTTCTTTCATTACATTTGAAATAACAATTAATCTCAATGTGTTTCATTTACATTTTTGGGGTCTTTTTGGGGTATTTTGGGATCTTTTGAAGGTTTTTTGGAGGTCCTTTTATGATTCTTTTCCTCCTGCCAAATGCTTTCGACAAGCTAAATTTCTGGACAGATCGCTGTTGTTTAGTGGTAAGTCCTCACAAAGCTGAGTTTGTCCTATTCACCAGAAAATATAAAGTTCCACTTATTAACCCTCCTTCTATAAAAGGTATAAGCTTAACATTCTCTGATAGAGCCAAGTATTTGGGTCTTATTTTGGGCAGAAAGCTGAGTTGGAAACCTAACATACAAGAAAGAGTTCGTAAAGCCACAGTGGCACTCTTCTCATGCAAAAAAGCCATTGGTAGCAAATGGGGTCTTCAACCCCATGTAACTCATCGGCTATATACAGCGGTAGTAAGACCTACTCTTCTATACGGTGTGACTGTATGGTGGACTGCCTTAAATAAGAAAGTAAACCTTGACAAATTAAGCAAAGTCCAAAGATCAGCTAGTCTATGTACGAGCGGAGCACATCATACAACACCCTCCGCCGCATTGGACAATCTGTTCGACCTTACACCATTCATTCATTTTTACACAGACGGGTCAAAATTGATGACGGAGTCGGCGGAGGTGTTCTCTCAAAAAAGCTAAATCTTAGCCTCTCTTTCCGTCTACCAAATCACTGTTGTGTTTTCCAGGCTGAAATTATGGCGATCGTCATATTCTTGGATAGCCAAGCCGCACTGAAATCCCTGGAATAAGTCTCCACCAATTCAATTCTAGCCCTTAACTGCCAATCATCTCTCTTCAGATGGCGGTGCAGTTCAATATGCACCTGTGCTAGGTGCCGGGGCACAGAGACATTCCGGGTAACCGTATGGCTGACGAACTCGCAGCAAGCAAGGAACTATACTACCTTTCTTACCTGAATATGGTTCCATAGGCACACCAATCGCTACATGTAAATTCTTTTTAAAGCTGGATGCTAGTGTAAAAACTAACTGTAGGTGGACAAAAGGTACAACGTGCACAGCGAAAAAGTAGATCTGGCCCAAGCTGGATCCGAAATGCTCCAAGTGTTTGATCTCTCAAAAAGATCGCACATCGGTTCTATTGTAGGTGTCATCACTGGACACTGGTCTCATAGGCAGGTATGCAGCAAGACTTGGAGTCTTCTCGAATGAATTCTGCAGAAACTGCATAGATGAGGAGGAGGAGGAGACCATCATCCATCTTGTCTGTACTTGTCCACAACATCAAACAAGTCTCACTTCAACCGCGCGTAAAAGGTACACGCACTATTTTTTATTTGCTTTGTTGACTGGCGCCTAAACAAACGAAGCTGATAGTTTTCCGACACTAGAACAGCCGACATACAATTGACCATGCGAGAACCATAGATTTTCAAGGTAAGTGCCGCAAATACTCAATGACTGCCCTTATGATTTCTTTATTGTAATTGAGAATGCAAAATTCACCCAAAACGGCAAGTGCTTAAAGTTTAATGACATGTCGTTCGGAATCATTGGGATGCGTTGACAGATCGCAACAGACGACATTTGCGCACATAGCGCCAAAAACAAACAATTGTATCTTAATAAGTAACTTTTTATTCAGCACTGAAATTAAAATAAAAAAAAAACAAAAGCTTATGAACCGCATTCTTCAAAAATACTTTTTTTTTTTATGAAATTTCATTCGCCACTAACTTTAAATAGTTAAAGAATGATGTTATATTGTTCATTTCCTTTTATTTTTAAATTTAAATTTTGTATACTTTTGTATAGTTATTATAATTATTATATGAGTTCCTTTATTTCTATTGTTTAATTGCCTATAATAGCTTAAAACACAATAACTGAAATGAGTAATGAATAAATAAATAAATAAATATTAGAAACTATTGGAAAATAAATGAAGTAAAAGACTTTTGTTGGACAGATCGAAAATCAAGACAAAATTATAAAAAAAATTAATTTTATTTTACTCGTAATTTAGGCAGGAATGCGTTTTTCCAGATTTTTCATTTTACCGAAAACATTCATTTGATGTATTTCATCAAAAAACATCCAACTTATCCCTTTCAAAATTGTACTTTCTTTCAAAATTTTCCTACTCTCTTTTGTAATTTTCCTTTTTACTTTTGCTAAAAATTTATCCGGGAGCATAACGAACAAAACAAGAAAAGAATCAACCAAATATGTCATTCCTATCGTCAATTATGATCGAGAGTGCATAAAAAAATTATGATTTTGGCTGTTTTTCCGAATTTTTTCACTTTCCTTTGTAATTGTCTTTTATCCTTCCCAGGACTATAACGACCAAAACAAAGAAAGAATTATGCAAATCCAACGTTCAAACTGTGTGTTATGGTCGCGAGTTCATACAAAAATCCTATGAAAGACAGCTCTCTTAGTTTTTCCCGAATTTTCCAATTTTCCGGTCAACTTTTCAAAAAAAATTTCCACATAAACCTTACTCGAACCATGACGAATATTTTAAACAAAAACACGGATCGAGCCGTTCTTAAGTGATGCGGTTACCAACGAACAGCTTTTAATTTTTATTTATATTGAAGAAAGAAGAATAAATATATATAAGTGCTTTGGTTTTGTGTTCGCGGTTTAGTTTGCTTGCCACCGCTACTTAAACAATTGAATTGTACAAAGGTACAAGTCAAGTGGTTATCTTTTGTGATACAGTAATTATTGTTACCTGTTAAATCTGCATTCTTGGCAAGTACCTGATATAGAAATGTCAAAACATAGTTTTCTGATCGCTTAGTAACGTTTCTAACTGGAAAATCTGCTTCGTGATACAAGAATGTTTTGACGCCGCATTAACGACGTCAACATCTTTTTTGTTCACATGTAAAATAAAACCGATCTAATCGATCGATCGCAAGAACATCAAGAACATATTTAACGACACATTAGCTGCAACAAACACCTGTTTACAGCGAGCTCGTCATGCAGTGGTCGTCCGGCCAGATCTCGGATTACGATATCACAAGATAAGATAATGATGCTACGGCATTGCATTTGCGTCGCTAAATGATCGCTACCAATTTAGTGGATCGTATGTCACAGACGAGATTTCTGTTGTGTGTTTCTTCTTCCTCCTTCTTGTCTTGCTCGTTCTTATTGATGAACACTTTGACTAACATGACCCCGGTGGACTTGTAAGTGATATTGTAAAAAAATGTTTCTTAGTCCATTTTTAACATTTGATTTTGCAAAATTTATTTTAAATACACAATACAATTCGTTAAAGTAAAAAAAAAACATTAAATACAAATTGTTATTATTTGGTAAAATTTAATAAAAATTTAAAATATTTTATAGAAAAAAAACGGAATTATTTGGAATAATCTTTTTTTTTGGTTTATTGGCTCGAACGGTTTTGCGATATCGTTACAACGACAGCAAAAACGTTGCATTCTTTTGGTATTTTCTATTATTACTTAGCTTCATTTAGTTCGCTGTATCTTGTTTAGTCTGACACAGTATGTGTACATCAGTTATTTCAGTTATTCGACGATCTCTCGGGAAGACCAATGCGTGTAATGACACTTGGAGTTAGCTCACCATTTGCCGACCGTCCACCATCAAGGGGTGGAACACTAGAAAAATGTTTATAATTTCTGTACAAAAAAAATTAGGAGGCTTAACGGCAAACTGCACTCTACTTACGTTTGTGTGATTTGTCGACTCAACGTGCTTGAGTTTGGCAAATGCGGCGATTGACTTTGCGACGGTGGATTACTGTATGGCGAATGACTCTCTCCGCCAGTTGACAGATTCGTGACCCCCTGGCGAGTTATGTTAATCGAGCCTATTTCATGGTGTACAATACTGAGACTTCGATTGCCTGCTATGGACATGTCGTGCAATTCATTCGATTGCAGTCCAATTCCAACTTGCGAAGGATACAGTGGATGTAGGGAAGATGCTGAAACCATGAGGCCTGTAAGGATTTGTTACCAATTAACCTAGCTGTTTGTTTTTACTTTCAGAATGTAAGGTAATAAAAAAAATAATTTTTAGTTTTAAGCGCATCAGACCGTTGTGGTCTAAGGTATAGGTTCTCGCAACCATTCGTGTTGTGCATGTTATATTTTTGGCACGCAAATGGAATGGACCTACAATTTAAAGCCATATCCTGAAGGCAAATTGAGAAACCGTGAAAATGATTTTAAGCGTTTTTCTGGTATTCGAACTTCGAACTTAACGCTCCATACTCCAACCCAACGCCTTAACCACCGAGCCACGGTGCCCACATATTAAGAAAAATTTTTGCATGTTATATTTTAGCACGCAAATGGAATGGATCTAAAATTTAAAGCCATATCCGGAAGGCGAATTGAGAAACCGTGAAAATGGTTGTTGGCGTTTTTCTGGTATTCGAACTTCGAACTTTACGTTCAGTACTCCAACGTCTTAACCACCGAGCTACGGTGACAACGTATTTTGTATCATTATTACATCAAACATAGAAAAAAAGCAAAATAGAAATTTATTAGGCTTCCCGGCTGAAAAACTTACTCGGAAGTGTAGTTCTCATTGGTGTTCCACCATTATTTTTTGGCTTACGTTTCCGATTTTGGATGCCTTCCTTTTTCATTGACAAAGGACGATTTATGTTGTGCAATTTAAAGTACAGTCCACAGGCGTTGCAAACAGGCTGGCCCTCGTTATTACGTCGCCACAATGTTGTCTTTGTTGTGCTGCAATTGGCACAGGACACACCATTCCGCCTATTGCTGGCAGCAGCTGATGTTTTTAGCTTGGATTGCCTGGCTGACAGCCGGCTAACCGGTGGCAATCTTGCACCCGAACAATGAAAGCATATGATATCAGTGTCTCGACGCAACAATTGCGACCCGCAATATTGGCACTTAAGTTCTGTCGCTCCTGTTGCGTCGAACGATCCAGCCGTTGTCGTTGACCAGGACGGTGGGAGATTTGCCGTGCCGTACTCATCGTTCAAAATCTGATGATGATAGTTGCTCTGCAATTAGAATTGTGTTTTAAAATGATATTTTATCTAATATCAGAAAGGATTCTTACAATATTCTGGAATTCGATGCCATTCGGCGACCAAAAAGATGTTTCCGACCCGGGATTCTCATAGACAGCCATCGGTGGATATTGACTATTTGTACGAAAGGAACTCAGACTTGGATCGCTCTTGCATATTAGGGGATTTGTTCCAGATAAATTGTAAATTGAACCACCACTGCTAAGTGAGCCATAAGGTCCAGCTTGGCTATAATTCGTCGAGACTGTGTACGCGGTTGGTTGGAGAGAGGCGGCTGTTCCTAAATCGGTGAACGTTTTTCCCTCGTTGCCATGCGTACCACCACCATCGACAGTGCCGTTTAGTGGACTCTCGTAGAAAATTAGAGGCGGCTGGTTACCACTCTCGGTTGTTATTGTGTCCGTAAAACGATCGTCTTCGTAGCGAAGACCCGAAGACGGTGTTGCGTGACCGCTATGTCCACCGTGATTATGTGTATGATTCTGATGGACAAGAGCCGATGAGGATACTACTGATGCTGAATCTTGGTATACGCTGTTTGGGGTGGGGCACTGTTGCAATTGCTGTTGTTGTTGCTGATGGTGTTGTCGTTGCTGATGCTCGCCGGCCGATTGGTCTTTCTCGATCGATTCGATTTTAATCGTTGGATTCTCGCACACAATCAGATTTGTCGTCGGTTGATTACTCTCATAGGAGTACACAGTTGTGGGTTGTTCCTCGCTGCGAGGTGCCATTTGAACATAATTTGTTGGCGAATGATGATGATAATCCGTGGAATTGTCTTGGTCGTTGTCACGTTGATCGTTCAGTTCACTACGAGATAGGAAATAGCACAAAAATAAATTCAAGATTAGTACAGTAAAATAAATCCGTTGATAAGTGCAAAGAAAGAAACAAGAAAGTTTCAAGAATACGCTAAAACAAGCTGATTACTCTGTATACAGGGTGTATGGTCTATTTATGAAAATAGACCACCATCCCTACGATTTATTTCTTGTAACTAACCAAAGAATCACCACTTTAAGTATTTGCCACCTAGACTGATGCACCCTGTATAAATAAATAATATGGAATATGGATAAATAATCTAATATGTTGTTTGGTTTCATCATCATCATCATATTTGGCTCTACAACCGGTTTCCAGTCCTGGTCCGCAATTCGAGCCGATGTCATCCAGTTTGGCATCCCTAAACTCTGGGCGTCCTGGTCCAAGCCATCCTTCCAGCGTAGGCTTGGCCGGCCTCGCTCTCGCGTTCCATAAATCCTACCGCAAATGACTTTCCGAGCAGGATTATCTTCGCTCATGCGAGCTAGTTGTCCTGCCCACCGTAGCCTACCGAGAAAAATTCTCTTCACTATGTCGACATCGCGGTAACGTTCGTAGATCTCATGATTATAGAGTCTACGGAACAATTCTCCATAAGACTTTTTTCTCGAACGCGGCTAAGAGGTCACAATGCTTTTTGCTAAGAACCCAAGTCTCGGATACATATGTAAGTACTGGTATGACCATTGACTTATATACCGGCAGCTTGGATGTTATGGTTAAATTCCTGGATTTGAAGAGTCTTCACAGACTATAGTAGACTTTTTAGACTTAAGAAACTGTTATCGGTTGCTACAGTTGACCCGACATAGTTAAAGGATTGCAGTACGTCAAATTCGCACTCCACTATTTGAATTGAGGGACCAATGTTGGATGTTTTACTCGCAAACGTGGCCACCATGTACTTTCTTTTGCTCTCATTTATGTGCAGCCGCAAATTTCGTGCCGCCCGCTCGATCTGGATGAAAGCTTCCTGTACAGCTCTTTGGTTTCTACCAACGATGCCAATACCGTCTGCGTAAGCCAGTATCTGAATGGACTTATAGAGGATTCTCTTATGGCTTTATAAAGTTCTACTCTGGCTATGCTATCATAGGCGGGTTTAAAGTCATTATGCAGCTCATGAAAGTGGTCTTCCAATCGCTCTAAGATGCATTTGAGATCGGCGATCAGTTTACCCTCTTTGTCTTTGCAGCATGTGAAACGCGGTGTATATCCCGCAGACTCTTTGGTAGAACTTCTGCGGCTGGTGCGGTCCTCGCTCTCTGTACTGTTCTAGTTCACGGACAAGATTCTTCTCCCAGACTGGTTTCTATTGCCGGTAAACTGTTTTTTCATATCTTCTGAGCTCTTTATATTTATCTTCTATGAGATTGTTGCATTGCTCGGTACGCAGCATGCTAACGTTCAGTCACTAGCTTACATTCGTCATCAAACCAGTCGTTCCGATCTCTACGGCTAGTAAGATGGAGTTAGCAGTACTAATGACAGTATTCCTAAAGCGTGTCCCTTTCTCTTCTACGCCCGGCATCTCAGCCCCAGGACTTACTCTCCCTTGAATTAGGTCGAGTCCTATCGCATGACCGTTTTTTTGGTCTCTTCGTGGTCCAAGTCGACGTGGCGGCAACACGTGGTCTATCTGGCTGCAAGTGGCTCCATCAGGAGATACCCAGGTGGCTTTGTGAATAATTTTACGCGCAAAGCTTGTACTCGCAACGACCAAATTATTTCTTGCTGCCATCTCTATGACTCGTTGTCCATTTTCATTAGTGTTTTCGTGTAAGCTATGGGTGCCAAAATGTACTGCCTGAATACTGGTTCCCTACCTATTTTAGCATTCATATCCCGCAGAATGATTTTAACATCATACTGAGGGCAGGCATGGAGTTCTCATTCGACTGATTGAAAGAATTATACTTTTTCATCTCTGTAGGTGCGTGAACGTTTATGAGGCTTATGTTTTTAAACCTACCCCGCACGCCCGTTTTAAAGCCGATAACGGTGGGTTTCATTCTTTTGCTGACCAGAAACCCCACCCCGAGCACATGATGTCTTGCATGACAGCTGTAATATATGTCACATTCTGATTTTTGTAAGAAACCATTCCCCGTCCACCGCATCTCCTGGATTGCAGTTGTGTCAGCCTTATATTCAGACAGGGTGTCGGCCAGCTGCTGTTCAGGTTGAGCTCTATACAGTGAGCGTACGTTCCATGAGAAAATTCTTAAATCGTTTATACGTTTTCGTTGCCGTGGTCGTCGTCGTTCATGAGTCTATCCGAGGCTGATTTGGGGTTCCGTGTTCTTACGGGCGAGGTTATTGGCCTCGCGCCAACCTTACTTTGAATTTCGCTTTTCCTGTACTGGAGGAAAATTACCAGCGGCCACCACGTGGAGGTTTGATTGCACTTCCATTAGTCAGTTATAGTTGCGGTCACATGCATTTCTGAAGCATTTTGTGTTATTCGCCCTACTCTGTTATTATATTGAATTTATATTATTAATGATTAAAATCATTAGAACTAAACTGGTAAAGCTAAAGTGTATAACCAAGAAGAGGTTTAGGTTATTTTAGAAACCATGCCGTTGTTTTTTTATTCACGTTAAACTGTTTTAGGGAAAAAAATTAGCATTAAACCAAGAAAAATCTCGAATTTGAATTGTGTACAGTTTTTTATGGAAAAAACAAACCATAAAAAATTTTCTTGTAAATTATCCAAAGGGAGATGCACATGTGTGCAAAGCTATAATAAAATTGGGTTATTTTTAATAAAGTATATTGGAGCCCCTCGGTCCTGGAGACCGATTACTACCAAATTTGAATAGAAAGTATTGTCATCGTGTATACTGTCTGAATAAAATCGAGCTTTCGGAAGTTGGTTGAAAATGTATCACAAGTTTTGAGACAGCCACCGATAACTGGGCACGCAAAGTTAATATAGTGAATTTAAAAAGAAGGGAGATATAGAAAAAAAAACACAAAATGATTAAAACTCTTGCGGAAAGCTGCGATTACATAATTCTGTCTAAATACCGTGTTAGTAGACGACCATCAGTTTTATAAATATTGGCAGTTCATCAGAGAACACATATAAATTATTCTGATATAGTATGAAGCAGATTTTAATAATGTACTTTATAAATGAGCTCCACAGAGACACGAAAAACTACTACACGCCTACCACGAGCTTTACAAATGCACATAGACTACTAAATTGTTACCGAGAACCCATTAAGAAGTCTGCAAGTTGTCTTTTTAGAAGAATTTAGAAATAAGCCATCCATATCATATTCAGCGACAAATACTAGATTCCAACAACAAATACATCGACCAAATACAACTAAAACTTTTAAAACAAATTTAAACTTTAAGAGAAATAAAAATTTATTATAAAATTATACATTATAAAATTACAATTAAATTGGTTGAGTACCCGGAGTTGCCCGGGCACCCACCCTCCTCGAACACCACAACATGACCAACATTTCCCATCATCCTTCACCATCCAAAAACACTGACTAATGTAATAAAAAAACTCATTTCATGTGGAGAATTTTGTTTTCCTCGTCAATTGACCACGAATCTAACTCAAAATATAACCTATCATATGAAAAAACCGCTTTGCAATCGAAGCCGCCGTTCGTTAGTTAAAGAAAAACATCCATACATACATGCATCCATCCATACATACATACCATTAAGAATTATAATAGTTATAAATCTATTGCAGTATTTATTATATGAAATACATGCATTTGTTTTTTTTATGGTGTACACACGCTCAAGGGATGTGCACCCTTTAATGCTTAGCATAGCGTGGGCGTTAGGAAACTAAGAATAGGAAAATATGAAATGTCTATGCACGTGTGTCTTAAATGACTGCAGATCATACAAATGCGGAAACACAGAGTCGGGCAAATCATTCCACATAACTATTGTGCGGCTTAAGAAGGAATCACTGAATTGGTTAGTTCGTCCGAAGATAGGCCGTGGGCTCGTGTTGAGGCGCGGGTATTATGGTTGGGTTCGAGAATGGGCGCTTGTGTAAAAAGCGATAAAACAGTAACAAGTACGAAACATTCCTACCCTGTTCAAGCGAGTCGATTGTTTTCGGGATATTGACGTCACCAATAAGTTTTATCGCGCGGTCCTGAATTCTGTCTAGTAGATGTAATATGGTCTTGGTGCACCTGCCCAGACAACACAGTTGTATCCAAGTTTAAGGCGAATATATGTCTTGTAAATAGTAGCCAGTTCTGAAGCAGTAAAGTACATTTTGTACCGTTTTAGGAAACCTGAGCATTTCGCAGCATTCTTGCAGCAATGGTAATGGCGAATATGTGGTCATCCCAACGAAGCTTGTTGTTGAAGCACATCCCGAGAATTGTGAGTTTTTCAGTTTTTTTGATGCAAGATCCACTCAAGGATAAAGGTTGCGGGCTTAAATTACGCTTCGAAGAAAGATGAGAGCATTGGGTCTTAGAAGCATCAAATTCAACTTTCAGAAATAAAAGTGCTTAACATACGTTGTTGTTTAAGTTCCACTTGCGTTGTGGAGGGGCGTATAGAAGGATGAAATCATATAAAAAGGTAAGAGTGCTGTCGTCAGCGAAATAATGGATTTGATTAGAAGTTGCAAACAGGAGATAATTAAAATAAGAAAGATTGTCGGAAACAAAACAGAGCCTTGCGGAACACCAGCGTTTGTGCGGTGAACATTGGATTTAAAACCGTGCAATATAACCTGGATTGAACGGTCAGAAAGGTAGGCATAGTAAGTTCTTTGATCAGAAATAAAAAGAATCTCAATCTATAAACACCTAGAACTATTTGGTGAAAAATGCGGAATCAAATCCAATAAATCAGAGCAACATATTTTTTTAATATTTTGAGCACTCGTAAATGCTCTTATAATGCTCTGTTATATGCTTGGAACAGCTTGGCGTTAAAGAAAAGTAGGATAAAATAAATAGGAAATGTCGTGATTGAATTGAAAGCAGGACCCAAATTACCGCATCAGTGATCGAACGAAATCCATTTTGGAAAATTTCTATGAAAGTCCATCAGGTTCATTTTCTTTTTTTAAATTCTCTATATTAACTTCACTTGCCCGTGGCTGGCTGGCTGGCTGGCCAAATCTTGTGATAAATTTTTAACCCACTTCCTACAGCCCGAATTTTGCACACATGTATATCTCCCAAGACAACACTTTCTATTAAAATTTGAGGCCCCTCGGGCAGCGGGGTCGGGGGGCTCTAATACAAATATTTTACAAAATTTACCCGATTTTCTTTAAATTTTGTACACATGTGTGTCTTCGATGGAAAATACTTTTTGTAAAAATTTGGAGCGATCGGCCCCTTGGGGACCCCAATATACAATTTTTAAATATCGCTATCATAGCATCAGATCACGGCAAAGTCTGAGCTCTGTGCTTTGTGAGCAGCGCTGTTCGCTGCCGCTGCGTCATTTGTGAATGATTTTGCCACAAAAAGAGCACGCAGTGTGTGTGTGTGTGTGTGTGTGTGTGTGTGTGTGTGTCCCCGATTAGAAAATTTACAAGAAAAATTTTAATTTTTATGGGTTGTTTTTTTTAGTTTTCATGTTCAGCCATATCAAAAGCTTTCGAAAACACAACATCAACCTAGCGTCTGTTTTTAAGCTCTGATATACTGTAATAGAGAAATAGAAATAAGTTAGATCCAGTTGATCAGCGTCATATTTATTAAGCCGCGTTGAAGTTTCGATATCTTGTTTGAAAAATAGTACACGAGTTTTCTTTTTAAAATAGCTATAAAGAATTTTTGAACCAAAGGTAATTCAAATTTAGGACTTTAATTCTTGTATTTTGGCGTTGTCCACTTCTATCAATTGAAGTTATGGACGAAAATTCCTATCCTTTAAGAATTCACCACAAGCCAAAGTCAAATTAAATATGTTCAATAACTGCATTCAGATTGCAAATTTTAGTAAGAAGTTGGGAAAATTTAATGTATTAGTACACATTATTATTTACATTAGAATGTTCCTATTATACGTCTTAATTCATACTGAGAAAACTCTGGCCAATGTTTGTTTGGAGCTCAAGATATTCAGAATCAAAGCCCGGTTTAGTATAATTCTACTGAAATAAGATGCTTATATACACACAACACTTGAATCGCTGGATGATACATTATTTTTGTATGATATATTAAAAGGCATTTTATTTAAAATATTTTTAAAATTTTTAAACTGTTCGGGTTATGGTTAGGTGGTTAGATGACAACAGGAGAGGTCTGTGAGGTCTAGTGAATGCCTGAGGATTGTATTTATGCGGAAATACTGAGCTTAACAAAGCAATCCACAGACGAGTTTTATACGGCTAAAAAAAATCTCCAAACTTCACAGTACGTTCGAAGATGGGCTTGAATATAAAGTAATAAGCATTTATAGCATCACTAACTTTTAACGCTAGGTCTGGTCTAGCAGATGCCAAGTCCTCAAGTTTGGGGCGAATGAACGCATTCTTAATAGTACACAGACCATGTTAGAAAACCTTAACACTTTGGTGCAGTTTTGGCGACTGTTAATAAGTGCTCATTGTATCAAATCTTAGCGTTATGGTTATGGTTTGCCTAGACGGCAAGAGACAGCATTGGGTTAATTCTACTCTGTTATGTTCTTCCCATTTTTTATGCTGTCCATGTCGAAATTAATCGCGCTTAACATACATTGATGTCTCAGTTTTTTTTTTTCACTTGCGAAAACGAATGATGTTCATCAAACTTATATAAGAATCTCAGAATGCCATCGTCAGATTGTCGGGGACAAAATAGAGCCATGGGGAACGAAACCATGCCCTTTATTGACTTAAAATCGTTCTAAAAAAATTGTATTGAGCGGTCCAGTTCTAATCAAAAAAAGCAATTTTTCATTGACTCCATAAGCATGTTTTTTAAAAAAAAAAAGTCAATAGACTTGAAAATACAGGGAATTACAACTTTGCTTTCACCACATTGATGAAGATGAAGCACTTCACTTGCATCGACATGTAAGGACAATTTCCACTTATTTTTCTTAAGTTATATTAAAAAATTTTCAGAATTATTTAAAGTGTTTCATTGAAGATGGCAAACTATGGATACAATTACGCCACTTTATATAGCCAGAAGTATTTTTTATACAGTAAGTGTACTTATATTTCCTTTCAGAACTAAAAGTTGCGTTTCATATAGCATCTACATAAAAGTACGTACGTGGGTACTAATAATGGGAGCATGGTTATTATTCTCCGACTGAATCTTAATATTGTCACCGAAGCGCTTAAAACTTTCATTTGTAATAAAAAAACGGAGACCGATCAATTTCGTTTTAAGCTCCGAATTTTTGAATCTTCGCACTATTTTTGTTTTTAGATGATGACAAAAGTTGGAATAAATTAATTTTTACTGGCAATGCCAATAGTAAAATCTCGTCCTTTTGGAATTCTTAGACATGTCGTTGTCAGAAAAAATTTTCCACTTTCCACTAAGTATTAAGTTGAACATTTTTACTTCCTGCGTACGTTTAATTTTTTCAAGCATTTTCACCAACGCTTAGTTTTGTTTTAATTTTGTTGTTGTTTTGACCGAAGTTACAAATTATATACTTACAGCGTTCCAGCAGTGGTCAAAATCCTTCGTTGTTGAGTCCGCACAATCGAAACCGTCGAATTGATTAGATCACTTCGCAGGAGTTCTTCATTAGATTGCTGCTGTGCATGTAGTTGTTGATGTTGCTGTGGCGTATGGACCACAGATGACACAGATGTGGGAGATTGCTGCAATACTTGCTGACTGGATTGTTGGTGTGTCTGATGTTCTGGTTGCTTTTCCAATGTTGACGTCTGTTGGGGTGGGGGTAACTTATCCACACTCGGCTCAGATTTTATGTCCTCCAATAATAATTGGTGCTTGGTAGGCTTTAGTTGTTGCTGTTGTTGCTGCAATTGCTGTTGACCTTCCATCTATAACAAAAGTAAAGAGCACAATGAATGGTAAAGAATATCAGCTGGACGTGATGTGGTAGTGTCAGAAGATATAATTTTGTGAATTTTTAGGTTAACAACAAAATCAACAAAATGCGCTCACTTTAAAGTTCCTGACCGGACCTGAACCAGAAATGTCTACCCGCCGCTGTACTCGCCCAACAATAATTAGTTACGAGAAAATTCTTTTCGAACAACATCTCGTTGGCAGGTCTGAAGCAAAAGTAATTTTCATAAATGCTTTCGCCGCCGATCAGATTTTCGTGTTTACGAGGAGTGTTGAGACCAAAGACAACCGACGGTCTCATGCGCGTCGTCACCTTTGGTCGCGCGCAGTCATGTCAACATTATTGTCGCTTTTTTCCTGTGTTGTACATAAAAAATTGAAGACTCTTATTTTCTAAAGCAGAGCAGGAAATTGTACTCCGACATTCGTCATAAGTCACACAAACGCAAAATAAGTTAACGTGATTTTTGACTGGCTCTAAACAAACATGCTAGTATTGTGTAATGTAAACGCTACAATGTTCTGAACTCGGAAATAAAAGTAACAAAAAAAACCACTATACGTATAAACATTGAAAGTATTTCATCTTGTATCAATATTTGTCTTTTGGTATCGGCGTTCGGCGGTATTTGTTGTTTCTCGCTGTTACTGCAGTCAGCCGCTGTGCAATTCCAATCGTAGTTGACGCGATCGTCATCCCAGTGGTCGTCACCTGACGATGTCATCGATCGTGGGGGAGTATATGTACTTCTACCTACTTCTACATACATACAATATTTGTGAACAGTATGAACGAGTAAACGGAAACAAACAATTACCGGAGATACTTTTTGAAATTCTCTGAACACTGCGGATGTAAAATATGTCATACTTTCCGTTCGAATAGAACATAACCTATGTTTACGGTGACATGGAACCAAATCAGAAGATATTACAAGTTTTCAGACCTTGGCATCAGCCATTGGGTTATTAAAATTAAATACAATTACAATTAAATATGTGTCATTTGTTATTAAGATTGGTTGAATGAGGATTCAAGCATATGAAAGGTCTTTAATCTTAAGGAAGTTAACATATAAGACAAGAAGCAAGCAAGCAATAAAATGTATTTAATTCGCATACATAAGTGACTGCTTACCAGGAATATTTAATCGACTTAATTTCTAATTGAATTCGTTTGGTACATGAAACCCTAAGGATGGTAACTTAAAGTAACATTAGCTGATGGTTCAATTGTTGACTACCATAAACTTATTTTACTTCAGAGGAAACCGATCGACAGTGCGCGAAGTAAATAAAAAGTTTTCTCAGTTAAAAATTCTGTCATATGACTGATAAAGGCGAGTCCGCTAAAATTGTTCAAAATATTCTCCAATCTGAAATACACATGTGTGCAGAGTTTGAATAAAATCGGTCTTTAGAAAATGGGTTTAAGCTGATCACAAAATTTTGGCCACAAACAAACAAACAAACGGGCACGCAAAGTTAATATAGAGAATTAAAAAGAAAAAGATTAATACTAAGGTACGAGCGTCTCTGCCTAACCATAGTAACCACAACTAAAGATATCTCGAATATGCATTCATTCATAGAGTGTAACCAACATAACCTGAAATACATAAGATAGCAAGTTGACTATTTTAAATGTTCACAAACTTGTGAACGTTAACAGCTGATCACGCAAATTATCGCAATTCCGGCGTAGTCTGATAAACCAATAATTAACTGATATCTGGGAAGGCAACATTTTTGAGGTGTGTATAGGGCCCATCAGTCGATGAGCTTGTGTGCCATAACATGTTGTGCTCGCGGGATTTTTGATCGTGTGAGGGGCTGTTCGCGAGTTTCGCGAACATGATCGCTGGATTTCAAAATATTTTGATTTTTTCTCGTTGTTCGTGAACATGTTCGTCGTCTGAGCACATGTTGTCACACCGCCATACAATTTTTCATTCTAAAAAAATTCATGGTGCTCAGTACAATCAAAAGATTGCGGACAAAAAATGTATTGTGGAAATTTTTTTTTCATCGGCATCATGGCATCGAGTGTAAATACCGATTTCTGGGTAGAGTTTTTCCAACTTTTGGAAGCTCGACCAGAAATTTGGAAAGCTAAAAGTGAAGAAAATAAGGAAAAATATAAAAAGGCTGAAGTTTTTTTATAAACATAAAACGAGGTTGGGTCCTGGATGCGTGTTGCGGAAAGTAATGAATTCCCAGTAAAGAAAACCATATACCCCATCGACATTTAGTTATATCCGTCATTATTTTGGGTGATGTTTATCAACCGACAGAAATATGTTAATACTCTACTGCTGGTTGCCATGGTGTTGTTTACCTACCGACGTTAGCTACGCCAACAAGATCGCCATGTGAGGCAAAGCCAGAACAACATGTTCGTGGCGAACAAGTTCATCGTCTGATGGGCCCTTATCTGACGACACCTCTGTAAATCTAAACGGTATAAACAAACAGATACATTTTTAAAAAGAAATTCATAAAATTTTTTCACATTCATTCAGCTGGCCATTATCTGTATATCTTTGAAAGTAATACGCTCCGATAGAGCACTGATTATACACGATTTGTAAAAGTGATATCTGCTCATCAAGTAAGAATATTCATTCAAGCCGATTATTAACAGAAAACTACATAACAGAATACAAGTATGCATTGTACATAAATAGCATAGACATGGTTTAATCTAACGCTTATTAAGTTAACGATTGCCGAAAGATGTCTTCTAATGATAAAAACAGAGTTGGGATAAGTTATCTTTAGCCAAGGCCACGGGCTCAATTTCTTCTGTTCCACTAACACATCGGTATGTTATTTAAATAGCAACACATCGTAATTGACGAACACTTAAATACGAAACGCGTTTAAATCGGTACCTTTTCGTGCTTAGCAAACACAATCAACACTCACACATAGTAGCTTTGTTTTTGCTAAAACCCACTTATAGAGAGCGTAATTGGAAATCTCTTGACAAAAAAAACCAACCCATAATAATTAAACTTGTTCATCTAAATTCTTTACTCGGAGATACACACATATGTGCAAATTTTGAAACCAAAAACCGGGGTAATTTTGAAAATATTTATATGGGAGCCACTCGAATGTGATCGCTCACCGATCACTTCCAAATTTTGAATAAAATCGGATTTCAGAATTGCATTTAAAATATATAACTTCTACATATAGACGGTAAAATACTTTTCTTTATTAATTAAGGACCAACGTTTTTGAACTTTTATTGGACTCATGTATGACACAAATTTTGCTTTCTTTAACCTGCACCGCCAGTATTCAGCTAAGCGACAATGTTTAGTATTAAGCTTATTGTCACTTATAAAGTTGTTTTTATTTATCGATATTAACTACTATTACACACATGAAAGCCAAAAAGTTTAGTATTTGTTAGTTTAAAAAATATTTTGTTCCATTTTGATTTCTTCAAGCTGTCATTATAATATTCGTCATAAAGACAACAACAAATTAGATTTGGATTAAGCAAATAATATAGAAAGGATATAGAAAGTAGTGAAATCACACGCAGGTTAACTTACTAAGATAGTAAAGCGAGCTTCTCAGCTCGCCATATGGATAATTGTAATTCAGTCTTTAGTCATTTACTTAAAAAAATAAAAACAACCCATAAAAACTAAAATTTTTCTTGTAAATTCTCTAATCGGGGATAAACACACACACACACTGCGTGCTCGTTTTGTGGCAAAATCATCCACCAAATGCCGCAGCGGCAGCGAACAGCGCTGCTCACAAAGCACAGAGCTCATACTTTGCCGTGATCTGATGCGATATAGCGATATTTAAAAATTGTATATTGGGGTCCCCAAGGGGCCGATCGCTCCAAATTTTTACAAAAAGTGTTTTCCATCGAAGACACACATGTGTACAAAATTTAAAGAAAATCGGGTAAATTTTGTAAAATATTTGACCCCGCGGTCCGAGGGGCCTCAAATTTTAATAGAAAGTGTTGTCATGGGAGATATACATGTGTGCCAAATTGCAATAAAATCGGGCTGTAGGAAGTGGGTTAAAAATCCATGACACAGAAATCCACAAATCCACAAATCCACAAACCCACAAACACACGGGCAAGTGAAGTTAATATAGAGAATTTAAAAACATTTTTTTTCTTTTAACCCCCATGAATAAAAAAAAAACCTCAAAATTACATCATTGCAAGCTGAGCGCTTAACAATTGTTTTAAAACTAGTCCCATACAAATTCTGAACTTGAGATGTGGAGTGGATTCAAAGTGACAAACTGACAAACGCACACTGAAAAAAATGCATGTCTTCTGAATTCTGAATTTAAAAAAAAAAAGATATTACACGCGTCACGTCATCGCAAGCCAAGCGCTTACCAATTGTTTTAAAACAAGTCCCATCAAATTCTGACTGGTAAAAGTCGCGATATACAATCGGACAAACGTACGACCCGACAGCCCGACAGCCCGACAGCCCGACAGCCCGACAGCCCGACAGCCCGACAGCCCGACAACCCGACAACCCGACACACGTACGCTAGAAAAATTTTCTTGTCCTTTGATTATTAGCTTCGCCCTTCGGGCTCGCAATTATAGCAGTGTAAGGGCGGAGTTGGTGGGCGCAGTGGCTCAGTGGAAATGTGCATGGCTACTGAGCAGGAGGTTCGTGGTTCGAATCCCAGTAACACAAAAAGTATCCTTCACGGTGTCCCATCTCTCGCGAATGGGTGACAAACATTCCGAGAGTAATAACTTGTCACGGAAAGCTGTCGAATCACCGTTCGGATCCGGCCTTAAATTGTAGGTCCCTTTCATTTGTGTCCAAAAAATATACATGCGCAGCACAAACTGATGCCGACCAGTCTATCCACTTTTCGAAGCCCGTTATAAATGTTGAATAGGCTTAATGGTGAACCGGATATTTAACACATAGTCGTGCCAGTTTATATGGGATGCAGGATGCAGGCTTTAAAGTCCATAAACAGATCGTTTTGGAACTCTAGACAATTTTCCATCGCCTGATAAAGTGGTGCTATCCTGTCTTAAACGACAAAGAAAACAATCTTCCACGCGAAACTTAAAAACATTATACGAATAGTTGCTGCACGTTGTGATATCTCCATTGTTATGTATAGGGCACGGGATACCTATTTGCACTCTTCTGGCGTCGCATCGCCCTCTTATACCAGCACTATTAGATCATGAATTACTTGGTGTAGCAACAAATCATATCGCTTGAGCGTAGTTATTTCTGGTCACTTCGTTGCGACGAGCAGCCGTGCTGGCTCGAATCTGATTCGCGGATGCAGTTTTTTTTTGGCAATCCGCGGTCGGATCCACCAACAAGATAGTGGTCCGAGTCAACGTTGGAACGTTGGTTCGTTAGTACCGTCATCTGGTCTATCTAGTTGCGAGTGGCTCCATCAAGAGATACCCGGGTGGGTTTGTGATTATTTTTACGCGCAAACCTCAAACGACCAAATTATTGTTTGTTGCCATCTCTATGGCTCGTTGTCCATTGTCATTAGTGTTATCGGGTGTCAATGTACTGCATGAATAATGGCTCCCTACCTTATTTGGATATTTAGATTCATGTCCCTCAGAATGGTTTTTACATAATATTGTGGCCAGACAGGGAGTTTCGGTTCGACTGATTCAAAGAATTCTTCTTTTGCATCAGCTCGGAAATCCTCTGTAGGTGCTTATCCAACAAAATTGGAAGATTGAATAAGTTATAAGGTTTTAAAAAAATTCATTAAATGAAAATTTAAAATTTTCTTGTAAATTCTCTAATCTGGTAGATTTTTGAAAAAAGTTGTATTTAAGCTCTCCGTCCCCAGGGCTCGATCAAACTTTAATAGAAAGTGTTGTCACCGGAGATAATGATGTGTACAAAATTTGAAGAAAATCGGGTTTTATTAAGTGGGTTTAACATTGATCACAAGATTCTACCATCGACAGACAACTGAACATGCGAAGTTTATGTAAAGAATTTAAGAATTCGATGAAAACATCAGTCCAGTTAACGACGAACCAGCTGCTGAAATATTTGTAGGCAGTTTCCTAATATGCAGCTAAAGGGCGCCACTCTGTATTTACATTTTAGTAAGGTGCTGGTGTACTATACAGTAACTACAGACCCTCACAACGAATATAGATAAGCCAAATTGATTTATGCGTGAGTCGACATTTAATTTACTAAACCAAACCCATTCGGTATACGTAAGTTTACCAGAAGGACTTTTATCTTCACATTGCTTTGCAATTGCAGTTGTCATCAAATGGAAAAGAATTGTCGCTGACAGTCAATTAAAAACACACAACTGCTAACAGAGTCAGTCGAATTGAATGACTGAATGAAAAGTGCATCGAACATACGAAAACTCACAACAAGAAAAAAACCTTTCATTCATTAAAAAGGAAATAAAGTACACATTCGGTAAAGGACTAAGTTATGTCATTCTTATCGCCTTTGCTAGGAGTCACGATAATAGCCGAATCGGTCACAGTCACGAGTAGGTATACGCCTGGCTAACGTAGGAAGCATCTAGCGAAAGGAAAATTGCCGCGTGATGACTGGTCCTGCTGCGGGTTGACATTTTTTTCATACAATTCACTCTTTGAACGATCTTACTCGATCTTCATTTTTGAGAAACAAAAAACCATATATTCTCTAAAGAGACGCCGGCCGGCCGGCCAGACAGGAAATAATAATAATAACTATCCCATCGAGGATAGGTTCTTCCTTTTACCTGTGTTTTTTGTTTCTCTTTCGTTGTATTCCTTTCCGGATTAGACACGCGCGCATTCTTGTTGTCTTTTTTTATTAAGAACGACGGATCTTAAAAAAGTTGTCGTCACATCTATAAAAAAAAACAGTGCGACGTGTTCGCATGCCACATGCGTTTAAATAGAAATTTTGGGGGTTCTAGCTGGTCGTGCCAATTGGAGCACTAAAATACTTAAATAATTAGAAGTCTAAAATATTTTTTAATAAATTTGTGTCTTTTCCACCAGAAACTAACTGGTAGGACCCGTAAAAAGACGAACTCAGTATTTTCCTTCCAATACCAAACATATTACATGCTGCACGTTAGCAATATTGGAACAGGTACAATTATATTGCGTCTCTTAAAACCAAATATTATTTAATTCAAAGCAATGTAATGTCACCAAGCATAGACGAAGTAAGCAGAGCGATAAATCGGCACAAAAAAGGCCCCGGGATCAGGAAGGTGATAAAAATCGGAGGCCCCGCATTACACCAAGCAATTCAGAAAATAAAAGTGCAAGTATGGGAGGAAGAAGCGTTGCCAGAAGTTCCCCATACATAAGAAGTGAGATATCACAAAATGCAGTAATTATCGTGGTATAAAGTTGTTGAGTACCACGTATAAGAATTTCTCCTCTATCCTTCAAGGCAGGATAGCCCCATACGCTAACGTCATCATTAGTCCATACCAGTCTGGCTTCATCCCAGGCAAATCAACAACTGATCGGATTAACACCCTGGCAGGGGATGGAAAAATTTCTAGAGTTTCAAAACTCACTACACCATCTTTTTATAGACTTTAAATCCGCCTATGATACTTGTAGCATAGCCAGAGTAGAACTTTTTAAAGCCATGAGAGAATTCGGCATCCCAAATAAACTGCCAATGGTCATACCAGTACTTACATATACATTCTGACCTCTTAGCCGTGTTCGAGAGAAAAGTCTTACGGAGAATAGTTGGCCCTGTATGTTAGGAAGGACGTTTTCGGAGAATCTATAATGAAGAGATCTACCGCGATTTCGACATCGGGAAGGGAATTAAGCTCAGTAGGCTCCGGTGGGCAGGACACCTTGCCTGCATGAGCGAAGAGGATCCTACTCGGAAAGTCCTTTGCGGTAGAATTCATGGAACACGACAGCCGGGGTTGACCAGGACGCCCGAAGTTCAGGGATGCAAAACATGTTGACATCGGCTCAAAATCTGGACCGTTGGAGAGACTATTTACAGGAGGCCAGGACCTGACCCAGGTTGTAGAGCCAAATATGATGATTAATAACAAATCAGCTATTGAATACTGCATTTGATGCTGAAAAAATCAATATTTCTATGAAAATGGTAAAAAATCAATTCGACAAGAAAGTCAAGTGTTTAATATGTTATGACAATGGAACAGAAATCAAAAATACCGACACGAGAAGATTGCTGAACGAGCTTGGTTTATTTCACTTAAAATCGAGGGCTATAACCTCAACAAAATGAAAGAATCAAGAATGAGAGATGTAGAGTCAGCCAGGTCAGCTATATAAATGAAAATCTATGGGCTGAAGCAGTGAATTATGCCGTATTCACAATTAACCAGAATGGAACATGTGGAACCGCAGAGCTTTGGTTCGGGAGAAAAAACGATACCACTAAATTAAGGACGTTCGGATCAGACTGCCATGTTTTAATCCATGACCACAAACGATTCTAGACTGAAAAGAAATCTAATAAAGGCGTTTTTGTTGGGTATAATTTATTATAGAGGTTATTTGTCTGATGAACGAGATGTAAAAAGCTTTCTAAATGTGACGAGAAAACTGACAGCAACTTAACAAATATTGAAGTGACTTTGGATACAAGATATGAAAATTCAGGAGGAGAATTTGATGAATACGATTAGAAAGTTCAAACTATTAAAGTTCTGAAGAGAAAAGTCGAGAAAAAAAAACTCCAGGTGACGAGCCATCACTGCCTAATACAAGTACTAGTCTGCCATTAAATGAAAATAATTCAACTCGTCCAAACCTACGTGATCGTCGTACTTTGAAGAAACCTGATTCTGAGGAGAAGAAGTTGATAATGTATTTGTAATTGGCAGCACTGATCATTCTTTTGTCTTTTTGACATTAATTTTTTTTTGGTTTTTTCGTTATCTCCCACATTTAAAAGGACCTTGCCATGATATTATATAGAAGACAGCAATCTTAAGATATTCTCAATAAAATACATATTTTCTAAGAAGTATCAATAAGAATTTAATCTCAAACCGGCTGCGAGACCAGATTGAAATTTGCGGGCTATTGTCTTAATTGAGGAACCAATTTTTGATATTTTGCCCGCAGACTTGACCACCATATAATTCGCTTTGCTCTCACTAATGTGCAATCCAGATTTTGTGCAGCCCGATTGATCTACTTGTAAAGGTTTTCTACCAATGATTCAATATCGGCGGCGTAACCCAGTATGACAGAGTATTGTTCATCTCGCCGTTACTTTAAAGTTTCGGATTACTTTCTTCAAAGCCAGGATGGAGAGGACTTCAGCCAGTATTCGCCTTGTCGGAGCCCCTTATAGATATTGAATATGTAGCTTCTTTCTTAAATTGGCTTATAACATTAGTCATGGGCAACTTTATTGTCCTTTCAATTTATTTGGGATGCCAATTCCTGGATTTATTTATATATTTTTGTATAATTAGCGCACGCTTCAAGGGATTTACCCTTATAATTACTACGCACAGCGTGGTCTTGTAAATATTTGGATAGAAGAAGGAAGGAAGTATTCCGGTGGGTAGAGTTAAGTTCCCCGAGCACTCACAAACTAGAATATTGTGCTTATATACCCCCATTGATGGCTCTACATCTTGATTACTTCATACATCCACTCAACCGTACGTTAATACAGAAGTATACGACAACTGTTTATAACATGTACAGCATCGTATCATGTGTACTTCTTATCTATATGATCAATGCGAGGAAAAAATCATGCGTTTTTTGGACGTTCTTGGAATAGAGCTAGGCGTCCTCCGACTTGGAGCCAATGGTTAAAAACACTGCACCACCAATTCCACTGCACTGCTCTACCATCTGATCCCGAGGCCTTATTTTTTAAGTCAATTTATCGCCCTTAAAAGAATTCAAGAAATTTAATTAGACGTCCTTTGTCATCTAAAGTAAAAACTAGTTTTATGGCAATAAGCAATTTTTTAGTCCAATAAGCTGAAAATTTATTTACTTCGACTCATTCACCCCTTGAGGTTGGTATGTACGAGTAGGTGCGTTACACATTTCCCCAGACACGTTTAAGACTGCAAGGTGCAAACTTTAACAACAAACATTTATAAAAAATTTAATTAAACATCGTCATTTTATTATTCGGTAATTTAATGTGATCTGTCTTATGATACATTCAGAAGCCTCTTTTATACTTGGGCTCAAAAGGTAGACATTTTAATTAGGAATTGATAAGAAGTGTGCCGTCAGCGTTAAAATTCAAATCACTCACATAACTATTATGCTATACACAGCATGTGGCTATACATGCATTCGTGTATTTGTGAGAGAGAAATAAAAAAAAAATTAAAAAAAAACTTAGAGTTCCCCTTAATGGCTTTTCACACACTGTCGTTTTTGAGCGCCATAAAACTTTAAGTCTGAAGTGAGTTGTCCGCGCGAATCTAGTAATGATTAAAAATGTCTACATTTTCGGATACCTCTTGAAATACGAGGATGTTATAAAACTGTGTTATATCATATATCGGTGGTCGTATTCAACATTTGCTGAAGTTGTAGATATTAACAAATGCTATTGTTGCATCTGGCAACAGAACTATGCTAAATGTTAATCAAATATTTTTATAAATGTCATTATTAAGTCGATTATAAGTTAATTAAAGCTAAGTAAGCTCCTTATCGAATTATTTTCTTAGATGAAGTGACTCATTACAAAAATAATTTAAGAGGATGATGCAAAAGAATTTCCTCTCTAAACTACCTTTATTGAAAAATATTAGAACTTCAGTTTACTTTGATTTTACCACTGTACCCTTCACCATCCTCGAGGGGACCGTTGTATCTTACTTCATCAATGGGTATGATAGTTGGACAACTTGGCAGATAAATAGGGCAACCCTGCTAGTACCTCCTTATGAAAAATGCGTCTCCTTAACCAAAGTGGTGCTGGGCATTCACAGGGAATATGCCCGGAAGACTAATCATCCTCCGAGCAGAACTTACATTCTGTCTCTGAGCACTCTATGCTGAGTCAAACTAACATTGTCTATAAATTTTGTTAGTTACAAGTATGTTAATTTGCAAATAAGGAGATTTTCATATCGATTACTTATTAAATTGGTTTAAAAACGTGAACGTTAAAGAAGGTGAACGTTCTTTCCACCATCTGTTACAAAAAATTTATTTTTGCCAACATTTCTCAAAAATGCACTTATTCTTTAATTTAATGTAAGCATCTAAGCGAACTTTTTAAATCAGAATATTAACTTAACGCTATATATGATTAGGTTAGTATACCTTCCGCTCATGTTTACCAAATAAAAAAACAAAAATTAATTCTTCCTTTGTCAGCACACATTTGGTAGTCTTCTATTGTAGAGATAGTGTTGAATCCATACCTTTATTTGCATTTTTCTAATTCAAAAGACATTTGATAGTTCACAGTTGAATGAGTTTTTATAAAATGAGCACACGCGAATGTGTAAAATTTTAACTGTTAATTACTATAAAAATATAAAGCAAAAGACGTGTAAGCGTACAAGTTTCCCGTCGACGAATTGTTCAATTTCAATAAGGTTTTAGGGACTTTGACTTTGACTTCAACAGAATCCAATCGAAAGCATCGATTAAACTTGCAGCACTAATTTTTCGCCGACAACTAAAAAATGTCATAGAATATCCAAACGAAAAAATATTGAACTTTTTTGGTTCAACAACTCCTCTTTTTCTTCATTTCATTTCAACCATCAGTCAAGTCCTATTTTTTCCATGAACAATACTCATACACATACATTCGTTCATTGTTGCTTGTTTGCAACAATTTCCATTCTACCTACATTCAGGTATGTACCGTACTTGATTTCTATAAATATTTATTCGAGTGGTGCGCCTGTAGTTGTTATCTTATCAGTGATAAGACATGGACGAGTACAGGCATTTATAAAGTCATGAGTACGTCAAACGTCAAACCAAATAAAACAACATTCTGGTTACTCGTATTTGTGCAATATTTATGAACTTTATAATTTTTTTAATGAAACCATACATTATATACGTTATATCTACACACAAAGGCATACAAACACAAGTATAAAGCAAGACCTTTTTGGATTGAACGCACTGCATGTAGGTACGTACAAGTACTTTCTGATAACGATATGCAACCGAAAAATTTTATGATAGAGTTAAGCAAACAACCCCGAATCCACTACACCTGCAGGATATTGATTAAGACCTTGTTGTTATTAATAATAAAGAGTTTCTGAGATGATTAATATATGATTGTGGTGTAATATCAACAAGTGAAAGAGATTATTTCGACTTAAACGCCCTACTCTGATTGATGTACTGGAAAATAACAAAAACAAAAACGAATTTATTTAGCGATTTTTATTGTGAACGCCGGGAAATTGATTTTTTCACTTATGAGTTTTTTAGATGTAGGATATAAGGCCATTGGGAGAAATATGAAATTGTCTTAATGCCAACTTCCAAGTTATCAAGTTATAATGCTTGATTTAAATTTCCGAAAAAACTATGCGTCGTAAAGTTATGAAATGAAAGGATAGTCAATTTCACAAATTATTGTTATAAATGGAACGCCGCGTTGTTAACAGAAATTTCTTAAATTCAGAATGACCTCAACGATTGGTATTTATCCTTTTTAAATATATAGGATAATAAGTGTCCAAAATTTAATTAATCATTATTGCAGCAGACTAATAATATTCCCTTATTTTTTAACTTTTAACTTTTTATATCATTATTAAAGTCGAAAAAAATATCTTGTAAAACACTGAACAGATTCTAACGAAATGTTCGCTTTTAGCCTTTTGAAGCAGTCTTAAGCAAACTATAAACATTAAGGATATATAAGATATAAGACTATTTTCTGGATGACTGCGATCTGTGCAAAACTCAGGCGGAATTTTTTTTTCGTTCCTTTTTCTTATTTCGATTTCGCTTTATTGCCAAATGTTGCGTTTTACAACAGGAGCCCCCATTTTGTTTGTGTTTTAAAAAACGGGTTATGTATGGGATCGAATTAGAGTGTACTATCGAAAAAATTAATTACTATGGAAAACAACATCACTAAAACGGGTTAGCCCTTCACGGTGAATGCGCTGAACACAATTTTTAATTCTTTTTCGCATAAATCGGGCAATATGTCGGCAATTTCGCACTCGCTAGTCCGGATGTCGCCTAAGACCTTATTGGCATAGCCGTGGACTTGATTTTCCTCAAAACGCTCACATATGCAAGTCAATTTTTTTTATAATGTACACAAGCTAACGGGATTTACACCCTTGTAATGCTTAGCACAACGTGGGCGTTTGGAAATTAGGGAGAGGAACAAATGAGATGTCTTTGCACGTGTGTCTTAAATGACTGCAGATCATACAAATGCGGAATCACAGATTCGGGCAAATCATTCCACATAACTATCGTGCGGCTTAAGAAGGAATCTCTGAATTGGTTTGTACATTCGAAGACAGGCTTAATGGTGGATGGGATGGGCTCGAGTTGAGGCACGGGTATTACGGATGGGATGTATCTGGATATTTTTTTTGAACACCGCTTGTGGAAAAAGCGATAAAACAGTGACACGCTGAAAACATTCCTACGGTGTTCAAGCGATTCGATTGTTTTTGCGATATTTACGTCACCAATGAGCTTTAACGCGTGGTTCTGAATTATGTCTAGTAGCTGCAATGTGGTCTGTGGGCACCTGCCCAGACAATACAGTTATATTCAAGTTTATATCGAAAATACGCCTTGTACATAGTCTCGCAGCATTTTTGGCGATGGCACATATGTGGTCGTTCCAACGAAGCTTGTTGTTGACGCACATACCGAGAATTGAGAGTTTTCCAGTTTCTTTGCTACAGGATCCATTCATTGATAAAGGTTGGATTGGGTTCTCATCATCATATTTGGCTCTACAACCGGTGTCCGGTCCTGGCCTAACGCAAAAAATCTCTCCACCGGTCCCGATTTCGAGCCGATATCATCCAGTTTTGGGTTTTAGAAGCGTTAAATTCAACGTGCAGAAAGCGTGAAATCATATGAAAAGCTAAGAGTGCTGTCGTCAGCGAAAGAATGGATTGTATTAGAAGTAGCGAATAGGAGATTATTAATGAAAATGAGAAACAGTGTCGGAAACAAAACAGAGCCTTGGGGAACACCGGCGTTTATGCGGTGAATATTAGATTTGAAACCGTCCAATACGACCTGGATTGAACTACCAGAAAGGTAGTTACTAGTCCAATCAATCAGAGCCTTATCAATTCCATAGGCATTCATTTTCGTCCAAAGAGCATGATGCCAGACTCTGTCAAATGCCTTAGAAATATCAAGTGCAACAGCTTTGCTTTCACCAAATTGATGCAAAGACCGGTTCCACTGTTCGGTGAGATATACCATCAAATCACCAGTGGAACGTTGCCCACGAAATCCGTATTGCCGGTCACTAAGGATTTCATTGGTTTCAAGATATTTCATGAGCTGAAAATTTATCAGCGTTTCCATGACCTTGGAAAGAATGGATGTAAGTGCTATGGGTCGGTACGAAGAAGGAGACGACGGCTCGCCTTTTTTGGGTATGGGCTGGACAAAGGCTGTTTTCCAAGTTCTCGGAAGAGTTCAGGAGAATAGGGTAGATGGAAAAGCTTACGCAGTGGTAATGCCAGCTTGGAAGAACACCTCTTCAGAACTAATGGGGAAATACCATCTGGCCCAGCGGATTTGTGAATGTTGAGATCGTTTAAAACTCTAGCAACTGCACGAGTACGAATGAAGATCTGTCCCATAGAGTGTTCAATACTCTGGGGTGCAGGCGGCATCAATGCACAATCTGGAAGCGTGGAGCTAGCTGCAAAATGTGTGTGTTTCTTATTTGCTCAGAGTATGAGCGTGCTCTAAGTGCTTAGAATAAAATGATCTGAGCATTTTCAATTTTAACATCTGATGTCAAATGTCTCTTTCGATGATTTTCTCAAAAAACAATAAAAAAAAATGACCCCGGATCGAGGGGCTCCCATATCAATTTCTGCTATTAGAGAATTTAGATGAAAAATTTTAATTTTTATGGTTTGTTTTTTTTTCCCCAATTCCAATTCCTTGGGACGACTCCAGAAGAATAAGAGAAATAGAAAAGTCTGCGCAATGGCAATGCCAACGTTGAACAACACCTCTTCAAAACTATAGCGGGAATACCATCAGGCCCAGCAGATTTATAAATGTTGAGATCATTTACTACTCCAGCCGCTAGACGAGTACGAAAATAAATCTGTTCCATATAGGATTCGCCTTTGCAAGTACCGACGGCGACAATGCGCTATCTGGTAGCGTGAAGCTAGCTGCAAAATGTGAAGGAAGCAGATTGGCCTTGTCTATAGAGCTGACAGTTGGAATGCCATTGTGAATTAGCGTTGGAATTGAAGACGAAGCATTACTTTTAATTCGTTTCACGAACGACCAAAAATGTTTACTTCCTTTTGGACATTGAAGTATTTTTTGTTTCAGTTTCTGGTCATAGTCGAATTTGGCTCGTCTAAGGTAGGCATTGCAATCATTTCTGACTCGTCTAAATTCGGTTCGGTTTTCCACGGTGTGGTTTTCTTTATATAACCGAAAGCATGCTTCCCGGTTCCTAGTAGTCTCTTTGCAGCTTAAATCATACCAAACATTTTCTTTCGGTTTGATACACTTATTCTTGGAAGGGATAAATTGTCTCATACCCTCCTGGATTATGTTTGTGAACCTTTGCTATGCTTTGCTTTGCTATGGCATCCACACCACTATTGGCATTAAGTGGCCAGTTAATATTCATAAAGAAATTGTTGAGGCCATCCCAGTCGGCTTTCTCGTGTAACCATACATACATATGAAACTGTATACAATGCAAGTATATTGAGGGTTCCCAATATTGTAACGATACTTTGACAATTTTTGTCGTGAAGACTGTGGAAAGAAAAAAGCTGTATGATGATCAGTCGGAGAAAAGGTTAGTTTTAACTGTGTACCTGACGCTGAGAGGTTCTTCATAACTTTATCCTATACTAACAATTGTATTGTATACAATACTAGCTGTTCTAGGGCGCTTTGCTACCCGCACACACGGATAGTCAGGTGTCCAACCCGCTCCAAAATTTTACAGGTTAATTTTTGTATGCGAATTTAAAAACGCTGGACAATTTATAAAAGCATAAGATTTCGAAAAAAAATCACAATCGGTAAAAGATGGGGATTAAAACCAGAGCTGGTACACTTGCTCTACACTGCAGTAGTAAGACCAATACTTATGTATGGGGTAAGCATTAGGTGGGCGGCTTTTGGAAAATCCACATACGTAAAAATGATAGAGAAGGTACAAATGGCAGCATGTCTGCAAATTAGTGCGGTGATGCTAAACTTGCTCTATTAGACATATACGGTAGGCAGTAGAGAGCGTCCAATACGGATGCAACCAGTTTAGTGCGGGCATGTATTCAAACAGGACACTCGAAAAAAAACAACTCGCTAAAGGTATAGAACTGGCAAATTTAGATTATACATTATAGCAATGGATTGATGGCTCGTTACACCAAATTGAGCAATGGGATTCTTCACGGACGGATCCAAGCTTAACGGTAAAGTAGGTCTTCTGTGCAAAACCTAGCGTGAGCATTTCCATTCGCCTCCCGGACTATTGCAGCGTTTATAAGGCTGAGGTGGCAGCGGCTGAGGAGGTACTGACTTGGTTGAAACATAATACAATATCAGTAATTGATATTGTAATCTTTGTATACAGTAAGGCGGCAATCAATTCGCTCAAATCAATCTGATTGACGTTGGGAACTGCAAGGCAGACGAACTGGCTGGAAATGGCTTAAACCTTCAACTGCTATATCGGAATGGGCGGGTATATAGGAAAGCCGTATTATTAACGTTTAATTTAGTGCTTTAGAAAGAGGAAAATGAGAGGTGGACGTATGCCGCCAAATAAAAATAAGTTTGGTCTAAGCTGGACTCAAACCGGTCTAGAGAACTGAAATCTATGCAAAGAAGATATATGAGAAAGGTTATAGGTATTCTAAGATGGGACTGTCTCCACGAAGTACATGCGAGAAGGATGGGCCTTGAGTTCAATGACTTCTGTAGAAGCTGCAGTGATTTTGAGGAAAAAGAAACAGTATCCTACTTCCTGTGTTCGTGTCCGGTTAGTACAGGCAAAATACAAAAAATTTGGGATAGTTTATATTAAATAACTTATCGGATGTCGGGGATTGTAGGGTGCGGAACATTCTAAGATTAAATGGGCTTTGTAAAAAATTCGTAAGGTAATGATTCTGTGGTACCACAATGGATCATCGCCGGTCTACGTGTGCGAATGCAGCCAATGACCCTAACCTAACCCTCATTTTATCCTAACCTTATACTCATTTTTGGTGTACATTTATGTGTAAACATATGCTAAAGAAAGTAGTTCGATGACCCGGAAGATCCACTGGCTAGAGCGAATTATAGGAAACAATAAGATGCAATTCTTGGTTCATCGTCAGTACTTTTTCTCCGTGCTTTTTGGGTTTCAAATATTTAACAACGGAAAAATTAAGAGGATTGCTCAAGTTATTCAGAAGAAAGTGAAGTCATTGAAATTTAAATTTAAATTAAATCATTGATTACTACAGGAGATATTAATAATTTCCGTGGCGCCAGTCAAAACTTCAACTAATAGAAACTCCTCCGCGATGACCTACGAAATACCGCAGGTCAAGCAACCAATGAGAAATAGATTTTCTCCCTTCCATTGCACTCACTCGGTTATAAATCAACAACGCGAGCGCATAAGGATCGATTCATTATAACAATAACCATTAAACAATAAGAGCTATTTTATCGATTCGCCTCCACAATGATACGGTAGCATGCGACGCGACACCGATCGACCGATCGAAAGCACAATATATTCCCTCTATAAAAAAAGAATAAAGCCAAGACACTTATTTATTTTTTGATGGAAAATTAAATGGATCCTGAGCTGCCATCTGTTGGCACAGTACAGGATACACAAACACACACACACATGACGTATGCAACGTTAGTTTTCTTTTAAAATTTACGCATCGATTGCAAGGTAAAATGCAGTCATGGCGCGTCTCTTTGCCGGCCATTGAATCACAACACAAAAACAGCAATGCGGGAGAACTGCAGGGAACGTGGGGTTGAGTGATGCTGCACTGCGCGGTAATGTTAAATTCATGTTTTACCATTTGTTAAATGCCAGACCGCCAGATGAATAGATATTTCCGCACATATATATATATATATATATGGTATATAATAATATATACGAGTTTGTATTCGCTTACTCGAAAGGATTATTAATCACATCGCAAGGCAGTTTGGACAACTCACAGCAGCGTATGCAGATCTTTTCGCCTCTCCGGCAGTACGTTTGGCGTGGTGTTCTCTCCAAACTGTTGCCGTGGATATGGGGTCGATATGACGTAGACGCTCTGTGAAACTACTTGGATATTTGTTTTCCTTACAGAGTCTGAGAAAGTTCTGCCGCTCTCAAGGTTTTGGGGAGAGAAATTCCAGAAATTTAAACGATGGTTTACCGACATATAGAGGCATCTCCAGAGCTGACCGTTCATCCATCATAATAAATTATGATAGATATAGATACCCACTGGCTGCTGTTGCAGCTTTTATAGACGAGCCATGCTGAGTGTTCGTGGATTGACTTTATGAGCCGGAATAAGACTGATATGCAGTAATTGGTTACATATACAGATGGATAATATGATTTGCCAACAGTTTATGTGTGCGGGATTTCTGTGTTTGTGAGCGCCGCATGCAGCTGTAGGCACGTATTTATGGTAAATAGCAAAGTGATAACACCACGACTAGTCTGAAGATGCACGCGGCGCTGTGGTTTTATGGCATTGAAATGAGCCTCGTGTTATCGAAAGAAATTTTATTATGACTCCTCTAAAGTTGATTTATATCCACAATAAAAGCATTTGTAGGGTCCTAGCTTGCAACACAGTAGCACGAAGTCGAATCTAAGTTGATTTTCAATATCAGTCGACACGTTTATGATTTTCTAAAAGGTCAATGATAAATTGCATCTTCGTTTTAAAAATTAAAATTATTGTGCATTTAATTTATTTTTATTATAACTATTTGTTTACAACACACAGGACAATCATGGATTTGTTCGCACCCCCTGCTCTGTTTTAACATCAGTTGCTTAACTAAAAAACAAGACTTCAGTTTTTCGGGATAAATAAGCTTTTAAGGTAGGTAATGGCGTATGTATGGCGTATTTTTATCTCAATCCAATCGTAGGGCTTTCCGGCTAATATTTGCTTGACGTCTCAAAGCGTATACACTAACCATTTAATCATGAAAAAATACACTTTTGCATATTATATACAAATATTTTACCAAAGTCCGTGTTCGGTTGCTACACATTTATTACATAAAGGAACAATTGAACTTCTGATGAATAATTTAAGTCAAAGTATAAACTTTATAATGTTCTCGTGCAAACAAAATGAAGAAACGCATGGAGTGCAGAGAATATTGCAGCTAAAGCTACGAGTATAAATGAGTTCCCAAATTCGTCGATACCCTGTCGATTTAAGGACTTGGACATCTCCTTGACCATTTTTGGGAATATTTGGCGCTTGCTTTGATTCAAGAACTGAAGCCAAACGACTATCAGCTGCGACGTAACTTCTGTGATTAGGCCATAAACCCTAAATATATCCGAAAACCATCGCGTAAATCATTCTCAGTTATGAAAACCATTTCTGGCTCAAATAAGCAAAACTGTCGAATTTGGGACAGTTAAAAAATCTAATTAACTCACGAAATGCTATTATACCCACAAAAACTGACTATTTTCTTAAGGTCATAAGTCGAGCTTCTTCTTTCGTTTCTTTACTCGGCGGGGGAGCATAGGGCTTCTACAAACGCCCGCCAACGAACTCGATTTATCACCTGAGGTTTCAAGCGACGCCACTCGGTCCTCTGGGATCTTGCTTCCTCTTCTTTTGTCCTTTTCCATGTTTTGCTAGGACGGCCAACTCTGATGGTGATCGCGATTGCTTTCTGCTGCGTTACTCTCCACAAGTCTTGATTAGTGATCCAGCTGCCCAAATAACAAAACCTCGACTTCCTCTATCTGATGTCCTTCAATCGAGAGATCACATATTCCACTAGCGTTAACGTGAAGTAGTTCTGTTTTTGAGACGTTAATTTTTAAACCCACATTGTTAATTTTCGCTCCATGTCACCTAG
Organism: Nephrocerus scutellatus; assembly: GCA_947095585.1. Taxonomy (NCBI): domain Eukaryota; kingdom Metazoa; phylum Arthropoda; class Insecta; order Diptera; family Pipunculidae; genus Nephrocerus; species Nephrocerus scutellatus. The sequence goes on from OX352761.1 coordinate 30,125,926, forward strand.
CGATTGTGGTAAAAGACAGATATCATCGGCATAGTCCTGGTCTTCTAGGTGGTAAAAAACATTCCATGGCAAACCCGATGGAGTACATCACTCAGTCGATGACAATTGTGAAAAGCACTGGTGAGAGGGTGCAACCTTGCTTGACTACCGAGTAGATGTTGAAAGGTGAGCCAAGATGACCGTTATGAATGACGCGGCATGTTGAGTCGCGGTACAGCTCTTTAATTATGTTAATGAGTTTTTCCGGAACACAATAGCTGCACAAAAACTGCCACATCATGTTCCGGCCCACGCTATCAAACGTTATTTTAAAATCTACAAAAACCATGTAAAGATGAGAGCGATACTCAACTGACTGTTCAATGATTATACGCAGGGTGTTAATTTGATCAGTACAAGAACGGTTTGGGCGAAATCCTGCTTCTTAATTTCTCAAAATTGGCTCTGGCAATCTGGCATTCCGTAAGCGCCTAGCTGTTATAGAGGAGATCACTTTGTTTATGGTGTTTAGCAGGGTAATTCATCTCAAGTTTTCGCAATTGCTTATATCACCTTTCTTGGGGAGTTTGACTAAGAAGCCTTCTTTTAACGAAGATAGAATGGATTCATATTCCCAGATATCTTGATATATTGCATAAAATGTTGGCGTAGTTAACTCGACGTCGGCTTGAAGGAGTTCTGCGTAGATGTTGTCATTTCCTGCTGCTTTACCTGATTGCAGTGAACGAATTGTTATCCTTATCTCATCCAACGAAGGAGTAGCGACGCTTATGTTAAGTTGCCTATTACCAATTCAAAACATTCTTAAAATGTTCTGTCCCTCGGGTTAATTGTTGTTCCTCCATAAGGATCAAAGAGCCGTAGTTGGTGTGGTGTTTCTTGTTGGCGAACTTACGAACGAGTTGGTAGACTTTGCTTAATCGAGCTATTGAAGTCGAATTTCAGTTACTGTGTTTTCTACCAGTCATTTGGCCGTCTCGTTAATTAGAGTTGACATGGAGACTTTATATATGCTTTTAATAAAAAACATATTTATTGTTCCTTTGGTAGTATATACTTTAATTATTTAAAAAAATTTAAAAGAATTTAAAGTGAATACCCAAAATTTGAGCCGGATATTTTTGGGGGTGAAAAGGGTAAGATGCACCTTAGCCCCCTAGAAAATGCGCACCGACAAAACACTTGTTTAATGCAATTATTTATTTTTAAAAAATGTACACAAAAAAAATTTCAAATAACTGACTCAAACTTGTTTTACTAATTAAAACTTCTATCGTTTAAACTTAAACACCTTTCAACGCTAAGCTGATTATAGCTACAAGCAAAACATATATTTTACTTTAAAAACCTACACTGCTGCGATCTGCAATATTATTGTCCATAAATAATATTATACCACCGTAAATTCTGCAAATGTTGAATCTTGTGTGTCTAGTGCGATGAACACTGTTCATATAGGTAAATTATAAGTTTCACTAAAACACTAGGTTCTAAAGCCTTATAAATGGTAATTCCTTAAACCTCAAAAGTTGAATGTTAGCATGTTTGTTGGACTGCCCACTGCAATTAATTGTTACATAAAATTCAATGTTTTTTTTATATAGAACAGAAATATGCTGCATACACTTTATTAATATATTATTATAATACATATACTAAAAAGCATAAAAGTACAGACTTTGCCAATTTAATAGGTACATGCTTTTATAATTTTTTAGGTTTTAATTATGTTAAATTAAAATATATAAAAATATATGCTCTAATGTACACAATCAACAACAAAATAAAAATAACAAGGGCAGTCAGTATCTTATCTGTTCTTTTCTACGAGTGGATTGACAAGAACGCTGGCAAATATTGATAAAGCATTCATGTGGAAAGTATTATATGCAAAAGTAAATACATATATATACACGTACGTCTACGTAATATGCAATTAATTTCATATATCTCTGGTGAAAAGCGGCCATACTTGTTATTAAGTAAACACACTAAAGTATTGCTATTAAACTTTACTATAGGTGTGTTTAGGACAGTTATTTGAAATCGAGAAGTGTGGTCCTGTTCAAAATCAGATACGTGTGTAAGTAAATATACTATTTAAAAGAGGATTTTGATTTTAGGGAGGGGTAAGCAACATTTGTGGTAAGAAAAATAAAAAAAACAGAAGTGACGTAATAAAGACACGCATTTTAAATAAAGTTATACATAACTCAATGATTTCGGTTTCCCAACTCGCAGACAATGCTTCTGCAAACCTTTTATGTATATCTACCGACATGATGCAAAAACGAGATGTTTAGATGTTAGAATGGAATTTTTTTTTTTAAAAACTATCGCGCTCTTCGTAATTAAAAAATTAAAAAATCTATTAGGTGTTATAACGTCGAATGCTATACATCTCTAGATGAAATACTGCTCTCTTACATACCTCTTTAACTATGCGCTAACGTTGTCAGTATTCCTATCAGAATGGAGAAAAGCTTCTAATAACAAAGAAAAAAAACCCATAAAAATTAAAATTTTTCATGTAAATTCTCTAATAGGAGATAGGTATGTGTTAAAATTTTAAGAAAATCAGGCTAATTTTTAAAAAATGTACATGGACACCACACGGGAATCGAGCTAAATTTTTAAAAATGTATATGGTCACCCCTTGGCCCTCAGGGCCCGTTCACTCCAAGAACTTTAAAAAAAATTTGGTCCATCGGAGATACAGAGGTGTATAAAATTTGAAGAAAATCGGGTTAATTTCTTTGAAAAATTTTTATGGGGCCCCTCGACCCCGGCCACGAAAATTTTTGCAAGAAGTGTTGTCCATCGGAGATACACACATATGAAATTTAAAAAATTTCGGGTTAATTTTTTTTTTAATTTTATGGGGCCCCACGAATCCGGGGCCCAGGGTCTCAAATTTTTTTACAAAAAGTGTTGCGTATCGGAGATACACGCGTATATAAAATTTGAAGAAAATCGGGTTAATTTTTTTTTTAAATTTTATGGGGCCCACGAACCCGGGGCCCAGGGTCTCCAAAAGTTTTACAAGAAGTGTTGCCTATCGGAGATACACGCGTTTATAAAACTTAAAGAAAATCGGGTTATTTTTTAAAAAAAAAAATTTATGGGGTCCCACGAACCCAGGGCCCGGGGTCTCCAAAATTTTTACAAAAAGTGTTGTCTATCGGAGATACTCATGTGTATAAAATTTGAAGAAAATCGAGTAAAATTTTGTAAAATATTTGTATGGGAGCCCCCCGACCACGGGGCCCGAGGGGCCTCAAATTTAAATAGAAAGTGTTGTCGCCGGAAAGACACATGTGTGCAAAATTTCAATAAAATCGGGCTTTGGGAAGTGGGTTAAAAATTGATCGCAAGATTCCACGACAGACGACCGACCGACCCACGAACAAGTGCAGTTAATATAGAGAATTTAAAAATCATTTTATAACGAAATACATTTTTAATTGCTACCATCAGTTAGAAAAAAATTATCGTGTCACAAATCGATAAATAATAATAATAATAAATAATAATAAACAACATTTCGTGTTGTTCCTTATGCGTTTTGTATTTGTGTATACAAATGGTATTTTTAGAACCTCCTGCTCAAAAGTCCGACGCACTAACGACTAGACCCACGGCACCAACTCAAATTTATATATATCTAACAGAAAAAACCCTTTAGACCAAGAAACACCTGTATAATTGCATTTCAAACATTGTTGATGAAGTGCGGATGTCCACAAATAAAAATCAGACTAAATCACTTGACTCTTTGCAATCATAAGCTAGTATTTTAAATTTTCATTGTCAATGCATCAATGCGTGATAGCTGGTTTTTCCCTCCGGAGCGGCATACCACAAGAATTAATCCTTAGACCAACACACTTCTCGTTATATGTTAACGAAACTATTTAAAGTATTAAGCATTGCATTGCATTGCTTAACTTTTTCTGAGTTGTTCTATAAATACGGTTGATGAAACAATACATCTCTAAACGGAGATTTGTCAGGCGTCCTTGGCTGGTCCCTAAAACATTAGCTTCGTCTAAAATCTAAATCAGACGCTATGTCTTAATGTCACTGGATCTCCGTCGATTACAGTCAAGTTGAATCGGAAAATATATTTAAAGAACTGTTGGTAAGGTGTAAAGTAGACAGGGTACAATTTGATCTAGTCAGAATTGCTACCTACAGAAATCAATTGCATGCTGCCAAAACTCTTCTATTGCCAGTCTTACAGTCGTACGCATACAATATTTTTAAATTACAACAGTAAAAAAAACAATCCACAAAATAAAATTTTTCATCTAAATTCTCTAATCGCAGAAATTGATATGGGAGCCCCTCGATCCTGGGCCTTTTTTTATTTATTTATTTGACATTTGACATCAGATGTCAAATTGAAAATGCTCAGATTATTTTATTCCGAGCACTTAGAGCACGCTCATACTCTGAGCAAATAAGAAACACGAGCATTTTTCTTGAGAACTCTTTGACTGCTCTGAACTAATTTATGAAAACGCCAAATGACAGAATATTGCGAAAACTTGTCGTTCTATCTGTAAGTTGATAACGACATCAATAAAAATACAATTCAGTAAAGTATAAGTAAGTTGAATTAAGCAAAAAACATTTATGTCTCGTTTCATTTGCTGGGTTCATTTGTGGGTGAGCTAAGATTTCTCTCTCGTGGGTCAGTTTAACGTTGCATTTGCGAACTGTGCCCGGAGTACGGTTTGATTTTATGTACCTTTGTTTTGTAACCGATAATGTTACTTTGCTAGCCGTCGGCAACGGGCACTCACCTCGTTTACCTCGAAAACTCACCAAATCAAGCAGCGCCGCCGACTGCGCAGCACACACCGTACAGAGTCGTTGAAGTGCGACGGTATTTAACAAAATGTATAAGGGCCTTGCGGCCGAACCTGGGGCCCGATCACTACCAAATTTTAGAAAAGTATTGTTTATTGGGTATACACATGTGTGTAAGATTTGAAAAAAATCGGGTAATTTTTATTTTAAATTTGTATGGGAGCCCCACGAACCCGGGGCCCGATCCCTTCCAAATTTTAAAAGAAAGTATTGTCACCGGAAATACACATGTGTAAAAAATTTCAGGAAAATCGGGCTTTAGGAAGTGCGTTAAAAATTGATAATTAAAAAAAAAAATTTGTATGGGAGGCCCGATCTCTCCAAAAAGTATTTTCGATCGGAGATACACATTTGTATAAAATTTTAAGAAAATCGGGCAAATTTTTTAAAATATTTGTATGGGAGCCCCCCGACCCCGAGGTCCGAGGAGCCTGAAATTTTAATAGAACAGAAGTATTGTCACCGGAAATATACATGTGTGCAAAATTTCAATAAAATCGGTCTATGGGAAGTGGGTTAAAAATTGATCAGAAAATCTGACCAGCCAGCCAGCCACCCAGCCACGTGCACGCGATGTTAATATAGAGAATTTAAAAAAGGAAAAAGAAAAGGAAGGGTAACTGATAGCTAGTGGATTTTTTGTCCTTTAAAAGCTAGTCAGTCACCCATTTAGTATATAATACTATACTGGCTTACGTAGACGATATTGAGAACGTTGGTAGAAACCCAGGACTATACAGGAAGCTGTCATCCAGATCGAGCAGGCGGCATGAAATCTGGGGCTGCATATGCATGAGAGCAAAACAAAGGACATGGTGGCCACGTCTGCGACTAGAAGATCCATGATCCCGCAATTAAAATAGTGGAGCGTGAATTTGAAGTAGTGAAATCCTTTAACTATCTCGGGTCAACTGTAGCAGCCGATAACAGCATGAAACCAGAAATACGCGCACGGTTAATTAGCAAAAAGCATTCTGACTTCTTAGCCGCGTTCGAGAGAAAAGTCTTACGGAGAATTGTTGGCCCCGTATGTGAGGAAGGGCGATTCCGGACACTCTGTAATGATGAAATCTACGAGCGTTACCGCGATGTCAACATCGTGAAGAGAATTGTGCTCGGTAGGCTCCAGTGGGCAGGACTCCAAGCTCGTATAAGCGAAGAGGATCCTGCTCGGAAAGTCCGTTGCGGTAGGGGAACACGACAGCGAGGCCGGCCAAGCCTACGCTGGAAGGATCGGGACCGATGGAGAGACTTTTTGTAGAGCCAATTTAAATATTATAATGATGATGAGTAATTTCAATGCTTCGATTTTTTTTAAACGAAGTAATATTTAAATCCTTAAAACTAAGCGACATAATAAAAACGCGAACTAACACTCAGCTTGTCAATGGTCCGAACGTAAATTTTTTATGCACTGTTACCCGATTGTAGAACTCTTTGGTAATAAGACTTAGAAATATTGGACACACAAACAATTTTAAAACTTCTCTCCTTACACACTTGGACTCTAATTAAAAATATAATTAATCTTTAAAAATTAATCCATAAAATCTTATCTTACATGATTTTTCTCTGACTTTGCAAGGCTTAACAAATACATAAATAAGTTTTTTAGTTATTAAATAAGAATAAAGATATAGTAAGATATCTAGATAGATATTAAATAAATAAAAAACGTTTTTATGTATTTGTTAAGCCTGGCAATTTACAAGCCTCTCTATAAAATTTTAAATCTTCCATTTGTGAAATAAATTATGAAATTAATATAAATTTACTTAGTGAAACGTAAGTTAAGAAATATGTTTTTTTACTTACTACACGGTGATACTAAACTTAATACTGTTTGTTGGAATAATAAAAATAGTATAAGTTAGAGGCAGAACAAAAAATAATCATGAATTATTAGAAATAAAATAGAATACACATCATAATGGTAATCAAAGGCTTCAAATTCCCTCAAGTAAAAGGCACTTTCAAAAATGTTTCAAATAATGTGAACTTTTGTGTGTCTACTAACGCTTTTTCCTGACGGATCCAAGTAGACAATACAAAAACATAACTCATTTTCTCACCTAAACAATTTTAAGACAAACATATGCAAACACGATTAAAAAGGCTTCTGGAGGCAAAAAGTATCATTTAAAGAATTATGGACCATAAAATTGAAGATAGAACGTTGAACAATTATAAAGGTTCGTTGTTTCTATGAATAGTGTACATAGGGTGCCGTAAATGTTTTTAGAAAATGGTCAAAAAGCTTAACATTTTTGGATGTTATGTTTCTCAAAAGTAATCTGTCAGTTCACATCACAACATTGTTTTTTATTTCCTTGAAAATTTGAATTCCGTGAAAAATGGAATTATTGCGTAAACATTTTCGTCTGATGATTTTTTACGATTTTTGAAAGGGGCTAACGCAACAGCAGTGCTTCGAATCACTTAATTCGCTTTTTGGCGACGAAGCACCATCCTTGGCTAGTGTTTATAATTTAATTGGTAGGTACAATGAATTTAAAGGCAAACGACGTTTACTCAAAGACGAGCCTCGTCAAAAAACAGCTGTTGTGCCAGAAAACATCGATGCTGTGAGAAAACTTATTGAAGAGGATCGTCATGTGACTTATCGGGAAATCGAGGCATTCAAAGGAATAAGTAACACCAGCGTATATACGATCTCACATGAACATTTAATGGTGCGAAAGCTATGTACATTGGATTCCACATTTTTTGACAGACGCATAAAAAAAGGTTCGTGTCGATTGGTGCCGCAAAATGCTTGATAACTTCGTTGAAGGTACTTCCAAAAACGTATACAAGATCCCAACAGGTGACGAAACATGGATATTTGCGTATGAGCCGGAAAGAAAAGGGCAATTGACTGTTTTGGTCCTCCAATTCTAAGAAAATCCAACAAAAGTTGTGCGAGCTCGGAGCGTTTTAATTTTTTACTACTTTTTCTATAAATTTTACGGCACTCCTCGTATCAACATAACGGGAAATAATTTCGTGAATAGATATAAGTAAATTGATTTTTTTTTTAAACTAGCCAATTTGGTCTGGATCTAGCCATCAAAAGCGCTTATTGTAATAAGAAATTCAGAAAATTGTATAAAACTGTCTACTGCAACGAATGTCTTTTCCATCTTGACTGCTCATATAAATTGGCATTGTAAATGTATACACAATGAAAACTTACAATGAATTTTTTAAAGTTTCCTTAAATTAAATTCTTAGATTAGCATAGTAAAAAGAGTTTCTAATGATAAATGGGTAAACGTTAACTGTCTTAATTTTATTTGGTAAGTAATTGTACGTGTGAGTAAAAGCTTAGCTTACTCACACGTACAATTTCTTACCTAACAAAGTATATCTTATTTTCTCTGAATGGCTGATTGACTATCAGCATATCGTTTTTTCATAACCCGCTGTGTGGATAGGACGAAATGAGACTTTTATTGACAAAAAGACCATTGAAATAAGAAATGAGACTAAATATTCAACATTTTCTATTCTTTTATTTACTTTCAGACAAAACCCCCAGAAAATTTCCTAATACGAAATATAAACTCGTTTTTTGTGAGTATAAAAAAAAAAGTTATACTCTTCGTACTCTATAATTTTAAAATTTTAAATTTACTTGTGCGTAGTTACGAGCATAATTTATTATTTTATTGCTTTAAAGAAGACTAGAAAACTTTTTCAATTACCTCGTGCACACTCATGCCCGCATACTAAGACGATTATTTATTTGACTTTCGATTCGAACGGCCACCCATATGGGCAACTGTACACAATTTGCTTCTCACTTGAAGAAAACAACAAAAACACAGAAAAAAGTACTCATTGAACAATTAATTCCTAAGTTGTTGTTTTTTTTAAATTTATATCCTCCATTTTCAGGTGCACATACACGTCATTCGTCTGACATTTGTATACTTTTTTCTGTGAATTCAAGTGGCTTTAAGCCACTCCACTCCACCAACAACGCCATCGAAACCAGCACAGCACAGCACGATTTTAAAAACCGATATAAATCAAAATAAACAAAATAAAAGAATTAAATTCGTTGCATGTTGTCAAGTGAAAAATTATTAATTTTTTCTTTTTCGAACTTTCCATGATAACCATCACAGGCGTTAAAACAAAATATCGACAAAATTCGATGAACGGAAATTCCGTAATCACAAATTTTTTTCGTTTAAACTCTTCGCGTGGCATTTCTAATTTCACTTCAATTAGGATTTTAAGTAAACCTTTTAGCAAACTCAGAACTATGGCTCAATATAATTATGTAAAATAAGTCAATGGAATAGTCGCATTGTAATTGGACTTATATTTATTATAATTCAGCGAAAATCGTTCAGCAGTTTAATTCATCGTCAGTCAATTTTGAACTGAACAATTTTGATTATGTTTAAATGGCATTTTCCCATTTATAAAATTTTCTGTTTCTACTATCGATGGGTTTTCCTATCGTTTTTAGTACACTGAATGGAACACACACAAAAAGCATATCGAATATCTCAGAATAGATAGTGGCATTAGATAAGTTAACGTATCATTTCAGAGATTTCGTTTTACACCCCGATATAAGCGCAAAAAAGTAACGCGACAAGAAGCGTTTTGTATTTCTTGTCTTATAGGTTCGTGCCGCCTCCTGCTTGCTTCCATACCTGTCTATACGCCACAAGCTATATCTACCACTCTGTCCTGTTGACTGTGTATAGAAATCTTGAGTCGTGGAGGAAAGAAGGAATTTTGACTTTTTGTTTATATTCGTGTACGTACCTATATGTAATCAGGACGGTGAAGTTGATTAAGCCATGTGGTTACATAAGGTGACTCTAACGAGATAAGTTATATCTACATGCAAAATACAAAGATAACAATTATCGAAGTGACGTCGCTTAGCCCAGCCTAGATAAAAATATCTAATCGGCTTAGCGCAAAGATATAGAGAAGATTAACTATCGCTTGGTTATCGTCGGTTCAGATACCAAAACCATCGGTACACTATGTAAGTTAGTGTGCATCGAACATTATACCGAAATGTTAAGAAATTTTGTACTCAAATAGCAGTGATGTTTTTCGTGCAGATATTCTATTTAATAATTTAATAAATAAGTTATTTAATGATTCTCAGCAAACAAATTTTTTAGCAAATCCAAAAAATGTAAGTATTAATCTTTTCCTGCAAATGCCATCATCCAGCCATTACAAAATCTGATCTGTACAATCCGATCATCAGAAATAATGTGAAATATGAAGCAATTATTATTGCAAGTGCTATGTACATACATATTGAAGTTATTTGAAAGAAAAAACTGGGTTTCCTTAAAAGCAAACACAAAAATAATTATTAAGTTGTAGACCAAAAAATTCTAACTCGAAGTTAATATTAGAAAAATTTTCAAATTACTAGCAACTTAAATTAATGAACACACCGCCATCCTGCGTAGTAGAAGTTTGCGGAAAAATAAACTGGCTTCGTGATTACACGCTATCCGTAGAGAGCTGACAAAATTCTGTAGACTCGCACTACACTAAGCAATTCATATGTTAGTTCATAAATTGAATGCAAATATATTGAAGAAAGAAACGATACCAGAGACTGGAGAAAGGTGGTATTTTTTCCCCATACATAAAATAAGATGTATTACGTCATGCAACAATTCTGGATTATGTCGGTTACAAAAGCTTGCAAATAAAATGCAAAATCAAACCATACCCAGGGTACAGTTTGAAAAAAGCACTCCAAACCAAACCAAAAGAGAGAAAAATTTTAACTGTATCCTGCAAATCGAAAGAGCTAGAAGACTATTTTTTTAACGATCGTCTCAATCTTACATTAGGATCTGAGACTTAGCACGCTGAACTGTTATTTGCATCGTTATAGAGAAGAACTCTTGCGTAGAATAAAAAATGAGAATTCTAAAGACTCCAAATCGATTCAATTTATTAATAAGGATATAACAAACACCCTCTATCAAAACAAACATTTTCAATGAATTGTAAAAATGTATGCAATTTTCAAATTTATTTTGTAAGATTTTCTTAGAGAATAAGACACTTACGTTTAGTTGACGGCTAACATTACTAGGGTAAAAGAAAACCAAAAATAACAGGAACTAGAATAGCTGAAATGAGATAATATTCAACGAGGATTGATGTGATGTGTAAAAATGTTAGTTTGTATCCACTCTCAACCCAGATTCTCCCTTAAGACCTCCAAGAACCCCTCGCCACCTAATCAAGACCCCCTTACGACCCCATCAAAACCTCCTAAAGAACCGCTGAAGACCCCCAACAATATCTCCCAAAGTGCCCCTCAAGACTCATAAATATTCCATTCAATGTCAGACTCAAGAGCAGACTTCAGTCCCCCTCAAAACTTCCCCGCGACACCTTTGAAGATCTCTTCCAGATCCCCTTCAAGTCTACCGTTAAGACCACTGGTCAAGACCCATATCAAAACCACGCAAATATCCCCATTGGACAAGTGGTTTTCGAGTGATAAGCGCACTAACGCACAGACAGACAGAAATAGACGTATAAGTATAAATATAAATAAAAATACATGTATAATTATATATGAAGTCCAGCATTTACGTGTGGATAAAATATTTTTTAATTGAGCCACTTAGCGTTACAATGGTACTAGTAGCATTGCAAAACGCCATAAAACACAGTCATTTAAAAACCGGAACTTACCAACAAATGGATCGAAATGTGAAGTCTCAAATTCGAACTACAAAATTGGCTATAAGTCTGAACATGAACGAGTCGTATGCGCATTCTGAAAAGTGAACTTAAATCCAATGAAATGAAGGGAAATTCTGGATATACCACCGGTTTAAAATACAATTCGTTTTCAACGATTAAAAGCACTTATAGCACCGAAATTTTTAACTTTCTAATTAAAACAGAATTTCGTGTTCAATAATACGCAAATCAACAAAATGGTTGTGTGTAGTTCAAGAGCAAGTGCAGCGACAATTTTGATAACCGAGTTGCCATGCGTTAGCAAGCGCCTGATTTTGTCATACTTTGCTATAAATGCAAATTGTTGCCCTCCGCTCATTTTTTATCGACCAGGCTGTTAATGTGATTCCGTTAGTGTACCAACAAAATGTGCTAAATGCATTCAATTTATAGCTCTTTCCAATTTCATTTATGATCTCTTATCTCCAATTCATTCTTCAAATTCCAATTCAATTCATTCTTTTTCTAAAACAGCAATCTCAGTTTTTCATATGAGTTCAAAACATCTGCACTTTCCTCTTCTTCGAAAGAGGAACTTTAGCAAGAGCGTATGTTAAGCACGTTAAATTCTAATATTATTAGTATAACAAGTTGCGGATTACACAATGGAGTTGATTATGTCTTCTGAAGTCTAAACAAAAGCCTCCTACTTTATTCATAAATAGCTATTTCGTCAAAGAATCCATAAAAAACTCGAAATTATCGGTAAGTCCATTAACAACAACTTCGTTAAAACGACCATAGTTAACAATGCTGTAAAATGTTAAGGTTTCCTAAAACGGAGCGACAGACCGTTGCGCTCCAAGGCCTAGCTTCTTGCGACCATTTGTGTTGTGCATGTATATTTTTGCACACAAACGGAAGGGACCTACAATTAAAAGCCGTGACAAGTTATTACTCTCGGACGGTTGTCAGACATTCGCGAGAGGTTGGACACCGTGAAAAATACTTTTGGTGTTTCTGGGACTCGAACCACGAACCTCCTGCTCAGAAGCCATGCACTTATCCACTGAACAACGGCACCCACTTAGATCCGGCAAATATTTTATTCCGCATATTTATATTTTATTATATTTATTGACCGCAAACCGATAAATTCTGAAATCTTAAGCTGGAAAACACAAATGTTCAATGATTTATCGAATTAAAGATTGCAGAGTTTTTCGATTTTTTATGTGAAGACAATTTCTGCAAATCACGATAGTACAGGCAACATGGGAAGTGTATTGCATGATCAAGCCGTCAGTAATACCGTCAACACAAAACAACACACACAAAGCTAAAGTTGTGCCAATTTTAAAACCTGGAAAAGCACCATCATCTATCAGTAGCTATAGGCTACTGATTGAATTGGAGTCCAAAAATATTCTTCTGTTAGAACAATTCGGGTTCAGACGCAATCACTCTATGACCCACCAGATCTTTAGAATCGGTAAACACGTCCAAAAAAATTTCTGAGAGCAAAAAGTTAACAGGTCTTGTTTTATTATACATAGGAAAGGCATTCGATACAGTATGGCATAAAGGACTTCTACATAAGCTAATAAACTATGATTTTCCACCATACCTAATTAAAACAATATTTAGTTTTCTTAGCAATCGCTTCTTTAAAGTGTCCGTAAAAACAGTCTTTCTTGAGAAAGCACTTTACTGTCAGGAGTTCCCCAAGGTTCTGTACTTGTTCCAGTTCTGTATAATATCTAAACCTTTAATTTGCCCATTTTGCCAAACTGCGAATACGCCATTTACGCCGATAATACTGGGATCTTTACATCGCATGAGATAGATTTCACTATCGAAGCCATACTTCAAAATTCAATCAGTGTCCTAGTGGGATATTTTGATAAATGGAAGTTCAAAGTTAATGTAGGAAAAACACAGCACTAGAAAAAGGAAGTGTTGCTTTCTATCAAGAAACTCGTTGAGTTTAAATGTCGTTGAAGTGGAATGGCAAAACTCAGTTAAATACCTGGGTGTACACCTCGACAAGAAGTTGACTTTTAGTGAACATATTGTATGCACTCTTAAAAAATCGAACCTAGCGATAAAAATGCTATGCTAAGCCTGGAAAACAAGATCATTATCATTATTTGCAAAGTAATTTTCCAAGCAATATACTTATGTGGCTCTCCAGCTTGGGGAGACTGTGCTCTATCACATTCTAAAAACTTACAAATTGCACAAAATAAGCTGTTTAAAATGTGCTTAGACTTTTCCTTGGCATTATTCAACCAGATTACTGCACGAAAAAGCCAAAATTGAGTATATTAAAAATAAATTATTATCTTCAAAGCGAAAGTTTTTCATAAACTGTCAAATATCAGAAAATCCCTTGATAAATAGTTACTTGTATGAATTTTTCATTATTTAATTTTATTTTATTTACTTTTAATTCGTTAATTTTTATTATACTGAAAAATTTTGTTTTTCTTCAGTTCGTTTCTATATCTATCTTTTGATTTATTTTAATAGTTAATAAGTTTCAAAATTTAATTTAAGGTTTTATTATAGCTTTTTCCTTCAAAACCCCAAAATTAAATATTAAGTTTTTATAGTAATTATATAAATCATAACAAATCTCTGCACTGACATTAACCAAATTATAATAACATTTTATGCTATAAATAAAAAAACTATCTATATCATCCGCACGCACATGTGCATTCACGGCTACGCTGAGCCAGGGTGCAAATTCCTTGAGTGTGGTGCATATTTTAAAAACGAATTTATGGCCAAAGATGTTTTTCACCCCCCTAGAGAGCTACTATTTTATGAGCAGGTCAGTCCCGTGGACCATTTCTGTGATCCCGCAATGTGGCATGTGTCACACGTGTGAAAGTTGGGGTTTCAACACTTTCCTTTCATTCGTCCTAGAGTGTTAAAATTTTGGGCGCACCTCAGAAACAAGAAACATTTCTAAACTTTAACTTCAACTTTTCAACTACTTTCAGGAACTTTCTAACAAGACTATGTATTAGTTTGAATGAATTTAAAAACACAAAATCTGAACACTAACTATAATATTTTTCTACTTTCTCAATAATACAACAAATATTGTACTTTACACTTATACATACATATACTCTTATACAAGAAAAATATCTGTAGAACGTTATTAACACCATCATAATTAAAAAATAAAATATTGTTAAGAAATTCTGCATATGCCAAAAAAATAAAAACGTTGAACAAAAACGCAATTCCTGATAACAATGTGCATGTGAGTGCAAACATTTTTATATTACATTAGCCCATGCTTAAGCAATTAGAGGCTTATCAACTAGTACATTCGCGTGAGTTAAGCTTATATTTTGCAATCAAATAAAATGTACAACAAATGAGACTGCAGTTATAGATGCATGCAACAAACGCACACACCCGTAAACGTCAAGTCAATTTATTCTCTCGAACACGCAAAAAGGGGTTTGTGCTTTTATCCTTCTCCGAACAAGCCCATCTTTTTTCGTTTTTACAACACACGCTATGGCAGATGCAATATGACACCACTCCTCATAGTTCATGTTCTAACTGAAATGAAGAACAAATATTAATTTGTGAATGTGGGCAAAGAAAACCGCAATGTACGTGCTCGCAGATTTGCACCTGAGTGTTTACATCGCAATAAACTGAAAACATGTGGACCACAGAATACGAAAATGTTTTTTTACGATATTCCATCCAGGGCAGGTGTAAAAATCTATTAGACGCAAACAACTGCATTTGAAGATCCAGCTGTAAGCCGGCGCAATCAGGAAGATGTTCGTCCTAATCAAACTACATGAAACTTAGAAAAAATTATTTTGTCCTGATTCCTTGCGTTGTGATGCGTTTGTGTGAGTACCAAGAAAATGCCTACTAACCGCGATACACTAACATACACTAACAGTGACGCAGCTTGCAGCATTTAATGGTAAATATTATTATCAATGAAATTATCTTATTTAGATTATCAACGTGTTTTTGGATGGATGAGTTCATAGCAAATGTTTTGCGTTCCTATCTATCTTTAAAAAATTGTAAAAAGAACCCACAACACCATCGCATTACAGAAAATCCATTGTATTCTAGATATAACGAAACTAAGGCTTTAGCAGAAGAAAGGTGTATCTCGTCGAGGAATCATTCGCTGTCGTGTTTTAAATTTTTTTTAACAAGACCGAGCTTCCTAAAGCGGGTACCAAGGGAAACTGTACTTTTTATTAGTTATTAACAGCAAAAGTATTTATTTCTGAAAGCATTCTCTGAAGGCACAAAAAAACTGGAACAATTGAGTTCAACAAGGAAACCAAGGAAAAAAGTGCGACGTATAACATCCAATAACCGTTTATAAAGTTCTTTGCTTTGCTTTTAAATGGTGAAAAAATAATAAAAATTAAACAACTTTATTTGTTGAAAAAACACTAGATCGTAAATTTTGATTAGTTGCACAAGGCAAAAGCGACGATACGATAACGAGTACAAAATGTTAGACTTTGTGTTTCTTTTATGTGTCGCTTGATGTCTCACTCCACATTATACAGCAATAATAATTGTTAAAGCGTTGACAGAGCATGGTAATAGTACCTAATAAATATAAAAAATTTAAGTGAGAGAAAAAAAAATATGAACGTGAAAATTTTCGGCTAAAGATTTGTTTGAAATTTTTGTTGGTGTTCTGTTGTGGTCTGCGTCTACGAAGCAGAATATTTAAAATCTTTATGGATGTTATGTACACATCAATGCGCAGTAATAATCACAATAAACTTATATAATTTCTTCTTTCAAAAAAACAGTCGTAAAAAATAAAAATAAAAATTTTTAGTTCCCAGTGGTAACCATTTGGTATTCATGAATATCATAAACCAAAAATCCTTTAATTTCTATTCATCTCTTAATTTACACCACTTTGGTCATCTGGCGACATATCTCACTAAGGTATGTCTCCGATATTGTTTCTGTTTCGTAGCTCAGTTGCTGGTGCGTTGGACTACTGAGCGGGACGTTTGAAGCTCGAATCTCAGAAAAAAACAAAAGAAAAAAACCCCGAATGTCTGACAAACATCCAATAGTAATAACTGTTAAGAGCATCTCAATTCACATTTCTCGTATGTGGTTTTAAATTGAATGTTTGTTCCTTCCATTGTGTGCAAAAATATAACACGCACAACACAAACGTTCGCTAGAAACTGGGCTAATAGGTTAGCTATATATAATCTTTTTCTTATAATGTACATTCGCTAAAGGTATTTGCACCCTTATAATGCTTAGCATAGCGTTAGCGTTAGGAAATTAAGGAGAGGAAATGAGGAGATGTCTATGCACGCGTGTCTTAAACGACTGCAGATCATACAAATACGGAAACACAAAATCAGGCAATTCATTCCACATAAATATCGTGCGGCTAAAGAAGGAATCTCTGAATTGGTTAGTATGTCCGAAGATAGACTTAATGGTATTACGGGTATTCCGGATGTGTTGGAGAATGGGCGGGATGCATCTGGATATTTGTTTTGAACACCGCTTGTGGAAAAAGCGATAAAACAGTGACAGGCAGGAAACATTCCTACGATGTTCAAGCAATTCGATTATTTTCGCGATATGTACGTCACTTGGGGACACCTGCACAGACAATAAAGCAGTATTCAAGTTTAGGGCGAATATACGCTTTGTAAAAAGTAGCCATATCTGAAGGAGTGAAGTACATCTTGCACCGTTTTAGGAAACCTAAACATCTCGCAGCATTTTTGGCGATGGCAAATATCTGGTCATTCCAACGACGCTTGTTGTTTACGCACATACCGAGAATTGAGAGTTTTTCAGTTTCTTTGATGCAAGCTCTACTCATGGATAAAGGTTGGGGGTATAAATTACACTTGGACGACAGAAGTCCCCACCTTGTTATGCTGTCATGGTCAGAATTTAACGTGCCTAACATACGTTGTTGTTCAAGTTCCACTTGTGAAAAAGAGGGGCGTGCAGAAAGCGTGAAGTCATATGAAAAGCTAAGAGTGCTGTCATCAGCGAAAGAATGGATTGGATTAGAGGTGGTGGATAGGAGATCATTAATGAAAATCAGAAAGAGTGTCGGAGATTAAACAGAGCATTGAGGAACACAGGCGTTTATGCGGTGAACATTGGATTTGAATCCGTCCAAAACGATCTGGATTCACCGGTCAGAAAGGTAGATACTAGTCCAATCGAGGAGCGCCTTATTAATTCCATAGACATTCATTTTCGACAAAAGAGCTTGATGCCACCTCTGTCAAATGCCTTGGAAATATCGAGTGCAACAACTTTGCTTTCAACAAATCTGTGAATAGACTGGTTCCACTTTTCAGTGAGATAAGACATCAAGTCACATGTAAAACGTTGCCTACGTAAACCGTACTGCTGGTCGCTAAGGATTTCACATGATTCAAGGTATTGCATAAGCTTACGATTGATCAGCGTTTTCATGACCTTGGAAAGTATGGATGTTAGCGGTACGAGGAAAGAGATGACGGATCGCCGTTTTTAGGAACAGGCTATTTTCCAATTCTTTGGGATGACTCCAGAAGAATAAGAGAAATGGAAAAGCCTGCGCAGTGGCAATGCAAACTTTGAAGAACACCTCTTCGCAACTATAGCGGGAATACCATCAGGCCCAGCAGAATTATGAATGTTGAGATCATTTAATACTCTAGCCACTTGACGAGTACGAAAGTAAATCTGTCCCATAGAGGATTCCACTCGGCAGTAACAAAGTGCTATCTGGTAGCGTGAAGCTAGCTGCGAAATGTGAAGCAAGCAGATTGGCCTTGTGTATAGAGCTGACAGTTGGAATGTCATTGAGAATAAGCCTTGGAATTGAGGACGAGGCAGTATTTTTAATTCGTTGCACGAATGTCCAAAATATTTTGACTTTTATTAAAAAATTTATTTCAACAATTATTTAGGTATATTGATCATCTAAGATTGTTAACGTAAAGGGTTTCATTGGAAGTTTTTTCTAATAATTTACCAGGATTGCATAATATAATTTGTTTTAAAGCAAAAAGCATTTGTATAGAATTTTTCTAATTCTTTTCGATAAGTTCTCATGATTTTGAATTCAAATTGGTGTGCGTCAAGGTTGCAAATTGTATCCACTGTTATTTTTGGTCGTCACTTGTTTTTAAGACTTACGTCGTTTTCTTTTGAATTTCCACAAAATTTCACTTCTCTCAAAGATGGCCATGACCAGACTCCAGTTGTAGAGCCAAATATGATGATGAGCAAAAAGTCTTGACGAATCACATCTTCAGAAATTAATGGAATAGCAAGTGATGGGCATACGCAAGGGCAAGACCTAGACCGTCTCGGTATTGGTCTTGCTTCTGCAGCCTGAGTCTTTGTCTTGGACTTGTAGTTTTTCTGATAATATTCTTGCAGACCAATCTCAAGGTATTTTTTTGGAAAATATTAACTAACAGAAAATTAACTAATGGACTTTTGAGGAGTGACCAATCGAGTAGAATACTCGAACATTAATATGATACTTAATTCACTTAAGAAAGGCGCCTAAGTATAAAAGTCAAGAATGACGCATTTCATACACCTTGTAAAAAGCATGCTCTAAACATTCTGCATGTATATATTTGGCATGTACTCACTAGCTGAGGGGTTATAATTCTCCTCAACGAATAGTTAGGCATCCAGTGGGGAATCATTCTTAGCTATCTGTCAGCTCAGCAACTGGCAAAGCGTGATTACTAGCAAAAAATGGTAGGCTGTGTCGTATACATGGCCTTGGGTTTTGATCGTGACAACGTCTGCCCGGGACGAAAGAAAATAAAACGAAGATCTCTTGTATGTGGGACGGATACACGGGGACATCTTAAAATCTCAATATGAAATAGTTTCCGAAATTCCAGACCCTAATAACCATTATAGTCGCATCTAAGTCCTAAACGCTTGAGAAATGGCTTAGTTCCCAAAATTCCACACCCTTATGGCCATATCCCAGAATTGATAAAGTAGTTTCATAAATAGTGACATAAAAGTGTGACTTAATATGGGACATAAAATGGGACACTTAACATGGGAAACTTAGCATGGAACATAACAGTATGACATTTATCGTTCAACTTGTTGAACATGTACCCCTTAAACATTGTAGTGAGACGTTGTCACGTCAAAACAATTGCCAGCTATCAGTTTTGACTGTCAAACCAACTGTCAGCCGGTCACTTTCCCAGTTTTAAGTTTACTTGACTTGACTGAGAGTCGAGTTTGATAGTCTATTAGTTACATCACAATCATCACTAATACACACGCAAACTATCAAAGTACAGTTTTATTGATTGAAAATTTTTCTAAATAAAACAACCCATAAAAATGTTCGTGTAAATTCTCTAATCGGGGATACACAATGTGTAGTTTGAATAAAATCAGGTAAATTTTTGTAAGGGAGCCCTCCGACATCGAGGCCCGATCACTCCAAAATTTTTAAATGTTTTTTAAAATCGGGTATTTTTTTATAAAATTTGTATGGGTGCCCCCCAACCCCCCACCCCATTTTCCAAAATTTATTTTGATTCATTCGTCGATTCGCGCAACTTTTATGGCGGACATAATCGTTCATCTGAGCAAGCTATTGCCGCATATGGAGTGAGACCAATCCACAAGAGACCCTACAGACTCCATTACATCCAGAAAAATACACCGTTTGGTGCAGTTTACCTCATTTCTTTAAAAATGAGGCCAGAGTTCGCGTTACAGTTATTGGAGGACGTTACCGAACCATGATTTTTTGTTTGAAAATATGGATGAAATTGATCCAGACGAGATGTTGTTTTAACAGGACGGCGCTACGTGCCATACGACAACGGCAACCATCGACTTATTGAAATCAAATTTTGGCGATAAGCCGATTTCGAGAAATGCGATCAATGTAAAGTCACCGGCTTATACTGGAAATGGATGGAATGAAAACAACACTAGTTAATTTGTAGATTCGTCTCCATATGCCACAGTTAAGCAGAACATTAGTTTCTCTGTTTTATTAGTTTTTTTTGTTCTTGTTTATGCAAGAACATTGCGGTCTTGATAACATAGTATTGCTCTTGGTTTTGGTCTTGTGCACTTAGTCTTTGTCTTGGTCTAACATTTACTACAACCAATCCCGCTCATCACTACGAATACGCGCAAAGGACCTTAACGAATGTGCCGTAATAAAATTCCAATTGGCCAAACTACGTCTAATTTCATCATTTGTACCTCTACCAGGTGGGTTAAAAACAGCAATAGTTCCCCGCACAAGGCGGAAAAAATATCCTAGGCCCATTTCAACACTCCCATTAAAATACTAGATGTTAACCCCGGCGTTACAAGGGACTCGCCGACCCACACCCCCAAGACACCGTTTAGACCCACCAAGAGCTAAAATAACAGGCGTTGGCGTCTGGCTTCCCCTCACAACCTGCTGACCCAACCAACCAAACTGACCGCTCCCCACTGAAACCACTGCACACCGTTGAGCCCCACCCCCTCCTAACCGCCACTGAACCAAACTTGTAGCCTATAACCTCTGGTCGCGAGTTCATACATAAATCCCAAGGAAAACGGCATTTTTCAGTTGTTCTCGAATTTTCAAAGTTTTTCCCGAATTTTCCAATTTTCCAGGTTCCTGTAATCATCCCCAGACTATTACGAACATTTCAAAAAAGAATGAGCCAAATCGGTCCAGCCGTTTAGCCGTGAAAAAGTAACAGACAGAAAGAGCTACTTTTACATTTATAATATTAGTAGTTAGTAGTTAGTAGACTAGTATCGATTGGAAAAAATTATGGAAAGAAACTAAACTCTATTTTGTTAAATCATTGACATAAACCCATTATGAATTCAGAAAAAATAAAAGTATGTACACAAGATCCGATCGATGATCCTGTATTCCGAAAGCTCCTTCAGATCGGCAAAGAAAGGTTTGCTGAATTTACGAAGTCGAAAGTCTGCCAGGGCTGGACATTTTCGGATATATTGAATGAGGGTTTCTTTCTCATTACATTCCTTCAAAAGGTATTAAGCAGGATGTTCAGTTTGGCTGCGTGGCTGCCCACTGGCCAATGACCTGTGATTATAGCAACGACTCTGGAAATATCTTTCCGTGAAATTTCGATTTATTTTTACTGTCGGAAGGATAACTAGATCTAGATGTGGAGTAGTTGGTCAAGTCAATCCACTTAAGTTGTTCCTTGATTGTATGGAAAATGAGAACACGTTCCCTGACTGAGCTCAATGGACAGCAAACTCTCTCTGTGTAGTCGATGTCCAATGTGACATCCTTCCTCGACAGTAAGTCTGCTTTTTCAATGCCGGCAATGTCGCTGTACCCTGACACTCATATTAGGGTTAAAACTATGTTTTGGCTTAACAAAGCCAATTCAGCTTTTCACTGCCTGACAAGTTTCGAGTTGTCACTTATCGCAAATTGCAGATTCGCTGTCTATGCATACGTCAACATCTCCAGCTATTGCGGTCGAAGCTAATAATCAAAGTAATGGAATTTTATTTTAGCGTGCGTGTGTTTGTTTGTTAGTTTATCCACTCGTCCTGACTCCTATTAGTCCGTATTTGATGGAACTTGCTTTTAAACAATTGTCTAGCACTTGTGGTAGCGTAATTTCGAGATTTTTTGTATTCATAGGAGTAGTTTTAAAAGGAAAAGTATGAAAAAAGGGTTTTTTCATAAAACTGAAATACTTTTAAGCCAATTAAGTATTTAGACTAAATTACAACTATTCATATGGCGGGCTAAGAAGTTCCGCTTTACTATCCTAATTATAATAATCATTAGATATTTACAATAAAGTAAATTAGATTCTGAAAAAAGAATCGGATAACAAACAAAACAAACTAAATCCAAAGTTCAAATAAAAGCAGCCATATCCAACTAATTGTCTTTATCTTAATAAAACGGTTGATTTAATTTTTAAACACTGCTAAAAAAATAATACCTATATTGAAAAAAATCCGTTTTATTCAATTGTGCATTATTAAGAAATACATTTTTGCGATTATCCCAATTTAGGTTTTTTTTTAAATCTTTGTTTGATAATAAGTAAAAATAAAAGTTACAAATAATAATCACAAAATGTAAGCTCTGCTACCCAGGTACAACTGCACTGATTTGGCTAATCACACGAAACTTTTTTTACTTTTCTTAATTTATTAAACAATTTCTATTTTTTAACATTTCATTATTCACGTTTTAATACTGCATTACTAATCACTAATCTACCTAATTACAGAAAATCACAGAAATTTTGATAACAGCCTGAAACTACAATGCATGACCGATTACAGGATCCCAGAAATTTGCGCACGTTTTTTTGCTATTTTACAAGCGGTATTAAGCAACAACAGAAAAATGCATGATAATACGCGATAAATATTGATAACAGTGATTATAGATGTGTTTACAGATTAAACAAATGTAGGTTGATAAAATGAAATTTAAATTTACCTTATATGAAGAGTAATTTCGTGTCTTATATATATTGGTAGGATATTGGGGAGACAAATTTAGTTGTAACTGTGGTTCTTTCCCACGATCACCAGCGCGGACAAATTTGCAAGCAACGAAAAAAAAAAACAAAAAAAGAACGCAATTTTTAATCGGTTATGCACTTCTTATTATCTGATCTCGTGGTTCTGCTAGAGACCTAGCGTGTACTTAAGCGGTATCTTTCCGATATCACACCCCAGTTGCTAATGATAAGACAAGACCGGGTCTCGCATATCAGTAAAATGATATCGAGCATCGCGAGTTGGCGCATATAGTGTCTACTGCGCATTCTACGATGTTCGAGTGTGTGTGTGTGTTTGCTTGTGTGGTGGGGTGCCTGAGTGAGTGAGTGGGGGATACAATCAACGTCGTAATCATACTTTTAAAAGGCAATCGTTTGCATTTCTATTATGTGCTCGGAGCTCGGATACAGATAGATCTACATTGAAATGGTCGTCCTTTTCACTCAGTTTCATAAACAACGCAGCAAATAGGGTTTGGGAACAAATCCTATCGAGGCACCGCACAAGGTTCGTTACACTTATGTCAGTGTGCGACTGTTGCGTCTGTATTTCTCCTCACATAAAGGTAGTACGTACTTTTTCGTTTTTAATAAACTACCTATAGTCGCCGCTTATCTTATCTTGCCTTATCATTTTATACGGTAAATATTGGCACTTTTCACAAATGTGTACGTGCAGATAAGCGAATGTGGTGGTATAGTTATCTTGTGCTCATAAAAGTTTCAGTGTTTTCGTGGATACGTTAAAAAGAGAATGTGTTATGTAGGTATATGTATTTTGAAGTGGTTTCATAATTTAAGGGGAGTCCCGGTACGAGTTATAAATTTACACAGAACCCACCTATACTCGGCGATCGTTGAAGGCGTAAATAAATTTCTTAATATTTTTAAAAAATAACTTTGTGCAAGAAATGGGAAAACTCCCAAGAAAGGTAAAATATTTTTTTTATACGTCCCTTCCGGATGTGTTTGTTTGCGTGTATGTTTGTAGCCGGCTGGCTGGCTGGCCAAATCTTCTGATCAATTGTTAATTCTCTTCCTAAAGCGTAATTTTATTCAAATAAACATGGGTATCTCCGATCTTAAGACTTTCTATTAAAATTTGGAAGTGATCAGTCCAAGGGTCGATGAGTTCCCATATAATTTTTTTCAAAATTAACCCGATTTTATTCAGACTTTGCACATCTGCATCTCCGATTAGAAAATTTTAATTTTTTTAAATTTTATGGGTCGGTTTTTTCAATTTAAATTAATGAATTTTTAAAGACGATCATAGATTATTTGATCATATATCAACTTAAGACCACCACTTCCGACCCGATCACTTCCAAATTTTTACAAAAAGTTTTGTCCATCGGAGATATACATGTGTTTAAAATTTGAAGAAAATCGGGTACTTTTTTTATAAAATTTGTATGGGTGCCCCGACCGCGGGGTCCGACCACTTCCAAATATTTACAAAAAAAGTTGTCCATCGTAGATACACGTGTTTAAAATTTGAAGAAAATCGAGTAATTTTTTATAAAATTTGTATGAGTGTCCCCCGACCCCGGGGCCCGATCACAACAATTTTTTTTTTTGTGATCGGGCCTCGGAGTCGGAGGGCTCCCAAAATAATAAGTAACCCGATTTTGTTCAAACTTTGTACACATGTGTATCTCCGGTTAGAGAATCTAAACGAAACATTTTTATTTTTAAATTCTCTATATTAACTTCACTTGCCCGTGGCTGGCTGGCTGGCTGGCTGGCAAATCTTGTGATCAATTTTTAACCCACCTCCTACAGCCCGATTTTATTGAAATTTTGCACACATGTTTGAGGCCCCTCGGGCCGCGGGGTCGGGGGGCTCTCATACAAATATTTTACAAAATTTACCCGATTTTCTTTAAATTTTGTACACATGTGTGTCTTCGATGGAAAACACTTTTTGTAAAAATTTGGAGCGATCGGCCCCTTGGGGACCCCAATATACAATTTTTAAATATCGCTATATCGCATCAGATCACGGCAAAGTCTGAGCTCTGTGCTTTGTGAGCAGCGCTGTTCGCTGCCGCTGCGTCATTTGGTGAATGATTTTGCCACAAAACGAGCACGCAGTGTGTGTGTGTATCCCCGATTAGAGAATTTACAAGAAAAATTTTAATTTTTATGGGTTGTTTTTTTAAATTCTCTATATTAACTTCGGGTGCCCGTGCCAGTCCGTCTGGCTGGCTGGCGGACTGGCACACCAAATCTTGTGATCAATTTAACCCACTTCCTAAAGCCCGATTTTATTCAAACTTTGCACACATATGTATCTCCAATGACACTATTGAAATGTTGGGCCCCTCGGGCATGTGTATCTCGGATGGACAACACTTTTTGTAAAATTTATGGCGTGATCGAAGACCGGTGTCGGAAGGCCCCATTAAAATTTTAAAAAATGTGGCCCAAGGGGTGCCCATATAAATTTTTTAAAAATTACTCCAATTTTCTTCAAATTTTAAACACCTGTGTATCTCCGATAGACAACACTTTTCGAAACAGTTTTGGAGTGATGGGGCCCTGTGGCCCAAGGGATGCCTAATTAATTAATTTTTTAAAAATTAACCCGATTTTCTTCCTGGGGCAGGGATCTCCAAAATTTTTACAAAAAGTGTTTTCCATCGGAGATACACATTTGTATAAAATTTTAAGAAAATTGGGTAAAATTAGTAAAATATTTGTATGGGAGGCCCCCGAACCGGAGGCCCGAGCGAAACAAACAAACAAACAAACAAACAAACAAACAAACAAACAAACAAACAAACAAACAAACAAACAAACAAACAAACAAACAAACAAACAAACAAACAAACAAACAAACAAACAAACAAACAAACAAACAAACAAACAAACAAACAAACAAACAAACAAACAAACAAACAAACAAACAAACAAACAAACAAACAAACAAACAAACAAACAAACAAACAAACAAACAAACAAACAAACAAACAAACAAACAAACAAACAAACAAACAAACAAACAAACAAACAAACAAACAAACAAACAAACAAACAAACAAACAAACAAACAAACAAACAAACAAACAAACAAACAAACAAACAAACAAACAAACAAACAAACAAACAAACAAACAAACAAACAAACAAACAAACAAACAAACAAACAAACAAACAAACAAACAAACAAACAAACAAACAAACAAACAAACAAACAAACAAACAAACAAACAAACAAACAAACAAACAAACAAACAAACAAACAAACAAACAAACAAACAAACAAACAAACAAACAAACAAACAAACAAACAAACAAACAAACAAACAAACAAACAAACAAACAAACAAACAAACAAACAAACAAACAAACAAACAAACAAACAAACAAACAAACAAACAAACAAACAAACAAACAAACAAACAAACAAACAAACAAACAAACAAACAAACGGGCACACGAAGGTAATATAGAGAATTTAAAAATACTAGATAATACAAAGCATCTTAAAATAAAAATCATGTTGATACCCCGCGCCGAACGAAAGGTTAAAGTTGTACGGAATGCAATATCACCAACACACCAACGCCACATTACTGTATGCCCGAAACTATGCAACTCATTCGCACATTCGCTCTGTACAATAGTTTACGCACCCACCATACCAGGTATAGCCGCTGTTTAAACCATTTCTGTTTTTTTTTTATTGAAACTGAATGCAAGTACTTTAATTTATAAAAACAACACAAAGCATAACTTTCAATGTTCTACACATGGAACAATTTAGTAAAGCAAACATAATCATATAAGAAATGTGCAGTTTAATTAATAAACAAAAATCGTGTCATGTCATTTTATCGACAATGTTGGTTTTAGTCTAATCCTTCAATCAAATGGAGCATTGATTATTGTGGTTGTTATCCATCTTAAGTATTTAACGAATCGTCTACTTTATGTAGAATGTAGATGATTTGCTGCATTTTATTAGAATTCCTAAATAAAACAAAGTAGTGGTGAGTGGTGCTAAAGGAATGCCACTTTCTGTTTTACACACTTTATTTAGAGCGCAAAGTTAGGCTATGAATTTTATATTTGAAATAAATTAAAACAAGTGTTCAGGCTCGTGGGAATTAATATTCCTAATATTTTTACGATATTTAGGCTTGAGTTCGTAATGGATTTAAAATATAAAGAATAAACACAAGCTCGCCTATTCGCAAATTACAATTTTAATTAACAAATAGCAAGAGTTAACAAATTCAAACTGGTGATTACTTGTTCACACAAATAATTATCTATTTACTTGCAAGTACTCTGATACTAATGCAAAATATAACTAACTCGCTGCGATAAAGTATATTTATATCTAGTACCAATATGTTCGAGAATGTTTTACTCTTTTCTATTCTATTCTATTCCATTCGAACCATCTTGCGAACACCAAAACATTCTGGTATAAAAATGATTGTGCATATATATGTAAGATAATTAAGCCTAAACCAATAGACGTATAAAACGATATTGACACCATATGTTGGTCTGGTGCTCCGACAAGTTTATGTTCGTCTTATGTTCGAACCGAAAGGCGTCGCGGGAATCGATAAGTCATCATGCTTAAAATGACTTCAACACGTCATTATATTGTCTTTTAGTACCTCCGATAAGTTTATATTTTTTCTGGTCCAATAGGTGGCTCTGGAACAGACGGTTTATGGTTTTTTTAACCCGGTAGGTTGCTTTTGAGTTGACATTTACAAAATTGTCATTAGATTAGTTATTAGTTATTTCATTTTAAACATAAAGTGAAGTATGTTTTATCGTATTTCTTACTGGCTCATACCACTAAGTCTCCCCCCCCCCACCCCACCACTCCCCAACAAGCCAACCAGCAACTGACCTAAAACTATAACCTTCGGAGTAAAAAACACTGTTCAATGGTGAAAACCTGATCAAAATCGGTCCAGTAGTTTCGAATAGTAGCGTAGCCAATTGAAAGTACAAACTTACCTCTTTATATAATATTGTTGTTAACCCCGGCGCTACTTATACTGGGTCTACAGATGGCGCTGTTAAGTGTTCTTAATCTATTTTCGTAACATTACCATCGCCTTAATTTTGCTCGTTCCGAACAGATTCAGCACTTCTCCTGGCGTTGTACCATGTTAATCTGTCGATGTGTACAGCTTCAATTTTACATCTGACGCTTTGTTGAATCCGATATCGTACATAATTAATTCTGTAGATGATCTTGTAAAAGCCTTCCCAACTTTGCTGACGCTCCCGGTGGATGTTCTTCTTCCTACCTGATCCAACCTTTTATTTCAACATTCCCTAAAATTCTTCCTACGATCCGATTTTGCAAAGTGCTCAAACTCCAGGCATTTAAAACACCTTTTGGGAAGTGTTCGTTTACGGATGCAACGTTTCGAAATTTTCCACGCTTCTAAAAGCTTCTTTGACATATCTTCAGCAACACTTAGGTGCCCTTTAGGTTTTACCATAATCTCTCCAAAAGAATAGAAAGTCGACACCCTTAAGCTCAATGATAGAACCTTGGATAATAGTCTTTAATTTGCTTGCTCGCCTAACGCCAAACCCTTTTAAACTCCGCTGATTTTTCTCCTGTTTCCTTAATCTGGATAAAAGATCTGCGTCCGACGACTTAGCTATATTCAATCGCTTTCTCTCGTTTTTAAATGTGTACAAAAGGTATGCATCCATCTTAATTTTGACTGTGTTGGATTAATTTCTGTTTGGCAGTAAGTACTCACTAAACATGAGAGCATTTTATCACTGAAAATACCAAAATGTTCGCCAACGATTGGTTACAAGACGGTGGATTTTATTTGAACATATTGTTACGAAAATATTTTAAGTTCACCTAACAGCGCCATCTGAAGACTCAGTATAATTAATATACTGAGTAATACGGCACTAAAACTCAAAAACTAGACAGCCAATTGAGCAACAGTACATCCCTCACGTGGTAGTGATGGCAGGGTGCGGATTCATGTATGCAGTTGGTGGAGCGCCCCAGAAAAGCTAGTTGTATATAAAATTATGTTGGGAATTTAAAATAAGATTATACCAGTATGTTTTGGTATTTGCTAGATGGTTCGAGAAGAATAGAAAGGACTAGAACTGTTGATTAGGTATAAATATCCCATAATTTATCACAGTTGGTTAGTTAACATTTAGATTTATATATTTTTTGTCGTAGTAGTCGGTCGTTTTTCGGAATTAAATTTTTAAATTTTTAATTGTTTCTTTTTAATTCATAAAAATTTAAAAATAAAGAATCAAATTACAAATCTTCATGAAAGGTCTGAATTGGAGGAAGTTACGAGGACCCGCAGAGAATCTTTAAGAGCTCCATTTGAGTCCAGCTTTTTCGCTCATCCTTGGGGTAATGTTTGGCGTTAGAGCTATCGGCTCGATAGTTGTGCGTGCCTGTTTCGTTTGTTAGGCCTGGTACTACAAACGAATCCGGTACAATTAACTTTCGAGTTGTGGGCATTCAAGTAAGAAGTCAGCTAGTTCTTGATAGACCGAATTTTTCAATAGAGGCTCCAAGAATTTTCAAGGCTCACGTATGTCATTTTTTTGTAATATATTCTTGGTCAAGGTTTTTTGTAGATTTCCTTGACCATGATCCATTCGTTAAAGCATTTGGACTTGCGTCGTTTTAGTTTCGTGAACGTTTTTTCCGTATTGCTTTTTTTAATTCTTCCTGAATTCCGAGAAAATAAAATTGAAACCGGCTACAAACGTGAGAAATGTGAAATATTGTAAATCACATTTCTCCGATTTAATTCTTAATTTTAATAAAGGGCTTAGCCCACCTTATTGCCGTGGCACAAGTCATTAAGGGAGTATTCCCTTGGCAATAAGTTTAAATATAAAAAAAAGCGTACTTGCAAGTAGATAGAATACTGTTATATGTAAATATAAGTGTTATTGTGAATATAAGTGTTATTTGTGTGGATTATGAATTAGTGAACTCTTCCTATTTGTGAATTAAAGTTGTAAATTGTGAAGAAACGAACTTATGTTGTGTTTTTATTCGCAAAGTCCATTACGAACTATTTAGGAAGCCTAAATTTCGTAACAATATATAAAAATCAATTTTTGTGTTTCTGTATTTATTAGACAACGCTCAACTCAAAAAATTATCAATCCCACTGAGCTGAAACTTTCGCAACATGTTTGATTCGATACAGGTAATGTACTTATCGCAAATGTTTGCCGATGGGTGGCGCTTAAAACAAGTGCACGAAGTTCCAAATCCTTCGATATGCGGTGTCGAAACACCTCCGAAATTCATATAAAAAAATAATAATTGGTTAAATCGACCGTAGAGCAATAAACAAGTAGAGTCTTTTTCTTAACCAAAGAAAATTCAAAATTTAATTTTTCGCCCAATTTTGGGCCCATCTTACACATATCACTTTGCGAAATGCTTTGCACAGTAGAGACTATTCCGTCTTTATTTTATTTTACTTCTTCTTAGGTTCTTACTCGCCTTAATTCTCTTAGAGAGCACTGTTTGTTTTGAATTGTTTCATGATCACGAGTAAGACTGCATGACAACATGCGAATTAAATGAGACATTCCAGACTTTTATTCAGCAGACGTATTATATATCAAAATTATCAGCCAGCAGTACTTAATTGCCGAAATTACGGAAAGTAATATTGATAATATAGTGAATGTTTTGTTATTAATGATAAGCTGAGAAAATTATCCGTAATCAACGGGCCAAAAATCGAAAAAAAAAAACACAAAATTGAACTTAAATGTGAAAATACCGTTCTTGAACACCTAAAGAAGGACTAACATAGCCCAGAAATTTAACAATTTTAAATAAATGACTGATTTGGTAGTCACCCCTACTACAAACTACTGACGCTGGTTACTGGTTTTTTATTTCGTTCTTGTTTTCGTTCTGTACCAGTTATAAAATAAACATTTTTTTATTTACTACTGAATAGATAATATTTCTACTCCATTGAGAAATCTACTGTTTTCCTGTTATTTCGAATGTAAAATACTGTTGGGGCAGTGCACGTCCCACTTTCCCAAAAAACCTTATATTAGATAATTTTGAGCATACAATGTTCAGGGTTAAAATCAAATATATGACGTATTTCTGAAATTCAAATAGAAAACAAAAATGTGATGAGCATTGCTCTCATAACTAATATCTACACAAAAACTTAACAAAGTCGAGTTTTGGCTTCCTGTAGGAAAAAAATTTGTTAAAGAAAAAGACTCTATATGCTTATTGCTTTATGAATCCACACACAATTGCGTTAAAATTTTGCAAAACACCGAACACAATTTTTGGTAAATAACTTTGTTTCTTTCTGTGCCGCAAAACTTTTGAGCCAACCTACGCAGAAATAAATTTTGCGATTCGATACCTGGTCCTGATTAATACTTGCGCCAATTTATTATTTTGTGACAAATATCAAAATAAGAATTTTTTATGAATATCTTTACAAAATGTTAATTTTATTTATGAAATGTAGGAAATATAAGGAATGATCTAAACTCTAGAGAGGCTAATTATTTTTAAATAATAAAACAAAAATATTCTCTCAATACAACTAAATAATTTTTAAAGTCATGATTTTGCCATAAAAATATTTGTTTTAAATCTCATTTTTGATTAAAGTTTAAAGAACATAAAAAAATAATTAATATACATACTACATACATACATATTAAACTAACGTATAATGAATAACATTTAAAGGCCTAAAAATATTGCCTTAAGTAAATTATTATTATTTTTTTTTTTTTTGTTTTGAATTTTGTTTCTATTTTCTCAAACGGTTTTAAGTTTTATTTACATTATCATAAAATTTGCTTTACAGGAAATTTGGAAGTTTTTTTTAAATATAAAATGGTTTGATAGATATGATGAAATATGCGAAATTTTTAATACAAAATATATATTTTTAATTAAATCACACGCGTATACGAGTATATTATATTTTTATAGGAAAAGTTTAAGAGCAGAAAAATATACATAAAAAAGTAAAAGCAAAAAAAAAGTCAAAAGTAATTAAATAAATCTTAATCCCTAAATTTTCATTCGAGAAAAGTCTTTAATTTATTTTGGTTTTTCCATTTTGTATAGGAATTTCCTTATATTATGTATAAGTTTGTCGTTATATAAAAGTATGAAATTACTCTCAACATTTTCTTGGAAATGATCAATCTTTGGTTTTTTGTCTCCTGCAAATGGGCTGCATTGTTAGGCTCTAGTGTATAATCCAAAAAACTCTGCACCATGCAATTCAGAATCCATTCATCGCTTCCCTTCACTCCATTTTCACAACAGTATGCCGATCGACCATAATTTGTTGCTGCTGTTCCTGTTGTTGCAGTTGCTGGTGATGTTGTTGCAATTGTCGCTGGTGATTATCGTAATCATCATCGATGGACGGACTCCGGCTCATCGTATGATGAGGATGGTGCTGCTGCTGCATCATATTTGACGCATGATGATGGAGATTTTCAATCTTAATCGTCTCATGGTCATGCGAAACTTGATCGTAGAAGTATGCTGGCGATTGCCCAGGACTGTAGGCAGAGGGACTAGATAGGTTCGTTGGTTGACCATGATGTTGCTGCTGCTGCTGGTGGATATGTTGCAACTGTTGTTGGTGCTGATGTTGACCGCTCAGGTTCGATGGTATCAGATGGATCAGTTCTGGAGGTATATTCACGTATTTCGGCATGTACTTGATGTTGGAAGAGTTCAGTAATAAATTGTTGTTAATATTATTGTTGTTGTTGTGGTTGTTGTTGTGGTTGTTGTTGTTGTTGTTTAAATGCGTTACAACAACGGATGATGGTGAACTTGTTAGTACCGATGATGGTATCAATCCAGATGCAGATGGCGTCACTCCGCTGGGTGATGAATAATGCAGAGGCGATAGTGACACACACTCTTGATCATGATGTTGGTGGTTGATAATTGTTGTTGTTAATGGTGGTGAAGAGCTAGCGCCAGATTGTTGATGATGCTGTTGTTGTTGATGATGTTGTTGGTGATGGTGTTGGTTATGCTGCTGATGCTGTTGATGCAGGCTGGAAGATGGAGAATGCGTCATCGATGGTGATGGTGATGGTGGTGTTAAGTAACCAACAGAAGTAGCATCCGAGTGCGTTAGTGAGCTCGTATGTTGGATTGATGATGTAAGATTTTTTAATTCTAAAAAAAAATTACAATTTATTTTAATGGCATGTCATGCATTCGAATACAGATAAGCAGGTTGGATTCAATTTCTGTTAACCACTTAATAATTTTGTAAGCCAATGTAAAATGGAACAGAGATCATTGAAAACTCTATGCATACTTCTGACGAAGTGCTGGAACACATTGATCACCGTCAGATTAATTAGAAACTTGGACTGATTGCAAATACAGCGATTTCAACTAATACCTAACTGAGTTTAGTAAACAAGAAAACGGCTCTTTTCTGCCTGCCTTGCCATTTGGATAGGACTTTTTTTAGAGGTCTTGAGATGAACAATAGAGAGACGCTTGAAGACAACCAACCAGTTAGAGAAATAAGCAAAAATTACCCCAGGAAGAGCGCAGTAATAAGCACCGTCTTTAAGTAATGCGTTAAGCTGTCTCGAGATTATCCACGACAGAGTCAGAAAATAGGGTAGGGAGTTACTTGGGTTTAAGCTACCCACCAAATTTTCTAAGTTTTTCACACTCTTATAAATTCTCTAATAGTGTGCGTTAAATGTTTGATCGAATACAACCCCCATACATAATTACATACTCTAAATAATTATTGTATATGATCTAATGATCCACCTCTACTACTGCTTACCGTTGTTTGTCTCCTGAATGCTCGGAATTTCTTTATTATTGTTGTTGTTGTGATTATTATGAGCGTTGTTGTTATTGTTATTTGCAACATTTACGGCGCCACCTCCACCACTGCCGCCACCGCCACTACCGTTCTTATCAGCGCAATTCTTACTTCCCTTAGGCTTTCGCTTTCTTGTCTACAAGGCAAATGATTAGTAATAAATTATTAATTGTCAATTAGCATTGAAAGTGCAGTGTAATTACCTGGATAGTGTCCTTCTTCATGGTCAATGGGCGCTTCACACTGTGCAACTTGTAGTAGAGACCGCAGGCATTACAAACCGGTTCGCCGTTGGGATTTCGACGCCACAGCGAGGTATGCGTTGTCAAACAGTTGGAACAGGATAGACCAGCACGACGTGATGCACTCTAAATTAGTGATAGTAAAGATAGTGTGATAAGTGCCGACAACAAGTTTTTATTAAGTTAGTAATTTGGAAGTAGAAACACTGAAGAATTGTTAGAAAAAATTGCATACTTTTATGAAGAACAAAATTTTTGAAATGTTTTATTTGTTGAAGTAATAATTTTGTTTTTTTTTTTTTTTTGCTAATAACAAAAACAACAACCTACCAGTCGACGATTTGATCTAACTTCCTCGGTTGCCCGACTCGGTACGGGGTTATAATGATAGATGCTCTTATAGAAATCCCCGCCTTGTTCAGCGGCCACTGCAATAAAATTATTAAATTGTTTGAAATAATTTAATAATTTGTCTTGTGCATGTATGCGTATTTGTAATTTATTAATTTAGAAGTAAGTTTTTCTTATAATGTATTATTATATATTAACAATAACAAAGCAAAATTCAAAAATCAATTCAACTACTTTTATGCTATACGAGTATGTTGCTAATTTGTTGCAAAGGAGGAAACTAGTACTAATACATATCAATGCCTACGGTATAAATAATAAATTCAATTAATTTTCATTTTGGTCATTGGAATGTTCACATTGATGAGACCGACAGCGAGAACGGCGGCGACTTAAGAACGGACGGCGGATTTCTATAAGATTTGCACAGATCGGTTGTACATATTTTTTTTTTTTTTATTTAAGATCAATTATTTAAAAAGGGAGAACATTTTTAATTTCAAAAATTTTGTTCCATTTAAGATGCTCTCAAATTTTTCATTTAAATTAAGTATTTCATTTATTTGTTCATATAATTTACCAATCTTCTAGGCTGTTTAACTAATGGTCGGTTCATTCCGTTCATTTTATGATACAGACCGCAGGCATTGCATAAGTAATGTCCTGTATTGTCACGTCGCCACAGTGGGGTAGATATAGCACCACAATTGACACATTCTCGCCCCTCAGTGAAAAAATCGGCATCGAAAAATGCTTTAAAAGTATATAGACGAGACGATAATTATATAGACATTTAGAAATTGATTGATTGAGATTTAGATTTTCTGTTGGTGTTAGTGTGTTTTTGAATTTGCATTGTGTTGCGTTGCTTACCACTACTCACTCACTGTTAACATATTTATTTTTGTGATGAAATAAATTGTATGCGCAGTGACACTGAGAGAAAAAATTAATTGAATTTATTATTATAATTTAATTTTATATCTCTTGTTGTTTATATATATACATATATTAGTTAGTAAATAGATGTCCCGAAAGTTAAGTTAAGTTATTAAGTTTTTTATTGTAATAAACTTAAATTTATTATTAGGACATAACAACAGATCAATTTGAAGATATTTTTGTTTGATCTTGCAGAATAAACAGACACTATGGACTATGGAAAACTGGATATACCAAGATACCAATTAAGAAAAGTGATCGAAAACGACGAAACTGCAAACTGAAAATATCTTGTCTGGCTGCTACTAATACCACGACAGCACTCTCAGCTTCTCATATAAGTTTGAGTAGAATTTAATGCCTCCAAAACGCATGAAACATTAACCACCTCCAGCCATTATCCACGAATGGCACTTGCATTAAGGGAACAGAAAAATTCCCAATTCTTAGTATATTTTTAGTATGTTCTTTAATGAAAACCTAAAATTTCACCTCATCAGATCTGGCTATCATTTACAATACGTATATAATCCGCAAAAGCCACGCTTGAGTATAATTGTCATATCTGGCCAAGTGCACGGACCAAACACTATCTTGCATCTGCTAGACAAAACGTAGAACCGCGCGCGTTAAAACTATCTGGTTATTGCGAATTGTCAATTAAATCGCTCGAACAGCTCAGAAATGTATCCTGCTTATCACTATTGTATCGTAACTACCACCAGCAGCGCTTAACAGAAATAGCCGATTGCGTACCTTAAATTCATCCGATTACTCGTGGCTCTAAATCAGTTCATATTTTAACCCATTTTTATGAAATTTTCAATGTACGTTACTGGCAGATGTTTGTAGGCTATAGTACACCCCCTTAGGGGGGTGAAATGTAAAATGTCAATATCAGCTACATTTACAAACCAATTTTTATAAAATTTTCAATGTAAACTATTGTTAGGTTAGGAAAGGTTATAGGCTATAGGACACCCCATCTCGGTGGTTCATGTGTACGGGTAGCGAAGCGGCCTAGAACAGTTAGTTACAAACAAAATCGAAGTCGCCCTGTAGTGCGCACAAACCTTCGACTATGTATGTTACAAAGAACTGGAAAAGAAATTGCAAAAGGGCTTACGAAGAGTCTTTTCAAGTGCCGTTGTTCATCTGGTTATAGTTTGTTGGACTACTGAGTGGGAGGTTCTACGTTCGAGTCCCAGAAAAACATCAAAAGGTTTCACCACTCGCGAATGTCTGATAAACACCCGAGCGTAATCACTATCATGAGAATAAGGCTTCTCAAATTGCCTTTCGGATAGGGCTTTGGATCCCTTCCATTTTACATGCTCTGCATTCGTTTACTCAAGTAAACATCCTCCGTTTCCGCACACAATTACGCAATAAAAACCAGCTGAGAGCACTTTGTTTACTTTCCAATCGAGATGAGATAAATGTGAAAATATTCGAAAACCAAAAGAAAAAATATATCTAGGGATATGAGAACAAGGACCCTCTGAACTACGATAGGTAGACTGTGAGTTTACTCAGGACCCAGACGATGTTTCTTGGAGACGACCTAACACTCGTTCAAATGTTAAAAGCTATAAACTATTTTGGCACCGTAAAGTAAGGATTCTCGTGTGTTTACATTAGCGGCGGGTATATATAGCAAATCCCAAACCAACAAGGTGCTGATTGAGTTATACTTGCGGTCAGCGGTTTAGTTGTTCACCAGGAAGAGTTCACATGCCGGGTGCGCTGTGTGGTATTCTCAAATAGCACGCAATAATAATTCTAACACGTATACGTGAATGTGAGTTACCGCGATGGCGGGCGGCACTTCACACTTAATTGTTTCTTAATAAAGCCAAAAAAAAAATTCAATTCATTACCAAAATATGTACATATTTTCGAATTGGCGTAACCTGAGGACCTATCGCTATCGCACAGCCACCAAGTTCATTACTCATAATGAATTTGTTGTTGTTTATTATATTTGAAAATTTGGAATTTAAAAACATTAAGCAAAATGCAACAACTTTGCCGAAAAATCACATTCCACGTTAATTGTGAGGATATGAGTGAGGATACGAATATAAATTTATAAACACACACGAATAAATGTCAAAAAAAAAAAAAAATTTTAAAAAATTAAAAACAAAATCTTACTTGCTGATAGCGAAGCCGATGCTGATAAATGCTGTGTTTGTTGTGCTGCTGCGGCTACTGCTGCAGCCGTGGCTAAATCATTGTTGTTTATGCTTGCGGAACGTCCTAAATTGCCGGCCGTACTGCGCATACCAATAGCATTGGCGCCAATCCCTGCAGCCAGCGCCGATTGATTGGCAATTCCTGCGGGACCTGAAGATGCTGCGGTGTTGGATCCTCCTGATGAAACGTAACTAATTGAACTTGGTTCATAATGTCCTCCTGACCATGTGTCGTTCTAAGGAAGCAACAGAAAGTTGTCATTAAAGAAAATCGTATTAATTAGTGCATATAGGTGCATTGTAAGCATGGATATGTAGGTAGTTATGTACTGTTCTACTCTCTCACTACACTTGATGTACTCACCTGACTTCTGTAGTTCGTCAACGATGTATAATGAGTTGAACGCTGCTCCCCGCTACTTAAACCAGTGGCGC
Organism: Nephrocerus scutellatus; assembly: GCA_947095585.1. NCBI lineage: Eukaryota > Metazoa > Arthropoda > Insecta > Diptera > Pipunculidae > Nephrocerus > Nephrocerus scutellatus. Next base: position 30,164,142 of record OX352761.1, read on the forward strand.
TATAATTATTCGCGCCTGATGACGACGCTATTCTCTGGAACGCCGGTAAAGCTCCACCTCCACCACTTTTTGGTGAACCGTAATCATCGTTACTTGCCGAAACGGATGTGACGACTGCTGCTGCCACCACCGCTGATGGTGACTGCGAGGATGATGTTGACGCTGCAGACTGCATCCCATATTGCATTCCATTCGCAACTGAAGTTAATAGAGGTCCAGCGTATACTGAACTGCAATCGCGCAGATGAATTGAAAATATTATGTTGATTAGATCGGGGGCTTTGTTATTATGGGGATATTTTTATTTATTTTTTTTCGTTCCTGTTTGACTTTACTTGGACAATTATGACTATTGATAACAGTGTGGCGAACAAGTTCAATATCAGTTAATATTAATTATCGCCACAGCCAAAACAATTTGTTGTTATTTTTTAAATAAAAATTATTTATTGCAATTTGATTATGAAGCTGCGGACGTGGCACTATAGTACTCTGTACTCGTTCATGAGGCCCTATTTCTATAACGAAGAAGTTTAGAAAAACGATTTTATCTAAACCTAAATTTACAAAGAACTATAGTCGTCGCACAAAAGGGCCCTTGATAAAATTTCACTAACAACAAATAGAAAAAAAATTCGGTTCTATGAAATAAATTCCGAAAAAGAAATGATGGGATTTATCCTAAAAGTTTATAGAAGAACCGAGATCTATATGATCTCCGACAGTTTAGCTAGCGCTAAAAGGCCCGGTTTTCAATTCAAAAACAACGTGGAGCTGCTACTGCCACCTAAATAAACTGGCAAAAACCAACAAGGTCAACCTGATGTGGTCTCCAGGCCATTCAGGCATTTATGGGAACGAGACAGCAGACCTCTGCGCAAGAGCAGGCGCGGAAGAGACCTTCACTGGCCCCGAGCCAAGAATTGCCTTCAGCAAGAGCCACCTCAAAAATAAGGATAAAAGAGTGGGCAAACAACGCCATCGAAGCAGAATGGGAATCATCAACTACGATGAAACAAGCCAAAAAGCTTCTCAAATATAACATTAAAAATATAAACAAAGCAATCAAGTTAAGCCGACAAACACTGAGATCCTTTGTCTGGTACATGACATGGTCCATTTAAGGGCCACCTAACAAAAATGGGGAAATCTCAAACAGATCGCTGCCGCTTTTGCGGCGAGGCAGAGAAGACGCCAGAACACATACTTTTTATATGTGATGCCCTCACCCGAAAAAGACTTTGATACCTCAAGGCTCACACAGTTCTATGGCAGAATGCCAGACCTATCGACCTGGCAGATACATTGGCATTTATAAGGGACAAAGCCACCACATAATGTGGTCGCACATCTGGAACGCACAATAGACCTTAAGGTCGCAGTGCACAAGGCTTTCCAGCCCACCAACAATAACATAACATAACATGTAACCCAAAAGTTTTTATATATTTTTGGGAGTTTTTTTTTCAATAGAAATAAGTCTTGGCATTTATTTCATTTATTTTGGAAATTCTTTACTTTACTTTAGAATTACTTTTTTCATTTTTAAATAATCCTCAAGAGAAATTTTTTGGTATTTCATTATTTTTAGAAGAGACTTGTTTCGACTTATTTCGTATTGAAATAAACTCCAAATTGTAGGACTCATTTCATTTCTTGATTTTAATGTTTATTCAATTTCACATTTTGAGACTTATTTCATTTTTCTTGGAGTCATAGAGCCTTGTTGATGTCTAGCACATGGCAGTAGAGAGACTAAAACAAGATATCAACTTTATTTAAACGCAGTTACAAAGGCTAGTATTTCTCCTTAAAACAAAGTCCTAAACCATTAGTATTAACAGAGCAATTTCACCAAAGTAAGCGTTTTCTTAAATCCCCGATAATCCATGTCAACATTTGAGATAAACCCTAACTGTAGAACGATTTGTTTCTTAGAATATACCCAAGAATCATTTACCAAACTATCCTTGACGAATTAGGGGACAGCCTATATATAATTCTGGTTCATTTTACATTGACAGCTTTTATTTTAAGTGAGCTTCTAAGTTACAATTTTTTCTAATAAAAACATCAGAACAGACTTGAAGGGCAGCTTCGGTACAGTTAGCAAACTGTTTAACTTATATGTTCACGTACTTCGAAATCAATTCAGATTTTTTTCTCTACATTATTATGTTCTGATATACTTAAGATAAATTGAGACTCCTGTCGTTTTGTCAACATGATGCCAAATTTGCGTCAAAATAGTACGTCTTTATTCGAATATTAGACTGATGGTAGCGTAGTATTCGCAAAAGTGAATAATTTAATTTAAATAAGAGTTCCTCCATTCAAATCAAAAAAAAAATTATACTTTCTGTTGAAACCACCACCAAAACAGGAAGATTAGCTCGCGAAAAAACCCCAAAGATAGGCGCACAGATAAAATGCAACTTTACAATATTCCTTTGGCAGTCAAAACTTGTCCCTACGTGTAGATAGATACTCCATATAATTGTGTGCTGTGCATTTCAGTTCCGATTCTACACTTAATAAGCACGGCTTGAAGCCTGCCGTTGATGATGCTTTATTAACTTACGAGTATGTATTTATTATTTATTGATTTTGGCTACTGAAAGAAATTGTAAAATGTCAGTGAGTTTGTTTACGGTTTTTGTCTGTCTCGTCTTAATGAATACAACCTCAAACACCCATTGTCTAAGAAGCCCCACAATGGAGACAAAAAAAATATTGTTTTGTAAACAAAACATTTAATTTGTTGTTCCTCTTTCAGAGTATTAGTGTGTGCGCGCTCAGCGCAACAAGAACATATTTCATTATGATATTTTCGCGTGCTGGTGGTCTTCGGTAATCGGTAATATATGACGATGCCATAACGAATTCACCAAATGTCTGTAGCGTCATTTAACCCGATATTGTCGGAACTGTAAATAATATGCAATAACAATAATATGAATATAAAGACAACTGGCCACGAATAAGAATCATCGTCGCGTGATGAAAAATCGACATTTGGTGATCCGCTGCGCCAAGCGACAACACACTTGTAATAATAACTTTATTACACACTTCATCCGAATAGACACCCATCAAGTGGGTTCAAGAACGAAGGATGGATGGATGGATGTCTTTCGCAAAAATGTTCCTGTCCTGCTGATTCAGGAATATGGAAGAATCGCCGCTATGATCAAATTTTCATCATCATCAGCAGATAATTCAAAAGATCGACATGATAATGCTCCATGTATGTACGAATATCAATGGATCATTGACGCACGAAGGATGACAAATGCGCAGAAGACGACGATTTCCGTTTTGTTTAGAGTATGTCATACACTTGGAGAAAATTCACAATCATGGTTTTTTTAATAAAAGCGAATAAACACTCGATGTTTCTGGCAATTTAGAGCCTTAAAAAGCAAAAAAAAAAAGTGTGATGCTTTCGACATAACACAAGAGCTCAAAACTTCATAATTCTTTCACTAAAATAAAACTTAAGCCAATAAATGGGGTTTGTGACTTGTTCGTCAACGGGTTGAGGAACCTCTCATACAAAATAGCCCAAAATAATGTGCTTCTAATGCCTAACAAGAACCTCTGATATAAATAAGTTATTAGCTGTATAATGCGCTTGTTGACACAGACAATTTGAAATAGACAAAAAAAATGGGAGCTCATGCTTTACATCTGTATGTTCAGTTCGATTTTTTTACTACACAAACGCAACGAAGAAAAAAATTATGCAACAGAATTGTAAAAATGTACAGCATCAAACAAAATACTTGCAGTGTATTCTGTTTTCAGTGGAGTCTCTTTAACTTAAACAAACACTAAGTTGAACTATACAATAACATCAGTAACGTAAGCAAACTTCATTTGAAGAACTCAATAAATTAAACAACAAAATTTTGTAACGCAATTGATAAAAAAATAGCAGTGGCCTTTCTTTGGCTATGTTTTGTCATTTGCTGAATTATTGTCTTTTGTGAACACGCTTAGTTTTTTAAATTCTCTATATTAACTTCGCTTCCCCGTGGCTGGCTGTCAGATTTTGTGATCAATTTTTAACCAACTTCCCAAAGAACTGTTAGGGTGGGGGGGTGTACTCGATTTTCTTCAAATTTTATACGCATGTGCATCTCCGATGGACAACACTTTTTGTAAAAATTTGGTAGTGATCGGGCCCCGTGGTCGGGGGGCGGGGCATCCATACAAATTTTATAAAAAAGGTACCAGATTTTTTTTAAATTGTATACGCATGTGTATCTCCGAGGGACAAAACTTTTTGTAGAGGGTGGGGGGGAGGCACCCATACAAATTTTATAAAAAAAAGTACCCGATTTTTTCCAATTTTATACACATATGTATCTGCGATGGACAAAACTTTTTGTAAAATTTTTTGGGTGAACAGACCCTGAGGACCGGTGGTAGCCCATATAAATTTTTTAAAAATTAGCCCGATTTTCTTTGAATTTTAAACATATGTGTATCACTCATGGACAAAACTTTTTATTAATTTTTTTGAGTGATCTCCCGATAGGCCGGAGGGGTGCCTATAAATTTTTTTAACAAATTAACCCGATTTTCTTTAATTTTTAAACACATCTCCGATAGACAAACTTTTTTTAAATTCTCTATATTAACTTCGAGTGCCTGTTGCTGGCGGGTTAGCTGGGTAGTAGAATCTTGTGATCAATTTTTAACCTACTTCTTAAAGCCCGATTTTATTCAAACTTGGCACACGTGTGTAATTTCCATGACAACACTTTTTATTAATTTGAGAGTGATCGGGCCTCGGGGTCTGGGGCTCCCTACAAAAATTTTACAAAATGTACCCGATTTTATTCAAGGTGCACATTGTGTATCCCCGACTAGAGAATTTACACGAAAAATTTAAATTTTTATGGGTTGTTTTATTACGTGTTAGCTTTAGCGCGACTCTACTGTTTATGTTGAGTGTTAGTGTTAGTGAGTGTAAAGTATGTATAAATGTATACAATAATAATATTTTGGCGCGACAGACCGTTGCGGTCCATGGGCTAGGTTCTCGCGACCATTTGTGTTGTACATATATATTTTTGCACACAAATGGAAGGGACCTACAATTAAATGCCGTAGCCGAAAGGCGAATTAAGAAGCTTTCCATGACAAGTCATTATTTTCTGATGTTTTTCAGAAATTCGCGAGAGGTGGGACCATGAATAACAGTTTTGGTGTTTTCTGGAATTCAAACCACGAACCTCCTGCTCAGAAGTTCATGCACTAACCACTGCACCACGGCGCCCACATATATACAATAGAAACCAATTAAACATCTACATGCGAGAATCCCTTAACTTAAACTACAAACATAATACAAAGATTAAATATTACTTTAATTTTTTTAAATCAATTTTTCTTCTATATCCCCCAATATATTGTCAGTGATGTTTTAGTTTAGTAAACCCTGTAATTGTAGGTAGTTTTAGAGCACATAAGTAAAAGTAATTTTGAATTGAGTCATCCGTGTCTTTTCAATTATGAAAGGGTAAACTCGGGCAGGGGTTTCGCGTGTAGCACCAAACCATTCAATTATTCATGATCCAAAGTAAACACAAATAAAACAAACCCTTCAATCATGTTGCGGCGCTGTCCAGTTGTGGCTGAAGCAATAATTTTCCTCTAAATTCTCAAACAGTTTTCAATAATTAAACAAGAACCACAATTTATGTTTTATCAAGAAATATTTTCGTTTCAATTCGTCCACAGAGTTTGTTGACAGTAATATCAGCAGCTTGTGTATATTTATATTTCACCTCATGACTTTTTAAATAGAACATTAATTTGAACTATACACCATACACAATGCCCGTTTCCGAATTTCAAAATGCCTTATAGATGGTTTTGACGGATTATGGTCCTCGAAATAACCACTCACACACATTTAGACACATTCAGGAGAGCCGAATTGAGACTGCGCCTCCGGTTGTGCTGAAATCAGAAACTAAACTGGCAAATTAGGATACAAAATCAAAGCAACGTTAGTTGATAATTTTGTGTTCGCCGATCTACATCTCACCACATACCACTGCGAAAAATCGTTTCACATTGAGTCTGGTTTCAAGCAAATCTTCTCGAAACGCGCATAAAGAATCGAAGAAACAATACGCGTTGTATAGTGGGGAAGTAATATCGGTACACTCTATTATTGGTTGTGTTTTTGTTGTTATTTGAGACAGGTGGGTCATAACAGTACGAATATATGTATGTCGCATGGTGAGCTCCATCAAAATAGTCACATAAATTGAAATTTGTTTTGAAAATGCGCAAACACACTGTGTGTTTGCGTGCGCGCCTAGTGGCGATGCGTCCGGCGACGTCCAGCATTGATGTAGGTTTTAGTGCGAAATTTTACGATTGCGCTCTGAGCCCATTGTGTGCTCAGTTTTCAGTGCCAATTCATGCTAAGATTACGACTGTACTTGACGGATGACTAACTTATTCGTAAAGGCAAGTCTTTGGAGTGATTGTAGTGACTTAAAGGCGCTTTCTTGCTTCCTTTTCCAAGTAACTAAATTTCACTTGCGAAAAGTACGAAGAGTTTCGGTACGGATCCGTATGGTTGCATAATATTCTCGAAGGTATTTATGTATGTATGTTCTTGAACTTTGGCGGGATATTAACCCATTTTTTTCATTTAGCTAGACGTCAGCATTTGTTAATAGTTTACGTCTGCACATGCATACCTGATGCTTATTTGTATATGTGTGTCACGGGTGCTCCCATTTCACATTCCCTCGTATATGCAACGGCAACTTGTTACGTGCGACTAATACTGCGGAGTATTGCTGAATTATGTACATACAACAGAGACGATCTGTTGAGAACAATAGCCGCGCAGTGGCAAGTATTTCTGTACAGTCGAAAATTTAGTTGACGGTCTCAATATAGTAGACAACTCTTATCTACTTGTCCTGTGTCACCTATATTCGCAGCTTGAGTACTGGAAAGCCGAAGTAGAAAAATTAAAAAAAACAATTTCTATAAGTTGGTCAGTCTATAAGTTTTGATATTGACTTAGTTGTTTTGTTCAAGACAGCCGGCGGTTAGCTGTTTTTGTTTTTGGGTTTTTGAGTAAATGAAGTAAGTGAATTTTTGCATCAGGCTATTGGCGACTCTTCTCCATACTGGTGCACATATACACACCTATGCTTAAATTGAGTTCACTTTTGAGATCTGGCCGGCAGGATCCTGCATAATCAACTTCTTAACCCAAAGGAGATAACTGCATGCTAAACCGCCTATCAGCAAACGGTATGGACTAATTCAATTCCAGTCGGGCGGGCAAAAGCAATATTTAATAACTGTACCGCGATTCTGTATACGCAAAGGTGAACACCGACTCGATAAACTGACAGTTACTGGGCAGTTGCATGTTCTTTATTTCTAAGATTGCCTTGCGGATGAACTCAAAACAAAGACAGATTGATATTATGGAGTTAATTTGCTAAGACAAGCCAAAATTGGGCTCTTGCTGTATTATGCGATATGGCACCAGATCACTGAGCGTCTTCAGAAGTCCATTGTGTAGGCACTTATTCATTCACCTTGTAGATTTGACACCGTTCCTAAAGAAACATTTCGTAGACGTGGTTTTAAAAGATTCAAGAAAATAAAACAAAGAAACAAGTACAAAAAGAACTATCTATCAAGAAAGAAACTATCTTGAGCAAGTAGTTTGAAAAGAGGAACATCAGGAAGAACACTTCAGAAGATATTTAGCTAAAAAGTTAGCGAGAAGTGTCCGTTATTGAAATGTTTAAATGTTTTCTTTACACATATGTACGGGTTAACAAGAGCCTTTAGTACTGTTATTAATTTGGATAAATTTAAAATTCATACTTTCTCTATGCATCCAATAACTTCTTATTTCAAATTCTAAGCAGATAATTACAATAAAATGTTCGCTCTAGTGCATCAGAACACAAAATGTGCGGGTTCAACAGCACATTGGGCACACAGTGCACAACTGCAACCAACAACAATCATGCAAGAAGTGAAAATGTTTAGTAACTATAGGATATTGAAATAATTGTAGCATTTGTGAGTTAGACTTAGACAAATGCAATGTTACTCTGACAATGAAGAAAACATTAAACCGTGACATACCTGTCTGCATATGCACGTCAGAAAACCCGAATTACCCAAAGTCCGTAAAAAAACGCTGACTTCAACAGATCGTCAAATTGTACTTTTCAAGTATTCAGCACATTTGTCCATTTATTTGTTGCTAATATGTATCAATGAATGTTTCACATAAAAACTATAGAAAAAGCATATGAGTAAGCCCCCCATGCAAGTGCATTCTAACAATAAAACTGCCGCGAATAAGTTGGTGCTACTTCTTCTTAAAACACAATTTAAAAATATGTGTACGAGCAATGACAAAAACATAAATAAATAAAAAGTCATAAGAGGAAATACAACAATTATGCACGTGGCACGTTCCTACCGTAGAACAATATGCTGCAGATGGCTAATGCTTCGACAACCACCACCACCACCAGCAGCATTTCTAACGAATTTAACGGATGAAAGAATAAATTATTTGTTTACATGAAGTTCATAGTGCAGTATATTTTTTTAATAGCGAGAGGTGGGGGTGTCATCAACGAAACGTCAAGCACCACAAAACGCGCAAAACAATAACGATAAAATAAGAAACTGCAACAATAACAATAAACTCGATATACGCGCAAATCAAGTTGATTTAGCTGATGAGACATTTAGATACCCTGGAAGATACAATATACTACTCATCTGACAATTTGCTCAACTCAAAGTGTAAACAAGAAGGTGTTTTGTATGTATGAGAACGAATGTAGAGAGAATTTCATGATTAACCCTCTCAACAACTGTTGTCAGTCTGCTTTCGTGTATGTCTGTCTGTGCGGGTGGAATTTTGTAATAGATTTTAAAGTAACTTCCCATTGAGCTAAAGACATAGCTCAGATCTGGATGAACATTAACAAATCACAAAAAAAATTACAACAAATCGCAGAAAAAAAATTTGCAATTTGTTTCAGATCGAAGCAAACTACTACTCGTAATACTCGTTTTTAACGTTTTAAATTAAAAATGTATTTTTTTAACCTAACATGTTGTAACTTTGCTTAGCTGAAAAAAGAAAAATAAATTGAGAATAGTTATAAGAAAATAAGGGTGCCAGTATGCAATGTATCTTGAAAGTTCGACAATCGTTTCGAGTTTAAAATTATCTCAACTAGGGGTTTATTCTTTTAATCTGCGACGACCTTAAATTTTATCCATTGCCTCCGTATAGTAATTGCTTATCAAATGTAATGCCAGTACTATCTCTGACACTCTTTTAGAATAAATAAAACTGCTCACATATATATGTAAAAATGACAGTTTTATTCTTAGTGTTAAAGGCAAAATGTCATAAAATGACCTAGCAGATGTCTGATGGACTGAATATTTTGTCCAAGCAATGTTAGATCAACTAATCAATAACAGAAATAGAAAGACCTGTTTTAGATGCTTTAAACAAATTCTGGAAAGAAGCAAACTGAGTGTTGAGTTGTCTCTTTTTTATAACCCCTTCGCTATATACCTACTTCGTGGGTGCCGTGGCTTAGTGGATAAGAGCATGCCTTTTGAGCAGGAGGTTCGTGGTTCGAATTCCAGTAACACCATCCCACCTGTCGCGAAAGTCTGACAAACGTCCAAGAGTAATAACTTGTCACGGATACATTCTCAATTCACCGTTCGGATCCGGAATTGAATTGTAGGGTGTCTCCATTTGTGTGCAAAAATGGCTCAACACAAATGGTTGCGAGAAGAGGCCTTGGACCGCAATGCTCTGTCGCGTCTACCTACTTAAATTTATAATATTTTTTTTCAAAAACACAAAAATCATAGTAGTCCACTTAAAATTATTTTTTAAGTTTACTGGGTAAACATTGAAAAAAAAAATACATAATAATAGTAACTAATATTGTTATATCATCATCGCACTTGCAAACGTATTTATTTTGTGTCATTTCCAAGTTCTTTAACAAAAAAGGGTTAATAAGGAATTTCCATTTTTGTTGTTGTCATTATAATTTATTTTACATAAGGTATTCAATAATTTAAAAAAAAAACGGTTTCCCCACAAAGATATGTAAATGAATCCAACTTTGCATCAAATCGTTGGCATCTCTACTCCACCGTGTCTTCATAACCATGCTCAACAAAATACGAATATGGGAAAGGAATTTTTCGAAATTCACTTTACTACGACTAAAGTTACCGTTTCAGAACAGGAAACAGTCAAAAGAAATTGGATTCTTGTATAGCCGCACTTGAGATACCTACTTGTCATAGTTTTCGTAGGAAGGATATTTTTATCCGTTGCAGTAGGAATTAGAGAGCTGTTGCGTTTCAGTTCACTGTGCTGACTCGTATATATGTTTGGATGACTCAATTACATTATTAAATTAAAATACAAATTTAAGAAAGTAATTGCAAGTTTTAGATCAAAGCAGAAGTTTAGATATCGGTTGCTGTTATGTTTTTAATAAACAGACTGTAAATGTGGTTATTTAAGTATGCAGTAGAATTTGTTGGCATTGACATAAAAATCAAGCGACCCAGCAGGAAAAGATGTGATTAATCATTAACATTGACATTGTCGAATTAGACAAAACGTCAGAAAATACTTTGAGAACTGTATGTATCTTGATATTTTTTTTCAGATATGTTTCAGAACCTATTAAGAATTAAAACGAAAAAGTACCACATCACCAATAAATGTTTCTCATTCATTTAAAGACCCTGGAATCGTTCCACTCCTGCTCTATGATAAGGCATGCAATCTATCGGAAGTGGATGAAGATATGCTTGGTCAATTTAAGAGAAAAATCAGTTGGAAGATATTCATCAGTCCTGTTGGTGTCAACTGGTTTTGATATGTTATTACTTCGGTTCCAAAAACAACTTCAGTTCCGAAAACCGAGGTTTTTAAATAATATTAAGAAAAAAAAACAATAAATAAAAATTAAAATTTTTTCTAATTATAAAAACAAGAGCATTCTGACGCTTTCAAACAATTTGGAGCTCAAAAACTTTTTTATCGAGATGGATAACTCAAGAACGTAAATTCCGATTTCAAAAGCTTTTTTGAATTAAATTGAATTGAATTTGCATGAGAACGGGTAGCCATACAAACTGACCTCAGATAATTACGTTTATCTCCTCCTCCTCCTCCTCCTCCTCTTCTTATGTAAAAAATTTTTATCAGTTGTGTAGTCCGCATCTTACCGCCGAAAATTGCCACTATTTTTAGGTCTTCACGTCAATAATGTCTCGAATCTGTCAAACAATTTGACGAATAGATTGCACTTCTTAAACTCTTGCATTTTATCCGTTTGATATATTGAGCCAAAGTTTTGGAATTTTTATATTTTCAGCGCATTATTAATTTTTAATAACTTTTTTGTATATACAGCAAAGCATATAATGCTGTAAAAATTTTACGAAATGGACGCCAAACATGAACGTCTAAAACCGTATCCTAAAATAAGACAAGTGTATAACGCATTGAATAAGGTCATATAAAGCATATAATGCTGTAAAAATTATACGAAATGGACGCCAAACATGAACGTCTAAAACCGTATCCTAAAATAAGACAAGTGTATAACGCATTGAATAAGGTCTTGCGAAAGACAGAGATCTTTCGCGATGTAAAAAAAAATTTCAAATCAAATATTTCCTACTGGGATAAGACTTCGAATACAACTCCATGGAGACGCTTTAATAGCTTAACACACGTACGACGTCCGTTGTGCACATTGACTCATTTCTAAGATGTTTTTGAAATTCGACACATGAATAAGTAGGTCTCAGCAGCTAGAAGCCCTTCCCTACTTCATTTAGATGCTATTAAAAATTGCACTTAATATTAGGTATTTATGTCTACGAAATGTGGCAGTAGGTTGTGTATAAGTATTGTAATACTCGTATAGTAAATTACTGCAAAAAATATGTCATGCCTTGCAGCGGACTACAAAATCATATGTCATTTGAAATAAATTTTACAGCGTAGTTAGATATACCAATACTGTTGAGAGCGACAACACATGTGCGAGATGTTTATATATACATATATATGATGTAAGCCTGACCTTAAGCTCTTAATATTCGCACTTAATTATTACACGTAGAAAAAATTTGCAATAATCGACAGAAACCACCGACTGGAGCGATCTGGTATGGGGTTCTATGGAGGACCCATCAGATCTGATGATCTGGTGAAAATTATGTATGTAATTCAAAATAAACATTTTAGAAAACGCTCGTACGATGATTTCTTTTGGATTTTTTTTGTTGCGAGTGTAATAAAACTCGCCACCGCACCAGCGCCATGTATTACTCATAGCGTTTTCGAGAACGGTTTGTAACAATTGCAGCAAGTATTAATCATAGGTTGTTTTGTTGATTATTTCAAGCAGAATTGGCGACTGTGATTGAAATCGAAGCGATCGTTGTTAACGATCAGTTGTTTATTGTAAAACCTTGCAAACTTTGGACCCCACAATTATTGGAGAATTTCATTGGAAAATAACGAAAATATAAAAGAAAATCGCAAAATGGAATTCAGTCGATACGATGACGCAATAAAGAAATCGTTAAGATCCCTATCCGATTCTGACACTGAAACTCAAATATCAATAATAGTAAAGCCAATGCCAATAATTGTGTTAATTATTTTTGTATTTTTATGCGCCTGCCGTGCAGTTGCAGTAGTCACGAACACGTCGTGTTCTATAAATCCTTCAGCTGCAAAAAAAACGATACATGGGCTGTACGAGGGCGGGCGGAAAAGTAATCGGTCTATGCAAGAAAATGCAACTTTTTCCGGCAATCGATCAATTCAATTGATTTCCCAACAAAGTCTCGTTTTAAATTTATATGAATTGTCCAACAAAATTCCAATTTTTCGATACTCTCCGAATAAAATGATTTATGAAAGCCCTCAAAATTGGCCTCTGTTTCAGTGGTTACTTCCTTATTGTAACCAAATCTCTTACAACCAAACCATTTTCTTCAGGTTCGGAAATATATAAAAGTCGGAGGGGCCATGTCTAAAGAATAAGATGGCGAGAAATTAATTCGTAGCGCAATTAATATAAATTTTACCATTGCGATTACGGACTTGTGAGCCGGTGCATTGTTTGGTGGAAAATCACTCTTTTCTTCACATTTTCTTTAATGCGGCCACATTAGCTTCAAATCGGTGTTGAATAGATCCAACAGCTCATTATAATATATGCTGTTTTATCTTATTATCTTTTCTAGATAATCTATCTGAATGATACCGCGTGCATACCAAAAAACTGTGGTCATGACCTTGTTGGCCGACAGACCCACCTTGGTCTTTTTCGGCTTCGATTCGCCAGGAGCAGCAGTTGACGGTTTCGATTGTTCCTTTTTGTCTGCGATCCATGTTTCGTCAACGGTTATGAATGTGCACAAACCTTATTTTTTGTCGCGGTTGAACATTGCCAAACACTCTTTTAAAGTTGACACAAGGTGCTAGTTTTCAAAAAAAGGGAACGCGGCACCCATCTGGCAGCGAGCTTCCTCGGTCCCAAATATTCGTGCAATACTTTTCCACTCGTTCACTTGAAATACTCCCAGACTTGCAATCTTGCGTACCTTCACTCGTCGATCGTCAATTACCATACTATGGATTTTATCGACCATTCGCTGATGATGTGGTGATCTCTTTTGGACGGTCTGGACGCTCATCGTCAAAATTGCGCTTCAATTCAGCTGCGCATATTTCATCATTGATATCAAAGGTGCAGAGTCCCAAACTAAATGACGCAGAAACAGAAAAGTATAGTTTCGATACTGCCATATCTTGCCTACGCCGATTACTTTTCAGTCCGTCCTCGTATAGCGTGGCATGCAACGGCTGTATTGTGTGATAAAGAAAAAAAATTGCTGGCCTATGTTTAGCTGACGCTCTGGAGCTAAAACCGCGGATCGATATAACACAGGTTGACCAGCCTTTGCATCGTGTATATGAAGCTTATTCAAAGGACATATACGAGTAAGCGCTCCGACCACCTAAGCCTTCCGGGGTTAGTTTTTTGTATGATGCTCTAACATTGCTGTAGTAATAAATAGGAGCAAGCCGAGTACACTTACGGAAAATAAGGGAACCCAAAACTAAACGAAATCTATTCTCAAAGGTTTGTTTCATGAAATGTCGTTTATAATGTTAAACAAGATTTTTAAAGCATAAACACATTTGCGAATTAGAAAACACAAACAGCACTCAAAACGTAAATTATCTTTGTACTTTGAATTCAAATTTTTGCAAATAATTTCAACAAAAAGTTTTCCAAAAAAATTGAAAGTCGTATTAAAAAATAATGATTTTTTTAATGTTGGTACTACTACCTTCATTGCCATCCCTTCTTTGACTAAATGCTAATGGAGCGAGGAATAAGGGGATAAAATAGGAAAGTTTGTCCAACATTTAATGCTATATCGTCTAATGTTGCAGCTTGCAATTGGCATGTCCCGAAACTAACTGAGAGCGCATAAGGATTGACATTCTTCTCAGTGAAGAGTTTCAGTGGGACACCTTTCCCAGGTATCTGTCAGCTCTGCAAAAAGGTCAGGGAAAATCAACTGACAGATATATCGAATTCAAAAAAGCTTAGTTTAAAAAAATCGCAGACATTTTCCGAATTCTCCGTGAGAAATCGTCAGATGATTAGGTATATGGTCGTTTGAAGGTAATAGAATAAATTTGAACTGATCTAATGTGACCTTTTTATTCCTTCCACACTGACCTTTGAACGTTTCCTTTTTAAAAAACCAAAATCGAATTCCAAAAGTAATTTGAAAAGCAGAAAATATAGGAACGCCCTCCTGAACATAAACTTTTAAAACATTTCTCACTTACCTGCTTGTCAGTCCAGGACTCAGCGCTGATGGAAAATAGGTGTGCTCTGGCGTGGCGCTGCCATAAATGATATCACGCGGTGTGGTGGCATTCGTCAGCTGAGTGAAACTTTGCAAAGTAACAACATCACCACTATGCGCCGGTGATAGACCAGAAGGTGATCGAGAATCTCCGCCAGAACTGGTTGAGTTATTTAGATGATGCGAATGAAGTGGATGTTGTTGATGGTGCAAAATATGCTCCTGCTGCTGCTCATGATGGGAATGATGTTGATGTTGATGTTGATGATGATGATGAGCATGGTGTTGGTGATTATGATGATAGCTCTCTTTCATCTGCTGCAAATCGTTGGCCGAAGTCAGGGTTAAATAACTCGTTGCACCATCGTCCACCGAGTGGTGATCATCAATGCATTCATCCTTGAGAGTATCCTGAATAACTTCATCGATACTTGTTGGTGTATGTGTGACACTATGCGGATGATGCGCATGAATATGAAGGTGATCATGGCTGACACCTGATGCCATAGCACCATAATACAGTGCCAAATTGTTACGCATCGCCGCGTCCAATGTAATCGGGTCAACCACTTGATGATGATGGATCAATTGTTGATCCTGTTGCTGCTGCTGCTGTTGAAGATGATGTTGATTTTGCGGAGACGACAGTAGAATATGTTGATGTTGTGACTGCAAATGCTGCTGATGGTGTATTAATTCCGAGGAAGATTTTCCGTCGCCACAGTTTGCGTCGTCAATGTCGCCTGGCGAATCCTTGTGATGCAATGAAAGGTCGTACGCCCAATTGTAAGGGGGCATAGGAATGCTGTTGTGCTGCTGCTGCTGCGGTTGCTGATGATTATGATGTTGGTTCTGCTGCTGGGCAGTTATGTTGTTGTGATTGTTGTTAGCCTGGATGATCCCACTTATTGCCACAGCCAAATTTAAATTCGGATCACTATGACTGGTCAAAGGACAACTATTAGTACTGGTGCAGTTATTTGTCGCTATCAAGTGTTGATGTGGAGAATCTAGGCTCTCGTAACGTGTAAATGGCGATTCAGGTGGGCTGTTATTGGTGTTTACGTTTGGTTCGTTGTGTGGGGTCGAACTGTTGTGGTAAAGACCGCCCGAAATCCTCGATGAGAGGTCGGTGTAACAGCGTGGCGTCGTCGTATTCGTAGCAGTAGCTGTTCGTTCGCTCGCAACTTGATTGTTCGCTATGATCACAGTGTTATTAGAGCCGCGATAACCGATCGGGAGGACTTCACTTGAATTTAATAATAATTGCTGGTCAGCGAGGTCGCCGTTTACACTTCCAAGTACACTATTGTTGCCACTATTGTTACTATGATTAAGGAGTATTAAATTTCGATGAATATTATTATCTGTGTTTGTATTGGTAATGCTGTTTGTACTTTCACTGTTGTTATTGTTATTATCATCACCGTTCTTATTATTATTTAATCGAATGATACCATTATCACTGACTGCAGAATTCAAATTAAAATTTTTATCTTTGCTTGGTTGTTGAAGTTCTTGATTATGGTTCTGATGCAGATTTGTTTGTAAACTTCTGTCAATCACTGAAACTGCACTCATTACCGGTGCAGAGGTCGCTGCTGATGATACATAAACAGCAGATTTGTTTTTATCGGACTCGTCACTTCTAGACGTCGTAGCAGTCGTTGTACTCGGGGCACGCAACACTGTTTGGGTTGATGTTCCAGTGACAACTGATACCACTGTTGGTGTCGTACTCGCTGATGACGACGATGACGACGATGACGACGACAGCAATGAGGATGGTGCGGTTGTGGTGCCCTGCTGTGCAGCTTGTAGCGTAGC
Source organism: Nephrocerus scutellatus (assembly GCA_947095585.1). Lineage (NCBI taxonomy): Eukaryota > Metazoa > Arthropoda > Insecta > Diptera > Pipunculidae > Nephrocerus > Nephrocerus scutellatus. The sequence goes on from OX352761.1 coordinate 30,180,960, forward strand.
TTGTGTTGTTGTTGCGACTGATCGTGCCTGTGGTGCCTCTACTGTCGATTGGCTTTGGGTAATTTGCTGAATCGAAATGTGCGGTATTGTTGCGGTTGTGGTGGTGGTAGTCGTATTGCTGTTCGTTTGTAGCTGTGATTCCGACGTCTGTTCGTTCGTTCGCACTCCTCCCAATCTCTTGGCAAAGAAGTTTGTGTTTGATTGTGTTTCTCCTTCCTGCGGATTTGCCGCGATCGTTGTGCCAGCCGGTTCGGTTTCATCGTTGTTTGATCGTCTTGTTGTTGTTGTTGTTGTTTTCGAAGTCTCATTCGATTTGTTGATCTTCATATTTTTGCTGTCAGCGCTGTTTGTAGTAGTAGTAGTAGTAGTAGCAATAGTCTTTTTCACCACCTTATAAGGCCTTTTATTACGCGTTGTCGGTGTGGATTTTGGAGCCGCAATTGGACATTTCATCTTCTCCCGTTACTTAGTGCATACGGGTCAAACGAATCTATCTGGAAATTCAAGTAAAACAAATTTAATTGAAGATGTTTTGTGATTTCAGTGATTAATGCTGCAAACACATTATTGTTGCTTTAAATATTTTAGAATAAATTTGTAATCTCTCTGTTTCACACACTATTTCCCCTTTTGCGAGTGAAAAGGATGATACGATATTTATATCGTCAAGTGTCATTTGGATGAGTAAGCAATTTACTAACCACAAATAAATATATGGTGTAGCCGGTCACGCATGAGCTTACTTTCCTGACGCTTTCTTCTCTGGCTCACTATCTACCTCTCTTTCTATGGTGCTTCAATGAATAAACGCTTCAATTTTCTGTTAGCTCCGCCCCTTTGGCATACTATGAGTATCTACCTATACTAAATAATTTACAATTGGCTAACATATACTTTGAGCATGGATAGAGGTATATATACAAAATATTCTTACATATTCTTGCAATGGGAATGCGTTGTCTAATAGTAGAGCTATAAAAATGCATTTCATCTCAACATGGTCGGTTTTAATGGGAACCATTTCAATATTGTATTATTTTATAGGTAGCCTACATAAAAACATTTGTAGATCAAATTCTTGTTTATAGAGGTAGCTCACAATTAAAAAAAGTAAAGAATTTCTTTTTGACTATGAAGATATCGCAACTCTCTATTAACGCAACTTCATGATTATCATCCTTGACTTAGTATACGAAACACTGAAATAAGAAATTGAATTTAATAAACGCAACTTTTATGAATTGATTTCCTCCTTGTATTCTTTCTTCTTACTTTATTTTTTTAATTCAAGCCTTTAACGTTTACCCTGAATGGTCAAACGAAAACTTAATTTCATTGGAAGATATTAGATAACTTTTTCTTCTCTTCTCTCTTGAATGAAGGAGTCGGATGTGATTATAAAAACATTGTTTGTAATGTAAGAAATCAACTTCAGACACATTTAAAACACAATAACCTATCCTCTGAAATCCACAACGACAAAATGTATAAGGGCTTATAAAGTGGCTAAAAACTACTTCTACTACTAACAACGACACCAGCGATAATATGAAGATCAACATTCGTAAAATATGCCTTAACCTCTGTAGGTATTAACCGTAACTTAATTCTGTTTCTTTTTTTTTTTGGTAAGTTATAAACAAACGAACAAATGTTATAAACTGAAAAACTTCACTTTGTTATAACGTTGTTTTTTTCTCATTTTTTTGGCACCGAGAATTTTGAGCGGGTATTAGCAAGAGCTTCGATTTCTATTAGTTGCGTTAAACAGGGTCGTACTGTAAGTCATTGGCAAAATTATTTGCACAATGTAATATTTACACCATATCACTAAAGTTGTATAACTTTTCAAAAATTCAATAAATCACTGAATTCGTTTTTTTTTTTCAATGCAAAGCGATGCTCGTAATCATTGTTATTAGTTTAGCGTCATCTGTCCTTCGTGCAACTTTTAACTTTGGTTTTAAATGACTAGAACTAGGGAATTAGCCACGGAGAAACGAGCGGCTATTGTTGCAGAATTTGGAACCGGTGCTTCGGCAACAAAACTTTCGATAAAATATACCTGCTGTCGAAAAGCAATTTATTACCAAATTCAAAAACAAAAAACCCATGGAAGTCTAATAAACGGAACCGGTAGAGGCAGAAAAGGGGTTACTTCGAAAAGGCAAAACTTCCAAATTATTCGTTCTTTTAGAAGTAACCCATGTGTAAAAGTTCGAAATGTGTTAAATGATTTAAACAAGGATCGTGAGGAGAAGGTTAGTGAAAGAAAGTTACGAAGGTTAAAAGAAAATAAAATTCGAGCCTACGTCATACAAAAAAAGCCCTATTTAACACCAAAAAAATAAGCGGCTTCGGCTACAATTTGCTAGGGAACATATGTATCAACAATCCAGTGGCTTTTTGGAGAAGTGTGCTTTGGACTGACGAGACTGCTTGTTCGTTAGATGGCAGCTATGGTCGAAAGTTTTATTACACCGATTCAAAAACAACCTGTTATGCAACTCAAAAGGCATTCCAAAGGAGGCAAAATGATGATATGGGGATGCATATCATATTGTGGTGTGGGACCCTTTGTCCGGTGATGTTGCACTGGTGGCAGGATCAATATCAATTGGGAGCGATTTCATTCTTCAACATGATAATGAACCCATACGCACAGCTTGGAACATGAAAAAGTTTTTATCAGAAGTAGGACAAGAAGCTTTTAAATGGCTTCCGCAAAGCCCTGACATAAATATCATAGAAAATTTGTGGCATCTAGTGAAGTCCAAAATTCCACAAAACATCGGAAGATCTGCAGATGAAACGTGGATAGATAGATGCTTGGAGTACCATTCTGGAGCAGCAAATTCAAGATTTGATTGATTCAATGCCAAGGCGCCTCGGAGAAGTTATTGAGGCAAAAGGAGTTAGGTAATGCTATGCCAACAAGAATCAATGCATTCAATGTAAAAATATTTCCCATTTTCAGCTTTCAGAAGTGTCTAAGAACAGTTTTTGATTATTGATGATTTAATTTTGGTTTTTATTTACCGTTTTAAGAAAATATATAAAAGATTAGTAATAAACAACAATATCAGTGATTTATTGAATTTTTGAATAGTTATACAACTTTATTGAGGGGATATGGTGTAAATATTACATTGTGCAAATAATTTTGCCAATGACTGTATGTAATAATAATACCCAACCAATGAGACCAATTAGAAGAACAATGTTAATATACAAGCTTGAAAAAGTTTAGCTCTGTGAGTTACATGGCGCAACGGTAAGAGCGATTCACTGGAATATGGGGGATAGGGGCAAAGACTTAAGACCAATCTACCCTATTTTATTTTTATTATTTTTTCCACCAATATCTCTAAAGGTCTCAGTTTTGTGAAATTACAAAGGGCTCACTGGTTATAATGCTGTTGCGACTAAATATATTATGTATTATTATTATTATTATTATTATTATTATTATTATTATTATTATTATTATTATTATTATTATTATTATTATTATTATTATTATTATTATTATTATTATTATTATTATTATTATTATTATTATTATTATTATTATTATTATTATTATTATTATTATTATTAAATAAATATGCTTTTTCCCAATAAAAGTATTATTTATTTCTGAATTTTAATTAATTTCACATTAGTTGACTTGCGATTTTTTAAATAAAAAATGAAAAATACACCAGAACAAGGCGTGGTTGATGTTTCAATCTATCACATTTTATAAATAGTTTTATTCCACCTAGTGTAGAAAAATTTCTATATCTGAAGAGAGAGAGATTAGGCCACATTTTTCCAAATAAATTTTCTCCGCTAATATTAAACTTAACATTTAATCGTGAAAAATTACACGTTTTAACAACGTTTTTTAATTATTCAAATTTTTTATCAAAATTTGCTTTCGGTTGGGACGTGCGCTAACTCAAATTTTCGGTCTTTGTACACGTTCAGATAAACGAACAATTGAACATCTGGTGGAAAAATTTGAGTCAGCTTGTGCACTTCGTAAATGTTTCTTAGAATGCTTAGAACGCACAGAGTCCCGAGCATATTGCGGCAGCAGCCGCGATTGTACTTGAGGTCCCTAATTTTTCGATTCCGCATCGATTTTAGGAAGAAAACAACTCTGTGGCTAGTTTGTGGCAAATTTTTTGGCAAGAACTTTTGCCTGCATCGCTATGCTATAAGTATTGATCAACTGAAGCAGAAAGAGGCCATCATCATCATCATATGTAACGTAACTTGGTAAGTGATTGGGACCTAAACGTGTGAAACTGGTCTCGATTTTCAGCGAAGAAATCCATTTCTGGCGTTGGCCACACGAAGTAATTCACGAAATGCCATTACACCCACAATGCTATTGGTGCGAGTTTCATGCTGAAGGGTTCATTGGCCCATACTTATTAGTCAAGATAATACGGCAATGCAGTCGATAAAGGCCGCTACCGGACAATATGGAGTGATTATTTTTAGGATAAATTGGAAGACGTTGACACATGCCAAAATCGAGTTATTGAAGTCGATGTTCAGTGAGCGTGTTATCTCCATAAATAGGCCAGTCAGTTGGCCGATCCACACCATCATCTAGTAGACAGAAAAAAGAACTAAGCGATAAAACTTATTGGTGACGACGAAAACAACTGACTCGCTTGAACATCGCAGGACTGTTTCCTGCTTATTACTGTTGTATTGCGTTTTTCAGAAGCGGTTATCAAAATAAATATCCAATTCTTGTGCCGCATCTCGTGCCTCAAGTCCACCATTAAACCCATCTTCGGATGTACCGACCTATACGAAGAATACTTCTTTGGACACACATTTATTGTGTGTTCTGTGTTTCCTGGTCTGTATAACTGATAATTATCTTAAGGCAACTCTTCTAATAACACTTCTAATAATCAAGGCTTGCGATATATTGTATATACATTTTTCCACCGCAGCTTTTGTTGCTCATACTCCCTATACTAGCACCCAATAAGGACTCAAACAAAAAAGCACGAATTTGCTTTTTTTATAATTAAGTTGAACTGACAAAGTGCGATAGTAATAGCTGGCAACTTTAAGCCAAACTAATATTATAGCTCACAAGAAAAATTAATGTAAAGGAAAACTGGTAGATGGGTTCAAAAACATCGCACTACTCTCAAGGCTGAAAATACGACTATCACTTATCCATGACTCATTCGCCTTTTACATAAGGACATTTACATTTACAATAAGGACATTTCACAACTATAGGCAATTTGACCTGACGTCATTGTCAACAGTTGCCTTTTATTGTCATTATTATTCCAGAACAAGAACAAGATTGTGACAATCACTGTAGGAACCTAAGTACAAAAATGTATCATTGATCGACATACATTAGATAACATACATTATAGAGTATTAGATAAAATAAGATATAACTAGATTTGTCCTCCGGGCTAGAGCGTGTCAATAAGCGTGAAATGCATATGTAATTCTATCAGAATTATCGGTAAAAAATTATTACTGGTTCACCTCAGTTGGCAGAAATTAAAGATAAGCACTTTTGACATATGCTTTAGTGGATACAAGTGCATTGCAGCAAGGTAGCACAATGACAGCTCTTGACCTAACTTTCACCAGCTCACTTATAACTCTGCCTTAAAGATCTTGTTATTGAACTCCGAAAAAATTCCTTTAAAGAACCCTTAATAAACAATTACATCTCTTTTAATTCTTCAAATATATATTGTAAACGGTATTGACTGGTGTTCCCTGGTGAACCCTCTATACACTCAAAGAGACCGTGAATAATGGCAAAATTAAAACAAAAATTTATCCTACCTACTATAGAATGGACTCGTTATCTCCGTTTTGGATTGGTTACACAATATCAGACTTGTAGGAAGGAAGACAGATTTATTGAAGATAGGCAGAGTCGTAAGCCGAAAAATTGATATTTCACCAAACGGTTTATTTACCTCGCCAAGTGGCTTTTTCTAACCCATATCTATATGTATTCTAACAACTTTTACATACACTCATCTAAACTTAACCTACACATCTGGTCTTTTAAACATTCAAACATTCTAAATAAATTCTACAAAATCTGTATCCAATCCAGTATGCTTCAGTAAACCTTGGAAACAAGAATCTCGGAAACTGGATTTCTATGGAAGATATTGGCTCCGAATCGAGATGCTTGGAAGATAAATGTTGAATAGGCTTAAGCCTACCTCGAGCTGAACCGGAAATTGATTTTGATGAAGAAGAGCTTCTTTGATTGGCAAAATGTTTCCAACAAATATTCTATATGAATCTTATAGTCTTGTGAAGCCATTGGTGTTTATTCTTACTTACAGTAGCTTCAGAAAGCTTGCCATTATTTTGTTTTCTAAAAGCTACTAGATGTGGGTGCCGTGGCTCAGTGGATAAGTGCACGGACTTCTTAGCAGGAGGTTCGTGGTTCGAATCCCAGTAACACCAAAAGTATTTTTTACAGTTCCATCTCTCGCAAATGTCTGAAAAACGTAATAACTTGTCACGGAAAGCTTCTCAATTCGCCGTTCGGATACGGCATTAAGTTGTAGGTCCCTTCCATTTCTGTGCAAAAATATACCTACATGCACAACACAAATAGTCGCGAGAAGCTATGCCTTGGACCGCAACGGTCTGTCGGGCCGAATAGTATTATTATTATTAACTTAACATTTTTTGGAATTTAAATTAAATTTTAATTAATTTTATTTAGTTTCACATGATTACGAGATATATCAACATACAAGGGTGGATTGAAAAGTTCGCTGGCAGTCCAAGATAAAACATATACTGGGGTTACGTACACGAAATCAGTTTTAATAGGAAAATTATAAATAAATAAACTGACTGGGCATTAGAATAACATGGAACTAAAGTAACAGATAACTTTTTAACAGCTACCGATTTAAATAACTATTTTACACAGGTTGCAAGTAACTATTCGATAACTTAATTTTACCAATATATTATTTAAACCTTGAATATACTGTTACATCGCCACCGTATTTTTTCGAAGTAAAAGAAGCAGAAATTGAAACATCTATTACCAAAAAAAATAGTTGTTCTTGACTCCATCTCAGCTAATTTAAAAAAAAAAAGGAAATTTCCGTCTTCGTTGAAGCAGACTAGGGTCAAACTTTTCCAATTTCTGGAAATTAATAATATTATTGACAAATGCCAGTATGGATTTATAAAGAATTACATTAATTAAAAGATTTATAAAGAATACCACTGCGGCCTCTATAGATCATATAGATTTTTTAAGAAAGTCAATAGATAAAAAATATTATGTAGCCTGTATATTTCTAGATTTTCGTAAGGCATTTGATTGATGGTTGATCGTTTTATTACTTAAACTAGAAAAATTTGACTTAAAGTCATCATAGGTAACTCAAGTAGAATACTGGAAAATATTAAACCTTAAATATTAGATCTCTGAGGTACTCCACCCTCAGAGGTCCATCTTTGAACCCTTGTTGTTTATCATTTTAATTAATAACATATGAAAACTTGAACTACGAGGTTAAATCCAACTATATTATGACGGTATTGTGATTTAATATAAAAGCAATTATCATGAGCAAATATTCTTAGCCATGCAACATGATATTTACCTTATATGTCAATGGCTCCGTGAAAATCGTTTAACTCTTAACGTAGATCAAACTATAAATGTTATTATTATTCTAAAGCAAAACTGTAGAAAGATCATAGTATAAGACAAGTTAAATCACTTATGAAAAGAGAAATATCGGATGAGTACAAATATAAAAATATTTAGTATTACACATTGACATAATTGCATCGAAAAAAGTCGCATATATTCACACTTAGAAAAATTAAAATTTTTTGTAACGCAAAAACCATGACTATGATTTACTTTTCGTATATTTACTCACATTTAACATATCTTAACGTGATCTGGATGGCTGTTCCAATAGAGATATAATTAATCAACTCTTCATTGTACAAAAGCGAGCAATCATAAACAATCTACCACGATTATTCTCTACTTTAAATCTTTTGTCAGTTTACTAGTTCTTATAAATAATGAACTTATGCTTATTATCCATAAAATTATAAACCCCATACAAACTTTATAAAAAAAAGTACCCAATTTTCTTCAAATTGTATACGCATGTGTAAGTATGTCCGATGGACAAAACTTTTTGTAAAAATTTGGAAGTGATCGGAAGTGATCTGGTTGCACCCATACAAATTTTATAAAAAAAAGTACCCGATTTTCTTCAAATTGTATAAACATGTGTATCTCCGATTAGAGAGTCATTTCCATATTATTAACAATTTACCAAGAGAAATAAAATATCAAACGAACTTCGTTAACTCAAAAAAGAAACCTCCTATCTCCATACAATATTTCTCTTTATTCTTCTATATAAATATTAAATTTATAATTTTATACATTTAAATTAAATATTCTTTAAACAGTGCAAATATAATTATAAGTTTTTAATGGTGGTGGATTTATGGTGGAAATATTTATTTAAAATAACGTTGCTAACAGCTACACTATATAGAGCAAATAAAAGAAAATTTAAATATTTTTTTTTCAATAAATGTAACCTATAAAAATTTAATTTTTCCCCTGTATCGCAAAGTTTGAATAAAATCAGAAATTAGAGTGGGCGCCGTGGTTCAGTAGATAAGAGCATGGACTTCTGAGCAAGGGGTTCGTGGTTCGAATCCAAGTAACACCAAAAGTATTTTTCGCGATGTCCCACCTCTCGCGAATGGGTTACAAACGTTCCGAGAGTAATAACTTGTCACGGAATGCTTCTCAATTCGCCGTTCGGTCACTTCTGATCTGATCTGATCTGATCACTTCCAAATTTTTACCGAAAGTTTTGTCCATCGGAGATACACATGTGTCACCGGAAATACACTTGTGTGCAAAGTTTCAATGAAATCGGACTTTGGGAAGTGGGTTAAGAATTGATTGCAAGATTCCACGACAAACAAACAAACAAAGAAATATACGGGAACGCGAAGTTAATATAGAGAATTTAAAAAATAGGAAGTTTTCAAAAAACTTTTCTTTATGATCACGATCATCTCTAAGCTTAATGCACTTCTTCCTTCTGATGTCTAAAGTATTACACTGGTTTGAAAAATGTTATCTCCAGCTTCGAATTCTTAATTTGTTGGAAATCTTTGTCCAATCAAATATTTTTATTGTTGGTAATAAAAGGTAATAAACCTGATGATTCCATGTTCGTACCAAAAATATCCGTCGATAATTTACTCTTAGCATTCTTCGGTTGGTGATCGATCCTTGCTGCTCTTTCGATTGCTGTTTGGTCTTAGAGGTAAATTTGTGAACCAATATCTCACAAATCTGACCAAAAAATCCTCTGGATCGCCTTGAAACAGCTCCAAACACCCGCGATAACGCATCAGTTGATTGAGTTTTTGTTCAGCTAAAATCAGTTGCAGAACCCGTCTTGCAGAAAGCTTAGCAAACTTAATTTTGAATAATATTTTAAATCCGTTATTTTGAGCCGATTATCCCAATCCTTTGCATTGGTTTATATGAAAAATTCATTTAATGATTTTAAAATAACCATTAATATAATAATATTCTATTAAAAGAATTATTTCATTGAGTTGGACAGTCAAACCTCTGTCCTCTACTACGAAGCTCGTAAGCTGATAGACTTTTATTTACAAGATAACCATTCGTTACATGAAGGATTTTAGAACTTGGCAAAAGTCACATCTATACGTTATACCTTAATAGAATAAATTAGGGGTGTCTTCGAATTAACAAATAAGGTGAAGCTGTGTGCATAATGACTTCTTTTTCAGATAAGTCTTTGAATTATAAGTTTTTGAAGGACTATTTTAGGTTGCAGAGTAATATAGAGAGCCCTACCTAACTTTATATTTCATATTGCTACTTAGATTGTACTAATATTTCTAAAATTTCCTGAGCGCCTATTCTTATGCACTCGGAATCTGATGTATCTGGTTTCAAGATTGTTAATTGGCTCAGTAGTTTTCGTAGTTCTTTTCTAAGGTCAAAATTATTCCGTCGTTTGCATATCGATGTCAATGAGAACAGATTTCTTGTATCCTTGTTAAAACTTATATATATCTACTTCCTCCTGACTGATGGTTAGCATTCTTCACACAGAGCGAGAGCAATTCTGCTAATCAGCACATTTTAAATCTATTTCTATTGCTATTGATAGGTAAATCAATATAATCAGCAAAACCTCAGTTGAATGACGTCATTAGGTGCTATGTTTAACCTGACTACAATTAGCTTAGAAATATTCCACTTTGATGGATAGACGAAGATGTACGGAAGTGGCAAAGTGCACTACTTTGACGAACAAAGGAATAATGCAATCTAAAAGAAATATTTTGTTGTTTTGTCAACACCTTGCAGTAGGTTCCGGTCTTGTTGCATTCAAGTAGACTGCAGTGACTGTATTTACAGAACAACAATAGAAAAGTCCCGACCGATGTGTCACCGATCCCTTTCAATTTTTTAATTGGTGTTATTATACACTGCACTAGCTCACGAATTGTTTTCGATTAAGTCAGCACGTGTCCTGTTGTTTTGTTGTTTTTGTTGGGTTATTTGTCCCTTTTCCTGCATTGGTATAGGTATAGTTATGTTGTTTGCCAAAGTTATGACTAATCATGTCACAGATTTTACCTGAACTGATCGTCTATACACTTCGTCGCATCTTTATTTTAAAGAGGTTCAAGAGATCAAGGGACACACGCCATACTGAAGGGATGCCGATTACATGAAATCTGGAAAAATCAAGCATGCACCTCCTATACAAGAGATCCTCGCTGAAGTTAAAGTGCTTGGTACACACTTTCGATTTGTTAAGTTGTCTATTTGTTTGTTTTGTTCTGATATATTTTTGTATGCGCAGCTAATCTGTTATGTCCACTCGAACGTCTCGTTGGCGTCCCCGTCACATGGTTAAACAGACAAATTGAGCGCATGAATGCAATATGTGCGCAGAATACAAAACTGCAAAACTTTTCACATGTACAATGTGGAAATTTTTAAAATAAATGTTTGGAAATAATTTGGTATAAAATTTATGACTCGAGTCGAGAGGAAAAATGTACGCACTCAAAGGGGAGTATTCTTTGAATTTGTTGAAAGCTTCACTTGAAATTCAATTTGCTATTTTATTTATCGTAAAAATGCGTGTGGAGCCAATTATGTGCAAACAGTAGGTAGACAGCCATGACATGCATGGGATCACATACGAGTACATATATGACAATGGACAACGAGTCATTGAAATGGCAGTTGAAGGTAATAAATTGGTTATTACGAGAAAATAACTTGCTTGTAAGAATATCTACATGGCCACAGAAAGGAGCCCCTCGCATTCAAATAAAACCCCGCCACAGCTCAAACCTAATGAGGGAATTAATTAATGTTCCACATATTGCCGATATGATGATCCTGTCGTGGATCCCAGAGAAGGACTGCATCTGTGAATCATATAGGTCTGCCATTCGTAACGAAAAACAGATGATAGCTATACTTAAGGATTTGCTAAATGGATGGAGCCGAAATGACGGGCCCATATGATATAAATCATATCTTACAACTGAAGTCGTAAAGGTCAATTTTTATCCCAGCGTTTCAGCGTCAAAATGATAAGAACTGAGCAATGCAACACTTTGTTTTAGTGCGCGCACGCTAAGGAGAATGTAAGCAACTCAGAAGGATTGAAAATACAATTTACAGGCGAATTAAAGAAGAATGGGCGTTTGGAAATTAAGGAGAGGAAAAGGTGATTTGCCTATGCACATGTGTCTGGAATGATTGTAGATCATACAAATGCGGAACTACAGAGTCGGGCAATTCATTCCACATAATTATTGTGTGGCTAAAGAAAGAATCTCTGAGTTGGTTGGTACGTCCGAATATAGGCCGTGAGCTCGAGTTGAGGCACGGGTATTTCGGTTGGAACTAGAGCTAGAACTGTATCCAGATTCATGCGAAGTCCAAAACCAAAGAGTCTGTGGTGCGGCGTTTACTAAAAATAGAGTATAAGTTTATAGCTTAGACCAAAGACACATTGAAGCTATCGCAAGAGCACTTTCATGACTTGCTTAAAAGCCAGCTAAAGCGGAAATGACTGACTATTTAACTATTCTGCCGCAGCCATTAAGCTTAATAGAAGTTGGAGGGCTCAAGCAATTCATTAACTAATATAGCAAAAGTTTAGGACGAAGATGGGGTTACCCCACACTAGCACTATTCCTAGTGTGGGATAGCCTCTATGCAATTGAATTTCTCAGTTGGAATTAATTTTTCAAACCTACATATGTCGTATGTTTTTTTGCTCACGAGTAGGTACGTTGTATGTATAACAATACCAAAAACTCAGACAGAATATCTTTAGCGTGGCTGTTGTGTAGTATATTATTCACAGGCATATGTATGTACAAACATTGCCATTTCCTGATAATTTTATGTTGTTGGTTTTTTTAGTTATAGGTTTTTTCATGTCCCAGACAAGTCACATAAACGACGTTAGGCAAAAAAATAAAAAAGGACGACAACTTTTCTGCCCAACAACACATTTTTTAAAGTGTATGATAAGCCATCAGTCACAAATAAAGATGTAGAAATTAACTAAGTTCTTTTGAAAGAATAAGTCTTTCTTGAATTTTTCCAATTAACCGCTTAAAATCAACTTTGGTAGTTATGTGTTTGTATACTAAGTGATGCAAGTAACGTAAAGGACAGACTATAGGACAAGACTTTTTGAACATCATCACAGCTACTAGGATCATAAGAATTTGTGTAGAAGTTAAGACTTTAAGCCGATATTAGTGTCACATTTTACAACCGTGCAGCGCAGGCCACGCCGGGCACTCAGCTATAGTGTTAAACATTTCCGGTAGGCGCCGCTACATCCACTGCCAATGTAAATAGGTCTGAATATCTGACATTTTACGTCCCAAATGTTTTTTAAACTTTTAAACGAATGTTTCGCAACTTAATTTTATATTTCTTGTTCAAATTAAAACAAAAAACAATTTCGTTTAAATTTTCTGCTAAATAGATGAAAATTATGTTGGGCACTGTATGTCCCATAACAAATATTAGGTAATTTTGAGCGACGTGCACAGTTGTTAATTTTAAAGATTTTTTTATTGCTTTAGAAGTCAACGATATTCCGGTTGCAGTAGATACGTTTTATAAAAAAGCACAGTGTGTTTTATAAATGAAGAAAGTTACAGTGACACTAGCAGTAATAGTGATATCAATAGTCCAGTAGATTTAGAAAATCGTATAAAAAGAGAGCTGCAATTTTTTGCGGAGCTTAGTTTCTGAGCGCCCGCGTTTGTAGTTTAACGTGTCGTGTATGTGACGCGTGTGAAATACATTATTTTTAAGTGGAATCCCCTAGAGATAATATGGGTGTCTAATTGTCACTACTCATATCAGCGATCCCTAAAACTATGGGATCTGAGCTAACATCAATTGTTTTAGATTATTTTTACATATTCCCTTCTCGTTCCCAATCATAGAGATGATAGGCGTATTTACCCTATATTTTAAGTAATATGTGAACCAACTGACAAGTTTAGTGCAAGAACAAAAATACATGCATACATACATCTATTTATATATGTATCATGTATATATTATTCAAAAAATACTTTGTTCTGCAAGAATTTTACCAGCCATACCGAAAGACCACGACCAAGACTCAGGCTGCAAGACCAGAACCAAGACCAAAAATAAATCCACCAATGCAAGACCAAGACCAAGATGCCATAATATTGGTCTTGTGTTTGCTTATCACTAATTAGGAATGAAGGGTTTCTTTTCTCTTGTCGGCTTCTTGTGGTCACCTTGGTAAACCCCTGACTACCGAGTGGATCATAGCATTTTGAAAGATGACAATGACTGAGACTGGTTAATATTAGGCTTTTTAACAAATAATAAGAAGGAGATGGAAATTGCTATAAGTTTATACATAGACTTGTAACCCATACCTATGTTACCAGACACAGACATTTACTTTATAAAGCTATCAAAGTATTAGGGATCCCAAATAAACTGACATGATGACTATGTTGGTTAACAATAATCAATGTAATAAGCCAGTGCAAGTGCAGGTCTCCGGACCGCTATTAACTGAAATAAAAATCTACAACAGACTTCAAGAATGGGATATAGAGAGTAAAACAAACTATATGCTATATGTACTATATGGCTATATCTGCGAGTATAAATCCAATATTGGTCCCTCAACTAATGAATTTGTGATATTCTGTCAATTGCAGCAGCCGATACCAGCAATAAACCAGAAATGCGCATACGTTGGCTGGAAGCCCACTAAGTCTTCCCAGCCTCTTCAGGAAACATTTCCATTAACCACAAGCTGCGGATGTACTTGATATGGTACAGATAGTTCCGTACGAATACAAGAATTACGGAAATTTGTGGCCCCCTGTTTCAGCCGCAATATTTTAGCGATTTAAAGAACAATATGAAGCCATCAATCTTAAATTTAGTTTTTTTGGATAAAAGATACATAATTAAAGTCATAGTTCTAAGAATTATGTAATAACATACATCTGATAACATCGCTACATCCTTTATTGTTATGTATTAAGTTCAGTGAAAAAATTATTGTAATAAAATGTACACACGATCGACGCACTTGTTGGAAGACCGCAGTAAAAGCATTAATGTTCCATGATCCATTTAATTCATTCTTTTGACAATGTTAACGATTTGTGTACAACTTTGAAATGGATGGTATGAGTATTTAATAATACTTTTAAGACTCAATTTAGTTTCAAAAGTTGGATTTGTGCAATGCAATGCTGCATGATCAACAAATCGTTGAAGGACATTAAAAACTCGTAAAAATCTGCGATTTTACGACTTTTTTATGGTCGTCCTCTTATAGTGCTGATCAATGGGGATGAACTCGTGGTTCGTATCCTCAGAAATGTTTGGGGTAGGTAACTGTAAATTCCTTGTTAAGAAAGAAAAGTGCATTTAGCGTATTTAAAATTTTAATGTATTTACTAAAGTTTTTACCATACGAGTTAAACCGGCGGCTACCAACGTCAATTTGTACGCTGGTTGATGTACGAGATTTCTTAAACAAAAAATTTCCTCCTCTACCGAACCATGAACGTAATCAGCTCATGTGCACTGCACGATATATACCATCACCACCAATTCCTTCAGTCATCGAGCCTGTTAAAGGAAATTCAACGCCTCGTAAGATTTTACGAGGTTTGTTAACCGCATACAATTTTTAGGAGTTTTCAATAATTAATAGAATGCTCAAGGGATACAAAGAGAGGGACTGCTTGACTGCCTTTGCATTCATCCTTGTTGTAGGTACACATGAAAATCCTTGCTGATGATTTATGGCATAATTTTCTGGTCGATTTCAATATCGAAATTTATTTGTTCCTTTCTAGGTTTTGTTTGTGATCGTAGGTATCTTTGGTTAGCAGTACACAACACATATGTGTAGGGGAAAAAGAATCATACTGAAATCCTTTTTCAATGGTCACACAAGCATTTCGACTTGCATGACCGTTTCACGACAATTTCAAGTTGTTATTTATGAATATGACGTGGCATCAGTGAAAGCGTGAAGAGAAAATTGAATAGAATCCTTAACGCGTTTAAGAAATTATTTTTAATTAAAAGTATAAGTGAGTAAATTTAAATCGCTCTTGTGCTCGCTATAAGGAAAATTAAACATTAATTCAGTAGAAAACGAATAATGTTCAGTTCATCATTTCCATTTACCATTCTCTTCTCAAAACAAAACCTTGGAAACTATGGAATGAACAAATAGGTGAAGATATTGAATATGGTAACAATAAAAATCGAAACAAAAAAATTTGCGACAAAAATAATTTATGCGAACTAAAACAATTACATACCTATGTATATGTAATTGTGAGAAAAAAGAGTATGTGGTATAATTAAAACGCCGATTTCAAAGACTTCTCAACTAGTAATAAGCAAAATTAGTCAAAGACTTGCAGGTCAGGACCAACCACCCATTTTCTTGCATGAAAAAAACCAAGACTGAATGTGTCAGACCAAGGCCAAGAGCATGTCCATGTCTGCAAGACCGCAAAACTCTTGCAAAAATAGAACAGGAAACACAATTACACCAGAAACCTATTATCGGTAAGCTGCGACATGTCGAGACCGACAATTTTGAGGTTTCAGCTTTTTGGTAAGGGAATTCTGAAGGAGGCTGTAATGGTGCTGATTTTAAATGCTACGGACTTGAACAAACTGCACCATTATTGTCAAAAAGCGTTAAAATATAGTAGAGCGATAGTCGATGAATCTTTTTGAGTATAAATTAACAGCAGACGGCATTTTAGCTATGTCTTAAATTTAGGAAATATAAACTTGTTTTGGCACAGTTATTTTGTCTAAAAGTCCCGTATTTTTTCTGTAAATCGTTTTTTTTAAATTGTTCACCAATAGACCCACTGGACGTGACTAGACACTTTTGCGCTCGTTGCTGTATTATTAAAGTTTATTTTTCAATTCAGCCACTGTCCTAATCCGAAACTTAATTTCATACGGCTCAAAGTTAAGGTACAAAATCGCTACATACTGAGTACACCCAGCACACCCAGCACACCCAGTACATCCAGTACACCCAGTACACCCAATACACCCAATACACCGAGTACACCCAGTGTGTATACGCACAAAATATGTTCCCTATGTTGCAAATCGATTTTGCTAAAATTCAGAAATTTCAATTAAGTCTGAGCGTTTTGCTAAATTTACCTCTGCTTTAGAGCAAAAAAGTTTCCTTAAAAACGCTGCATATAAATAGCAAAACTATTGACAAATTAGCTCCGATTTTGCAACTAGATTTGGTAGATTTCAGAATGTTTGAAAATTTCAATTAAGTCTGAACGTTTTTTATTAGAACTGTGGTACATAAATAAAAGCGTCAAGCGATATTTGTGTCAAATTTTACAACCGTGTAATGCTAGAAACTACAGTGATGGTAAATCACCGCTATGGGGGGGGGGGTATCAGTGGAGGCGATGTGGGGACAATATTAGTGTAAAATTTTACATCCGTGCAACGACGGGCACTCAACTAGTAGAAGATAAAAAAGAAACACCCAAGCTGATGGTGTGTTTAAGACAATGGTTATACTAATTCTTACATATGGATCCTTATTATTATCAGATCAATTCAATAACCATGTACTCCGAAGGCTCTTTATGACATCAAAGAACGGTTTGTTCTCTATGAGAAGTCCAGACCCACCTACAGCCGAACATTTCCACAGATAGTGAGACACATTGACCTCCTTGCGCTCCTTCAAAAAGTGTTATGTGGATTTCTCAGTTAAGCTGATACGTCGCTGGCCAGTGACCCTAACTTATTGCTACAACTCTGGATATTGTGATTTTGTAGTATGGAAGAACGGAACTCAGTGGATAGTAGCTGATCTCTTTCTATAGGGTCTGTGTCCACCGTGACGCACTTCTTTTCTAATTCTTCTGCTTTCTTATTACCTGTGTTGTTACTGTGCCTTGGCACACATACAAGCTTAAGTCCAGGGTTAAATCCTTGGACCAAAACGGATGTTTTTTAGTTAGGGGGAGAGTAACTAGACACTTTACTTTGATTGAGTATCATCATCATATTTGGCTCTACAACCGGGGTCCGGTCCTAGCCTCCCGCAAAGTGTCTCTCTACCGGTCCCGATTTCGAACCGATGTCATCCAGTTTGATGTCTATTGAGTATTGTTTGGCAAATAACCATGTATATATTGACCTCGGAACAAAATTTACTTCCAATATCAGTGATCAGTTAAAAAAGTTTATATAGCCCTTCATGGTGCGCATATTCGTTCAACCGAGACCCACCATACGCAAATTATTACTGTTTCCAAAGCTACCGACCAGACCGAGGTGTCTGCGTACAGAAGAAAATATCAGGGCTGTTGAAGTCAGTGTTTCTGAAAATGGCAAATTATCGATTATGTGTCGTCCGCAGGAAGTTATCATTGTCCATCCACTTTATGGAAAATTTTGCATAAAGATCTTGATTTGGTGTCTTACAAGATTCAGTAGATGTAATAATTGAAACCGCAAGACTATCGTTTGCGTCTTTGAATCAGTCAATGGTCGCTTAATCAATTGGAAGTAAATCCGCTGTTTTAGCAAAAAAATTGTTTTTGGCTCAACGGTTTTGTAAGCAAACGAAATTGTCTCCAATTACGACAAACAAATCCATAAGCTTTCCACGAACTATTGATGCATTGTGATTAATACACTGTTTTGTGCGCTCTACTAGCTGGTGGCATCATCGCGCCTTATTTATTCTTTAAAAATTAAGCAGGACAGCGCGTCTCCGTCAATGGCATCCGATACAGACCAATGATCAACGAATTTTTGGCTTTAATAGGTCATGTCATGTCATATTCCGAACGAAACAATTGATTTGTTGATGGAACATTTTGACAAGAACATTACCTCCAAAATCGGACCGGTGAATTGACCTCCAAGATCGTGTAACTTGACCCCACTGGATTTGTTTTGGGGTATATATGAAGTCATTCGCCTGTGCCGATAAACCAAGAACGATTACCGCTTTGGTAGCAAACACTGAGCGCGTTATTCGTGAGATAGGTTCCCAAATGCTTGGAAAAATGGATCGAAAATGGGACCTCCAAAATGGCTATATTCCCGAAATCGTTCTTTAATATTAAATGACAAAAAATTATCTTTGAATTAAATATTATTATTTATCTGTTAAAAATGTTTTAGGTAGTAGTTATGACTTCATTTGTTTTTTGTTTTTTATGATTTTTTTATATTTTTTGTTGTCTTTTAAAATCAATATACAGTACTACTTAAAGAAACCAAAGCGTTTTAAAACCCGAGTCCCAATTCAAATCCCCAAACTCTTATAAAAACACCCAAGTTTCATTTATAAGCAAATATGTATGTACTTTAATGTACTTATTAGCAGCTGGTATTCTCGGACGACCCGTTCTTCTACCATCCTGAGATAACGGATTCCATTGCATTGCGTAGTTTGCTATGGAACTGTCGCCTTTCGGACAATGAACTGCCACTTCTGTCGTTGGATGGTTGTGCCTATTGGTTCCTGACCCGTTCTCTGGTAAAGATGTTCGTTAGAGGTGCGGTTAGAACCCTTAGGATTTTCCGTAGGCACCTATTTACGAATATTTTTGTAATCTTTTTGTGATAGTAGCGGTCACCTTCCAAGTGCTGCACCCATAAAGTAGCACAGATTCAACATTTGAACGGAAAAGTAGCAGCTTGTTGTTTAATCTGATCGCATTGCTTCGCCATATCATGGACATCATTCCAAACACTGATTTTGCTTTGCCAATTCGGTTGACAATGTCCTGTTCGGTTCCACCTTCGGTCGAGACAATACTCCAAAAGATATTGGAAACTCTCTACTCTCTCTACCGGCTGTCCAGTATTGTTAACTTGAGTTACTGAAGTAGTGCCGAGGTTGATGATTGTGGTTTTGGCAGCATTAATCTTGAAACCTGCAACATTTGCCTCCCTTTCCACATTTGTTGTCATTTGGCGCAGCTCAATATCTGTGTG
Source organism: Nephrocerus scutellatus (assembly GCA_947095585.1). Taxonomy (NCBI): domain Eukaryota; kingdom Metazoa; phylum Arthropoda; class Insecta; order Diptera; family Pipunculidae; genus Nephrocerus; species Nephrocerus scutellatus. Next base: position 30,200,623 of record OX352761.1, read on the forward strand.
AGAGTAAACAAACTTCGTCAGCTGGACTACGCTGTATGTATGAGTTGATATGTAAGAGTCCAACGAATTCTTCCGTTACCAGTAGATAAAGCTGCGCGTAGCACATCGCTAATCACCAATAAAAAAAGTATCAGCGATAGAATGCAACCTTGTCGTACCCCACTTGGGATCTCGAATTACTCTTTCAGCTTTCTTCTATGCAGCACATGACATTTAGAGCCGTCATAGGTTGCTTTAATAAAATTATATACATCTCCTGTGCAAGGCGAGCCAGATAAACTCTCTGTTGCCACTGTCAAACGCCTTCGATTAACAGCAGGTGTAGTGGTGGCCGGAATTCAACGCACTGTTCAATAATGATCCACTGGGTGTTGATGTGGTCGACACAGGAGGATCCAGTGCGTAAACCTGCTTGTTCGGCATCGAGAGAAAGACACTTTTTAAAGTGTATTTGAAAAATAAATTGTTTTGCACTGTTTGCTACTCCTGCGATTGTAGATCAGCAGATTAGATTGTTCTTTTACATGATAATGTAATCGTTGTCGAAAAAGATGTCATATTAAAAAGTGAGAAGGAAACCAGTTGTTGAATTAGGTGTGATTTATTTCTACAACCTTAATATTTTCCACTATAACTACCAACAACTAAGGATAAAGTGAATTGCAGAAAATCTTTCAAAAGCTAGCGCATTTAACTTTCAGGATCTCATACTCTTGTCCGATTTACTTTTTAGCTTTTGAAATTGACATCTTAATATTTGACTTTTCCACCAACTTGTCAGAAAACCCAATAAATAATACACACATAATCATTAAATTTGTTGCTGTATTTTTTTTATTTTTTTATTTTTTTTGAGAATCGCAATGAACTCTGAAGAACCTAAAAAGTACATTAATTTAATTTGCTATTTTGTCTTTTCGTATTTTCGTTTTAGTGTTTTATTCTTCTCGTCTTCAATTCATTAAATATTAATAATATATATATATATATATATATATTATTTTTCTCGTTTATGACTTTAACCTCTAGTACATGTCCTATGACGATCAACGAAATTATTGAGCTGATAAGCAGCCATTTTTCTGAATATTGTTGTTCTAAGAGTACTACCGCACGTTTCGTCGCAACTGCATGAGATGATGGTCGTTAAAGTTGAAGTTCGTTTGGGTCAAAGTAAAAAGGAATTTAATTTGTGTGGTGTAACAACAACAACTTATTGTTATTGTATTTTTGAACAGAACTTGTCGTGACTGTGGAATATTTGAAATCAATATTTGTGCTTATTTTCAATTTTATATATGGGCACATATATGATATATATAATATGTATATATTCAAGAGACAATCCTCGCAGCCATACTCGTTATTTGCCACAGACTATGGCTGCGAGGAGGGCACAATGGTTAAACTGGTCTATGTGTATGCATATGAAACGCTGAACTTTATAGAACAGAAATTTAACGCGCACTTAAAACTTGGAAGGCTCTTAGTTAAAATCTTTTTAATTTAAAACTTAACAATAAATTCTTCTCTGGAAGTGGAAACAAACAATAACGCATTTGATTAAAAGGTTAAATAATCGTTGTTTGAAATTTATGTAATCGGCAGGAATTAGAAACTATCCTTCACTTGAAGTTTTTTTTTAAAAGGTTTCAAGTCTGAAAAAGGAACTAGAACATCGGTGCTTTCAGCACCCTTGGAATCTTATACAATTTAAAAAAATTAAAAAGAATCAAAAGTTACGCATCAACAATCAAAAAGCTGGATTCGGGTGGCTTACATGCTCAAATGCGAAATTAACGAAACCTTTGAATCAGAAGTGTGCTTTGTCGATGTGAATGATTAGCGCAAATAAAGTTCTCGTTACGCAAAATTGCATAAAAAATGTTGGTAGTTTTCGAACGTTGTTGCAGCGTATTATTTTCTAAGATTCAATGGCAGTATAGATGAGTAGAAATGTCACACAAACCGCAGCTCACTGCATGCTTAGCCAAGAAACCATATTGCCAAAATGTTGCATCCCATCTGAAAATCCCTCACTGGAGATATTAAACGAAGAATAATTATTATAATTTAATAATGAAGGGCTATCTTTGTCCAGTTACCAAAGTATCACTATATATAATGTTCAATTAAACCCTTCACCCCCAAAGTAATGACGATGAGATGACGAAATCCATGAAGGTGTTTGCTTCATATTCTGCGTTCGAAAAGGCTAATACCGAATAAGATGGAATAACAGCTCTATAAGATATTAACATAGACATTAAGATAGCGCATATAGATCAATGATTAAGCGGTTTCATTTTGGCAAAACACGGGGGAATTTTGACCACATCTCGAAAATCTATTCATGATATAAAATCCATGCTTCTTAAAGAGTTTTTCATAGCCTTCAGATGTACAGTGCACTTGTAGAAAGCACCATTATTGATTAAGAGGAGAAAAGGAATGGACCCTAGATGGTTGGTTTACACAAGCATCTCAAAATTTTTTTACCCCAAAAAATGCTTAGAAATCTCCAGGCTAAGCATAAAGATAACACTGTAAAAAGTTTAATGGAAAAAACTTTTTTTTACTTTTACGGAAATGCCTGGCGTTTCCGGCAGTGGTACTTTCAGTTTCTCCCAAATTTTGCGACCAACTTTTCCGGACTATGACGAATATTTTAAAATAAATATGAGCCAAATAGGTCCAGTCGATCTTAAGTGATGCGTTTACCAACGAACAGCATTTCATAATTATATATATATGGTCCGATGGATGGATTTTTTATGAAAGAGCAAAGCTCAACCCCCAGTTGCAACGACAAAAGTTATTTGTAATAGTATATTACATAAAGAGCGTGGAAAGAGGGGTTTATCTTGCGAGTTCGAGGCTTGAAAGACGAGGCGGTAAGTATAAGTATTTTATATGCTAACTCACAAGTGTGTTTAACGCTTTCTTTCGAAAATAGGTTATAGTGTCTGAAACAGTCACTTTCATCTATGGGCGTGTGAGAAAACTTTATTTAAACTAAAAAATTCCTCAAATTACTTTCAACATGTAAATATTTTCGAAAACTATTTACATTAAAACTGGACGCCGTGTGTCAGTGGAAAAGCGCATGGCTACTGAGCAGGGGTTCGTGGTTCGAATCCCAGTAACACCAAAAAAGAATTTTTACGGTGTTCCACCTCTCGCAAATTGGTGGCAAACGTTCCGAGAGTAATAACTTGTCCCGGAAAGCTTCTCAATTTGTCGTTCGGATCCGGCCTTAAACTTTAAGGTCCCTTCCACTTGTGTCCAAAAAATATATATGCACAACACAAATGATCGCGAGAAGCTAGGTCTTGGACCGCAACGGTCTGTCGCGCCGAATATTATTATTATTTACATTGAAAGAGCTATAGCGCGAATCTCTTTGATAGCAACCCGCTATGAGAGAGAGAGGGAAAAATGTTAACGTAAAACAAATGACGGGGTTTTTATAATGTTGCATAAGCGCTGCTGTTACCTCTATTGTTCCATGTGTATTCATGCAACAATATAACATTTTGCCTTGAAGCCACAGACATGACTCTGTTTGCACATTATGAGTAAATTGGATACAAAGCGGCTTGGATGAACGATCCTGCAGCAATGCATTAAAACAATCTCCGACACACGCTTACGAATAAAGGAAACAATAACAAACGTCGCCGTTGTTGTCGGGAAAAACAGAAAGACATCACGGAACACTTCAGAGGAGAGAGAAAAAACCCAAACAAATAAACAATAAACACAGTATACCTAATAAACCAGAAAAAAAAAATCAATTCCGCACAGACGAGAGCAAATATCACCTATTAATTGTATAAGTTGGGAACGTCATTTCCCGGATGCAATGTGTAGGTGGACGTATTCGTACGATCATCATGTTGCGCTCATATGGTTGTGTTGTTTCTACCTGCAAAGAAGATCGCCGATGACCACTAATGGATACCTTATTCTCAGTGTAAGTGAACCGGAATGCAAAACTAGTGCCTGGTACCTACGTCTGCCTGTCAGTCAGATAGACTGACATAGATGCCCGAATCTTATTACTTAAACGGATCACACAAAAGGACTGCGACGGCTACTGTTTTTTCTTTTCACGGCCGCCGGTCGGTCGGACAACTAATTTAGAGAAATTCCTGGCCTAATTATGATTTCCATTTTCTAAAATTGTGCCAATACTCGTACTCTCTCGTATGTAACACATGAGTTAAATTTATGGGTCTGCGTATCTTTTGTGGTTTCCAACCGATCGCCTGATCGCCTAAATTGCAAAGTAACTATTGATGGTTATTATTCTGTTCAGATCAATTAGTGTGGTGAACGGACATTTTTGTTGTGAAGTGTTGTCGTTATTGTGTTAATTTATTTGTTTTTAGTTCATTAATGGCTCAGACTTAACAATAATGTAATATTAGTTTGCCGACCGGTTTGACGTAGTGATAAGCAATAAGCGAGAAGATGGCTGGTTTCTATTCGGCCGCAGACAATGATGTTTTTTTGTACATTTTTTCGCAGGACCAAGCTCGTAACAACACATAGCTCTTTTAGTTGTAAAAGATATGTTTTCAAAAATTCCTTTACGTGTGAGCTTAAGGGTAACGTTTTTTCCCAAAATTTTCGACTCGAAGTCAGTCCTTGCAAAGACTAAAACAAGGCCATTGCAGGAAAGTTCCTCAATAAATTAAAAAGTAAGGTAGCTTGGACAAAACTTAGAGACCTATTAACGTGCAAGAAACCGGGAGAGACTCGAAATCAAAAACAAAAACCCACAAGTACAAAATCCCCGAACTAATATTCTTTGTACATTTGGATATGCATTTTATTTATACAAAAAATATATATTCAAATAATATATATACATAGGTATACACAAAAGATATGTATGTCAGTTCTGAGATGATCGTATGGAAACAACATTATAAAAAATTTAGTTGTTTCACTAAATTGACTGGCCAACGCGTAGGGAGTGGCACGCGCAATTTTTCAAAGTCTTCTGTATTGCCTTTAATTTTACATCGAAAAACCCCATGCGACACCACTTTTCTTAAACTTCACGAAATACCCATTTTGACGAAAATCGTCAACACTTTGAAAGACCCATCTGGGGGATATACATTTTTCCTATGCTAAGTATGTTTGCTTTATTATTTTCTTCTTCTATGTAAATAAAAATTAAATGATGTTCGTTGGTAACGGAACGGAAAGAAAAATTGGAAAACTTGCCTGGAAAATTGGAAAATTTCGAAAAAACTCAAAGTGCTTTTTTCATGGGATTTTCGTATGAACTCGCGACCATAACTCACGATTCGAACAAGTATACATGTATTTTTTGCGGATATAAGTGTCGATTTTTGGCCAAGGTACGACTCTCTTTATTTAAGTTAAAAAAACAACCAATAAAAATTTAAATTTTTCATGTAAATTCTCTAATAGAAGATAAATGTGTTTAAAATTTGAAAAAAATCGGGCTAATTTTTAAAAAATGTACATGGACACCACACGGGTCTCAGGGCCTGATCACTCAAACAAATTTATAAAAAGTTGTGTCCATCAATGATACACATATGTTTAAAATTTGAAGAAAATCGAGCAAATTTTTAAAAAATTTACATGGGCACCCCTCGGGCCTCATGGCTCAGGGATTTTAATATACATGGGTACCCCTCATACATAGGAGATACATACTAAACAAATCTCCTATTAGAGAATTTACATGAAAATTTTTAATTTACATGGGCACCCTTCGGACCTCAGGACCCGAACACTCCAAAAAGCTTACGAAAAGTTTTGTTCATCGGAGGTGCACATGTCTTTAAAATTTTAATAAAATCGGGCTAGTTTTTAAAAAATTTACATGGGCACCCCTCGGGCGTCAGGGCCCGATCACTCCAAAAAAATTACAAACCAATTTGTCCATCAGGACCCAAATTTTAATAGAAAGTGTTGTCTCCGAAAATACATATGTGTGCAAAATTTCAGTAAAATCGGGCATTGGGAAGTGGGTTAAAAATTGATCGCCACGTGCACGCCAAGTTAATATAGAGAATTTAAAAAAAGAACACATCATGGTCTGAGAAAACTACAAAAAACCTTGACCAAGAAAATATTACAAATTTTTTAAATAAATATTGTAAAGGAATACAGCAATAAAAATATTTTTTTTATATATAATTTATAAACTACTAATGAACACTAAGGTCATCCTTCAGGAAGTTGTTAACGGCTATTTTAAAGGCCTGCCCGATTATAAGATTCGGGAAACTCGGACTCGACCAATTGATTCCACATCGAAGATACTCTCGGAAAAAGAAGCATTTAAAGTGTTGCGTTCCACATGAAAAAGATTTTAAGGCTAATCTATGTTGATTGGACCTTAAACGAGTGCTTACGTTGCTGACAAAAGGACCTGCAACTAGAGAACGGGTTTCTAAAGCACATCTACCATAGTAAAATTTGTAGAAAACAGATAAAGCTCCTACATTTCTTCTGTGCTCCAAAGTATCAACGGATAACTCTATTCTGAATTCCATCAAGAGGAGGCAGTCAATGAGTGGGTGGGTTTTCAGTGGGCAGGAGGTCAGTGGACGGGGAGTCAGTGGGCGGCGGGTGGTCAGTGGGATGATGCAACCGGGAAACGCTGGGTAATTCTGGTAGTCAATATAAATAAAAATGAAATGCTGTTCGTTGGTAAGCGCAACAATTGAGAACGGCTGGCCTGATTTGGCTCATTTTTATTTAAAAATAATCGGAATAAGGTTTATACGGAAAGAAAAATTGGAAAATTCGGGAAAAACTGAAAGTGCTTTTTTAAATGAACTCGCGACCATAACGATTCGAATATGTATATATTTTTGCCGATATAAGTGTCGATTCTATAGTTTCCTGAGTGGTTGCGGTGGTCAATGGCCTCAGAGGATTCAGGCGCAGAGGAGTCAGTCGGCGGGTGGTCAGTGGACGGGTGGTCATTGGGTGGGGGGTCTGCTGGGCGTAAGTGGGATGGGGCAGCCGGTAAACGCTGTGTATTTCCACTAGTGTATAATAATTTGTAATTATAAACACAAACGTCACATGACATATGGCCTTTTGTTTAAAAAGGGTTAAGAAATCGTGCTTATTAAACACAGTTTGGTGATTTTGAGCTTAAGGATTTTGGATTTGGGGATTTTGCGCTTGCGATTTAGTGGTTGGGAATTTTTTATTTGCTGATTTCGAACAAAACCCGCCAAAACGAACAGCCATTTCCAGACATTGTTGGACATATGCATTATCCACCTAGTGTATGAACAGGTGGATAGAGTTAGAGAGCTGCATTTACTCGCAACCAAGCTGAGAGACCAGCGTTTTTCTGAGAAAGGTTAATGCTGCCTTTAAAATTCAATTTTGTTATTTAAACGCTTGATACTTTATACTTGAGATTTCCACCCCGAAATTCGAGGTTTGCATTTTTTCCTTAAATCAAAAAATATTCTGGTCTCACAACAGCATTCACGACGGTATGAGACAATTTATTCCTTCAAAACAAAGTGTGTCAAAACGAAGGAAAACGGTTGGTTTTATTTAAGTCGTAAAATGCTAATGCTAAACCGTATGTATATTAGAACAAACCCTACTGTGTAAAACAGAACATAACGAAGATAAGTCAGAAATGATTGCAATGCCTACCGCAGGTGAGTCGAATTCTAATATGACTAGAAACGGAGGCAAAAAATAATTTATCGTCCCAAAGGAAGAAATCTTCGCAATCTTCCATAATCTAATTACTGATCTCCTATTCACTACTTCCATTTGACTGCAAAACAAGGAGATTTCATAACCGCTTCCGAAATCCCATGCTATCTTCTGTCGTCTAAGAGTAATCCAAACCCCGTCCTTTAGCAGTGAATTGCATCGAAGAAACCGAAAAACTTGCAATTTTCGTATGTGCGTCAACAACAAGCTTCCTTGAAACGACCACATATTTGTCATTGCAAAAAATACTGCGAAGTTTTGAGGTTTTCTAAAACAGTGCAAGAAGAACTTCACTCCCTTAGACCTGGCGGTTATGTATAAGGCGTAGATATATTCGCCTGAAACTTGAATACAACTGTATTGTCTGGTCTGGTTAGGTGCCACCAAGACCACATTGCATATACTAAGTTGCCATGTTCTTTGTTTCCGCGAATGTGTGATTAGCATTCAAGACGTAAGTGCGTGGTGATTTCCCCCCGTTATAAATCCCTATGTCATGTGTACATTATTTTAAAAAAAATAGAGGAATTTGAGCTTGAATAATCTGCGAAGAAATCACTTATAGATGCCAAGCCAAAATAATTAGATACACAAGAAAAACATAGTCTCCCTAAATTTTTGATAAAATATGAACAATATGATTAAACAAATAGTTTTATCAAAATAAATTACCAAAGTTCCATTAGTCAAAAGGAGCCATAGATACATAATGTCAACAACTCAAGCTCACTTAGTCGCTTATGAGCCCTTTGGTAAACACATTTCACGTGATGAATTTTTCCAATTCTAGAAATGTACAGCTAATACTAGAAGTATGCCATTCGAATTTTAAAATTTGTTTAGCAAATAAATTTGTCAAGCGCCAGGATCGAAAATGGTAAATATATTTCGTCCTAACATTATCGATTTCAGTGGGAGGAAATGGCAGAAAATTTTGTTTATTGCCCTCAAAAAGAGAAGGTGGATGGATGGACGCCTCGCAAAACCGCATAAGGGCTGCAAATATGTGATTATGGAAATTGTTTCCCTTTTATTTTACATCTGATGGGAAATCCTCGAACGCCACCAAGAAACTCACGCTGATAAGTTTACTAAACAATGTCATCCAGGACGGATATTACAATCAACACGCATAGAGATGACGAGTTGGAAAGTTCCTTCGATCTTTTATTCTCTGTCATAGAACCGGTATACGCCCCAAATTTACTTGCGCTTGTCCAACAATTTTTTTTGAGCGACAACATAAAACGAGGCTATGCAAAATATGTATGGAAAACCAGATGCCCCAGAGAATACGGAGAGTGTGGTTCATTGTCAGCGCACAGCATCGGTAGATCGCACATGTGGAAACGTTAAGTACCGGCTATTGTCAAAACACACAGTCCAAAACGCCCCTTGGTTATGGTCGACCTCGACTAGACATATTTACATACATACTAAGTACATTCATGAAGATCGGAGGCACACAATCGATCTTCAATCTATACGATCGTTTGGCAACGACAGCATGCGGATCGATGTCATACATTCAATACAAACATGATGAAAATTTGTTTTCTGTTTCAGTAGAATATGTGTTCTCTAGTGAAATTACTATTCTCCAGAGTAGGAGTTATATTTCTAATTATTCCTCGATGACCACAGCCAGTGATGGAATAGATTCCCCAGCGATTAATTTTCGTGGATCGAATACCAAATAGAATGTCAGAAATTAGTCTAAAGAAACGAAAAATGACTCTCATTCTCTCAACGTGTTAACTTACATATTTTGCATACGTACATACATATTGTAAATGAATGTGTATTGAATATTGATTCATTTTATTAGATGCATATTTATCTAGAGTGCAATACAGTTTATTAATAACGCCTGAATGCACCTCTGCAGGCAATAAAATAAGTTGTCATCAGCATTGTTGGTTTACCTACCATACTGCGCCAACTATACAGGAATTATTATTTCCGTGTTGTAGAAGGCTTGGAAAAAATTAACAAAAACCTCGGCGGCCAGAAAATTCCACTGTCGACAGATTCTGTAGAATAACTCCAGATTGATACTCACTATCTTCTCTTTTATAGATGCATATAATTATAACATAATTATAGCAAAAAAAGACACTGAACGCTGGCGAATTTGAGAGAAACATCAGGTCTAACTTTAAGGTAGTAATCGCTCCTTTTCAGGAAAGTCTTTTAGAAACCCTACAAAGACCCTGTAGAATTATATTTATGCGCGACAGACCGTTGTGATTGTCCTAGCTTCCATTAGTTTTGTGAGTGTTATATTTTTGCACACACCCTGTGTAGAACCGTGCTTTATGGAACTGAGGCATGTACTCTATTAATAATTTATTTGTAAGGGCTGCACAAATTAGTCAAGATACTGCACATTTGGCGTATGAAATTCCTACGGAATATAAAGCGAATAAACATCAACGGCAAACGCTTTATCCTACAGATTCTTCAATAGGGAGGACGCGTATCAGAGGAAAACCTCATCTTAGATGACTCGCACGAGTAAAAGGTAAGCGTATTATACGTAATGTATTGATCTGTAACAGCAGTCCTACGTTTAAGCGACGCCACCAAGTAATTCTGTTATCGGACCTTATTTCGCCATAAATTAGGCTGAAGCTCGTGTCACGGTCATGAATGTTATACTTTATAAGCAAAGAAAATAAATATAATATGGACAGATGCTATCTTCACAAAATTATTTGCTGTATTTATATTCCATCTATTGTCAAATAATGAAACTAAAAATAATCCTGTACACAAACCTTAAATTTAAGTTCTATTTACACTTCTACACTCAAGTTCACTTGTTCTTTTTTATGTCTAGTATATTTCGTTTCGACATAAATCGATGTGTAGAATGAGTCCAATTAATGATCGGTGCAAATTAATCCTTAAACCTCGCTCTTGTATTTATCATTAATTTACAGCTTCTAGGCATTCAAAAAAAAAGAGTGATAAGTAAATAAATATTTTAAGCATAGGCTTGATGAAAAGAAAGACATTTCACTGATTCATAAACGATGAATACTTGTTAGTGTGTATTGATGTGTGCTTGTGAATTTTACTAGGGATTTTATTGTCATAGTCATAAAAATAATTCTTTTGAATCTAGTAGATGCTCGTATGCTCTCAAAAGAGATTTATTATGTTTTGCCTTTGGGTGTTTTGTTGTATTCGAAAACTTCTCACATGAATTCTATTCGATCTCAAGAAAATATGGTATCGCTCAAAGCCCTTAAAACTATAAACTGCTATTGCTAAGAAAATAATTTTTCTTATTATATATATTTTACTCATCAATATGACTTATTGCCTTGTTTGTTTTGTTTATAAGTGGCATTTATGGTACGCAGATACATATATACAACTCTGTATAATACGAATACCCACTAACCACATTGGTCATTTTGTTTTTCTTATAAAACCGCTTTCTATGTTAGAAGATATTTCGAATGGGTTCGTCGACTACCATATAATGGCGGGATTATCAGTTCGTTGCTATAATGTGATATTATAAACAAGCAGCACTTGAAAACTTTTCGTATAATTCCACTAAAGATCGATTCAAATGATAAAACAAAATGTAATTGTTGGTCAATTTACTACCTGATAATGCTGTGATAATGGCGCTAAACTCCATATCCTTTCAACTAAGAAATGTCAAGTGCGAAAAGACATTCTCAGCCTGGCCGGTTTCACATAGTCGATCAAGTCCTTTTTAACAGTGAGTGCAGTGCGTACAATGAGTTCTCTCGTAAAGTGGCTTTCTTTCAATTTAATTTCACTTGACATGACTTATATTTGAGTTAGAAACTTAAGATCTTTGTAATGTAATAAACAAAATATTATGCTATTTTATACTTTTATGTTCCAATTCCAGAGCGACGGACGGACATAAATACGTCATCGAAACATAAATAAAACGCAAACTCTAAACCATGCTCGCTCGAGTCCCATAGAAGAGGCATAAAAAACATAAAAGTCATAAATATGTCAAAGTAGTCCTTTGTGTTATGTGATGTTATATGAGGCATTTGTGTATGTGTTAGAGTATGAGCTGTGAGCCAAGTGTCCGCAAGTGCTGTACTTGTATGAACACTGTGACTGGCTCGCGCACTCAATAATATGGAAAATAAAAGAGCAATAATTATTATCTGTGAATGGATTTTCAGTACATTTTATGGCTAAATGGCGTGAGGTTTCTTGGTTGTGATTGTCCTAAAAAAGGCTTCGGGGAATATCCCAAAGGATACTTTCCACCAACAACAACAAGTGACAATTTTATTGTGCATCTCTATGTACATCTTTCAAACAACGAACGAGGAAGTTTTTTTTCAGCTCGTATTACATGGACTCGTAAATTATTTCATATACGTTTCGAGGCATTAGTTTTTTTGAGAAAGTTTTTATTTTTGTGTCCTTTATTTGGTGTTCTTTTTGTCGATCACAAATTTTCATCGTTGTTCTGCTTGCTCATTTTCGTATCTAATTGGAGTAGTCATGCATAATGTAACATGCGTACAAAGGTCATTTACCGATTTGTTGCTCCTAATACATACTGATTTGTTGGGGTTTCACCGAGTTTGAATACCACGTATGTAAGTACTTGTTGCAAACGGCGATCATCGTCACGACTGTGGCCATTCTTATCAGGAGTTGTGCGCTAAGGGCGGAGTGCACATTGTGTTGAAATTGTGGGAAATAAACATGAATACTATGAGCATGAATACTGTAAGTAAGCGTTTTATGTAAACTTTCAATGCATTATATACCATGTAACGGAAAATACACTTAAATTGGGAATTATGATTAAAACAACAACAATTAACAAATCAAATCGAAGACAGTAAATATTGTGAGAAAAATGTAATCGAAAAATTTTACTTTACTTAATTTTTAAATTTATTTTCTGTCCTATTTCCAATTTGATTTTACTCTTAACATGTTAGCTAATAAAAATACATTTTTAATTTTAAATGTTTAAAACGAGTATTGTGCGTAGTAGTTTGCTTTGATCTAAAACAAATTGCAAACTCGCGTTGAAGTAATTTTCTTTTTGCTGTCTTTTTTTGTGATTTGTCAATGTTCATCCAGTTCTAAGCTATGTTTCAAGTCTCTATGGGAAATTAGTTTAAAATTAATTACAAAATTCTACCCGCACAGACAGACATACACGAAAGCGAGCTAATAAAAACGTTAAAAATGTAACAAAAGATGAAAATTTATTGACAATGTAAGAAAGTCTTGACAATTAGAGTATATCTTCAGTCGATTCTAGCATCTTTTTGTCTATCCAATTTAACATATGGCAAAATTTCGTTTATGATTTCTTTCAAAGTTAACGCACCTATTTTTGCATTTGTTCTGATACACAAACCAGTTCACTACTTGTTCATTTTATTTATTTATCATATCTATCTATCTATCTATCTATCTATCTATCTATATATATAAAAGGGAATTTTGTGTGTATGTATGTATATTCCCTATGTACTGTCAAGCCCTTTAAACGATCGCGTTCAAAAATTTTTATAAGGGTTTTATTCCAGAGCACTGATTAAGCATATTTTGAAAGTTGTCAGACTCTTGGGCCAAGGGGTCCACAATCTAGCGAATTTATTAATCTGAGAACCATTAACTTAGACCGGTTTCAAGACAAAGTCAATGAGGGACTTGAAATTCCTTTCTCATCAATGAATCTTACTGAATGCTGAAATTCACAATACCATTGACAATATGGAAACTGTGGTCAATAATGCAATTTGTGAACAAAGCATTATTATTATCTTATTATTATATGTGACCTCTAATCTAATTCACTCTTTGGCCGACGACAGCACTCTCAGCTTCTCATATAAGTTTGAGGAACGTCCCTCCACTTCTCATGTGGAACTCAAACAACTACGCATGTTAAGCACGTTGAATTCTGACCTTGACCACATAATACAAAGGGGAGAAATCAATCGAGTAGAATTTAACGCTTCCAAAACCCAATGCTATCTCCTGTCGTCGAACCAAATCCAAAATCCCATGCCATTATCCACAAATGGCACTTGCATTGGGGAAACTGAAAATCTTGCAATTCTCAGTATATGCGTTAACGACAAGCTTCGTTGGAATAACCACATATTTACCGTAGCTAAAAATGCTGCGAAATGTTTAGGTTTTCTAGCCCGGTGCAAGAAATATTTCACTCCCTCTGATCTGGCTACTATATACAACGCTTTTAATCACCCTAAACTTGAGTATAATTGCCATACCTGGTCTGGTGCGCCTAAGACTACTTTGCATCAGCTAGATAGAATACAAAACCGAGCGATAAAACTTATCGCTGGCGAAAATATAGCGAAATCAATAGATACGCTTAAACACCGCAGGAACGTTTCTTGCTTGTCACTGTTTTATCGCTTCGTCTACCAGCGGTGCTCAAGAGAAATAGCCAACTGCATGCCACCTCTCCTTGAATTCAACCGCAATACTCGTGGCGCTCTAAATACTCATCAGTTTACCCTCAAGCCCATCTTCGGACGTACAGTTAAATTCAGGGATTCGTTCTTCAGCCGTACAACACGTATGTGGAATGCTCTGCCAAGCTCTGTCTTCCCCCATCACTATGATCCACAGGCATTCAAGACACAAGCTCATAGACATCTCCTCTTTTCTCCTCCTCTTCCTTAACGCCCACGTTGTACCAAGCATATAGTGCAAAAATATGCATGCTCAACACAAATGGTTGCGAGAAGTCAGGCCTTGGACCGCATGGTCTGACGCGCCGATATTATTATTATTATTATTATAAAGGTGCGAACCTCTTGAAGCGTGCGTGGCGAGGTATAGCACCGGCTAACGATCCCCTCAGTACGCCAACAATTAAGGGATCATTTATCGCAAGGAGTGGAAGCAATCAGCAGCTCACTGCCGACAACCATCCAAGAATATTAGAAAGCTGTGAAAAATGTTTTCACATCTGGAGCGGAAAGTATTGTTGGTAGAAGCTCGGCAAGGCACAACACGTGGCTTACCGAAGATATTTAGAGGTGGATTGAAGAACGTAAGCTACTTAAAGCTCGTATTGTAGATACCCCAGCAGCGGCGAGGATTGAGCTAGAATCTCTGTATCGAAGCAAAATGAGAGAAGTGCAGCGTAGTGTAAGACGTGACAAATGTAATTATATTAACAACCTGGCCTCAGAAGCAAAAGAAGCAGCGAGCAGGTGCGATAGCAGAACCGTTTACAGAATCACCAATGACCTGACAGATAATTACCGCTCTAACCAACATCCGGTGAAAGGCATAGATGGTGCCGTACTCCTTTCAGATGAGGATCAGCTCAAGCGATGGAAGGAGCATTTCTCTACGGTCCTTAACCGTGTATTCGCCAACGATATGAATCCAAATCAAACGGAGCTGCCGGAAGTAACATTTTCCAGAATTCGCACCTCAACTCCCAGTAAAGATGAGATCGCTACTGCACTAAAGAACAACAAGTCGGTAGGACTAGATGGTATACCCGCAGAGCTTCTGCGTGCTGCTCCAACGACATCAGCAGAGATTTTATATCCTCTTGTAGAGAGAGCTTGGGAGGCAGAAAGTTTTCCCGACAAGTGGAAGAAGGGAATGATCGTCAAGCTTCCTAAAAAAGGTAGTCATATGGAGTGCGAAAACTGGAGAGAAAGTTGCGTTCTTCCTGCAGTTGCAAAGGTAATAGCCAAAGTAGTACTTGAGGGAATTAAGGAACATCTGGAAGATACACTCGATGCCGAACAAGAAGGTTTCCGAACTTGATCCTCCTGTGTCACCACTGCACCTGCTGTTCATCGATTTTGAGAAGGCGTTTGACAGTGTCAACAGACAGTTTATCTGGCTCGTCTTGCGCAGGAGAGGTATACCCGATAAACTAATAGCTATTATTAAAGCAACCTCTTTTGGCTCTAAATGTCATGTGCTGCATAGAGGAAAGCTGTCAGAGGAATTCGAGATCCTAAGTAGGGGTACGACAAGGTTGCATTCTATCGCCGATACTTTTTTTGTTGGTGATTAACGATGTACTTCGCGCAGCTTTATCTACTGGAAACGGAGGAACTCGTAGGACTTTTACATCTCAACTCAAACATCTGGACTACGCTGACGACGTTTGTTTAATCTCACACAGGATTATGAAGCTACACCAAATGACAACAAATGGGGAAATGGAGGCAAATGTTGCGGGTTTGAAGATTATTTCTGCCAAAACCAAAATCATCAACCGCGGCACTAACTCAGTAACTCAAGTTAACAAGCTGGTAAGCCGGTAGAGAGAGTAGAGTTTCCAATATCTTGAAAGTATTGTCTCGACCGAAGGTGGAACCGAACAGGGCATTGTCAACCAAATCGGCAAAGCAAAATCAGTGTTTGGAATGATGTCCATGAACAACTTTACCAGAGAACGGGTCAGGAACCAATAGGCACAACCATCCACCGACGGAAGTGGTAGTGGATTTGTCATACACTCCGAAAAGGCGACAGATCCATAGCAAACTACGCAATGAAATGGAATCCGTTATCTCAGAATGGTAGAAGAACGGGTCGTCCGAGAAATACATGGCGCAGAACAGTTTAGGAGGAGTCACGGCAATTGGGGGAGAGTTGGAGAGAGCTGAAGTTCATTGCCAGGATCCGCACGCGATTGCGCGTATACGTAGTAGAGGCCCTAGGTCCCACAAGGGGATATAGGACATAAGTATGTATATTTTTTCACAAAATTTAATGCCGTATGCGAACGGCGATTGTGAAGCTTTCCGGGACAATTTATTAACGGCGCCCAATGCCATAACATACAGCGTAATATATTTTGATTAACTCCCCCTCAGTACGCCACTAATGTGTGGTATTGGCTTACAGGCCTTAAAAAAGTTTCAAATTGTCAGTGGTAAAATGCGCACTTAACTACCCATGACATTTTTTTACAGCAGAGGTCCCTAAAAAACTTTTGAAATCAGAATCCTGATGGGCATTTTTATTTTTTTTTTTTGTAATTTTTAGGCTCCAAATCGTCTGAAACATCGAGAATTGATTGATTAATTTTTATATTTTCTTAGTCTTATGTGAGAGAGGACGATTACAGAGACTACAAATATTTGTGAGAGGCGGTCTAGTGTGCCCTAATGTAGAGCCAAAAAAGAATATGAAGATCTTATCCATTTCTTCTTCTTCTTATTTGGGTAGTTTTCGGAATAAGTAATTTTTAGATGCAAAACGTCCACTACGACTGTAATCAAGCTGTCTTGCTCGGTATTATTTAGCAATATTTAATATTGCACAATTATTGAGTATGAGGTTGCATAAATTTTTGAGTAAAATCAAAAGTAATTTAATGTAATTTAGAATGGGTAGACGGGCAGTGTTGAGGGTCTATTGTCTAAGAGGTGGTCTTAGGTGAATGATATTTCTCTAATATTTACGCTGTCTTCTTTATAATGATAAAACAACAAAAATTATAAACGCGTCTTTCTTGCGATTTAATATAGCTTGGGGTAATAAAAAGTTGTTCATGGAAAACATGCCTTGCTTGTTTATCATTGGATTATAACGAAAAAACTTTAAATTGTCAAAACAAAGCAGTGTTATTAGAGATATAATATCTCTATACAGCTTTAGTCAAACGATTTGCAACATTTTTACAATTAAATATTGACTGATAACCTTTTGGCAAAATTGTATTATTTTCAGTTATAGTATTCTATAATAAGCGTTATTTTACAAAATAAAATACAGTTCCACTGTGTAGCATCACCTACATTCCTAGTATTAGAATAACTACGTATAGCGATCCCACTGTTGACTAGTCCATCCTCGATCAGACACAACGCACTGAATGACTGAGTCTGATAAGATTCATTGTTTTGTGTTCTTGTCCACATTTGAAGAGGTGTTAACAGGGCGGAACGTGGTCTTAGTATAACTAGTAAGAGTTGGTCATAATTTACCGCACAGGGTAAGATACCATGCATTAATGTTTATTTTCGCATTTATTCCTCTAATATATGTATGTGCAATGTATAAAATATGTACATTCAGTCGTACATACATATAATATTGTTTGTTCCATAGCCTGAAATGTCAACTGTCCTCCGGCTGAGTGTCGGGCAGCAGCGACTTGTCGGCGACTTTAGCGGAAATTCTTGTTGCACATAGGCCACCAAACAACAACCAACAAGTCACCCCCGATCGTTTGATCAAGACTTAAGAAAAAATAATACTGTACCCTGGAACTGTAGTAACGACGATGATGGCCCGTACCGATGGCCGTACGCTGCGTTGAGTACACCAGTTAACAAAAAAAATAATAATAACAAAAATGTTTAATTCCCAGTTCTCTGTGTTTTCTGAACTTTGACAGGAAGTCAGTGCGCGAGTTCTTTTGTTTCCAACTTTCGCTGATAAGGCGCGGGCGCATTTGGATCAGCCGACTACAGCGCAGCAACTAGGTTCGTTGTTCGTCATGCTGGTTTCATGCAATCGTTATATATATTTAAGGAAAAATAAATAAAAAACAACAAAACGAAATGCTCATATTTGCTCACTCATGTAATGAAAATGCGGTCTTTCGATCAGTTCAAGACTCTGAAACTTTGCCTCGTAAACTACTATGTTGTTATTTTCCTAACCACCGACCCAAAGACGAAACCACGAAGACCACAAACCGAGTGTCGTTTCGTCGTACCTTATGCGCATTAAGCATAACAGGGCAATTGCTTTAGGCGCTGTGCGAGCTCCATTCAAAGAATGAAGGTTCCCTAAAAAAACATCGTTTTTATAAACATTAGAATATGTATATTTGTATGTAAGTATTTGTCCCAGTGCTTGCAGAAACCAAATAGGAACATTTGCAGTTTCACAATTTATCCGAAAGTTTTGGACAAAAAGCACTAAACTTCTATATCGTGTACTTAAAGGTCGGTCAGGTGCAACTGTAAGCCTTTCCAATCCACAGCTAAAAATAATAAGGTTAAATAGTGCGTAGCATAGCTTGCTCAACGTCCTCAACACAACTGATATTTTTAAGACCCTATAACAACGAGAACTATCGCGATTCTAAGATTATGGAAATATACTTTAAGCTTAGAAGGGTCAATTGGGTGCGACATCATGTCGCTCGCATAACCATGAGTTTGGCTATTATTATAGTGCGGTAGTTGATGAGCACTCAGAAAATTTGTCAATGTACTTATTGTTGTTTGTTATATTTTAACAGATAACATCTCGAGAATACTTCATAATTTCGAATGATGACACTGGGTAAAAAGACAAGGACTGAGAATCAGGTAAGTGGAAAGATATTTTGCGGGATGTCAGGATGATTTACATTTTACGAACTATGGACTACCAACGCTCTAACTAAAGGGCAATTTAGCAATACTCCTGTAAGAAACAAACGCTATACACGAAGCAAATGTTTTTAACATAATTAACAAGGATCACCAGTAAGTGGAAACCACGATTGAAAACTACAAGAGAATACATTTTGAGGTTCACATTGTTGTACTAGTTTTTTCGTTTGTTTTCTTTTGCCGTTGTTTGCCAAATACAATCCAATACAAATTTTTTATCAAAGTTTGCGTTTAGTTGCAAGAACTTTACGAGCGCTAATTATTCTCAGCAAATGCTAAATGACCATCAGCTAACTGAAGAATTGGAGGCTCCATCAATGAACGGCGACCACACTATATGCTGCCGGTACAAAGCATAGACGAAGTTAGCTTAAACGCAAAAAAGCAATCCAGCGAAGCTGATTAAATCTGCAGGTTACAGCTAGCAATTCATGAACTAATAGTTCAAGTTTGAAGGAAGGAAACTGCTAGAAAAGCAGCATTCTATGCCCAATACATAAGAAGGGAAATATAACTATAACGTGCAGTAATTATCGTTGTATAACATTGTTGTGTATAAGATTTGTTCCTCAATCCTTAATCATTATTGGTCTATACCAATGTAGCTTTATCCTAGTCTCATCAACAACTGATCAGATTTCTATCCTGAGACAGACAATGGAAAAATGTCGAGAGCTCGAAAATTTACCGAACCGCTTGTTGTAGACTTTGACGCCGCCTTCAAAAGCTTAGCCAGATTAGAACTTGATACAGTCATGGGGAAATTCGGCATCATATTTCAGCATCTATAACATGCTCTAACAAAGCGATAGACTGGCCTGCGTTTTATTCAATTTGACGATGGAGAAGTGATTCGAGACTCTGATGTAAAGGCAAGAGCCAAATCGTCTATAAGTCCGTTTAGATATTGACGTACGCAGAAGATATTTACGTCATTGGTTGAAACCAAAGAGAAGAGGAAGCTTTCATCCAGATCCAGTGGGCAGCACGAAATATGGAGCTGCATGATCAAAACAAAGTACATGGTTGCGACATCTGAGAGCAGAAGAATTAACATTGGTTTTTAAAATTTAATAGTGGAGCACGAACTTGAAGAAGTGCAACTTAAGATAGCTAGGCTCCAGTGGGCAGGAACCTGACCATTCTATGCATGGTTGAAAGGATCCAAGACCAGAATAATCTGCAAGGCGTCCTGCAAATCGTGTCAAGAGATCTAAGAGATTAGGGAGGATAGATGCACAACAGTTGAATAAGACAGAGCAATCGGTAAAGGCTGATGAAGACATGGGAGTGCACCAGGGTCACAGTACGCAATGCCAATCTTGGAAAGGATGTCGTATTAAGAGAAGGCCTTGCGATTTTAATCTAAATACAGGAGCTTCCAGTTCAATTGTGTTGAAATTCAGCTGTCGGATTTTAAAACGATGTAACTATTTATGGTATGATGGGTGCCGTAGGACGGTGGATAGCTGAATGGCTGCTGAGCAGGAGGTTTGTGGTTCGAATCCCAGTAACATTAAAAGTATTTTTTACGGTGTCCCACCTATCGCCTTTGTTTGGCAAACGTTCGAGAGTAATAACTTGTCACGAAAGCTTCTCAATTCGCCGTTAGGATACGGCATTAAATTGTAGGTCCCTTCCATTTGTGTGAAAAAAATTCATTTACAACACAAATGGTCGCTAGAAGCTAGGCCTAGGACCGCAACGTTCTGTCGCGCCGAATATCATTATTATTTATGATATAAAAAAAATATTCCAGAAAATTAGAAATAAAACATGTCCGGCTTTAATTATGAACAACACAGAAGTGACAGCAAGTTTTATTTGTATATAAGATATGTTAGTATATTGATGTCACATACTATAAAACATGTTTGACGGCAGGACACCTAGCTCGCATGAGCGAAAAGAATCCTGCTCGGAAAATCCTTTGCGGTAGGAAAGTGGATCGAGCTTGTCGCTTGAAAAGTGGAGCTATTCTATTCACAAATTTCGTGAAAGTAAAGTTGTTGCACTCGATATTTCCAGTCTGGCATTAAGCTATTTTGTCGAAATGAATGGAATTGATAATACTCTGCTTGTTTGGACTAGTAACTACCTTTCTGACCGTTCAATTCAGGTCGGTTTTAAAGCCAGTGTTCCCCGCATAAACGCAGGTATTCCCCAAGGCTCCATTTTGTCGCCGACACTCTTTCTCATTTTCATTAATGATCTCCTATCCGCTACTTCCAATCCTAAGCATTCTTTCGCTGACGACAGCACTCTTAGCTTTTCATACGAGTTTGCGCTCTCTCCACTCCCCTCTTTATCAAAGTTGAACTTGAACAACTACGTATGTTAAGTACGTTCAATTCGGACCTTGACAGCATAACAAGGTGGGGACCACCCAATTTAACGCTTCCAAAACCCAATGCTGTCTTCTGTCCTCTAAGCGTAATTTAAACCCCCAGCCTTTATCCATGAATGGATCCTGCATCAAAGAAACTGAAAAACTCGCAATACTCGTTATGTGCGTCAACAACAAGCTTCGTTGGAATGACCACATATTCGCCATCGCTAAGAGTGCTGCGAAATGTTTAGCTTTTCTAAAACGTTGCAAGATTTACTTCACTCCCTCAGACCTGGCTACTATTTCAAAGGCATATATTTGCCCTTCACTTGAATACAACTGTATTGTCTGGGCAGGTGCTCCCAAGGCCACATTGCATCTACTCGACAGAATTCAGAACCGCGCGATAGTGACGAAAATATCGCGAAAACAATCGAATCGCTTAAACATCGTAGGAATGTTTCCTGCATGTCAGTGTACTATCGCTTTTTGCACAAGCAGTCTTCAAAAGAAATATCCAGATGCATCCATTCTTGAACCCATCCGTAATACCTGTGCCTCAACTCCAGCTCACGGGCCCACCCTTAGACCTATCTTCGGACGCACCAACCAATTCAGAGATTCCTTCTTTAGCCGCAAAATTATTGTGTGGAATGAATTGCCGAGCTCTGTGTTTCCGCATTTGAATGATCTGCAGTCATTTAAGACACACGTGCATAGACATCTAACCTTTTCCTCTCCTTAATGTCCGAACACCCACGCTGCGCTAAGCGTTAAGGGTTTGCACCCCTTGAACGTTTGTAGATTGTAAACAAACAAAAAAGTCTACGCTGTAAGGATGTGTAGACCAGAGCTTAGCGATGCCAAACTGGACGACATCGGCTCGAATATGACGATATGGTTGACGGACAACCCAAAAAAATTCCTTCAAAATAACTTTGAACGACTTTCTATGAGATGAATTTCAATCGATGTTTTAAATGCTGAATAACGTTAACGCGGTGAAACAAAGAATATTTTTTCCGAGAAGCAAAAATATGTAAGGAAGGAAGGTAAAGTTCTTTGGTAATTTTGCGACACAACCAACAAAAAAAATTATTTATACCGATTTTAAGATTGGGGTATAGAGACGAAAAATGTAAAGGAAGACCTATTGCTGATGAGAATTCCTCTATGTCATTGGCTGAATAATGTAACAAAATAAACATCGCAAGCGTAGGGGGATATTCATTGATGCTTCAGCATAAATATGACCGAAACCAAAATAATCAGATTTCCTACTTCGATTGGCACTTTAAATGCGAGAATTGAGATTTAACTCATCAGAAGCAGCGATCGAGGCAAATAAAATCACGTGCAAGTATAATAGAGCCAGTTTCGGCTGCATGCAGAAATGCATAGATCATCAAGCTTAATAATAAAATTTACACTAATTTTTGTCATGCGCAACATTTTTGAACAACCGCCTTAATTTCCAGAGCTACCACATAATTACCATTTTATAGTATCTTCTTCGTAACACTTCAATCCAAACGAATTTAAATCCAGATCAATAATTGCTATTTATCCATTGCATCCTTATTTCTGTATCCATTTTTGGTGTTGGTTTCGAGAATCACATATCGTTTAACTTTATGATTTTAACCCGATTTTTAAAGATATACTTCTAAATACACTTCACCCAAAAACCTCAAACTAATCGCAAAGCAACTCGAACCGTTCTCTAAGTTAGTTTTTGGGATCTACCGATTGGACCAAAGCAACGCAATCGAAAAACGGTCCAACGGTGGTGATTTGAACATTCACGGGGAATAAACTTAGTAACCATTCCGTAGAAAGTCACATTTACACTTTGGAGCAAGAAAAAACCAAAAAAAAAATGTATTAGAAAATTCTACCGCGACGCCAACTCAAGCACACCCCATCCGTTCTGTTCTTCAACTAAACTACAAGCCAACTAAAAGTACTCGTACCTTGTTACCAATAATGATAATATTTTATAAATATAAACGTTTCGCCAGTATCAGCAGCATTCAACAATTTTATTTATCATCGTTTTCTTGATTAGGAATTGCGATTACATGTTATCACACATCACCTTAAAAAATTGTATTGTATGCGACATACGAGAACACTAGTTCGCTGTCATCATCATTGAGCGGCGCTGTAGATATCGCTCCTATCCTTATCATATCCTTATCAACAAACTTGGAGGTGTGGTGCGCTGAATTATTGGAGCAGCCGCGAACTGCTCGAATTTGAATGGGAGTAGAATCTCCTCTGCTATCGCTGGCTTGCATATTGGAAGAAAGGAAGGAAGGAAGGAAGGGCTCCTCTTTACAACCGAGATAAAACATCAAGCAAGAAACTATAACTAACGGCGTTAGTAGTAAATTCGGAACGGCGCGCCACACTCTTTTCCTGATAACAACAAAGCATAGATTGGGTCACAAAATTTTCTATGGTGAACAAGTGCTACCAAGTCCTCTGTTACACGATAACGGTGGCAGGCGCGCCGTAATCAGTAGCAGCGCATATGAAGCAACGAGCCACAAACATATTTCTATTTGGCTTTGAGTTCTACTCTACTCTACTCTGTTACTGATACATATATGAGTTTTATAGGGATTGGGATTGAAAAGTTTTCAAAAAAAAAAAACCATGAAAAATATGCGATAATCGAACTTTTATCGCTTGGCAAAAATAAGTCTACAATCGAGCGGTGCGATATGGTAGTAGTTGCTGTTGCTACTACTGGCAAAAACCGATCGCACAAGTAAAATTAGTTGTCGGCGGCCAGTTAAATCGGAAACGGAAATATTTTCCCTCCGTGTAATATTAGCCAGTTAAAGCGCGCGTTCTATAGGATACATAGATACCGATATTTAAAAATAAAATAAAAATTGCTTACTTACTTAGGATTAACTGCGTATTTTCGAATAGCCGCACCGCCGGCTTTCACTTAATTTCACTATTAATAACAGTTAACAAACAGGATTCTACGTTACAGTGCACTGCGGCGTTTCTTATGGCTTCACTTATGGCAAACAATCAACACAATAATAATTAATAATGCGAAGATCTTGCATGGCCCGTCTCAGCTCTATACTCGAGTGAGTAGTGCGCGAGTCAAGCCGAGTCAGCGATCAGTATGATGCGACAAAGCGGCAAGAGCGTCGCATTTGTCGGTGGCCATTTTACAAATTAAAATCACAACCTCAACTCAATGGAAAAAATAAAATATTTTTTAAGCTCGTCAAAAAAGGGGCAGACATACATTCATATGTACACATGTAAAGCTGTATGTTATTGCTGTTTCTATTAAATGCGAAAACATACTAAATTTTGTTGTTGTTGTTGTTCACTTCACTTCACTTAAAAAAAGTTCTCTGCGATGGATGTTGATGCACGCGGATTCTGTGTGATGGCAACGCAGCCATAAAACAAAACGCGAGATGAAAAATAAAATAAAACATATATACGTACAATGTTTATGTGTGTGTGTGTGGTCCAGTTGATCTACAGAACAAAATAATAAGTATTACTTATAAAAAATAATCTGAGTTAATACTAAGTGTAATGTTGTGCACTCTGTCGTTGATGGCGTTTTCTTCATATTCAGTCCATTAGTGATTTTAAGCTCCTTTTTTTTTAATTTACTGTCGTGCACCATTTTCTGTAGCATAGCAATACTATTTTAAATGTTTTCTTTTTTAAATGCAAAATTAAAACAAGAACATTGATTATAGCTCGTATGATGTGGCATAGAAATATATGTATTTAACTTTCGTTTTGTTAGCAGTTGTTAGTTTTCAATTTTTTCGGGCAAATTAAAAATTCTCTGAATTTGCTTGTTTGGATGATCATGTGTCATCTTATCCGACTTTTGTAACGTTTATAGTCATCGTTTTTGATGATATTCAGTACTAAAAACAATAATATAAAAATGCTTCATGCTTCTTCTTTCGGGTTGGCTTAACAGTCCCGAACAGATCTGGCCAAATCTCGTTATTGTTTTTTTATATTTAAACTGCCAAGGGAAAACTCCCTGAATGACTTGCACCACGGCAATAATAATAATATTTTATTAAAATTAAAAATTAAATCGAAGAAATGTAGTTTACAATATATCACATTCCTCACGTTTATATCCGGTTTCGTTTTATTTTTTTCGAATTCTCCCTGATCCATTTAAAAAAAAGGCCATACGGAAAAACGATCACGAAAATAAAACGACGCGAGTCCAACTGCTTTAATGAATAGATCATGGTCAGGGAAAACTAAAAAAAAACCTTTACCAACAAAATATTACTAAAAAAATGACATACGTGAGCCTTCAAAATTTTTGGAACCTTCATTGAAAAAATTCGGTCTTTCAGGAACTAGCTGACGTCTTTATTGAAGGCCAACCACTCGACAGTGAATTGTACCGTATTAGTTTGTAGTACCAGGCCTTACAAACGAAAAAAGCACGCACAACTATCGAGCCGATAGGCTCAAACGCCAAACATTGCACCAAGGATGAGCGAAAAAGCTGGACTCAAATAGGGATCTTGAAGATTTTCTGCAGTTCCACGAAGCTTGGCCAATCTCACCGGAGCAACCTTCAATCCAGGCCTTTGATGAAGATTTATGAATTTGGTTTTAAAATTCTCTATATTAACTTCGCGTGCCCGTGGCTGGCTGGCTGGATGGCTGGTGGGCAGAATCTTGTGATCAATTTTTTACACACTTCCAAAAGTCCGATTTTATTCAAATTTGGCACACATGTGTATTTTCCATGACAATACTTTCTATTAAAATTTGGAGCACCTGGGGCCTCAGAGTCGGGGGGCTCCCATACAAATTTATAAAAAAAAATTGAAGCGATCGGGCCCCGAGGTCGTATTTACAAAGCCCGATTTTATTGAAATTTTGCACACATGTATATTTCCGGTGACAATAATAATAATAATATTCGGTGCTTCAGACCATTGCGGTCTAAGGCCTAACTTCTCGCGACCACTTGTGCTGCGCATGTTAATTTTTGGACACAAATGGAAGGGACCTACAATTTAAGGCCGGATCCGAACGGGGAATTGAGAAAGCTTTCCGTGTCAAGGTATTATTCTCGGAACGTTTGTCACCCATTCGCGAGAGGTGGGACACCGTAAAAAATACTTTTGGTGTTGCTGGGATTCGAAACTGAACCTCCTGCTCAGCAGCCATGTGCACTTCCACTGAGCCACGACGCCAACTTCCGGTGACAATACTATCTATTAAATTTTATTTGAGTGTAATCGGACCGAGCACATTTCCTATGGACAACGCTTTTTGTAAATATTTGGAAGTGCACCAGGGCCGAGGGACGCCCATAATATTTTTTTTAAATTATCCCAATATTCTTCAAATTTTATACACATGTGTATCTCAAATGGAAATACTTTTTGTAAAAATTTTGAAGTTATCGGGATAGGGGGATCCCCAACGATTTTTTTTAAAATTTACCCGATAAGAGAATTTAAACGAAATTTTTATGGGTTGTTCCTTACGTATGTTTTACTAAAAACTATTTTTCAAATAAGTCAAATCAATTGATTTACCTCCCATGTGGTCGTATATGGTATAAGCCAATTTTAAGAACAAATTTATTAGTTAGTATATGTCTCAATATATGTACTGGATACGTCATTTTGAAATGTCTAACAATAATTATGAAAAATTAAAAAAGAACAATGCACCTTG
Source organism: Nephrocerus scutellatus (assembly GCA_947095585.1). Classification (NCBI taxonomy): domain Eukaryota; kingdom Metazoa; phylum Arthropoda; class Insecta; order Diptera; family Pipunculidae; genus Nephrocerus; species Nephrocerus scutellatus. The sequence goes on from OX352761.1 coordinate 30,227,809, forward strand.
CAAATGCTGCAAGTATATTCGGTCGTTATCTAAATAAGTATAGAATTTCAGTTTTGTTATCAAGCGACCTTGAAAAGATAAAATCCAAATCAAGTGTCTGCCAGAATGTCTGAGCTGATAAAGTGATACATTCACAAAATGCAAAAGTCAAAATAAACAAAAAACATACTCGTAACAGCAGCAAAAATATACTCGATAACACAAAAAATGCGATAAAAACTAATCAGGCTAACGGCGAGATTCCAACGAATGACGTCACTACAACGAGACGACCTTACTTTTCCCATCCATAGAAATTTGAGGCGATAAAAAGGCTAAAATGATATTGATAAAAAATGGAATAAAGGTAAACCACCCCAGAAATAAAAACAAGTGACCATAGCTTAAGCTATACGACTACGTAAGACTGGCGTTTTACTGATGGAAAGGACAAAAAGAGTTCCGTTTTTTTGTGAAAAAAAATCATGTTTAAAAGTACATTCCAAAAAATTATATTTATTGTTAACTAGAATTTTATTACTTTTTCGTTGTCGGGACTTATTTGGACTTGTGCCGTGGACATCTCAGTTAGCTTCTTCTACTAAATTAAGGAAAAAATCAATTGACTTTAAGCAAAGAGTATAGAGATATCAACCAGCAACCCAGGCAGCCACAGACAACCGTGAACGCGAAGTTAATATATAGAATTTAAAAATTGAAATTTTTCTTGTAAATTCTCTAATCGGAGATTCGATTTTTAGGTGAAAATCCACCACCAACTGGGTAAAACATAGCAGCACACAGCGCACGGTTGGTACAACATGCACGCGACAATGTACGAACTACGAAGTAATACTAAAATTCTTTCTTTTGAAGTTGAGTTAAGCTTTTTAGCAGTGTGAGTGCTTAACCGGTTCTTCATATAATATGATCAAAACCTTCTCTATAGAAAGCCCAACTCTACGCATAATAATGCTGTAAACCAAGACCAAACGCATGTGTGTTTGTGGGATGTGAATACAGTGTAAAAAAATAAGTAGTCGCAAAGAGCGCGAAACATAAGATGTGGTAGTGGGAAACAGAAAAATTTTATATGGATTTTGCTCTTTAGTTGATTACTAATACAAATACGTTTGGTCTCAATCTAAGCATGTATCTGTGTACGATCGGAACAGTTGGGCTTTCTATAGAGAAGGTTTTGATATGATACAAAACGCAAATTAAGAATGCACTCACACAACTGAGTGTACAACCCATATGAATTGTATAAAAAAATTTGTTCTGCTTCTTTCCTCTTGATATCTCTATACTCTTTGCTTTAAGTTAAAAATGTGACCTATAAAACGGTTCAAAGGTTAATTGAATTGAAGTAACAATGTATAGAGACGTCCGGTGTCCTTCTAAAAGGCCATTACAAAGTAATAAAGTGGATCAAAACAGATATTTTGGCTATTATTACCAAATAATAAAGGAGTGTGAGGCGTGTCTCGATTTATACATAAAAGTTTGTACCCAAAAAACGTTAATTTTTCATTTATTTGCATTTACTTGTTTAAATCTTTAAATTACCCTAATAAGTAATTTCAATCTAATAAGGTCCCTTAAGCAAATTTAAGTCGAACAAAACTAAATCTGACAGATCGCGAACTTTAAACTTAACTTTCGAAATCATTTAAATTATAACACAGTTTTGTTTTTCAAACTCTTTCGTTAAATCGTTTTAAGTTCAATTTAAAAAATTGTTTATTAAAATTTCTGTGCTAACCATTGCGCCCACAAAACAATTTATTTTTTAAAAATATTCTTAAAATTGTAAGACTTTGGATCAATATTCTTCACAATTTCAAAAAGTTGACCAGCGGTGGCTGTAATCTGAGGTCTTACAGTATCCACCGCAGGTATCGTGGTCTTTTTCGAGGCTTTGCTTTTAAACTAAAAGGTTTGCAATTAGTCGTTCTTGGAATGCTGTTGTTTGGTTTTAAGTAAGTTGCTAGTTGCTCCAATTGACTCATTTATGCCGATGTTGTTGATTCGCTGAAGGTTGCTAAATATTGGAGCTAATCATCTTTATGTCCAGTTTGTGTTTTATGAACTTGGGCCTGCAAACATTGACACAAATACTGAACATAACTGAAACTGTAGGTGTCGGTGGTGCAGTGGTTAGAACTATTGGTTCCCACTCGGAGGACACGTCCAAAAAAATTCACGATTTTTCGCAACGCACTGGTAATCTAGGTGACAATTACACATGATACGACTTTATACATGTGATATACAGTTGCCGCATACTGCTTTATTCGCATGTACGGTTGAGTTGATGTATGAAGTAATCAATATGTATGAGAGCCATCAAAGTGGGTTTATGAGCACTCACCACAACACTTTCTTTCCTTATTATATCCTAATATTTTCAAGCCCACCTAGGGTGCAAAATCCCTTGAAACGTGCGCTAATTATATAAAAAAAAACAACAACCATTATCTGAGCAAGTTCGCAATCTACACGAAATGCCGTTCATTATCATATTTTTGGGTCTAACGGTGGGTGTCAGGTCCTGGCTTCCCGCAAAAAATGTTCTATTCTACGACATCCTTCCAGCATACGCTTGGTCGTCGTACCGCAAAAGACTTTCCGATCAGAATCGTCTTCGCTTATGCGAGCTGGGTGTCCTGCCACCGGAACCTATCGAGCTTAAACATCTTAACAATATCAACTTCGCGGTAACGCTCGTATAACATATTATTATAGAGTATCGAGAATCGTCCTTCCTCACATACGGGACCAACATTATTCGTAAGACTCTCGAACTCTGAATGAAAATTTAGCTTTGTAGACTTAAAGCAACCGTGTACGTATTTCTGGTTTCATGTTGTTATCGGCTGCTAAAATTGCCCCGAGATAGTAAAAGGATTGTCAAATTTGTACACCACTATCTTAATTGATAGACCAATGTTCAATCTTCTGCTCACAGACGTGGCCACCATGTATTTTGTTTTGCTCTCATTTATGTGCAGTCCCAGATTTCATGCCGCCCGCACGATCTCGGTGTTAGATGTAAGAAATGTCATTACACTCAAAAAAATGTACTGTTTGGCCCTGGTTGCATGCTGGAAGGGCCATTGGCCCAAACTTCTTCTTCAATGATGCTGGCAATACATTCACATTCATTAGACTAGATCGCTACCTGACCAAGTTGAGTGACTTCATGTACATATGTCACTTCAACAGGACGGCGCTATATTCCACGCAATTGGCCAAACAACGAAGTTATTGAAGTCAAAGTTCGGCAATTGCGTTGTCCCAGAAATGGACCACTCAATTGGCCGCCTCGTTCGACTGTTTTCATGCCTCTTCACATTTTCTTTTTGGTCTATTTCAAGGATTAAACGCAAATGGTCGGCATATCAACCGATTTATGCGAAAAGTTGGGTTCGGCACGTGTTCGACATGCGTTTTCCGATTTTAATGATGCTGTGTTAAATAATTTTCACACGACCATAGACGAAAGTAACTGTTTCATACACTATAACCTAGCTTCGAAAGTAGCCGTTATACACACAAGTGAGTTACCATAAAAAATTATTTTGCTATTTACTGCAGTCTCTACTACTAAACTCCACTTTCCTCGCAATAGCATCGATGCGGTACTTTAACCTTACCTTTGATATCTCAAACACAAGCTGCTTCATTAAAAATTCATTATTATTTGCTAGTTCCAGTGTCCAAATTTGTAATAACTGAATAAATGCAAGATGCACCTGGAATCAAGAAGTTTACCTTCATCTAATGTAAAAGAGCATTTGTAATAACGGGTGTTTTTTTGGGAGGTTTGTTTTTCCGATAGATGTCGTTTTATTTTATGACAGTTGTTTTGACAGCTCAAAGTGGCATTTCTACTCAGTATTGTTTGGCAAATCATTATGAAAAAAAAAAAAAAAAAAAAAAAAAAAAAAAAAAAAATGACATTTGTGAAAAATAGTCGTGGTAGCCATATGCCAGAAATTGTGTTTAAATGTTAAATGCCAAAAAATTATCTACCAAATAAAAAAAAATTTTGGTCATTTCATAATTTTATATGTGTTTTATTCAAAAAAAAAATCGGCAACCTCTTAAAAAAACACCCGTTAGATATATAGATAATTTTTTGGCATTTAACATTTAAACACAATTTCTGGCATATGGCTACCACGACTATTTTTCACAAATGTCATTTTTTTTTTTTTTTTTTTTTTTTTTTTTCATAATGATTTGCCAAACAATACTGAGTAGAAATGCCACTTTGAGCTGTCAAAACAACTGTCATAAAATAAAACGACATCTATCGGAAAAACAAACCTCCCAAAAAAACACCCTTTATAATGGGGGCTGTTACACTGGTTGTGCTTAACGATAATCAGACCCATTCTCACCTATGCGGCAGTTGTTTGGTGGCCAAGAACTTGTCTGAAAGTGGGTAAGAGGACACTAAGTAAATTGCAAAGGAACGTATGCTTGGGAATAACAGGCGCAATACGCTCTATCTCGGCAAATGCTCTCAATACAATTCTAAATCTGCCACCTCTGGATCTACTTATTCAGATGGAAGCGGTGAAAGCTATATGTCGACGTCGAAAGAATAAGGTCTGGTATGATAGGCATAAGAGTGTGCTTGAAAACATATTCCTTAAGGTTTTGGAACAAATTTCTACGCTACTGATTCCTGTGGACAGTACTGTACCCTTTCTTATGTTCAATAGAGGATATAAGTCCAATACCCTATTAGGGAAAGTTGAAAAAATTCAACTGAGATCCTAACGGAATTCGAACCAATATTCTTCACCGACGGCTTCCTTACTGATGAAGGAACTTGAGCAGGATAGTTCTTAGTTGAGAATTCTCAGGAGGCATTCGCACTTAGCAAATGCCCAACTGCTTTTCAAATAGAAATATTTGCGATTTGCAAGTTGCCAACTGGGCTGTCTCTACTGCCTCTCTAAAAAGAGACAAGGACGAAAAGCATTGAAATAACCTTGTGTCAGCTCTAAGATTATTCTGGAATGTAAGAGAAAATGGAATTCCGTCACTCTTATTTGGGTTCCAGGCCAAACAGGAATCAAAGAAAAGGAATCTACTCCATGAATGGATCTAATTCCACTAGCAAGAAGTGGTTCTTCCGATGTTACTAATTGTCCGGAAGCTTGAATCAGACAAGCTAAACTATTGACATTCGACGATCTATGGAAGCCGAATAGGAGCACTGTTGGAAATCCCTAAATACATGTAGAACTACCAAGCATACCATCGGCCATCAAGTTCATTTAATGAATGTCTAGAGGGAACTGTCGGAGCATGGTCAGTTTACTTACAGGGCATAGCATGACTGGAAGTAATACATTCAAGTTGGACTTATATTGGATCCAAGGTTTTTTTTTTTTTTGAAAACGATTCGGCAGTGTGGCTGACAGAGCGACCTAATGAGATCTATTTTATTTTAGGGTGTAATTAGTCTTAAAGACGTAGTACGTTTCCCTAATTATGGATAGTATGTCCTTAGTAGCAGAGTTTCTCAGCTCCGCCAACGAACATATTTCTTTGTGGAAAATATGGCTCCTTAACCAAAGTAAAGCTGGGCATTCACAGAAAATGTGCTGAATTGATTCATCATCTTCCGAAAAGAACCTACATTTCGTGTCTGAGCCCACATTAATTTTGTTGAGTTGATACCGCAAGCCACAGTGACCTGTGAGAAAACTCACTATCTTTCTAATGCTACCCTTGTCCCGATTAAGGATTTTCTTGTTGGAAAATGGCCTGATTAATCGATTGGATTGTTTTATCCCTGGGATATTTTCCCAGTGGTCCAGACGAACGCAGAATGCGAGCTCTAGCCCTGGCTAGTTCATCTGCAGATTCGTTGCCTACATTTCCTTGATGACCCGGGACCCATCCGAGCTTCACCCTGTTATGTCTGGCAAAGGATTGCAGTGCATCTTAGTAGCATACAACTGACAACGAGTGGGACGACATAGCTTTAAGAGCTGCCTGGCTATCTGAAAAGATATTAATTCTCGCCACCTAAATGCCTTTACTAAGGTTAATCTTGGGGCAGATTTCAATGGCATGGAGTTCCGCCTGGAAAACCGTGGAACTCATTCCGGGCTATTTCCTTCAAAGTAAGGTTGACGCAAGGCCAATAACATAGCCCGTAAAAAAACTCTATTACGGAACCCCAAATCAGCCTCGGGAACACTAATCTGCGACGACGAGCACGGCAAAAAAAATGGTTACACGATTCATGAAAATTCTCATGGAACGTACGCTCACTGTATAGAGCTCTAGCTGCATAGGAAACCCAAAATAGAACACCACACCTCTGTCTTAGCAACACTATTCATCTCAGCGACCCCAAAAACTATGGATTCGGTACTAATTTCAATATCGACCCCGCCCAAAAAAGAAAACCCAAGACACACAAGACCCTCCAAATCGCCTGAATTTCGCGCTAATTAAAAACTAAAAAAAACAAAACTAAAAAGTCTTAACAACGCTATTCATCTCAGCGACTCCGAAAACTATAACTAATACTAGCTTTATATGATGTGACGCAGTCGTTGCGGACAGCGCGGAGCGTATGCTCTTGCAATTTTCACATACATATTTTTGACAAAAATCATTGTGCTATAGCTAACTCACTAATCCCATATTTGGCTGCATCGCGCACATATCAGAACTCACTTTTGACTTGACGTATAGAGTAAACGGTAAATAAAAAGGTACGGCGAGCGCTCCTACTAACCAAAAGAAATGTCAAAAAAATGACGTTTTCATTAATAGCTGCACAGAAAGATCATACCATTAGCTGCAAAAACTGGCAGCCGCTGCGAAATCTGTTCACACCATTCAGATATATTATTTAATTTTAATGTCAATTGTCTTGCAACGAAAATATTTCTCAATTTTATTTAAAAGTGTTGCTTCCATTATAGTTTATATCTTGGTTCAAACATTTGAACCACTAAATTGGTATGCTGATGATAGTTCATCTCAGTTTTAGAACCTCTCTGTGCGTGAGTGACATGGCCAATTAGCTTGTATAAGATAACAATTTGGAAACCGAAATTCTAGGCGTTAAAATGCCTTACTCAAGATGTCATTAGATCAATGCAAAAACAATGTACGAGTATGTTTGTCAATTATTGCTTATTATTCGTCTTGTCATAAATGTATATACAATTCAATAATGCACGTGTTTACTTCTCATATATTGAAAAAAATAATTCTTGTATTCTTCTCAAAAAGTCAGCACAGAGTTTTGCTTTTCGACAGATTTTTTTGAAAAAAATTCTCTTATCTCAAACTCCATTGATTTTCAGAGGCATAAGGGAGTGTTAAGTTGGATGCTGCTTATCAACATTTTTAAGATTACTGTAATAATTTGGGTAGAAAAATGTGTTTTCTTTTTTTCTTTATTTATAAAGTAGGAGGAACGTTCCTTATGCGTCAGTAATAATTGAAAATTGTTGAGCTCAATAAAATTCCTTAACTGTTGGCCAGACGGAATTGTGTTATCTCATAATACGATAGCTCTCTGATAGGGACTTATTATTCCAAAGGAAAAGGGTTGTCCAAGGATTTATTTTATCTCCTCCAATGAAGTTCCGACGCAGTCCATACAGCAGTAGCTGTATAGAGCAATTAAGCCACTTGTTACAGCGGAATAAAATGTCAGTATCGTAGATACGCTCATGAAGTCCATTCAAAGTCAAATACGCTTTTTGTTATCATTTTTGAAGCGTTCCCTCAGCAAGCCTACTGAGTGCCGTTGAGAATGTCACTGGAGATAAATTCGAGTTCATTTTTGTACGATTGTAATCGCTTGTACGCACATTGCATGCATAATTTTTATCATTAGCGGAAAATGTGCAATGAAAAAAAAACATATTTTCTGGGAGTCCTTAAGTATCCGTTATTGCTTATGGACGGCAGATTTAAAATTAAATTTAACGTTTAAAAGATTGTGATTGTTTAGTTTTTGTTGTTCCTTTGTCCCCATCTTTTATTCCGATTTACAATAGAGCGGAGGTTTTTGTGGTGTTGTTCATATGAACTAAATAACAATTTTTTAATAAATATAATTTTAATAATAATATTGAAGTTATCACTTTTATATTTTTTATTTATTATTAATACATTAAAAATAATATTTTTGGTGCAAATAAAAATCCTGCCAATAAGAACAAAATGTAAATTTATTGTTACCTCTACAACCCAATTTGAATTTTTCACACGCCCATAGAAGAAAGTGACTGTTTCATACGCTATAAACTAGTTTCGAAAGTAGCCCTTACACGCTCTACATAGTTATCTTATCATATAAAATTCTTTTGTTATTTACTGCAGTCACAGCGAACACACATTCTCACATTTCTGCTTCTCTCTCGATTTAGCAGAAAAACCGGTTTGGACGTGTGAAAAATAGCGTACATTGCTCGCAGAAAGTGCTAATCGAACTCGTTAGATTGCGATAAACTCCACTTTCCTTGGCTGGTTGGCTGGCCAAATCTTGTGATCAATTTTTAACCCACTTCCGAAAGCCCGATTTTCTTGAAACATGTGTATCTTCCATGACAACACTTTCTATTAAAATTTGGGGCCCCTCGGGCTATTTGGTCCCTTACAAATTTTTTACAAAATTTTATATTCATTCAAATTTTATACGCAGGTGTATCTCCGATATACAACACTTTTTGAAAAAATTGGAAGGAATCGGGCATGTGTATCTCAAATGGACAACATCTTTTTTTAAAAATTTGAAAGTGATCGGGCCCACTCAAATTTTTTAAAAAAGTACCCCATTTTCTTCAAGTTTTATACGCATGTGTATCTCCGAAGGACAACACTTTTTCTAAAAATGTTGGCTTGATCGGACCCCCGTGTCGGAAGGTCCCATGAACATTTTAAAAATGTATCCGATTTTCCTCAAATTTTATACACACATGTTTAATCCTATGGACAACGCTTTTTGTAAAAATTTGGAACTGGCCTCAGGTACGAGGGGCTTTATAAGTTTTTAAAAATTAGCCCGAGTTTCTTTAAATTTTATTCACATGTGTATTCCGATGGAAACACTTTGTGTAAAAGTGTTGGAGTGATCAGGATAAGGGGGCTCCCAAATTGTTTTTAAATGTTACCCGATTTTATTCAAACTTTGCACATTGTGTATCAGTTAGAAAATTCACACGAAAAATTTTAACTTGAAGATCCATGCTTCTCGCATGGTCAATGGGCTGTTCCAGTGTCAAAAAACCATCAGCTTAAAAATGCTTTGTTTCGATTGGTTTGCTATGACATTGCAATCGAAATCGAAAAGTAAATAAAACACATTGAGATTCATTGTGATTTCAAATTTAATGAAAGCAAATTAATCATTTGGTTGACGTTTTTTCTTAATTTTACTTTGATTTAACATTTCAAATAGCTCTTCACAAATTCACAAAACGATCCCAAACAAATTAATTGAAAGTTGGACAGGACAACGTCTGTCGAGTCACCTAGTGTATGTATATTTTGAAAAATAGAAGCTGCTTATTTCTCGTAACGGACGAGACATAGGTATGATATGCCAAGTGCTCACCTATTAAAATTAAAATAAATATCTTAACCTACAGACGTTCACCACGTTTTGCCATCTGATCTGAGTTATTCTTGTTCTTCTAAATTGTACTATAATAAAGAGAATCTAAAAACACAATTTCATAATTGATAAGAATTATCGCTCTCTAAATTATTGTGAATTGTTTTTCTCTTTGTATTTGACGTGGAATGGCTAGGTTTAGTCAGTGTAAAGATATATTTTAACCTGAATGTGGAATTATTTGTTGAGGTCTACTTAATAATTTTGTGTTGCAATGGATGAAAAGGGACCATTTGTTGTAAGAAGGGCTAAAGTTGAAGATATCAAATACGTGCACGAATTGATTCAGGTAAGACGGATCTATAATTTCAATTAAACCATTATTATGACACTTGTTCTGCGGCAATTGCTGTCAATTTTAATAAATAAAATAATACATACAAGCAGATCTACACTTGTCACTTTTATCACAGCCACTACGGCCATCAATTTTTGGTAATCTTATCATTCGTTTTTGAATTCCTAGAGGTGTTAAACTAAGTAAGTTTTATATATAGTTGAACATTGATTTAAATACATGCATGTATATTGAGAGCATATAACAGAAGGCTGTGTTGGCAAATTTTGCCTACATACTCACACATGTAAATTATAATCTAAATTCTAAACGCTGGGTTTTTTCCGGAATGGCAATTAAAGGATTATTTTTAAATTGGGCGCTATATATCTTTTTGATTTGAAATGTGTTATGAAATTTGACTCAATTACAAATAACCAACGCGTGTTAGTTATTTAAAAAATTAAATTTTGTAAAAGTATTGCAGCACGAGAGACGATTGATGACATCGATCTATACTCGTACTTATCTCGTTTCCATGGACGGTTGAACCCAGGTTGAACCTGGGTTAGCGCTCATAGAAACAGGTTGAGTTTTCGTTAAACGCAGTTTGAACTCAACGAAAATACCTGGTTTGAGTAGAGTTGAAATTCAAAATGGCGATTTTTATTATTTTGTATGTAGACGTCGGATTTTGTATTATTTTGTCAACATTTCAAGTCTGTTTCAATCTGATTACAAGGAAACGCGTGACGCCATTTTGCATTTAACGAAAATAAATTACAACCCACTCCAACTGATACCAGGTTCATGGAAACGCAGTAAATGTCATAGGAGCTTCAAGCGTCTTCGTTAAAAAAAGACCATATAAAATTAAATCGAAAAACGATTGACCCTCCTATTTAAGCTGGTTTTATACCATTAGGTATGACAGTTTCCTGGGAGAGATATTTTTTAGCAGATTATCACGAAGAGGTTGGCAGAAAACAGTGTTTAATTCGTCTGCTACCGGTTAGAGCTGTTTTTAAAAACGTTTATTTAACTTGATTTGACCCCACTTTGTCGGTTTGTTTTAATTAAATATGCTTTTTAAAGTCCATTTAACCAATTTCCACACGACCTACAGAGCTAAGAAACTTAGTCTCGTAGGCAATTTCTGAGATCCCCGCGTGTGTCGCGGTACCCGAGTGGCATGTGACGAGGGATATGCTTGTAAATGTGTGTATTTTTCGCATTCTTTTAGGTCCTTTTAACCACATTCACACGACCTTGAGAGCTTAGTTTTTGTAAGCAGCTTAGTCTTCTTTGAGGTCCTTTTTAACCAATTTTCACATGACCATGAGAGCTAAAATATTTCGAAATTCGAAAATAAATAAAATCGAATCCGATGAAGGCACGATCACTATTGGGGTTTTTTAATTTCTACTCACAAAATTGCCCTTCCGTGTGTATAATAATAATAATAAATAATTTTTTTGCACTTGCACTGTCACTTAAAAAATCACGTCTTACTTTGGACAATGAAGCAACTTTTACGAGAAATTGAGTGATAAACTTACACCACCTTCATCATTTGGTTAAATTGAATCCAATGTGGATCCGAACGGCGAATTAAGAAGCTTTCCGTGGCAAGTTATTACTCTCGGAACATTTGTCACCCATTCGTGAGAGGTGGGACACCGTAAAAAATACTTTTTGGTGTTACTGGGATTCGAACCACGAACCCCTGCTCAGTAGCCATGCGCTATTCCACTGAGCCACGGCGCCCACAATGCAAGGCCAATACCAAGAATAAAAGACTGCGTGCAAATACTGCATACTAAAAGTAAGCACTTTCATGTTGCATACTTTTAGGCTCTAAGACTATTAGATTATTTGCAATTTGAAATGTAACCGCCTGCAAGTTTGAATCATTGTGTACTGGTTAAACAAGTAGTCAAACCGGTTTGTACGGTTTACCCGGTTTTTGTAAAAGAACATGATTGAACATGAAGTTTATTTTTAGAAGATGACTCATTACATATAAGTGTCGTTAGTTGTAAATAAGGGATAAGGCTACAATTTTCTGGATATTTCTGTCTGCAATATTGGAATTTTCTGGAAGCTTATGATTGGGTATAAATAGAGGCGTTAGGCCGAGGTAAGATGATTAGTTTTTTGGAATTTAACCAGTGCAGTTGTAAAAGTTCTTGTAAAGTGATAAAGCTATAACCTAAGAGAATTGTTGTGAAGTACTAGTGTTCTTGTGTACATTTAAAGTAATCACCATTATAAATTATGAACTTGTGTTATTATTACTGCTGTTCATTAATTTTTGTTATTTGTAAATTAATTAACTTGTGTTGATTTATTGAAAATTTCCACACATGTGTATCTCCGGTGACAACACTTTCTATTATTCTAGTATATTTTTCTACTATTCGGGGTCGGGGGCTCCCATGCAATTTTTTAAAAATCATGCCATATAGCGGCATCAGATCACGCCATACTATATGTAATGACTGCGTGCGCTGGTGCGCTTTCTGCGGCGCTGCTTTGCGATTGCAGTTGTTTTTTCTTAACAACAAGCATTTGTTTTTATTTTTCAGCATTTATAGTGGAATTCAGTATACTTTTACATGAAAAATTTTAATTTTTATATTCTTTTTGATTATTTCACCAACTGTAATGATGTACTAGATCGTTAGTTTTGACAACACGGTACATTGTTATACAACCGCTGATTAGTTCAGCGACAACCACCATACAAGGCGTACGCAAATTGAAAATTAAAATAAAATATTAGTTGTTAAGAAACAATCAGCCTTGTTTTATTGTGTTTAAATTATAAAAAAAAACAACCCATAAAAATTTAAATTTTTCATCTTAATTCTCTAATCGCAGAAATTGATATGGGAGCCCCTCGATGGGTCAATTTTTTTTTATTGTAGGAGAAAATCATCGAAAGAGACATTTCACATCAGATGAGATGTCAAATTTGAAAATGCTCAGATCATTTTATTATGAGCACTTAGAGCACGCTCATACTCTGAGCAAATAAGAAACACGAGCATTTTTCTTAAGTACTCTTTACCTGCTCTGAACTAATTTATGAAAACGCCAAATGACAGAATATTGTGAAAACTTGTTGTTCTATCTGTAAGTTGATATTGACAACAAAAAACGACACCAATAAAAATACAATTCAGTGCATGCAGCGCAGCCGACTGCGCAGCACACATCGCACAGAGTCATTAAAGTAAGACGGTATCTGATGCCACTATAAGAAATTAAAAAAATGTATAAGGGCATTGCGGCCGAACCCGGGGCCCGATCACTACCAAATTTTAAACGAAAGTGTTGTCATGGGATATATACATGTGTTTCAATAAAATCGGGCTGTAGGAAGTGGGTTAAAAATTGATCACAAGATTTGGTGTGCCAGCCAGCCAGCCAGCCACGGGCAAGTGAAGTTAATATAGAGAATTTAAGAACATCTTTTTACACCAACTCCAAGTGAATTAAGCATTAAAGATACTTGTAAACAATAAGTCCCTTGCATAAGTACAATAACAATTTGTGCGTTGGGCTGATCTTCAATGCCCTTAATGCGTCGACATACTCCTGCGCGAACTTCTATATTAACTTCGCGTGCCCGTGGCTGGCTGGCTCATCAATATTTTTTTCAACTTTTCAATTCTTAATCCACTTCCCAAAGCCCGATTTTATTGTATATTTCCGATGACAATACTTTCTATTGAAATTTCAGAGATACCGGGCAGCGGGATCTGGGGGCTCCCATACAAATTTTTTGCCATTTAGCGGCATCAGATAATATCATTACCTATAATGACTATGTTCTGTGTGCGCTGATGAGCTGATTCGCTGTAAGCAGCGCTGCTTGCTTGTGGTTGTTTTGTTGTTGTGTTGCAGCAGAGAGTATAGAGAGAAATTAGCCAGATTTACCTTAAATTTTAAACATATGTGTATCTCCGATAGACCGAACTTTTTGTAAACATTTTTGAGTTTTTGATTTAAATTTTTTTCCATACAAATTTTGTTTACACATGTGTATCTCCGGTGAGAATAGTTTTTGAAAAAATTTTGAAGTGAAGGGAGCACTAATACTAATTTTTTCCAAATTAAATTCAAACTTCGACAACAAATATGTGTCCCCTATTAGAGAATTTACATGAAAAATTTAAAATTTTATGGGTTGTTTTTTATTTTTATATAGAAGATTAATAAGCTAATTAAATTTTTGCAGGAATTGGCTGATTTTGAGAAAATGAGCGATGGTCCTAATCTTACAATTCAGGGTAAAGTTTAGCGATTTAATTTTCAAAATAACAAAATTTTTTTATTTCTTAACCATAGATTTGATCAGAGACGGTGGACTTGATGGATCCAAAGAATTCTGTCACATCTACATTATTGAGGCGATTAAAGTTAATATGGATGCACCGTGAGTAATTATTACTAATGAAACTGATTCTTTCCAGCCTCTAGTTACTCGTGCATTTATATACTCATTTTATCAGCCATTTTGTTAAATATTGTCTACTCTATTTTTCACATTTCTTTGGGTACTTTGTTATTTGTACAAGTTTCCAATCGTTACGATCTAAATCCTCGTAAGCATAAAAATTTTGAAATACAAAAATCAATAAAAAAATCAACCTCAACTTTGATCTACAGCAAAACCAAATACCTATTTCGTATTTCACTGACCTTTAGCCGCGAACTAACATTTTTCTTATCAGTCGTGTAAAGTCATAAGCATGGCAGGCTAAGCGCACAGACGGACGGACAGACAGACAGACAGACAGGCACATAAGCATTAATAAATCTGGACGAAGACAAGGCAAACTTGCTCGCTCGCTCTCATATTCAACTCAGAACTTCGATTTTATGATTGCTTGATGCATATGTATTGTGATTTTTTTCTTGTCCCATCGCATCGTTGGGAATAGACATTACACCACCACCAGCTAGACGCTAGACAGATACTCATTATTTAGAATATGATGAACATTACAGGATATTTTAATTGGGACTGCGCTAGTAAATATTTACTCCGATTCCGATCACGGCAAGTCAATAACGTCGTAATGGCGCTGTGAAGGAATTTGACTAAACCACTGTTTTACTTGTAAATAAATAGAAAAGAAAACATTCACATTATGATAATTTTATGTGGGAATGTTTATTATACATTCATAGGTATGTCGATGCACGAGTATTACAGATCGCAAATTTGTTGCAGAGTGAATTTGGTTCAAACTTTAAAACTCGCAATAGTTGTCAATTATTGGACGTATCCAGTAAGCTGCGACCTCACAACAGCAAGTAGGCCTCACAAACCTCATGTACTGGTTGCAAAATATCTCATTAATGTGCATATCTCACTGTTCTCATCATCCCACTTGACAACCATGGTAGGGTCCTGAGCTCCTGCAAAAACATCTCCACCAGTTCCAATTCCAAACCGATGTCATCTAGTTTGGCATCTATAACTATGAGCGTCCTGGTCTACGCCATCCTTTAAACGTAGGCTTGGCTTTCCGCGTCCAGGCCTACGCCGTCCTTTAAATGTAGGCTTGGCTTCCCTCACTGTCATGTCCTGCATAAATGACATCGAAAGTTGTTTCCGAGCACAGGATCATCTTCGTTCATGCGAGCTAGGTGTCCTGCGCACCAGAGCCTACCGATCTTAATTATCTTCACGATGTCAACATCGCGGAAACGCTCGTAGATCTTATCATTATAGAGTCCCGGAACCGCCCTTTCTCACATATGGGACAATAATTCTGCACAAGATTTTGCTCTCAAACGCGGATAAGAGGTCGAAGCTTATTTTGCTAAGCACCCAGGTCTTGATTCCATATGTATGTACTGGTATGACCATCGTCTTATACACCAGCAATTTTGATGTTAAGGTTAAATTCCTGAATTTAAAAAGTCTTGACAGACCAAAGTAGGCTTTATTAGCTTCGAACAACCGTGGACGTATTTCTAGTTTCATGCTGTTATTGGCTGCTACAATTGACCCGAGATATTTAAATGATTGCACTACTTCAAATTCGCGCTTCACTATATTAATTAAGGGACCAATGTTGAATCTTCTGCACGCATAGGGGCAACTATACGGCCCAGATTTCATGATCTGAATTAAAGCTTTTTGTACAACTCTTGGATTTCTACCAATGTGGTCAAGATCGTCTACATATTGTACCTCTCGGAAACACGCCAGTCCATCTCCTTCACGGAGACCTTTATTGATGTTGACTAGGCTTGATAGTGATCCGGATGTCTTTACTTTGCTTATAATAACATTAGTCATGGTCAACCAACATAGACGTGTCAGTTTATTTCGGATGCCGAATTCCCTCATGGCTTTATAAAGTTCTACTTTGGCTATGCTATCTTATAGGTGGCTTTAAAGTCTTTAAGCAGATGGCGGTATCCTGCCTTAAAAGACAGAGGAAAGAATCTTCCACCCGAAACTCAACAAATTTATACCAATATCATTGCTGAACGCTGTGAGATCTCCTTTCTTATGTGTGGAGCACAGTATTCTGGCATAGCTTATTCTTCCTATACTGGCACTGTTAGGTCATAAATTGCTTGGAATTGCAGTATGTTCAACGTGGTGTATATTGCAACATACCGCGGATTCTTTAGTAGAACATTTCCGTTCCTGATGCAGTCCTCGCTGTACTGCTTGAGTTCAGGGAGAACATTTTTCTACCAGACTTCTCTCTTCACCGGTGAAATGTGTTTTCATATCTTCTGAGCTCTTTATTTCTTCCTGCGTTCTATGAGATTGTTGCCTTCTGTGTAATACTGTGACTTCTTGCTGTTTTCGAAATTAAAACCTCAAGCGACGTCATTTTATCACTGTGGACGTCATCAAGAAGGATTATTCCGCTCACTGACACTACTACGAAGAGTGGAGGCATCGTCTCCAGCGCTGTGTTGCATTCCAAAGAAACTCTTTTCAAGGGGATGACCATGAAAAAAATAACGAAGCTAGATCTTCAAATTTGCAAACAGTTGACGATTGATTTGTGGATTCCGTCACGCAGTTATTAAAGAGCTTGACTGGATCGGGTTCAAATCTTTCCTGAGTCTTTTAAGTTTTGTATTTTTTTTTTTAAATTTTCCCAATAACGGGCAATGGCACAGTCCTTTATGGAAACCGGAAACCGAAAACCTCTGAGCTCTTCTTACTTTCGCTCAACATTAAAAATTTACCACGAATTCTAGGCCCAACAATATTGGGCGCCGTCGCGATAATGAAACCATGCTAAAAATTAAGCTTAGTGGTCCGATGAGCATAGGATAGATACTTTGAGGTACAATATAACACCTTAATCTTATTTGAAAACCGTCGTTGAACCATTTGTGTGACAAGCTGACTAAAAATATTTGTACAGAGTTTTTGCAGAGTTTGTATTTTCTGAACCAAACTGTTTGCTTTTTCATGTGATCACATGGAACGAAGAGACAATTTCAAATTGGAAAATTGATGAATGATAAATCCAAAGCAAACAAAAAATATCTGATAAAAACACTCAACACTCAAACACCGAACGTTTTGCTGTTGAGCCAGATAGGGAAGCCAAATAGTGTTGACATTTTGGGTAAAAGGATCTAAACAGAAAAAGTTCTATCAGAGTTCGAATGCAGGTATCATTTTATTATGAAGATGTTTCTAATCCTTATGTGTAGCATTGGTTTACTTTTTTAAGCAAATACATCAGGTTACTTATTAATCCTCTTTTTTACGAGGGCAGTTTGATAAGTCAGTGACTTTTTGAATTTCCCGCGCAGTAACTTTTAATGCTCCCGTTAACTGCCATCTATTAATAGACTACTGTCAAATTTTGAGCAGGCTACATCATTTAGTTTAGTTTGAAAGCGGACAAGCTCGTGAATTTTAACGAAAATGGAAAAAAGTGAATTTCGTGTGCTGAATTTAAACGGAGTTTTTGGCAGGTTTTTCAGCCGCAATCCAAAAGAGTTTTTGCGCAGTTTCGTAACAGTGGACAAAACATGGATCCATCACAACACACCAGAGAACAAGGAACAATCAAAACAGTGGGTTTCTCCAGGTGAACGACAAACCTACATTGGCCTTCTTTGGTGTGAAGGCCAAGGTAGGTGTGTCGGCCAACAAGGTCATGGCCACAGTTTTTTTGGAAACACGCGGTCTCATTCACATTACCGGCGAATATTATGTAGAGCTTTTGGACAGATTTGATATTGATTTGAACGACACGTGTGTAGTTACCATGGCAAAAATCCATAAATTGGTCTACGAACTACTACCCCATCCAGCATATTCTCCAGATTAAGCCTCCTGTTTCCAAGCCTGAATAAATGGCTGGGTAGTAAGAGATTCGGGTCTAACGAAGAGGTCATCAGAGAAACAAACGCCTATTTTGAGGTCATTGGGAAAACCTATTATTTGGAGGGAATAAAAAAATTGGAAAAACGCTGGACATAATTTATCGAGCTTAAGGGAGACTATATGTTGAGAAATAAAACGCTTTTTTGCTCAAAAAAATGTCTTTAAATCAAAAAGTCACTGACCAACCACCCTCTTACATATTATGTGTTTCTAGGTAACCAGATTGTCGGTTAGACTGTCTTTAAGTGTAAAATTGTTATTTCAGTTCTCTGAGGAACTTGTATACATTCCAAATTCCCTAAATCAAAAATAAGACCGCGTGCTTGCCAATGTACGTAATAGAAGCACAGATAATATTATAATATACAGATGCCTCATGCCCATGCCCATGCATTGAATTGAGGAATATCGAATTTCATCTGTCTGCTTGATTTGCCTGCTTGACCATCTTCGAATAAACTGTACACTTGATAATTTTCAAAAGATCTGTGATCCATTTTAGTATTAGTACACAATGTATTTGAGTTTAGAACTCAAATTGAAACTTAATTTTAGGTTTGTGTGTATGACTTTCTTTTAGTTACATAAGTTGAAAATAGATGGCATATAAGTACAGCAAATGATTTTGTGAATATCACTTATCTCCATAAGCCTGAGACATATAATTGACATATAATTGTAAATTGGATACAAATACCAAGATTCCAAAACATTAGAGAGAGAAAAAAAAGTATTGTATTTAAAGGATAAATATCCAAAAATGGCGATCCAAAGTAACGATTAAGAAGTGATGAACAAGACAAAGTTCCCATATACTCAAGGGAGACATGTATGGGATCAAAAACATATTTTTATCAATAGTTCCCCTCAAAGCATTTGGCGGTCAGCCATCACGGGGCCATGACTTGTGAAAGTGCGATCAAACCGCGCCAATATCCCCGTGCATGAACACTGATGACGACGACCACGGCAACGAAAACGGCTAAACAATTTAAGAATTTTCCCATGGAACGTACGTTTACTGAATAGAACTCGAGCTGCACATCATCTAGCCGATACCCTGACCATATGCTGACATAACAGCAATCCAGTAGATTCGGTAAATTGTTTACACGAGAGCACTTATGACAATGGACAACGAATCATGTAGATGCCAGCAACCAATAATAAAACAGGGTTGCCCTTCGCAACAAAGAAACCAGAAACAACTACGGTCAAGCGTGCCATCATGAAAAATATCCGGATCACTATCAAACTCATTCAACATCTATAACGGGCTCCGACAAGGAGATGGACTGGCCTGCGTTCTCTTCAACATGGCGTTGGAGAAAGTGATCCGAGACTCTGACATAATGGCGAGAAGAAGAATCCTCTGTAAGTCCATTCAGATACTGGGTTACGCATACGTTATTGACATCGTTGGTAGAAACCCAAGAGCTGTACATGAAGCTTTCATCCAGATCCAGTAGGCGGCACGAAATCTGGGACTGCACATAAATGAGAGCAAAACAAAGTAGATGGTGGCCACGTGTAGAAGATCCAACATTGGTCGCGCAATTAAAAAAGTGGAGCGCGAATTGGAAATAGTGCAATCCTTTAACTATCTCGGGTCAACTGTAGCAGCCGATAACAGCACGGAACCAGAAATACGCGCACGGTTGCTTAAAGCCAACAAAGCCTACTATAGTCTGTTAAGACTCTTCAAATCCAGGAACTCAACCATAACATCCAAGCTGCTGGTATATAAGACAATGGTCATACCAGTACTTACATATGGATCCGAGACTTGGGTGCTTAGCAAAAAGCATTCTGACCTCTTAGCCGCATTCGAGAGAAAAGTCTTACGGAGAATTGTTGGCCCCGTATGTGAGGAAGGACGATTCCGGAGACTCTATAATGATGAAATCTACGAGCGTTACCGCGATGTCGACATCGTGAAGTGAATGAATTGCGGGATGCAAAGACCGGACCCCGGTTGTAGAGCCAAATATGATGATGATACTCAAATTCCGGCAATTAATTTAGTTATTCTGATATTCAACTTATGAGCAGCAAACCACAACCTTAAGATCACAAGATCTTCTTCGATCCTGGCAATGCATTTATATGTAATTTGGAACTGATAGCTGCAAAAGCAGATGGGAGTACATTTAAATTGAACACCATGTACTTTGTTTTGCTCTCAGTTATGTGCAGCCCCAGATTTCGTGCTCGATATGGATGGCCTATTCCTGATGTCACCAATGATGTCAGTGTCGTCTGCGTAAGCCAGTATCTGAATAGACTTATAGAGGATTGTTCCTTTCCCCATTACTTTAGAGTCTCGGATCATTTTCTCCAACGTCAGGTTGAAGAGGACGCAGGCCAGAGCACCCTCTTGTCGGAGCCTGTTATAGATGTTGAATGGGCTTGATAGTGATCCGGATGTCTTTACTTTTCTTATAATAACAATGGTCATGGTCAACCTACATAATCGTGTCAGTTTATTTGGGATGCCGAATTCTTGGACTGGCTTTATAAAGTTCTTCTCTGGCTATGCTATCATAGGCGGCTTTTAAGTCTATATAAAAATGCTGTAGTGAGTTTTGAAACTCTAGACATTTTTCCATCATTTACCTAAGGGTGTAAATCTGATCAGTTGTTGATTTGCCTGAGATGAAGCCACACTGTTATGGACCAATGATGACTTTATCGTATGGGGCTATCCTGACTTGAGAATAGATGAGAACAACTTATACGCGTACTCAACAACGTTATGCGACGATAATTGCTACATGTTGTGATATCTCTTTTCTTATGTCTTCGCCTCGTCGCCAGTCTTTTGGCATCGCTTCTTCCTCACATACTTGGTGTATTGCGGGACCTCCTGTATTAATCAGCTCCGCTTGGATACCATCTGACGCCGGGGCCCTCTTGTTTTTGAGCCGATTTATCGCTCTGCTTACTTTGTCTATATGTGGGCAACGTGGCTCAGTGGATAAGCGCATGGCTTCTGAGCAAGATGTTCGTGGTTCGAATCCCAGTAACACCAAAAGTATTTTTCACGGTGTCCCACCTGAATGCGAATGTCTGACAAACAAATAACTTTTCACGGAAAGCTTCTCAATTCGCGGATACGGCATTAAATTGTAGGTATCTTCCATTTGTTTGCAAAAATATACGTGCACAACACAAATGGTCGCAAGAAGCTAGGCCTTTGCAGTATATGCAACGCGGTGTATGTTGCGTAATACCGCAGACTCTTTGGTAGAACTTCCGTGCCTGGTGCGGTCCTTGCTCTCTGTACTTTTCAGTTCAGGGATGAGAGTCTTCTCCCAGGCTGCTTTATTTCGCCGGTGAACTGATTTTTCATATCTTCCGAGCTCTTTATATTAATCTTCGCGTGAGATTGAGATTGTTGCACTGATCGATACGCAACATTCTTACGTTCAAGCGCTAGCTTACATTCGTCATCGAACCAGTCGTTCCGATCTCCACGACTACTGCCTAAGATGGAGTCAGCAGTACTAAAGACAGGCGTGTCCATTTCTCTGCTACGCCCGACATCTCAGTCCCAGGACTTACTCTCCCTTCATTTAGGGCGAGTCCTATCGCTTGACCATAGTTGCTTCTGGTCTCTTCGTTGCGAAGGGCAGCCGTGTTGACTCGTACTTGAATCGCGGATGCAGTCTTTCGTGATGATGCAATCGACGCTCGAGGCAACATACCAACAAGTGGTCCGAGTTGACGTTGGCACCTCGGTACGTTCGTACCGTCATCAGGTGCGGGTTGTGGCGGCGGTCTATCAACACGTGCTCTATCTGGTTGCGAGTGGGTCCATCAGGAGATACCCAGGTGGCTTTGTGGATATTTTTACGCGCAAACCTTGTTGTCGCAAAGACCAAATTATTGATTGCTGCCATCTCTATGACTTGTTGCCCATTGTCATTAGTGTTCTCGTTTAAACAATGTGTGCCAATGTACTGCCTGAATACTGGTTCCCTACCTATTTTGGCATTCATATCCCCCAGAATAATTTTACGTCATACTAAGGACATGAATGGATTTCCCGTTCGACTGATTACGGGCGAGGTTATTGCCCTCGCGCCAACCTTTCTTTGAAGGGAACAGCCCCATCATTTAGCTTTTCCTGTATTGGAGGAAAGTTACCAGCTGTCTCCACGTGGAGGTTTTATCGCACTTCCACCAGTTAGAGATAGTTACGGCCACCTCCAATTCGGAAGCATTCTGTGATATTCGCACTATTCTGCTGATGGCTGACCGCCAAATGATGGTTAAGCTACCTTACACAAATTAGAAAAAGGTAGTGACTACAAACGCCAAATTGAGGGATATAACCAAAAAGTTGACTAAACACTCACAATTTCTTTTTATTCACATCATCAATTATTTCCATGATTAGATGGATGTTGATCATTAAACTTAAAAAAAATCTCCATTCCGTTATCGTTTGTTAACAAGCTGTTAAGCTTTTTGTGTAGCAAATTGTCTAATTACTCTTCATCACTTTCAGCATCCCGATTGGCTACTCCATCTGCTTCTTCTCCTATTCAACGTGGCAGGGCAAATCATATTTTATTGAGGACCTTTACATTAAGCCAAACCATCGGAGAACAGGAGCTGGAACTTTTCTGTTCAGAGAACTGGCGCGCATTGCTGCAGAGAACGGGTGTAAGCGTGTCGATTTCCATGTGCTCGCATGGAATCCTGCAAGGAAGTTCTATGAAAAAATGGGTGCAGTTGATTTGACCGAGACGGAGGATTGGCATTTTTATCGTCTCTAAGAGAATCCTATGACCAAGCTGAGCAGTTAATGAGATTTTTATTTTATTTGCTTTTGGTTTATAAATAGAATAAAAACATTATACAGTAACAATGAATAACATAGATAAAATAAAAACTGGTTACTGATGAACTGTTAACAGATGTTGTTTACTGTTCAGCGGCGACGCTAGCGATGACGTGAATTTGTATACTTTTTGTGGAATTGTAAATTTGTCCCGGCGGGAATGGGTGCACCTTTGAGTGGGCATCGAGTTTACTCTTGCCACCGGCTGTGTACTTTGATAAACGAATACTTGGCATTGGCAGGAAACCAGTGCTGAGGGGCATTACATCAAGCGAGATGGAATGACTTTCGACATCTTTCATCGAAATGACTCCTGCGAATAGAAAGGTCAAGAGAGTCTTTCGAAACAATTCATCCAACTCACCTGCAGAGCGACCACAAACGGCCCAAAGGTTTTGGTCCGTCAGCACTTCATACATCAAATCGACAAAGGGATTCTCGTGAATTTTTGTGATTCGTAAATTCATATTGCATACCGAGCGCAGGCGGCATAACTCGTTCGGTTCAAGCTGAGCGTGTACCTTAAACAGGGTCGTATATTCAAGTACGTCGAAGGCGCATCCATAACTGCGTAACAAATTCGGCTTTACCGCGCTTGCATATTTTGTCATAAATTGAACTTTGATGACGGGCAACTCATTTTCAGCCTTCAGTGGTTCCACTTGCACTTCGTACAGGTAGGAGACGGTGAGGGATTTGTAGATTTCCTGTATGGAAGACAAGACGAGAAAAAAAAACAGGAAATGAATTAACGAATGCAATAATCTTGAGTCAATAAGTCAATAACCCACAATGCGATCCTGAGAGGCGGGATTTAAGTCGACCAACTTAACACCAGGAACATCACATTTGACCGTAGCGTCAGTTAAGTACAAATGCGCATCGAGTCCCTTCAAAATAACTTGAAGGAATTTCTGTGTTCCACAAGTGTGCAAGCGACATGTCGCCTCCATTGCGGGCATAAAGTCGAGTGGAATTTGCAGTTCGTTGCGTGACCACGGACAGCTCAGCGAAATGTGATGTTCAAAGTGTTTAGCGGCGTTTCGCCCAGGAAGTTCAATAAGAACTTCCAGAGGAATTTGACGTTCTTCGAATGATTTAAAATTTTGCAGCGGCACATTTAGGGTGCTCTGGAAGGTGTCGTCGTTGTCATTCATGTCGTTTGCCAGACGAATACGCATATTCTTCGAGCAACGAAGTAAAATTTTCGCATCTGACGTAAATATAAAGCTTCCGCCGGACACTATTAACCGAACTGGTTGTTCAATGCCGGCAATTAAATTTTTGAAACTCAGCACAGCCGATGCAGGTTTTGTTGTGATCTCGAATGGCGTTGCTTTGAAGGGGATTTGTTCCGAGAGGAATTCCAGTTGAAACATTTGCAGTGACATCTAAAAATAAAGAGCAAAATAAGTTTCAGTTTCGAAAAACGTGGAATCTTCTTGATTCCAAATGTAGGACGTGCATTAAGAAGACCAGTTTCTCAACGGCATAGTGATGACTTAGCTCATCGCCTCACCTGTTTAAACACCCAAAAGCCAACACGGGTTGCTTTGGCCTTCATCTCGATAACATTGTATCCAGGCTGAATAGCCACTGACTCGGCGTAGACAAAATTTGTGAAGTCCGACTGAACAGTCGGGGAGAGCTTCCGCTTAGTGCTACTGGTGCGTCTAACCGGTTGCTTCGCTTTGGCCGTTTCACAGGCCACCGAGGCACATGACAAAGTGTTGTCTTGCTTGTAATCTAAATGTAGGGAGACTTTTAGGCGAGGCTCTTTTGCAGCTGCAGCTGCTACAAAAGCATCATTATCAGCCGTCGCCGATGACACTGCCGAAGTGTTCATCTCGTATGACAATGAAATTTTCTCGGCAAATATTTCCCTCGGATAAAGGCTCTCCAGCTTAACTTGCGCCAAAATGACATCGTCCTGAATTATGGGATTCTGATTGAGCACATCAATGTCGCAAATCTTAAAGTGATCCTCAAGGATGCAGAAATGTGCATTCTTATCCGGTTCTACGGTAAGACATTGCTTTAGATTTTTCACGCTTTTAAGAAATTCATCAAAGTAAAATGTGCGAACAAGATTCTCCAGTTCCCCGCAACAGGAGATAGCACTACATGTCTTTGTGTAAGCGAGTGTGTCGCCCATTTTACGGTAACAATTTGCCAGCTCAAGTAACGTTTGGCTGCTGAGGCAATTCCAGTTTTCTGCTTTGAGTTCACGCAACAAGTCAATAAAGAACACAACCGCTTTGTGAGGTTCATTCAGGACGCAATAGAAGTTGCCCAAGTCCAAGCCGGCCAAGCGGGCTGAGCGTAATCGCGAAACATGCTTATATGTGCTTATTGCCAATTCGCTCAGCTCAAGATAAAGTTTCTGAAATGCTTGATTCGAACCGAGCGCTTCTTTTAATTGATCCGTAGCACTTTTTTTTGGTCGACGATTTGGCGAGTGCGTCTTTTTGTCCGGGATTTGAGGAGATGGATTGAGAAATTGCTGCTCAACGGGAGTATCACCAATTCCGGCTGAAAGCTGCACTACAATGTGCAACTGCTCTGATGTGGGCATAGAACCAGGCAATAAGCCACACAGTTTGCCAAGCTCATATAGTTTGTCCTTAGCAAGATTCCATATGGGCGCACAATGCCTAAAGCAAGTGACCTCATTTGGTTCCATCGCCTGGTCACATGTCTGCAAAACTTCAAGAGCGCACACGAATTCCCAGCACGACAGAGCACCTTCCTGGCAATCAGCTTTAATTAATTCAATCTCCCGCAAAGTGGAGAACAGGAAATTCAATAGACGCTCAGCGACTTCAGGCGTTTTGTTGCAAAGTTGTAGTAAGTGCGATTGCCGCTCAAACAAATAATTTCGAAACTCCAAAATCGACACACCTTCTTCACGGATTTTTGTTCGCATTTCAAATTTATCTCGACGGCTTAAACAAATTCCATGAAAAGAGCTGAGTGGTCGTTTAAAGTGCTCCAGCCATTTTTGCTTTTCACCAAAACCAGAATTCGTTATAAACTGTGAAAACATCGCATCGAGTTCGTCGTACTGAACGAGTGCATCTGTGTACAGTTCAAGTTTTTCAAAAATAAGCGCAAGATCTTCCTGAAGAAAGAAATACCGCCGAAAGTCCCATCCGTCATGGTTGCGTTTCTCGCGATTCACACGAATAAGTTCCTCGTACTTGACAATGTTTCGATTGTAGCTGGTTAGCATGAGGAATCTGCAATAAAATGAAATAAAAAACGAATATGCGGAACAGCATGTGAGTTGGTAATTCCTGCCTTATGCGCTGCACAAGACAGCGAAATGATTCAGTGGACTTCTGCTCGAATTTGGCTGGGTTCAATACAGATATGCAACGGTCATCGTTTTTTGTTCCAAAGTCCAAACGAATTTTATCCAACACAGTTGTTCGCGGTAATAAATTTTTGGCCTTTCTAATGTCAAGCGTCTCAACAAGAAGAATCATCCAATCTGATATGCCATACGAGGTGAGGAGCTTGTGCCAATTTTCGATCTCTTCACGCGTTGTAGATTTATATAAATCAACGTCCTATTGGGTAGAGCAATAGTAATAGCTTGTAACAAGGTTTTTTTTAATTACAGCCTCAAACTTACACTACATTCTGTTATAAATATGTGTAGAACCGGGTGATCTAGGATGCTCCATTCACCCTTTTTATATTTCTCCAGTGAATCCACATTCAGCGGCTGTACCTGAGCTTCCAAACGAACATGTTTCGTCGGCCGATGAAAAGTTCGCCGCCACTCGCAAGTGTCTAACGGAATTGCCGTTACTATATGGGATTCCAATGATCTAAAAAGCGGACCAGCTCCAGAATCTACGACAAAAAATCTACTTTCCAACCACTATAAAAATAGTTTGCCAACTTACATGTAATAATTGGTTTTATATTCATAATATCCATTTTAATTTTTTTTTATAAATTTCTTTTATGCTCAACTTTCTGATAAAAAGCTGTCGAATTGCGACCACTAGAAACCACTACATCACTTTTTCACTTTTGGCTTTTTGATCAAAACAAAAGTCAGACTACTCTATTTTGCCATTTCCTAAAAGCGTCAACTGTCAAGTTATGTCAGCTGTTGTTAAATACTAACGAGTTTTTTTTTTAAAAAAATCTGCCGTAGAGTGCTTTTTTGGCTGTCAAGTTGTTCGTTTATTCCAAAAAACCAATCTACGGTAGATTGGATTTCCCCTCAAACAGATATTGATATTTTGGGAGATTTACCCCTCTTCTCATTAACTGCAACAACAACACATGCAACAAAACAATGTAAACAAAAGATTCTCGGCTTTCGTGTTCGTTTTTTCGAGAAAAAATCTACGCTCGACCGTAGATTGCTAAAACAAAAAAAACTCGACATAAATTAACTGGAACATACTATCAAACCTGACTGTAAATCATATGTCGAATTTTTTTTTATAAAAATCTACCGTAGATTGCTTTTTTGGCTGTCAAGTTGTTCGTTTATTCCAAAAAACCAATCTACGGTAGATTGGATTTCCCCTCAAACAGATCTTGATATTTTGGGAGATTTACCACTCTTTTACTAACACCAACAACTGATGTCATTTGGTTTAGGTAAAACACATCACACACACATGCAACAAAACAATGTAAACAAAACAAAACGACAATAAACTATAATATTTTGCCTGATAACCTTGCGGTCAGATTAGAATGACAGTTTGACATCAAACCAACAGTCAAGCGCTAATTGTCGAGGAGGAATGATGGACAATCAACAAAAATCTTGTTTGTTGCTCATTCTTGTTTTATTTCATAAATTCCACCAATTAGCAAAATATATAGCGATATGTTTAGAGTGTCAGTCAGTCAGTCAGGCGTTCATACTATTTTTGTGAGGGATGTCGATCAACACTTACAGTCAAGTCAGCCACTTTACTGACTGCCTGCATTGGAACCAAGGTCTGTTCCCGTACTTTTTGTAGTAAAAATTACAAAAGTGAAAATGACATAAAATATCTCAGAGAGAGCAATCACACAAAAAAGTACGGGAATGCATAAAACCACAAAATGTTAGCTTGGTAGAAACTGTCAAAATTCCGTATATGGCTTTCTTTTGATAGAAAAAATGCAAAAATACTGCACTCAATTTCACAAAAGTGAACTCGATTTAAAATAAAATATTTGGTAACATTCTTATCGTCATCGTGGCATTTGTGCGACTATTTCGACACAAATTCACATACAAAACGTGCGAGTGCAAATTTCTTTTTTCAATAAAAGCCAGAAAGCAGTGAACTTTGTTAAGAAAGTGTAGGAATGAAGGTAATAAAAATACCTTCATCTTTTAAAAAAATATATGAACCAGGTACAAATTGATCACACTTCCGCTTGAGCTTTACTGACTGCCTGCATTGGAACCAAGGTCTGTTCCCGTACTTTTTGTAGTAAAAATTACAAAAGTGAAAATGACATAAAATATCTCAGAGAGAGCAATCACACAAAAAAGCACGGGAATGCATAAAACCACAAAATTGTTAGCTTGGTAGAAACTGTCGAAATTCCGTACATGGCTTTCTTTTGATAGAAAAAATGCAAAAATACTGCACTCAATTTCACAAAAGTGAACTCGATTTAAAATAAAATATTTGGTAACATTCTTATCGTCATCGTGGCATTTGTGCGACTATTTCGACACAAATTCACATACAAAACGTGCGAGTGCAAATTTCTTTTTTCAATAAAAGCCAGAAAGCAGTGAACTTTGTTAAGAAAGTGTAGGAAAAAAGGTAATAAAAATACCTTCATCTTTTAAAAAAATATATGAACCAGGTACAAATTGATCACACTTCCGCTTGAGCTGGCCCACGCACATAAAAAAGTACGGATGTGTAGAAGTAATTTTCACCTTTCAATATATACCAATATTTAGGCCCGCCCACGTTTAAACACGGAGGGTTGGATTGAACCCAATTATTTATAAAATGAAAGGTATTTCTATTGCCTTTCATACGATTTTTTTTGAAGGTATAATTATTACCTTTTATATGATACAAATTAACATCCATCAAACCACTTAGAAAAATGCACTTCTGCAAAAAGTGCTTAAAAATTTGGAAGTCATAAGGGCATTTCCACAAACAACATTGCTGTTTTCGAGGTCTGCTCAATAGGGGCTTTCAGAATGGGTGTGTCCGAAAGCCGTAACCCCTTGGCCCCTAAAACGCACTTTAGCCACGAATTTTGGTCGCAAATAAGGGTGGAATGTGAAATGGTAAATGTGAGTTCCTATACGTACGGGATGTGTAGATTACGATTTTATTGTTGCGTCGTGGGTTTTTTTTTAGAGATTTGGGTTAGTGTAATGTTCACGACAGGATGTACTACTAAATTGCCAATTTGCGCGAATGGGTTGGTCTTTTTCACATGTAGCAGACAACTCTCCTACTCGTGACTAGGTCAAAAGTAAAAATGTCTTGCAGACTACTCAAATGCCCGTGACCAGTGCTGCTGATACTGAATGTACTTCAATCAGTGTTATACTGCTATTTCATCGGCCGTACTACTAAATGTACTACGCAATACCTAATTAAACGAAAAAAATATCTATCTGACTGTGTCCACTCTAAAGCCCAAAAGTTTGAATTGATGGGGATGAAAATTTATTAATTTATTTATTATTTTTTTAAGGTTTTTACATAACGTGTGAGATCCCAGTTGATTTTGGCGGTAATCGGACAACCGGAAGTGACAGAAGTGAAAGTATAGCACTTATGAGAAATCTGTTAATTGCAAACGAAATTAAAAAAAATTTAAAAAAAAAATAAAAAAAAATAATATATTATATAATGTAAAGATTTCGACACTTCAGTTAAGGAAATTCGTACTGTTGCCATAGCATAATTTTTTCTTGAAAATCTTACACTAAAAGAAAAAATCTTTCGCAACATTATCTCATCTTATTGAGCTCTCGCAAAAGGAAAATTCAAAACTTACAGGATTTTATGGATTTCCAACAAAATAAGCCTAAAATTGTTTGTAGTCAAAACCAAAACTAAGATCAAATTTTTTTTTTATTTTATAAAATCTTTTATTTAATAATTTTTTTTAATTGCCTGAGAAACTCGTTAAACACGTTCAGCTGTTTTGACTGTCACAAGAGCTGTCAGTTGCCTGACTACTGTCTGTTGATTGTGCTGTGACGGCTTATGGTTATAACCACGACCTTAACAATAGTGATGCTAAGCTCGGTGCCTTTCACGATTTCTTTGCAGGTATATACTCTGAAAAACTGCCTTCAGCAAACACCCATCTGAACACAACTGTCTATAATTTCGCCAGTAACTTTTTTAGCAACGCTAGAAACAGCATTATAACAGTTTTTTCGCCTACTAACTTAGCCTCAAGTCCAGATAACCCATCTGTCTTTACTAGTGCAGATGAAGTTGAGGAATTAAGACTGAATCTTAACAACAAAAAATCGGCTGGTACAGATGGTATATCAAACTTTATAATTCGTAAATGCCCCCATTATTTGGACATTAAATTATCCATAATCTTCAATCACTGCATTAATAATGGTTATTTTCCTTTAGCATGGAAAGAAGCCAAATTGATCCCATTGGCAAAAAAGAAGAGTTCCAGAGATATAAAGGATTTTAGGCCAATATCACTACTTTCAAATATGGGCAAACTGTTTGAAAAAGTCTTAGAAGGAGGGATAAATAAAGTCTGTTCCGACCAAAATATAATTCAGAATAACCAATTTGGTTTCAAGAAATATCATTCCACTTACCATGCGATTATGCTCCTTTCAGATAAAATTACACAAAACCTAAGAAATGGGCGTTGCACAGTATGTTTAGAACTAGATTTTGAGAAAGCGTTTGATTCAGTGTGGCACAAAGGTCTACTCTTCAAACTTCACCAACTTAACTTCCCTGCCTATTTAATAAAAATAATTGGAAGTTACTTGTCAAATAGAAACACCAGAGTCTTTATAAAAAATG
Organism: Nephrocerus scutellatus; assembly: GCA_947095585.1. NCBI lineage: Eukaryota > Metazoa > Arthropoda > Insecta > Diptera > Pipunculidae > Nephrocerus > Nephrocerus scutellatus. The sequence goes on from OX352761.1 coordinate 30,259,003, forward strand.
AAAGATCTGGAATAATTCCAATTTTATCGGGCGTACCACAAGGCTCTATTTTAGGTCCAACTTTGTTTAATATATTTCTTAATGACTTCCCATTTACAGATCCCTTCACGGATGAACCAGGTGCTATATTGTATGCGGACGATACAATTATTTTATCCAGCAGCGAAAGACCTCAGAAAGCCTTAGATAAGATTAAAGACAAACTCTCAGTTTTTAAAGGATACTTTCAAAACTGGGGATTGAAATTAAACTTAGACAAGTGTGGAGTAATTTGTTTTAGAAACTCTAGCGGAAAAGGTCACCATTTGGCAGTACGAGAAAGCAAAACTCTCAAGCTGGTCTTTGACCAAAAGCTCATTCCGTTAAAGACCGAGATTAAATATCTGGGTATTAATTTTCACCACAGATTTAACTTTAATAAGCACGCCAGGAAATCTCTTAATAAAGCGAGATTTGCAATCTGCACTATAAAACCCTTGTTAACTTCAAACTTTCTTTCCTCTAAAGTCAAGCTTTTAATGTACAAAACACTAATAAGACCAATTTTAACTTACAGTTTTCCCACCTGGTTTACAATCTCTCCAACTGTAGCGCAAGAAATGGAGTTATTTGAGCGCAAGATCCTGAGACACTGCACTGGAACTTTTAGAAAACTCAACAAAAAATGGATTTCTAATAACATTTTGTATGATAGAGCAAAAGTAGTGCCGCTTATGAGATACATGGTTAACCTAATGAGGAAAGCTATGTCCAATATTGAATCCCACCCAAACCCATTAGTTCGCTCCATTTTTGAGAGAAACATAAATGAGTCACTGATAGATAACTACTATCTGTCACCAGTAAATATTCTGCACGACGATTCAGCCAACCATATCATCAGCCCTGATGAAGCGGAGAACATAATTGTGCCCTTCTACTTGAAAACATCTGCTATAAATTACAGAACATAATATAATTTAGATCTAAATATAAGATTCGTACACACATCTAGACAATGAATAAAAAAAATCAGCTAAACACTATGTATGTATATATATATATAATAAATAAAATAAAAAAAAATAAAAAAATAAAAAAAAATATATATATATATAAAAAAAAAATTATTTAATTTAGTTTTTTTAGGTTAGGTTACCTTTTTATGGATTACAACACACATTTAGATTTATTTTTTTTGTTTTTTGTTATGTTAACTAGTTATAAGTGCCTATGAGGCAGAAAAAGATGTAAGCTATGAGCAAGCAAATACACTATACATATAATTAAGAGTACAAATACTATTTGTAGCTAAAAACAGCAGTATCAACATTTAAGAAAATGTCTAGTTACTTAAGAACTTTGTAATAGTTTGACATACTTACTAGTCGGCTACTGTTAAACGTCAAACTAAATGTATATAATTTGGAAAACAGTCTCAATAAAGAATTGAATTGAATTGAATTGACGGCTTATGGTTATGACAGATGTGTCGTCGTTGCTGGCAATAAAGAGGGCTATCCTTTTCTTCAGAAGAAAAATATAAATCAACGTTTTTTATATTTGTTACAAAGAAAACTAAGTATGGAACGAGCCAAATCCATATTTGGTAACAGAGATCATGAGGGATACGTAGGCAGGGAGGAACACATGGTAAGTTCAGGCTGAAGTCGACGGTGTAATGTTTGTACCAATCAGTGGGCGAATGATAAAAAATGATATGATTCTTACCTAGGTGCTAAGTGGCGACGTGTTGTAAAACGATTTTTGTCCTTTGCTCCGTTAAAAAATATCGTATTGGTATTACATTTACATACTTGCTTTCTTCAGTGCTTTGTTTGGACTATCGCTATTGGTTAGTTTCATACAAAACGTTTAATTGCTCATAGAAACGTACCAGATGAAAACTAATCAATAATCTAGAACACCAAAGAAAATAATTAAACCAATTTTTATCATAAATTATTTGAATATAGAAATTAACTGAAATGTTTCGTATCACAGAAAAAACTCCAATCAAACAACTCCGAGGAAGACATGCTGGAGCTGCCCGACCTAATGGAGGAGCTTAGCGTTATCGATGGATTACGTCCGATCCCTGGAGGACCATTCTCTGCGTTAACACCGTCAATGTGGCCGCAGGAGATCCTCGCAAAGCTTGGGCAGCCTGAGTCAGAAGCGGCCGCAGGTCCTAACGATCAACCAGATTATCGTTTCGATGAATTTGGATTCCGAGTCGAGGAAGAAGACGGCCCTGAGCAAAATTCGAAAAAAAATTTGGGGATTCCATTTATCGAAGACGCACAAAATCGCCGCAAGTGGATCGGTCATTTGGAATTTCTGTACAACAAGGAGGCAAATGACTTAACATGGGAGAATGTCGGTGTTGTTCTGTCACGCACAGAGAAACTTCGTAATATGGTTCGCGAAGGAATTCCGCATTCATTGCGAGCACAAATGTGGATGCGCCTCTCTGGTGCTCTGCAAAAGAAACACAAATCAGAGACCTCTTATCAGGATATCATCAAGGCATCAGGCAATGATGCACTTATGACATCGAAGCAGATTGAAAAAGACCTTTTGAGAATTCTACCAACGAATGCGTGCTTCAGCAATCCAAATGGAACAGGAATACCACGACTGCGACGCATTTTACGCGGTATTGCATGGCTTTTTCCAGACATCGGATATTGTCAGGGCACCGGAGTTATTGCTGCATGCCTGCTTCTCTTTATGGAGGAGGAGAATGCTTTCTGGATGATGGCTACAATAGTGGAAGATCTACTTCCCGCGTCATATTACTCCTCTACTCTAATTGGAATTCTGGCTGACCAACGTGTTATGCAGACATTGATTTCTAGCTATCTTGCTGCAGTCGACGAGACTCTCAAGAAACACGACATCGAACTATCTTTGATCACTCTGCATTGGTTCCTGACGATCTTTGCAAACGTGGTTCACATGAAGATACTAGTACGAATTTGGGATTGGTTCTTTTACGAAGGATCACTTGTACTCTTCCAACTGACACTGGGCATGCTTAAGCTCAAGGAAAATGACCTAAAGAACCTCGAGAATTCAGCACAAATATTTAATTCTCTTTCAGATATTCCGGGTGAAGTTGATGATGTCGAAGTGCTTTTCCAGCAGGCAATGGAAGTAGGTGGTTCTCTTGGCCAAACGGTCATCGACACACACCGCCGTCGCCACTTGGCCTATCTGATGGCCGACCAGGGTGGTCTTGTCGGCAATCCTGAGGCAGTTCCTAACTTACCCAAGCAACATTTGGCGAGGCGACAAGTACGAAAGAGTAAAACGATCTTACAGACGTTGCTATTCCGCGATGATTTCGATTCGGACAATCTCAAAAATAAAAACATCAGACAAACCGAGATTCTAGTTGATGTACGAGAGGCTATTCTTAAAGTGGCGCGGCACTTTATTACCATTGAACCAAAGTTAGCTGCCCACATTCAGCTTACGGCTAATTATAGCACAGCCAGTCACTCTAAGGACCATGAGAATTTTATAAATGTCTCCCGTACGAGGAGCCGCCGAGCCAAAGCTTGGCATGATTTCGAACGACACGATGACGATGAGCTGGGATTCCGCAAAAACGACATAATAACAATAATCAGTCAAAAGGATGAACACTGCTGGATCGGTGAGTTAAATGGTTTACGTGGCTGGTTTCCAGCGAAATTCGTCGACTTGCTGGACGAACGCAGCAAACTTTACACATCCGCTGGTGATGATGCGATATCGGAGACCGTCACGGACTTGGTGCGTGGTACTTTGGCGCCGGCAATTAAACAATTCCTCGAACATGGAATGAAAAGACCATCGTTTCTGGGTAGTCCTTGCCATCCTTGGCTTTTCATCGAGGAGGCAGCAACACGAGAAGTCGAAAAGGATTTCGAATCGGTCTATAGTCGCTTGGTGCTGTGTAAGACTTATCGTCTCGATGAAGACGGCAAAGTGCTGACACCCGAAGAGCTCTTATATCGATGTGTTCAAGCGATTAATCAAAGTCACGACGACGCTCACGCCCAAATGGATGTGAAGCTGCGCAGTCTTATCTGTTTGGGATTGAACGAACAGGTGCTCCATCTGTGGCTTGAAGTACTTTGTTCATGTGTGGAAATCGTTCAGAAATGGTATCACAATTGGAGTTTCATTTACTCGCCCGGCTGGGTGCAAGTCAAATGTGAACTTCGAATTCTCTCACAATTTGCTTTTAATTTAAATCCCGACTGGGAGCTACCACCAAAACAAGGCAGAGAGAATCAGCCACTAAAGGAAGGAGTTCGCGACATGCTGGTTAAGCATCACTTGTTTTCGTGGGACTTGTGAGCATAAAGGCATCGTTTAAGTTACATTACATTCCGCATTCGTTCTTGACTTTTTAAGTTAATTAAAAAGTTGGTGTGAAATGACTGTAATGGTTTGATAACAGAATCTGTTGTAAATGCCTTACATTGAGAACTACAATAGAACTAAAGACACAGATAAACTATGCGCTCATCACAAAAATGGAAAGTTTTGTTTAATGCCTTAAGTTATTGTATAAATCCAGTACCTATTGTTGTTACCTAATTTTTTAAACTTAGTTCAAATATTTATTTATTACGTTGCATTTACATAGGCAATTAATTGCTCTTTATCTCTTAAACAGCAGTGATCATCATGACCATCTTGTGTTTTCAGAATAATATGCTAATAAACTTTGCCATCCACACATAGTTCTAATAGTTTTTTATAAAACTGAACAATATATAACTTAAAACTAAAAGCAAACGTGTCTAATAGAATAATTGAATTTTTATCTTTAAAATATACATTAATGTATAATTTATGTAAATTTTAAAGATACATCTTATTTATTGTTATACTTTACATGAGAAAACTCCGAACAAAATATATGCATTGTGAAATGATTTGTTGAGTTTATCATTAATTTTATTTCAATTTGTGATATAGTAAAAATATTTTGTAGTAATAAAATAAAACAATCGCCTTTGCCTTGGCTCAGCTACACACCAAACCAAGATAATCGTCCATCAGAGTTCCGATTGCAAACTAAAAATGGAAAATGTTGAGAAATTAAATTTAAAGCTTTGAAGATTTGCTTACAATTCCTGTTGCGTCCACTCGAGTGCCGACAATTTTTAAGCGAATTTTATCCTCACCAGAAATAACGACGTCTTCATCTTTGGATTTGTAGCACGGTGGATTACCATTCGGGCAGAACTGCATATCAGCGGGAATTGACTGAATTTTGTTTTAAAGGCAAATTATGTTATATTACAGAAAATTTCCTTCACACACACCACAAACTTACATGATGTGAGATAAAACATGAAAGTGGACCAATTTCTGCAAACATTCCAACCTAGAATTCGATAGTCAAAGTAAGTACTAAGCATTAAGGTATGTCACAAACAAACCTTATTAATTTGTTTCACAACGGCATCCAGAACTTCGCCTTTAAAAGGTCTGAAGACTATCGCCTTGTACTTGACTGGATAAACGACAAAACCTTGTCCCGGCTGGATGACACCGGAACCAATCTGATCTATTGTTGTGACCGCAATAACGAACCCGTATTTACCTGTACATGTTCCCTCAACTTCTGTGTACAATTTTTGTTTGACTGTTTCCAATAGTTGCGGTCCGAAGTATCGTGGATGCAACAGGATCTCGTGTTCAAGGGATATCTGCAAGAAGAGCCTTCGCATTAAAAGTAAATGAAATGATAATATTTGCCGACTTACGTGGTAAAACATTCTAGTTTGTTTTATAAATAATTAAAAAAAGCCACTAATCAGTGCAAGCAAATAAATAAACAATTGCCGAGAAAAACAATGCGTCGTCCGTCGCGTTCGTAGCTGGCAAATGACAACAGAAACTGTCAAACAAAAGTCATAAGAAAATCTTAAGGTCGCTTTTAATTATCATTTTTTTTCGAAGATTTGATTTCGACAGCTATTATATGAATACATACAAAAAAAAACATTTGCTGCGTTGCTTTGGCTAATCAAGCTTGGCTTACAACAACAATCGCTTAAGCATAAACCCGAAAATAAATCCAAAAAGTTTTTAGGATTTATAACTAAAGCCATTTTTTAGTTATAGCGCTCACCGTAAGGCGCTGTTTTGTTTAACACACATATCAATTTAAAAAAATCGAAAATTTAAAGCCAAAAGCTGTTGCTTTGTAAAGCTAAGCCGGCTTTGCCAAAGGAACGCAGCAAATAATCATCTTTTTCTATGATCGTTACGAATTTTTTATTAATTTGTAAAATAAGCCAGACCGCAAAAACTGATAATTTGGCGATTATAACCAAAAAATACAACGTAAAAATAAAAGCACTGTTATTATTATTTATTAGACAGTAAACGAAGTTTTTATGCACGCTTTTACATATTATAAATTTTCATTTTAAAAATCGTGCAACGTAAACGTAACCCAAAAGTGAAAAATTCAGTTATTCACAAAAAAAACTAGAAAAATTATAAAGTTAACTGGATAACAAAAGTAGTAATAGGTTTTTACATCATATCTAACGGGTGTTTTTTTAAGAGGTTGCCGATTTTTTTTTTGAATAAAACACATATAAAATTATGAAATGACCAAAATTTTTTTTTATTTGGTAGATAATTTTTTGGCATTTAACATTTAAACACAATTTCTGACATATGGCTACCACGACTATTTTTCACAAATGTAATTTTTTTTTTTTTTTTTTTTTTTTTTTTTTCATAATGATTTGCCAAACAATACTGAGTAGAAATGCCACTTTGAGCTGTCAAAACAACTGTCATAAAATAAAACGACATCTATCGGAAAAACAAACCTCCCAAAAAAACACCCGTTATATACTAATAATAAAGAAAATGTAAATATTTTACTTTTTAAGTTCGGGCTATTATAAATCCGAATCCCTATATTTATCATCTTTTTCATTATCGACGAGTGTCAAACAAAACGATAAGATCTAATTATGTATTTAATTTATTTTGCAGTTGTTGATGTAAAATGTGATAAAAAAATTTATTTATGATGGCAGGAACAGTTTGCTATAATTGAATTTATGTTAATGTTTTTGATTTATTAATTTGAATAAATAAACTGACGTGAAAAGGGTGATTATGAAGAATATTTCATACTTAACTTTTGTTGTTATGATTTAAGTTTGTATCTGTATCATATTTCATATCGAACAGTTTAGTAAAAGAAGCAATGCTCATACACGTAAATTTTTAAATCTTTTCCGGTCTTTTATAACCAATTCATTAAATATGGGTCTCTGGCATTTTCCTCCAATATCGCGTCGTATAAAATACTTACGACATCGAACACTTCTCTTTTTCTTCGTTTTTTTTATTGCTACTACAATTACGCTTGATTGACATTTGTGGCGTGCGAGAAAAAATGAGCAGGACGGCTGTTAAATAGAAATTGACGAGAGAAGTAGTATTTTTTTCAATGTTAACATAAATAACCATGTAACTTTAAATAACTATAACATTCGTTTAGTGTCAATCTCTTCTGGCTAACCACAACTTCAATTTAACTACGTCGGCTTACTTTGTCTCGCACGTCTCAAATGTAAATTTTACATTAAGCACAATAAAACAGAGGTGGGCAAAATGGATATCTTGATTGTATTGAATCATTTGGTTCAGTCACGACGAAGAGCTATTCATTTCGTTCGTTTCGTTCATTTCGGAGTTCTGTATTGCAGAAAGTTCACTTAGAACATACGTATACAAACGAGATAAAACACAACAAAACTTTTAAATATCTCGGAAAATAAGCACTCTACAGAAAAAATGTCCAAGATCAAAATTAATCATTCCGCGGGGGAAATAAATTAGTGCTAAAATTAGTACCCCCTTTTAGGTGGTGTGGTGGTAACTTTTGAAATTTAAAGTGGATGAGAGTGAGCCATCAGCCATAGATACCCAATGGCTCAATCCTCAATGTTTTGTTCATCACGGTCTGTTCTGTGTTGCCACAAATATTAAAAACAATACTGTTCCGTTCAATCTTTAATACGAACGAGCTATACCGCTCTTTTGATTCACTATAGAATAGAATCGAAGAACCAGAACCAGTGAGTGAGTGATTAAACTGAGCCACTGAAGACTGAACAGAACGATTGACATTTTTGATCACTACTGTTCCGTTCATTTCGTATGAGGTGTACCGCTTTTGGTTCACTGTACTGCTCTATTCAGTACGAACGAAAATTGTTTGTTTTGGTTGAAATTTATTTTCGCTAAATGCAAAATAGCACAACGCTTTTCGATATAATTAGATTTAAACTGAGATGACGTTTTGACAACATAATACTACTTACAAGATAACAAAAACCGCCATTTTGAGTTTCAAAATTTATCTCGTTTCCATGAAAGGTTCATCCAACCTTGGATGTTTAGCAATATTGGGAACGGGGTTGAGTTTAGTTTTCGTTAAACTCAGTTTGAACAAAACAAAAATACCTTGTTAGAATATAGTTGAAATTCAAAATGGAGATTTTAGATTAGAAAAAAAATTTAAAACAACCCTCTTCAATGCAGATTCTTGAAATCGTAGTAGTAGGTATTTTCGTTCAGTTTTAACTAAGTAACGACAACTCAATTCAACCCTGTTTCCATTTTTGCTAATTTAAACGATACAATAATAGTGTACAACAAATTTAATTTACATTTACAATTTTTTATTATGTTTCACTCCAAAATATCACATCATGTTGCATGTAATTTTTTTTTTCTTCTCAAAAAGTGTTCCTATTCTATATATATTATGGTATATAAATATAGAATAGTTCCCATGCATTTTTTTAGTTTTCTGTTAAAAGGTGCAGTTTCGCTGTGCAAGGTAAACATGTTATTTAAGAAAAAATCTGTAACAGCTAAAATTTTTGGAGTTTTCTCCTTAAGAATCGATTTATTACAAAATTACACAAAAAAATTATATGGTGAGTGAAATAGAGTGGTAACAAATCGAACGCTAACAAAAGCGGTAATAAAAAGTGAAGTCGTTAGTTTTTGACCTTTCACACGACCTATATAGCTGATATCTTGTGAGCAGCTATATATCACACACAATTTTTGATATTCCGGGTGTGACGCGTGTTGCCCGTCATGTGTGGCGCGTGTAATGCATGAAAGAGTGGAACTGGTATATAACGATTACTTGGGAACGTAAAAGTTTAAACGCAAAAATTGCGTTTTTCAAAATATTCGCCTTTAGGAACTATACACTTTTCCATACGCTCACACAAACCATTTATCGAAACACTTCTTCCAGTCCGAAGATGAAAGCTCCAAAACATGGTTTTTAAACGCTTCAACCGCTTCTTCAAGCTATAAAAATCGTTGTCCACGCATCTTATCTTTGATTGTTGGGAAGATTTGATGACCAATCAATTCGATCGTTTGAGTGCTCAAATACTCGCTTGTTTGATGTGATGTGTGTGAGTTCGCATTATCGTGATGCAAAATGATTCGCAGATTTGGGATGTTTTCTCTCAATTTGTTTTTTAAGAGCCACGGTAGCCACATGACCGGTTTTCCTGAAGAAACACGCCCATTTGCTTCCCAACGCTCCGAGCTTGCACAACTTTTGTTGGATTTTCTTCGAATTAGAAGACCCAAACAGTCGATTGCCCTTTTTTTCCGGCTCATACGCAAATATCTATGACCCTTAATAAATTTCATTAAAAGTCATTTTTTGCTATCTAGCACCGTTCTCGAGATAAAAGTTTTTTTTTAAAAAAAAACTCACCCTGAATATGAAAATCGATTCATAAGGATTTAAAGCTGTTATGACATTACCTTTTTTTTGGGATTGTAAATCGGCTAAAAACTAGCGGCGGATAAACGAGATCCAAAAAGTTGCGAAAAGTTGTGTCTATCAGTAATACACTTGTGTTTGAAATGTGAAGAAAGGGTTAATTTTAAAAAATTCATATGGGCACCCCTCGGTCCCTAAGCCCGTTCACTCAAAAACAGGTGTTAAGAATTTGAAGAACATTGGGTTAAAATTTAAAAAAATTATATGGGGACGCCTCGGGCCTCAGGCCCCTATCACCACAAAATTTTTACAAAAAGTCTTGTACATCGGAGTTAGACATGCATAAAAAATTTGAAGAAAATCTGGAAATTTTTGTAATTCATTTGTATGGGAGCCGAACCCGAGGCCCGAGTGGCCCCAAATTTTAATAAAAAGCGTTGTCCTGGGAAATACACATGTGTCCAAAGTTTGAATAAAATCGGGCTTTAGTGGGTTAACAATTGATCACAAGATTTTGTGTGTCCGCCAATCAACCAGCCAGCCAGCCACGGGCACGCGAAATTAATATAGAGAATTTAAAAGTTAAAATTGTTCATATAAATTCTCTAATTACGAAAAGTATACTGAATTCCCCTATATATGCTGAAAAATAAAAACACATTCGAAGCAATGCAACCCAACATCAAAACAACCCAATCATGTCATCTTAGTATGACATGATCTGATGCCGCTATATTTGAAAAGAAATTTGTTGAAAAAAAAAAAAATATACATGTGTGCGAAATTTTGGGCTTTGGGAAGTGGGTTAAAAATTGATCACAAGATCCGACCAGCCAGCCAGCCAGTCCGCCAGACACGGGCACCCGAAGTTAATATAAGGCGTTTTTTATTTGCGGAGGAATAAGGAATTAGAATTTGAAAACCAGCACAACAGCAGGTTTTCTTATTCCAAAGAAGGAATAAGATAGTGCAATTGTTGTTGTAATTCCTTATTCCTCGGAAAATGAAATACAGCTATAGAGAATTTAAAAAGGTTGTGTCTTAACAGCTTAACTCCAGTCGAGCGTCGCAGCTGATACGCACTTTTTTTTAAAAAAAAAAATTTGAAGACTATAATTTTTATTAAATATTATTCTAGTTCACAGTTTCATTAAAGTCTTCATAATATTTGTATATATTACTAGCTGTTCCCGGGCGCTTTGCTACCCGCCCACTGACGCCACGTCTACTTACCCCCGCGTTTCCCAGTTGCCCCATCCCACTGACCCCCGCTCACTGACCTCCCGCCCTATGACCTCCCGCCCACTGACCACCCACCCATTGACCTCATACACACTGACCCACCGCCCACTGAACTCACACCCACTGACATCACACCCACTGACCTCCCGCCCACTGACCACCCACCCATTGACCTCATACACACTGACCCACCTCCCGCTGAACACACACCCATTGACCTCCCGCCCACTGACCACCCGCCCACTGACCACCCACCCATTGACCTCATACACACTGACCCACCACCCACTGAACTCACACCCACTGACCTCACACCCACTGACCTCACACCCACTGACGCCACGCCCACTTACACCCGCGTTTCCCGGCTGCACCATCCCACTGACCCCCGCCCACTAACGCCATGCCCACTTACACCCGCGTTTCCCAGCTGCCCCATCCCGCTGACCCCCGCCCATTGACGCCAGCGCCACCTATCGGGTCCAAATTTTGTCAACGACTTTCTTTTTATTTAAATATTATATGGTGTGAATTTGAGCCAAAACGTTCCATAAATAAGAATTTTCGGAAAAAAACGATACCAGCGCCACCTAGCGGGGCTTTTAAACCTTTTAAACCTTCCCGTAGCAATTACAAACAAACTCGCAGAAGGAAGTATCCAATTTGGTCCAACCGTTCTCGAGTTTTAGTCAGTCTAACGCACAGCAATTGATTTTTATATATATAGATTCAAGAAAAAATTATAATAATTTATACATCTAAGTACGATATCCTAGAACCGTTTTCCCATTTATCAATAAATGTGAGTCTATTTTAAAATTAATTTAATTGCAAATGTTAAAAATTTAAGTAGTATTTACACTTAAGAAATATACAAATTGTAACTGATAAATAAGGATTTTTCCAATTTGCCGATTCTAGAAACGTATTATTTACAGATTCTAATTCACAGAAAAGTCTTCGAGTTAATCGCGACAGACATACAAAAATAAACTAATTAATGACATACCTTACCTATAGAAATTACCATACCTTAAGAAATTTACTTTTATATTAATACTAGGAAAACTATGACAAAAATATTTGCATAAATAAATGCATAGCTGGTTATTGTGTTTCACTGAATCAAGCAAACGAATAACCAACACGTAAAATTTTTTAATTTAAGTTCTCTTATCGAAAATACACATATGTGCACACAGTTTAAGAAAATCGGGTTTTTGCAATTGGATTAAAAATTGATCTGAAGATTTGGTCTGCCTGCAACAAACTCACAAACAAACATCTGATTGCAAAGATTATATAGAAAATTAAAAAAAAATAAAATTTCACAAAAAAATGTGGAACGCTTCACGATTTTGCGTGTCATCCTTGCGCAGGGGCCATGCTAATCTTCTCTGTATCGTTCCAATTTTAGTATATGTTCTGCCGAAGCAAGAACAAAAGCTTATCTGTAAATTTTTGTTATATACAATAGACAAGCTGTAAAAAAATATGGGAATTATAAAAGAAAAGAAAATTATTTAGGACAACCTCCTTTTATCATTTCACATTAAGAATAACAAAGAACACACAACTACACAAATATTTTATTCCTTTATGCACGAACAATTGCCCGCGATAGCTTCTGTCCCTCGCAACTACTTTGGACAATTCTTGTGAGTAGGTACGTCTTTGCGGCACACATATACAAACATATAAGTTATCTTCTTTAAATATAAAGAATAGATGCTGCATTCCATAATGCCCGAGGAGCTGCTAGCAATAGCTTCTCTTGCAGCTACTTTAGACCTTTCTTATGTGTAGCGACTACTTTGCGCCACAAATAAACTCAACTAAACGTTGCATTCCATTTATCATCTACTCCTAACCAAATTGAATAACTTGAAAGGCATAATGGAATACAGCAAGCAAGTAAATTTCATGGCTTGATAAATCACACTTCTTGTTTATCTTCTACACTCAAATAAAACTATGTGCGCATAAAACAAAAACTTTGGAATTAGTTCTTCTCCACTGATTTAATAAACAAATAGCCAACAAGCACGATTGCATCTTTCAGTGGGTTTATGAGGGTTGCAAACGTTTCATCAAATAATTTTTGAATTTCTGTACATGGGAGTTTCAATTGCAGTATAAGTGGATTCTTGACCGAAAGTGCAAAAACCTACCATGTTAGTGTAGTCACAATCTATGACAACTTGTACGAATATATATATATATACTTTTTTCTTAAGAAACTAACATTAAGATTTCATATCTTAAAAAACTAAGTTTTTATCTTTTTCCAGTGCTCAAAATATGTTTTTTTTAGGTATTTACATTTATATATTAAAATTTATTTATAAAAAATGTTTTGTCAATCAGTGGCGGAAGTATTTGGATTAAATCGATTAGAACAACGACGATTAAGCAAGTTAGTATATAAAGCGTTGGGATGTCTTGTTAACCGTATAGATAAGCAAAGGCATTGTGATGAAATGTCTCCCTAGACTGTGGAAACTTCGAGATCTCTCTCGATTTTGGCGTTTTTTACAAACCACGGTGGTTTAGCTATATTTCTTAGGATTGTTGATTGTACGCGTTGTATTTTGTCCATGTTCGAACAGGCAGAAGTACTCCATAGTTGAATACCATAAGACCAAATTGGTTTTAGGATTGACTTATAGAGCAATACTTTATAACCAAGACTGCGACGATTTATCTAGTAGCCAATGCATTTTAGCCGCTTTTATTTTTATATTTTGGTTTTTTCCTTTGAGAACAATAATTGCATATCCTTTCTACAAAAATCATACTTAAATTGCAACGTATTGGTAAATTGGTAACATATGATGAACACAGCAATTATAATTATAAGAAATAAGGTACGATGTCACATGTGGTTTCCGTGGTGTAGTGGTTATCACATCCGCCTAACACGCGGAAGGCCCCCGGTTCGATCCCGGGCGGAAACAGTTTTTGCTTCCACCTCGTTTTTTTCCCTTGCTAAATGAATTTAAAGATAGACCGGAGCAAGAAATAACAATTAGTTTTTTTTATGGAGGTATTAAATTTAATTGGCAATTATCATCTTTTAATGTTTTTCTCTATCTCTTCGCTGAATTATGCTATGTTAAGAGGCATGAATCTTCATATTTACATAAATGAGACTATTAATAGTAGTATTAACATACGTTAAGACGACAATTAAAAAACAAGTGCGATTGTTGTTAAAAAAAAGTTATGTTTTATAATTTTCAACCGTATCCACATTTCGATTAAAAATTTTTTTTTTCTTGCGTTCGTATGGCAGGTACCAGTAAAAGCTGACTGAAGAAGATCCAGAAACATTTTGTGGAAGAAGAAATCGTTTACATACAGAAATTGACGCGGTCAAAGATTTGTGCTGTGGCTTATGAGTAATATGGTATTTATGCAAGATTATAATACTTTGTCACGACTTTTCTAGTCGGGCCAAAGTAATTGATTATTCGGAGACAAGGTAAATAGTATTAAGAAACAACAGAAAGTGGTTATAAGTCAATTTTTTCGTCTTTCGAGATATTAAAAAGATGGGATTATTTCTATATACGGGATCGGTATTTGTAATTACATATGTACAAGGTCAAATCGGATGACCAAAAACTGGTTTATGCAAATAAAGGGTTTTTCAATGGGGTCAAAACAATGTATTGTTTTAATACAAACGCACCATTAAACTTTTTTTTATCATGGTGAAGTTCACGAACGAGCAACGTTTTAAAAATTACTACCGAAATTCGGAGTCGATCAAATTAACCCGACTTTATTCAAACTTGCATCACTCTGTAAAAGTTTGGAAGTGATCTGGCCCTAGCGCCGAAGGCTTTCGTATTTTTTTTTTTCAAAGTTTAGCCGATTTTATTCAAACATTGCACACGTGATCTCCGATCACAACACTTTCTGTAAAAATTTGGAAGTGATCGTGCTCGAGGGGCTCCCATATAAATTACTGCAAATTTAGATAATTTATATGAATTATTTCAATTTTTGTGGGTTGGGTCGAGCCTTGGAATTTCGTCTGCTCAAGCTTTTTAACTGGTTAGACTCGTGTGGAATATTGTTACTAGTCATGTACTATCAGAGCGTGGAATTACTTACCAAAGATGGGATGGTAGAGAGGTTGCAGAACATTCTACAATCACGTTGTCTAAGCACGTTGTTGAAGTTCTTGATTGGACTTGAAAGTGCTCCGTAAACGTTTGCTTCGCTTGACTTATCAGTGGAGCAAAGGAGGTTCTAGAAGCAGGAGATTCGTAGTTCAAATCCCCAAAGAAAGACCATAAATCCTTTTCATGGTCCCACCTCTAGTGAAAATCCGAGAGTAATAATTGTAAATAATAATTGGCATTAAATTGTAGGTTCATTCCCTTTGTTATTTGTATGCAAAATATAATACGCACAACACAAATGATCGCGAGAAGCTAGGTGTATATTGCAAATGACAATGTGTGTTCGTATTTGGTAAAATGGAAGAAAAAATTTACATTTTAACATGAAATAGTGATGTATATCAAAAAAAAAATTTGTACATAAATCTCTTTAGCCTCTTTTTTAAGAACTTGACATTAAATTATTTTATTTATGGCTCGTTTTATTTGGGTTTTGAAGTAATCATTTCTGTTTTTCTTTCTCTTTCTCTTTCTCTCTGGGTACGTAATTTTTTTAATTTTCAAAGCAATAGCTGTATTTTATTTGCCGAGGAATAAGGAATTACAACACAATTGCACTGTCGAATTCCTTCTTTGGAATTGGAAAACCTGCTGTTATTAGCTGTATTTTATTTGGAATCCAAAAAAGGAACTCGAATGTCAAAACCAGCCAAAACCAGCCAAACAGCAGGTTTTCAAATTCAAAAGAAGGAATTCGGCAGTGCAATTGTTGTTGTAATTCCTAATTCGGATTCAAATAAAATACAGCTAATATCTTGAAGTCTCTGTTTGATTTTACAAACGAATCCTAAGGAAAAAAATTTAAAAAAAAATTATATGGGAACACCTCGGGCCTCAGCGCCCGATCACTCCAAAAAATTTACATAAACTTTTGTCCATCGGAATAAACATATGTTTAAAATTTAAAGAAAATCGGGCTAATTTTTAAAAAATTTATACGGGCACCCCCAGGGCCCATTCGCTCAAAAAATATCCAAAAAGTTTTGTCCATTGGAGATACACATGTGTATAAAATTTTACAAAATCGGGTTAATTTTTATTTTAAATTTGTATGAGGCCGCAGGACCCCAGGGCCCGGCGTCTGTAAATTTTTTACAATAGGTGTTGTCCATCGGAGTGTATAGAATTTAAAGAAAGTCGGGGTCATTTTTTTTTAAAAACATTTTTGGTGCCGCGCCCGTGGTCTCCAAAAAGTTTTGTCCATCGGAGATAACAGCGTGTATAAAATTTGAAAAAATTCGGGTTAATTTTTTTAAAAAATTTGTTGGGGCCCCATGACCCTGGGATCTTCAATTTTTTTTCAAAAAGTGTTGTCCATCGGAGATACACGCGTATATAAAATTTGAAGAAAATCGGGTTAAGTTTTTAAAATATTTGTTGGGGTCCCAGGACCCCGGAGCTTGGGATTTCCAAAGTTTTTACAAAAATTGTTGTCAATGGAGATACACACGTATATAAAATTTGAAAAAAAGCGGGTTAATTTTTTTAAAAAAAAATTTTGGGGCACCACGACCTGGGTCTGTGTGGTCTCCAAAATTTTTACAAAAAGTGTTGTCTATCGGAGATACACATTTGTATAAAATTTTAAGAAAATCGGGTAAATTTTGTAAAATATTTGTATGGGAGCCGCCCGACCCCAAGGTCCGGGTATTGTGAAAGTATTGTCACCGGAAATATACATGTGTGCAAAATTTCAATAAAATCAGACTTTGGGAAGTATAGGGAATTAAAAAATGAAAATTGTTCTTGTAAATTCTCTAATTAGAGAATAATTGAAAAGTTTGATTTGGGCTAGTTTTGAAAAAATTTATATGGGAGCCCCTTGGCCCTAGGCCTCGATGTTGTCACCGGTCACATGTGTACAAAATTTTAATAAAATCGGGTAATTTTTTTTAAAAATGCCGACTTTTTGAGATATTTGCAAAAACTCCAAAAACTGTCCAAGTAAGCTGCCGCTTCCGGTTGGCCCATTTCCGCCGAAATTAACTAAGACCTCTCAATTTACGTAAAAAGCTTAAATATGAATTTTCATTCCCATAAATTTAGCCGTATGGGCTGTACAGTGGACACAGACAGATAGACAGAGATTTTTTGTTTTTCGCTTTTTCTGACTCAGGAGATACGGAACTGGGAAATGCAAAAATCCCGAGTTCGAAAATTTTCATAATTACTAGTTAGAAATAATAAATTTGGCGACATTTTGAAAACTTTTTCTGTTCTCTACTCTGTAACGAGCGAAGATACTTATCTATACTTTTTATGTAATAAAAATTAGCATTAAATTATGTAATCAATTAGCTGAATGCTGGCTAATTGAATTCCAAAGCAAATTCAAATTGAATGCAAACTCGATTTTCAAAATAGTTTAGTAGCAAAGCAGGAGTATTCAATTTTTACAAAACTATACTATTAAACGCTTACAAACAAATTTATTAATTGGGTTGGTGGTCCTATCATGACGTTGATCTATTGACCTAAAAAATCCTCCTTTCCTTAGTTCATATATGAATCATCACTGTGTCTCTGTCGGGAATTACCAACTAACAGCGAAAACAATTTATAACATCAGATTAACATGAATGCATAGGAGGATACTTTGCATACTGTGATATTTGCATGTTGAACGGCACTACTAAAACCGTATACAAACCACAGTCTATTTATTTCAATTTTGTCAGTATCTAGTTTAGTATCGGCAGCCCAAATGTCCATCTGAACCAAAAGGTAGAGCTGAAAGATATGAGTACTGGTCAAGTTGCATCCAATAATTATTACGAGTACATAATACTCGTATATCATTTTTGAATTTTCGCAACGCGCAACAGCAAACAACAGCAGAAGCAAGCAAATCGCACTGACCGTCGCACCGGATTCTGCGAAACACTTGAGCCTGCCGTCTCAGAGAGTATGTGGATCCATCCAGCACATTAGTGGCTTGACTGCGACCGTGAACGGAATGAAATTAGAGTTCATATTATTAAAGTAATTGGTTCGCTGCCCGCAACGAAATAATAAGTAAATAAATTAATTTCACATACAATTTAATAACGCTGAGACAATCTTCAAATTAATAAAAGGTTAAAAGTGTATATTAGAAAAATAATTAAAAATATATCTTTCGAATCTTCTTCCATTTTTTCCTACTTAAAAACTTGTTATTACGAAAATGCAAATTGCAAAAAAAACCAATTAGTGAGAGAACTTGTTTTATTTTCGGGATTTTTCGTGGTTTTTAGTGAAAAAAAAGTAAACGCTGAAACTACAAAAAAACTGTGAAATGTGGTGTTTACTGCTTAAATACAGCTTAGCGCAATTTCGCCCAAGATCACTCTGTTTATTTGATGTTTACTTTCTGATTAGCTAAAGTTAAAGTAAAGGTCATCATTTTGCCGATAAACTATGTTAACAGCATTTTAATGCTACCAACTGAAAACCTGTTTTGCTAACATTTCGTGCATTAGCTAATTCATTTCCTCCGTACTGAAGACAAGTGGTCATGAAGAATAATTTAAAGGTTCTCTTCTCATTCTCATTAATCGAGGATAGATATATAAGCTGCAGTTTATTGGCACAGGAGTAGGAACAGCATTTTGCTTTCCCAATAAATTGAACAAGAATGGTTAATTTTCGTACTACTTTGCCTTTTTCCACTTTTTAAAGAATTATTCTTGGGTATATTCTAAGAAAAAATCGTTCTGCAGTTCACATCTCTCTAATGTTCACATCATTTATCGGGGATTGACGAAAAAACTTACTTTGGAAGACCCTGGCCCATGTTAACGGAAATTTCTCTGTTCATACTAATGGTAGAAACTTCGCTTTGGACTTTGTTTTTAGCCTTTGCCTTTTGAGTTTCAGGTTTGAGGATGAAATACTAGCCTTTGTAACTGCGTTTAAATAAAGTTGATATCTTATTTGAGTCATAAGATATCTAATTTCAATGCCTGTTCCATTTTTCCATGCTAATTTTTTAGTTTGAAGTGAACTTTCTTCAGAAAATGTGTAATAAACATAACATTTTATTACTTCTTTCTTATGAACGAAACATACATAGATTTTATGATACTTGGGATGCTGGTTTTCCCAAGCAGGTAAAATTAAAAAAAAAAGATTTTTTGGCCTTAAGCTCCACAGGCTTTGAATTAAAATGATTTTATGTGGTTTTAGATAATTTTTATTTTATGTGTATACTTTAACAGTTATAACAGGTGCTCAAAGGTTCCTCCATGGTTTTGTATGCTTGCTAGAGCCCGTTTTTACATTTATATTAATATATTAATAATTAATACATTAATACATTAATACATTTTATATTAATAAATATGGAAATCTTAATGTACAGTGCACATATGTATGTCTTTTATATGTTTCCATGCCGTTCATCCAATCACGTTTAAACTTTGCCTAGGGGTTTTATACCATAACTCCTAACGTTTCGTTATTGGAAGTGGCCCGACTCCTGGCAAGGCGTCGCCATACGCATTTTTTTACATATACATATATATACATTTTACATATTCGTACATTGATATGCATTTTTTGGAATAGTATATAATATATTCCAAAATAGTTTGCTATTTTGTTAAAATAAAAAATATTTTATTTTCCCGGACCACGCCCGGGTGTTTTATTATTATTGCTTTGCTGAAGGTGAAACTTCCACTTTATTTATCAACTGATGAAAACTAAAGCTAATACAAAGTATGACAAAATTTGTTGGCGAAACTACTTGCTCGATGCAGTTGCTGATATGATGATGCAACTGTGTGTAGTTTGTGGAATTTTATCTGGTACTTTGAAATAAACTGATGTGCAATTCTCCGAGTTAGCTGAACTGACGTGTTTATTTATATGTACATTTGTATTCTTAAAGTTAACACAAATGGTTGCGAGAAGCCAGGCCTTGGACCGCATGGTCTGTCGCGCCGTTATTACTATTATTCTTAAAGTGATTCTTTTTTGGTAACGATACCAATATGGTACTATTATGTTAAAATGCGGATTTTATTAGGCATTACTGATAAATATTTATTTTGACGGGACAACCTCTCATTTTACATGGAATAAGGGGTACATGTTCAAAAAGTTCAATGTTAAATGTTACACTGTTATGAGATACTGTTATGTCCCTGTTAGGTGAGACACTGTTATGTGCCACGTTAGTCTCACTTAACCTGTTATGGCACTATTTTATGTATCGTTTTCTATAGTTTTACTTTCTTTTACATAGTAAAAGAAAGTATAGTATCATCAAAATTTTCGAACTCGGGTTTTTTGCAGATTTACCTATTACCGTATCTCCAGAGTCAAAAAAGGCGAAAATAAAAAATTCTCTGTCTGTCTGTGTCCACTCTACAGCGCAGACGGCTGAACTTATCAGAATGAAAGTTTAAGCTTTTTATATAAATTGTGAGGGGCCAGATGATTTTGACGGAAATCTGACAACCGGAAGTGACAGTTTGCTTAGACAGTTTTTCGAGTTTTTGCAAATAACTCAAAAAGTATAGCACTTATGAAAAATCTGTAAAGTGGAAAGAAATTTAAACAAAAAAATAAAAAAAATTTAAGTTTTTTTTTTAAATAATTTAATATACATTTACTGAAGCCCCATACATAAAAGAAAGTCGTGCTGTGCCCACACCTCAATTTTTTTATATATGTATTTCTTTTTTTATATTAACTTGTTTGATTTTACATCAGAAATTATGAAAACTATTCGCTCTGACGTATCGTTAGATTGAGCCAGAGATAAAACAATACTTTGCCACTTCAATGAAATTTGGAAATTGATCAGTGCCACAAATTTGTTCTAATATTATTAAAATCTTTATTCTTCCCTTTTTAAAATTAAATTCTTTAAAATTCCCACGAAATAGGGAACAAATCAACGACTGGAACACTGAACAGGGAAATCGACAACTCAAATCAACTCTGGTGGTAAGGTCTCTAACTAAAAGCAGAATAGAATTATTTCATTCTCTATAGGCGTATTTTATTATCCGAGGAATTAAAATTTGAAAATAAGCAAAACAGCGCCGTGGCTCAGTGGATAAGAGCATGAACTTCTGAGCAGGGGGTTCGTGGTTCGAATCCTAGTAACACCAAAAGTATTTTTCACCTCTCGCGAATGGGTGACAAACGTTCCGAGAGTAATAACTTGTCACGGAATGCTTCTGAATTCGCCGTTCGGATCCGGCATTAAATTGTAGGTCCCCTCCATTTGTGTGCAAAAATATACATGCTCAACACAAATGGTTGCGAGAAGCAAGGCCTTGGACCGCAATGGTCTGATCGCGCCGAATATTATTATTATTATTAACTTCGCGTCCGAATGTGTTTGTTTGTTTGTTTGTCATAAAATTTTGTGATAAATTTTTAATCCAAAATGCCAATAATATACTTTGAAAATTTCATACAAATCGGTTGGTAAATGTAAGTTTCCATAAATAACAACGGCACAACATAATATGTTTATCTATATATATAAAAAGAAGTGTACATTTTGATTGACACTCCATAACTCGAGAACGGCTCAACCGATTGCCATAACATTTTTAGGGAAGGTGCAGGGAGGAGTGATGATGGTTAGTTGAAATCCAAAATCGGTCCAGCCATTATCGAGTTATGATTTTTTTCCTGAAATGAACTCGCTCTTTCTAAAACAACCACAAATACACGTGAAATCGAAAAGTGAGACTTTGTATGTATGTATGTATGTATGTATTTATGTCCGATATGGACTGCCAAACCCTTCAACCGATCGCGTTCTAACTTTGCATATGGGTTTTCTACCATAATAGGCACTAAATAGGTATATTTTGAAAGTGGTCAGACTCCTAGGTCAAGGGGTCACCATACACATTTTTTTTATTTTGTTTACAAATTGCATGTTTTTATAAATCGACCGCGTTCAAACTTTACATAGGGGCTTTATACCATAATGGGCACATAAACGGCATATTTCGAAAGTGGTCAGACTCCTAAGTCAAAGAGTCTCCATAAGAATTTTTTTATTGTTTCTACAAATTGCATGTTTTTATGAATCTACCGCGTTCAAACTTTGCATAGGGGTTTTATACCATAATGGGCACATAATAGGTATATTTTGAAAGTGGTCAGACTCCTGGGTCAAAAGGTCACCATTTCACAAATTGCATACAGGTGTTTTAAAAAAATAAACCCGATTTTCTTCACATGAGTCACGAAAACTGCATTTGTTTGATTAGTAGTTATTTTATTTTACACACAGGGAATGTAAAATAATATCAGCCACATTTTTAAACTGAATTTTTAGAATTTTTAAGATATATTATTGGCAGTTAGGGGAAAGTTATAGGTATATATGGAAGGGGAGAAAGGTAAAATTTTGACATGAGATTTACAAACGTATTTTTAAAAAAATGTCAACGTAAATTACGTGAGGGAAAGTTGTAGGCTATAGTACTCCCGTCAACCCGGGGGTTCATGTGTGCGGGTCGCAAAGCGCCCGGGAACAGCTAGTTATTTATATAGATAACAGACTATTCTTAACAGCCCTTGCTTCGAAGTACTCGTTAAGTATATGCATCAATTAACATCGACTAATGAAGGAAATAAAAACGTATATAGTTTTACTAAATTACCATTAAAATTATGAACTTTTACAGCATTAAACAAGTTAATAATAATTATGGTATAAAAATACAGAAAAGTACAAAAAATCGCATATAAGACTACGTTCAAAATTATCACTTACTTCCTCATACTGCATGCTTGACAGGATATCGAAATTACTTATCTTTCCAACCTTAGGGGCTGGCGGTGAAAATTAAAATTCCGTCCCCGCGTTAACGCGTGTGTGGCCACACCATGTTGCTCATTGCATGAAATTTCTTGCAAAAATGTGTGTGCGTTGATTTGAATATGAAATATTTCTGAGCGCCTGCATCTGAAGAGTGTGGCGTATCGCGTGTGCCGCGTGTGAAAGTTCATTAGCTAAGGCAATTTGTAATAACAGAGAGCTGCAATTTTATGGGTAGCTCAGTCTTATGAAGTTTTTTTTAGCGTCCACTTGTGATGCGTGCAAAAATTAGTTTTTGGTTTGTAAACATATTTGTGATAGAGGGCAAATTAATTTTGAGAAGCGTGTGGCGCATACGACGGTGTGAAAGTTGGTTTCTCAGCTAAGATTTTGTACGCGACTCTCATGGAACATTTCCGCCCATTTTTTTTTTATTTCCCAATTTTATATTACATCTGTCTTATCGACACCAAGTAATTATTATAAGAGATAATTAGCGGGATAAACTTTACATCTTGCAGCCATTGCCTTACAGATACTTGTTAAACGACATTTTTTTTTTACATAATTACAACTACATTACAGATTAAAACGTTAATTGAATATAGCTTTTCTTTATTTAATTATATTGGAGGTCTACCGGTTTGCGTCTTCTCTATCGTCTTCTTGTGTTGAGATCACGTTGTAAGTCTTCATTGGTTATATACCATGGTGCGTTTACAGTGGTTCTGAGAATTTTTGTTTGCAGTCTTTGAATCATGTTGATGTTTGTCGTACAGGCAGTTCCCTATATTTGAATCCCGTAAGTCCATATTGGTTTTATGATAGTTTTATATATTAATAGTTTATTTTCTGTTGATAACTTTGAATTCTTCCCTAGAAGCCAGAAAAGTTGTCTGAATTTGCTTTTTATTTGGTTTCGTTTATAGATTATATGAGGTTTCCAAGTCAATTTTTTGTCTATATTTAGGTATACAACTTGTGTTGTTTTGTCCTCGTTTATCTTGATTCCCCATTTGAGGAACCATTCTACTGTCCTGTTCAGAGCTATTCTGGCTTGTTCTGTGGCTAGTTTTATGCATTTGTTTGAGGATAGGATTACAGTGTCATCTGCAAATGTAGCTAGCATGGAGTTGATTGGAGTCGGTATGTCCGCTGTATAAAGAAGATAGAGCGTAGGTCCTAAAACACTTCCTTGGGGTATACCTGCATCTATTTGGCGTAAATCGGAGCACTCATCGTTGTATTGCACGTCTTTGTCTATCGTTCAAATAGCTTTTAATTAGTTCATAGTAGTCAGGAAGGAAGCATATTGTTTAATTTGAATAGTAGTCCTTTATGCTACACACTATCGAAGGCCGCTGCAACGTCTAAATAAACTGACACACAATATTTTTCCTCGTCCAAGTCATTCAATATTCTATTGGTTACGCGATGAACTTGTTGAAAAGTCGAGTGTTTTTGTCGAAAACCAAATTGGTGGTCTGGGATAAGATTTTGTTGTTTTACTACTTTGTCAATACGGTCAAGTACGGTATAATTGGTAATAGACTTATCGGTCTATATGAAGAAGTTTTCGTAGGATCTTTACCGGGTTTAGGAATGGCTATTATTTTGGATACCTTCCAGACTTTAGGATAGTAATTTTGATAATAACAGCGTTAAAGATATTTCTAAGGTATATAATGACATTGTCAGGTAAATATTTTAATAGTTTCCCATTTATCATATCATACCCGGCAGATTTGTTTAGATTTAGTTTATGTTTAAGGTGATCTTTTATTTCTTTGGTGGATATTCGCTTAATTATTGTGTTTGTAGTTGTGTTATTTTGTGGAAATGAGATATTCTGACCATTAATTGCATTGGTGAATGTTGTTTTAAAGTAGTCAGCTAGAGTTTTCGCTTTGTCCATGCATGTTCTAGACCAGGTATCGTCAATGTTTTTAATAGGTGGTTGATGGGTAGTTCCGTTCTTATGACGTTTGTTTAATTTCCACAGAGAGAAGTTGGTTGTGTGCGTTGGTGTGAGATTTGACAAGTATTTGTTTATACGACTGTTGTTGTCCTCTTTGATGATAGCCTTTAGTTCTTTCGTCGATTTGTTGTAGTTTGCTTTGTCAAGCGGTGATCTAGTAGTCTGCCAAATTTTCGCTTTTCTTTGATTTTTTCGTTGTTTTAACTCTGGCGTTGATTTTAGTGCGACAGAGAAAAGAGTATCGTTGAGGTGAATGATTGCACTCTCAAGGTCTTGATTGGTTTTTAGCGGAATCGTTAGTTCAATATTTTCGTCAACAAGTTGTCGGTATTTAAGTTAATGTTCTTAGTTATGCAGAAGTCTATGAGGTCAGGAGTTTTTTTGGTGTCAGTGGGCCAATAGGTTGGTTCTCCAGTACTTAAAAATTTACAGTTGCACCTGTTCAGAGCATCCATGAGAATTCTTCCTTTTTTGTTTGTTAGTCTTGATCCCCAGTCTGTATTCTTTGCGTTAAAGTCTCCACCTGCGATAAAACGTGGCCCCAGGTATTTGAAGTATTCAGTATACTCCAAGGTACTAATTGTGAACTTTGGTGGGCAGTATAGTGCAGATATTGTAAGGGTGGTTTGTGTGGAAGATTTTAAAGCTGGGAATTTTTAGAAAACTCTTGCTTGTGAAGTGAGTTTCTGAAATTAAAAGGATGTCTATTGAGTCGCTTTTGGAAAATTGTTTTACTTCTAGAGCATGTTCGATTAGTCCGTTTGAGTTCCATATGACGATTTTAAGGTTTAAATTACTGTCCATTATTTATTTTAGTCATTAATAATGGTAGTATGTTCATCATATTAGAGATCTGTGATATTAGTTGTTTCATCATTTCTTTGATTTCGGATAGGTCATCCGAGGATTTTGTTGAGTTTTCCTGTTTATTGTTTGCCGAAAGAGTATTGTTCCTAGGTTCCTGATGGCTGTTTGTAGGGGGAGTATTATTTTTTACAGCAGGAATTGTATTGCTTTTAATTGCCTCAGCATATGTTGTGGAAGGTTGGACCATGCTGGAGACAGTTTATGACGCATGATAATTAGTTTTTAGCGTAGCGCGTGTGGTATAAATATTTGGACATACTAGAATCGCGATTGTATGAGTCTTATTTACTAAAGGTTTTTGGCCACGTTCGTATGTTTGACTTTACAGTTATTGCCACTTTTTAGTCCAAAAAACCCAATCATTAAGCAATATTAATGATTAATTTTTTTTAGTTTGGTGCACCAGCATAAGTTCGAATCTGAGTTTTTTTAAATTCTCTATATTAACTTCGCGTGCCCGTGTGTTTGTTTGTTTTTTATCGTGGAATCTTGCGATAAATTATTAACCCATTTCCCAAAGTCCTATTTCATTGAAATTTTGAACACATGCATATCTCCAATGACAACAGTTTCTATTAATCTGGGGCACCTCGGGCATCGGTTAAATTTTATATACACGTGTATCTCCGATGGAGAACACTTTTGTAAAAATTTTGCAGACCCCGGGCCCCGGCGTCGTAAGGCCCCATGCAATTTTTTTAAAAAATTAACCAGATTTTCTTCAAATTTCATATACATGTGTATCTTCGATGGACAAAACTTTTTGTAAATCCAGTTAATTTTTTTAAAAAAAAATTATGGGGCCTCACGACCCGGGGGTTTAAAAGCGGGGTCTCCAAAAATTTTACAAAAAGTTTTGTCCATCGGTGATACATATGTATATAAAATTTGAAGAAAATCGGGTTAATTTTAAAAAAATGTATCGGGATTCACGGGGTTTAAAAGCGGGCCCTGGGGTCCAGAGACCCCATACAAATTTTTTAAAAAAATTAACCCGATTTTCTTAAAATTTTATACACATGTGTATCTCCAATGGACAACACTTTTTGTCGGCCCTAAGGACCGAGCGGTGCCCATAAAAAAAATTAAAAATTGGCCCGATTTCTTCAAATTTTAAACACATATGTATCTCCGATGGACAAAACTGTTTGTAAAAGTTTTGGAGTGAACGTGCCCTGAGGCCCGAGTGGTGCCCATATAATTTTTTTAAAAAATAGCTCGATTTTCTTCAGGTTTTAAACACATGTGTATCTCCGATGGACAAAACTTTTTTTGTATGATCGGGCACTGAGACCGACCGATGGACAAAACATTTTTGGACACAATTTATTTTATTTCCTTTCTTTTAGCTCGATAGACTTACAGAAGTTAGTACAACCTTTTTCTAATATTTTATCTTTGCTGAGAAGTCGATCTTCTCAGACCCTCCAAAAATGCTTTTGTCTCAGTCTAAATCTGTACACTTACAGTAGTTAGCACAAGATTTTTCTGATTTTTTCCGATTCTTTATCTTTGCTGAATAGTACAATTTCTCCAACCCTCCAAAATATGCGTTTGTCTCAATCATGACCTACTCATTACTGGGGTCTTAATCTGTGTAATATTGTTGACGAAGAAATGATTCACATAGCACAATTCATTTCTTCAAATCTCCTTTGAAATGGTCTAAAAATTTGGCCAGTTATTATTAATGTAATAATTAAGTGTGAATTATGCCTCTTACATCACAGAAAACTGTAGACCTAAACTTTCCAGCTGATGGAATGACTTTTACCTTCTTCGGCTCTATATTGTGAAAATGTCGTGAACTATCTATCCACCATCTCATGGACATTCAATACGGTCTCATGAATTTTGTTGATTATTTATAAGATTAAGACACGGAAGAAATTCATTTTGGTGCATGTCAAACAAAAACTGAATTTCTCATAAGGTATACGATTTTCTTGTGTCATATGAGGCCTACGGCAGCGATTTGGACAAGCCTGTTCTAGGCAGATATACTATAGATTCACTTCGAAAGCATCAGAATGCATGAAACGCATTAAAACGCATTAAACGCATGCATTAAAACGTGTATGTATTGCTACTTCTGACTCTCTTCCCGCACACTACTCACAAAGATGTACATAAATCTTAAATTAATTATTAAGCCTGTACGTCGACATTTGTTTATTTTCGATAGTAGCTGTTTATACAACACGTAATAAACCAGGTTAAAACTAGTTAAGCCTTTTGTTAAGACTGGTTCAGCAGGGTCAGACTTCTG
Organism: Nephrocerus scutellatus; assembly: GCA_947095585.1. Taxonomy (NCBI): domain Eukaryota; kingdom Metazoa; phylum Arthropoda; class Insecta; order Diptera; family Pipunculidae; genus Nephrocerus; species Nephrocerus scutellatus. Next base: position 30,287,116 of record OX352761.1, read on the forward strand.
TTTTTGTGCTCTCGATTTATTTTGATATTGCATTGGTTAATAACAATATATTTTTGTTTTGTTTTTAGAGATAATAAACAGCAGTCAGCAAATACATACAATTGGCAGGAAAAAAATGACAAAATACCACAACGCAGCTAGTCGATTTTTTGTGGTGGCGGTGTGTATCTTCGCTTGTAACGCGGCTCCACAAGAACCATCATCTCAGGCAGCCCCCGCTCAAGCACAGTCACAACAAGTATCACCTGATGTAGCCACAGTTATAGCGCAGCTTTTCACTACCGCACGGCCTGCTGTGAATGCAGTACCAAGTCGCCGTGGCTTCGGAGAAATTGTAACCCCGATACCGATCGATCCAACCTTAGAACCACAGGTGTTGGCTACTGATGAAGGACTTCGCTGTACATGCGTTGCCTATCACTTGTGTGATCCGAGTACTCAGACTGTACGCAACGATGGAGAATTTGATGGTTTTGGCAAAATTGACATCCGATTTAATCCTAGTCCGAGATCGTGCCAACATTTCCTCGATGTTTGTTGTGCCGACAATAGCACGCTCACGGAATCGATTAATCCACGACCAGTTGAAGCGCGGCCAAACCGACCCTCAGGCTGTGGCATTCGTAATGTTGGCGGTCTTGACTTTGAGTTAGCAGGCAACAATGACAACGAAGCAGGTTTTGGTGAATTTCCATGGACAGTTGCACTTCTACATGCGTCAAATCATTCATACTTCTGCACGGGATCACTTATTCACCCTCAAGTTGTGTTGACCGCGGCGCATTGTGTGCGTCCGAGGGGATTAACTGATTTCTGGGTGCGGGCTGGCGAATGGGATTCACAGACCACTAAGGAACGACTTCCATACGAGGAGAGAAGCCCACGTCAAATTTTAATTCATCCCAGCTTCAATCCTGCAAATGTTGCTAATGACTTCGCGTTGGTTATTCTTAGTCAAGCATTTCCAATGGTTAATCACATCAGTACGGTGTGCTTGCCGCAACCAAATGCAGCACCGACACCACAACAAACCTGCTACTCTAGTGGCTGGGGAAAGGATGTCTTTGGCAAAATGGGAAAATACAGCGCGATATTGAAAAGAGTGCCTCTACCGATCGTACCATTCGATCAGTGCCAGCTGGCGTTGCGAAAAACTCGTTTGGGATCTCGCTTCGTTTTGGATCCTTCGTTCATTTGCGCCGGTGGTGTTAGGAATGTTGATACCTGTCAAGGTGATGGCGGGGCACCACTGGCCTGTCCCACTGGATCTCCGACACAAAATCGCTATCAGCAAGCCGGCATAGTTGCATGGGGAATCGGTTGCAATGATGAGATACCGGCTGCGTATGCCAGGGTTTCCGCTGCTCGTACATGGATCGACGAGCAGATGTTGACCAATGGATTCGACACGACTACGTATACCTTTTAGAAAACGGACCGACTTATTTTTTCTGTGGCATCTGAAATTGTGAATTGAAGTATAAACACGAAAAACGAAATAAATGTAACAGTTTACTACTTATGTGACAATGTTTCACGACCGTTCATTAAGTAGTATTCCGGACCATTTTTACGAAAAATGTCTATGATTTAATTGACTGCTGTTGTAGTTCCTTTACCAAAACTGGAAAAGCACTTTTTACAAAAATCAAATGTTCCTTTCAGTGGGTACTTCCTACTTGGTGCTTGCATGTTAAGCATATAACTTTAAGGCAACGGTCCTCTCTATGCGTTTTGTTATCTTCTATCTTCTATATCTATATATATAAAATAGATATGTATATAAAATAGACAATTTATTTGTATATTTGTATATATGTATATATATTTGTGCCTAACTAGCTCTGGAACGCCTTGACCACTTTCAACCAAACTTGCTATACATATTAGTTACTATCTGAAAGCAAATGTAGGTGGTGGGGGGTAGCACGTTTTTTGGCTGGGGGAGGCGTGGCAGCCGATATTAGTGTCAGACCCACCGTTTTCGGTATCGCCGAGACGAATAGTGCTTGTAGTACACTCCTATGGGTGAGTTATGTATTCCCGCAGTGGGGTAGGGGATCGATATTAGTATTGATGTTATAGTTTTCGGAGTCGCTGAGTTAAATGGTGATGGTAAGACATCTCTAGGGGGATGGGGTATATAAATGAGGAGGGGGTGACCGATATTAGTGTTGATTCTATTGTTTTCAGGATCACTGAGTTGAATGGTGATGGTAAGACAGCTCTAGGGGTATGGGGTCCATAAATGAGGGGTGGGGGGGTGTAACCGATATAAGTGTTGATTCTATGGTTTTCGGGGTCGCTGAGTTGAATGGTGATGGTAAGACATCTCTAGGGGGATGGGGTATATAAATGAGGAGGGGGTGACCGATATTAGTGTTGATTCTATTGTTTTCAGGATCACTGAGTTGAATGGTGATGGTAAGACAGCTCTAGGGGTATGGGGTCCATAAATGAGGGGTGGGGGGGGTGTAACCGATATAAGTGTTGATTCTATGGTTTTCGGGGTCGCTGAGTTGAATGGTGATGGTAAGACATCTCTAGGGGGATGGGGTCGATTAATAAGGAGGTGGTGACCGATTTTAAAGCCGATTCTATGGTTTTCTGGGTCGCTGAGTTGAATGGTGATGGTAAGACAGCTCTAGGGGTATGGGGTCCATAAATGAGGGGTGGGGGTGACCGATATTAGTGTCAATTCTATGGTTTTCTGGGTCACTGAGTTGAATGGTGATGGTAAGACAGCTCTAGGGGTATGGGGTCCATAAATGAGGGGGGGGTGACCGATATTAGTGTCAATTCTATGGTTTTCGGCGTCGCTGAGTTGAATGGTGATGGTAAGACAGCTCTAGGGGGATGGAGTCGATTAATAAGGAGGTGGTGACCGATATTAATGCCGATTCTATGGTTTTCTGGGTCGCTGAGTTGAATGGTGATGGTAAGACAGCTCTAAGGGTATGGGGTCCATAAATTAGGGGTGGGGGGTGACCGATATTAGTGTCAATTCTATGGTTTTCTGGGTCGCTGAGTTGAATGGTGATGGTAAAACAGCTCTAGGGGGATGGGGTCGATAAATAAGGAGGTGGTGACCGATATTAGTGGCGATTCTATGGTTTTCTGGGTCGCTGAGTTGAATGGTGATGGTAAGACAGCTCTAGGGGTATGGGGTCCATAAATGAGGGGTGGGGGGGTGTAACCGATATAAGTGTTTATTCTATGGTTTTCGGAGTCGCTGAGTTGAATGGTGATGGTAAGACAGCTCTAGGACGATGGGGTCTATAAATGAGGAGGTGGTGGCCGATATAAGTGCCGATTTTATGGTTTTCGGGGTCGCTGATTTGAATGGTTATGGTAAGATAGCTCTATGGGGATGGGGTCGAAAACGGAGGAGGGGGGTGACCGATATTAGTGTCGATTCTATGGTTTTCTGGGTCGCTGAGTTGAATGGTGATGGTAAGACAGCTCTAGGGGTATGGGGTCGATAAATAAGGAGGTGGTGACCGATATTAATGCCGATTCTATGGTTTTCGGGGTCGCTGAGTTGAATGGTGATGGTAAGACAGCTGTATGGTGATGGGGTCGATAACTGAGGGGGGGGGGGTGATCGAAATTAATGCCGATTCTATGGTTTTCGGGGTCGCTGAGTTGAATGGTGATGGTAAGACAGCTGTATGGTGATGGGGTCGATAACTGAGGGGGGTGTGACCGATATTAGTGTCGATTTTATGGTTTTCGGGGTCGCTGAGTTGAATGGTGATGGTAAGATAGCTCTAGGGGTATGGGCTCCATAACTGAGGGGGGTGTGACCAATATTAGTGTCGATTTTATGGTTTTCGGGGTCGCTGAGTTGAATGGTAATGGTAAGACAGCTCTAGGGGGATGGGGTCTATAACGGTTGGGGTTGGTGGGGGGGGTGACCGATATTAGTGCCGATTCTATGGTTTTCTGGGTCACTGAGTTGAATGGTGATGGTAAGATAGTTCTAGGGGGATAGGGTCGATAACGGAGGGGGGGGTGACCGATATTAGTGTCGATTCTATAGTTTTCGGGGTCGCTGAGTTGAATGGTGATGGTAAGACAGCTCTAGGGGGATGTGGTCTATAACGGAGGGGGTTAGGGGGGTGATCGATATTAGTGCCGATTCTATGGTTTTCGGGGTCGCTGAGTTGAATGGTATTGGTAAGACATCTCTAGGGGGATGGGGTCGATAAATGGGGGGGGGGTGATCGAGGTTTCCACACTGGATCCTCCTGTGTAGACCACATAAACACCCTGCGGATCATTATTGAACAGTGCGTTGAATTCCGGTCACCACTGCACCTGCTGTTCATCGATTTTGAGGAGTTTGACAGTATCAACAGACAGTTTATCTGACTCGCCTTGCGCAGGAGAGGTATACCCCATAAACTAATAGCTATTATTAAAGCAACCTATGATGGCCCTAGATGTCATGTGCTGCATAGAGGAAAGCTGTCAGAGGAATTCGAGATCCTAAGTGGGGTACGACATGGTTGCATTCTATCGCCAATACTTTTTTTGTTGGTGAGTAGCGATGTATTTCGCGCAGTTTTATCTACTGGAAACGGAGGAATTCGTTGGACTCTTACATCTCAACTCAAACATCTTGAATACGCTGACGACGTTTGTTTACTCTCACACAGAACTGTGGAGCTGCACCAAATGACAACAAATGTGGAAAGGGAAGCAAATTTTGCGGGTTTGAAGGTTAATACTGCCAAAATCATCAACCTCGCGAAGCAATGCGATCAGCTTAAACACCAAGCTACGACTGTTTCTTTCAAATGTTGAATCTGTGCTGTTGTATGGGTGCTGCACTTGGAAGGTGACCGCTACTATCACAAAAAGATTACAAACGTTCGTAAATAGGTGGCTACGGAACATCTTAAGGGTATTCTGGCCTAACCGTATCTCTAACGAACATCTTTACCAGAGAACGGATCAGGAACCCATAGGCACAACCATCCAACGATGGGAAGTGGCAGTGGATTGGTCATACACTCCGAAAAGACGACAGTTCCATAGCAAACTACGCAATGCAATGGAATCCGTTATCTCAGTATGGTAGAAGAACGGTTCGTCCGAGAAATACATGGCAGAGAACAGTTGAGGAGGAGTCACGGCACTTGGGGAAGAGTTGGAGAGAGCACGCGATGGCGCGTAGGCGTAGAAGAGGCCCTAGGACCCACAAGGGTATATAGGACATAAGAAGAAGAAATTAGTCTGCGTCGATCGTTGTCGATATCGCAGCCAGAGTGCCAGACTAATAACCATCCACAACACAACATCGTCCGTTAGAAAATTAGGGAGAGAAAAAGATGAGATGTCTATGACGCGTGTCTTAAATGACTGCAGATCATATAAATGCGGAAACACAGAATCGGGCTATTCATTCCACATAACTGTAGTGTGGCTAAATAAGGAATCTCTGAATAGGTAAGTACGGTCAGAAAGGTAGTTACTAGTCCAATCAGGGCGTTATTAACTCCATAAGCATTCATTTTCGACAAAAGAGCTTGATGCCAGACTCTGTCAAATGCCTTGGAAATATCGAGTGCAACAACTTTACTTTCACCAAATTTGTGAATAGACTGGTTCCACTTTTCAGTGAGACAAGCCATTAGGTCACGTTGCCTACGAAAACCGTACTGCTGGTCACTAAGGACTTAACGTGGTTCAAGGTACTGCATAAGCTTACGATTGATCACGGTTTCCATAACCTTGGAAAGTATGGATTTTAACGCAACGGGTCAGTACGAGTGTCCGAATTTTATTACTTAACGAGCTCACGCCGATTTCCAATCTCCCGATACTAATGATAATTGCTATAATTTTCGTGTTGCATGCTGCACATTATTTCACTGGCGCTTCACAGAATGAATGCTTGTGAAAAAAAAATTATCATATGAATCATATTTTTGACGTTTCTTTTAGTTTTATCACACAACCAGAATCGCGTTGAGCGTGAAGTGATGAAATATGTATCGCTTCACAGCTCCACAGATCGGAAATCGAACCCTTGGTGATCTTGTGATAAATATTTATCCTACTTCCTAAGGCCCTTTTTGTGAAATTTTGGAAGTGATCGGGCCCAGGGCCGAGGGGCCCCATATATTTTTTTAAAAAATATATCTGATTTTATTAAGAATTATGTACACGTGCATCTTCGATGACACCACTTTTTTAAAAATTTGAAAGTCATCGAGCCACAGAACCAATGGGCTTCCATATAAGTTTTTTCAAAATTAACCCGTTTTTTATTCAAACTTTGCATACATGGGTATCTGCGATAAGTGAATTTACCTGAAATTTTGCTTATGAGTTGCGTTTTGTTAAAATAAAGAACATATATCTATGTAGATACATGTACAATACATACATTTTTAAAAATATTATTTCAAAAATAGCACCTTTGCTTTATTAATTTCTTAGCATAAGCCTTAATAAATAATCGATACAACAACACAATTTATTGTTGTCAATGTTATAATAATCCATTTCAGTCATCATGATCCTTATTGCCGCCAGAGAATATTCGAACATACGCCCATTTTACACCGAACTTGTAGAACGCCACGTACGGTAGGTAGTACATAAGCTGTTGATTTAACCACACCCGGAAATTCAAATACCATCGAACAATTGTATACTTGTGCATGTAGGTCACCATAAACAGCCCGTAGCTGACGAGAAACCGGTCCCATAGTCCTAGATCGTTGTAGTATGATCTCTGATTGAGATCGCGAACACCACTTTTAAAATCGAAATCGAAGTACTCGTATCCTTGGCAATAGGATAGACGCTTCGTGAAAAACAAAAACGAGTCGATAGTTAGGAAATTGTTAACTGGCCAGAGACCATCAATAAGGGCATTTGTCATTTCATAGAATTCGGGGCTGGTATTCTGCAATGCTGGTTGATAAACACGTCGCATAACGATGTCCAGACGTAGCTTTGTTTTTGCCCAAGTCTCACCACAAATGTTGTATTCATCTTTGATTCCAAGCAGGTATCCAAGACTCCGCCACATATGCGAAGTTGCCTCGAGGAAATCATTGTCGTAAAGACTTATGCGAGGTGCTCCCAGCGTTATGAAACCAATAAAACCAAATTGTGTTATTGCCAAATCTTTTTGCGTAATTTGTCCCGCCTTTGCCTTGGCACATGCCTTACTGGATCGCAAGTGTGCTTTACGAACGGTCTCGAGACTTTTCCAGAATTTCGATCCGGGTTTCATTGGATAATCATACCAAGCCTGCATATGAAATATTGTGCGAACGTATCGTCTGTATGCCATCGCAGCCGATCCTGACTGTCGAGTGCAGATGAGAACTTTTAAAATCGATGGAACTGCCAGAACTGCCACCAGACCGCTCAACATGCCGGAGACCATCACAAAACGGTATTTGTTCATATAGCTTTGTCCTCTGAAAGTGAATGAAATTTTTTTAACACATGTATTTATTTAACATTCAAATATTAAACATTCCAAAACTTTGGTTTAATCTTCTATATATACAGGGTGTATCCGTTAAGGTGGCAAATACTTAAAGGGGTAATCCCTTGTTTATCCCTTGGTGAAAAAATCGTATCAGAGGTGGGGGTCTATTTTCACCCACTGCGGTATGCGTAGCATTTTAAAACGAAGAGACGTACTTTTGACCTTACATCACTTGACATCCTGTAACTCCTGAACGCTTCTAGCTACAAGGTCACTGTTAGATAGAAAATTAAATACTTAAAGCCAAACAATGTAAATTTTTTTTAATTATTAAAATCATTACTGATATCAACGTTGTCGAAATAAAAAAAAAACATTTTTTAAATTATCTATATTAACTTCACTTGCCCGTGGGTTTGTGGGTTTGTTTGTTTGTGTGTCATGGAATCTTGCGATCAATTTCTAACCCACTTCCCATAGCCCGATTTTATTGAAATTTTGAACACATGTGACAATACTTTCGCGGTGACAAACCTTTCTATTAAAATTTGAGGACCCTTGGACCTCGGGGTCGGGGGACTCCCATACAAATGTTTTAAAAAATTTACCCGATTTTCTTAAAATTTTATACAAATGGATGGAAAACACTTTTTGTAAAATTTTTGGAGAGATCGGGCCCCTGGGTTGGGGGACACGCATACAAATCTTATGAAAAAAGTTCCCGATTTTCTTCAAATTTTATACGCATGTGTATCTCCGATGGACAAAAGTTTTTGTAAAATTTTTGAAGCGATCGGGCCCCGGTGTCGGGGGGCTCCCATACAAATTTTTTTTTTTTAATTATCAATTTTTAACGCACTTTCGGTTTCACATCATTTCTCAAGCATCAATATACATTACTCTGACTTACACAATCATTATTAATGCCATTTCACAAAGTTACCATGAATGTGCGTAATAGTATTCAAGTCGAATCGATTATGAACATTCCATTTCATCTTTAAGTTATATGTATGTATTTTGTTTACTAATGTCTCTTTCCAATTGCACAAACCGTATCCGAAACCATACCCATAGGTTAGCTTTCAAAGTGACAGAGTTTTCGAGGTGAACGAGGTGAGTGCCCGATGTACCCGATTGCCAACGGGTAGCAAAGTAACATTATCCGTTACAAAACAAAGGTACATAAAATCAAACCGTACTCCGGGCACAGTTCGCAAATGCAACGTTAAACTGGAACCACGAGAGAGAAATCTTAGCTCACCCACAAATGAACCCAGCAAATGAAACGAGACATAAATGTTTTATGCTTAATTCAACTTTCTTACTTATTTACTGAATTGTATTTTTATTGATGTCGTTTTTTGTTGTCGATATCAACTTACAGATAGAACAACAAGTAGCACAATATTCTGTCATTTGGCGTTTTCATAAATTAATTCAGAGCAGTCAAAGAGTTCTCAAGAAAAATGCTCGTGTTTCTTATTTGCTCAGAGTATGAGCGTGCTCTAAGTGCTCAGAATAAAATGATCTGAGCATTTTCAAATTTGACATTTGACATGTCAAATGTCTCTTTCGATGATTTTCTACTACAATAAAAAAAAATGACCCAGAATCGAGGGATCCCATATCAATTTCTGCGATTAGAGAATTTAGATAAAAATTTTAATTTTTAAGGGTTTTTTTTTTAAAGGTGCAGTATTAAAGACTATTCAATTTCCTACAAAACTATGGCACAATATTTGTGCATTCGGTCAACAAGAGCGAGAGAGTGCGGGTTGATACTACTAGTACTTATAAGAAGTGTTGAATGCCGTCTTAGTCTTCCTGCAGCAACAGTGGAACAAAATTACACATGCACTCTTACCATTTCACTCCAGTGTATAATCTGCTTCAAACTGACTTGCCCAAAGTACCATTTTCATATGTCCATTTTCTCCACTATTTTCATATGTCCACTCACAGCGACCTTGTAGATATAAGGGTTCAGGAGTTACAAGGTGTGAAGTGATGTAAGGACAAAAGCACGTGTCTTCGCATTAAAACGCTGCGTAGCTACACCGCAGGCGGTGAAAATAGACCCCTCCCCCTCCAATACGATTTTTTGCACAAAATTAATCAAGGAATCACCCCTTAAAGTATTTTCCGCCTTAACGGATACACCCTGTATACGAGTAAGTATGTATTTATGTATGTATGTTCCCTAAAGCCTACCAAGCCCTTCAACCGATCGCGTTAAAAATTTGCGTAGGGGTTTTATTATATAATTATCAGGTTTCAATCATATTCTAGATCATATTTTGGGTCAATTTTTTATGTTGTTATGAATACTCTAAATCTAAGGTCTAGAATAAGAGCAGTGCTTAAGCAGTTGAACGGGTGGCGAAGTGCCTCGGAAAAGCTAGTATTAAAATACAAAATAGAAGAGTGGAAAAAGTAAACTATTTTGGTCAATTAGTATGGGAGGTACCAAACATCATTGATGCACAGACCCCAGAAAAGTATCAAATAGTTGGCGGTGGCGGTTACAAACGTACTACACAACTGATAGAATTGTTTACATTAAATGTTTTTGTTAGGAGTCAAATTGAATAGCAGGTACCTAAAGCCGTTGACGTACATGGTAGCCCAATACGGTTTCCTTGGTCAATACTAATTAGTGCTAAAATGTTGGGCGGGGGTAACTTTCAAAATTTAAATAGAAACCCCTATTTTTTATTGCAGATTCGGATTCTACGGGTAAAAGTACGTAGGATTTGTCTGAAACATTTTTTCGATTCATGATAGATGCCGTTGTGAGATGATATTCAATTTTTTCCATTTCTCCTACTGAGAACCTATGCATACGATTCTGCAATACGTTTGCAATAAAATATTGCTATGTTGAACCAGAGGCACTTGTTTTTGTATGCATGCTGCACAATTTTATGTTTTCGTTAGCGAATTTATGTAATTTGCTCTAGCTCATTCTTATGTCAGGCGAAATAAATCTTGTATAATTATGTAATGTTATGTTATGTAAACTTATGTTATGTAGAATTAAATGTTTGCGTCTCCTATATGCACGGTGAGTCTAATTTAAGGAGCGAAAGGTAGGTTTAATTTCAACACACAATAAGCAAAAAACTTGGTTATTATTTACTGCCAGAAACAAAAAAAAAACAATATTTGATGAAACAATTTAATATACACTGCGGTTCACTAGATGAGAAGCAGGCAATTTTTGAGAAGTAAAAATGATCTTTATCCCGTTTTATGGGAATGAGAGAAAAAAGTTGGCTAAAGAAACAGTGTTTCATGATGAATGCAATGGTGAATTCCAAAATTTTAAAAGAACAAGCTAACGTTAGTTTGATGAAACTTTAACTGAATAAGCCAGAATGGCATACATTTGAATTAGTTCATAAAATTAGAAGCAATCAAAGTACAATCGTTGTTTGTGAAGTTGTTAATTTTTTTTGTATAAAAATTAATTTTGTAAAAAAAGAAAGGTTTTGCCTCATTTCGATTACAATACGATTACAAGGAAGAGCTGATCGATGTCGTTAAGCTTGTCTGGAATGAGATATCACTTTTGTTTGCCTCATTGTACAACACTATTAAAGATAGAATTTTTGAAGTTTTTTCAAGATAACCTCTACTGATTATTATTATTTAAAGTTATACCTGGAGTATGAATTTAAAATAAAAAATCAATTTTCGTAAAAAAAAAACAAAAACATAATTTTTTTCATTCATTTGTAAGGAGCTTCCATTCTTATGAACCGATTTAAATGCATGCCATTATGACTCATTTGGCAAAAAAGTCTCTAATGTATTGTTATCTTGTTCTAAATATTTTTTAAAACTTGATTTTGTATTAACAACAAACAGCTTACATTCACCATCATTTTTCTTTTCTGACATATAACAAAATGATGTGCTTCTCATCTAGTGAATCGCAGTGTATGTCCAAGTAGTTTAGTGCTATTCAGTCACCTCCCAAAACAACGTTATTATATAAAGTACGTAATTATTTTTTTTAGCAAGACTTTTAATAACTGCTCTTACTGTTTAAAAAGTTCCTCGTTGTACCATGGAGGTAATTCCAGGTCTCCACCATCGTCTCCCTCATTGCAGCCGTCATTAAGCAGATGATCGAGATACGCTTGTGCTTCGGAATTTTCTACATCCTCGTCTATTCGCTTTGCATGAGAGGACACTAAATAAATGTAAAAAAGTTACTATTAATGAAGTTGTAAGCACGGCTGCCACTCACAAAAAAAAATCCTACCGAACTTCCAAATAAAACCTACCTACCCAGAGAAAAAACTACGATAGCAAAATTGATGTTTTTAAATAACGTAAAGCTTTAACCAATAATAAATAATAATCGAAGTTATTTGCAGGCACTTATTTTGTTTTTGAAAAAAAAAAACAATATGATGAATATTTATTTTCTTTACAAAAATAACAAAAACAACCCAAAAACTTGCAATTTTTATATAAATTCTCTAATTGGAGATACACAATGAGCAAAGTTTGAATAAAATCGGCTTAATTTTGAAATTTTTTATATGGTAGCCCCTCGCCTTGAGTACTTCAAAATTTTCACAAAAAATTTTGTAACTGGAGTTACCCATGTGTACAACATTTAAAAAAAAAATAGGGTTGATTTTAAAAATATTTATATGCTAAAAATCTGGCCCCGATCACTTCCAAATTTTTACAAAAAGCGTTATCATCGGAAATGCACATGTCTGGAAAGTTTCAATAAAATGAGGCTTTGGGAAGTGGGGTATAAATTGATCACAAGATTCCACGATAAACAAACAAACAAATAAAGAATTGTGTATACTTATTATAAACTTAAAACTTTATTTAAAAATCGTGTTCATCGCTTTTTTAATAAAGATAAATAAAAATCATTTAGTTTGTTTCATAGGGTTTAGTGCTGTAAAAAAACCTACCTACCAGAATTAAAGCCTATCAACCTACCAAAGCTGAAAAGTCCTACCATGTTTGGTAAGAATCTACCAAAACGGCAACCGTGGTTGTAAGACGACCTAAATAATTTTACACTGAAGGTGCACCGCGTCCGCAATCAGAGAAAGTTTCACATTCACACAGGTTCAAAATACATATTTACCCGATATGACGTACCGCCAATTCCGTTCTTTTCAAGTGGACTCCCCTTTGTTTCAGTCATTACGGCTGCGTCTGTTAACCACTTTTTCGAACCTGATTATTTTCTTCGACAAAAATCACTACCAAATTAATATTTTTGATTGTTTGTGCAAAAGATGGAGCGTTATATAAATCTTTGCTACGAAAAATAATTTTTATTATTGTTCCTATGTACAAATACCATTGGAAATAGCTTTTATTTAAAACTGATAACACACAGTTCCAACGATTAAACTAGACTCTCTCAATAGATGTCCGATGACTACTGCCACAGCGTTTGCGACTGCGACTGCAAGTGGTGCGATGCGGATGCCACTCTATTAATGTATTTCAGTTGTGGCATGGATAGCATATAACGTGAAGATGAAATACACTTTCCACATAATGCTTAATGTTATGAGCGTTCCAAGAGTATACAAACCAGCTGATGATAACGCTCTTAACTTTCTCTTCGTTACTTTGGCTGATGGCACGATGGAAGTTTAGCAGTATACCCAATTTTTTTTCGTATAAAACGTCAATTATTCTCATGTTTCTCTTAATTATACAAAACAAAACAGACGCCACCCACTCGTTGAAAGAGTTGTGCGTTGTACACTTTTCACGTGATGGAGCTCTGTCTCTGACAACACCAACACATTGCACAACTGACAATTTCAAAAAAAGATAATTTTATAAATTGTTACCCAGCTTTTTTCTGTAGCGGGAGATTTGTTATCACCGTTGATTGATACTCGTATTTCATAACATATTCTGGATATTTTGAAGATTTAATTTTTATTTATTAATTTTAGGCCTTTTTTTTAGCAATCTGCGGTTGAGCGTAGATTTTTTCTCGAAAAAACGAACACGTAAGCTGAGAATCTTTTGTTTACATTGTGTTGTTGTTGCAGTTAATAAAAAGAGGGGTAAATCTCCCAAAATATCAAGATCTGTTTGAGGGGAAATTCGATCTACCGTAGATTGGTTTTTTGGAATAAACGAACAACACGACATTAAAAACCGCTGAGTTGAGCTGAGTATGACAGTTCAACTTTGTCAAAATTTAATTTTCAATTAATAAAACGATATTCGATATTCTTACCTAATAAAAATGAATTATTATTACTTTTAATAGCAATTGTATTGGTGTACATTCCAAATAACTTGATTAAGGCCACATTTTTTCAGCACTTTTCTAGGAAATTTGTTACCCGAAATAATTGACACCTGTGAGTATGTACATCATCATTATCATACTTGGCTCTACAACCGGGGTCCGGTCCTGGCCTCCCGCAAAAAATCTCTCCACCGGTCCCGATTTTGACCTGATGTCATTTAGTTTTGCATCCCTAAACTTTGGGCGTCCTGGTCTACGCTATCCTTCCAGGGTAGACTTGGCCGGTTTCGGTGTCGTATTCCATAATTCCTATATAGCGCCGTTTTGTTGCCACAGTCCTCAGAAGACCCAATGCAACGAAAATTGTATTTATATCCAAGATGTAGCATTAAGGTACGATATCAGATCTGTGATGACAAGTTATTTTTCTCGGAACGTTTGTCAGACATTCGCGAGAGGTGGGACACAGTGAAAAATACTTTTGGTGTAACTGGGATTCAAACCATGAACCTCATGCTCAGTAGTTATACGCTTTTCCGCTGAGTAACGGCGCCCACGTAATAAGTTTTCACGGAAAGTTTCTCAATTCGCCGTTCGGATCCGGCCTTAAATTGTAGGTCCCTTCCATTTGTGTCCAAAAATATACATGCACAACACAAATGGTCGCGAGAAGCTAGGCCTTGTACCGCAACGGTCTGTCGCACCGAACATTATTATTATTTATCAGATCTGTGATGCCTTACTCTGAAAGATCCTTCAGGTCAGAAAATAAGGGAATACTTAGTTTGTGGAGACGAAGAGTGGCAAGAGCCGAACACTTGCAAAGAAAATGAATGGGAGTTTCTTCCTCACTCACATCTAAACAGCTCCTGCCAAAGGTATTGTGAGTGATTTGGTTACGTGGCAGCCCACCGGCCAGTACCCCGTGGTTATTGCAACCACTCTGGAAATATCTTTCTAAGATCTGGCGATCAGCTCGTTGGATTTGCTTTTATTATAAAAAAGTCACATCGCTCTCGACGTAAAGCAATTTGTCATATTGCTCCATCTTAGCTGTGCTTTGGTGGTAAGCAAGGAGATAATACGTTCCCTAACAGAGTTCAGAGGACAGCTGACTGTCTCAGTGCAGTCCCTGTCCATCGTGACACCCTTCTTCGCGAGCACGTCCGCCATCTCATTGCCGTCAATGTCACTGTGCCCCAGCACCCAAACTAGGGTCAAGTCTATGCATTGGCTTATAGATCGCTAAGATCTCCGTCTGGAAGATACTAGCAGCAGTAGCTTGTAGGACCTTGAAAAGTTAGGGTTTTCAGATTAAACTCCAACACCGACTCCATTACTCATCTTGGATCCATCGGTGAATAGGGTTACATCAAAGAGCTCCACAGCTCATCCGTCCTTCCAACTTAATCGAGCTGGAAACTCTACAGCAAATCTAGGATTGAAGTGAAGTTTAGGAGCGCAGTAGTCGGTTGAAGATTGTATCAACTCCTTTGGTAGCAAATGCAGTATATTGCAGTGGCCGTAAGGTTTGTTAACAAACCACCCAGATTCTCTGAGCCGACCGCGCTGCACGCCGCAGCGTATTTAATAAATACGTCGGGGAGGTAGTTAGTGTAGGATTGTGTTAAGAGCATCGGTGGGACAGGACCGAAGTGCTCGAGTTATGCCAACAGCTGCTGATATCTGTATTCTACCTAGCTTGATGGCATTGTACGTTTTATTAATCGCCGGCCACCAGACCAGCGCACCATAGGTAAGAATAGGACGCTCCACTGCTGTGTACAGCCACAGAGCCATCATTGGTTGCAGTCCACATTTCTTACCAATGGTTTTGCTGCTATCATATAGGGTAATGCAAGCTTTCTTAGCCCTAAATTCTATATTCGACTTCCAGCTGAGTTTCCTACCTAGGATTACGCCTAGATATTTTGCTTCTAAGGCAAGCGTAAGTCTTTGTCTATTGAGCTTGGGCAGGGCAAAGTCCGGTATTTTGGACTTAATGGTGAAAAGTACCATATCAGTTTTGCCAGAGTAAGCCACTAGGCCACAACCGGTAGCCCAGGAGCTAACTTTTCCTAGAGCCCTTTCCATGACTTCACTGGTCACGGAAAGGTACTGTCCTGACACAAGTATCACCACATCGTCTGCATACGGAACAGCCTACGTCCTGTCCATCTCAAGTGACCTGAGGACCTTGTTTATAACCAGCAGCCATAGAAGGGGCGATATGATAGCCCCTGGGGAGTGTCCCTGTCGATTGATTTGGTAATACTGCTACTGCTCCGATTGCCATAGATCACCCTGCTACCTAGCATGGAAATAATCCACCGTATGAGGAGTTGCTCTACCCCTAACTAAGTGAGAGCCTCCTGAATGCATCAATGTGGACATTGTTAAAAGCGCCTTCTATATCGATAAAGCTGGCAAGGGTATATTGCGTGGAATAAACGGAATGTTCAATTGTGCGTACTACCTCGTGGAGGGCTGTCTCTGTGGACCTGTCTTTAAGGTAAGAATGCTGGTATTTTGATACGACCGTATCTTCGAAGCTTAGTATTAGTAAAGTATAGTCTAAGATTCGCTTCAGCGTTTTCAGCTAAAATATTTTGCCTCTTCGGCCTGCTTTGGCGATGAACATAACTCGTACTCTTATCCAGCTGCAGGGAACATAGCTAAGTATTAGGCAGCTTCTGAAAATATTCACTAACCAAGTCGTCTGCCCGTATATATTTTTAGAAATTAGCCCGATTTTCTTCAAATTTTAAACATATGTTTATCCCGATGGACAATGGTTTTTGTTAAATTTTCATAAATCTTTTTTTAAAAACTAGCCCGATTTACTTTAAATTTTAAACATATGTATGTGTATCTCCGATAGACCGAACTCTTTGTAAAAATTTTTGAGTTTTTGAATTGAATTTTTTTTACACACAAATTTTTTTTACACATGTGTATCTCCGGTGAGAACAGTTTTTGAAAAAATTTTGGAGTGAAGGGGCTCTAATATTATTTTTTTCCAAATTAACCTGGTTCAAACTTTGCACACTTTTTACCATATGTATCTCCTATTAGTAGGCGCCGTGGCTCAGTGGAAGTGTCCATGGCTGCTGAGCAAGAGGTTCAGGTTCGAATCCCAGCAACACCAAAAGTATTTTTCACGGTGTCCCAGCTCTCGCGAATGGCAGGTTTGATGTTGTGGTTAAATTCCTCGATTTGAACTACAGACTATAGTAAGCTTTGTTGGTTGGACCGTGCGCGTATTTCTGGTTCCATGCTGTTATCGGGCTGCTACAGTTGGCCCGAGATAGTCAAGGGATTGCAGAGCATGCAGGGCAGTCCATCCCCTTGTCGGAATCCGTTATAGATGTTGAATAAGCTTAATAATAGTTAATAGTGGTCAACCTACATAGTCGTGTCAGTTTATTTGGGATGTCAAATTATCTCATGGCTTTATAAAGTCCTACTCTGGTTATACTCATAGGCGGCTTTGAAGTCTATAAAAAGATGGTGTAGTGAGTTTTGAAACTATAGACATTTTTCCATCACCTGACTAAGGTTGTACATCTTGTTGATTTGCCTGGGATGAAGCCACACTGGTATAGACCAATGATGACTTTAGTTTATGTGACTTTCCTGTTTTGAAGGATAGAGGGGAAAATCTAATACGCGGTACTCAACAACGTTCTGGCATCGCTTCTTCCTCCCATACTTGCACTATTAGTTCATAAATTGCTTGGTATATTTCGGGACCTCTTGTTTTAATCAACTCCGCTGGGATGCCATCTGATCCCGGGGGCCCTATTATTTTTTAGCCGATTTATCGCTCTGCTAACTTCGTTTATGCCTGGTGATGGCAGCATAGTTTGGTTTTCGGTCATTGGTGGAGCCTCCAGTTCCTCAGTTAGCTAGCCATTTAGAAAATCATAAAAGTGCACTTCCCATTACTCTGTCTTGCATGACAGCTGTAATATATGTCAGAATTATATTCGAACAGGGTATCGGCTAGCTGCTGTGCAGCTCAAGCTCTATACAGTGATCGTACGTTCCATGAGAAAATTCTTAAATCGTTTAGCCGTTTTCGTTGCGGTGGTCGTCGTCGTACAACAGTGTATCCGAGTCTGATTTATGGTTCCGTAATAAAGGTGAGCAAGAAGTTCGTGGTTCGAATCCCAGCAACACTAATAGTATTTTTCACGGTGTCCCACCTCTCGCGAATGGGGACAAACGTTCCGAGAGTAATTACTTGTCACGGAAAAGCTTCTCAATTCGCCGTTCGGATCCGGCCTTAAATTGTTGGTCCCTTCCATATTCCATTTGTGTCCAAAAATATACATGCGTAACACAAATGGAATATTATTATTTTTATTATTAATAAAGGTTTTTACTGGCGAGGTAATTGGTCTCGCGCCAACCTTACTTTGAAGGGACTAGACCTATCATTCAGAGCTTTTCCTGTATTGGAAGACAATCACCGGCGGCCACCACGTGGAGGTTTATTCGCATTTTCACCAGTCAGAGATAGTAAAGCCAGATTAAATCTTATTCCTGAAATCCTCCAAAGGTCATATCGCGTTTTCGTCCGGTTGCTGGCATTCATTAATCCGTCACACGGGCAACAATAACTGCTCCCGCTCCTCCTATAACTCTTCTGAGTTTGTAGTGTAGAGAGTGCATCTCTTTACTTGCTCTCCAGACACCATTTTAGGACTCACAACTGAACTAGAAGCTCCTGTATTTAGAATAAAATCGCGAGGCCTTCTCTCCAAAACGCCACCAACTACCAGGCTGTTGCAATACTTTCAAAGATTGGCACTGCTTACTGTGACCATGGGGCATTCCCATGTCTTCATCAGACTGTAACGAAGTTGGTTAAATACCACTTCGCTACAAACCATATGTCTAAAGTAATTGCTATACAAAAACAAACCCAGTCACTCGATATATAATGCAAAATTAACCTATTTTGCATTA
The DNA here is from genome assembly GCA_947095585.1 of Nephrocerus scutellatus. Classification (NCBI taxonomy): domain Eukaryota; kingdom Metazoa; phylum Arthropoda; class Insecta; order Diptera; family Pipunculidae; genus Nephrocerus; species Nephrocerus scutellatus. The sequence goes on from OX352761.1 coordinate 30,305,814, forward strand.
TATCAATTTAGCGCAATACGAGTGTACTCGGCCGGTATGCAGTACGTATAAGGTTCAATCCGGCGGTTGAACCAACGAAATTATTTTTTGCGGGAAAAGGGTTTTTCGCCCAATGAATGATAGAAATTTATCAATGATATTATTTATAATCAAATAATTTTTCCAAAAAGGGTGAAAACAAAATTCCCAAGGAATTCAACTATTAAGACACACTTATATGCTCCAATCAATCAACAAGAATCAGAATAGAATATACTACGGCACGGTAGTAAAATCTATTCAAGAGTAGACTATACTGCGGCAAGGCAGCTTTACCTACTCAAAGGGAAGAAAGCGTTGTGGTTCACAACAAATTCCCCCTTTACCGACAGCTTTTCGCTGACTACTGTTCTCCACGAACAGCCCCTTTTTTTTGGTGACAAGGCTAGCCGAGTCATATTAATGTAACACGTTGCCGAGGTTGTAAAACCAGACAACTGTGCTGCATTATATACTCGTACTTTCTTTGTCTAGGTCAATATAACAAAATTGTCAAGGTTGTAAAACCGGGCTAATTTTGTTGTGTTGTACACCCATACTTACTGTGTCTATTGCAGTATAGCGAACGATCGAGGTTGTAAAACCAGGTAGTATCGCTATATTGTAATTTACAAGACACTAAGCAGTCCGCTTGCTCCCAGTGTGGTAGCTATCCCCCGGACCTCGCTGCTTACTCGTATAGTAATTCACTATACCGCGCTGTTCCGTAGAACGCTGCTCGTGTGCTCTAGTAGCAACCACTTAAAGAGCAGAAGCCGCCCATCAACCCCCTTTTCCGCAGTCGAATACTCTCGGCTGCAATCAAGTTCCCCTGGTTTCCCCGTACCGAGTACGTACAAACCAACGTATCGTAAGTTTATTTAAGTATATTTATATGTAAGTACGTATAGACTAAGAGATCAAGAAATAAAGAAGAATTGTAATTTTATATCGAAAACCAACAATCTTTTAATTTGTAACGACGAGCGAGAAGGAGAAAGAACCCTGGGTGACCGGCGAGCGTCACCCGAGCAAAAGACTGTTACAAATTTGGCGCCCGAGCAGGGACGACTAGAATAGTCGTATCACCGTCCGACCAGAAATTAGATAAGCATATGTATTAGATAAGCATATAATACCAGACAACTAGAATAGTTGTATCACCGTCCAACCAGCAGCTAGGCAAGCTTAAAATACCATACGATTAGAAAAAAAAAATCGTATTACCGTCTAACTGGAAACTATTTAAGCATATAAAATATATATATATATACCCGAGCCGACAACCCGATAACCGAGACACCCACCAGGTAGCTGAAAGTAGATTGGTGTAAGAATTTATTGGTGAAGGCGTCACCACTGACAATAGACTGAACACCAACCGGGGAGTGTCCAAATTCAGAAATTAAACACATCTACCTTTCAAATGGCTACACTAGAGCCTGAGATTAATGCCTCTGCGGTGTACTCTCTCCGCAAAGAAGAACTAGTCAACGAGTTGGAGCGTCGTGGCATCGACTCCACAGGCACTGTTGATGAACTACGGAAAAGGTTAAGCGCTGAGATCAAAACAACGAAACCAACCGAAAAATTAACCCCGACCAAAAAAGGAAGCGAAATACCGGCCATCATCTACCCAGAAGTAGATACAGGTACTTCACAGAAGAAAACCGAAATGAAAGAGGAATTGCGCGTAGCACAGCCGACTGGTCAGATTTACGAAACCTCGCCCAGGATGTACGCAGAAGTAGATGCAAGTACCGCACAAGCAGTAGATGCGCGCTCTCCACCAACTTTCGCATACCGATTATCCGACGCAGACATAATGGACAAAGTACGAAAATGGAATGTGAGGTACGACGGCGGTACAAATAATCCACTGGAGTTCTTGGAACGTGTTGAAGAATTGGCCGAGTGTTATCAAGTACCTCTCGATCGCATCGTCCGGACTCTTCCCGAGTTGCTGAAAGGGAACGCGTTGGTGTGGTACCGGAATAGCAAAGAGCTATTAGTTAATTGGAAAGCATTTAGCGAAGAACTGCGCCGTTTTTTTTTACCACCACGTTTCTACACCCAACTACTGGATCGCATTCGGAGTCGTACACAAAACCACCGAGAAAAGGGCAAAGAATTTCTCACATCGATTCAAGCCCTGATGCGATGGCATACCACCATGACCGCTGAAGAGAAACTCGATAGAATCTATGACAATCTACGACCCGACTACCGGCATTACATCAAGCGAAGGGAGTTCAGCACGTTGTCCGACTTAACCATCCTGATCGAAGATTTCGAATGTTTAATGGCAGAACAACCTGTCTCACGACTCACTCAACCGCAAAATCGGCCATTGCCACTCCGTCCCGCCGTTCCGCCATTTCGTTCTACCGCACTGCCATTTCGTCCACAAGTACAATACAGTCAACCAGCACCGCAACCCGTAGCCACATCACAGCAGCTGCCCATCCAGTCCGCTCGACCAATTCTGCCACTAGATCTAATGGCAAATAATACAATATACCCGTCGCACACCAGCAATGTCACACCATCGTATCAACCAGTGGCCAACGATGTAACACATTTATACCCGTCGCACACCAGCAATATCACACCATCGTATCAACCAGTGGCCAACGATGTAACACATTTATACCCGTCGCACACCAGCAATGTCACATCGTCGTACCAACCAGTGACCAACGATGTAACACATTCATACCCGTCACACACCAGCAATGCCAACCACCGGACCTCTACCACGAACTCCATATATTCACATCCGTCGCACACCAGTAGTGCAACACCAACCAGCGCATACGAGCGAAAAACCCACTGTTGGGCATGTAGTCAGCCTGGACACCTGCGGAAGCATTGTCAACAACCACGCCTACTTTTCTGCTCATACTGCGGCACTCAGGGGATACAGACCCGCCACTGCCAATGTAGACCGGGAAACGTCAACGGGCCGTCCAATCTTGTGAGGCATTAGACGCCCCCACCTTGACTACCCTCAGCCACGCCTCATATACATTACCCATATCCTTTTATAATCACCAATACAACGCCGTCATCGACACCGGGGCCGGAAGGTCATGCATCGGAAAAACCATACAGCGAATCTGTAAAGCTAACCGAGTACCAGCCCGACCGATAGCCATGACTTTCGCTTTAGCCGATAAGTCCACTATTACCGCCCACCAGGCGTATACGACAAAATTAACATGGGAGGGACGCACCTTTACGCACGAGTTCGTGTACATACCGGAACTCATGGACAAAATCCTGATAGGAACCGACTTTTTGTCCAAGTTCGGATTTACCATAAAATGCGGTAATGAGACAATAACAGCTCGAACCCAGCCTGGCCGACCAGTTATCCAAAGCCTCTTTTCCGAAGAACAACAACTGAAGAAACTCCTGGCAACCGAAATACCCACGTTTGAAAAGCTGAAAGGACCAACCGACATCACAGAACATGAAATACGGCTTAAGCATCAACGCCCATTTAAGCAACGATACATGCCAAGGAATCCCGCCATGCAGGCAATCATCAATCAAGAAATAGACCAGCTATTAGCAGAAAACAAAATCGAACCATCAAATAGCCCCTATAGCTCTCCGATAGTCCTAGTAAAGAAAAAAACAAGGCACGTGGAGGCTATGCGTAGACTACCGTCAATTAAATGAACTCTCTATCAAAGACGCATACCCTCTACCACAAATCAACCACGTACTGGACAAACTAAAGGGAGCTAGATATATTTCAACAATCGATTTAAAGCAAGGTTATTGGCAAATACCACTAAAACCAACCAGCCGCCCGTGTACCGCTTTTACAGTCCCTGGGAGAGGACTTTTCCAATGGAAAGTCATGCCGTTTGGACTTCACTCCGCTCCTGCCACTTTCCAACGACTACTCGACAAGATAATCAGCCCCGAGCTAGAGCCGCACGCTTTCGCCTATCTAGACGACATTATCATCATCGGGCGCACCTTTTCAGAACACATGGCAGCGTTAAAAGAAGTATTCCGACGACTGAGAATGGCAAAACTTAAAATAAATCCCGACAAATGCGAATTTGGAAAAACCGAGATGCGTTACCTCGGCCATATGGTGAACAGACATGGCATACATACCGACCCATGCAAAATTGAAGCCGTAAAAACCCTCATGGCACCACGAAATATAAAAGAACTCCGGCGAATCATCGGCATAGCATCCTGGTATCGACGTTTTGTACCGAACTTCTCGACCATAACCGCACCGCTTACCAGATTGTTAAAGAAAACTCAGAAATGGTCATGGGGAGAAGACCAGAAGAAAGCCTTTGAAATGTTAAAAACAAAATTAACCGAAGCACCAATACTTGCTTGCCCCGATTTCACCCGCCCGTTCGTCCTACAGACAGACGCCAGTGCCGATGGTCTCGGTGCAGTACTCTGGCAAACAATCAATAATCAGGAAAAGGTAATCGCCTATGCCAGCCGAACGCTCAACGACGCAGAACGGAACTACTCGGTCACAGAGCGAGAATGTCTAGCGGTGGTCTGGGGAATCCGAAAGATGCGTCCATATCTAGAAGGGTACCACTTTATAGTACATACCGACCATCAGTCTCTAAAATGGTTGCATAATATCGATAACCCCTCAGGACGACTAGCACGCTGGGCCATCGAACTCCAGCAACACGATTATGAAATCCGGTACCGAAAGGGATCATCCAACACCGTGGCTGATGTACTATCTCGACACCCAAACGGAAAACCCCTTAGACTTATACTACCAATAACCGAAACATGCCCATGGTACGATGCCAAGATAAAATCCGTCACAACGAAACCCGAGGAAAACCCGGAATATCAGGTCGTGGAAAAAACCCTCTACCGACATATATTCACCCCCACCAGTTATACCGAAGCCACCACGTCCGCCTGGAAAATTTGCGTCCCCAAGCCACTTCGCCGACAGATCATGCACGAAAATCACACGGATGTGACCGCAGGCCATATGGGAATTGCCAAAACCATTACCAGAATCGCAAAAACCTATTACTGGCCTGGGCTATATCGCGATACCGCGCGATTCGTTCGACGGTGCCCCACGTGTCTCGAGTACAAAGTCCCGACCCGAAAACCTGCAGGGGAGATGCACGTAACCACCGCAAGCCATCCATGGGAAATCGTATGCTCCGATTTTATAGGCCCGCTCCCACGATCGGCAAAAGGAAACACCATGATCCTGGTCTTTTACGACAAGTTTTCCAAATGGACAGAATTCCTGGCTCTCCGTGACGCAACTACTCCTGCCCTCATCAAAGGATTCAAAGAACGTATACTCAGCCGGTATGGCTGCCCCAAAATCCTGATCACCGATAATGGCACGCAATACCGGAGCAAACAATTCCAGACCCTACTATTGCAACTACAAATTAAGCAAAGATTTACCCCACCGTATACCCCGCAAGCGAACCCAACCGAACGGATGAATCGTGTGATAAAAACAATGATCTCACAGTACGTCAGAACCGACCACAGGCGATGGGACGAATATCTACCAGAGTTTATGTTAGCCATCAACACCAGTCACAACGAAACCACCGGTTATTCCGCAGCCTATCTTAATTTCGGTCGCGAATTACGGCTCCCTACCACCCCAGATATACCACTCAACAAAGAACCTGACACACCAGAACGCATCACCATGCTAAACGAAATCCTGGCCCTGGTCAAGCATAACCTGGCCAAAGCGTTTAATACACAAAAAAAATATTATGACCTCCGTCGACGCCCATGGACACCAGCAATCGGGGAAATGGTCTATTACCGACACCGACCACTCTCCTCAGCCACGCAAAATTTCGCCGCTAAATTAGCACCTCGATTTATTGGACCGTACCGAGTCTCCAAAAAACCATCCCCCGTCATATGCATCCTAGAGGGAGAAAAAAACAAAACAATAACCGCCCATGTGAAGGATTTAAAGCAACTACCCGATACCCCTACCATAGACGAAGATCAAACCTCAGGTATGATCAACACCACTGGCCACTCAGCAACACCAGTACCAGTCACGATGGCAACGGAACAACATCGCACCAAATTTCTCGGCGAAAATCCGGAACCGGGAGCCCACCGCCGCACCAGACCACGCCCTGTATTGGCACCACCAACAACAACAACTACCGCCAAACAACAGCTCCGAAACATCAAGTGGAAGAAACGGCCACCACCCCCTAACCGGCCACTTACAGTACACGAGCTACAGCGGCTGACAGCATTGGCACCCAGCATCAAGAATGATGCGGCCACCCCGCTTCAGTGGGGCAAACCCCGACCCACCACCGCTCAAACCACCAAAGGACCCAGAATCGCCCACCGGACCATCCAACAAAATAGCCTAAACCAGAAAACCCAAAGCCGAACCCTAAACCAACCCCCCTCCAACAACACCCAACCGCCTACAGATAACCTAACCCTAAACAAACCTCCCTCCAACGCCACCCAACCGCTTACCGATAACCCAACCCAAACAACCAACCCCAACACCAATACCACTACAAACCCCCCCAAAGCAACACAGAAACTACCAATGACGAGGTTCATAACCCTCGAGAAGAGTAATCACTTCGACCCTGAGGCCTTCGAGGGCGTTCTCATTCCAACAACCCCCAAGAGATTTCGAATCACCGGACCCAGAGGAAGAATCTACGGAAGTCACCACCCAGACCACACTATCCTGCTAAGATGCGCAGGGAGCGCCATGACGATCATCCAAGATGACGCCCACCAGCCCAGCAACATTAACAACAATTAAAAAACAGCAATTAGAAGACAGCATTCCTTCTGTTCATATATTTTTATTATAAAATCTTTTTGTTATTATCATACTTATTAATACTTATTACTACTATATATTTTTCTACTTACTACTATTATACTTATTACTATTAATTAAACCTACTTATTACTATTATAAATTACAATACTTACTACTATTATCACACTTATTACTATTATCATACTTATTAAACTATTAAACTACTTATTACCGATTGTTACTTTTGCTCAAAAGAAAAAAAAAATATATACAAAAAAAAAAAAAATACAAAAAAAAAAAAAAAAAAAAAAAAAAAAATACAAAACCACAGAAAAGAAAAAAATACAAAACCACAGAAAAGAAAAACACAAAGAACAACAAAACACACACACAAAAAAAAAAAGAAGAGAAACCCTGTATAAATGGAACTATTATCACTAGACATAAACTTAAGCATATTACTATTAAATGGGAAAAAAAAAAGAAAGAAAGGAAAAAAATAATAAACCCACCCACAGTTTTTTTTGAAACACACACACATCTTTTTGTAACTCATATAGGTGTCGGCACGAGACAATAAAGGTCGCAGACCACCCAAAATATACCAGAAAAAAATAAGTGACCACACCATATGAGAAAATTTTTTTTATGTATAAACATTTTTTACTTTAAAATACCAGATATATACATATACATATATAGATATATAAACAAACTGTATTAAGAAAACCGATAATAGTTATAAGTTATACTTATCCAACCAGTATATATATATAAAAAAAAAAAAAAAAACCCCATTGCTAGCCTATAAGTGTGTCTTATACTTTTTCGCACCCCGAAGTAGGGGGGGAATGTAACGAAGTTGGTTAAATACCACTTCGCTACAAACCATATGTCTAAAGTAATTGCTATACAAAAACAAACCCAGTCACTCGATATATAATGCAAAATTAACCTATTTTGCATTATATCAATTTAGCGCAATACGAGTGTACTCGGCCGGTATGCAGTACGTATAAGGTTCAATCCGGCGGTTGAACCAACGAAATTATTTTTTGCGGGAAAAGGGTTTTTCGCCCAATGAATGATAGAAATTTATCAATGATATTATTTATAATCAAATAATTTTTCCAAAAAGGGTGAAAACAAAATTCCCAAGGAATTCAACTATTAAGACACACTTATATGCTCCAATCAATCAACAAGAATCAGAATAGAATATACTACGGCACGGTAGTAAAATCTATTCAAGAGTAGACTATACTGCGGCAAGGCAGCTTTACCTACTCAAAGGGAAGAAAGCGTTGTGGTTCACAACAAATTCCCCCTTTACCGACAGCTTTTCGCTGACTACTGTTCTCCACGAACAGCCCCTTTTTTTTGGTGACAAGGCTAGCCGAGTCATATTAATGTAACACGTTGCCGAGGTTGTAAAACCAGACAACTGTGCTGCATTATATACTCGTACTTTCTTTGTCTAGGTCAATATAACAAAATTGTCAAGGTTGTAAAACCGGGCTAATTTTGTTGTGTTGTACACCCATACTTACTGTGTCTATTGCAGTATAGCGAACGATCGAGGTTGTAAAACCAGGTAGTATCGCTATATTGTAATTTACAAGACACTAAGCAGTCCGCTTGCTCCCAGTGTGGTAGCTATCCCCCGGACCTCGCTGCTTACTCGTATAGTAATTCACTATACCGCGCTGTTCCGTAGAACGCTGCTCGTGTGCTCTAGTAGCAACCACTTAAAGAGCAGAAGCCGCCCATCAACCCCCTTTTCCGCAGTCGAATACTCTCGGCTGCAATCAAGTTCCCCTGGTTTCCCCGTACCGAGTACGTACAAACCAACGTATCGTAAGTTTATTTAAGTATATTTATATGTAAGTACGTATAGACTAAGAGATCAAGAAATAAAGAAGAATTGTAATTTTATATCGAAAACCAACAATCTTTTAATTTGTAACGACGAGCGAGAAGGAGAAAGAACCCTGGGTGACCGGCGAGCGTCACCCGAGCAAAAGACTGTTACAAGACTTTCAAGATTACTCCGTCTTATTCATCTATCCTCCATAATCTCATAGACCTCTTGACACGATTTACAGGATGCCTTGCAGATTATTCTGGTCTTGATTCCTTGCAACCACAAATAAAATGTCCAGGTTCCTGCCCACTGATGCCTAAAGAGCTTAATTCTCTTCATTATATCGACATCGCGATAACGCTCGTAGGTCTCACCGTTTTAGAGTCTTTGGAATCGTCGTTCCTCACATACAGGACCAACAATTCTCCGTAAGACTTTTCTGTCAAACGCGGCTAAGAGTTCAGAATGCTCTTCTGCGTAAGTAGTATCTAAATGAACTTATAGACGATTTTGCTTTTGCTTCAGAGTCTCGAATCACTCCATCGTCAGATTAAATAAAACGCAGGTCAGTCCATCGCTTCGTTGGAGCTTGTTATAGATGTTGAAAGATGTTGCTGAATTCCACTATGACTGTATCAAGTTCTAATATGGCTAAGCTTTTATAGGCAGCTTCAAAGTCTATAAAAAATGCTTTAGTAAATTTTTGAGCTCTCGACATTTTCCCATTGTCTGTCTCAGGATATAAATCTGATCAGTTATTTATTAGCCAATAATGATTAAGGATTGAGGAAAAAATCTTTACACAGTACTCATCGTCTTTATCAGGATGGACATAAAGCGGACTGTTCCTCTCGCCATTCAATCAGATTCAGATAACTTTCTGTAGCGCTTGGTTAAATGATCCTTCACTTTGCTGAATCCTGTTGTAGATTCTGAATGGGTTTCATAGTGATGCAAATTATTGAGGATTGAGGAAAAGATCTTATACGCAGTACCCAGATTCTGTGTTTCCGCATTTGTATGATCTGCAGTCGTTTAAGACACACGTGCATAGACATCTCATATTTTTCTCTCCCTAATTTCCTAACGCCCACGCTGTGCTAAGCATTATAAGGGTGTATATCCCTTTAGCGTGTGTACATTATAAAAAAAAACAATAATTGCTGGACGTTATGGTAATATTTCCCTTCTTATGTATGGGGCAACAGTATGCTTCTTTTCGAATCGTTTCCTTCCTTCAAACTTGACTATTAGTCCATGAATTGCTATGTGCAACGCGGAACCTCCAGATTTAATCAGCTTTGCTGGATTGTTTTTTTATGTTTAAGCCGACTTATCTCTCTGCTAACTTCGTGTATGCTTGGTGCCGGCAGCATATAGTGTGTTCGCCGATCATTGATGGAGCCTCCAATTCTTCAGTTAGCTGATGGCCATTTAACAACTCATGGAAATGCTTTTCCCATCGCTCCAAGATGCCTTTTAAATCGGTGATCAGAATACCTTCTATGTCTTTACAATATCCGCGGTGTATATGATTCTTTGGTATAAATTTCTTTTGCCGACCCTAATCCTACGTAGAAAATTTAAATGGGTTATGCAACAACAATGCAATAACATCGCGGTTAATGCACAACAATTTTTTTCAAAAGTAATAATGAAGAAATTTCTTTGGTAAGAAAGTATCATTTTCTAATCCCAGCTTCATCGCTGAGAATAAATATGTAATGCTGTCGCAACCGATCGCTAACTTTGATAAAAAATTTGGACAATCTTTAGACGTTGTTGAAGCGTGTAAATGACGAGGTTAAACAGCAAAAAAAGCAAACAAAGAACTAGTACAAAATGTAATTTTCAATCGTGATTTCCACTTATTGGTGATCATTGTTAATTATGTTGAAAACATTTGCTTCGTATATAGCATTTGTTTCTTACAGGAGTGTTGCTAAATTGCTCTTAAGTTATATCGTTGGTAGTCCATAGTTCGTAAAATGTGAATCATCCTAACATCCCGCAAAATATATTTCCTTGTCTTTTTATCCAGTGTCATCAATCGAAGTAATGAAGAATTCTCGAGATGGTATCTGTTAAAATATTACCAACAACAATAAGTACATTGACCAATTTCTGAGTGCCCATCAACTACTATAATAATAGCCATGCTTATGATAGCCAAATGATGTTGCACCCAATTGACCCGTCTAAGCTTGTCTTTTTCCATATTCTCAGAATCGCGATAGTTCTCGTTGTTATAGATTCTTCAAAATATCAGTTGTATTCAGGACGTTGAGAGTCAGAAACTATTTGAAACTACGTCTTAACGACATGACAGAGCAGAGAATTTTCACTGGAGACAATATCAGGTTGCTGAGATGATATTTCAAACACCAATGGCCCGAAAGAAACCTCATTAGCTTATAATTAAACATTTTTATTAAAAGACTAGCTGAAATACCTGAAATACCCATCTTCACTGACCAGACGGTCTAACCTCTTCTACAATGTTTCACGGACCCATTTCTACTGACACTGCCACCCACTATAACTTCCGGGGTACAATGATGAAAATCTGATCAAAATTAGCTCAGTAGCTTTCAAGATTAGAGTCTTCAATTGAAAAAGCAAACAAACTTACATAGAAGAGGAAGAGGTAACTATAAATATGTATAGGTCGTCTATAAATATTGTAAAACGAACATCTCTCTGTCTGTCCGTTCGCTAGTGCGCTTATCACTCGAGAACCACATATATGATTTATGTGATTTTTGCTTTATGTTAAATATTAAGATTATATGCTCTTATCCCAGGTTTCGTTTATATTATGTTACGTATACATTTTGCTACACTTCCCATCGACCGTGCATGGTGAATGTATCTACTCGTATATTAAATCTCTGTAAATTGAATAAACAAATTACTATAAAGTTTTTCTGCTACTAATAAAGAAATTAACTTAGTTTACCTAAATTTTCTTTATTTTATTGTTGTGATTTTGTATAGACAATATTTTTCGCTTTCCCATCTTTAGCAAAAATAATTTATTTGGTTGATGCTCCCACTCGTGAGCATATTTTTCCCATGTGAGAAACACGGATTTTCTAAATTTAATCCACGCGCCACACGCGACACGTGACACGCGTCAAGTTATCGCAAGTCAAGTTTTAAAACAATTATTTAAAAAAAAAAATTACACGCGCCACACGCGACGCGCAATACGTGACACGCCTCATGTCATCGTAAGCCCAGCGCTTACCAATTGTTTTAAAACAAGTCCCATTAAATTCTTCTGGTAGAAGTCGCGATATACAACCGGACAAACTGACAAACCGACAAACCCACACACGTACGCTAGAAAAGTTTTCTTGTCCTCTGATTATTAGCTTCGCCCTTCGGGCTCGCAATAAAATAAGATCTCCACCGAATGGTTGCGAAAAAACATTGACTCTTGAGGAGTCCAATGAAATGCTTAAGTGATTTTTAATGTGCCAGTGCCAAACAAAAATCTTGCTAGTTTTCAGTACAGTTGCGATTCCTGATTTTTTTGAAATATTACATTTGGTTTTTTTCTTTTGAAATTTGCATATTCAAAGGCAATTTTAACGCCGAGTGGACTGTTCGTCCACCATCCAATAACGTAGCTGCAATACCGGACGATTCGGTAGCCAGAACAATTTCATTTTGCGAGCGAATCTGAGCTAAAAAAAGCATGTTAAGGACGAATGTTATTCCTGTACCGCCCGGTGCGTCAAAAAAAGAGTCCGCTGCTACCACTTGAAATAGCATTTGTTATCGTGTCGTAAGCCAATTGTTGTTCAACAACCAATAGTGGTATTCTCGCTTCCACAAATTCGCGCAATTCATCAACATTAAAATGTTGTCCCGCAATAAATCCAGGTTCTAATAAAAATCTCGCATAAGATAAATTGCAGGATTGTATGCATATTTCCAATTGTCTGCAAAAAATAGAAACAAGAGCGTCCACATTGTTGAATTTGGATTCTAAGGCCGCTAGCTTGCAGGATAAGGATATAACACTACACGTCAACCCCCCCAACAAAATTATAACACTAATACACTACATCCAACCCAACCGTCCCCACCACATTACAAAGTTTCTGCTATATCGGATGAACGGTCATCGAGTTAAGCGCGAACAGACATACAGACAAAATTTTTATATATTAAGATAGGACTTCGCTTTAAGAATATGTCCTAAGTAGTCATTTGGATTGTCTAATTCCCAGAGCACTTTGGCAGTAGGATAGACAAAGTGATTTTTCCCTGGCAGTTGTCTAATTGTCTCCAAAAAAGGACTTTAGGTATGCCTAAAAAATTTGCTGCAGAGCCAGTTCGTCTGTAGTCTAATTGTGAAACAAAGCAAGCATTTAGCATTAGGACAAATATTTACATACAAACGAGTATGTACCTATTATAATGTTTAAAAAACGATGAGTTTTAGTGAACCTATTTTCTTAAAATGGTGTTGGCACAGCGCCTTCAGCACTTGCTTAATGCGCATATGGCACGACGAAACGACACTCGACTGTTTTCGTGGTTTCGTCTTTGGGTCGGTGGTTAGGAAAATAACAAGATAATGGCCTAGGAGGCAAAGTTTCAGAGACCGCATTTTCATTACATGAGCGAGCAAATATGAGCATTACGTTTTGTCGTTTTTAATTGTTTTTTTCCTTAACTACATACAACGATTGCATGAAACCAGCTGCGCTGTCGTCGGCTGATTCAAATGAGCCCGTGTCTTATCAGCGAAAGTTGGAAAACAAAAGAACTCGCACACTGACTCCCTGTTAAAGTTAAGAAAAACAAAGACAACTGGGAATTAAACATTTTTGTTATTTTTATTTTTTTTTTGTACTCAACGTGGTACATGCCATCGGTACGGGCCATCACCGTCGTTACTACAGTTCCATGGCATAGTATTTTTTTTTAAGTCTTGATCAAACAATCGGGGGTGGGGTGCCTTGTTGGTTGTTGCTTGGTGGCCTATGTCACACAAAAATCCGCCAAGTCGCTGCTGCCCGCCATTCAGCCGGAGGATAGTTGACATTTTAGGCTATGAAACAAACAATTTTATATGCATGTACGACTGAATGTAAATATTAGATTATTTATACATTGCACATACATATATTAGAGGAATAAATACGAAAATAAACATTAGAGAATGGTATCTTACTCTGTACGGTAAATTAATGACAAACTCTTACCACTCATACTAATACCACGTACCGCCCTGTTAATACCTCTTCAAATGTGGAAAAGTACAAGACAATGAATCTTATCAGACTTATGTCGTGTTTTTTTTGTTTTAGCAATCTCGAAAAAACGAACACGAAAGCCGAGAATCTTTTGTTTACATTGTTTTGTTGCATATGTTGTTGTTAGATAGAGGGGTAGATCTCCAAAAATATCAAGATCTGTTAGAGGGGAAATTTGATCTACCGTAGATTAGTTTTTTGGAATAAACGAACAACTTGACAGCCAAAAAATCAATCTACGCCAGATTTTAAAAAAAAACACGACATTAGTCACGTGCGTTGTGTCTGATCGATATCCAGTGGGATCTTTATAGTTATTCTAACCCAGGAAAAAGGGAACGAAATCCTAAACGATTTGTTTGAGAAATACACTTGGAATGTAGGCGACGCCACATAGTGGAACTGTATTTTAATCGCAGATTAATTTATAAATTAGGGCTAATTGTAAAGATTTTTAACTGAAAATGATTCAATTTGGTTTAACGATCATCAGTCAATATTGAATTGTTAAATGTCTTTTGACGAAAGCAGTATGGAGGTATTATATCCCTAAATACACTGCTTTGTTTTGGCCATTTAAAGGTTTTCGTTATAAGCCAATGATACACAAACAAGGCATGTTTTCCATGAACAAGTTCAAAAAGTCAAATCATAGAGACATTTATTCCCCTAGTTACATTTAAATCGTGAGAAAGACGTTTTTATAATTTTTAACTCGTTTTATCCTTATAAAGAAGACAACGTAAAAATTAGAGAAACCTCATAGGCTCGTAGACAATTGAAATACACCGTCAACACTGCCCGTCTACCGGTAGACTAAGCATTCTAAATTACATTAAATTACTTTTGATTTTATTAAATAATTTATGCAACCTCAACTCAATATATTGTGCAATATCAAAATATTTTAAACAATACTGAGCTGTAGTAAGACAGCTGGGTAACCATCATATGGATATTTCGAACATTAAAAAACAACCCATAAAAATTAAAATGTTTCATGTAAATTCCCTAATAGGAGATACATATGTGTTTAAAATTTGAAGAAAATCGAGTTTAGTTTTAAAAAAAATTACATGGGCACCCCTCGGGCCACAGGAATCGAGCTAATTTTTAAAAAATTTACATTGGTTCCCCTCGAGCCTCATCACTCCAAAAAATTTACAAAAAATTGTGTCCATCAGTTACATACACACGTGCTTAAATTAAAGGAAAATCGCGCTAATTTTTAAAAAAATTACATGTGCACCCCTCGGGCCTCAGGGCCTGATAACTCCAAAAAATTTACCAAAAATTGTGTCCATCAGTGATACACATGTGTTTAAAATTTGAAGAAAATTGGGCTAATTTTAAAAAAAATTATTTGGGTACCGGGTGCCATCATAGCCGTGAGAGAAAAAATGAGCGGACCGACTATAGTTAAACTGAAGTTGTGGTTAGCCAGAATGTTATAGATATTTTATAGAAACATGGGAAATGTTATCTATAGCATTATGGTAACATTGAAGAACATTAACATCGTATGGCTAACTACAATTTCAATTTAACAGCCGTCCTGCTCATTTTTTCTCGCACGGCTATAGTCTAAATTCTCCATTATGCGAAACGAACGAAGAACACTACAGGAATATTTTATCAAAAAGAAAATATAGATGGGAAAAAATTATTTTCTTAGCTGTTAAAATCTGTTTATATTATATATTTATATTATATTAATTTATATTACATATCTGTTAATCAAAATGTTGACGATTTTAATGTAAATTTTGCATGTAATGATTCGCTACCATTAATTAAGTTTCTGCGTGAAAAATTCACAATTGTAAATCAAACGTAATGCAAAATTTACATTTGAGACGTTCGAGACAAAGTGATCGGGCCGACTATAATTAAATTAAAGATGTGGTTAGCCAGAAGAGATTGACACTACACGAATGTTATAGTTATTTTATAGTAACATGGGAAATGTTATCTATAGCATTATGGTAACATTGAAAAATATACTACTTCTCTCGTCTAGCTAACCACAATTGCTATTTAACAGCCGTCCTGTTCATTTTTTCTCGCACGCCACAAATGTAAATCAAGCGTTAGACATCATAAAACGATGCAACCTTGAAATTTTACTCCAATCGTGCGCAAAGAAGTTTTACTTCAAAAAAAAAACAACCCATAAAAATTAAAATTTTTCATCTAAATTCTCTAATCGCAGAAATTGATATGGGAGCCCCTCGATCATGGTTGAGACACTTGACAATGCTCAGATCATTTTATTCTGAGCATTTATAGCACGCTTATACTATTAGCAAATAAGAAACACGAGCATTTTTCTTGAGAACTCTTTGACTGCTCTGAACTAATTTATGAAAACCCCAAATGACAGAATATTGTGAAAACTTTTTGTTCTATCTGTAAGTTGATATCGACAGAAAAAAACGCCATCAATAAAAATACAATTCAGTAAATAAGTAAGAAAGTTGAATTAAGCATAAAACATTTATGTCTCGTTTCATTTGCTGGGTTCATTTGTGGGTGAGCTAAGATTTCTTTCTCGTGGTTCCAGTTTAACGTTGCATTTGCGAACTGTGCCCGGAGTACGGTTTGTTGTACCTTTGTTTTGTAACCGATAATGTTACTTTGCTACCCGTCAGCAATCGGGTACATCGGGCACTCACCTCGTTCACCTCGAAAACTCTGTCACTTTGAAAGCTAACCTATGGGTATGGTTTCGGATACGGTTTGTGTAATAAAGAGACATTAGTAAACAAAATACATACATATTACTTAAAGATGAAATGGAATGTTCATAAACGATTCGACTTTTATACTATTACGCACATTCATGGTAACTTTGTGAAATGGCATTAATAATGATTGTGTAAGTCGGAGTAATGTATACTGATGCTTGGGAAATGATGTGAAACCGAAATTTTCTGTTTTCGTTCATTATTAGAAATAATGACATTATTAATAATCGTGTAAGTGCCGAGTTAAAAATACGGCGACGCAAGCTCGTAGTGCTTCCATGAACAGGCAGAATAGATTTTGCAATCAAAATCCACGACCCAAAACCAAGCAGCGAAGCCGACTGCGCAGCACTCACCGCACACATTCATTAAAGTACGACGGTATCTGATGCCACTATATGATATTTAAAAATATTTATAAGGGCCTTGCGGCCGAACCCAGGGCCCGATCACTACCAAATTTTAGAAAAAGTATTGTTTATTGGGTATACACATGCGTATAAAATTTCAAGAAAATCGGGAACTTTTTTCATAAAATTTGTATGGGTGCCCCCCGACCCAGGGGCCCGATCACTTCCAAATTTTTACCGAAAGTGTTGTCCATCAAAGATAAACATCCGACCCCGGGGCCCGGTCGCTTCAAAAATTTACTGTAAGTTTTGTCCATCGGAGATACACATGCGTATAAAATTTGAAGAAAATCGGGCACTTTTTTCATAACCCGACCCAAATTTTTACAGAAAGTGTTGTCCATCAAAGATACACATGCGTATAAAATTTGAAGAAAATCGGGTAAATTTTAAAAAAAAATTGTATGGGAGCCCCCCGACCGCCCGACCCCGCGACCCGAGGTGCCCCAAATTTAAATAGAAAGTATTGTCATGGCAAAGACACATGTGTGCCAAATTTGAATAAAATCGGACTTTAGGAAGTGTGTTAAAAATTGACCACAAGATTCTGCCAGCCAGCCAGGCACCCAGCCACGGGCACGCGAAGTTAATATAGAGAATTTAAAAAATGATCCATTCCGAAAACTACCCAAATAATAAGAAGAAGAAATTCATAAGATCTTCATATTCTTATTTGGCTCACAAATCTCTGTAGTCTCTGTAATCGTCCTTTCTCACATAAGACTAATAAATTATAAAAATAATTCAGAAAATAAATTTGAAGCCTAAAAATAAAAATGCCCATTGAGATGAACGTAAAATGTTCTCCGCACAATTCAAGAACGGGAAGTCCGATTTCTAAAATTCTTTCGCTAAAATGATTTTTAGAGCAAGGCTGAGTATTGATTATATTATATACACCGGTTTTTTTCGACTGAAATGTAAACGATTATTATATAAAAAAAACAATCGTAACAGTGAGCTATAGAAAATTCACCAAAAAAAATTATGAGCAAAATAAATATATAAAAATATATAAAACAGAAAATTAAAGAATCAGCCTAGAATTATTTTAAAATATTTTTTATTTCAGTTTTTTTTAAGCAAATAAATTGATATTACTTCGCTCACCAAACTATTAAAATTTCTCAGAAAAACAAAAAAATTAAGGTACCACAAAAACGAGTTTTCTCGATATTTGTAGTCTAACAGCGTTTTCCATTTTCTGTTCTGGGTACAGTGAACGTTTGGTGTCCCATTTCGACAGCGTTCTCGACAAAAACCAGAGAACGCTGTAGAAATGGGACACCAAACCTTCACTGTACCCAGCAAATCGAAAAGGCTGTAAGAAAGTAAAAAAAAAAATCCAATGGTATGCTTGGATGTTCTCAGCATTCAAGAACGGAAAGTGCGATTTCAAAAATTCTTTCACCAAAATGATTTTCAGAATAATTTGGATAATTGATTAGGTTATGAACCTTGCCATACAAACTTATCATAAAAATGCTCTAACTTCTCAAAGGAACCTCTGATGTAAATTTTTTATCAGTTGTGTAGTACGCTTGTTACTGCCTACTGACGGTACTATTTTGAGGTCGTACGGCAAAGAGGTCTGGTAACTTTAATACAAATTGTTGAACAAATTTAGATTTTTTATTGATCCTTGATATTAAATCGATTTTTTTTTAATTTTTTTTTTTAATTAAAAAAAGTGTACAGCGAGAGAGAGGTGGTGTTTTGGTGTAACTGGGATTCGAACAACGAACCTCCTGCTCAGAACCCATGGACTTATCCACTGTGCCACGGCGCCCACAAACAATTACATATATTATTATACAAACTAATTTCTTTACAAACCTAAGGCCAGCTTTACATTCCTTTTTTTCTGTGTTTGGTACACCGAAAAACGAACGCCGAAAATGCATTTACACAATTCGGTTTTATATTTAGTTTTAGTTTTTTTTAAGTAGCAAATTAAGTTACAAAATCAAAAATTCTCTGCGCGTTTTGCCAATATTTCACCGAACTCCGAAAAATGATGTTTTCTGGTAGCTCTGAATTCGTTCTTTGTTTGTTCTGTAATCTATTCTTTCTGTATTATTACAGTTTTGAGGATCTTCTTTTTTTTTTTATTCACAACTTCTGGTTGTGCCCCTGTCCGTCGGCTTCAGCTACTCAACTGGCTAATTTTCATTATTATTTTCTACAGCATTTCAACTGCGCCAACCACGATCTATCGCCGATACTTTTTTTGTTGGTGATTAGCGATGTACTTCGCGCAGCTTTATCTACTGGAAACGGAGGAATTCGTTGGACTCTTACATCTCAACTCAAACATCTGGATTACGCTGACGACGTTTGTTTACTCTCACATAGAATTATGGAGCTGCACCAAATGACAACAAATGTGGAGAGGGAGGCAAATGTTGCGGGTTTGAAGATTAATACTGCCAAAACCAAAATCATCAACCTCGGCACTAACTCAGTAACTCAAGTTAACATTGCTGGACAGCCGGTAGAGAGAGTAGAGAGTTTCCAATATCTTGGGAGTATTGTCTCGACCGAAGGTGGAACCGAACAGGACATTGCCAACCGACTCGGCAAAGCAAAATCGGTGTTTGGAATGATGTCCATGATATGGCGAAGCAATGCGATCAGCTTAAACACCAAGCTGCGACTGTTCCGCTCAAATGTTGAATCTGTGCTGTTGTATGGGTGCAGCACTTGGAAGGTGACCGCTACTATCACAAAAAGATTACAAACATTTGTAAATAGGTGCCTACGGAACATCTTAAGGGTTTTCTGGCCTAACCGTATCTCTAACGAACATCTTTACCAGAGAACGGGTCAGGAACCAATTGGCACAACCATCCAACGACGGAAGTGGCAGTGGATTGGTCATACACTCCGAAAAGGCGACAGTTCCATAGCAAACTACGCAATGCAATGGAACCCGTTATCTTAGGATGGTAGAAGAACGGGTCGTCCGAGAAATACATCGCGCAGAACAGTTGAGGAGGAGGCACGGCAATGGGGGAAGAGTTGGAGAGAGCTGAAGCTCATTGCCAGGAACCGCACGCGATGGCGCGTAGGGTAGTAGTAGAGGCCCTAGGACCCATAAGGGGATACAGGACATAAAGAAGAAGAAGAAAGAACAACGACCAGAAGAAGCATAGTAAAGCTTAAATATTTTATGTACAGTTTGAGGCAGCCTTAACTGATGGGATTTCTCAGTCATTTCAGTCCACAATTGCAATCGTTTCAAGTGTATTTTGCTTTTGCTTTTGCTTTTGGTAATTATATTGAAGAAGCAGCTACTTCTTTTTTTTATTTTTATTTTTACTCTATTAGTACCCTAGGTAATAAAATTTATGCCATAGCAATAAACTTCTAAACTTAACACATCAATTTTATCAGGGAGCGTATATGAGTTACTTTGATTGAGTCCTTGGCTTCGTCTTATTAATGAATTTGACCGGCTGAAAGCATAATTTGGTTTCTGTAGTGTCCTTGATGCTTGTCGTTAAACTTAAACAGCTCGCTGAAATTTATTCCGAGGTATCGAACTTTCCGTGATGAGAACTAACTAACTGCAACAAAGTCGGTCATTTATATTTATACCCGATAAACAATTATCGGGAAAGTTCTACTCTCCTCAATTCTATTCAGTTGCATTTGAACCATCTAGTAGCAAATACCAGAATAATATGAATATAATATGAGTAGCACATAAAGCCAACTAAGAACTGATCAGGGCTAATTCAGTTACCTCTATTTTCCTGTCATTGTGGCTTAATTAGACAACTGCCACGGTTAGCATTTATTTTTGAGAAAAATTACTTTTTTTCTGCTCAAAAAATGGGATTAATGAAGCCATAATCCTTCAAGAAAGTCTTAAACAAGTAAGTCCTAACATTAATTTGCATAGCTTGTTATTAGGCTATCTAACAAGCATCGGCGCTCAAGATACCTTCTTAATGGGCTGAACCTGTGCTTAGAGATAAAATATTCGTTCGTACTCTCGTATCTCTATGTCAGGGTAGTTTTAAAAGAACAATCGTGTATAGCAAAATGAAAAACTGAAACCATTTTGTTATGAGCTTCTCACGTTCGTTTAATTATTTGCAGTGTAACATCCGAGTTTTTTATGAGTACATTACATAATATGATAATATGTTTAAAAATACTATACACTATTAGTGCAGATAAATATTTATAATTTAATACATTTTGCAACATAAACAATACGCTCAACAACAAACTAGTAGAAGTGCAATAACGCATGCTACGAATTTATTGCAAATTTTTTTTAGTTGCGCGTGTAATTATGTAGCAATAGCAGCAAAACACACAAAGATTTTCACTAACTTAAGCTAGAATAAGAAAACATTATTGGCTCTCGTGCAACAAGAAAATGTTAATTTTTCTCACTGTGTTGATTTAATTTTCGTTTATTTCTTTCTCAAACTTTTATGTACAATATTTAATTAAATTATTTCAATATATATTAGGGATACCCAAATGAATGTATGTGGATGAAAATTGCGTTGATCAATTTCATAAGCAGCATTTTTCAACATATTTTTATTTGAGAAAAGTGGGGCATTTGCTATAAATTCTGCATATTTTTAAAACGTTTTTATTAGTTCGCTTTCGTGTGTGTCTGTGCGGGGGTCGAATTTTGTAATTGATTTTAAACTATCTTGATTAAGCTAGAGACTTGAAACTTTAAACATAACTCAGAACTGGATGAACATTGACAAATCGCAAAAAAAAATCAATTCAACGTGTGTTTGAAATTTGTTTCAGATCAAAGCAGACTACTACGCACAATACCAAACGTTTTAAATTAAAAATGTAATTTTATTATATTTTTTTCTAATTCTAATTTTTTACTAAACTTAAAACGTTTGGTCTCAGTGTTTGAAATGCACAAAGATTTAAATTTCGACCGTTAATTGAAAACGGTAGCTTGAAGAACATTATTAGGTTAACAAGAGAATACATTTTATGTGTATGCAGGTATGGATGTATGTTAACATACGTATACATATATTTACTTATTGAAAAATCAACATCTTTAATGTTTACGGTTGAATTTTTTGCTATTTGCTTTCTTCTTTTGAGCGGTTTTTTCTTTTCTTTTGGTGTTCTAATTGGGACACTGTTTTTTTTAAATTCTCTATATTAACTTCGCGTGCACGTGGCTGGCTGGCTGGCTGGCTGGCTGGTCAGATTTTCTGATCAATTTTTAACCCACTTCCCATAGCCCGATTTTATTGAAATTTTGTACACATGTATATTTCCGGTGACAATACTTTCTATTAACTTTCAGAGAGATCGGGCAGCGGGATCGGGGGGCTCCCATATAATTTTTTTTTTCCCATATAGAGACATCATATCATTTCATACTATAATGACTGTGTTCTGTGTGTGCTGATGAGTGATGCAATGAAGGCAGCGCTGCTTGAATTTACGATTGGGGTTGTTTTGCTGTTGCGTTGCAGGAGAGAGCAGAGAGTATAGAGAATTCGTGTTTTGTACAATATTACGAGTATATAAAGAACTGGTTTCGCACTCAACTGCTTTACAGCTTAATTTCAACACAAAATCGAATCTCCGATCAGAGAATTTACAAGAAAAATTTAAATTTTTAAATTCGCTTACCCGTGGCACGGCTGTCTGTCGGTTGGTCGGTCTGTTTGTCGTGGAATCTTGCGATTACTTTTTAAACCACTTTCAGAAGTCCGGTTTTATTGAAATTTTATACACGTGTGTATCTCCGATGGACACCACTTTTTGTAAAAATTTTGGGTACCCCAGGGTCATGGGGCCCCAACAAATTTTTTAAAAAAAATAACCCGAATTTTAAATTCTCTATATTAACTTCGCGTGCCCGTGGCTGGCTGGTCAGATTTTCTGATAAATTTTTAACCCACTTTCCAAAGCCCGATTTTATTGACATTTTGCACACATGTGTATTTCCGGAGACAACACTTTCTATTAAATTTTGAGGCCCCTCGGACCTCGGGGTCAGGGGGCTTCCATACATATATTTTACAAAATTTACCCGAATTTATTAAATTTTTATAGGAGTATGTATGTGTATCTCCGATATACAACACTTTTTGCAAAAATGTTGGATACCCCGGGCCCCGGGTTCGTGGGCCCGAAAAACTTTTTTTAGAAAAATAACCAGAATTTTCTTCAAATTTTATATACGCGTGTATCTCCGATAGACAACACTTTTTGTAAACATTTTGGAGACCCCGAGCCCCAGGGTCATGGGGCCACAACAAATTTTTTAAAAACTTTACCCGATTTTCTTCAAACGTGTGCATCAATTTTTCTTCTACGTGTGTATCTCCGATGGACAACGCCTATTGTAAAAAATTTACAGACGCCGGTCTTGCGATCAATTTTTAACCCACTTCCCATGGCCCGATTTTATTGAAATTTTGCACACATGTGTATTTCCGGAGACAACACTTTCTATTAAATTTTGAGGCCCCTCGGGCCTCCCGGCATCAGATCATTTCATACTATAATGACTGTGTTCTGTGGGCGTTGTGCGCTGTGGGCAGCGCTGCTTGCTTTACGATTGGGGTTGTTTTGTTGTTGGGTTGCAATGTTTGTATGTGTTTTTAAATTCACTATATTAAATTCACGTGCCCGCGGCTGGCTGGCTGGCTGGCTGATGGGCAGAATCTTATGATCAATTTTTAACACACTTCCTAAAGTCCGATTTTATTGAAACTTTGCACACATGTGCATTTTTCATGACAATACTCTCTCTTAATAAATTTAAGAGTGATCGGGATGCGGGATCAGGGGGTTCCCATGCAAAAAATTTTCCATAAGCGGCATCAGATCATATTATACTATAATGACTGTGTTCTGTGTGCACTGATGAGCTGATGCGCTGTAAGCAGCACTGCTTGCTTTACGATTATGGTTGTTTTGTTGTTGGGTTGCAGTGCTTCCCATTTGTTTTTGATTTTCAGCATTTATTGTGGAATTTAGTTATACTTTTGGTTATTGGAGCACATGAACAATTTTAATTTTTAAACAAACAAATATTTTACAAAATTTTACTCGATTTTCTTCAAATTTTATACGCATGTGTATCTCCGATGGACAACACTTCTTGTAAAAATTTTAAAGTGATCGGCCCCCGGGGTCGGTGGCAGCCATTCAAATTTTGTAAAAAAAAAGTACCCGAATTTCTTCAAATTTTATACGCATGTGTACCGCAGATGGAAAACACTTTTTGTTAAAATTTTGAAGTGATCGGGCCCCGGGGTCGGGGGATAAAAACAAGCACCCGATTTTCTTGTGTATCTCCGATGGACAAAACTCCGACGGAAACACGTATTTGTAAAAATTGTGGAGTAATCGGGATAGGGGCCTCCCAAACATTTTTTTAACATTTACCCGATTTTATTCAAACTTTGCACATTGTGTATTCCCGATCAGAGAATTTACACGAAAAATATTAATTTTTATGGGTTGTTTTTAATTAAATATTATTTTATTTTTAGCTCTTTTTGTGTTCTTGCTATCTTCACCTCTCTGAGAGAACTTAGCTTTCTGGTTTTTTGGGTTTTCAATGTACACGAGCTGTGTATATTAAATGCGTCACCCCAGACTTTTATTCAATAGACTCGCGATTTAGAGAACATTGAAAACATTCACGTTCATGTTCTCTACTGGATTGTTCACTCAATCGATGTTTTTATCGCGACTGGTTTCTAAATGTACATACTTTGTGAAAATCGTCACACCTACTTAGCAGATTTTCAGCAAAAAAGCTGATTTTGAATTTATTAAAGAATTTGAATCTCTTTAAAACAAAATTTATATTTTTTAATATAATATTGGGCCTAACAAGCCAAAAGGCCTGAGGTCCAGGGTCAACCTTCTCGCGACCATCTATGTTGTGCGTGTTATTTTTTGGCATACAAATAGAAGAGACCTAAGATTTTAAAGACACATTCGAAAGGCAATGTAAGAAGCTAGCTCATGACACTTATTACTCTCGGACGTTTGCCAGACATTTGGAAGTGGTGGGAAGGTGAAAAAGATTTTTTGGTATCTCCATAGTCCCAACGAACCACTTGAGCCACGGCACCCACTATTTTTAAAGATATCAATTAAAAATGTTACCATAGATCTGGTTTTGAAACTGATCAACTCAAACGGTACTACTCTTTTATGTAATTGTTTCCTGTTTTTAATTTCTTTAATTTTAATTTTTTTCTTACGATATGGATTCTCTTTCTGCAATGCAACAAATAATGCTCTTGTTCTTTTGTTTTACAATTTGTGTATGTATGTATTTTGTCTGTACGAGCATGTATACTTTGTATAAAAAGAAAGTTAAATAGGTACATATATGTAATAATAATTTAAACTAAATATACGCTTATTTTTAGAAAAATTATTTTAACTACAAATGACGTTTTTGTTTGAGCAAGAAACGAAACTCGTTCTTTTATTGCGAAGCTGGCAAGATTAGTTTTTTTAAATTATTATTTAATAAGAATATCAATTTTTGTTATATACCTCGTGTAAATACATACATTTGATGGGGATTATTTTTTAGTTACATACGATTACACGTGCGCCTGTGTGTAGAACCTAAAGCAGTCTTATCGAAAATTATTTTAGAGATACCTACAAATGCTTCTAGCTTTTTGTTTTAATTAAATTTAATAATAATTATTAATCATAATACTCTATCATTACAGTATAAATTACATATTAACATTCTTTGATTTTGTTTTTCAATTTTGAATTAAGGAAAAATTTTGCTATCCTATTGTTAAGTATAAGCTAGTATCAAATGGTAAATAAGGTAAACGAACGAATGTTTGCTTTTTTTCGTAAATAAAATAAGCTAATAATTTATATAATAAATGCAACAATAATTTTATTGCTTTTGATAAATGATAATTCTTTGAAAACTATAACATTATATATGTCTTAACCGTTGTATATAATTACTATATTTTTTGCAATATCTTCAAAGAAAATTTCTAAACTTGGGTGTCACGTTAGTTGTACGAAGTCAAGTCATGAAACACGCAGTTAGTGCTTTATTTTCGCAATTTAGGGTAGAAAGTTGTCCTCTTTCCGTGACAAGTTATTACTCTCGGACATTTGTCAGACTTTCGCGAGAGGTGGGTCGTCGTAAAATGTACCTAGAATTTGTACGAGGTATGCTTTGAATGAGTCTGAGAAAGTGGTATCCAAACTTTTTATTCAAAATTTTGTTTACAAATATATTGTCTTTCCAAATAATCGCCTTACTCGGATTTTTACTACTCCCGATCAAATTAAGAACTCAGTTGCACACCGAAATCAACTTTTTCAAAAACAACAAAGTAAATAACGACGTAAAAATAGAATGTCTGAAAAACGACTTCAAGGAATAACGTTCACAGTAAAAATTATGCCCTTGAGGTGAAAAATGTTTCTAGAAAAGGCAGAATGTACCTAAAAACGCCTACGAGTATTAATCAATTGCCATTTTTTATTTATTTGTTTTTTTTTTGTGTAACTACTAATTATTACTAACTAAGTTATTTTAAATGTTAAACATTTGCGATTAAAGTAATTTTAATAAATCATACGCGCCACACGCGGGATTTCAGAAATGCCCCATGACACTTAGCTCACTAGGTCTCGTGAAAGGTGGTTAAGAAATACCACAAAGAAGTCGGAAAAACAAACAGACGAAGTCAAGTTAAATAAAAGTTTTAAAAAATAGAAGAAATTAAAAATTTGTTGGTATATTTTTATTAGAGGTACTAGACATTAAAAAAAACAATCCCGACCCCGTGGCCCGAGGGGCCTCAAATTTGTCTCCGGAAATACACATGTGTGCAAAATATCAATAAAATCGGGCTTTGGGAAGTGGGTTAAAAATTTATCGCAAGATTCCACGACAGACGACCGACAGCTGTGCCACGGGCAAGTGAAGTTAATATAGAGACTTTAAAAAAGTGTCGGTGCAATACATACTGACATTTTTTTTCATTTGAGGTTCGTTTGAGGAGTTTGAGCAAAAAACTGTTATTTTTTGAAGCCACTTTGTATGGCACGTACCTCAACCCGTTGAGGCACAAATCTCATATCTCATAATATTTCCGTCTTGTTCTGAAAATCATTTTAGCAAAAGAGTTTTCGAATTTTGGGTTTTTTCCTACGTTATGTCGATCTTATATCATTCTTTTTTTTTTTGCATATTTAGGCACTGAATTGCGTGAAATGTCGAGAAAACATGATTGTATGGAACACTATCAAGGCCAATAAATATAAAAAGGACTAGACTGACATCACTGCAACTTGGCGTTGGATAAATAATGATCCGAGTGTTAAGCTTACGTCGTATATGAAAAATGAGTCTTATATGATAGTAAAGCAAGCTTCTCAGCTCGCCATATGGATAATTGTAATTCAGCCTAAAGACTGAATTATCTTAAACGGATTTTACTTTAAAATAAACATTTTTTTCTCCTAACCCCTATGAATAAAAAAAACTCAAAATTACACCATCGCAAGATGAGCGCTTAACAATTGTTTTAAAACAAGTAATTAAAAAAAAAATTACACGCGACACACGCGACGCACGACACGTCACACGCGTCACGTCATCGCAAGTCAAGCGCTTACCAATTGTTGTAAAACAAGTCCCATCAAATTCTGACTGGTAGAAGTCGCGATATACAACCGGACCAACGTACAACCCGACAACCCGACACACGTACGCTAAAAAAATTATCTTGTCCTCTGATTATTAGTTTCGCCCTTCGGGCTCGCAATAAGCTTATTCAAATACTGTATTGATATTAGCGCTTCAAGGGGAGTTGTACAAGGAGCTTCCATTTACATCGAACGACAGGCACTAAATGAGGGGGTGCAATTAGATGAGAGTAAAACAAAGTACGTGGTCTCGTAAACGAGTTAAAGAAGAGGTCATATATAGCAGCTGGTACCTCAAACCCATCAAAGTCATCAAGACTCTTTAAAACAATGTTCCCACCATTTCTTATATTGAGTGCTCAGCAAACATCTCACTTTTAAGCCACAATCGAGAAAATTTGCTTTTCCTATATGACGATAAATGACGAATAAAAAGACTCTATAAAACTGTACTTGTTCAAAAATGAAGTCTGCGTTACCGTCCATGGCGCTCGCTAAAGAAACATGATACCCAGTTTTGTGTCATCACTGGATTGTATAGCATAAATGCGGATTATATGTGGCTTCGGCAAAGTTCAGCGTTACATGTCATCCTGCGACCAAACCATTCATTTATTAAAGGAATCGGTAAGCGAATTTGATCTAGCAGTGGCCTCCAAGTTCTTGTGATTGGACGCATATGGATTACTTTCTTTTGGGATAGTTCAAGTCACTAGTCTAAGCGAATAGAGCAACAACGATTGACGCAACATTTCTGCGTTATTAAATAGAAACGTCTGTAAGTGCTCGAAAAAGTGGTCATGGACTTATCGAATTCGCTTTCAATCATTGAGATTATTTGCGAGAAATTATTTTCAAATGTAAAATATTACAAAATAACTAAAATAAAATATTTCAAATAAACTCGAAATCACCGGTTACCGTTCAGTATGAGTTTTATTCAAATTCAAAATCCCGACAGCGTGGCAAAAATTGATTTCGGTGGGCTCCGATTGGGAGAACCTGGCTCACATGAACAAAAAGAGAATCATTCTCTGAATGTGTTTTGCGGTTGGATTTATAGGACAATACAGAAACGCAACAAAACAAGCATACGCTGAAAGCATGATCTAGACCAGACACCGACTGAAAGGCTCAATCACCGTCCGGATGAATCTCAGATATTCGCACTAATCTCAAATATTCTTAATGCTCTTTTTTATCATTTACAAATGAATCGAGTATTTTTATAAGATTCTTTGTTAACGATGCTGTAGTGATAACGACAAGCAAGCAGACGGAACATATCTATACTATAACTATAGCGATCGATGGTTGTAGCTGTAGTTGTCACGATTACAATTTGCTGCAGTAAGATATGAGTGGCTGGCGGACTTGCTGGTCAGATCTGGTGATCAATTTTTAACCCCGATTTTATTGAAATTTTGCACACATGTATATTTCCGGTGACAATACTCTCTGTTAATTTGGGGGTCGGAGGGCTCCCATACAAATTTTATTAAAAAACTACCCGATTTTCTTCAAATATTATACGCGTGTGTATATCCGATGAACAACACTTGGAAGTAATCGGGCCTCGGTGTCAGGGGGTCCCTAACAAAAATTTTAATAAAATTACCCGATTTTATTTAAACTGCACATTGTATTTCCCCGATAAGAGAATTTACACGAAAATTTTTAATTTTTATGGGTTGTTTTTTTTTCTATGTTAAGCAACAGAGACTACAAGAAATACCTTGACAATTTGAGTTAGATGGTTGGGCTAAATGGAAGAAAAAGCCTAAATAAAGTACGATAGAACAACTTTATTATGATGTTCCGCTTATATAGGTACAAAAAACCTATCTATGTGCTGATCTGTAGTCCTGCTAAGGTGTCAAGGCGGCTGCAGACGCGTGTAATTAATCTTCACCAATATTTTCCACTTACAGCAAATTTCAATGCTTTTTTTCAACAGATGTTCACTTACTTTAAAATCGGTATTATGTGAGACCAAAAAGCTGTGGCCAGGCGAACGAACTGTCAGCTCTGACGAATAATGTCATAACAATTAAGAATTGTAAGTGTTAAATTTTTTGGCTATCTTTTCGTTCTGTAAACGTTAAACGGGTTTAAACATTTTTTTATTGCTACAAACTTTATTTAATTGTAACTATGATAATATAATCAACAACAAAAAGGGAAAAAGTCCTCTAGAAAATAGATAATCTTTTCGTTCTAGGCAGCGCCGTAATTAGACAGAAGCAACAGGTGCACATGCACAGGGTCCGCTGATGAGTGGTCCGTGAAATGGAACTTTGAACCAACAAAAAAAAATAATTTTTCATAAAAAATATTATAATATATGAGATGTCCATAAAGGATTTCATGATTGGCGGCATCTTCATCCTCTTATTCTACAGCACGAAAATTCTTTTGACCACAGAAACAATTATGGAAAATGGAAAGTGATGGAAAATAAAACAACCCATAAAAATTAAAATTTTTCATCTAAATTCTCTAATCGCAGAAATTGATATGGGAGCCCCTCGATCCTGGGCCATTTTTTTTTTATTGTAGGAGAAAATCATCGAAACAAACATTTGACATCAGATGTTAAAATTGAAAAAGCTCAGATCATTTTATTCTGAGCACTTAGAGCACGCTCATACTCTGAGCAAATAAGAAACACGAACATTTATCTTGAGAACTCTTTGACTGCTCTGAACTAATTTATGAAAACGCCAAATGACAGAATATTGTGAAAACTTGTTGTTCTATCTGTAAGTTGATATCGACAACAAAAAAAACGACATCAATAAAAATACAATTCAGTAAATAAAAATGTAAGTTGAAGTAAGCATAAAACATGTATGTCTCGTTTCATTTGGTGGGTTCATTTGTGCGTGCGCTAAGATTTCTCTCTCTCTCTCCACCACCAACAAAACCATACAGCGCAGCCGACTGCGCAGCACACACCGCACAAAGTCCATAAAGGGCGACGAATATCTGATGCCAGTACAGATATTTAAAAAATGTATAAGGGCCTTGCGGCCGAACCCGGGACCCGATCACTACCAAATTTTCGAAAAAGTATTGTTTATTGGGTATACACATGTGTGTAAAATTTGAAGAAAATCGGGTAAATTTTTTAAAATTTTTGTTTGGGAGCCCCCCGACCCCGCAGCCCGAGGGGCCTCAAAATTTAATAGAAAGTGTTGTCTCCGGAAATACACATGTGTGCAAAATTTCAATAAAATCGGGCCATGGGAAGTGGGTTAAAAATTGATCGCAAGAATCCACGACAGACGACCGACCGACGACCGACCGACGACCCACGGGCAAGTGAAGTTAATATAGAGAATTTAAAAATATAAGATTAGGGAACACACGCTCGATGATTATTTACTTAATTCAATTAACGAAGAAAAAATTATATGGCGTGAAATATTAAAAATAAATGTGAACGTATAACTGTTCTGCGCCATAAATAATATTGCTCTTAGGCTGTTTCCGAAACGAATACTTATTCACATAAGTCTCCTTGCGAGTTGACTTATTTTATATTATTATTTTAAATGTTATTTTATTTTAATGTATAGCATACAACTTTATAGTTGTGCGGTGTTTCTTTGTTTGTGTTAGTGTATTTTTAATAATAGCGTTTACTACAAAATTGTCGCTGCGCGCGAATCGGTTCTCTCTTGTCTCATACCGGAGGCTACTCACATGCCAAGTGGAATGAGTGTCGAAAATGATAGAAGAATGACGTCATGCGTCCACTTACTAATACTATTAACTTGCGGTAATTTTAACCTCATTTGACGACCAAACCGGCCCTCTGGAGAGACTTTTTGCGGGAGGCCAAGACCGGACCCCGGTTTTAGAGCCAAATATGATGATGACGAAAAGATTCATTGATAAACTATGCAGTAAAATTAATTGATGGACGACGTTGTACATTACAAGGTGTACGAGAAGCGAATTTCGAGCAACACTTCCAGAAGGCAAAGAAACAATGGATTTACAGGTTGGATTCCCTGATAAATGGAAACAATTAAAAAAATAATAATATTTATGAGGCACCGGATGAAAGAAGTAATATGACTTCCGAAAATTTATTTAAAATTCAGGTTTTTGATACCCTAGATTGGCGCTATGAGCAACTGAGAACTAAAGTCAGCTTTTTGACACCCTATATTGGAGTTATGAGCAACTGAGAACTATCTGTAACGGTTTTCCTTTCTCTATGGTTCGTATTTGCAATCAACGAGCATTCTTGATTTAAAAAAATCGGCTGCAAACTCCGCTGATATGTACGAGTTCTCGTGTGAGATTCGAAGTTTTAAATTTGAAGCATCGAAACTCATACATGATCTTAAAACTCCACTTAATATTTTGCAGGCACTTCGTGACTTTGACTTAATTGAGTCTTATCCGAATGTTAATGTGGCTCTCCGAATATTTTTAACTCTTTCAGATTTTTAGTAAGTTGTTGTTAATTTAAATATATTTAAGATCCACTATAGGACATGAGAGGTTATCCAATCTTTTAATAATATCTATTGAATATAACATTGTAAAAAATATTAATTAAGAAGATGTTACAAACGAATTCGTGCAAATAAAAGCGAGAAAAGTGCAATTGAATTGATAGACTTATAAAAAAAATAAAAAATCTGTATTTATTTACATTTTCTGTACCATATTCATTGCTTCTATTTTTAATTTTCCTAAAAAAAAAAGTAGGAGGCTCAAAATGAAATCTTGCACAAGGCAATAGAAAAGCTAGTTACGCCGCTGGTTCTAGGCGTTACACTTTAATACAAAGTGTCTTTGTTGCTGTAGCAGTTTACTATTAGTACGCTCACAAATACAGTGTATGAAGATTCTTTTCTGTTTAATAATAATTTTTTCATAGTATATTTTATATATTCAGTTCAAGGTGAAATGGGTGAACTTTGTTAAAAATAAAAAAAGTATTCAATCATTAAGGAGATTGCAACACGAATGCCCTACACCGAAGAAACGTAAAATAACCTTTACTCCTATACAAAGTGAAGATGAATGGAAAATTGTCTGACGGATTGGATAAATAGATTCACTTAATAAATTATACTACGAGTATTTCATTCCGACAATGTCGATGTGGCTGACACTGATGCTGCTGATCCCTTTGGCGCTGGACGTCGTTTATTGTAGTTCTGTGATTGATTTTGTGGTTGAGGGTAATGGTATTCTTGTTGATTGTTGCTGCTGCTATACTGATGATTAAATCGATTACGTCGTGGAGGTTGCGTGAACGACGCTGAGTTACGAATATTACTGTGCTGCTGATAAAATTTGTGCTGCTGCTGTTGATGATGATGATGATGTTGCGGTTGGTTTGCGTTCATAAACTGCTGTTGCTGCTCTTGATTGTAGTGTTGCTGATGGTGCTGTTTCCACGGTTTTCTTTTTGCATTGTTATTAGTCCATCTGCGGTAGAGTAGGTGTGTGTCAGTATAATAAGAAAAACAAAAAAATTACATTTAATCAAAAAAAGGGTAAGCTTTATTAAAATAAAATGAAGTAAAATAAAGTATAATAACAGGTGAAACAACCCAGTGATCTAGTGATCCAGTTGCGATTATATAAACATGGAATCAGAAAATCAATTTTTTGACGTGACAACGTCTCACTTCAAGGGGGGGGGGTGCATGTTCAAAAGGTAAAATGTTAAGTGAGACACTGTTATGGTAACACTGTTGTGAGACACTGTTAAATGAGACACTGTTATTCTCACACTGTTGTGAGACACTGTTATGCTAACACTGTTAAGTGAGACACTGTTATGCTAACACTGTTAAGTGAGACACTGTTAAGTGAGACACTGTTATGCTAACACTGTTAAGTGAGACACTGTTATCCTCACACTGTTGGGAGACACTGTTAAGTGAGACACTGTTAAATGTCAGTATTTTGGGAACTAAGCCATTTCTCAAGCGATATGCATGAAATTCGCAATGTAGGACTAAGATGCGACTATAAGACTTCATGCTATTGAAATACTGGAATATGATCATTATATGAAACTCGGAATGTAGGACTAAGATGCGACTATAAGACTTCTTGCTATGATAATTCTGGAATATGATCATTGGAATTTCTGGAACAAAGCAATTTCTCAAGCGATTCGCACGATTCGCTTTTTTCACAAGTGGAGTTCAAAAGAAATATCCAGATGCATCCCGCCCATTTCCAAACGCCCACGCTGTGCTAATCATTATAAGGATGCATATCCCCTTTAGCGTGTGTACATTATAAAAAATGGAGGTGTGGGCACACCTTTTTTATTTTTTTTGTTTACATTTCTTTTGCACTCAACAGATTTCTCCTAAGTGCTATACTTTTTGAATTATTTGCAAAAACTCGAAAAACTGTCTAAGTAAACTGTCACTTCCGGCTGGTAGATTTTCGTCAAAATCATCTGGCCCCTCACAATTTATGTAAAAAGCTTTATTATGATAGTTCAGCCGTCTGGGCTGTAGAGTGGACACAGACAGACATACATACGGACAGACAGACAGACAGTGATTTTTTTATTTTGGCTTTTTCTGACTCAGGAGATACGGTAATGGGTAAATGGGCAAAAATCACGAGTTCGAAAATTTTCATGATAACTATACTTCCTTTTACTATGTAAAATAAAGTAAAAATTCGGTATGTAGGACTAAGATGCTACTATAAGACTTGTTCCTAAGGAAATTCTGGAATATAGTCATTGGGATCTGTAATTTTGGAAACTATACCATTTTGAGGTGGGCGCCGTGGCTCAGTGGAAATGCGCGTGGCTACTGAGCAGAAGGTTCGTGGATCGAATCCCAGTAACACCAAAAGTATTTTTCACGGTGTCCCACCTCTCGCGAATAGGTGACAAACGTTCCAAGAGTAATAACTTGTCACGGAAAACTTCTCAATTCGCCGTTCGGAGCTGGCCTTAAATTGTAGGTACCTTCCATTTGTGTCCAAAAAATATAAATGCGCAACACAAATGGTCGCGAGAAGCTAGGCCTTGGACCGCAATGGTCTAACGCGCCGAATATTATTATTTATACCATTTTGAGATGTCTGTTCGTGTATCCGTTCCACAGACAAGAAGATATTTGTTTTTTTTGTCCCGGGTAGACGTTGTCACGCTCAAAACCTACGGCCGTATCCCCGACACAGCCTACCCTGCTCTTTTTATGTACATAAACTCATTGCCAAAGGAGAACTTCCTGAATGACTAGCGCCACGGCAAGTGAGCTATGCCCTTTATTGAAATTAAAATAAATAATCGGAAGGAATGTAATTTGCAATCACATTCCTCACGTTTGTAGCCGGCTGCCATGTATTTGCTCAGAATTCTGAGAATCCTGATTCATTGAAAAAGCAATACGGAAAAACAAAACGAACATGAAACTAAAACGACGCGAGTCCAAATGCTTTAATCAATGGACCATGGTCAGGAAAAACTAGGAAAAAACCTGACTAAGAAAGTATTACAAATAATACAAATAATGACGTAAGTAAGCCTGCAACAATTCATGGATCTTCTATTGACAATTCGGAACTACACGAACTTGTTGACGTCTATTTTGAAGGCCTGTATGTTAAAGGTTTCGGGAGACACGGAGTCGAGTAATTCATTCCACATCACATCTAGGAAAAAATTAGGATTTTAAATGTTTCTCCATTAAAATTGTTTTAAGGCAAATCTATGCGGTTTAGAGCTGAAATGAGGATTTGAAATGTTGGGTTTTCCATGAAAATGGTTTTAAGGCAAATCTATGTGGTTTAGAACTGAAACGAGCGTTTGCCTTTCTGACAAAAGGACCTAAGATTAGAGAACGGGTTTCTGAAGAGCATCTATCTTAGTAAAAGTAGTAGAAAACAGTTAAAGCTCCCACATTTCATATATCCTCCAAAGAACCAAGAGATGAAATAATGGTTTCATCATTTATCATATGGACAACTCCTTTCTAAATGCTATCATGATAATGCAAATGCGATTTTGGAGCCTCACCCCATATAAATGAATTAAATTATAAAATTGCTCTAACATTATATAATTTTAATGCTTCAGAGGGGTGAAGTAGAGTTTACAACCGTCTTATGAAGCTGAAATATTAGCTTGTTCTAAAAAGAACATCATCTTAACATCTTACATCTGAAGTGAATCACATCTCTCAATAGGGGCACCATTAATTACTGATGCTTCTGAGAAAAAGAATTAAATTTCACCCTATTAGATCTTCACTTATTAAGAGTACTCATGTATTGATTCGACTCTAATTGAAAATTTTGGACAGTACATAAATATACGGTGCAAAAAGGTAATTATTATTGTCTTTCACAAAACAATCTTTTCACACTTGCAGAAATTATGGCAATGAATGTTACCTGTTAAAAATTTTGAATTTAGCACTTTACCTACTCACTGTCCAGTATTAATGTTCGTCTATATAATGCTTGAAAGTGGATTCTGGCTTGTACGAGGGCAAAAAAAAAAGTACCTGTGTGAGGAATGAAGACGCAACTAGTCTAAAACTTATGTCGTATTTTTTTGTTTTAGAAACTTGCGCTCGAGCTCAGATTTTTTCTCGAAAAAACGAACACGAAAGCCGAGAATCTTTTGTTTACATTATTTTGTTGCATGTGTTGTTGTTGTAGTCAATGAAAAGAGGGGTAAATCTCCCAAAATATCAAGTTCTGTTTGAGGGGAAACCCGATCTACCGTAGATTGGTTTTTTGGAATAAACGCACATCTTGACAGCCAAAAAATCAATCTACGCCAGATTTAAAAAAAACACGACATTTGTATGGTGTCATTTGACAGATGACAGTAATGACAACTACCCTCAGCAACGCCACCTGTTTTAAAACACGGGTACATATTGATCGCCCCTCATATATCCTGATTTCTAATGAACTTCCAGGTAAGCAAATATTGGTTTTTTTAAAATCTCTATATAAACTTTGCGTGCCCGTAGCTGGCTGGCTGGTCAAATCTTGTGATCAATTTTTAACCCACTTCCTAAAGCTCGATTTTATTCAAACTTTGCACACATGTGTATTTCCCATGAAAACACTTTCTATTATTTTTGAGAGTGATCGGGCCATGGGGTCGGGGGTCTCCCATACAATTTTTTTTTCATATCATGTCATACATGCCAAGTGGAATTGTGCCAGTGGAATTGTGTCCAGTAGAATTGTGCTAGTGGATTCGGCCGGTTACCATATTTTGAAGTACAAATAAATGGTGTTCAATTAATACGAAATTTTGACCGGTTTGAGCAGACTATTGCAATTTGCTCTCCCTATACGTAGTCTGTCAGGACATTTCGAATACAGGAATTTAACCACAACATCCAACCTGCTGGTGTATATGACAATGGCCATACTAATACGTTTATATGGATTCGAGACTTGCGTACTTAGCAAAAAGCATTCAGAAAGACTAACAAGGAATTGTTTGCTCTGTATGTGAGGATAGAAGATTCCGGAGACTCTATAACAGTGACCTATTACTCTATAATGATGAGATAAGCTTTTCAGCGATGTCGAAATCGCGAAAAGAGAATTAAGCTATGTAGGCTGCGGTAGGCAGTACACCTACCCGCATGAGCGAAGAGGATCCTGCTCGAAAAATCCGAGGCCGGTCAAGCCAACGTTGGAAGTAGGACCAGGACTTCCAGAGTAAAGGAATGACATCGGTTAGAAATTCGGTCCGGTGGAGATTTTTTTTGCGGCAGGCCATGAGCGGACCACAGTTGTAGAGCCTAATATTATGGTGATGATACGTAGTTGTAATTCGGCGTAGTTCAAATGAGGACGAGATAGTCAGACGCGGGTTACATTAAAAGTTTTGCAGATAGGAAAAAAAATCCAAAATATTTAAATATTCGCATATGATCTATGGCTATGAAAATCTGCAACTGGTTAAATTAGTCCTAGAATAGTATATTACATAACGAGCGAGGAAAATGGAGTTTTTAGCACTTTTCTGCGAGTAATGTACGCTATTTTTCACACGACCAAACCGGTTTTTCTGCTTAACCGGTTATGCGCAATGCAATATTACTCTGTGAATGTGTGGTCGCTGTGACTGCAGTAAATAACAAAATTATTTTATATGTTAATTCACTAGAGTGCATAAAGGCTACTTCCGAAGCTAGTTTATAGTGGATGAAAGTCATTTTCGTCTATGGGCGTGTGAAAATAATTTATCCGATCGACTGTATGAAAAATCATTACAATACAATATCACTCCTTCTATCGATGCAAAGCAAAAGGTGCAATTAAGTTTTTATCTGTGTCATACAATTGCGTAAGGATTCGTGCATAACGCAGCATACACAGAGCTTCCTTAAAAATGATTACCAGGATCAAATCATCATTATGGATACAACCGTACGACTTTATGAATGATCATCGCCAATAAAAGGATCGAAAGCTTACCATATTATCGCCCTAATCCTCTCAGTTAAGTTAATCACAGCCTATTAAAATGTTCGTGTTAATTTCATTTCTTGACACAATTTCTTATAATTGATTACATCGCAAAAATAGAAAACTTACGGTTTTACTACCGATGTATCAACTGGATTTAAAATTAGAAAAAAAATTCTGAATTCAGCCAAAAACTGCCACCAATGCCAACTCACGGTAAGTAGTCATATCGCCAAATATATAAAGCTATCCCCGTACAATTATTTATTTCCAATGTCGGTTATATCTTCTCAACAGTGCAGTAAATTATTTCTAAATATCTCACCAACACAACAAGACTTCTATGATTCCAATGTTCTAATAGTTATTAATAACATGATAGTTCATTCTATTTTCGAAACTCGATTGAACTTGGCTATATAAATTATGCAGTTGCTATCAGCGATATAAGGTCGTCCAACTAAAAATACCATCCAAGCAGTACTTATGTACTCAAGCCATTTGACAATATCCTGGCGCAAATATCGATTATTCTTTCAGGTAGAGAGAGGTAATGGTTAGTTATTTATTATTCTTATTTCTAGCACTGATACTCTTAATGCTCCTTTCTAATGCGGACGGACACGCGGGCTGGCTATCAGTTTTAAAATTAGAGTTCAAGGATTTCAAAATGTCACCATCCTTGAAATGACTCTATTTTTATGGAAGCAATTAGGATCAATTGGAATATGCTCAGCGGTCTTAAAGCGAATGACGCTAAATTTGTACTCAAAATTTGTACACAATTGAACAATAAATGGTTTCTAAGGTGCATTATGTTTAAAAATATAAAAAAAATACAAAAAACTTTTAATAAACTTAAATAATATTTAAGTTCATACTTTGAGATTTTCCTTCGCTGTGATTGTGGTCCATCGAAATTGTAGTATCCCGATGGCAACGATGGTGCATCAAGTGATCCAGCTGAAACACATTTATATATATTACATTTAGACAACAAGAACAAAACAGCAACAAATACAAGAGCTCACAAAACAATTTATAATAAATGCAAATATGTGCAAAAATAAAACAGAAAGGTGGGTGGTATTCTGCGGCGTAATATTTTGCTGCACACTCGTACTCAATCCTTCTTCAATGTGGTTGCTTTTGAAACTCACCAATACTTGAATGTTTTCGTTTTGGCAAACGGAATGAATTCACTCCAGTCATAATTTGATCCTGATTGTGTCTCTGGATGGTGCAACTTTTACCGCGACAACCTTTAAGCTTTTCAAGGGTATCGTGCATATAAGATTTTTCTGCAGTGGTTAACGTAGAGGCACGATTGAGCGTTTCAAAGGGATCTGCAAAAGAACCAAATTCATTACACTGAATTTTTAATGCATTCGAATGCCTCTTACCAATTCTTAAGTTGTAATAGGTTATTAGGCCGGTGGTAAATTCACAGTACAAGTAGTCATGCGTTGAGTTTATTGTCCTAATGCATGAATACGTATTGTTGTTGGCATTCATGCAGAAGCAGAAGGGACTATCATTCCATAACGGTGATGTACGCCAGTGCGAATTATCGTGCGAGAAACAATTCATTTTCTCCGACAGACATTCCTTTTCCAAACGAGCTTTCTTGTTGCGCTTCCGTTCCTTTTTCCGTTGGCGTTCCTCTTTCAGTTTACGCCGAGCTTCGCGAGCCAATTCCTTTTCGTCTGTAATGCTGATAGGGAAGCGAGATTATTAGATATTTGTGTTTATAATTAAAATGTAAAAGAAAGGAGAAAGATGTAGAATATACGAGAACGTCTTAAAATGAGGAAATAGACTTTAACGAATGTTTACACCTTATCGGCTCTAAGCAGGGCTTCGGTCTGCCAGCATTGGCCATTTTATCTCTTTTCTTGGCGAAGACAGGCGAAACACACTTAACAAATATAAGATGTTATTGTCTTTGGGACAAGAAATGAAGGTAAGCGTGTCATTATATTTTCATTATACTATTATTCATAAACTTTTTATGGTTTATAATTAAAAGTAAGTGACTAATACTACTCATGTCTCTCTGGCTCCTAGAATCACGCTTAAAAATCTCGCAAACCGCAAGAAATTGAAACTTAAAATTAGATGGACAAGTTCCTCTAAAATATTATAGTAATGATTAATAAAATCTAAACAATCAACTTAAAAGAAAATTGGACTCCTTTTTAAGTGCGTTGTGATTTACCAACAGCTGTGGAACAAAAATTATAAAGTCAAACAAATGTCTGCTATGTAGTCCAACCTTGAAACGTTTTACTGGGCTTATCTGCACTTAAATGCGAATAGTGGTAAAGAGCGTCTTGGTTAAGGTAAGAGGGAATAGCCACCTCAATGACTACCTGAATATTAAGAGCGAATTGTTGTAGTTACGTTTCTTCGTCCTCTTAAGTTATTATGAACATTATCTCAATGAAAGCTTTTTGAAGATTCATGACCCAAAAAAGTCTCTAAATTATCGAATGTTACATAACGAGCGAGGAAAGTGGAGTTTATAGTCGAAGCACGATGCGGTTGCCGAGTGCGGCAATCTAACGAGCACGATGAGCACTTTTCTGCAAGTAATGTACGCTATTTTTCACACGACCAAAACTGGTTTGCCTGCTAAATCGGTTATGCGCAATGCAAAATTACTCTGGGAATGTGTCTTCGCTGTGACTGTAGTAAATAACAGAAGTATTTCATATGTTAAATCACTAGAGTGTGTAAAGGCTACTTTCGATGCTAGTTTATAGTGTATGATACTGTCACTTTCGTCTATGGGCGTGTGAAAAGTTTATATGTTAACTGTTTTCTTAAATTTCAACGGCAGTTCAAGTTCTAGCCACCAGGTCATGCGGTCAATAATGAATACAACCTGTAACTAATACATTAGGTCATCAAATTTGGTTATACAACCGTATTCCGGTCATGGCCTTCAAAATACATTAAGTAAGGTGCACATATTTAAGCATACATGACTGTGTATCACAAAATATCAAAGGATCTTGATTTTCATAATACAGCATTCCATGCAAAAGCGCAAAAGTCCGACATCTTAATTGAAATTCTACAAGAAGATTGAGCAATACGCACATGTGTCCTTACATGTCTTATATGTGGAGAAGACATAATAATCAAATGATTGCACATTTATCGTGTACCTATAACACTCAAACGGTCACTTAATACACTTTTAAAACTGCCAATTAATCAATTAGTATTCCTCAGTAGTAAAGTCGACTTTATGAGTAGGATTTGAAATACTCTGACGCTTCATACGTTAGAACCGCTCCTTTGTATCCAAAGAGCTGGAACATCAAAAGAAGTTTCGATTTGAAAACTTTTCCTCAAACAGTTTTGATTTTTGCCAAAATTTCTTATTTGTGTTTTGTAATGGTAAGTTGTTCTTCAAATGCCGACCGGACTCACTTGGCAGTAAAAGAACTTGTTCGACTTTATTACTTTTATCTGCGCCATGACTACGACTACGATGAAAACAAATTACAGTTTGATCTCAATATGGAAAAAAAAGTGCACTGTAAAGGATAGGAAAATCAAACTTTTAGACAACTTAAGATTTCGGTACGGCTCAGTACGTACGTACGAGCCAGACACACTGTCGCACACTGAAAAGTTTAAAACGTTTTTAAGTCTTCAGATTACATCCATTTATACCTTTCAATTTCCGGTTCACAATAGCATTCAGCTGGTCCAGAGAATTGGACTTTTTGCTGATCGAACAGATCATTAGTTCTTGAGTTGAGAATTTCTTCTTGGTGTTTGCCACGTTCACGACTCGATGATGATGATGATGATGTTGTTGGCGATGGTTTTTTTGAAATGTTGGAGCTATCTTGCTCTTAAATGATGGAGAACAAAAACAATTAAATAAATCCAAGTTACTATATTTTACAGTGGTGAGTAGCAGCTAAATTTTTCGTTCAAAAATATAACGACTAGAGTTAACTAACTTTCTGCAACAACGACAAACTTATAGTATTAGTCCAAGAGAATGTTTCGCGTTACCATGGACAATGATAAATGTGAAAGTATTTGCCATGTATTACCATTTTATCTTAAAAATATTTGATTTTTCTGCAGAAGTTAAATAAACTCTTCTGGGCGTCAGTCCAGTACAAACGCGGCAGCTAAGTTTGTGATGACTAGTGTGCCCTTTTGTTGACATCGCCTTGTTTTAATTTCTTTTATATAGTAAAAGTAACTTTTTTTTTATATGTAATGTACACACGCTAAAGGGATTTGCATCCTTATAATGCTTAGTAAAGCGTGGGCGTTAGGAAATTAGGGAGGGGAAAAGATGAGATGTCTTTGCACATACCTATGTCTTAAATGACTGCAGATCATACAAATGCGGAAACACCGAATCAGGCAATTCATTCCACATAACTAGTGTGCGGCTAAAAAAAGAATCTCTGAATTGGTTTGTACGTCCAAAGATAGGCTTAATGGTGGACCCGTGGTTAAGGCAGGGGTATTACGGATGGGTACGAGAATGGTGGGGATGCATCCGGATATTTCTTTTGAACACTGCTTGTGAAAAAAAGCGATAAAACAGTGACAAGCCGGACCAGCGAATATGTAGTCATTCCAACGAAGCTTGTTGTTGACGTACACACCGAGTATTGCAAGTTTTTCAGTTTCTTTGGTGCAGATTCCATTCATGGATAAAGTTTGGGGGTTTAATTTACGCTTAGACGACAGAGCATTGGGTTTTAGATGCGTTAAATTCAACTCTATTATGTAGTCCCAACCTTGTTATGCTGTCAAGGTCAGAATTTAACGTGCTTAACATACGTTGTTGTTCAAGTTCCACTTGCGGAAGGGGCGTGCAGAGAGTAGATAAGCATTAGTTTACCTGTAGAACGTTGCCTACGAAAACCGTACTGCTGGTCGCTAAGGATAAGGTATTGCATAAGCTTACGTTTGATCAGCGTTTCCATGACCTTAGA
Organism: Nephrocerus scutellatus; assembly: GCA_947095585.1. Taxonomy (NCBI): domain Eukaryota; kingdom Metazoa; phylum Arthropoda; class Insecta; order Diptera; family Pipunculidae; genus Nephrocerus; species Nephrocerus scutellatus. The sequence goes on from OX352761.1 coordinate 30,349,063, forward strand.
AAGTATGGATGTTAGGATGCCCAGCAGATTTATGAATGTTGAGATCATTTAATACTCTAGCCACTTGACGAGTACGAAAGTAAATCTGTCCCATAGAGGATTCGACTCTTGCCGGCGGCGACAACGCGCTATCTGGTAGCGTGGGAATGTGGCGAAATGCGAAATGTGAAGCAAGCAGATTGGCCTTATCTTTAGAGCTGACGGTTGGAATGTCATTGTGAATGAGCGTTGGAATTGAAGACAAGGCAGTATTTTTAATTCGTTTCACGAATGACCAAACATTTTTACTTCCTTTGGGACATTGAAGTATTTTTTGTCTCAGCTGCTGGTCATAGTCGAATTTGACTCGTCTACGGTTGGCATTGCAATCAATTCTGACTCGTCTAAATGTGGTTCGGTTTTCCACAGTGGGGTTCTTTTTATGTAACCGAAAGCATACTTCCCGGTTCCTAGTAGCCTCTTTGCAGCTTAAATCATACCAATCATTTTCTTTCGGTTTGATACACTTAGTCCTGGAAGGGACAAATTGTCTCATACCCTCCTGGATTATGTTTGTGATCGTATCAGATATGGCATCTCATCAGTTAAAATTCCTAAAGAAATTGTTCAGGCCATCCCAGTCGGCTTTCTCGTGTAACCATACTTTTCTTTTAGGGGTTTTTTTCTTTAGCTGCGTGGTTCGTCAGCGAGAAATTTGCTGATACTCCACAATGGTCTGAAGAGCCTAGAGGTGATGATACACTGAGGGTGTATTTGTTAGGATGAGAGGTAAGAAACAAGTCAAAGGTATTTGCATTATGACTTCTAATGTCTGGAATTCGAGTGGGCTCATTTACAAGCTGGGTGAGATGGTTAAAATCAGCAAATAATTCAACATTCTTTCCTTGTGGTGCTGTTAACCACATAAGAACATTGGATTAGAAGTAACGAATAGGAGATCGTTAAGGAAAATGAAAAAGAGTGTCGGAGACAAAACAGAGCCTTGGGGAAACCGGCGTTTATGCGGTGAATATTGAATTTGAAACCGTCCAATACGACCGAGATTAAACGGCCAGAAAGATAGCTACTAGTCCAATCAATCAGGACCTTATCAATTCTATAGGCCGGAATTCAGGGTTAAGCCTGAACGTCGAACTCAACTAGAATTGTGTATATTGAAATCACCCGCAATGACGATTTCAAAAATGGATCAAGCGATAAAATTCTCGATATAGAGTCAGACAGTGCATCTACCTCACTACAAGTTGAGACACTACCTAAATTTGGGCTTCATATAGTAACCCTAAAATTTTACCCATTTCCTTATCTCCTAAGTCAGAAAAAACAAAAAAAAAAAACCTCTATCTGTGGGTCTGTCTGTGTCCACTCTACAGCACAGACGGCTAAATTGATGGGGATAAAAATTCGTATTTAAGCTTTTTACATCAATTTGGAGGTCCCAGTTCATTTTGGCGGATATATCAAAAATCCAGTCTAGCTTACAAATCGTTAGAAACCTAAAATCTAGTTCTGTTTAAGGCGGTATAATTTTTTTGTTTTATTTTCCTTTTTTAATTTATCTTCAGTTCAGTGTTAAAAGTGAAGTTAAATAAAAGATTTTAAAAACTTTAAAAATTCTTGTTACTAAATATAGTTGCAACACAAACTCCGACAAGAATATCAGTCGTTTATTTAGCTGATCACCATTGTAATGTACTGAACTAGTTTATAAGGGATGACATAAACAACCCACACTCGTACTTACCCTTGAAAGTGTTTGCTATGTCATTCGCACTTATCGACGACGGGGTTGTAGTTGTGGTTGTCGATGTACTTCCTTCGAGTGCTTCACCACTTGAAGTGGCTGTCGAGGAGTTGTTCATTTCATTGCCATAGAAAACTGTACGAGTGTCATTGCTGGATATGGAATTGATGGTGGTCGTCGATGTCGATGCTGACAGGAAGGATTCACTAGAACTTGACTGCTGTGAAGTGCTCTGTTTGGATTGAAAAATCAAATCATTTTTATCTGTGGAAGTCGTGGTTGCCGGTGTAGTCGTCGTCATCGTTGTAACTGTGGTCGTCATGTAACTGTGTGGAATTTGTTGTAAATGTGTTCGACGACCATTGTATCTCTGGCCACCAGCACCATCACTTCCACCTACTGGTCTTCGAGGACGTTGGTGATTCCCCCTTGGCGGAAAGTGAACGCCACCTACACCGTCACGGCCTTCCGGAATTTCATAACGATCTGTTGTCTTCCCCTGAGCAAAGTAACTCATATCGAAGAGGCGACCATCATCAGGTCGCCTGTGGTGTCTATTGTTGGTGCCACGAAATCGGCCACGTTTATCCCCTACACCTACAATGCTATCTTCATCGTAAAATCTATCTAAACCACCACCACCGCCAGCCGGTTTGTGTTCTTTCAAATGCTTCTTGATACCCTTCAAATGGATAATCTTGTCCTTAAGGACCTTTATCAGCATATCGATTTGATTGCGTGATTTGCGCCACATTTTCTCATCATTGTAAATGACATCAGAACAATTCACTTTTCCAGTTTCCGATTCGATGAAGCACTTTGTTCCAAGTCTTCCGCCCACTTCTGGAAATTTGTTGCGCGCAATGTTCGACGGGTCACCGACTCTCGCTGTCAAGTTATTCGTATTCAAGTCATGGTCGATGAATTTCATTTCGAGAGTTTCTAAAGTGCTTTGAATTTCTTGAATAACATTCGTAATTGCATCGTTGCCAGCAATTGTCGATGATAATGAAGGTGACAGTGATGACGGCGATGATGATGACAAGATGGAGCTATTTGATGCATCTCTCTTGTGGCGACTTAGATATTTGTCGGTTCCTGCAAAATTGAAATGTTTGAAGCGTTCCTCAATTAATGAAATTGCCTTGTGGATGTCAATAAGTTGTTCCATCTCGTATGGTACTCTATCGTGAAAGATTTCGTACGACTTTGGCGATGTTTCGTCAGTTTTTGCATTGAATTCCTGATTTACTTGTCGTTTATGTCGATGAACAAATGCAGAGTGATTTTGTGTCCTTGATAATTTATAAAAAAAATAGAAGCAATAAAATAAATTAATACAAATAGTTAGGTTTGCTAAATGACATACCGTTTTCTCAAGCGAGTGCCCAAGTAGTCCCGATTGGTTTTCAGTTTTGTGTAGACGACTCCATCTGGAGTGAAGCAAGCGCAATTCCGTTTCGACTGTTGTTTCGACAATTTATTCAATTCGGCCAAATGATGCTGGAGCTGCAACTATAGAAAATCAATATCCACTCACCAGACGGATATATTCATCGTGTGGAATATCCGGGGAGGATTAAATAAGCACCGAAAGAAACTATTACTTAAGTGATCTATTTTGTATTCAACTTTAAGTCTGACTGACTTTACTGACTGATAATTTTGGTTTTGGTTTTGGTTTAAGTCTTGTCCTATCCCGAGGGGCAATACCTTAAACGTTGAACGAAACGATATTTAAGCAGAGAGCATAGCCTATTACATAGTGATCGTTTATGCGACATTCAACATTGTTTCTTCAAATAAGTTAGTGTAATTTAGTAAGTGGTAAGTGGTAGTAAGGCTCCAATATAGACGGTAATATAGGGGTTGGAGACAGAAAAATAAGTGGAAACTTCTGTTTGTCTCCAAGACTATTACAGCGTGTACCAAGCAAAGGTTATAGCGATTGAGGACGCACTGACTTGATTCAAGTATAATATAATATCTACAACTGAAACTATAACTTATGTTGATAGTACGGCGGCAGTCAGGTCGCTGGAAACAGTTTTACTTAAGTCAAGGGTGACGTTGGTCTCCCACTTTACTCTCAACGAGATGAGTGACCATTTAAATGGCCATTGGCGGACGATCTTGCAAGGCAAGGTACGCATTAGCACACAGAAGGTACAATCATTTTGGTAAATACAGAATAGATAACCTCTCAGATCTCGAAAACAGTAATGTAGGAGATATTTACCGCTTCATAAAAGCTTTAAATAGTTTCTTTTAAAGGCGGATAATAAGATTCTGTATTATACAATAAACCGGCAACGGTCTAAGTGTGCCGAGGCAGCCGCAGCTACCTATCCTACCCACCTACCTAAGGTGGGTACTTTGAAGACTTTAAAAACCATAACATCCAAAGTGCTGGTGTAAAGATCATTGGTCGAGGGATTCGAAACTTTAGTACTCAACAAATATCACTCTGAACTCTCAACGCTTTCAATATAAATGTCCTTCAAATAAATGTTGGGCCCCTAATGTTGAGAATGACAATTCCAAGAAGTATATATAAACAAGAGCAACAGTGATATTGACACATTGCAGAAAAGTTAGCTCGGTGTGCAAGACTTGGAGTTATAGGTTTCATCAGCGAGTAGAAACATGCCCGGGAATCCCTTTGCGATAGTAGATATGAGACATGGCATCAAAGCTGTCCAAATCATCACTTAAAGGAAGGAAGCACTCATCAGCTATAAATCAGCACAGGTTGAGAGATTTTTTGCCAGGCTTGGGCTTGTGGAGACAAAAATATTGATGCCTTCCTTTGTTTTAAAAAATTATTGAACCCTTTGGGAAAAAAGCAACGACAACATTTGGAAACATGGATTCACATTAAAAAAAGTACTCACATGAAATTTGCACTTGTGTTTTCGCCAGCGCCCAGCCTCGCTGACGCACTTCCACTTCTGGCCGGGGCGGCAATTTTCCAGCAGTGCTGGATCTGAACATTCCGAATTGAGACGCATCATCTTTGTCATGTACGGCGCTAATGGTAAATTATTATCAATTTGATCCTGTTGCGCGCTAGTTACATCCTCATTTGTTCTATAATCACCGGCAGTAGCACTTTCACCGTCGTCTTCGGTATCCGATTCAACGTCCTCATCTTCGTCGTCATCATTGTCTTCGGCGTCTTCATCATCGTCGAGTTTCTCCCCATCTGCAGCATAATAATGTGCAAATTATTACATACTTTGTTTTAATGAGTTGTCTGTGTGTGTAAAAAGTGAAGTTCATCTTACCCGCACCACCAGCTGCTCTGCTGGTTCCCTCATCAGCATCCTCAAAATCGTGCTCCTCATGCGACTCCAAATCAACAACGTCGACTACTCGACTATCATCACCTCCGCCACTGCCACCGACAGCGCCACCACCAACGCCTAACGCCAACAAGCTGACATTCTTTGGTATATCTTCGACTAAAGTACTATTAACTAATTTCATGTGGAGCCTCTCCGCTTGAAGTCTTGCTCTTGCTTCGGCAATTTGCTCGGGTGTCTCTCGACGGCCGGAACTCTCAATTAGGAATGTATCTGGCCATTGATCACGTATACCGCGATGTCTGCTTAACAGCAGCGGTAATATGCTGCGTCCGTCCATATGTGGAGGTGTTGGCACGCCACCCATGTCTAGAAATGTTGGCGCCAGATCCACATTGAGAACGACTTCATCGACTCTGTGTCGCAATGTTGACAATGACAATCGAAATGGAATTGGCAAAAGGATTGGCAGGATTGGGAGACCAAATATATTGCTAACTATCCATTAAAATACACTATGTGAAGAATACTTACACCCTTGCCGGTTGAATGCCAGGACCGCGAATTAAAAACGGCACACGAACATCGAACTCGAAGGGGAAACTTTTGCCCTTAATCAGTCCGAATTGGCCCAAATGATAGCCATGGTCGGATGTGTAAATGATGTAGGTGTTGTCCAATTCGCCCAGACTCTTTAATTCATTGTAGACTCTTTCGACGGCAACGTCAACACTTTGCAGCGTTTGTAGGCGTTTCGTCATAAGAATGTTAGTGAATCGCTTGTGCACTGGCTCCATTGGCTGCGTTACACGCAGAATCCACTGCTTGTCTGGATTGGGAGCGTGGTCATACGATGGAGTACTGTAAATTAGATACAATGATACAATTACAACCAAATTGAAAATTATAAGTGGAAACAAGCAAACCAGAAGGCAAACTGTTAACTGAGTTAATAAATTTATAAAATTATAAAAGTTTTAGTTCAGCAATGTGCTTGAGTCGATTGGGGATTGAAATGATAAATTTATGAGACTTGTCAACATTAGCCTTATGTCGTGGTGTGTGTTCATAGAGCAAGTCCGACAACAATTTGCACAAGCGAGTTGCCCTTCGCAAACAAGCGCCGGCTTCTGTGATGGCTTGGGCAGCTGTAATTGCAAATGGTTGTTCTCCGCTAGTCTTTATCGATCAGGGCGTCACCATGGGTATACAAAAATTCGGTAACAACCGCTGGAAATTCCAACAGGACTCAACACCATCACATAAAGCTCATTTGAACAAAATACAATTAAACAAAGTCACGTTCCAAATTTAATTTCTTTCCAACAATGGCCTCCATACTCAAAAGACTTGAATCCAATGGACTTCTCCATATAGTCCATTTTGGAGGCCAAGGTGTCGACAAAACGATATGAAAGTGTGGACGCATTGAAGACAGCTCTTCGTAGAGAATGGACCAAAATACCAACAGGTCACGTTCGTGCAGCTTGCAATGCCTTCGTTAAGAGATTCGACGCTTTCATCCACGCCAAAGGTGGCTATATCGAGCAGTAACCTGTTTTTCATAAAGTTTGTAATGTTTTTAACATTTTCTAAAAAATATTAATAAAAATATTCACAAATGACGAAATTACAGCCTCTTGATCAATTTCTGTGTTTCTGTACGCTAGACATCGCAAAACTCATACATTCCATTAGGCTGAAACTTTCGTTTGTTTTGATGCAGTAAATGATCTGTACGCAAAACTTTTCGGAAATGTGGTAATGAGGTGGGGGCAGCCGGACAACGCCGGTTATTTCAGATAATCTTGAAAACTGCTGGACCGATTTTGATCAGGTTTTCACCACTATACAGTGTTTTATGCCCCGAAGGTTACAGTTTTGTGGTAATTGTTGGGTTGGTAGCCGGTTAACGCTGAGTATTTCAGCTAGTAATCTATATAGTGCAGCTAATGGAAATCCTATATCCTACGTTCAATGGGCATATATATATTCAGATTTAAGAAGCGGTAAGTTGTTGTTTGTGATTAAATGTTTTTTGTGATGTGCATCATGCCAAGCCTAAGAACGAATCTATGCTCTTGTCCACTGACCAGCAATTCTGGCACCGAGTGAAACACAGGCAAACGATAATCCCGAAGTTTTGGAACTTAATTTGCTTGGTTCAACTTGGTTCTTCTTCTTCTTTATGTCCTGTATCCCCTTATGGGTCCTAGGGCCTCTACTACGCCTACGCGCCATCGCGTGCGGTTCCTGGCAATGAACTTCAGCTCTCTCCAACTCTCCAAATCCTCCTCAACTGTTTTGCGCCATGTATTTCTCGGACGACCCGTTCTTCTACCATTCTGAGATAACAGATTCCACTTCATTGCGTAGTTTGCTATGGATCTGTCGCCTTTTTGGAGTGTATGACAAATCCACTGTCACTTCCGTCGGTGGATGGTTGTGCCTATTGGTTCCTGACCCGTTCTCTGGTAAAGTTGTTCATGGACATCATTCCAAACACTGATTTTGCTTTGCCGATTTGGTTGACAATGTCATGTTCGGTTCCACCTTCGGTCGAGACAATACTTTCAAGATATTGGAAACTCTACTCTCTCTACCGGCTTACCAGCTTATTAACTTGAGTTACTGAGTTAGTGCCGAGGTTGATGATTTTGGTTTTGGCAGTATTAATCTTCAAACCCGCAACATTTGCCTCCCTCTCCACATTTGTTGTCATTTGGTGCAGCTCCATAATTCTATGTGAGAGTAAACAAACGTCGTCAGCGTAATCCAGATGTTTGAGTTGAGATGTAAGAGTCCAACGAATTCCTCCGTTTCCAGTAGATAAAGCTGCGCGAAGTACATCGCTAATCACCAACAAAAAAAGTATCGGCGATAGAATGCAACCTTGTCGTACCCCACTTAGGATCTCGAATTCCTCTGACAGCTTTCCTCTATGCAGCACATGACATTTAGAGCCATCATAGGTTGCTTTAATAATAGCTATTAGTTTATCGGGTATACATCTCCTGCGCAAGGCGAGCCAGATAAACTGTCTGTTGACAGTGTCAAACGCCTTCTCAAAATCGATGAACAACAGGTGCAGTGGTGACCGGAATTCAACGCACTGTTCAATAATGATCCGCAGGGTGTATATGTGTGGACAGGAGGATCCAGTGCGGAAACCTGCTTGTTCAGCATCGAGTGTATCTTCCAGATGTTCCTTAATACGTTTAAGTACTACTTTGGCTATTACTTTTGCAACTGCAGGGAGAACGCAAATGCCTCTCCAGTTTTCGCACTCCATTAGACTACCTTTTTTAGGGAGCTTGACAATCGTTCCCTTCTTCCACTCTTCGGGGAAACTTTCTACCTCCCAAGCTCTCTCTACAAGAGGATATAAAAGCTCTGCTGATGTCGTTGGAGCTGCACGCAGAAGCTCTGCGGATATACCATCTAGTCCTACCGACTTTTTGTTCTTTAGTGTGTTAATCGCGGTAGCGATCTCGTCTTTACTGGGAGTTGAGGTGCGAATTCGGGAAATTGTTACTTCCGGCATTTCCGTTTGATTTAGGTGCATATCGTTAGGAAATACACGGTTAAAGACCGTAGAGAAATGCTCCTTCCATCGCTTGAGCTGATCCGCATCTGAAACGAGTACGGTACCATCTAGGCCTTTCACCGGATGTTGGCTAGAGCGGTGACCACCTGTCAGCTCTTTGGTGAATCTGTAAACGGTTCTGCTATCGCACCGGCTCGCTGCTTCCTCTGCTTCTGAGGCCAGGTTGTTAATATAGTTACGCTTGTCACGTCTTACACTACGCTGCACTTCTCTCATTTTTCTTCGATACATGGGCTCTAGCTCGCTCCTCGCTGCTGCTGGGATATCTACAATACTAGCTTTAAGTAGTTTACGTTCTTCAATCCGCCTCCAGGTATCTTCGGTAAGCCACGTGCTGTGCCTTGCCTGGCTTCTACCAACAATGCTTTCCGCTCCAGATGTGAAAACATTTTTCACAGCCTTCCAATGTTCCTGGATGGTTGTCGGCAGTGAGCTGCTGATTGCTTCCACTCCTTGCGATAAATGATCCCTTAATTGTTGGCGTACTGAGGGGATCTTTAGCTGGTCGATGTTATACCTAGGCATTCGGATGATATTGCAAATTCAACTTGGTACGAGTTTGAAACACCGTCTGATTCAAGAATTGTCACCCAATATTCCTTACAAGATCGTTATTGCGGACGATCCTCTCATCCTGATAAATACACTGTTGTAAATGTATTATCGCCTATAGGGTATTCCTATTCTTAAGACTGAGTAAATAATAATAATATTCGGCGCGACAGACCATTGCGGTTCTAGCTTCTCGCAACCATTTGTGTTGCGCATGTATATTTTTGGACACAAATGGAAGGGACCTACAATTTAAGGCCGGATCCGAACGGCGAATTGAGAAGCTTTCCGTGACAAGTTATTACTCTTGGATCGTTTGTCACCCATTCCCGAGAGGTGGGACACCGTTAAGGATACTTTTTGTGTTACTGGGATTCGAACCACGAACTTCCTGCTTAGTAGCCGTGCGCATTTCCACTGAGCCCCGGCGCTTACTAAGTCTGAGTGGCTTAGAGAAAAAACTACAAAAAGAACGGTATGACAATACGAGGAAGCCAATTGGGAAGGTCTTATCAACCTTGGGGATCTGCAATGCGATTGATCGGATAAGTACTGACTGCTCGAAATTTGGTTTGAGCCAGTAGCGCAACAATCAAGTTCGTGATGTAGTGCTGGCTTTACGTCCAAGTGGTGGTCCCCGGGCAACTATGTGTATATATCCTTATATATGTAGGCTAAAACTGCAAGTGCGAACGGTCTAGCGTTTCTAGTCTAGGTAACGTGGTTTAGCACCCAGCGGTACCGAAAAATGCCCGCTACTGAAACCGGCACAACGCCTCGGATAAGTAATGATCGAATACTGACGACTTTTGGCTATTGTACCCGGACTAAGATTGGATTATGAAATGTGAGGACGCTCCTTGGCTCAGTGAGTGAAGGACCTCAAACTGCCAGATTTCTTCAACTGGAACGTGAGTTTCTTCGATACAATTTGGCCATACTGGGAGTGTGTGAAGTAGGATGGTTCCACGCGGGAGAGTACCAATCCCCAACGTGTAACACTGTGCTACTCTACTCCAGTAAACCCTCCGGCAGTCCTCGTAAATCTAGAGTGAGTCTGCTGCTAACGCCAACAGCACGTAGAGACCTAATTTCCTGGCATCCACATGATGATAGGATCTTATCGGCAAGATTTCGGACTAGAGTACGGCGCGGAACGATCATAAAGTGTTACGCCCCGACGAATCCCTCGACTGAGGATAAAAAGGACAACTTCTACAATCAGCTAAGCGCTGTATTCAACGCAACGCTGAACGGAGATATCGTCATCGTGATGGGGGACTTGAATGCCAAGGTAGGCAACGGCGAACGAAATGACAATGGTGAAAGATTTGTTGATTTCTGCAACACCAATCACCATTGTTGAGCATAAGACCTGCCACAAAGTCAGCTGGGTGTCAAGTCACAGGCAATCATCATCCAACCAAATCGACCATGTGGCGATCAGCCGAAGCTGTCTTTTAGACGTCCGAAACAGACGAGGAGCCGACATGGGTATGGTACGGGATCATCACCTTATGGTAGCTACTGTCCATTGACGTACTTCATCAGTTAAAAGACCCCGCAATATCATCCGAATGCCTAGGTATAACATGGACCGGCTAAAGATCCCTTCAGTACGCCAACAATTAAGGGATCATTTATCGCAAGAAGTGGAAGCAATCAGCAGCTCACTGCCGACAACCACCCAAAAACATTGGAAAGCTGTGAAAAATGTTTTCACATCTGGAGCGGAAAATATTGTTGGTAGAAGCCAGGCAAGGCACATCACGTGGCTTACCGAGAATATCTGCAGGCGGATTGAAGAACGTAACCTACTTAAATCTTGTATTCTAGATACCCCAGCATCAGCGAGGATCAAGCAAGAGTCCCTTTATCGAAGAAAAATGGACACACTCGATGCCGAACAAGCAGGTTTCCGCACTGGATCCTCCTGCGTCGACCACATCAACACCCAGCGGATCATTATTGAACAGTGCGTTGAAATCCGGTCACCACTACACCTGCTATTCATCGATTTTGAGAAGGCGTTCGACAGTGTGAACAGACAGTTTATCTGGCTCGCATTGCTCACGAGAGGTATACCCGATAAACTAATAGCTATTATTAAAGCAACCTATGATGGCTCTAAATGTCGTGTGCTGCATAGAGGAAATACGTTCGTAAATAGGTGTCTACGGAACATCTAAGAGTTTTCTGGCCTAACCGTAACTCTAACGAACATCTTTACCAGAGAACGGGTCAGGAACTAAAAGGCACAACAATCCAACGACACTCCAAAAAGGCGACAGTTCCATAGCAAACTACGCAATGCAATGGAATCCGTTATCTCAGGATGGTCGAAGAACGGGTCGTCCGAGAAATACATGGGCAGAACAGTTGAGGAAGAGTTACGGCAATTGGGGAAGAGTTGGAGTTTTTGATATCTTAAATAGCTGATATAAAAAAAACAAAGTAGGACCCATTTTGTATTTACTTTAAATGTAATTGTCATGGTATCTTATAAACGGCCATAATCTCTTATCTCTAGTGCTAAACAAGCATCCAGAAGTGATCGTTAGTGTTTCTACATTTTAATTATTGATTATGATAGTTGCTTTCTAAGGTATTTTTTTAAATTGTCTATATTAACTTCGCGTCTGGTTGTGTTTTTTGTTTAAGTGTTAGTTGCCAAATCTTGTAATCAATTATGCACTTCCCAAAACCAGATTTTACTCAAACTTTGCACAAATGTGTATCTTCGATGACAACACTTTCTGTAAAAATTTGGAAGCTATAGGCCACCAGGGCCGAGGGGCTCCCATATAATTTTTTAACGACAAAACTAGGTACCAGGACTGGGGTACTCAGTTACTACATTTTGAGCCGGTATAACTAACTAAGGTTAAAAATGAAACGAAAACGATAAGGAACTATCTCAATATGTTGTCAGTATGTGCGCATATAATGTAGGAGGAAAATTCTCGTTAATATAAGGAAGATAAACTCACAAAAAAAACATGCTAATCAGCTGAATCGTTTGCATTTCAACTAATACATGGCTAAATTGTTTCTTATTTTTTGTTGTCCCAGTAAGTCAAGTCAAGCCAAGTAAAAATATCCGGATCACTATCAAGCCCATTCAACATCTATAACGGGCTCCGACAAGGCCTGCCTGCTCTTCAACCTGGCGTTGGAGAAAATGATCCGAGACTCTGACGTAACGGCGAGAGGAACAATCCTCTATAAGTCCATTCAGATACTGGCTAACGCAGACATCTTTGGTAGAAACCAAAGAGCTGTACAGGAAGCTTTTATCCAGATAGAGCAGGTGGCATGAAATTTGGGGCTGCACATAAATGAGAGCAAAACAAAGTACATGATGGCCACGTTTGCGAGTAGAAGATCCAACATTGGTCCCTCAATTCAGATAGTGGAGCGCGAATTTGAAATAGTGCAATCCTTTAACTATCTCGGGTCAACTGTAGCAGCCGATAACAGCATGGAACCAGAAATACGCGCACGGTTGCTTAAAGCCAACAAAGCTTACTATAGCTTGACAAGACTCTTCAAATCCCGTACTTACATATGGATCCGAGACTTGGGTGCTTAGCAAAAAGCATTCTGACCTCTTAGCCGCGTTCGAGAGAAAAGTCTTACGGAGAATTGTTGGCCCCGTATGTGAGGAAAGACGATTCCGGAGACTCTATAATGATGAGATCTACGAGCGTTACCGCGATGTCGACATCGTGAAGAAAATTAAGCTCGGTAGGCTCCGGTGGGCTCGCATGAGCGAAGAGGATCCTGCTCGGAAAGTCCTTTGCGGTAGGATTTATGGAACACGACAGCGAGGCCGGCCAAGCCTTCGCTGGAAGGATGGCGTAGACCAGGACGCCCAGAGGTAAGGGATGCCAAACTGGATGACATCGGCATGAAATCGGGACCGGTAAAGAGACTTTTTGCGGTAGGCCAGGACCGGACCCTGGTTGTAGAGGCAAATATGATGATGATGGGCGCCGTGGCGCAGTGGATAAGAGCGTGGTTCGAATCCCAGTAACACCAAAAAGGATTTTTCACGGTGTCCCACCTCTCGCGAAAGTCTGACAAACGTCCGAGAGTAATAACTTGTCACGGAAAGCTTCTCAATTCGCCGTTCGGATCCGGCATTAAACTGTAGGCCCCCTCCAGCCAGGCCTTGGACCGCAATGGTCTGTCGCGCCGAATATTATTATTTTATTTTCTATTCCAACCATTACTCTTCATCAAATTATGATTTTTCTGATTCATCCTATAAGAAGATATAGCAGAAAGCATTTAAGCTAGATGTTTTATTTTATAACTGGTGTTTTTTTGTTGGTTTTTTCCCCAATAGGGAAACTGACTGTAACTTTGACTTTTCTATTGAGTATAATTTGGCAAATGATCATAAATAGATACATAGACCACGGAACGTTTACAAATTCTTGAAATGTATTTTCAAAATCAGTGTTCTGTTAAAAAAAAAATTTAGCAGTTCGTGGTGTGCTTAATCTTTCAACACAGGCGTATTTACCAAACGTCGGTCAACATTTACGTTACTGGATGCAAAGCCACCGAACAGACTGAAAATAGTGCGTACAGAAGAAAATATCGCGGCTGTTCAAGCAAATGTTGCGTTGTGCGGAGGAATTTCTCCTTTTTGCTTAAAGATCCTAATCAGTTGGAACAAGATCAGTTGTTTTACCGAAAAATTTTGTTCTGCGATGAAGCACATTTTTGGCACAACGTTTTGTAAAAAAGCAAAATCGTCACATTTGATAAATCGCGATAAATGCACTTTTTGGGTCATTCCATGGGCTGGTGGCATCATCGTGCCACCTTTAAAAATTAGGCAGGACAGCGCGATATCGTTAATGGCATCCATTACAGATTAATAGTTTTTTTTTTTTGTTAAAACTTTAAGACATTGGAGTAGACGACATTTGGTTGCAACAGGATGATGCCACAAGCCATACTTGAAACAAAACAATTGATTTGTTGGCGGAATATTTTGACGAGAAAATTATCTCCAGAAATGGTCCGATGAATTGGCTTACAAGATCGTTTGATTTGACCCAAATGAATAATCTTCTGGGATAAGAAAAGACATTGGTCTATGTCGATGAATGACCCAACAACGATATCCTCTTTGGAAGCCAACATTGAGTACATTATTCTTGAGATACTGCCCCATATACTTGAAAAAGTGGTCGACGGTTGGACCTCCAGAATGGACTTCGTGAGTCATTTGTACGAGTATGTGTTTTATTTCAAAATTTCAAATGCTCGAGCTCTTGAAAAACACCAATTATCCTCTAGGAGATCGTTACTTCGGTTATCGTTATTCTTGCAAATGTCTGTTAGGGTTTTTTAAATAGCGTCTCTCTGCAATTTGCTTATTATAACTAAATTTATAAAATATATATGTACATGTTTTTCATTCGATCGTGCTTCTCTCCTCTAGCGGCTTTCCACATTTTTTTTACTTTAAGTTACTACCGTAACTATACGGCGTACACGCTCTGGTATGGATTTTCTCGTAGAACTTGCTATTTACAAATCTACTTTTATTTTTCTAACCCTAGCACACTTCGTAAGCAATCAAAATTTTTTCAGGAATATGCCCGAAAGGTAGGAATAAATAATTTTTCTGCCTAAAATGTCACGCAATAGCAATTATTCAATATTCAAATTGAGGCCACATTAAAAAAGTTTGTCGTAAGGAAGCGAAAATACATATACAAATAAAATAATTCATTCCTATTTAACGACTTACATGCAAAGTAGCTTTGAGTATTATTGACAAAATTTGCCTCCTAAAAATGGAAATCGCATGTGTCTTCTTTATTAGGGGCAAGGACTATTCTGTTCGGATTAGGCATTAAGGCTGCAAAGTCTACTGACTTCTAGCGAGGAAATAAACTAATAGTAGCTTGTTATACCAAGAATTGAAATAATGCCGACTGAAATAATAATATTAATCAAGGATCCGAGGATTACATAGCGTACCAATGACAATTTTAGGTTCTTGGATTGACTAATGGCTGTAATCTTTTAGCTTATGCAGAATATTTCCTGACTTTCCGAATTATTGTTCATTATCTTTCAAAATTTAAGATAGTAATTCAACTCTTAGCTAGTAGTTTGAAGCATTGTCTGTTTCAATCTCAAGAATGTCACCAAATACTGAAATCCTTATTTCGGGGGATTCCATTCTGATTGTATTCGGCAATCTGTCCAGACAACACCAGAATGAAGGTGTATTAAGATATTCACTGAGATAAACAATCTAACTCCGCTTGTAAATGAGCCTATAGGAATTGGTGTTCGTTATCTCTAGTCCTGATAAATACAGTGTTACCGTACTATCTTCTCTCGGCCCACCACGACCATTGTTTAGTTTCAGCTAATTTCCCGTTGGAAACCACTCAGTTAGAGAGAAAAACGAACCTAAAAGAACGATATGGGATATAGCAACACGATAAAGACATTTGAAGTGTCTTATCCAACTTCTTTGTGAGTATTGATCCATGATAGAAACATGGACACCGCCGCTGATGCTATCACAAATATCATTCTTATTGGTATGCGACTTTATCCCTTCCAGGAATAAGTCTGTCAAACCAAAGGAAGATGGGTGGTATAGTGCTAGTAAGAGGCCTATAGTCCTCCAAACCAAATCAAATGGTTCGTTGTTTATCTATGTAACTCCTAGTATTGAACATTCTATGGGATAGATCCACTTTTGTTCTTGTACAGTTAATAACGTTTTAAGTGATCTCAGCATACACAGATCCGCTGGATCCAGTGGTATTTTTCCATTAGTTTTGAAAATGCGAGCCTTCTTCTCCTTATTCGTACCGACCCATATCCATTTATTTCAAAGTCATGGAATCCCTAGTGACCGGCAGTACCGATTTCTACGGCTAATTACCCGTAGAAATCGGTACTGGGAGACAGTGGGACAAGTCTATTAATCAATTATTAATAATTTCAATACTTTGACAGAGTTCGGCATCAAGGTCTTTGAAAAAAAATACGTGCTTATGGAGTCGTTGAAAACGGCTTAATTGGATTAGTAACCATGTCTTTCGAATCGTTCCATCCAAGTTGTTTTGGATGTATACCTATCTTACGAATCGTTCAGTATAAATTGTTTTGAATGGTTTTGAGTCACCGAATAAATGCTAGTGTTCCCCAGGTCTCCATTTTGTTCCCTTAATTTTTTTCGCTGACGTTAGCGTTCTCAGCTTATAATATAAGTTTGAGGAACAGCACTCCTCTACGCAAGTGCAGGTTAAAAAACAACGTATGTTCAGTTTTCCCTAAAGTCAAACGTCTGACGTAATGTTAAGTTTAGAGATTCTTTCTATAGCCGTACAAGCCTAAGTGGAACTCATTGCTAAGCTCTTTTTCGCATCAATACGATCCGCAGTAATTGAAAACAAGGAGATGCTGTCAATAAAAAGGGACGCCTAACAATAGCCTGTTGGACAGAACGTCACAATAAAGAGTTTTATCTTTGTTAAGTTCGGGACTTTGTCTAACTTGGCTTAAAATCATCATCTGATACTGTCAGCACGTAAAGATCACGCAAAAATGTCTCTTTCGAATCGTTGTTTGTTTTTTTTTGGGCCAAGTAGGCAATAGTAAGTAGGCAGTAAAGACTTTTTCGGACTACTCAAGGAGACCCAAAATACCTTAATCACTCCAATCCTCTGGATAAATGAAAGCATGGAGCCGATTAAAGAAATCAAAATACATTCGATTACATTTGCTTTTACGGACTTTTGAGGAGGAGTTTGAGTTGCAAAGCCACATTGTCCTGTGTAAGAGAATAAGCATTGGATGTTTGAGATATTAGAACCGTAGTCTAGTCACGTCTTTTTCAACGATGTGTCAAAAAATAGTTATGATGGTAAAAATCAATCGAGAGAAGAAAAAAAAGAACATTGGAAAATTTTGTAAGAAACTATTCTATTTCTATTTCAAGGGGCACCAAAATTATTTGTAGTACAATTTGCGATAAAAAAAGTAAAAAAACAAACTTTTACTTAAATGGAAATTGGAAGAACTCGAACCCAAAATATATATGTAGAACGAAATGGCAGATTAATATTTGATTCCGATGAACAAAGAAAGGAGTGTGCTGCTGTGTGTGTGATATGTACGAGTATATGCGTCGTAATGGCTATTGTTTCACTGCAACTGACACGGGTCGCTTTGGGTGGAGAATATTTGGTGGAAACGTTGCCCATACCTGACGCATGCATCAGTTGAAAGGTCATTTCCGTTGTCTGGTTACATGGACAAACATTTGCTGTGCAAATTACCGCACAGCAACGAATTCGCCCGTGTAATGCGTAATTTTATGTGAAGGATGTACTTTGATTTGGAAACTACCTAATCAACTGGAAAGATTTTAACTACACAGGTGCGGTATGTTTAACCCCGATAAGCTTGTTTTGTGATCATGATAAATATAAACAGACAACTACCATTGACACAGTGTTGCCGCCCAAACATATCGAGAGCAATTTACCGGATAGAATTTGAGTAGCCAGACGACTAGCTATTGCCAGACAGTAATTAATTAATGAACTTTGTACGTTTGGTTGTTTTCAGAATGTACAATTAAGAAATGTTCGGATCGCTAAACGTCTATCCAATTTGTAATGTAAGGCGTCTCAGGTTTAGATGAAATGGGACGGTCTATTCTTTGTTCTTGTGAATTATATGGATAATGGATAAATAATAAATGTTTTGGTATTATAATTTATTTAAAAATTACAAATTTGTTTGTATACGAGAAATTATAAAAGTAAATTTGTATTGTTTAAATATTTGAAAACTATTCTTATTCTTTTAAATGGGTTTTTAATTTGGCCCCCTATATTTCGTATAGGGTTTCTCGGCTATGCGTGAAGTTGGCTGCCGGTTTTTGACGTTTCAACTCATCTATGCTTGCCATTTAATAATAGAGAGCATCAACAACGTTTTCAGATAAAGACCATTTCGGGGTCAACGGCTTCGTTAATAAGCAAAAGTGTGCCATTTGTGTAAGCTCATTCACGAAATGCCATATTACAATCTCAAAAATTTACTTTTTGGGCCCATACTTCTTCTTCAGTGATGTGGGCAACGCAGTCACATTCAATGAATTGCGCCTTCCACTTCTCAGGTCGACAAAAACAAGCGCTAAATTTTGTTTTGTGTGTTTGGTTCTGTCCTGATGTGATTTACGAACGGATCTCAACAACATGCGTGGGCTGAGAACGAATTTTTTCGCTGTGTTCGCCCATGTCCATATCCATAGTACAGAAATGCTGGCACTGAATAAAACATAGCTATATAAAAACTCCGATACCACGGAATGAAATATGCCTGGTTACATCTAGGTGGCTTTAGTGCTGTCCGTAGTGATGTTGCTTATTATCTTCTACCTCAATTTAGCCAATGTTCCACTCCGGAATTTAATTTCATATGGCTCAAATTGAAGGTAGAAAAGCGAAACATACACTACTGTTTTATTTAAAGAAGCTCCCACTAGATAGTACGTCTACATATAACGAGTTTGAAGCACTGTCTGATTCAATTTCGAGAATTGTCACACAATATCCTCACACTGAAATCGCTAATGCGAGCGATTTCAATGTACGCAATTCTGTTGAGCATTTAGAGGAAAAATTCCTAAAAAAAAGTATGGTAATACGAGAAAGCCCATTGGGCCGGCCATCAAAACTTCTTTGGGAGTATTAACTGGTCGCTCTTATTTCGTGATAGCAACGTGGATCCCGCCGCTGATGCGAACTACAACAAACACCTTATTGGTGTGAGAGACTTCATCCCTTTTAAGAACAAGTCTGTCACACCAAAGGAAGTTGAATGGTATTCGAGCTGCAAAGATAGGATAAGAGAGGTATGCTTTCGGTTCTACAAAGTAAATCCTACTGAGGAAAACCGAATAAATTTCAAACTCCCCAACCAAAAATTGATTGCAATGCCCGCCTTCTAAAGCGGCTAACAGACTATCGCACTAGAATGTAAGTTTTGATCGACATCCCTCAAAACTGATAGTGTGAACGCCTGACTGACTGACTGACACTCGAAACAGATCGCCATCAAAATTTTGTGCGGTTGACTGTCAGTCAGCGGCCATGTTTGTTTATGATCGACAATGTGTACACAAATTCGTCAGGTAGCTGTAATTTTTAACGTGAAAAGGGACATGGATGAAGACAGGAGATTTTTAGAAAAATTTGTGTGCTCCTACGAAAATAACTGCTGTTTGTGGGACATATAACTGGCCCGAATACTTCATACGTGGAAATGATGGATATCGCAAAATGGTGGAAATTATGAGAAAATACAAGGCACAAGATCGCAAGAATGAGCAACAAACAAGCTTTTTGTTGGTTGTCCATCTTTCCTCTTCGAAAATAAAAGCTTGACTGTTGGTTTGCCTGTAAAACCATCCAACTCAGTCAAAACTGACATCTTTATGTGTTACAGTCAGGTTCGAAAGTCTATCAGCCGCTTAAGAGTCAAATTCGTCTAAGACCAAAAATGAGGAAAAAGATCTACATACAATCCCAAAAGTAGTAAAAATATTTGGTCATTCGTGAAAATAATCCAAAATACAGCTTCGTCGTTGATTCCAACGCTCATTTATAATAACATTCCTGCTATCATCTCTAAGGAAAGGCCGATCGGTTTGCTACACATTTTGCCGCTAGCTCCACGCTTCCAGATTGTGCATTGCTGCCGCCTTCACCTCCGAGTATTGAACACTCTATGGGACTGATTTACATTCGTACTCTTGTAGTTGCTAGAGTTTTAAACGATCTCAACACTCACAAATACGCTGGGCTAGTTGGTATTTCCTCATTACTTCTGAAGAGCTGTTCTTCCAAGCTGCCATTACCATTGCGTAAGCTTTTCCATCTATTCTATTCTTATGGACTCTTTCCGAAAAGTTGGAAATTCGGCTTGGTTCAGCCTTTACCAATAAAGGAGAGCCATCGTCTCCTTTTTCGTAAGGACCCATAGCATTTACTTACATCGATTCTTTCCAAGGTCATGAAAACGCTAATAAGTAACGCTCTTTAAAGCCAAATGCATGTAAAGGAGTCGATGAAAAACTGCTTCATTGGAAAGATAGCTTCTATATCTTCTGGGCGTTCAACTAAAGTTGTTTTGGACGGTTTTAAGTCTGAACTAAATGTTGGCGTTTTGTCCCCGACATTCTTTCTCATTTTTATTAATAATAATAATAATAATAATAATAATATTCGGCGCGACAGACCATTGCGGTCCAAGTCCTGGCTTCTCGCAACCATTTGTGTTGAGCATGTATATTTTTGAATACAAATGGAGGGGACCTACAACTTAACCCATTAACCGCGGTTGGGTATAAATAAGATAAGAGTATTTTTCAAAAAATTCTACCAGATAGGTAGAGCAAATTGGTTTGGCATCATTTTGGGTGAAGAGTCATATCACATTTGACGCATCCGTACTCAGTTTTAACGCCACATTGAGCACATCGGGCTCATCTCCTGAGTTTTTCGACCAATTGATCAGTTGGATCCATTCGCTTTGCCATCTGTTGAGCGTTGGGAACGGATATACCTTATCCCGAAAGCCTACGATTTTCCGGAATCGTGATTCAACAACGCGAACAAAAACTGAATTGGCCCATTCTAGCACGGTGCAGGAAATATTTCACTCCCTCTGATCTGGCTACTATGTACAAGGAGTTCCTCAATTCCTCAACATGATCATATCATATGATATCTGATCAGGTCTGCTAGATAGAATAAAAAACCGAGCGATAAAACTTTTCGGTGACGAAAATATTGCGAAATCAATTGAGAGAAATAGCCAGTTACATTCTACCCCTCCTTGAATTCAAGCGCAATACTCGTGACGCTGTAAAAAGTTTACCCTTAAGCCCATCTTCGGACGTACAAAAGTTCAGAGATTAGTTCTTCAGCCGTACAACACGTAGAAGGAATGCTTTGTCAAGCTATGTATTTCGCTACGATTCACAGGCATTCAAAACACGAGCTCATATACATCTCCTTTTTTCCCATCGTTTACCATAACGCCACGCTATACCAAGCATATAGTCGAGCATTATAAGGGTGCTTGCTGGCTAAAGTACTTAGGTTTATTTTCCAGTGTCGTTAAAAGAAAACAAAAAGCAAAAATTTTAGTTGCATTGATTAGAAGTTATGTTTTAGGTCTTGTCTTATTATATAAGGAGACACAAATTATAATAACAATAATATTATTAATACAATAACGATAACGAATAAGACACCAAATTTCTTAAAGTTTGGGAATACTGCAGGCGCAGTACATTGATGCACATAAAACTAATGCCTCTTTCGATTAAATAAAACCATACCCGAAACCATACCCACGGGTAAGCTACCAAAATTACAGGGTTTTCGTGGTGAATGCTTTGCAAATAGTACGCCAAACCGAAACCGAATTTGAGAAAAACAAAAAACTGAGATATTAGTCACATAAAACGCCAAATCAAACCGTACCCCGGGTACAGTTTGCAAATATAACGCCACATCAAAAGCACGAAAGAGAAATTTTAACTCTACCCTTCAAATCAAAAGAGCTATAAATGTTTCTTAAATTTTTCCACAAGTATGTCCTTTACCCTATCCTGTTTTGTCCTTGCGGACTTCATGAATATGATTGTCATCGATGGAAAAGTGGTGGTGCACTACAACAAGACACCATCCGCTGTATATTGTGTGCAATTACATTTAAGCGGATTCATAGGCTAATGCGATACCTCTTATTTATGTCGGTTACCCTAAATCCACTCAAAATGGCTCGAGACAAGGGATTGGTTAATTTCGTAATTTCGTTTGCATATTGACAATCACCGGGGAAGCAAAGAGCTTAACTTTTGTTGTCTGGATAGTCTGCTGCATGTCTGTAAGTCTTCACCACAAGACTGTTTGCGTGGCTACAAACTATTGCAGCAGTAACGACAATTCTCCTGTGAAGGGAACTCAATACACAAGTTAGCGCCAAATGACACCTCACCGTTGCTTTGCCGCCTGCCTGGCTATGCAGTTTTATTACCGTTCCTTGTTAAATGTTTACCCAAAATATATAATGATAAAAGGAGAAACCAAACACAAAATTGAAGTGGAAATAATATCAACCGCAAAAAATAAAGGGCTGTGGTACGGTACTCTGGTTATTAGTCATTTTGCCCCGCAGGGTGCGTTTTACATAATTTGATAATATGTGCTCCGTCATCGCTTTTCTTGAAATTGGGAAATGATGTTCGAAACATAAGAGCTGAGTGTCTTAAACCAAATAGCAATATATTGGGTTGAATGTAAGAGTTTCCACTTTAACTGAATAATTTAAGCACCGTTTAGGAAAAAATAAATAAATATTAGCTTCTCTAGTTATAACAAAGTCGTTTAAAAGGAAGGCATTAGTGGCTCTGTCATATTGGAACCTATCCATCCATAATGAATGTACGCCTAAACCAAACCTCAAAGAACATTTTAAGCTTGTTGTTTGTTAGTAGTAAATTGATAAAGTAAATATTGACTCTTGTTTGAGGATTTAAAAAGGAATTTCTGTTAAGCATCGATTTTGATCTTTTAAATTTTAAATTTGCATTTCAGATATTTTTTAACCTTGCATAACTGAATGGACTTTTTTAAGTAGGTTATTATACTCTTAGTTTGCCGTTCTACGGGTTATGTTTAGAAAAATGGGACTGTTTCCGTATAACACTGTGTTTATTTATTACTTAAAAAGAAAACTAGACCACACTACAGCATAGCGACCAAGGGGGTTTTAGTGTCAGTGAGGGAAGGGTCCATTCCCATTCAAATAGTTCCTTTGGAATTGTGCATTTTCCGATTTTGTATTTGATTTAGACGCAGTGAGTTGGAAGTCTGCCACTCCTCACTTAAGCGTTTGCATTAGGGTCGTACTAGAACACCCAAGATCCATTACCTGTGATAACAACGTTAAAAATATATTGTCAGTTTCAATTCGCCTCAAAAGGTCCAACACCACAGCTTTTTGATGTTCATTTCGCTCAGGTGCCAGATTTTTGGGTAAGCATGTTCGCATACACTTTCAGCATGCTCAACTCTTTTGTCGAAATGTTAATTACAGAGCCAATGATTTAATTTTATTCACTGCTAATCCTTTGGCATATTTAGTGTAGACCTTACCAAATTTCAAAAGATTCCAAAATTTTTATCAGTTTTCGAATAATCTTCCTGGTCTTCCTGCTCGACGTTCGTCCTTAGCGTTTTTATGGCCCAGCCCATGAGTTACCTAAAAACGTTAGCTCTCGATATTAATCTGTTCTCCGTAACGTTATTCAAGCAGCGAACGTTGTACAAGTTTACCACAAAACTTGATCACACAACGATATTTCAAATTATCTGATGCCGTTGCGATGACACGCTTTAAAAACACACTTCCAGAGAACTCCTATTGATGGTTCCTTTTAGTGAAAAGAAAGGGGACGGGAAGCCAGATATCACCGGATGGGTTAATTTACATTCACTTTTTGAATATACCTCGTACATGATAAATAACACAGGGAAGGCATTGTCAAAAAATCTAGCAGCAGAATACCCTCTCGAAACCAATACCGCACCGAACAAAAGCGCAGCTACATGCAGCAAATTACAAGAGGCAAACATTTGTTTGTATCGCCGTCCACATCACAGGCTAGACGCCGGCAGGCAGGCGATTCGTTCGTATTCATTAAACCATGTAAACTTGACTTCATCAGACTAAAATAATCCACCAAACCATGTAATCCGAGAAGAATGCGATTTCCTGTGTGTGTGTGGGTGTGAGGGCAGTCTCAGCCTGTCTCTATTTGATAGTCAAAGTGCATGAAATAAAGTGGCAAAACCAGGATGGCTGCATGTAAACCATGTCGTCATTAGCTAAATGTATACTTTGAAATACGAACATCGCTTTGTGTTATCCCACCGGTGAATTCCCTAGTACACACCCATTTTCACTGTGTTGTAATCCTCATCATCAACGTACAACAAACAAAATCGCAATTCTTTTCATTGAACGATTTGAAGCTAACTCCTGAATGGAGGGGGCAGACAGAGGTGCGCGACGCGACGGTCGCCTTCTGTTGATATCAAATTTCTTTCACGAGACATGTTAATGAACAGTTTCTAATGCCATTGTTTTTTGTTTTTTGTTTTTTTTTTAATGAAATTAAAAGTTCGATCAGCTTTTGTTTTTGTTTGAGCAAATAAAGTTAAGGAAAGGTAAGCACAGAAAATCATCATTTGAATTTGATAACAATGAAAAGCAAAGGCTTGGACGATTTTATTTAAATAAAAGTGCCTGTCAATTGACTTGAAAAACAATATTGATTGATTTGGTTTCCACTTAGTATTTTTCCAATTAGGATTTAATTCTCAATTAAACTTTGCGTGCTCTTAGATTTTCAACCCTTGAGTCTTGACCTACGGCGATGATGATTTTATGATGCAGATACTCGTAAAAGTTTTACATGCGCCAATCAAGTTTTGAATGCATTCACAATGGGGAGTTTCTGATAATTTTGAAACTCATTGCTAGAGAATAATAATGGCGTGGCTTACATAACTAAACGACGTTTTGAATTGCTTTATAAAAAGGAACAAATATTATGTGGCACAATAATTATGTGGAATAAATTGACCGACTCTGTTTTTCGCATTTGTATGATCTGCAGTCATTCAAGACACATGTGCATAGACATCTCACCTTTTCCTTTCCTTAATTTTCGAACGCCCACGCTGTGCTAAGCATTATAGGGTTAACACCCCTTGAGCGTGTGTACATTATAAAAAAAACGACTAATGGCTAATAAATATTTTAACTTTGCATTCAATTAAGGAGTATTTGCTAAATGATTGCTAAAGTCTAAGTGAATCATTGAACATTCAACAGAACTTAATAAAGAGCAAGTAAGCTTCTTATCAATTATCATACTTCTGAAATGGGATCTGTTATTCCCATTGACGAGATGTAGAAGACTAAATAAGATCAATTATTTAAACGAACAAAACTTTAAATTTATTTAACTTTAGCCAACAATGAACATAATTAAAGAAACGAGTGCTTTCATTACAAACTCAATAATCAAACTGAGATGTACTTTTTTCATGATTCTTGATTTGTGAGTGTAATAGAAAAATAATACAAAATAACTTCATATAACTTCCTAAAAGTAGAGGACCTTAGTAAAAATTCTTAACCTCTTTGTTTTAATTTCTTTATGATTTTTGGTCACCCTATACAAATTACAGGGGTGATTCGGATCACATTATAGTGTCAGGGTCGTGAACAATCAAACAAAACAATATGAGTTTTTTGGAAAAAAATCAAGATACTAATTTTAAAGGTGATTGGGTAAATTGGATCGCAATCAAGCAGGTGTTGCGATTCGTATTTTATATTTTTAAATTCTCTATATTAACTTCGCGTGCCCGTGGCTGGCTGGCTGGTCAGATTTTTGGGGCACCTCGGGCCTCGAGGTCGGGGGGCTCCCCATACAAATTGTTTACAAAATTAACCCGATTTTCTTAAAATTTTATACGCATGTGTATCTCGGATGGACAACACTTTTTGCAAAAATTTGGAAGTGATCGGGACTCGAGGTCGGAGGGCTCCCTAACAAAAACTTTAAAAAATTTACCCGAATTTATTCAAACTGCACAGACTACTGCTCGCGATGACTTCGTTTTCCTCGCAGCTTCTTTAGACCTTTTTTATGAATAGCTACTACTTTGGGCAATTACAAACAATAAGTTTAATATAAGGAATAGTAAATCCTACAACTTGATAACACTAATTTTCAATGTATGTCAAATGCGCTTGCGCTTTATATAAATTAAGATAGTAAAGCGAGCTTCTCAGCTCGCCATATGGATTGTTGTAATTTAGTCTAAACACTGGATTATCTTAAAAGCCAAATAGTTACCATTTAATTCACAAAATTTGTAACAATTTTATTTGGGGAATTTTTTTTCGGTGAAAAAAAACTTTGATTCTAATCATTTTTGGGAAATTTTTTATTTCCTAAAAAAACTTTTCCTTTTTTTACATAGTAAAAGGAAGTATAGTAATCATGAAAATTTTCGAATTCGGGATTTTTGCAGATTTACCCATTACCGTATCTCCTTAGTCAGGAAAAGCGAGAATAAAAAAATCTCTGTCTGTCTGTGTCCACTTACAGCCCAGACGGCTGAACTTATCCGGATGAAATTCATATTTAAGCTTTTTACATAAATTGTAATGATTTTGACGGAAATCTGACAGCCGGAAGTGACAGTTTATTAAGACAGTTTTTCGAGTTTTTGCAAATAACTCAAAAAACTGCAAAAGAAATTTAAACAAAAATCAAAAAAAATTGTAGGTCCTTCCATTTGTGTCCAAAAATATACATGCGCAGCACAAATGGTCGCGAGAAGCTAGGTCTTGGACTAAAAATGGTCTGGCGCGCCGAATATTATTATACATTTACTGAAGATTCCGGTCCCGTCGGTAAAAGAAAGTCGTCTTGTGCCAACACCTCCATTTTTTGCTTTCTTTTACATAGTAATAGGAAGTATAGTAACCATGAAAATTTTCGAATTCGGGATTTTTGCAGATTTACCCATTACCGTATCTCCTTAGTCAGAAAAGGCGAGAATAAAAAAATCTCTGTCTGTGTCCACTATACAGCCCAGACGGCTGAACTTATCCGGATGAAATTCATATTTAAGCTTTTTACATAAATTGTAATGATTTTGACGGAAATCTGACAGCCGGAAGTGACAGTTTATTTAG
The DNA here is from genome assembly GCA_947095585.1 of Nephrocerus scutellatus. Lineage (NCBI taxonomy): Eukaryota > Metazoa > Arthropoda > Insecta > Diptera > Pipunculidae > Nephrocerus > Nephrocerus scutellatus. The sequence continues at coordinate 30,376,127 of OX352761.1, forward strand.
ACAGTTTTTCGAGTTTTTTCAAATAACTCAAAAAAGTGCAAAAGAAATTTAAAAAAAAAAAAAAAAAAAAAAATTAAAAAAAAAAATTAATATACATTTACGCCGTGGCTCAGTGGAATTCGTGGTTCGAATTCCAGTAACACCAAAAGTATTTTTCACAGTGTCCCACCTCTCATGAATGGGTGACAGACATTCCGAGAGTAATAACTTGTCACTTAAAGCTTCTTAATTCGCCGTTCGGATCTGGCCTTAAATTGTAGGTCCCTTCCATTTGTGTCTAAAAATATACATGCGCAGCACAAATGGTCGGGAGAAGCTAGGTCTTGGACTAAAAATGGTCAGTCGCGCCGAATATTATTATACATTTACTAAAGATTCCGGTCCCGTCCGTAAAAGAAAGTCGTGTTGTGCCAACACCTCCATTTTTTGCTTTCTTTTACATAGTAATAGGAAGTATAGTAATCATGAAAATTTTCGAATTCGGGATTTTTGCAGATTTACCCATTACCGTATCTCCTTAGTCAGGAAAAGCGAGAATAAAAAAATCTCTGTCTGTCTGTGTCCACTTACAGCCCAGACGGCTGCACTTATCGGGATGAAAATGCATATTTAAGCTTTTTACATAAATTGTGAAGGGCCAGATGATTTTGACGGAAATCTGACAGCCGGAAGTGCCAGTTTACTTGACAATTTTTCAAGTTTTTGTTAATAACTCAAAAAGTATAGCACTTAGGAGAAATCTGTTGAGTGCAAAAGAAATTTAAACAAAAAACAAAAAAAAATAAAAAAAAAATTTAAAAAAAAATGTAATATACATTTACTGAAGATTCCGGCCTGTCCATAAAAGAAAGTCGTGTTGTGCTCACACCTCGATTTTTTTTTTAAACTTTCTTTTATAATAGATTCTGAATTTTATTTTGTGAAAGTTTATATTTTACAATATTTGATAATTTAATTTGTGGGGGCAATCACCGAAAAACAGAATGGACGACAATGTCGTCTATAGTTTGACATATGCATCAAGATATCCGCCGTAAGGGCCTGTTTACACGTTCGCCATAAGGGCCTGTCCACACGTTCACAAACAAATAATATTACTACACTTTAATTTTTTTATCACCTCAAACACGCGCCACACGTGTCACAATTGTTTTAAAACTAGTCCCATTAAATTTTGACTGGTAGAAGCCGAGATATACGAGTTCCTTCCAAAAACTTTCCACTACTATAGACACACGAGGTAATGTATTCTGCTATGCGAGTGACTACACACACCCGTGTATGTATATTTAGTTGTAATTCAGTCTAAAGACTAATTTAAGTGTACCAATACATGCACCATATTTGTATTCATGCTACATAATGCACACAAGTATATCCCCACACAATGTAAGCAATGTGAGTGCACCACTATGGGAACTCATCGTACTCACTCATAAATGTCATTATGACTAAGAATACGATTGTAGGCCCCTGCAGTGGCCTACATTAAAAGTGTAAAAAACAAAAATTGTAAAACCCATAAAAATTCAAAAAAACTTCATTAAAATCGGTCTTGGGCAGTGGGTTAAAAATTGATCGCAAGATTTCACCAGCCACCGATAGAACGACAGAACCATGCCGGCGCGAAGTTAATAAAGAAAATTTAAAAAAACAACCCATAAAAATTAAAATTTTTCTTGTAAATTCTCTAATCGGGGATACACACACACACACACACACACACACACACACACACACACACACACACACACACACACACACACACACACACACACACACACACACACACACACACACACACACACACACACACACACACACACACACACACACACACACACACACACACACACACACACACACACACACACACACACACACACACACACACACACACACACACACACACACACTGCGTGCTCGTTTTGTGGCAAACTCATTCAACAAATGACGCAGCGGCAGCGAACAGCGCTGCTCACAAAGCACAGAGCTCAGACTTTGCCGTGATCTGATGCGATATAGCGATATTTAAAAATTGTATATTGGGGTCCCCAAGGGGCCGATCGCTCCAAATTTTTACAAAAAGTGTTTTCCATCGAAGACACACAAAATTTAAAGAAAATCGGGTAAATTTTGTAAAATATTTGTATGACCCCGCGGCCCGAGGGGCCTCAAATTTTAATAGAAAGTGTTGTCATGGGAGATATACATGTGTGCAAAATTTCAATAAAATAGGGCTGTAGGAAGTGGGTTAAAAATTAATCACAAGATTTGGCCAGCCAGCCAGCCACGGGCAAGTGAAGTTAATATAGAGAATTTAAAAAAACAACCTATAAAAATTTAAAATTTACACACACACACACACTGTTTGCTCGTCATCCACCAAATGACGCAGCGGCAGCGAACAGCGCTGCTCACAAAGCAAATTGTATATTGGGGTCCCCAAGGGGCCGATCGCTCCAAATTTTTACAAAAAGTGTTTTCCATCGAAGACACACATGTGTACAAAATTTAAAGAAAATCGGGTAAATTTTGTAAAATATTTGTGTGGGAGCCCCCCGACCCCGCAGCCCGACGGGTCTCAAATTTTAATAGAAAGTGTTGTCATGGGAGATATGCATGTGTGCAAAATTTCAATAAAATCGGGCTGTAGGAAGTGGGTTAAAAATTGATCACAAGATTTGGCCAGCCAGCCAGCCAGCCAGCCAGCCAGCCACGGGCAAGTGAAGTTAATATAGAGAATTTAAAAAGGCTACAGTTTCAATAAAGAAATCAGATTGTACTTAACACGCAAAATGTTCAGTCTTTCCCATTTTATTCTTCCTGCTTTTAACCTTGGTAAAAATAGCCAAAGAAGGACTAAGTGCATCAGTTGCAAGTCCAGAACTTCTCTCTCTTCGTTGCTATTAGAAAAGTCCTGTTTTCACTTCTACTTGAATGAATCTTTTTTTTTTTAACGTTTATAAGCGTACTCATTATATTATACGTCTGTCTACAACGATACGTACAAAGACGAATTAGAATCATCATCATGTCAATATACACCTAGTAACAATTTTAATATATCTTCTGTTTGAGATATTTCAGGATAAGTTCCATCGATGCCATTAGCTATGGAACACAACTCATTCAGATGTTCTCCAGGGAAACGCATGCACGAGTGAGCGCTGAACCACAATTCTTCGCCTAAATCGGGCAATATTTCGGCAATTTCGCGATCGATGCTGGTCATCTAAAGTCTTCCGCTTATATCCATAGACCCTGAGCTTCCAATTAATCCAAATTTATCACAAAAAAAATAGTCAATTAACATGTTTCTGTAGCGTTCTCCATTGACTCCATTTGATAAAAAACAGTTCTGCGTTGCCAGCATCTCTAAAAAAGTGGTATGCGCCAATGGCCCATGAAATCCGCATGAAATTGTATTTCGTTAATGGCTTTGACCTGCAAAGTAGCCGCAAAATTTTGTTTATTAACGAATCCGTTGAGCCAGAAATGAGAATTATTGGCGCATGTTAATTTTATGCAACCGAACTCGAACTTTGATAAAAACAACAGAGAACATTAGGGCATGAATTACGAATACACTGGTATAATATAATTTGCTTATAAATGTGATATTAACATCTGATGTTGGAAAGGCCAGGATAGGACCTCGGTTTTCAAGCCGAGTAGAAGAGAAGCTGTTGTGTAGTTCCTTACTTAGAATTAAATGGCTGCACAACAAGCGAGAGGAGCAATACGCGTTGAGTCGATCCAGATAATGGCTTACGAAGACCGTCTGCGTAATTGGTAGCAACCCAAGAGTTATACACGAAGCTTTAATTCTAAACGAGCAGGCGGTAAAATATCTGTAGCTGCACATAAAAGAGAGCAAAATTAAGTACATGGTGGCCACGTCTGCAAGCAACGTATACAACCATGAGGTACCATGTACCATAAAGAGAGTGGAGCGCAAATTTGACGTAGTGCAGCCCTTTAATTTTTTTGAGTCAATTATAGCAGCCGATAACAGGATGAAACCAGAAATTCGCGCCGGTTACTTAACGCCAACCAAACCTACTTTAGTCTGTCAAAATTCTTCATATCCAAGAAATTACCCGAGCATCTCAGCTGCTGGTGCATTAGACAATAGCAATACATATGGATCCAAAACTTGAGTGCATCTGACCTGTTCGCCATGTTCGAGCGGAAAATCTTATGGAAAATTGTTGGCCGCGTATGGGAGGACGGACGATACCGGAGACTCTGTAATGATGATATATCTACGAGCGTTACCAGATGCTGACATCGTGAAGAGAATTAAACTTAGTAGGCTGCGGTGGGCAGGACACCTAGCTCGCATGAGCGGAGAGGATCCTGCTCGGAAAGTCCTTTGCGGTGGGATTTATGGGATACAATAGCGTGACCAGCCAAGCTTACACTGCAAGAATGACGTAGACCGAAACACCTAGAGTTTAGGCATGCCAAACTGGATGAGATCGGCTAAAAATCGGTGCCGGTGGAGATGTTTTTGGTGAAGATTGTGATGATGATAAGAAGTTTTCATAAAGTTCGACCGGGCGGTTCGAAATCGCATTCTGCACAGTGGGAAACTATTTACTCTACAACAAAAGTAGAGAAACCATGGCATACTTTTACAAAAGTCTTTTTTTGAATCTTAAAAATCATATAATTAAGATTTGAATTATAGATTTTTCCTAATCAATCAGATGTCGAAATGCCCAAATGATTGTTATATCCGTTAATGTGCTATATAAAGAAAAATCGGATACTTTTTACTTCTCAAAAACAATCCTCCCAGAACCACAAGTAATGCTTATTGAGAATAATGTAAGTGGGAGTCCACGTGCTGCGACTGAAACACCAAGTATCGCAAGCTCATAGCCTTGAGCTAATACCTAAAAAACACGCGGCTGCATATCGGTCGGACGCAGACTTTTCATTGGCATCAATTTCCTACCTTTCCGCCGCTAGATCAAACCAAATAGCCGGAGCAAGGTGTCTGACCTAGGACACGTGGCGCTATTCGTCACAATACTTCAAGAGCATCCCCGACCATACCACAAGTTTAAAAAAAAACATAAACAAAGCGGAAATGAAAAACTATTGCCGGTCATGCATGCCAGACGCTCTCGCCTGCACGCAATCTGGCAATTTCAAAAGTTGACTGCTGAATGGCCCTTCCATGTGTTTACATCAGATTACAGTGTTGGCTGTGTTATGATGCCGCCGAGACGCAAGACCAACCAACCACCCAACTATCCAACTGTCTATTGATCGCGCTCACTGGGGGTCATTCTCCGTCGGGCCAACGTGGCTATTAAATTACCTTTAATATTTCTCGGTTCACCTACAAGTCGTCGTATGGGTTTTCCCGGACAGTATTAAAGGAGACATTTAAATTGAGAATCAAACTAAACATTCCGGATAAATTTAAATTTCTTATTTAAAGTTTCCGAATGCAAAATTTACTTTGCAGCCGTACACAACCTTATCAAAATGTAAAATCCCATTAAATTGTAGGATAATTTTATCTTCATGAAAATGTATCTCATGATGCAATTAAGGAGAATATTTTTACAGCTTCAATTGTGATAGAATGCATTAATGTCGAAAATTGACGTACGGTCGGGCAAATTGACATTTAACTAGCATCTATTTTGAAACGTGTCCAACAAGCCGAATTCAACTGCTAAACGGGAAAAAAAAACAAACTCTGACGCGTTATCGGTCAAATTGAGCAGACTATCTGCAAATACGTCGTATTTGGTGGTTCGTCAAAAGAACCACATCATTTTCCCAACATCATTGTTCATCTTTAATCACTTAATGTCTATTTCCACATTAGAAATATATCGTATTTCATTCAATTGCAAAGTGTTGCTTTTTCAAATAAAATCCTGCGTTGTGTCTGGAACACCCTTTATGAATTTTGTTTGCTGGCTAGTTGCTTTACGTCTCTAACAAATTGGAGTTGAAAACTAACCCAAAATGCTTCCATATCATAGACTTCTCGGTTTCCTATACCTTTTTTTTTAAAAAAAAAAACTTCATGTTAAGCACCATCAAATAATGAATTGCTATTCCTAATTACTGATTACTGTTGATAATTTCCCATTCATATAACCTGCTAGGTTTATGAATATGTAAAATAATCATTCGCTGAGGTCAAAATAATACGGTCGCTGAGCTAAATTGTACTCGACTAAACCTTAGATCAGGTCAATTTAATCTTTTTGCAATGGTTTTATAAGTTACACAAAAATTGTGTAATTAATAACTCATTCAATTTCAATTTAGAAAATAAAACAAAGCCAACATTCTTGCTGCCAATGTTATGTAAAGTTTGTATGATAACATATTTTTTCATCGTGCTTTTCAAATAGAAAATATTTCTTTTTTATTTTTGCTTCCCTATGTGTTACCGGGGTTACAAGGATATTCCAGATTATGTGGGTTTTAAATTAAAACCAATGTGCATAAATCCACCATCGATAATCATGGCCATCCATTATGCAAAGAATGGAGGAAACTTTTCAAAAATAAATATTCTACTTTATCCATCAAATCACACAATGCATTATTCATTGTGGAGCAGTTGCTGTGTAGCTATATATTTAGTAATAGCAGCAACACTACTGGTAAGCCCACAAGTTCGCATCGACTTACATGGAGTATCATTACGAAAAGCTTCGAATATGTACCCTTTATCAGAAAATACATTGTCCTGTCGCATGCACGATGAAGTAAAATGAGTACCTAGAGTTTGTCAACAACCTTTGCAGGAGCGTATCGTGAGTAAGACTAAATTAGACGAATTTAAATGAACATGCTGCTAAGACAATAACAAAATTTCCACTTCTCAGCCACTTACGAGTTACATCAAATAAAAACTGAAAGTTTTTTTGGTTACCTGCAACCCTGCGCTAAAATTTCGACAATCTTGTCCATCTCATATTATCTAACATCTTGGCATTTCGCCATCGCCTGCATCGATTTGCCATCACAGATTTCAATAAGAATATAATGGCGAATTCTGGCAATAGTCTAGCTCAAGGACTCGTTCGACTGCGATAGGTACGAACGACATGGCAAGGTTAAAGTCTTTAGAAAAATCGTGCACAACTTTGGCTGGAAAAAAAATTTAAACAACTTAAAGTCAAGAGTTCATTGTTCGAAGGGATTCTCGACAACTATACATTTTCTTTATTCCTTATATATCCCACGAAAGAATTACATTCAGCTGAAAAACTAATTATTATTTTATAAAATATCCCGATCGAGCAATTCCCTGCTATGCCCATGTAAGTTAGGTCACCTACCACCCACCGGAGAATCAAAAATACATTTTTTCTCGATGTCAGACCTTAAATTTAAGACAATTCTTCGTGAGACTTACATACCCCGCGAACTAAGGCTCGAGACTTCGAGCATAAAAGGCTGTTTGCTGAACACTCATCTCTCTGACCCATATGATAATTATGATTGTAGGTAGGGGAGGAACCTTTTAGATAACAAAAAAATCTGAGATGAAGGAGAAGAAAGCAAATAATGAAAGTAAAAAAATGGAATTAACTTTTTTAAGCGATTTGTAGAGCGCATAATAAATTTATTAGTGGACAAGGTTTGTTCAGACACGAGCACCATGAAGGGCGACCTATAACTCACATGACACTAAAAAACATCTACGCCATTGATCGATGAATGATAAAACTGGACAAGAACTGCACAGGTCGGATCCTTGGGCGGCCTTTCTGCCAAAAAAGGTATTTTATCTTACTGGTTTTTCCGTCTATTCGTTTGTTAAAATATTGTTGTATTCAAAAAGAGAGATTATAGTATATTACATAACGAGAAAGGAAAGTGGAGTTTATCGTGCGAGTTAGAAGCTTGAAGCACGAGGCGGTGGCCGAGTGCTGCAAATTAATGAGCTAAACCGGTTATGCGCAATGCAAAATTACTCTGAGAATGTGTGTTCGCTGTGACTGCGGTAAATAACAAAATTATTTTATATGTTAATTCACTAGAGTGCATAAAGGCTACTTTCGACGCTAATTTATAGTTGATGAAACAGTCATTCTCGTCTATGGGCGTGTGAAAAGGGTATTAATAAGGCTATGGCACATCACACCACGGAAGATAACCGTGACGGCCTTTATCGGGGAACCAATCGTTGCATTTTATCCCTACTGCCAGGTGACTAGGGTTCGTGGGGTTGTCAGACCCAACACTCTAATACTCGGCAATGCACCAATCGAACCTTTTTGATGGATGGAAACCAAAATTTGTTAAAGTCTGCATGGGGTAACCAGGATCCTGGAAATCCCCCCGCTGGTTCACCAGCGGCCTGGGCATCGGATATGCAGGCCCAAACCCCATCGATGGCTGAGATGTCTGGCCAAGGACTCAGAGGCAGCAAGCTACTGGCTATGGGTAAGGATTCACTTATTAGTAAGTCACCATCGGAGGGCAACACGTTGACTGAGTCAACATGATTAATTGGGGCACTGTCTTTTATCATGAAGGCAGTAATCGTCCTCGGGCCTGTTCGATAATTCCAAAAATTTTCTCAGCCAATTTACTGCGACAGTTCTGTTCTCAAGATCTTGTCGTAGTTTAAATATCTTATAAGATATGTGGGAGAAAGGCAGAAATTTCGACAATCTTGTCCATCTCATATTATCTAACATCTTGGCATTTCGCCATCACCAAGGCAGGCAAGAATCTAACAATCTGGGTCTAATTGTTGGATGTGATGCGAATTCTCAGCACACCGTCTGGAGAAGCAGCAAATGCAACAACAGAGGACTTCAACTGTTGTACTATATACTTTCCACAGACTTAGTAATAAATAACATTGGCAATGAGCCAACATTTATGAACAGTCAGAGGAAGAAGTGATTGATATAACCCTGTCAAACGACAAGATGATCAACCAAATCAAAGGATGGAAAGTGATGAAAGATATCTCATTGTCCGACCATCGATATATTGGCTTTCAGTTGAGCGCCAAATTTAACACAATTCCTGCCGGCAGAAATTTAAGAAGAACTGACTGGACGAAATTCCAAGAGTCTCTTAAGCTAACACTAGTATTTGGAGGCGCAAAAGAAAGCACACAAACAAAGCTGAAATTGAAGAAAGAGCACAAATTATGTGTAAATCCTTAATGGATAGTTTTGTTGAGTCCTGTACAGCCAGAAAGAAGTGGAAAGGAAAAATGTTCCCTGGTGGAACAGTGAACTTCAAAAACTTCGCAAGGTCTCATGAAAGCTTCTTAATAGAGCCTTTAAGACAGATCTTGAAAGCTACTGGAAGACTTATAGGAGTAAGCATAAAGAATATAAGGCAAAAGTAAAGAAGGCTAAGATCGAGTCCTTAAAGAACTTTTGCTCCGAAATAAATGAGATAAGAGAAACAGCAAGATCTTTCAGAAAGACAACAGAGCCAAACTCAACTCACTCAATAATTCTGATGGCACTTTCACCAACTCTATGCAGGAGGTCAATAAAATTTTACCTCACACTCCCTTCCCAGGAAGCAGAGTGCTAAGGGAGACTAACAGTGTCAACTTGGCTGCATATGGAAGAAATGTCACCAGATATGATTGCTATGTAGCAGGCAAGGTGGCTAAATCGGAGGCAATAGAAATCTCTATTTCGTACTTCAAGGATTTTAAGACACCAGGTCCGGATGGCATATACCCAATAATGCTGAAACATGTTGGTAATATACTTATAGACGACCCAAAACTGATTTATAGTTTGGCCTTCGGGTATGTTCCTACATGGTGCACAAGGTGGAGTCCTTTCGCCGCTTCTATGGTGCCTTGTTGTCGGTTCTTTGCTCGAAGAAATTGGTCAATTAGATATACACATACTTATGGCGGACGATGTATGTCTTATTTTATCCAATAAATCCCTCAGAGCCTCCTGTATAAATCTACAGACTGCTCTGAATCGGTTGGATAATATGGTAAAATGGCTAAGAGGACACTAAACAAATTGTAAAGGAACGTCTGCCTGGGAATAACATATATACATCGGCAGATGCTCTCAATACACTGCTAAATCCGCCACCTCTGCATATTATTATTCGGATGGAAGCGGTAAAAGTGACAGCCAAGCTGCCATACTAGCACTGGAATCACCTTGTGTCAATTCGAAGATTGTTCTAGAACGTAAGAGAAGACTGAACTCTATTTCAAGATGGAATTCCGTCACTCTTATCTGGGTTCCGGGACATATAGGAATAAAAGGAACTGAATTTGCTGATGCACTTGCAAGTAGTGGTTCTTGCGATACTCCTACTGGTCCGGAACCGATGTTAGGCTTGAGTCAGGCCAGCTTAAATATTAGTATTCGAAGATTTATGGAAGCCGACCAGGAACAACGTTGGCACTTCATAAATACATGTAGAATTACCAAGCACTTTGTGGATAGGACGAACAAAACCACTGCTTAGTTCATTTTGGGAATATCCAGAAGGAACTGTAGGAAACTGGTCGGTTTACTTACAGGACATAACCCGACTGGAAGTCATATGTTCAAGTTGGGACTTATATTGGATCCAATATGTACGTTTTGCCTGGAGAAAGAAGAAACAACTACATATTTCGTTTGTAGCTGTCCTGCTTACGGATGAACGTTTTTGGAAGGGATATTATAACGATCGAAGATCTTCGGTCGTTGAAACTAGAACAAGTCCTTCGCTATCTTAAAGTAACTAAGAGATTTGAGTAGTGAACTTACTGGGAACGAGTACAATGGACCGAGTGTTCTAGGGTCTTTTTTCTCAGATTATCACAGCAACCCACTACAACTACATATAAAGTTCTTAATAAAAATAAAACAACCCATAAAAATTTAAAATTTTCGTGTAAATTCTCTAATCGGGTATACACAATGTGCATTTTGAATAAAATCGGGTAAATTTTTTTAAAATTTTTGTTAGGGAGATCCACGACCCCGGGGCCCGATCACTTTTGTATAAAATTTGTATGGTTGCCACCCGACCCCGGTGCACTATCACTTCCAAACTCGGAGATACGCATGCGTATAAAATTTGAAGAAAATCGGGTAAATTTTGTAAAAATTTTTGAATGGGAGCCCCCCCCCTACCCTGAGTCATAAGGTGCCCCAAATTTTAATAGGAAGTATTGTCATCGGAAATATACCTGTTTGCAATATTTCAATAAAATCGGGCTTTGGGAAGCGGGTTAAAAGTTCATCACAAGATCTGACCAGCCAGCCACAGGCACGCGAAGTTAATATAGAGAATTTAAAATATAGAGAAGGAAAAGTAAAGGAAAAAATGCATTGATTGATTTTAATGTTACGAAGCAGCGGTGAAGCCTTATAATAGTTTTGATTCAGGAAATTACTTCGGAACGATGGCCTCCTTGTTTTAAGGACTGGTTAAACAAAATGTAAAAGTGCATAAAACAAAGACATATTTGAAGAACAATAAAAAAAAAATTTAAGGGTTTTATGATAACGAATGGAATAAAGATATTTGTGGAATGGAATAACTAAAATAATTGTAAAAAAGCTTTTGTAAAAGGGGTTTTATATAAATTAATTTTCAATGTTAACCCAATTGATCCTGATGTGAATTCGCTTATTTATGTAAACCAATTTGGTAAATAAGTTAGGGCAATCTAAAAGGATATCAATGTCTGTTTTGTTAAGTTCGCAAAACTCCAAACAATATAGGAAATATAATTTTACAATTTGTCGGACACCGTTTGAATGAGAATTCATCTTATTGTTTGACGTAAATATAATCCTCCACTTCAAAAGTCAGCGCCTTTTTCGTTTGTTAGGCCTGCTACCTGCTACAAACTGCTAAGTTGTTGGACGGCAACTATTTCCTGAAGGAGGACCGAATTGTTCAATTTTTAATAATATGTAATATTTCTTGGTTAAGGTTTTTGGTAATTTGCGCTGACCATGATCTATTGATTAAAGCATTTGGACTCATGTCGTTTGAGCTTCGTGCTCGTTTTCCGTAATGAATTAGGGAGAATTCTGAGAAAATAAATTGAAACCGGCTACAAACGTGATGAATGTGATATATTGTAAATCACATTCCTTCGATTTTTTAATTTTAATAAAGGGCTTAACCCACCTTATTGCCGTGGCGCAAGTAATTCAGGTAATTTTCCTTGGCAATAAGTTTAAATATAAATTGTGCGTGCATCACTATGGACTATAGTTGTAATCGCAAAATTTGTACCGACGAAGATGAAATACAGAGAGCAAATCTCCGTATAAAGACTAAAACTTTTAAGATTGGTACATCTTACCGTTGGAACTTAAAACCGATTGTACTAGTAGTTGTCCTCTACCAGCACAATCGGTTTTTTAGAAGACATTCATGGGCAACGGAAATAGGAGAACGATTGGAAAAAATTGCAATCTTTATCGAGTTATGGTTGCATTCTAAAGAACCCTGCACATAAGTGTGAGACATGTTATTTGAAAATAATAATCCCACACCTAAAGTAAATATTTTGAAAAGTGCATAATTATTGTATTCCACCTCCTACACCGAACGAAAATTCTCAGTAATTAAGCCTTTGGCATCTTAACTTTTTACTTCCTCGTTTCTCGTACTTTCGAGACGAATAGAAACTTGTGATGTAAAATATACATTATAATTTTTTTTAAAATATTTGTACATTTGCATGTCGTTTGTACTTACTGATGCGTTGTCACATTGAAGAACAAATGGCTATACTGCGGCGCTGAATCCTCCGGACCATGTGGTGCTGGAAAACTCATCGTCAACATCACAGGTTTTCTTTGGTTTTGCTGCTTAGAAGAACGAAGAAATGCTATAGAATCGTTAGCAATTAAATCGGGATAATAGTCCTAGAAAAGAATGTGAACGTAAAAATGTTAAGGAATATGAAATAAATGAGTCAGTCCACTTGACAACATCACACTTACCTTGGCATAGTCAAACCCATGCTTAATCTTCTGACCATTCATATTTATACTGTAGTTGTAGTATTTGGAATTCATGATAAGGCCACCCCATTCCCGCCAGCCTGGCGGAATATACGACCCATTGTATTTGTTCAAATACTTTCCGAAATAGCCCGTTCGGTAGCCGGCGTTCGACAGATATGTGGCAAACGATCTCGTTTCATGCGTCGCCTGCCATGTTGGGCTGGAGCAATTGTCATTGTTGGTAAAGACCATGTGGTTGTGGACGTACATGCCGGTCAGCAGCGAAGAACGAGCCGGACAACACATGGGTGTGGTCGTGTAAGCGTGTCGGAACTCGGCTCCACCATCACGTAATAACCTCAATGTTCGGGGCATGAAATTTAATGAGCCCAACTCGACATCCTGATCGTCTGTGAGTATCAGGATAATGTTTGGCTTACGTTCACGCATAGCGCTGCCGGCCCCAGAGATAATTGAGTTAAATGGCAGCAACGGTGACACCGGCGATTCCATTGGTACTACTGGTGGAGGAGGCTGTGGTTGATCCTGGTAATGTTGCTGGTGGTGATGCTTGCGCTTATGTTGCTGGTGGAGCTGCTGCTGTTCGTCATGCTGCTGGTTGTGCGTATTGCCGCTCTTTTTCACCCGATGACTCTGCTGATTTGTGTAGACTTGTGCTTTGGCGATACGAGATTTTCGTCGTCCTCCACCGTCTGATGGCATTAATAGCCCATCATTCTTGCTGTGCTGACCTCTGCGATCTCCAACCGAATGTTGTACACTCTCATCAGCCGAGGACGATACCAAATCCAACAAAAATACGATAGATATAAGCGCAATTACAGCAATTTGTTGCGCTTGTTGTTGTTTCATTGTTGCTGTTGTTATTGTTTCGTTTTTCTTTTGTTTATCACAGATTTAATAATTTTTATAGTTTTCTTCCTATGGAGAGGGTGTTGCCAAAGAACACTATACATGAGCGATAGAGCAGATGACAGAGCAGAAAAAAAAGTTAAGAAAAATCACTGAGATTTTGGTGTCATAGATTTCTTATCTGCCACTGTCTACTATCTATTAACTATATTTGTTTCTATTCTTAAAAATTTTGCCGTCAACATCTTGCTAAATTGAATAACTTTAACATTTTTCTTTTGGAAGGTGATTCTCTGAAAAAAAAATTAAGAAAAAATGGAAGTTATTTTATATTTTTTGTCATAAATGCATGCAATTTGGGAGATTTTTTGTGATATTTTATTATAATTTTGAAATTTATTAAATTATATAATATAATATATAATAGGTTGAAAGAGGTATGACAAGTAAACTTAGGAAATAAATAATATTTTCCGGGTGAAAATAAAATTCCGATATCGTTACCTATCGTTATCGTTATCGTTACCTAGGGATAATATACCAAGAAAACGACGGTTTATCCGATTGATTTTTATAGCCTTTTGTATACGGATATATAATACAGAGAGAAAAGGGCGGTTTTTGCGGTCTATTTGCGTAGAAAAAAATGCAACGCTGGAGAGAGTTTTGCGAAAGCATCGGCAAACTGCCAACAGCTTGTCGACTACACAAAGCTATCTCCCTAGACCACACCATTCCACTTGGTGCTGTAAAGAAACCAAACGGTGAACTTACATCCACATCCTCTAGACAAGAAACTCTTGAATGTCTGGTTAAAATTAATTTTCCAAAGTGCATCATACTAGACAATCAAGACGCATACGCGGATATAAATATGCACCCATACCATATTTCGACCGAGGCCTACAGACGCTCAGCCAGCATCTTTTCACCAGAAAGCATTCGCTGGGCGATAAACTCATTCGGCCCATTTAAGTCTCCAGGTGGAGATGGGCTGTATCCAATCCTCCTGCAGCAAGATATAAAGCTTATTGAACCAGTATACTCGTAAAACTCTACAGAGCCAGCTACAGCCTAGAATACGTTCCAAGGTGCTGGAGAGATGTGCGAGTTTTGTTTTTACCAAAAGGAGGAAAGAAATCCCCCGAGGATACTAGGTCGTATAGACCTATCAGCATCACATCTTTCATTCTAACGGCCATGGAGAAAATAATAGGCCATTATATAAGGTCTAACGTGCTCCAACGAATTCCCTTTAATACCAGTCAACACGCATACCAGACTGGCAAATCGACGGAAACAGTACTACATGAGCTGACAACCAAAATCGAAGACACACTTCGAAGCAAAGAAATGTTATTATGCGCCTTCATTGACATACAAGGCGCTTTTGACAACACTAGCTTCGAAGTAATTCAAACACAAGCTAGATCAAGGGGCATCGACTCCTCTACTCTAGGATAGGTCATGAGCATGCTAAGAAGCAGGGAGATTCAAGCCTCACTCGGCGACGAAAGCATCACAATAGCGGCAACCAGAGGCTGTCCACAGGGCGGTCTCATTTCGCCCCTTCTGTGGCTATTAAAGATGGACCAGCTGCTCGCCATGCTAGAAAAAATCGGCCTAACAAATATTAGCTATGCACATGACCTAGTTCTAGTAGTTCGTGGCAAATTCGTGAGCACGATAACAGATCGTATGCAATTTTCTCTCAAACAAGTCAAAGAATGTTGCAAAGAGGTTGGCATAAGCGTTAATCCTGACAAGATAGTTTGCAATCTACTCACCAAAAGGCACAGAGTAACGCTACCAGCAATACAATTCCAAGGCAAAACCCTTCAATTAATCCCAGAAGCCAAATATTTAGGGGTCGTGTTTGACAAAAAACTAACATGGAACCACCACATATCATATATTACAAACGAAGCTAATAAAGCTTACTTTACCTGTCAACGTATGTTTAGCAAAACGTGGGGAATAAACCCGCAAATTACCCTATGGCTATACCAAAGCATAATTAGACCCAGGATCACATACGCAGCCCTGGTTTGGTGGCAACAATCAGAGCAATCAACGACACGCTCAAAACTGAACAAAATACAAAAACTAATCTGTCTAAGTGCAACGTGCAGTTAAGAGCTGCCCAACGGCGGCTCTGGAAAAACTTCTAGGGCTTCCACCCCTGCACATACACATAAAAAGCGAGGCTGTATCAAGAGCCACAAAACTAAAAATTCTTGAGCAAATTAAAGCAAATAAACCAGGACACAATAGCATCATAACCAAAATAGACTTGGAATATGTAACTGTCCAACCATCAGACCTAATGATAAAAACAACTTATTTCAAAAGGAACTTTTCGATTAAAATACCCGATCGGAATCAAGTATCATAAGTACCCTTCCAAACCATGCATCCATCTGGTATACAGACGGATCAAAAACAAACACAGGAACCGAAGCAGGATTATTCGGACCCAGAATCACACTACGAATACCCCTAGGTAGATATCCAACAGTATTCCAGGCAGAAACTAAAGCAATAGAAGCATACGTCCTGAAATGTACTAAAAGAATGTACAGAAGAACCGAGATCTATGTGATTCCAGACAGTCAGGCAGCACTGCTAGCATTAAAAGGTCCAGTCTTTTACACTAAAACAACGTGGAGCTGTTTCTGCCACTTAGAAGAACTGGCCAAAAACCATCAAGGGCCATCAAACTGGACCGCCATACACTAAGAACACTAGTCTGGTATTTGACAGGACATGACCCATTCCATGGCCATCTTTTGAAAATGGGCAAATCCCAATATTTTGTGCAATTACACAGGGCCCCACATCATGTAATAATAAAGAACCGAAAGATAGAATAAAGAACTTCTCTAAGCACTTTAAAGAGCTTTAAACAATATATAGCGTCAACATAAGTGACGTCAATAGCATAAAACATCTCGTCAGCAACTTGACTTATGCTAAAAGCTAAAATTATACGAAAATGTGAATCTGCTGCTGTCGTCCTTTCCCTTTCATTCACATTTTACAATTCAAATTCTGAATTGCATTCGTGCATTTAATTTTACAAAGTGCTGAACAAAACTCTCGCTAAGAGCTTCCAAATTCTTTACCACGAAAAACATGCAAATATTTTTTTCTATTACGTTTCTGGTTTCAGAAACTGCAGGAAATCGATGCTTTCCCGTGGGAAAAACACAAAAAACGGAACTATGAAGAAAAAAAATCAAAAGCAGAATTTAAACAACAACAAGTAAATGTAAAAAAACTTCGTTTTTGAGTACAAACTTTTATGTATACATCGACACACGCCACAGAGTACTTTATTATTTGGTCATATTCTCCAAAATATCTGTTTTTAAGGTCGGGATTATTTCAAAGTATTTTCTTTTTTCCACGCATCACACGCGTCACGCGCCACAAGCAGGATATCAAAATTGGCCGTTGACATTGAGCGGCTAACAAAATTTCAGCCCTTTAGGTTGTGCGAAAAGAGGTTAAAAAGGACCTCAAAAACTAGAAAATGGCGGCATTTTCAACCATTACACGCGCCACATGCGAAACGCGACACGCATCACACGCAGAATATAAGAATATAAGAAATTTATGACTTTGACATTGACAAAATTTCAGCTTCTAGGTCGTGCAGAAGGTGGTTAAAAAGGACCTCAAATGAGTCGAAAATACAGACAAAAAGGGGTCAAGTTAAATAAAAGGTTTTAAAAAGAAAAAAAAACAACCCATAAAAATTAAAATTTTTCATCTAAATTCTCTAATCGCAGAAATTGATATGGGAGCCCCTCGATCCTGGGCCATTTTTTTTTATTGTAGGAGAAAATCATCGAAACAAACATTTGACATCAGATGTTAAAATTGAAAAAGCTCAGATCATTTTATTCTGAGCACTTAGAGCACGCTCATACTCTGAGAAAATAAGAAACACGAACATTTATCTTGAGAACTCTTTGACTGCTCTGAACTAATTTATGAAAACGCCAAATGACAGAATATTGTGAAAACTTGTTGTTCTATCTGTAAGTTGATATCGACAACAAAAAAAACGACATCAATAAAAATACAATTCAGTAAATAAAAATGTAAGTTGAAGTAAGCATAAAACATGTATGTCTCGTTTCATTTGCTGGGTTCATTTGTGCGTGCGCTAAGATTTCTCTCTCTCTCTCCACCACCACAAAACCATGCAGCGCAGCCGACTGCGCAGCACACACCGCCCACAGTCCGTAAAGGGCGACGAATATCTGATGCCAGTACAGATATTTAAAAAATGTATAAGGGCCTTGCGGCCGAACCCGGGACCCGATCACTACCAAATTTTCGAAAAAGTATTGTTTATTGGGTATACACATGTGTGTAAAATTTGAAGAAAATCGGGTAAATTTTTTAAAATTTTTGTTTGGAAGCCCCCCGACCCCGCAGCCCGAGGGGCCTCAAAATTTAATAGAAAGTGTTGTCTCCGGAAATACACATGTGTGCAAAATTTCAATAAAATCGGGCCATGGGAAGTGGGTTAAAAATTGATCGCAAGAATCCACGACAGACGACCGACCGACGACCCACGGGCAAGTGAAGTTAATATAGAGAATTTAAAAAAAAAGAAAATTGGGCCCAAATTGTTTTGCATCGAATGTTGCAAATCATGTTAATCGCACTTAAGGCTAGTTAATGGGGTATTTTTAAAATTGGTGACTTAAAAAGCCAAAAGTTATACAGTTCACCAAAAAATAACTATTAAGCATTGCTATATATAGGTCAATTAACAAAAGTCCATTTCCATTTCTCTTATTCTTCTGGAGTCGTCCCAAGGAATTGTAAAACAGTCTATATCCAGCCTGTTCCTAAAAAGGCGAAACGTCATCTCTTTCCTCGTACCGACTCATTGCACTAACATCTATACTCTGCAAAGTCATGGAAACGCTGATCAATCGTAAGCTTATGCAAAACCTTGAATCACGTGAAATCCTTAGTATGGTTTTCGTAGGCAACGTACTAGAGGTGACCTGATGGCTTATCTAACTGAAAAGTGGAACCAGTCTATTCACAAATTTGGTGAAAGTAAAGTTGTTGCACTCGATATTTCCAAGGCATTTGACAGAGTCTGGCATCAAGCCCTTTTGTCGAAAATGAATGCTTATGGAATTTATAACACCCTGCTCGATTGGACTAGTAACTACCTTTCTGCCCGTTCAATCCAGGTCGTATTGGAAGGATTCAAATCCAATGATAAGCGCTTAAACGCCGGTGTTCGTCAGGGCTCTGTTTTATCTCCGACACTTTCTGATTTTCATTGATGATCTCCTATCCACCACCTCTAACTCAATCCATTCTTTCGCTGATGACAGTACTCTTAGCTTTTTATATGACTTCACACTTTCTGCACACCCCTCTTCGTTACAAGTAGAACTTGAACAACAACGTATGTTAAGCACGTTAAATTGTGACCTTGACAGCATAACAAGGTGGAGACTACATAATAGAGTTGAATTTAACGCTTCTAAAACCCAATGATGTCTTCTGTCTTCTAAGCGTAATTTAAACCCCTTACCTTTATCCATGAATGGATCTTGCATCAAAGAAACTGAAAAGCTCTCAATTCTCGGTATGTGCGTCAACAAGAAGCTTCGTTGGAACGTCCACATATTTGCCATCGCCAAAAATGCTGCGAGATGTTTAGGTTTCGTAAAACGGTGCAAGATGTACTTCACTTCTTCAGATCTGGCTACTATTAACAAGGCGTATATTCGCCCTAAACTTGAATACAACTGGGCAGGTACCCACAAGACCACATTGCATCTACTAGACAGAGTTCAGAACCGCGCGTTAAAACTTATTGGTGACGTACATATCGCGAAAACAATCGAATCGCTTGAACATCGTAGACATGTTTCCCGCCTGTCACTGTTTTATCGCTTTTTCCCCAAGCGGTGTTCAAAAGAAATATCCAGATGCATCCCGCCTATTCTCCAACTCATCCGTAATACCCGTGCCTCAACTCGAGCTCACGGGTCCACCATTAAGCCTATCTTCGGACATACTAACCAATTCAGAGATTCCTTCTTTAGCCGCACGATAGTTATGTGGAATGATTTGCCTGATTCTGTGTTTCCGCATTTTTATGATCTGCAGTCGTTTAAGACACGCGTGCATAGACATCTCATCCTTTCCTCTCCCTAAATTCCTAACGCCCACGCTGCTAAGCATTATAAGGGTGCAAACCCCTTTAGCGTGTGTACAAAAAAAACAGCATGCAAAACTATATTCGTACAAGGTTAAATTTAGAGCAGGCTGCAACTAGATCTCATTGAGCATTATCTAGTCGCGAATTCATTAAGACGAGGATGGTGATGTAAAGTACCTATGAGCGTTATTAAGATTTTGTTTGAAAATCCTTTTAAATACGCTCAAGATTTAATGGATAAGAACCTGTCCACCCAACAACTCGTAAAAGGAAAAAATAATACTCCAAGATGAACAAAGACAAATTGGGTTATATTTTACTCTATAAATTAAGGGCAAGGACGAAGTCTTCTATACCACTGCAAAGATTTAATTGTTCTCCGCTCTAGCACACACACAAGGATCTTTTTAATGAGCGGTGTATGTCTTATTTTGCGATTATGCAATAACAAGGTCATGTCACGCGCTGAGTTGAATAGTGCGGGCTGAAACGTGAAAGACATTTTGACAGACTTATTGATGAAGTCCGATAAACAAGTTCAATAGTTAGAGAGACGACTTGGGTTTGAAGATTTATTTGGAACAAATAGATGAAGATATAAAAAGGAGATTTTATTGAGAGTGAAAAACGAGTAAACTATGAGTAAACTAAACTATGACTGAAAATGTATTCCTTTAATTGCTTTATCTCAAATTCTAAATAAAAGTTTCTCCGGTTTTAAAGAAAACGATGAGCGGAGGAAGTTCTAAACATATTTTTGTAGTTTTTTGTAGTTTGTAGGAAACCTATTTTTATTGAAATCGTGAAATTCTGATACTTTTTTTATTCCTTCTTCTTCCATCTGCTCGATTGCAGATATTTAATCCTAATGAAATCAGTGCAGTAGGTACGTGGGTATGTTTCGCATACCCTTTTTTTAAAAAACGTTTTTATTAGGTCGCTTTCGTGTATGTCTGTCTGTGCAGGTAGAATTTTGTAATTTATTTTAAACTATCTTCCAATTGAGCTAGAGACTTGAAACTTTAAAGATAGCTCAGAACTGGATGAACGTTGACAAATCACAAAAAAAAGACAACAAATCGCAAAAAAAAAATTAATCCAACGCGAGATTGCAATTTGTTTGAGATCAAAGCACAATACTCGTTTTAAACGTTTTGTTTTTTTATTAGCTGACATGTTGTGTTTTCTTTATTTTTTACCGTTCTGTCAGTGTTAGAAGTTTTGCCACATTTGATTTATTTACAAATGAACATAGGAAGAAGAAAGTATCCGCTATAAATATATGACTTTTTAATGTACCATTACATATACATCATGTACGCTCGTGTATGTATGTACTATAAATTCAAAGAAGGCGCTTGTTGTCACGTGAGGATTGGATCAGTCACCTTTTCGATTGGTAGTAAGTTTAGTTTATAAAGCTTATCATATTTTTACGAAATTTAGGCTAGGGTTGATTTTTTAAATAAAACACAACATAACTTATTATTCACACTATTCACAGCTTTATTAACAATAACCCTTACATTTACATAAACACTGCTCTATCTACTTGCAAGTACTTTGGTAAAAATCCAAATCATAACTAACTCACTGCAAGAAAATATGGGTATTTGTACGCATGTGTATGTGTGCTCTCGTGTAAACAAGGCGCGACACTCCTATAGTATGCTAAATAATATCTGGAACTCCTCGCAAATCTCCCGGAATCTAAAGCTAATGATCTTCAGATGTAACGTTCTCTCAGTACTCTTGTATGGCTGCGAAACGTGGAAAGTCACAGAGTCAATTGCGACGCGCCTCCAAGTTTTCGTCAACAAGTGCTTAAGGAGGATACTGAGAATAAGATGGCCGGACATTATCAACAATCAAGACTTGCGGAGAGTAACACAGCAGGAAGCAATCGCGCTCACCATCAGACGTTGAAAATGGAGCTAAGTCAGCTTGTAAATGAACCTACACGAATACCTGACATTGACATTATTGCACTGGACATCTTCGGCGAGTTAAATTCACTTACAACCAAAAATTGAGGAAAAAATAATATAATGTCCCAAAGATAGTAAAAACTTTTGGTCCTTTGTGAAAAGAATTAAAAATACAGCCTCGTCGTCGATTCTAACGCTCATTTATATTGACATTTAAGTTGTCAGCTCTGAGGACAATGCCAATCTGTTTGCTGCAGCAAGCTCCACGCTTCCAAATTGTGAATTGTTGCCGCCTGCACTTCCGAGTATTGAACACTCTATGGGACAGACTTACATTCGTACTCGTGCAGTGGCTAGGGTTTTAAACGATCCGCTGGGTATTTTCCCATTAGTTTGTAGAGATGTTCTTCTAAGCTGGCATTACCATTGCGTAAGCTTTTCCATATATCCTATTTTTCTGAACTCTTCCCGAGAAGTTACAAAACAGCCTTTGTCCAGCTCATACCCAAAGCTTAAAGCTCGTTTGTCCAAAATGCGTGCTTTTGGAGTCGATGAAAAACTGCTTCATTGGATTAGAAGCTATCTTTTGAACTGCTCAATTCAAGTTGTCTTCGGTGGTTTCAAGTCTAAAATACATCACATAAATGCTGGCGATCCCCAGGGCTCTGATTTGTCCCCGACACTCTTTGTCAATTTTTCTAATGATCTCTTGTCCATTACAATTAATCCAATTCACTCTTTCGCTGACGACAGCACTCTTAGCTTCTCATATAAGTTTGAGCAACTTCTTTCCACTTCTCATGTGGAGCTCAGACAATTACGTATGTAAAGCACGTTATATTCTGACCTAAAAAATAAAATGGGGAGAAAACAATCGAGAATTTAACGCTACTAAAACTTAATGTGTCTACTGTCGTCTAAGCGAATCTTTAATCCACTGCCACCATCCATAAATGGCACTTGCATCGAGGAAACCAAACAACTCGCAATTCTCGGTATGTGCGTTAACGACAAGCTTCGTTCGAATAACCACATATTCACCGTCGCCAAAAATGTTTAGGTTTTCTAACCAGGTGCCAGAAATATTTTGCTCCCTCTGATCTGGCTAATATCTACAACGCTTTGATTGGCCCTAAACTTGAGTATAATTGTCATATCTGGTCTGGTGCGCCTAGATAGGAACAAAACCGTGCGATAAAAATTATCAGTGACGAAAACTTTGCGAAATCAATAGATTTGCTTGAACACCGCATGAACGTTTCCTGCTAGTCACTGTTTTATCGCTTCTTCCACCAACGGTGCTCAAGAGAAATAGCCAGTTGCATGCAAGAGGTGAATTCAACCGCAACACTCGTGGCGCTCTAAATGCTCATCAGTTTACCCTCAAACTCATCTTCGGACGTACAGTTAAGTTCAGAGATTCGTTCTTCAGCCGTACAACACGTATGTGGAATGCTCTGCCAAGCTCTGTCTTTCCACATCACTAAGACCCACAGGTATTCAAATCTCTAGTTCATAGACAACTCCTCTTTTTCCTTAACGCCCACGCTGTGCCAACTATATAACCGAGCATTATAAGGGTGTAAACCCCTCTACGCGTGCGCAAGTTGAAAAAAAAGTTGACATTTACTCGTATCACGTGATTCACTTGCTGCTTTATCCGCTGCACTTGCACATATGTTTCCAATCTTATTAACACAGCTGTTCAGTTTGGCAATGACAACATAGCATGCATGTATGTATATACGAATGTATATTATCTCTCATATTTGCTATAAATGAATGAAATAATTTCGCTTGTAGCCATCATTGACCATCAGCCATCACATCATGCGGTTTCCATAATTTCCATAAGAGAAACAGAACATCCCACTGATTGATCGTAATACAAATAAATTTTTTGCCCCATTTACAGCGTTCGTTGATTCGTTACCACAGTTAAGAGACCGCTTTTACAACACTGGATCGATGCCGCCACCATGTCGCGCGGCAAACAAAGAAAAAGTGCGCCAACCACAACTGACTTAGCAGAAGCACTCACAACAGAAATCCCTTAGCAACAACGATGATCACCACTTCGGGGATCTAAGTGCAGAATAGTAGACATTTTAGACAGCCAGACAGACCACAGAGACCGCAATCGCAGACAAAAAATTGGAATATGTACCAAGAACAAGCACGACAACAGGACGTCTTCATGTACGAAGTATTTGCTTTTTTATTATTCCTAAGGTTAAAAAAAATTCCAATCTTGCAATGTTCATTCAGGTCTTCCACCGGCGCGCGATCGGCGACGTCGGAGTGTTAAATGGAAACATGTTTCTCCGACATGTCTGGCCGACCCCTAACAAAACATGACTTCAGTTTGAGGTTTATGTTCTTTATACTGCCTTGAAAATATATAAAAATTTGGGATGTTTGGTAGGAGCACATTTTAAAATGACATTTCCACGAGCAATAAACACTCCTTGTTTTTATGCGTATTAGGAGGCAAAAAAATATTAATATTATAATGTAAGTTCAGTTAAAGATAAAACTTTTCCATGACCTTAAAGCAGATGTTAAGCGTAAAAACAATATAATTTGAAAAAATTTGTAATCGACTTGATTGAACCGGTTTCTGTTTAAATAGTAGAAGGATAAAAAGAATATTCAGGGTTGCTTTATTCACTTGGTTCTGTAATATAAATATTTTAAAAATCCTAATTAAAATCTCAAGTGTCTGTTAACTACAAATGCGACCAGCACAAAACTTTCCAACACTCCCAATTCAATGTTGGTAACATTCAGTTTGGTCTTCTATTAAACTATCCATTCAGCGCTGTAGCTGTAGGCTAAGGTACCGAGCTTCATTTTCAGCGCAATGCATACATCTCAGATTAACGGTATATGCGGTCAACAATTCTAAGCAGGACTTAGATATCAAACATCTCTTTAATGCTCTTTTTGATGAGCACTCAAGTCCAAATTGTCGTATATACCGCCATGTTGGATTCTATGGTTAAGTTCCTAAATTTGATGAGATTTAACAGACTACAGTTGGTACAGAAAATAAAACAACCCATAAAAATTTAAATTTTTCGTGTAAGTTCTCTAATCGGGATTATACAATGTGCAGTTTGAATAAAATCGGGAAAAACCCCGGGCCATTTCATTTCCAAATTTAAAAAAAAAACTGTTGTCCATCGGAGATACACACGCATATAAAATTTGAAGAATATCGGGTGCCCCCCGACCCCGGGGCCCGATCGCTTCAAAATTTTTACAAAAAGTGTTGTGCATCGGAGATACATGCGCATAAAATTTGAAAACAATCGGGTAAATGTTTTTTAAAAAAATTGTATGGGAGCCCCCCGACCCCGAGCTCTATCTTGTAAACCAAAACAGTTAGAGATATATTTAATACAGATTAACATTTATACAAAAATTTTCTTTTAATTCAATTCAATTCAATTCTTTATTTATAGCAAAAATCGTTACAATAGTTCTGAATAACGCTCAATTTACAGAGATTTGATAAAATATATATTACTTCTGAAAAACTTATAAAGTAATATTTTAAGATTTATTGTTTAAAAAAAATAATATTCTGCAGGAAAGCTATAATTAAAACCTACAATTCAATCGACTTAGATGGTAATGACTAGATAAAAAGAAAAACTATTAACGTAGTAAATACGTTTTTTTAATAACAAGTATGTAGCTTAACAAGTTAGCATTAAAAAATAAGGCTATTTATAAGCGGGTTCTCTGACATTTGGCAGCTCGTGAAAAATGCCTGCTTTATTGTCATTATTTTTTGAGATATGTAATGTATGTTAGATCTATCATGCAGCACTCGAGTGGAATAATGCCACGGCAGATCTAAACACATTTTCAATAATTTATTTTGGGCTATTTGCAATTTTTTTTATGTGTCAATGCACAATCACCCCAGACCGCGGCGCCATATAAGTAAATTGCTTGGAAAATGGTCTTACAGATTATTATTTGATTTGATTTTTTAATAGTTTTCGAAACGTGTTCGCTAAATAATAGTTTTTTGTCAAGATAGATTCCTAGATATTTCACTGAATCTTGCCATTCCACTTCCACACCAGCGAATCGCAGCGGACTTATCGGTAGAAAACATGGCTTTCTTCTTCTTGTGAAAAAGATAGCTTGTGACTTCCCGGTGTTTACCTTTATATTCCAGCGATTAAAGTACTTCAGAAGTATTTCAATCGCATTTTGAAGTGAAACCAAGCTCATGCGACGTGAAAACTACCGTATCGTCAGCGTAAATGGCGTATTCACAGTCCGGCAAAACTGGTATATCTGACGTGTATAAATTGTATAAAAAAGGTCCGAGTATAGATCCTTGAGGAACTCCAGCGGGTATATATTTCTCCGTAGAAAATTTGTTTTTAATGTACACACGAAAAAAGCGGTCACTCTAAAAACTACCAATAATTTTAATTAAGTATGTGGGAAAATTATAATATATTAATTTGTGCAATAGCCCTTTATGCCATACGGTGTCGAACGCCTTTTCAACGTCTAACAAGACAGGACCAGTGGACTTTTTGTTTTGTATATTCGTTTTGACATGTTTACTAATTCTAAAGACCTGGTGAGCTGTAGAGTGAAACCGTCTAAAACCAAATTGTTCCAGTGGGAGAATATTTTTAGAATCTAGAACAGACAAAATATGCTTTTTAAGAACCTTTTCAAACATTTTGCTTAAAATACAAAGCAAACTTATGGGCCTGTAACTGTTTGCGTTAGATGCCAGTTTACCAGGTTTTAAAATTGGAACAATTTTGACTTTCTTCCATATGTCAGGGAAGTGATTCAGTTTCAAGCAAGCGTTAAATAAAGATGATATGAATTCGAATCCGCATGACGGCAAATTCTTTAAATATATATTTTTAATATCATCAATACCTGCTGATTTTCTTGTTTTAAGGCTTTTAATAAGAAATTTAATATCTTCAGGACTAACAGTTTCAATGTTTTGGGTAATATTTTTCGTTGTTGAAGAAATTTTCGACATTATTACTTACAATTAGATCGTGCGAACTATTTCCGAACACGTTTGTACTAACATGGTTGGTAGAAAAAGTGTCAGCTAACAATTTGGCCTTTTCTTCATTTGTAACGAACTTTATATTTTGGTCTAATAAAACCGGAAAATTTCCATTGGTTTTCGTTATAATTTTGACAATGTTCCAAAAAGGGTTGCTGTGTTTGTCTAAGTCTCTTCCATGCGAGGTTTCTAAATTTCTGAATTTCACGTTTGATGCGTTTGTTAAAATAGTTAAGAAAGTCACGGGAAGATGGTTGCCTAAATCATTGCCAATTTCTTCTGTGTAAATTTCTTATTTTAATAAGACTTAAAATATACGTAGGTAATTTAACACAGTTATTCCCTAGACTTTTCTTAGGAACGGTTCACTCGATGCTATTGACAATTAAATTATTGAAGAACTGTATGCTTCTTTCGATTTTTGTAGTGTCAACTGCATTTTAAGTTCGTTAACTTTGTCAATAAGTCCACGATTAATTTTTTTTCTGTATTTTTTTCAGTTTGCCCTTTTCGTTTAATAATTTGCACATTATTGGAAGATGATCGAAGCATAATTCGCGGAATATTGGTTAAGAACAAATCTATTGTCGATGGGTTACAACGTTCTGCTACTGGAATATAGCTAGGATTAGGCGGATAAAGTATTGTAAAAGGATGCCTAATATTTTGATCAGCAAGTATGTTACCCCAGGAATTTGCCCTAGCGCAACCCCAATCGCGATGCCTGCAGTTATAGTCGTCACCTCCAACAATAAATTCGCCATTCATTGAAATAATTTTCCTAATATCGTTTTTCAAGCTTTTCTTGATGGTGGGTGTAGCACGCCCACCAGGAAAATAAATAGAGAATATTTTGGTAAGTGAGTTACATTGGTGAAAAATTTCAACTCCAATGTTTTCAATTACTTCCAGGTTTAATGAGGAAACTAAGTTGTGTCTTATACCATACCTATCCACTCGATAGCATACATATTCATACAAGTTAAGGATGGGTTTAGCCATGTTTCGCAAAGGAGACAAATATCTACGTTATAGTTACAAAGAAAGTCGAAAAATTCAACACTCTTATTTTTGATACCTCTTGCATTCCACGAGATTATCTTTATCGAATTACTTAACATTATTGTACAAAAACTTAAGTGCTAATTGAGCGAAAACATTAATTCTTTTAATATTTATGCAAATACATTAAATGAACATTTCTGCATAAAATCTAGTTTTTGCAATTACGCAGATAGATCTATTCTCTATATTAACTTCGCATTCGCGTGTGTTTGTGGCTTGTTGCCGAACAATTTTTAACCTAGTTCCTGAGGCCCGATTTTATTCAAACTTTGCACACATGTGTATCTTCCCTCCCATATACTCGCACGCACATATATTCAAAATTAATGATGAAATGAAGATGATTTAAATATGATATGATATGATATGATTTAAATATTGATGATGTTGTATAAGTTCAATTTTTAAACCAAAAACAAATTTAATTTTTTACTACCTACATAGTACGAGTATAAATAACAAATATTTCAGGTGTGGTACCTTATAAAAATGGGAATATCTCTGGAATGGTATTAAAAATTCGGTTAATATCTTGAATAACACAGAATTAAATTGTGTACATGTTCTAGGAACACTATTAGTCGGATTAGCCAGGATCGCTTCTCTCTACTCTCCTTACTTAGCGCTACAATTCTGCAAAATTTCATTTCTTTGTCAATTATTTACCACTTTCGCACTATTTTTCTGAACTAAGTATGCATATTTTTATTTAATCCTGTTATCTGCTGCTACAACTGACCCGAGATAGTTAAAAGATTCTCTACTTCAAATTAATTTTCGTTTCTTTGAGTAACCTATTACTTTCCTTGAGCCGTGGCTCAGTGGATAAGAGCATGGACTTCTGAGCAGGGGGTTCGTGGTTCGAATCCCAGTAACACCAAAAGTATTTTTCACGGTGTCCCACCTCTCGCGAATGGGTTATAGGTCCCCTCCATTTGTGTGCAAAAATATACATGCTCAACACAAATGGTTGCGAGAAGCAAGGCAAGAAGAGATTATCCTTGTTTCCATTTTAAATGACTGCTTAAGCCTCAGTTCATAACGTTTTAAAAGTTTAGTGGTATCCTATTCATCCCATACAGTTTTGAAAAATTAATTATTTTGGGAAAAGAAGTCCAAAGCAAGCATGTTTTTTGCGAGCTTTAAAGTGTGCTACTTAAACTCACCACCAAAACCACATTTTACTTAGGAATACATTATGGTCACGGACTCTTGGTGTATATATGCGATACGAATAGAAGGCTCAATGCAATTCCATATAAAATTGAAGGGAGAGTGAGGACGCCGATAACAAGTGCATCGCACAACCAAAAGTCGAATATTAAATACAAGTATCACGCTATTGACAACAAACATGCTTTGCAGACATAAAAAACAAGCAGATTAAAAAAAAAAAAAACAAGAACAAGAATTGGAATCAGTAGCACTTGTGATTCTGCAGTGCAACCCGACTACCGACAAACGTTGATCTTGTTTTCTGCCAGATCGATCAGTTGAACGAAGTTGGCTTTTTGCGTAACGCGCATGTTGCAGCGTACCACACGCATTGCCTTGCGGAGGTTTTTTTTAATTTGGGTTTGAAGGAGATTATTGACTTTGTGCTTCGATGATGGGGATTTCATTCTGAACAATAATTTAATAAATTCTATTATCTGCAATATGATGATGATGATGTACGTATATTTTTTTCTTAAGGTTGGTGTAAAATAATAGCATGTGTTACATTAAAAAGATAACGTTTTCATTTAATATCTTTAGCGCCGTGTTTCAAGTCGTTGATTTGTTGGACTATTGAGCGGTACCAAAAAATGCCCTCCGGCAGTCCCCGTGAATCTGGAGTTGGTCTGCTGCTAACGCCAACAGCACGCAGAGGCCTCATTTCCTGGCACCCACATTGAAAACGGAGATATCGTCATCGTGATGGGGGACTTGAAGGTAGGCAACGACAACGAAGGACTCAGTTATGTGATTGGGAAGCACGGTCTCGGCGAACGAAATGACAATGGTGAAAGTTTTTTTGATTTCTGCAACACCAACCACCTTGTCATAGGTGGCACCATGTTTGACCATAAGACCTGTCACAAAGTCAGCTGGGTGTCAACTGACAGGCAATCATCATCCAACCAAATCGACCAGCCGACGTTTTCGGAACTGTGTTTTAGATGTCCGAAACAGACGAGGAGCCGACATGGATATGGTACGGGATCATCACCTTATGGTAGCTACTGTCCAGTTACGTATTGCATCAGTTCAAAGAAGCTGCAATATCATCCGAATGCCTATGCCATCGACCGGCTAAAGATCCCCTCTGTACACCAACCAACGATTAAGGGATCATTTATCGCAAGGAGTGAAAGCAATCAGCAGCTCATTGCCAACAACCATCCAATAACATTGGAAGGTTGTGAAAAATGCTTTCACATCTGGAGCGGAAAGTATTGTTGGTAGAAGCCAGGCAAGGTACAGCACGTCGCTTACCGAGGATACCTGGAGGCGGATTGAAGAGCGTAAGTTACTTAAAGCTCGTATTGTAGATACCCCAGCAGTAGCGAGGAGTGAGCTAGAGTCCCTGTATCGAAGCAAAATGAGAGAAGAGCAGCGTAGTGTAAGACGTAATTAGATTAACAACCTGGCCTTAGAAGCAGAGGAAGCAGCGAGCAGGTGCGATAGCAGAACCGTTTACAGAATCACCAAAGAGCTGACAGGTGGTCACCGCTCTAGCCAACATCCGGTGAAAGGCCTAGATGGTGTCGTACTCGTTTCAGATGAGGATCAGCTTAAGCGATGGAAGGAGCATTTTTCTACGGTCCTTAACCGTGTATTCGCCAACGATATGCACTCAAATCAAACGGAACTGCCGGAAGAAACAATTTCCAGAATTCGCACCTCAACTCCCAGTAAAGATGAGATCGATACCGCGATCAACGCACTAAAGAACAATAAGTCGGTAGGACTAGATGGTATACCCGCAGAGCTTCTGCGTGCAGCTCCAACGACATCAGCAGAGCTTTTATATTCTCTTGTATAGAGACCTTGGGAGGCAGAAAGTTTCCCCGACGAGTGGAAGAAGGGAATGATTGTCAAGCTCCCTAAAAATGGTAGTCTTATGAAGTGCGAAAACTGGAGAGGCATTTGCGTTCTTCCTGCAGTTGCAAAGGAAATAGCCAAACTAGTACTTGAGCGAATTAAGAAACAACTGGAAGATACACTCGATTCCGAACAAGCCGGTTTCCGCACTGGATCCTCCGGTGTAGACCACATCAACACCCTGCGGATCATTATTGAACAGTGCGTTGAATTCCGGTCACCACTGCACCTGCTGTTCATCGATTTTGAGAAGGCGTTTGACACTGTCAACAGACAGTTTATCTGGCTCGCCTTGCGCACCTCAACTAATAGCTCCGATAAACTAATAGCTATTATTAAAAAACCTATGATGGCTCTAAATATCATGTGCTGCATAGAGGAAAGCTGTCAGAGGAATTCGAGATCCTAAGTGGGGTACGAAAAGGTTGCATTCTATCGCCGATACTCTTTTTGTTGGTAATTAGCGATGTGATTCGCGCAGCTTTATCTACTGAAACGGAGGAATTCGTTGGACTCGTTTGTTTACTCGCACACAGGATTATGGAGCTGCACCAAATGAAAACAAATGTGGAAACGAAGGCAGATGTTGCGGGTTTAAAGATTAATACTGCCAAAACCAAAATCATCAACCTCGGCACTAACTCAGTAACTCAAGTTAACATTAACAAGTTTCCAATATCTTGGGAGTATTGTCTCGACCGAAGGTGGAACCGAACAGGAATTGTCAACCGAATCGGCAAAGCGATCAGCTTAAACACCAAGCTGCGACTGTACCGTTAAATGTTGTATCTGTGCTGTTGTAAGGGTGGAGCACTTGGAAGGTGACCGCTACTATCACAAAAAGATTACAAACGTTCGTAAATAGGTGCCTTCGGAACATCTTAAGGGTTTTCTGGCCTAACCGTATCTCTAACGAACATCTTTACCAGAGAACGGGTTAGGAACCAATAGGCACAACGATCCAACGACGGAAGTGGCAGTGGATTGGTCATACACTCCGAAAAGGCGACCGTTCCATAGCAACCTACGCAATGCAATGGAATCCGTTATCTCAGGATGGTAGAAGAACTGATCGTCCGAGAAATACAAGGCGCAGAAAAGTTGAGGAGGACTCACGGCAATTGGGAAAGAGTTTAAGAGAGCTGAAGCTCATTGCCAGAAACCGCACGCGATGGCGCTTATGCGTAGTAGAGGCCCTAGGACCCACAAGTGGATATGGGACATAGAGAAAAAAAAAAAAAAAAAATAGGAAAATTGATTGTTTGCGGAGGTAAAACAGGGTGATATTTCCGACTTTTAATTTATTACAGTACAATGTTAGTAGCAGTTACCATAATTTTTTTTGTACATTTTCGTCTTCAGTATAAGTAAAGCCTTACGTAAGTTTAACTGTGATAAAAAAAGAGAAAAATTAATGAACATCTTTGAACGAAAGCCTTTCTTTAACCTTAAAAATCCAAAATAAGAGGTGACACACAAACATATTTTAAAGCGAGCCCCGGTGGGCGGATATAACAGAATAGTAGTAAATTGAGACAAGACAACCGGCTATAAATGCGGACCTTAGTAGTCAAGTGGAGAGAATACATTTTTAAATTCTCTATATTAACTTCGCGTGCACGTGGCTGGCTGGTTGGCTGGCTGGCTGGCTGGCTGACTGGCTGGTCAGATTTTCTGATCAATTTTTAGCCCACTTCCAATGGCCCGATTTTATTGAAATTTTGCACACATGTATATTTCCGGTGACAATACTTTCTATTATTCCTCGGACCTCGGGTTCGGGGGGCTCCCATACAAATATTTTACAAAATTTACACGATTTTCTTTAAATTGTACACGTGTGTGTCTTCGATGGAAAACACTTTTTGTAAAAATTTGGAGCAATCGGCCCCTTGGGGACCCCAATATACAATTTTTAAATATCGCTATATCGCATCAGATCACGGCAAAGTCTGAGCTCTGTGCTTTGTGAGCAGCGCTGTTCGCTGCCGCTGCGTCATTTGGTGTGTGTGTGTGTGTATCTCCGATTAGAGAATTTACAAGAAAAATTTTAATTTTTATGGGTTGTTTTTTTACAACTCTTTTTATTGGAATTTACTGCATGGAGCTGCTTTTGTGTTTCATGATGATTGATTTTCCGTTATGGCGTTCGCTGCTTGTGACAGCACAAGAAGCAGGTACTAGCAATTTGAGTTAAAAAAGGTAAACTTTATGACCCATAATATAAAAAGTTATTATATAGCAGTCAACTTCGATGTGGAATTGGAAAGCGAAGAATATTGCAACTGAGAAATACAGCTCACTCTCTCGACGTAGTTAACTAGCACTGTAAGGCTCGGCCCTTCCTTGATTTGTCGGTACGAATTGTATTAACTGCAAGTACCGAAAACGATACTGGATACCCATTATGATTATTTTTGATGACAATTGTACAGTGTTGTCTGTGACGTGAAGATAACATGACATTCAGCAGTGAAGATAAATCAATTGCATTTTTTTGCATTTGTTTCAAAGAAAGAAGCAATAAAAGCAAAGCTTTGAATGATATTTAAACTACGATGCAGTTATAAATCTTATCTATCGTACC
The DNA here is from genome assembly GCA_947095585.1 of Nephrocerus scutellatus. NCBI lineage: Eukaryota > Metazoa > Arthropoda > Insecta > Diptera > Pipunculidae > Nephrocerus > Nephrocerus scutellatus. Next base: position 30,409,905 of record OX352761.1, read on the forward strand.
GATTTGACGCATTCCATCTAGTAAGGGTAAGTAAGGGTGTCCCCTTATTCGTCAAGGTTAATTTGGGAAATGATTTTGTGGTATATTCTAGGAAAAAATCGTTCTACAGTAAGGGTCTATCTTCAATGTTGACATGATTTATTGGGGACTAGCTGATTACCCGGCGTTGCCCAGGTATTTATTCATCCCAATCTTCTATTAAGCAGGGTTAGAAAAAAGATATCTATATCTATCTATAAGGTAAAATTCCAGTTTTTATTAACAAAATTTATTTAAAAAAATATATTTTAAATTATAGCTATATTATTCAAGTTAAAAAATAAAATTAAATAAACATACATAAAATTAATTTCAAACAAAATTTAGTTGTATACAATGTTTTTAGTTTCACCTTCAAGAGCAAGAATAAATAAATTCTTAGGTCAACCCAACCCAGAGCAAGCAAAGTAAAGTTGTCCGTGGGAAAAACATGACGATCTCAAATCTATACTCCGCAGTACTTAATTAACTGTCCGACTTATTGATCGTCATCGAAAACGCAAGTTTTACTGGAAATTGCAATCTCTTAAATTTAAATGGTAGATCCGTCGAAATGAGTGCTATCCGTGGGATAAAAACTGTTTCACACTGTTCCTTTTCTGTGAAGATAAACTCTTCAATTATATTTCCCGGCATCTCTTTTACGCACAGTCTTGTGCCGTTGCAAAGTTTTGGCGAGTCTAGAATCCGTAGTAAAATAATTGGAGATCAAACTGTAAGACGATGTGGTGGGAATTCAGACGAATTACTGAGTTTAGGAACACAGTTAGATAATTAACTTCGGTATCGATACACTTATATTCAGTCACTGCTATGCTGACTATTAACATGGCAAGTATTTGATTGTTTATTTCGTAGTTGTCTCTATTTTTAGTAGCAAGAATGGTCCCTTCTAGCAACCGGTTCAAAATGTTATAGTTTTGAGAAACAGCCGGATAAATAAAATTTATTAGTTCAGCGGCAGATTTCAAAAATCGATATCAATTTAACATATCCATAGAACACGGCTACTAATCTACCTTTTCCTTTTAGGGGCGACAATGTCCACACCCCAAAATTCGTCGCCAAATGGTCGCCGAGTGCCATATACACCACTATTTATCTCAGTGACCCCGAAAACTATGGGATCGACACTAATATCGGTCATCCTCCACCCTTCGGGGAGACAACTCACCCATAGGAATGTCCTACCAACACTATTAATCTCAGTAGTCCCGAGAACTATTGAATGGACACTAATATCGGTTACCTCCTCATGTATCAACCCCATACCCCTAGAGCTGTCTTACCATCACCGTTCAACTCAGCGACACCGAAAACCATAAAATCAACACTAATATCGGTCACCCCCCCTCCTTTAGCTATCACCGCATCCCCCTAGAGCTCTCTTACCATCACCACATCACCATTCAACTCAGCGACCACGAAAACCATAGAATCAACACTAATATCGGTCACCCCCACCCCCTGAGTTATCACCTCATCACCCTAGAGCTGTCTTACCATCACCATTCAACTCAATGACCCTGAAAACCATAGAATCAACACTAATATCGGTCACCCCCCCCCCCCTTTAGCTATCACCGCATCCCCCTAGAGCTCTCTTACCATCACCACATCACCATTCAACTCAGCGACCACGAAAACCATAGAATCAACACTAATATCAAAATTAACAGCATTATTCGTCTCGGCGATACTGAAAACGGTGGGTCCGTCACTAATATCGGCTGCCACGCCTTCCCCAGCCAAAAAACGTGCTACCCCCACCACCTATATTTGATTCCAGATAGTAACTAATATGTATACCAAGTTTGGTTGAAATTGGTCAAGGTGTTCCAGAGCTAGTTAGGCACAAACAAATATACAAACAAATTCTCTATTTTATATATATAGATTAAAGAGAAAAAGCTTACTTTGGTATACCCTGACCCATGTTAACGGAAATTGCTCTGTTAATACCAATGGTAGAAACTTTGTTTAGGACTTTATTTTTAGAAGTCCTTCTTGGTTTTGTATGCTAGAGCCCGTTTTTAGATTTCACTGCATCAGACGCTTTGCAATTCTATGTTACCAGACATAAAATTTCAAATGTACTGCGCGGAGAAAATCTTTATTAATACCACCTTAAACCTGCACAAAAACTGCTTCCCGATAATTTGGAAACGAGACTAGAGTTTTCTAACTGGTTGCTGGAGCGGAGATTGGATGAAAACGAGTTTATTAGCAGAATTCTTTGAATCGGATGAATCTTAATATGGGCTGCGAAAAAAAACAGTAAAACGCTATATTTATTACGCATTTTCTGAGGAAAATTGACCTCAAATTAAAAGTTAGTTTTAGGAAGGACCTAAAAATGTAAAAGTCATACTCCCATCATATGCCCAATTAACTACATAATACTTGTCAGATGAGTTTTCAGAGTGCAAGAATAAAATGAGTCCTTAAAATTCCCTATGATAAAGAATTTTTCATGTAAATTCTCTAATAGGAGATACATACATGTGTGCAAAGTATTAACCGGGTTCATTTGGAAAAAATTAATATTAGAGCCCCCTTCACTTCAAAATTTTTTTCAAAAACTGTTCCCACCGGAGATACACATGTGTAAAAAAAAGTTGCATTGGAAAAAAATTAAAATCAAAAACTCAAAAATTTTTTACAAAAAGTTCGGTCTATCGGAGATACATATATGTATGTTTAAAATTTAAAGTAAATCGGGCTAATTTTTAAAAAAAAAATTATGGCCCCGCCCCCGGGCCTCAGGAACCATTCACTTAAAAAATGTCCAAAAAGTTGTGTCCATCGGAGATACACATGTTTATAAAATTTTACGAAAATCGGGTCTCCAAAATTTTTACAAAAAGTGATATACATATGTGTATAAAATTTAAAGAAAATCGGGTTCATTTTTAAAAATTTTATATGGGCATCCCTCGGTCCTAAGGCCCGAGGAGCCCCAAATTTTAATAGAAAGTTTTGTCTCCGGAAATACACATGTGTGTAAAATTTCAATAAAATCGGGCTTTGGAAAGTTGGTTAAAAATTGATCGCAAGATTCTACGACAAACAGACCGACCGATCGACAGACAGACGTGCCACGGGCAAGCGAATTTAAAAATGCAAATTTTTGTTGTAAATTCCCTGATCGGAGATTCGATTTTGTGGTGAAATTTCCCATTTGGTAGTGAAAACATGGCAGCGGTTGGTGCGACGTACACACAACGACGTACGAAGTACCACTAAAATTCTTTCTTTCGAGTTGAGTTGAGCTGAACAGCAGTGTAAGTGCGTAACCAGTTCTCCATATAATCTGTACAAAACTCAAATTAAGAATGCACTCACACATCTGAGTGTACAACACATTTCAATTGCGGAACCATTCAGTTTTGTATAAAAATATTTGTTCTACTTCCTCTTGATATTTCTATCCTCTCTGCTGCAACACAACAACAAAACAACCACAATCGGAAAGCAAGCAGCGCTGCTTACAGCGCATCAGCTCATCAGCGCACACAGAACACAGTCATTATAGTATGATATGATATGTTATTTAAAATAAAAAATTTTAATTTAAATTATTCCAATATTTCGGTCTTTCGGACCATTATCAATGAAAAATATAAATGAATAGATTTTTTCGAATTAAAAATTAAAAGTTCGCTAAAGTAAATTATTAAGTGTAATTTTTGATAAGGTTAATATCACTACTGTGTAATTTAATGGTATCCACGTAAGAGTTAACAGGACAAGCTTTATTTATAAAATATATCTTGATATTTAAATTAATTATTTTCACTGACACGTTTAAGAAATTCATCTTTAGTTAATTTGCATCCATCGATGAGTTCATTCATTCATTCCATCTTTCAGATATTGGAATTTTTGCTATATCTAAAGGAATATTAGTAATAATCATACCACACCCAATAAAGCTATTAAATCATTATCATCCAACTTTGCTATAGATCAGCACTCGCTAAACATTGCCACATATTAAAACATGATTTTGATACAGAGAATGCCATTATTTTAGACTATGAAACATTAACGACTATTCAAAGAAGCTTGTCACATTTGGTTATCTAATAGTCGTGCTAACTATAAGGTGGATACCAATAAATTACACAGTAGCTATATAAATATTATATATATTATATATAGAAAATAAAATCAATTGTACGTTTTCTTTGCACATCGATCTTTGTAATCGGAGTACCTTAGACGACACTGGATAAAGCAGCAGCAAAACATATCCATTAAAAAATTTCATTAAAACTTCCCAATCAACCCTGGAATTGATCTTCATTGACTTTATTGAAAAAGAACTATCGGCCAATGAAACCTCCAGCATAAAACATAGATATAAATAATTTCGGTTAAAACTATCTGTGACTTTAAAATATCTATGCATATAAAGTTATTTATGAGGCTTTCTTACCAAAGACATCTCCGACCTGACCTACATATGAGTTTATTGTGAAGAATCTTGTTTGTAATCATCACTTCTGTGCACGATCCTCTCCTTGAAGTTAATGCCATTCACAGCATAGTCAAGAATATACGTCATCGCGTGAGTCAGCGATTAAATAATTAAAACATTTCCTGGTTTGAGCGAGTCAAAGGCGAGGATAGTCCATGCAAAAAAAGGCGAAAATGCTTTTTTGTCCGCTTTCACGATTAAAAGCGCTTAAGTGCACTCCGTATCGACGCCATTCCCTGAATTCTTTTGGCATACTTGCCTGAGGCACACGCATCCAAAGCATTTATAATTATTATACCATGACAAAAGATCTGTTCACCAAGAAGTATAAAATAAATAATGGAAGAAAAGTCTGAAGAAAAGTACAACGTTCAACGCACAGCCATCCAATCATCATTAACGTTGTTACACAGTCAAACACAGATGGTTTACGTGCGTCCATTCGTTCGCCAATTCGAGCGTCTGTCGACGTAGGGAAAATGCGAAATAAAACAAAGGTACCTTTATCACCAGGCAACAACACATTCAACAACTTCCTTAGCACTTTTAGTTCAAGCTGTTTCCGACTAAACTTAACTAACTGGCCCAGTTTATTTGTAAAAATGTAAACACAATATCTCTCGGTGGACAACAGCCAAAGAAGAAGCTAAAGGTGATTGTGATTGTAATTGGTTTCGCTGATGGTGTTATTGATGCACCAAACTATGGAGACATGGCATGAACAGGATGACTATATGTGCATAAATGCAGAAACTGTCCAAAGGAGAATAATGACAGAGCACTAAAGGGCCCATTCCATTCATTGAGCCCCCCCTGTTGCATCGGGGGAATTTTGTGTCTAACCTTTCTGCACTGCCAGACTCTTATTGCGATTCAGGTCAACTGCGAGTTCAAAAGAATATTAAAGTTCAAAATGGTGTTAAAAATATTTCTGACAACTTTCATAAAGAGAATTTTTATGATACAATAATTATTAATCATTGTCCTTTAATAAAGCAACAACAATATTAAAGCAACAAAGCCCAAATAACCGATAAATTGGTTGCCGATCAAGTTAGCTTACAGCTCAGAAGTCTGGTAACTTTTATATTGCTAGTAATTCATTACGCGTCGTCAGACTGTGATATTCCCAGCAGGTAAAAAGAAGGCACATCGAACCATACTCGTAAATTGCCTGCTGTCACATAGAAATCAGCATTCTGATCCAGATAGATTTGCTGAAGGAAAAAACAACGGAATGGAAATCGCGAGTGACGTTTTGCCTGTCTACCATGCTCGAAAAAAAATAAAAAAAAATAGTTTTTATAGGAAAGCAACAAAAGAGATCCAACTACCAATATATAACCTTTTTCAGTTCCATTTGGCACTTAATAATCTAACGAGAAGTAGCAGACTTCCGCTTTATTAATTTTTCCATTAGCATAACAACGACGATTTGCTACTAATGGGAAAATTTTATAAGTCGCGAAAAAAATTTGGAACACTTGATTTTTTCTTAATCCCACAATGGAAGAATATTTTAGCTGATTGGCCGGATACTTTTCATTGGGTTATAAACAAAACTGCAAACTAAAGAGGGCTGTGGTTTAATCCACGCAACGTACCACACTGAAGATTAATTAAAAATTCAAATCACTGAATTCATTAGAGTCTCGTATTTGAAAAGCATTTATTAGGTGCTCAGACATATAGCAAGTGGGCGAGGCTCAAGACCACTTCAAACGCAAACTACCTGATGATGATATTTGGCGTGGGAAATTGCTGATTAATAAATATGGGAGAGCTCAAAGTGTTTTGAGCGCGCCACCGGAAGAGTTTCTTCCTCTTTGTCATTATTGTTTTTCGATTTAAATATTCCATTTCGCCATATTTCCTAAGAATGAAATTAACCGCATATTAATTTTCAGCACAAAAACTTAGCTTAAATATTTGGAATTAGAGTGGCACTAAAAGTCAGAGGATTAAAACTAAATAAACTAGATACAGTGGGCTTATCGAAAGAATACAAAATCGGTTAGAAACCCAAAAGGAACATAAATAAAAAGAAAAATATTATTTACTAGCCTGGGTAAAATCAGACCAGACTCTTGACAAATTTTAAAAAATCTGAAACTTTCGCTAAGATAAATATGATACAAGATATGGCGTAGTTACTTGCTAAAAGGATTTATATTTTTTTCTAGATCCAAATTGGTGTATGTATTCAATGGTTTGTGTCTTATAATGTGGTTTTCATCAAGACCACCCCATCATGATTTTTAAACAAAACGCTTGTATTTGAGATATGAAAAAAAATCGAGTTAAAGTAGATACCAACGATGGCATTATAGTATATAACGAGCGAAGGAAGTGGACGATAAGCACTTTTCAGCGAGTAGTGTACGCTATTTTTCACACGACCAAAACCATTTCTCTGCTAAACTGCTCATGCGCAATGCAAAACTAATTTGGGATTGTGTCTTCGCTGAAACTACAGTAAATAACAAAAGTAATTTCTATTTTAACACACTTGTGTGGATAAAGTCGAGAGGCGAAAGATGCTGCAAATTGACTGGTTTCTGGAGATAACACGGTCACCGAACGTCGACTTCAATAACTCGACTGCTTGGCAACGTAAGTGGCATGTAGCGCCGCCTTATTGAAACCACAATTGCACCAAGTCAACCTTCAGTCCGGTAGCGATCTCCATTGACTGTTACTGCGTTGCCATTATCATTCAAGATCAAAGACAAACCGCCAACGATCATCCAGCATGAAACCAACATGAAATATAATTTCGTGAATTGCATCCGTTTGCTGACTTCCCGAAATGCTTAAATCAGGCTTATTAACGAAACCATTGAGCCAGAAAATGTCTTCATCGGTAAGAAGGATTAGTGCACGTAGCGTTTTCGATAATTTGCTAACGTTGTTAAAGTGTGTAAATTTCCATGATTAAATGACAAGTGTAGCCAAGTTAAAACGTCAAAGAACTGAATCGTCCTAATTGAAACCCCTATTATAATACATATTACTTCTCAAGGCAGGCGGCGTTTTCTTTCTTTAACTCTTGAAAATGTCGCTTTCTTTAAAAATTAAAAATGAAGTACGATAAACCGAGTCTAAGAATAATTACTGACATTTTATATCTCCTTAAACCCACACCATTCATTCATTTAATCAAGAATTTGAACCCACTTACAAATCAAATCTAACAAGCAACCGGATGGATTCCCTTAAAAATAAATGATGCAGATAGGCGATGAGCAATAAAATGATAATAACTTAAGTGTCATCAGTTGCTTTTCAAAAGGACAAAGACAAAACTTTCTTCTCCGCCCGAGGAAGACATCCAATTGACTGGAAGACAATTTGATCGTCTAGTCACGCAAATATGTGCGCATATGTTTAATGGAGAAATTAAAAAGGCGTGCCAGCAGATTTAGAGAGATAGACCAAAATTGTACGAGTAAACCTGGCTATGCAGGTGTCATTCAATGATGAGAGTGGTGAGGTGATGGCTATACCGATGGTGTTACGCCTGCATCGTTCAATCGCTAGACATTGAATCATAGCTCTATTTTCTATAGACTCATTCTTAAGTCTAAAGGAACTGTGACTCAAGAATCTGCAATAGGCTTTGCTTTGTCCGATGTTCATGTTTACCAGCAGAGTACCCTCTGTGGCTGTGGCTGATTGATGGATAACACTTCACACAAGTCTTGTAGAGTTTTTCTTCCCCGATATCCACTCATAATGGATTCATAAATGGATAATTGAAGAGTTGTGTCCACTGGCCATTAGTGTGTGGGCGGCTAGCTCGTCAGATATCAGATCTCTCAAGGCACTCGTGACACGCGATATGAGCGGCAGTGCTCCGCACGTCCATTGTGCAAACCTTTCGATGATGGCATTCGCCGTTCTATCCAATTTCAACGCTCATTGAAAATGCCAGCAATGGCAACTTTTGCATTAATTCACAAAAATAACATCATAAAAATGAAGAAGAAAGAAAAACAAGTCGAGTGAGGAGCAGCAAACACTCCTACGGAATGGACGGGCGATGTATGTATGTAGGTGTGAAGTTGATAACGTGTGCCAACACTTAAAACAGATTAAAACCAATTTAACCAGACGGAATGGCGACATTTATTTCTTCACTTTTAATATTACTCTTTGGTACTACATACTAAACGTACATGTACGAGTATATACCAACGTACCTTCTTCAGGAATTTCAGGCCTGTGCAAAAGGCAGATGAAAAGTGGTTAAAGGCTTTTCATATTACACAGTCTGCTCGATGCTTTTGGATTTCGTCTTGTAACAGGTCCACTTAGCCAACACCGCACAGCCAAAATAAACAAAACTCATTAATAAGGAAAAACGTTTTTAAGTGCGCTGTGGAATTACATTTTGCCAATTATAATAATTGCTAATGGGAATGTTGTCGGTATTTGGAAAAGCGAAGAGGGAGGACACAAAGGACAATGCTACAGATGATGTCTCAAAGTTATTGCGTGAAATGAGAACTTTACGATTTTCTCTATTTATTTCTGTGTATACTATTTACTCGTATTTACAGTAACGTTAGACACCGTTAAATAAGTCTTTAATAGTCTAATAGTCTACTAATAGTCTCTTTAGGTTTTAAGACAGCATAGACATAGAGTCGAGAAAAAGTAGCTTGGTTTAATCCAGCCAAAGACTTTAGTCTGATTAATCACCAAGTCCCAAGAACTTGAAAACTTAACAGATGGTTATTTTAAGCGTGTAATGTTTAAAATAGTATAGTAGTTAATAGTTTCTTGGCTTAGTAAGCAACTACTTCTTGTACACAAAACTTCATCATAGTGTGTAGTTTTTTACACAGAAGATTAACCGCGTGAGGTCTCCACAACAGACATTTTATATCATACTATGGACAGGAAATTTGTTGTCGAAAGTAACTATGCAACGAAATGACAATGATGAAAGATTTGTTGATTTCTACAACACCAACCACCTTGTCATAGGAGGCACCATGTTTGAGCATAAGACCTGCCACAAAGTCAGCTGGGTGTTAACTGACAGGCAATCATCATCCAACCAAGTCAACCATGTGGCGATCAGCCGACGTTTAAGGAGCTGTCTTTTATACGACGAGGAGCCGACATGAGTATAGTACGGAATCATCTCCTTATGGTAGCTACTGTCCAGTTACGTACTGTATCAGTTCAAAGAATCCGCAATATCATCCGAATGCCTAGGTATAACATCGACCGGCTAAAGATCCCCTCAGTACGCCAGCCATTAGGGATCATTTATCGCAAGGAGTGGAATCAATCAGCAGCTCACTGCCGACAACCATCCAAGAACATTGGAAGGCTGTGAAAAATGTTTTCACATCTGGAGCGGAAAGTATTGTTGGTAGAAGCCAGGCAAGGCACAGCACGTGGCTTACCGAAGATACCTGGAGGCGGATGGAAGAACGTCTGCTACTTAAAGCTCGTATTGTAGATACCCCAGCAGCAGCGAGGATCGAGCTAGAGTCCCTGTATCGAAGCAAAATGAGAGAAGTGCAGCGTATTGTAAGACGTGACAAACGTAATTATATTAACAACCTGGTCTCAGAAGGAGAGCAAGCAGCGAGCAGGTGCGATAGCAGAACCGTTTACAGAATCACCAAAGAGCTGACAGGTGGTCAACGCTCTAGCCAAAATCCGGTGAAAGGCCTAGATGGTGCCGTACTCGTTTCAGATGAGGATCAGCTCAAGCGATGGAAGAAGCATTTCTCTACGGTCATTAACCGTGTATTTGCCACGCCAATGATATGCACCCAAATCAAACGGTGCTGCCGGAAGTAACAATTTCCCGAATTCGCACCTCAACTCCCAGTAAAGACGAGATCGCTACCGCGATCAACGCACTAAAGAACAAGTCGGTAGGACTAGATGGTATACCCGCAGAGCTTCTGTGTGCCCCTCCAACGACATCAGCAGAGCTTTTATATCCTCTTGTAGAGAGAGCTTGGGAGGTAGAAAGTTTCCCCGAAGAGTGGAAGAAGGGAATGATTGTCAAGCTCCCTAAAAAAGGCGTTCTTCCTGCAGTTGCAAATGTAATAACGTAGTACTTGAGCGAATTAAGGAACATCCGAAAGATACACTCGATGCCGAACAAGCCGGTTTCCGCACTGGATCCTCCTGGGTAGACCACATCAACACTCTGTGGATCATTATTGAACAGTGCGTTGAATTCCGATCAGCACTGCACCTGCTGTTCATCGATTTTGAGAAGGCGTGGACAGTGTCAACAGACAGTTTGTCTGGCTCGCCTTGCGCGGAAGAGGTATACCCGATAAACTAATAGCTGTTATTAAAGCAACCTATGATGTCATGTGCTGCATAGAGGAGAGCTGTCAGAGGAATTCGTGATCCTAAGTGGGGTACGACAAGGTTGCATTCTATCGCCGATACTTTTATTGTTGGTGATTAACGATGTACTCCGCGCAGCTTTATCTACTGGAAACTGAGGAATTCGTTGAACTCTTACATCTCAACTCAAACATCTGGACTATGCTGACGACGTTTGATTCTCACAAAGGATTATGGAGCTGCACCAAATGACAACAAATGTGGAAAGGGAAGCAAATGTTGCAGGTTTGAAGATTAATACTGCCAAAACCAAAATCCTCAACCTCGGCACTAACTCAGTAACTCAAGTTAACATTGCTGGACAACCGTTAGAGAGAGTATAGAGTTTATAATATCTTGGGAGTATTGTCTCGACCGAAGGTGGAACCAAACAGGACATTGTCAACCGAATCGGCAAAGCTAAATCATTTTTTGGAATGATGTCCATGATATGGCGAAGCAATGCGATCAGCTTAAATACCAAGCTGCGACTGTTCCGCTCAAATGTTGAATCTGTGCTGTTGTATGGGTGCAGCACTTGGAAGGTGACCGCTACTATCACAAATAGATTACAAACGTTCGTAAATAGGTGCCTACGGAACATCTTAAGGATTTTCTGGCCTAACCGTATCTCTAACGAACATATTTACAAGAGAACGGGTCAGGAACCAGTAGGCACAACCATCCAGCAACGGAAGTGGCAGTGGATTGGTCATACACTCCAAAAAGGCGACAGTTCCATATCAAACTATGCAATGCAATGGAATCCGTTATCTCAGGATGGTAGAAGAATGGCTCGTCCGAGAAATACATGGCGCAGAACAGTTTAGGAGGAGTCACGGTTGGAGAGAGCTGAAGCTCATTGCCAGGAACCGCACGACTGAAATTTACTAAAAAAAACTTGTTAAACTTTTTGATTAGCGAACTTTATTTAAAACAGATAACGAAACGTTTACTACAAAATGCAAAATAATAACTTATTTGCAAAATCATCGACACCTCTATTTATTGTCGATGATTTGCATTACATTGCTTTATTCTAAACAGTAGCATTGTGCTACATTAATCGCAGACATAGCGTCAGCGATTTCATAATAATTTTAATTATTTTGCAATTCTTGCTGGATACTGCTGATAAGTTCATCGTACTTTCTTTCGGGTTGTGACATTATATGTAACTCACGCGATGGCGCGTAGGCGTAGTAGAGGCCCTAGGACACACAAGTGTATATAGGTCATAACTAACTATTTTTAAGGAAACAAGAAAATTCGTGGCTTGTAGAATGTTTATGACAATGACAGCGGTTACTAAAGTTCATTATAAGTAATTTATGTTGTTGTTTTTTTTTCTTTTAGAAATCAGACAAATCGAACACGAAAGCGATAACGAATATTCTGCCGGTTAACTGTAATACCTAATTTTTGACATATAGAATAAAACAAATGTTTCAAACCGCTGCATTCTACCGTGTTGAGTGGAATTCCATTCACAGTAATGGAATGTTGAAACTGACGGGGTTTTTAAATTCCATTGCATTCCATTGATTGCACCTATTTCCTCTAATTTTCTTATAATGGTCCTTATGTTTTTTTGGTTTGTTCTACTCCTTAAAAACTTTGCAGAACATCTGGATCGAGGCACGAACATGTTCGCCACGTAAGGCTCATACCATAACAACATGTGCGACTTGCACATCGCATGAGCTCATTTATTAAAGGACCAAAGGTCATTCGCACAGCCCAAAATTGTCGATGAACAAATTTATTATAAATTCGTATTTATCTATTAGACCATTTTTTACTGCGCGTAACGAAATAACGTAAATAACAAAGTGTAATAACGGTACGGATTTCATTATCTTACAGATTTTTAAATTTGTAACCTTTGTAACACTATTTTTTAATATTCATTACGTTATTCCGTTTTTGCGTTACGTTACAGGAAACGTTTCATCACTGGTATCGAGTCAAAAAATATAATAAAGCATATAAAAAACAGTGATCGTTAAAAATACGCCCATAAATATTTTATTTTTTTTGTACCCTATACCGAACATACTGGGAAAGAATCAATGCACAAGGAATCTCGGCATGAGCAATCCCCTGAGGTTGTGAAAGGATTAACAATTTTATTTTTTACTCAAATCGGCAGCCAGTTTAAATTATGAGCGTGGAGCTTAAATTCACATTATAATTTGGTCCACTCTTTTTCGGATTCGTTTTACATCCAGACCTTTCATTTGATATCTCAATCATAACTTTAAGATTTGTAGTTCTCTCAGAACTTCAAAATATCTCGCACACAATCCATACTAGTAAATTATCGAGATTATATAACTTCTTCCCCCGCATTACACCAAGCAATTCATAAACTAATAGTGCAAGTATGGGAGGAAGAAGCGATACCAGAAGACTGGCGACAAGTGGAAGGACTGGCTTGCGTCCTCTTCAACCTGACGTTGGAGAAAGTGATCCGAGACTCTGACGTAATGGCGAGAGGAAAAATCATCTATAGGTCCATTCAGATACTGGCTTACGCAGACGATATTGACATAGTTGGTAGATTTTGGTGCTTAGCAAAAAGCATTCTGACCTCTTAGCCGCGTTGGAGAGAAAAGTGTTACGGAGAATTGTTGGCCCCGTATGTGAGGAAGGACGATTCCGAAGACTTTATAATGATGAGATCTACAAGCGTTATCGCGATGTCGACATCGTGAAGAGAAAGCTCGGTAGGCTCCGGTGGGCAGGTCACCTAGATCGCATGAGCGAAGATGATCCTTCTCGGAAAGTCCTTTGCGGTAGGATTTATGGAACACGACACCGATGGACACCGCCGGCCAAGCCTACGATGGAAGGATGGCGGTGTCCGGCTAATTGTTCTCGCACACTTGTTCTCGGACAGTTGTTCTCGCAAAATTATTCTCGAACATTTCTTCTCGTTCTTCTCAGGAAATTCTTCTCAAAATTTTATTTTGCTAAAATATAAAATTACTTAATAAATGAAGTTTTTCCTTTTAAAAGGCGTTTTTGTATTTTATCGACACACTGTAAAATACAGTGCGCTCAATTAATTTATATTTAGATAAAAGTTACACTGTAAAATACAATGCGCTCAATTAATTTATTTAATAATTAATTTCTATGCAGTCATGATTAGAAAATTTTAATGTGAATTAGGCAGTTGCATCGAAAGGAATTAGTCTAATTATTATCAAACATTTTTGTTAAATATTATGGCGCTTATTCACAAAATATCGGCCGCCGATATAATAATAGAATAATTGTGCGAGAATTGTGGGAGAACAATTAGCCTAGACTCAGGATGGCGTATACCAGGACGCCCAGAGTTTAGGGATGCCAAGCTGGATGACATCGGCTCGAAATCGGGACCGGTGGAGAGAGTTTTTGCGGGAGGCCAGAACCAGACACCGGTTGTAGAGCCAATTATGATGATGATGATATAACTTCTTCAAGACTGTAATTGCGCTTTTTGCTTTTGTTTTGGACAGAAAAGCAAGTAACAAATGACTACAATATTTTTTCTCGAAACCGAAACATGGAAAAGCAGGCTTGAATTAAAGAAACCACCAACGTAAAGTCAATACCTAATTAATACACCTAACACACTGGTGCAAAGGGACAACATTCAGCAACAATCTTAATCTTTTGGTAAAAGAAACCCACATAGGCCAAAATAATGCCCATAAGAAATAATACTTCAAAAACCTCAGCAAATGGAAAACGCGGCGGATGAATTATTTATTCACAAAAAAATTTTACAAAAGAAGTTACTTTGCCAACTGTAGGTTTATCTTAGCTTTGGGAAATATTTGCGTAGGAATAATGACTCCAGAGACAACATTAACTACTCGTTGCCGTCCTCTAACGTTTCTATGTGAATCGAGGATCAAATGAACATCTGCCGCTTTACCAAGTGCGCATCTTATCACACAGGAAGACGTGAGATTTGTCGTTGGCTTAGCAAAGTAAGTCAATAGCTCTGATTCTGCAGTTCAGCAGGAAAGGCACTTGACAACAGTGATTACCACTACGATTTTGTAGGCAGTAATGACACTGTTTGCGGCATTTGTCTCCTGGATTTTATCAGTGCTCTTGTTGAGTTGGTATTTTTTTCCGAAAGCGATAAAATAATAGTATCAACACCATCATAACAACTCCTAATGTGCATTAATCATTTTGTGGAGCGTGGTTAACTAAACTAAACAAGTATTTCGGGCTAGAACTAGCAGAAAACTGGTAAAACTGGGAAGCAGTAAAACTCAAGTTGAGAATTATTTAATCTCCATAGTGATGTGTGGGTTGGTGGAATGTGAGCCGAAATCTTTTGTAAAAAATATGGTTTAATTATAAACAAATGAACAGGTTCTAGTAGTGCGCGACTCTACTTATTAGGCGCTTCGCTCGTTCGTTTAATTTTTTATTTTGTTTTTAGAATCTGTACAAAACGTAAGACTTCAGTAATAAATGTAAGCGTAAGGTAAAATTTTAAAGAAAGCAATATCGCTTTTTCAAAATCTTCGTGTTCTTGATTGAGACTGAACAACGGTAGCTTAAGTTTACGCGCATTAAAAGTATAAGATTTTGAGCGTTAAACTATTGAGTCCATATAAGCCAAATTCTTAAATAAAAATACAAGGTGAGCATTTGAGAAGCACTAACAAATGGGTAACAAAATTTATCATAATTTTACAACAAACAAAATTAAGTTTTTCCGAGCATCATGATAAATGAAACATGGATTTATCCTTATGTATCAGCGACGTAAGAACAACCCAAACCCAGAGATACTAGGTGGTTGTTTAGCACCAAAAAAAAGTCGAGGTCACTTTTAGGCGCATAGTACCCTGGACCTGCCTAGCGTTCCCCCTGGACCCGCCTAGCTTTCCTACTTATAATAATAATAATAATATTTGGCACGACAGGCCGATGCGGTCCAATGCCTAGCATCTCGTGACCATTATATTTTGAATTATTTTTAGCTGAGCACTCAAGTCTTGGATCCGGATATAAGAACTGGTACTGGCACGCTACCTGTTTGATTATGTACTCTTATATGGGGTGTCCCAATAAGCGATTCAGATTTTACATATCGGTTATTTTGGCTCTGGCAACACTAATGTCATTCTTTCTTCGACAGAAACTCAGTATATTATTTCTAGTTGACGAAATGAGTCGCTTAACGCTTCAGCAAAACTGGGATTGTTGGAAATTTACTTCCACAACAAAGACAATTGGTTCGAAATCGAAAGAAAATGTCGTACAAAATTTGGTGAAAACACGGGACTCATAACCAACGGTATCAAGAAGTTCGTACATAAAGTGCGTGATACGGGCTACCTAGTCGACTATCCAACGCGTACTCGTGCTCCTCGTGTTCGTTCAGCCGAAAATATCGTCGCGGGGTGGCCGAAAATGTGCGCCAACGGCAGAAAACATCAATTCGTCATCGTGCATCGGAAATGAACATCAGCCGGTCTTCCATGCAACGAATTCTACGTAAAGATCTTGGTTTGTATTGGTCCAGCAATTGAAGCCCCGTGACCATTCACTTCGATATCGATTCGCTGTGTGGCCCTGCGGCCAACTCGAAATTGATGAGGATTTTGCTCAAAAAATCATCTGTTCGGACGAGGCGCATTTCCATCTCGGTGGGTTGGTAAACAAACAAAATTGTCGCATTTGAGGATCGGAAAATCCACAAGGATATGTGGAGAAGCTAATGCACCCATTGCGTGTTACTGTTTGGTGCGGCTTGTGGCGTGGCGGTGGCGGCATTATTTGGCCGTATTTCTTCGAAGATTAGGCCGGAGTGACCGTTACGGTCAACGGAAATTACCGTCATGTTACGTCACGTCACGTCGCGTCATGTCACGTTACATGTTAACATCTTTTTTTTTGACATATCTTGAAGATATTGGTTTAGACGACCTTTGGTTCCAGCAAGATGGTCCGCCATGCCACATATCGGGCGTTACAATAGCGGAAGTGCGTTAAAAATTCGATGGTCGCATTATCAGTCGAAAAGGTGACGTGAATTGGCCGGCAAGGAGCTGTTATTTGACGCCTTTGGATTTTTATTTGTGGGGTGCCGTGAAGGACAAGTGTTATGCGGACAATCTACAAACAATTGAGCATTTGAAAGCCAATATTGAAGCAACCATTGCCGAAATAGAACCGCACTCAATCCGAAATGTGCTCAGAAATTGGACTGATCGAATGGAGTGCGCCAAGGCCAGCCGTGGCTCCCATTTGAAGGAAATCATTTTCCATAAACAACAAGGAGGATTGTACTTTCAAACAAAAAATTAATTTTGGAAAAATTTAAGCCGTTTTTTTATTAAATTTTTAAATCTGAACTTCTTATTTGGACACCTTATATATAACACTTTATATATAATTCCCTTTTGATTTGGTGGCTACCGAGTTCGCGTTATATCTACCGCAGAGCTTCGAGAGATATTAAAAGAATCTGGGGAAACATGTTTTAATTTATCTAAACATTTTCTTTTTGGGTAATTAAAAAAATTATTACAATACTTTTGAATCTTTTCATAATTATTGCAGCAACCAATTAATTACATAGTATACTCTTAGGATATCTTTTAATAAATATTGCAAAAATCACTAACTTAATTTCATTTTCTTTTAGGATAAATATTACGAATATTTTTTTTATAATTATCGCACGCTTCAAGGGATTTGCACCCTTATAATTCCTAGGCACAGCATGGGCTTGGAACTATTTGGACAGAAGAAGGAAAGTGCTGTGGTTGGTGGAGTTGAGTTTACACCCGAGCACTCACAAACTAGAATATTGTGCTCATAAACCCACGTGAATGGATTTACATCTTGATTACTTCGTACATTCGTACATGTAAATACAGCAGTATACGCCAACTATATCCAATTTACAGCATCCTATCATGTGTACTTAAAATCTTGATGTTCTGTGCGGTGAGAAAAATTCGAGGGTTTTTTGGACGCGCTGGGAATCGAACCCGGTGTCCTCCGAGTGGGAGCCAATAGTTCTAACCACTACACCACCGACACTGATGATAGTGGAAATTTTCTGGAATTCAGTATATGGTAAAGTATGTATGGCTTTCTTAAAGGGAAGTATCTTAGATTGACGGAGTTTTATGTTACGGATGGACAATGCAATGTTGTTTTGGGAGCATCTCCTACCAGACAATATAACTGTATTCAAGTGCTGGCAATAGCTCGTATATTGACGCGAGAGTTCAGCGTTTTCTAGCAAACAGACAAATCAGCACATATAATATTTCCTGTTCCTTATTGTTTTATTGGTTATTGGTACACAGCCAGCGGGCCCACATTCGACCATGTCAAAACTCCACTGATGATAATTATGGGATAATCACGATCGACTCATGAAATTTGTCGGCTCAGTTCCATTTCCAGATAAAGGGATCGATGTTCACATGAGAAATAGAGCCTGTCGGTATTCTACCGCACCGACATAATGTATGTCAGTTGGATATAGATTCAGAGTCAGATTACGAGCAAATGAAGGATATTGATAGAAAGTACAATATTGTGTTTCCTATTTATCATCTACCAAAATTTTTGTGATGAAGGTGCTGAAGAGGACGGAGAATATATTTTAGCAATAAGCCAAAATGTAATTGATTTTTTTTTTGATTTTTAAGAAAAGTGCCCAACCCAATTATCAAGTTTTAATGATCCACTGGAGTAAAGATCTCTTTCGACTCTGCCGCACTAGAGCCTGGCACTCGCAGATAACCATACTCCGTAGTCTCTTCCTACTGCAGAGAGAGCCTGCATGTCACCGAAGACAAGTTCATTTTATTAAGATGATATCTTAGGCATCATTGACCCGTAAGAAAGCCCACTAGTATTTTTATTATTTATTCCTTAGTATTCCTTACTCAAGGAAAGGACTTCCTTCTAGGAATATGACTTGACTCTTAGATTGTCTAAGGCATGAGGTACTCTCCCAGTGTGATCGACAAAGCTTGCTGTAGCGGTAAGTCAATTAAATCTGCAAAAGGATTTAACCTTAATGTGCCTAGCCTTAAGCCGACCGAGTAAGAACTAAAAGCTATCAGCACTCCTTGATTGGTTGTAGCGCCTTTAAAACCCCTTTCTAGGTTAATTTTGGTGCAGATCACGATGGCGGGGATTTCGGCCTGAAAGACATTTGGACATATTGAACAGTTGAAATTGCTTCCAAATACAACAGAACCTACACCAGATTCCATCTTTCTTATTGCCAATAATTTTGATTTTAAATTTATCGCAACTGAAAATACCACTTTCCAATGAACTCTAGAAATTTGAAATATACCAATAAATTGAAATTTTATTGGACGCCGCCTTAACATCCTTAACAAATGATTCATTGTTGCATCAGGAGAAAAAAAATCTCACAAAATGTCCACTAAGTCTATAACACACACAACGCATCATTTGCAACAAAATATGAGATCGTTGTCTGTTGTCGTTGTATGAACTGGCTGTTTAATATGAGTAAAGAGAAGGTCCAACAACTGGGAATGATACTTGAACTTAGAGTTTACTTCAACTAACCGCGCTTTGCGATTGTAAACAACATTTTCTCTTTGCACGTTTAATAGGAAATCTTGTAACAACGATGATACAAAGAAACGCTTCTGTTAGGAAGCGCTAAAAACTAGTTAACGTTTCCCATCTATTCATCTATCAATAGGCGGTTTTAGGTTATCATCACAGCCAACAGCATCATCGTCAGCCGTCGACCAGAGAATATTAGCTATTACCGCTTAACATTTTTTCAACAACCACTACGACGACAGCACAAAACAACTTCTGCAACTAACTGAATTTATGAGTGTAGACACTCCAAGTTATTATGATAAATGTAAATGAAATTTTGCATTGAGTCTATGGCTTGCTTAATTTGTTTGCATGTTTCCATCAGGATTAGCCGCCTTGGATTACCAATAGTTGTGTCAGCATCCATGTCTTTGCTGTGTAGATGATAAATGAAAACAAAACAAAAAACTTCAAGAGAATAGTGTGTGATTGTGGAATATTCACTGCGGCAATGTACGGTGATTAAAGATACGTTTGTGCTGAATAAAAGATCCAATATGGATAACGAAAACGTCGCGTTTGCTTTTCGCTTCCTCAACAACATTGGCAACTTCAACACTATATATACACATACAGCACACGGTTAACGACAGTGTCAACAGTTCAATTTTAACAAATCGCTGTACTCGTTGACATTTTCAACAATTCAAGGCAATCGACAGCGGAGTGTTCCAGAAAATGTAATTTCAAATGTTTCTAATTTGAATGAGGAATTTGTTGGACTCCATAGCCGAAGTTTGGTCCACCTGTCATTGTTTCGAATCGAGTAAAGGTTTCTCTTCAATTATGTCGGCATGGTACGGTGTCCACCAATCAGACTATGAAAAAGGTCTCCGTCATAAACGGTATCAATAATTATCCATTCCTGGCAATTCCTGTACCAATTATGAAAAAAATATATCTGTCTTAGTTCAGAGTCCTTTTTGTTCAGCACATAAAAGTCTCAGCTTAACTTTCATTCTATAAATAGATGGCGCTACAAGTTTTGAAGCTCTAAATTTGTTTTCCATTGCCTCTCTAATGGCGATCAGTTGTTTATCTGTCGATTTTAAAGCGATAATAGTACGTACGAACCAAATGACTTCATCGCAAGAGGCGCAGAATTTCATATTCAATAATCAAAAAAGCCATAACTCAAACGTTTTAATTTGTCAATCCTTAATATTTAATCTAAAAAAGAGAGTGCGTGCATCACAGTGGCAGTTCTTCCAGTTTGGCATCCTTAAATTATGGGCCTCCTGGTAAACCATTCTTCCAACGTTGGCTTTGTCTGCCTCTTTTTCATGTCCTATATATCCTACCGCAAACAATCGCGATAATGCTAGTTGATCTCGTCATTACAGAGTCTATTCTTAATTTTAATCTTTTTAATTTAATTGCTTTCCATTATTTCATTTTTATATTCGTCTAGGAAAGCAACATGTTCCAGTTTTAAAGTTTACTCTTCATGCTTTACAAAAAAAATATTTTCAGAAAATTCTGCCAGAAAACTTAAAATGTGACTGACTTGTTCTCTTCATCTATTTGGCCGACCAAGCCAAGCCTCGTTGTCGTGTTCCATAAATCCTACCGCTCTATTTGGCCGACCAAGCCAAGCCTCGTTGTCCTGTTCCATAAATCCTACCGCAAAGTACTTTCCGAGCAGGATCCTCTTCGGTGCCCTGCCAACCGGTAGATCTCATCATTATAGAGTCTCCAGAATCGTCCTTCCTCACATACGGGGCCTACAATTCTCCGTAAGACTTTTCTCTCGAACGTGGCTAAGAGGTCTGAATGCTTTTTGCTATGCACTCAAGTCTCGGATCCATGTGAAAGGACTGGTATGACCATTGTCTTATATACCAGCTGCTTGGATGTTATGGTTAAGTTCCTGGATTTGAAGAGTATTGCCAGACTATAGTAGGCTATGTTGGCTTTAAGCAACCGTGGACTGAATAGATGAATGGACTTATAGATGATTGTTTCTCTCGCCTTTACATCAGAGTCTCGGATCAATTTCTTCAACGCCAGGTTGAAGAGGACCAAGTCCATCCCCTTGTCGGAGCCCGTTATAGATTTTGAATGGGCTTGATAGTGATCCGGATATTTTTACTTGGCTTATAACATTGGTCATAGTCAACCTACATAATCGTGTCAGTTTATTTGGGATGCCCCTTTATAAAGTTCTACTCTGGCTATGCTATCATAGGCGGCTTTAAAGTCTATAAAAAGATGGTGTAGTGAGTTTTAAAACTCTAGACATTTTTCCAACACCTGCCTAAGGATGTAAAATCTGATCAGTTGTTGATTTGCCTAGGATGAAGTCACACTGGTATGGACCAATGATGACTTTAGCGTATGGGTCTATTCCGTCTTGAAGGATAGATGAGAAAATCTTATACGCGGTACTCAACAACGTTATACCACGATAATTGCTACAGGTAGCGTGAAGCTAGTTGCGAAATGTGAAGCTAGCAGATGTGCCTTGTCTATAGAGCTGACAGTTGGATTGTCATTGTGAATGAGCGTTGAAATTGAAGACGAGGGCAGTATTTTTAATTCGTTTCACGAATGACCGAAAATTCGTACTTCCTTTAGAATATTGAAGTATTTTGACGTGACAACGTCTCACTACAAGGTTAAAGGGGGTACATGTTAAAAAAGTAAAATTCTAATGATACACTGTTGTGATAACGGTTAAGTGAGACACTGTTAAGTGTGCCACTGTTAAATGTCAGTACTTTGTAAATCGAATGGTATGGAATGAAATTACGAAAAACATAATGACGCCAGGCAATTTAATTGCTTCGATTCTTCTGAGTCGAAAATTAAATCGATATAATTTGTAATTCAAAAAGTATAATTAATTAATTAATTAATTTTCCAATTATTCAGTTGTTTTCAACGACAAAAATAAACGAAATCGCTATTCGTTGTTTGGAACTTTGCCTGCCAAAAAGTGGAAAGTTCAATATGTGAAAAGCAAATACATAACTACATTCAAAAATTTGAAGAGAAATGAAATGAAATGTTGGTTAGCTGAAGCAAGTCGTTGCAATTCATTTCATTATATTATGTACAATAAAAATGCATTCCAAATGTTGCCAAGCAAAAGTCCTGTGCCACTCCTCTCCTTTGAAAGTTTTTAGACTACATAAAACACAACAGCAAACAATTTGAATAAAATTTTAATTAAGTTAAGCACTCCACAAGAAACGACTGAAACTCTGCCAAAATCGATTATAAGACTTATTTAAAAATGCCACATATTGCCAATCTGATTTCAAAAACACATCAACATTTATTGCATACATACTTTATTATTACTAATGTCCTTTCACATGATGACAAATTAAGCAACTTCCATTTTAGGAAACACTTTCGCCACTAAATACGGCAGATACATGGAAAAACGTCCTTTTGTCGCATAATTTCTTGTGTCGAGTAAAAACCTCTGCAAATACTCATAGATAGAAGCATCACTCACCTTGTATTTTATCCGTTTTTATGATATGAATGGAAAATTAGGAAAATCGCCAGGTTTTTTTTATTTCTAATTTTGTTGTCTATGCTTTTGTATGGCTTAGTTGGGGCCGCAGCTTCTGTGATATCTGAAAGAAGAAGAGGATAAATAATAATTTATAATTCTAGATTTATTTTCCTGCAGTAAAGTATTGATATTTAAGACATTGAACAATTTATTGGACAGAAATTAATGCTTTAGAATTTTGGCCAAACTATCATGTATGTTCGCTCGAAAGCACATAAATTAAAATCAGTCAGTCTGTTAAGGATAAACTCGTGCGAGTCCATTTGGCAGTCTACATGTGCCAATGTGACATAAGAAATTATTATACAACGCAAAAACCACTGCGTCAACTCTAGTCTTGTCTTGTTCAATTAAAGTGGCCATTGCCGCTGTGTTCACTGTTCTCGCTGGACTCGAGCGTTTTGTAAACCAAATGTGATTGGGCCAATTAGCAATAAATTACATTTTGTGTGTGAGTGTGAGTTTGAGGGAGTTATTGCATGGCCATGGGTACAAAATAATGTCCAGAGAAGTAGTGGTGTGAAACGCCTGCATGCACATACCTGGCTATTTTTGTACTTCACGTACAGGAATAATTAATTTGTAAAATTGAGTAACGTTGATTTGATTACAACGTTACATTTCAGTCCAGTCCAGTCCAGTTCAGCTCACTTCAAAGCGATAAATAGTGCGCCCGCACAATGCGGAGTGCTTGGTCTGGGAAACGATTTCAATTCGCAACGCAATGACCCATGTCGAGCTTGGACTGGTAGATAATTTGTGAACATTCCAAAAATTGGTATTTGCTGTTATCATAGCACAACGTTTTGCAAGTTAAAACAAAGAAAAAGTGAAAGTTTCATTTATTCGAAAATTGAGTTATTAGGTACTTGAAAGATTTGTAATCCGATTTTGAAATAAATATCATTAAATATATTTTACAATCACTTTTACATACGATAATTGTGCTTAAGATTATATAGTGCGCAACTTAGTTGTTTTCAGGTTGCTTAAGGATAAATCCAGCTGGTATTTTTTTCAAACAAAAAAAGTTAAAGAAGAAGCGATCTTTTTCTTTTTCTCCTTAAAACTTAATATTCCTTGTAGGTGAGATCTGTTGGGTTAACTCGGACTCAACTCAAGAAATAGACTGAAAAACATGTTTTTGAGATTAACTCGAGTTTAATCCCGAAACTGGGATGATCTCGCACTGAAAAACTGGCCCTTTCTTATTTTTCTCAATGGCACGCGCTCAAGGGGTTTAAACCCTTATGATGCAAGGCACAGCATGGGCACCAAGGTATTAAAGAAGGAAGGAGGAGATGACGATGTGCATGTGTTTTGAATGATTGTGGATCATAGTGAAGCGGGAATACAGAGCTTGGTAAAGCATTCCAAATTCGTACTGCATGACTAAAGAAAGAGTCTCTTAGTAGTAAGTATGATATATTTTCAGGTTCCCAGTATAAAAGCCCTAGCTCATATGACAATTAACAAGTAAATGTAAAAAAACTCAGTTTTTCGGTTAAATACTTTTATGTGTTATACATCGACACTTGCCTCACGCGCCACAAGCGTCGCATGCGTCATATGCTCCATACGTTCCACACGTGTCACTCGTGCCACACGCGAAGAAGTTTAGCTCTCTAGGTCGTGTGAAAGGTGGTTAAAAGAACCTCAAAGAAGTCTAAGTGCTCGTATGCAACCCATGCGTTAGCAACTGCAATACCTACAATCAGTTCTACGTCAAGCTTTCAGGATAGTCTTATCGATCTTATCAGATAAACAGCATCAAGCTCTTTTTTTTAATTAATAACACCCTGCTCGATTGGACTAGTAACTACCTTTCGGACCATTCAATTCAGGTCGTTTTTGACGAATTCAAATCCAATGTTCATCGCATAAACACCGGTGTTCCCCAAGGCTCTGTTTTGTCTCCGACACTCTTTATGATTTTCATTAATGATCCACCACTTCAAATCCAATCCATTATTTCACTGACGACAGCACTCTTAGTCATATGATTTTACGCTTTCTGCAAGCCCCTCTTCGTCGCAAGTGGAACTTTAACAACAACGTACGTTATGCACGTTAAATTCTGACCTTGACAGCATAACAAGGTGGGGACTACATAATAGAGTTGAATTTAACGCTTCTAAAACCCAATGATGTCTTCTGTCTTCTAAGCGTAAGTTTAACCCCCAGCCTTCATCCATGAATGGATCTTGCATCGAAGAAACTGAAAAACTCGAAATTCTCGGTATGTGCGTCAACAACAAGCTTCGTTGGAACGACCACATATTTGCCATCGCTAAGAATGCTGCGAAATTTATAGGCTTCCTTAAACGGTGTCACATGTACTTCACTCCTTCAGATCTGGCTACTATTTACAAGCCATATATTCGCCCTAAACTTGAATATAACTGTATTTTCTGTATATGTGGGGCACCTACATTGCATCTAATAGAATCTACTGCTTGTCACTGTTTTATCGCTTTTTTCACAAGCGGTGTTCAAAAGAAATATCCAGATGCATCCCGCCCATTCTCGAACCCATCCGTAATACCTGTGCCTCAACTCGAGCCCACGGATCTACCATTGGGCCTATCTTCGGACGTACTAACCAATTCAGAGATTCCTTCTTTAGCCGCACAATAATTATGTGGAATGAATTGCCCGATTCTGTGTTTCTGCATTTATCTGATCTGCAGTCATTTAAGACACGCGTGCATAGACATCTTATCTTTTCCTATCCTTAATTTCCTAACGCCCATGCTGTGCTAAGCAATATAAAAAAAAATTTGCATTAGAGCTTCGCAGATCGGCAATCGACAATAATTAGTGAACCTTCTGCTTCTTCCTCATAGGTTTGAATATCGGAGCATGTTTGGTCAATAAAAGCATTCGCGGGTGTCCTTTGATTTCAGGACTACATATCCATTCCTATCTTTTTTAAATTCATCTTCGATGAGAACACTTTCTATTAAAATCTTGAGTCCCTCTGGCCGCGGGGTCGAGGTGTTTTATTTTTTATTCACTCACAAAGTGCCAACAACATGGGTCATATTTTTTTAACGCCCAGACTTAAGGGATACCAAACTGGATGACATCGACTCGAAATCGTGACCGGTTGGTTTTTGCGGAAGGCCAGACCCGGACACCCGTTGAAGAGGCCAACTATGATGATGTTGAAGTGCATAAAAATTATCAACAAAAAAGCACTTGATGAAGCCTTCAATCAATTCGAGGCATGCAGTTTTTGATATTCCGATTATTCTTCTACTTGACGCTGATTTTCCAGAATGATGGTTTAAAACGCCTACGTGTAACCATCAAGAGAATATAGTTTGAAAAGCTTTATTCCGTGCCGGTGAGTCTTGTTGGGAATGTATTGACTGAAAACAAGACGGCCTTTCTAGGAAACAAGTGTCTCATCCATGACTCCTCACCGGTGTATTCTTTGAATTTGTTCTCGAACATGTGAAAAAGAAAGAGACGTAATTTTATTTAGGCAGAAAGCATTGTTAACCAAAATTGGAAGCGATTTCGCAACAAACAGATCGTGGGATATTCACTTTGAATGCACCATGGGTTAACCAATAGTCTGGAAAAGTGCTGTTGAACCCCCACTTAATTCAAACATTTGACACAGAATATTTTTTTATGTTATGTTCAGAGCTGTGATCTTGGCTGCACAGAATTACCCGTACATGAACTTTACTATATGAGCTGACGTTCAAACATTTACTTTAACATTTTACGCCTAATTTGCCTACATGGAGAACGAGGCATGTTTTTTCGCAAGATTTTAAGATTTTATTGATATCAATCACTCACTCACCCACTCATGTGTCATAATTCCTTGAATGCTGCTTGAATGCTGCACCAAACAACAACTCAATAAATTAAAACATCACATTTATCGTGTCTTTCAACAAGATATTAATTCCAGCTATAGAGTAAACTTTAATGGACTGGACGCCGACTAGAATTAGCCACCACAATAAGCACTCATTGGACAATAGAGGAGTTTCATCAATCATTTAATCATTTCGACATCACTCCTGTCGATGCAAATGCCAATGGAAATTTTTTTATTTTGCATACTTATCGCGTGATGCTGATAAATGTTTAATACAAATATTTTAAATTCTTGGCTTTATTGGAATTTATTTGCACATTCAAATCTCCGCTAATAGAATCTGAGCTTTTTTCATTTGAACGTAGGTGGATGGAAAACTAAAATTCTGTTTCCTGAGCAAAGTAGAAAATTTTATTGTTGTAGAAATTTGTCTGCTATGACGCAATCGTGATACATATGCAAAATCTATCAGGAATATCCTCTCTATCACTAAACCCGACCATACCAAATGCATCGAACCTTCCAAGCAGACGTTTTTTTTCTTTGGAGAAAATGATGGTGAAAGTTTCCAATCAAGTTTTCATGATGTAATTCTTGGAATTTTTGATTTATCGATTGATGTGGGGTTGGCAATGCATCAATGTGCATATAGCTTGAAACCTATTGGGCAAATTCAAAATTCATTTTCATTTTCTCAAAAGAAAAAACATGTACTCATATCGTATCAGTTAATAAACCGAATGTATTGCATTTTCTGGTACTGCAAAACGAGCTAGAAGGCCGCAGAGATTTGAATTTCGTCAAAAAGACGTATGCGCTCGCAAAAGCCGCAAAGGCAAATGGTGATATAACGATTACGGACGTAACAAAAAGGATAAACCGCTGCACTTTAATAAATTATGCGTATATCCGTTTATTTCAGAAAAAATAACATATTTTGGCTATAGTGCGTTTTAAGGAGCCATAGAGTTACGGCTTTCGGACCCCCCCCCATCTGAAAGCCCTTATTGAGCAGACCTCGAAAACAGCAATCTTGTTTCTCGCAAATTCCCCCTCAAGGAGAGAGGGGGTGTTAAAGTTTTGAGCACTTTTTTGAAAAATGCACTTTTTTAAGTGGTTTGATGGATGTTAGGGGTTAATTGGTATCATATAAAAGGCAATAAAAATACCTTCCGTCCTATAAAAAATTTGGTCCAATCAAACCCCCTCCACAGAGTTAGAGCCAAAAAATGTTTTCACATTAAAGTTCTGCAGGGGGCGTGTGCAAAAGTGGGCGGGCCTAAATATTGGTATCAAATGAAAGGTAATAATTACTTCTACACGGCCGTACTTTCTTTATGAGCTTACGCCAGCTAAAACGGAAGTTTGATCAAGTTGTACCTGGTTCATGCGGTTTTTCATATATTTGAGTGAAGTACTGTAGGCCACGAATAAGACCGAACAGTGCGAAAGAGAGGGGGGGGGGTACTGACGCGGTTTAAAGACGTCCGTCCGGTCTCGATATGAATATATTGTGTTCTGTCGAGAACACACAAAAATCTGGTTGCGAGGTTTTAAGACGGTCGCCCGGTCTCGATATGAATATATTGTGTTCTGTCGAGAACACACAAAATGGGTGCCTGGTGGGGCGTGTCAAAATTCTTGATGATCTGTTCTGTATAGAACTATAAGATCTGCGTCTCATTCACTGGGAAATGGACAAGTTTTGCCGAACCTGACTAATATTTTCCGAGAACTCGGTGGGAATTTTATAACTTCAAAAGGACTTGAAGTGATTTAAATTAAACTTGCTCGGTTGTGTGTCCACTACTTTGTGGTGACTTATGATTTTATTAAAAAAAAAACAACCCATAAAAATTAAAATTTTTCATCTAAATTCTCTAATCGCAGAAATTGATATGGGAGCCCCTCGATCCTGGGCCATTTTATTTTTATTGTAGGAGAAAATCATCGAAACAGACATTTGACATCAGATGCTAAAATTGAAAATGCTCAGATCATTTTATTCTGAGCACGTAGAGCACGCTCATACTCTGAGCAAATAAGAAACACGAGCAGTTATCTTGAGAACTCTTTGACTGCTCTGAACTAATTTATGAAAACGCGAAATGACAGAATATTGTGAAAACTTGTTGTTCTATCTGTAAGTTGATATCGACAACAAAAAAAACGACATCAATAAAAATACAATTCAGTAAATAAAAAAATGTAAGTTGAATTAAGCATAAAACATTTATGTCTCGTTTCATTTGCTGGGTTCATTTGTGCGTGAGCTAAGATTTCTCTCTCTCTCTCCACCACCAAAACCATGCAGCGCAGCCGACTGCGCAGCACACACCGCACACAGTCCATAAAGGGCGACGAATATCTGATGCCAGTATAAATATTTAAAAAATGTATAAGGGCCTTGCGGCCGAACCCGGGACCCGATCACTACCAAATTTTCGAAAAAGTAAGGTATACACATGTGTGTAAAATTTGAAGAAAATCGGGTAAATTTTTTAAAATTTTTGTTTGGGAGCCCCCCGACCCCGCAGCCCGAGGGGCCTCAAAATTTAATAGAAAGTGTTGTCTCCGGAAATACACATGTGTGCAAAATTTCAATAAAATCGGGCCATGGGAAGTGGGTTAAAAATTGATCGCAAGAATCCACGACAGACCGACGACCGACCGACGACCCACGGGCAAGTGAAGTTAATTTAGAGAATTTAAAAAATTTAAAAAAAAAGGATTCACGTGCAAATTAACATGCACAATGTAATGTAGATGAAAGTACAAAAGAAGGGATCACGTGTAAACGAATGCTACTTCATTGCATATCAAGTAAACACGACGAGACCACAAAGATTTACATTCGTTTTTATGCCCACTCCAGAAATCTACGTAAATTAAGTACCAGTATGTCACTTGGCTACTATGACGCAATAATTGACGACTATAACATGATGCTGAGTTGCATTCCGTTTTTCTCACAATTCTCATTTACTTTCTTCTCGGCGCAAGGAAATTCTTCTTTTTCACAGGTTTGCTCTACGCTGTAGAGTCCTACAGAATATGCAGGTAGTTTTCTACTTAACTCCAGGTTTTTTCTTGTGCTTGTGCAGTCAAGTACATTGCTTTGAAAAGTCCCTGAGGAAAAGCATTCCACAAAGCACACTTGTGTGCCCTCTTAATTTAGCTCAATGGCAGGCGGACAAGCGGACAATGACAGAGCGAGGGAAACTGGAAACCCAGAAAGAATTAGACCAGTTCATTTACGTACATACAACAGAGAAACGGCAAGGATTCTTGAAGACGTTTGTTTTTTATGGTTGTTTTGTTTGCAGCAGGGGTGGT
This sequence comes from Nephrocerus scutellatus, assembly GCA_947095585.1. Taxonomy (NCBI): domain Eukaryota; kingdom Metazoa; phylum Arthropoda; class Insecta; order Diptera; family Pipunculidae; genus Nephrocerus; species Nephrocerus scutellatus. The sequence continues at coordinate 30,440,139 of OX352761.1, forward strand.
TCATTACAGTTGATTCATCTTGATGTGGGTGAATTTTCGACTTGTAATTGCAGGTCTTCAGGTGCTCAAAAATAAACTGTAAACCATTGGAAATGGCATATCATGAAGATATATATATACATATATATATTTAACACTATAGTTATGCATTAAGCAATATACAATTGGGAAATTTTTAGTGTGACGATGAAGCACTGATTTTGTCAGTATAAAGCAAATAACTTAAATGTAAATTAAAGAACATTGTTTACGTAAGCACTGGGTTAAGACTTAAACGTGCTAAAAATTTTAAATATTACTATTAAATATTATTAAATATACCTTGGAACGCATTTTCCTGTTATATTATATATATAAATATTATTATTATTAACGATTTCAGTCTGGAGATGGGGTTGGAATCGAAACGTTTATTTTTGCAAAGTACTGCTTTTTTCAACTATTTTGCAAAACAATTTCAACATGTCATTATCTATGAATGAAGAATTATTTTACTTATGAAATAGATACTAATACTATTTATAAAAAAAAACCTAATAAAAAAGGTAAAACTGAAGTACATATATTGTTCTCTTATAATAAATATTTGTTTTTCAACAAGTAAATGTAAGAATTTCGTTTTTCGGGTATAAATTTTTATGTATAGATCGAAACACATCACACGCCATACGCCACCTAGTCCTTTTACATTGTATTATTTGGTAATAACCGCCAAATTATCTAATTTTGAGGTATGGCCTATTTCAAAGTATTTTCCTTTTTCCACGCATCACAAGCACCACACGCGACTAGCGACACGCGTCAAACGCGGGATATCAACATTGGCCCCTGATATTGAGCTGTTCACAAAATTGCAGACCTATAGGTCGTGCGAAAGGTGGTTTAAAAAATTTTAAAGGTCAAAAAACGAGAAAATGGAGACATTTCCACCCATCACACGCGGAATATAAAAAAATGCTTGTTATGTACTGAGCCACTGTACATAAACTGTACTCATCGCTGATCGTGTCTCGCTACTACAGTTATGCAGCAAATACATACACATGAACTGGACTTGATCTTTGGCATTTTTTGAATAGTAGAGCCAGTCGATGTGCAACTCTCAATTTATTACGACTGATAATAAACATAGTTATTAGAAAATAAAGGCATTCAGTTTAATTCAATTATATTAATTCAGAATATAATAATGCTATTTGGGACTTAGACACCCACAAAATTTTAGCTCTCTAGGTCGTATGAAAGGTTTTTTAAAATGACCTCAAAGAAGTCGAAAAAAATGTACACCCATCACACGCGTCACACGCGGAATTTAAAGGAATATAAAAATGATATTTCAGCTCCCTAGGTCGTATTAAAGGTAGTTTTAATGGACCTTGAAGAAGTCGAAAAAACAGACAAAATGTCTTTAAAAAGGATAACATTTTCTATAAAGTTTTTATTTTTTCAGCAAAATAATATATTATTAGCAAACGATTAAATAAACGAACAGGGAAGCTTTTTAGGAAACTCTTTAAAATGTACACCTTGCTCAAAAAAAAAAACGTTTCTACACGCAATTCATATTAAGATTAAATTTCTAAAAAACTACTGAAGCTTTAGGTGATTGTGTCTATTTACCCAATCGCAGTTTATTAAAGAAAACATTAAAACTATTAAAAATATCTTCAGCTGTTGGTACGTCTATGTATACTTTGTAAATCAGCAAAGTCCTCAGTAACAACGAAATTTTCATTATACTGACAATTAAAAAGTTGAGCCGGATCTTTGACATCATTACATTCATCAAGATTGGTCTAGCAAATTCTTTTCGATATTTTGAACTCTTCGCGTTGTAACTTGTCTCGACAGACTAATTAATTCCATTAATAATAATAATAATATTCGGCGCGACAGACCATTACGGTCCAAGGCCTTGCTTGTCGCAACCATTTGTGTTGAGCATGTATATTTTTGCACACAAATAGAGTGGACCTACAATTTCATGCCGGATCCGAACGGCGAATTGAGAAGCTTTCCGTGACAAGTTATTACTCTCGGACGTTTGTTAGACTGACTTTCGCGAGATGTGGGACAACGTGAAAAATACTTTTGGTATTGCTGGGATTCGAATCACGAACCTCCAGCTCAGAAGCCACGCTCTTATCCACTGAGCCACGACGCCCACTAATTCCATTAAAGGACATTATTTAAGAATCTAAATAGAATCAAATGTCTTCTCAAGACTTTTCAGAGCAAATAAATCGAGCCACCACACTGTCATTTATGTTTGTTCAGTGGGAAAATCGCTCGCCAGGTAACCGGTAATGGAAATTAAAGCTATCACAATTTCATTTATAACGAATCACGTCGTTAGTAAATACTCGTACAATCTAAGTCGTGTTTACCACAATCCAAATGAAGCAACAGTGCTCTGATCTAAAAAAGTGAGTTCTGGAATGGAACAAGCTTTATACAAATGGTTCTTGAATCAAAGAACCAAAGGCATGTCAATTGCATTAAAAAATTAAAGAGAGACAAGGATCTTTTAACGCGAGCAACGGTTGGGTGACTAATTACTAAAAAAGACATGGCATTCGCTTGTTGAAAATTTGGGGCGAAAAACTTTCTAACAAACCGCAGTTTGTGGATACTTTTTTGGCCAAATTTAGATATATTTTTCATTTTTTGAGAACGGTAAAGGGTCCCGGACGTTCTGATGACCAGGCAGTGTACCCCCTCAAAAGGGGATTCGTAGACCTGCAGCACGTCCAAGGCCTTTGGATATGGGGCCTGGATGTGTGTTGACAAGGCAATGGATTCCCAAAGGGGAGTACATCTAGTGATGTATTCCCGAAAGGAAAGTCCACATGCACGGGCATCTACGTTTTTCATCATACAGGGGCCCTTTTGTGGTGCCCCCGTGCTAACCTGATTGCGACAAACGAAAGTTTTTTACCAGATGGTTTGTGGGTTTTTGGTTCCACAACCATGGTAGCCAGTTGAGAATAGCATGATAGAAAGATAGGTAGGTTGGTTAGATAGTAAGATAGAAAAATGTTAGTGAGATGTAGATTTAGAATTGGTTTAGGTTTAGATTTCGGTTTTTAGATTTAGACTTTAGATTTGGATTTAGATTTAGATTAAGATTTAGATTTAGATTTAGATTTAGATTCAGATTCAGATTCAGATTAAGATTAAGATATAGATTTAGATTTAGAGTAGGTTTAGAGTTAAAATAGGTTTAGATTTAGACTTAGAAATAGATTTAGATTTAGATTTAGATTTAGGGTTTGATTTAGTTTTAGATTCAGATTTAGATTAAGATTTAGATTAAGATATGGATTTCGATTTAGAATTGGTTTAGATTTAGGTTTAGGTTTAGATTTAGATTTGGAAATAGATTTAGATTTAGATTTAGATTAAGATATGGATTTAGATTTAGAATTGGTTTAGATTTAGGTTTAGGTTTAGATTTAGATTTGGATTAAAATTTTTTTTTTTTTTTTTTTTTTTTTATATAAAGACTTATTGCCAAGGGATGACTCCCTGAATGACTTACGTCACGGCAATAAGTTGGGCTAAGCCCTTTATTAAATTCAAAATAAAATAAAAATCGAAAGAATGTGATTTACAATATATCACATTCCTCACGTTTGTAGCCGGTTTCAATTTATTTTCTCAGAATTCTCCCTGATTCATTGGAAAAGCAATAGGAAAAACGAACACGAATTTAGAACGACGCGAGCCCAAATACTTTTATCAATGAATCATGGTCAGGGAAAACTACAAAAAACCTTGACCAAGAAAATATTACAAATTATAAAAATAATTTAAAAAATACTGATAAACAATTTTTTTTTTTTTTTTTTTATATATTAAGAAACAACTTATGAATACTTTAACCATCATCCTTCAAGAAGTTGTTAACGGCTAATTTGAACGCCTGCAGATTATAAGATTCTGGAAAGACGTGTTCGACCAATTGATTCCACATCGAAGATACTCTAGGAAAAAAGGAGGATTTAAAGTGTTGGGTTCTACATGAAAAAAGTTTTAAGGCAAATCTATGTTGATTGCACCTTAAACGAGTGTTTACGTTACTGAGAAAAGGCCCAGGAACTAGAGAACGGGTTTCTAAAGAACATTTACCGTTGTAAAATTTATAGAAAACAGATAAAGCTCCTACATTTCGTCTGTGCTCCAAAGTATCAAGAGACGAAGTAATGGTCACATCGTTTATCAAACGGATAACTCTATTCTGAACACCATCAAGATGAACCAAATGCGATCTTGGAGCACCACCCCACACATATGAATTAAATTCTAAAATTGGTCTAACATAAGATTTATATAATCTTAACACTTCAGAGGGAGTGAAGTAGAAGTTACAACGTCTTATGAAGCCTAAACATTGGCTAGCTCTTTTTGAAATTTCATAAATATGTTCTTTCCAAGAAAGATCACTTGATACTTTTAAACCTAACAACTTAAGTGAATCAGATCTCGCAATAGAGGTACCATTAATAACAGGAGGAACATAATGTTGAGTTGTCTTCTGAGAAAAAAGGCAAGACTGGAATTTATTTGGGTTAAATTCTACTCTGTTAGAAATGCCCCAATCAAGAATGATTTGAATATTAGACAGAATAGTCAAATTCATTAATTCACGTGAACCATTCAAGCGAGAATTGCATTCTTTTTGATTGTCAAACTCAATGGAGGCCGATAGTGTTGTATCATCAGCAAATGAATGGATATCACAGGTTGTAGAAGACAATAGGTCGTTGATATATATCAAGAAGAGCGTGGGAGACAAGGATGATCCTTGAGGCACGCCAGCATTGATCCCATGTGAATCTGAAGATATACCATTTAATACAACTTTTATTTTACGGTTCCATAAATAATTCTCAATCCATGTAATGAGAGAGGAGTGTAAATTCAGCGCACGAATCTTATTAATAAGACAATCATGCCATACACTATCAAAAGCTTTAGCAATATCTAAGGAAACAACGCTTGATTCACCTAGGTTTTCAATGCTTCGCTCCAAACAATGAGTCATGCACGTCATTAGTTCGCCTGAAGATCGATTTTTACGAAATCCATACTGAACATCGGATAAAAGAACATTCGAATCCAGATAGTTCATTAGTCTGAAATTAACGATAGATTCCATTACCTTCGATAGAACCGACAACAAAGCAATAGGTCGGTAGTTCGTAGGTGCCGATTTATCACCTTTTTTCGGAACGGGTTGAATATTTGCTATTTTCCAAAATGATGGAAAAACACCTGTCTTCATTGAGAGATGAAACAATTTGCTAAGCGGTTTTGCCAAAGTATGATGACAACTTTTCAATACTAATGGCGGAATACCGTCGGGGCCAGTCGCTTTATTGGGGTCAAGTTCTTTCAGAATCTTTGAAACAACCCGTTTCCGAAAATAGATTTTAGACATACCTGGGCCTAGATTCGGGAGAATTGGGGGGCTTTGATTAGTTAAAGGAAGAGTAGACGCACCAGCGAAATGAGAAGCTAAGAGATTAGCTTTCTCAATATTAGTTCTATAATGAATACCATTATGAAATAAAGAAGGAATAGACGAAGTATTGTCTGCAAAGTTTCTTTTAACCAATGCAGCAAACGACCAAAAGCTTCGACTGTTTGAATCAGAATCCAATATTTTTCGCATGCTATCTCGAATCTTAAGGTCATATATTATTATGGACCTTTTCAATATAGCGTTTGATCTGTTTCTAGCTATTCGAAACTTTACAAGGTTTTCTTCAGAAGTGCAATTAACGTAGTCCAAATGGGCTGCTTTTTTACACGCGACTGCTGACCTGCAATGTTCGGTAAACCATTTATTTTTATGAGTATTTTTCTTTTTAAATGAAGAAGGAATGCAATTTTTCATTCCTAGCAAAATGGTTGACGTGATAAGTTGTGATGCTTCATTAGCATTATTGCTGGAAAAACAGGTTGACCAATCAAATGAGCTATAAAATTGGTTCAGGAGCTCCCAGTTAGCATTTTTATAGTGCCAGAGTAGCCTTTTACTTGTAGTCTCTATAAGGGCTGGTGATATTGAAAATTTGGCAACTATCAAAGCATGGTCAGAAAGACCTAATGGAGCAGATACATCAATTGAATATTTATCAGGCATAGTTGTAAGAAATAAATCTAAAAGGTGAGGTGATTGACCAGTAGTATCGGGATACCTAGTTGGCTTATCAACGAGTTGGGTGAAAAGATTAACATTTGAAAATAGTTCTGCGGTTTCACCTGATCGATCTCTACCATTCGAATAGGTCAACCATGAATCATTGTGGACATTAAAATCACCCAAGACTACCAATTCTGATGTTGGTGATGATTTGTAAATCTTGTCTATTGTGTCTGATAAGTAATTAAACTCAATATTAGTGTCATCAGGTGACAAATTAGGACTACGATAAAGGGAACAAATAAATATCGAATGGTTTGAAATTACAATTTCAATCCATATCGTATTGAACATTGGATTACTGTTTGGAATATTAAAATTAGGTACACTAAAACTGATGTCTTCTCGTATAAATAAAATAACCCCACGATGAGGAACCAAACAGTCGACACGAGAATACCCCTGACATTGAAAATCATTTGGGGTACCCATATAAGAGGCCTGCGTTTCACATAAACTTAGAACCGCAGGTTTATTCGCGTCAAGATGTGCTACGATCGAATTGAAATTTCTTTTAATGCCGCGAATATTTGTGAAATGAATTTCAAAATAAGAGTTCATTTTACAAATTAAAAATACCGAACCCGTCAAGATGATGGAAATATACGTAAAATAAGATAATAATAATATAAAAAATCAAAAAATATTATAAATAACAATAATAAGAAGAATTTCTACGAACCAACCACTCAACAGTGAAAACGTTACTCATTCGTTTGTAGTACCAGGCCTAACAAACGAAAAAGGCACGCACAGCTACTGAGACAGAAAGTCAATAAAAATTCTACTTCTGAAAACTACTCAAATAAAATAAAAACTTGAATAACAATACTTTTTAACGTAACTGCTTTTTTGTGTCTGATTCTTTGGTAACGTTACGATATGATGTCTTTGTTTTGATGGTATTGCTATAAGCAGTATCCACGCTTGATGAACAATATTGGAAAACACCTGTAACCGCTTTTCGAGTTCAGCAATTTTTGTCGTTTGGATTTTATTTGACTTCTTTTGTTGATTCAGTGTTATGATCTTGTCGTTTAAATTATCCAACAGCACCAGACTCTGCGATTATTAATTGGCTATTGTTTCCGCTTTGGTAAATCTACTCCACTTTTGTTGATATTCTTGTTTTTCAAATTACCAATTTGTTCTTTTTAAGATCTTGCTTTCTGTATCGATCTTGACCAATAAATTTAACACTTTTAGATATGAAAAATTAATCTTAAAATATTTTAACACAACAATAACTACTGTATGGTATTAAACACAATTTTAAATAATGAAAAAAGGTTATTTTAATTAAAATGAAAATATGAAAAAATATTTTCAATTATTTGAAATAAAATTTATTTTAATTTTTGAATATATTTTTTGCTTGCGTTTGACTTGAAAATCAAATCAGTATGAAAGATAGATAGGGAGATGGGTGGTAGTAAATTCAAAATTATGATAGTTGTTTTCGGGATCACCCTCGACATACGAAACTCGTTTTTTCTATTCTACCGACTTGTGTCAGATAAAAGCCTTGTAGGTTTTAAAGAATCCTAAGCTCCTGGTCGGAAAGCAAGCAAGCAGAGAATAGCGTTCCTCGCTGGCACTAACGCTTCTTGTTTGCACAAAATTAAGCTGTGGGTCCTCGGCAACAGTAAATCCACGATATTTTAAAAAATTTGTCAAGAAGCCCGTCGTGTACAAAACTAACAAAAATGCCGTTAGCATTCCTTGAACAATGGTTCCACAATACATTTGTTCCTAAGGTATTACAAACTCCAATCGATTGCTGGTCATTTTTGTTTACTGGGGTTTTGTCTCTTTTAGGTTCGGAGTTTTTCCTTCAACCAATAGACCAAAATGTAATAAACCTACACAGCTGCATTATAAAAAAAAAGTCTACTGGCGCACTTGGTTGGAATTGAGGGCTCGGACCTGGAAGGTAAAATCAAAGCATTTACTCTCCGAAATACAATTTGCCTCCTAGCCAACGCATGGGATGAATTGCAGGTTAGCTCAATAAAGAAATGCTGGAATGTGTTGATGTCTCCTTGTTGTGATTGGAATCATGAAGATGAGCTACCTTTAAAGGGCTCAAATTATGAATGAACGCGCGGTGGTAGAATCTATAACCACTTTCCTTAATATTTCTCGGAGTGAACCGATTTCTAATGACGAAATACAGGTTTTTTCAATGCATAAAACTCATTGGAAGAGAGAACTCCCTGAATGACATGCGTCACGGCAATAAGGTGGGCTATGCCCTGTATTAAAAATAAAAATCGAAGAAAAGTGATTTACAATTTATCACATTCCTTACGTTTGTAGCCAGTTTCAGTTTATTTTCTCAGAATTCTCCTGACTCATTAAAAAGCAATAGGAAAAATCAAACACGAAACAAAAACGACACGAGTCCAAATGGTTATATCAATGGATCATGGTCAGGGGACTCTACAAAAAACCTTAACCAAGAAAATATTACAAATTAAACAACAAATATTATAAATAATACTAAAAATACAATAAATATATTTTATACATAAAATAATCTTATACTCTAATGAACACTACGATCGTCCTTCAGAAAGTTGTTGACGGCTATTTTGAAGGCCTGTAGATTATAAGATTCGGGAAACACGTAGTCGATCAATTGATTCCACATTGAAGTCAATCCCGCAGTTGATTAGACCTAAAACGAGTATTTACGTTGCTGACAAAAGGACCTGGAACTAGAGAACGGGTTTCTAAACAACATCTACCGTAGTAAAATTTATAAAAAACAGTTAAAACCCCTACATTTCGTCTATGCTCCAAAGAATCAAGGTATGAAGTAATGGTTGCAACGTTTATCAACCGGATAACTCTATTCCGAATTCCTTCAAAACAATGCAAATACGCTTTTGGATTGGATATGCGAGACCGGAGATAACGTAAACGAAAATTGTCAAGATAAGGAATCCATTGAAAGTTCAGACGAGAGTGAAACGGAGATTGCTTCAACTTCAAAAATAAAGACTAAGACTGCAATACATTGATTAAACACAGTCATTTAATGGACTGAAAAAAACTCAGCACCCATAGATCAGACACTGAATCTGCAAAAATTGCGAGAAATGACTGTATTGAAAAATTCAGCAAAGCAAAAAACTAAAACAAAAATATCAAACTTTTTTAAAAGCAACTAATACTTGTGTATGCATAAATCTATATATATAAGAGTGAAACTTTGTATGTGTGTATGTCCGGTATAGACTGCCAAACCCTTCAACCGATCGCGTTCTAACTTTGCATATGGGTTTTCTAGCATATTTTGAAAGTGGTCAGACTCTTAGGTCAAGGGGTCACCATACGAATTTTTTTTATGAATCGATCTCGTTCAAACTTTGCATAGGGGTTGTATACCATAATGAACACATAATAGGCATATTTTGAAAGTGGTCAGACTAAGAATTCTTTTTATTGTTTTTACAAATTGCATGTTTTTATGAACCAATCGCGTTCAAACTTATTCTATAGTTTGCTGCGCTGGTGAGGTGGTCAGTTGGTGGGTTGGTCAGTTGGTGTGAGTTCAGTGGGTGGGGTTGGTCTGTGAATGGGTGGTCATCTGAGGTCAGAGGTCCGTGGGCTGGCGGTCAGATGGCGGTGGGTCAGTGGGCAGGGTCAGTGGGTGTAGAGTCAGTGGGCGGGTGTTAACTTGGTGGGGGTCAGTGGGATGGGGCAGCCGGGAAACGCCGGGTATTTCCGCTAGATATATTATTGGCAGGTAGGGGAAAGTTATATGTATAGATGGAAGGGGAGAAAGAAAAATTTTAACATGAGATTTACAAACGTATTTTTGAAAAAAATGTCAACGTAAATTATTGGCAGGTGAGGGAAGGTTATAGGCTATAGTACTCCCGTCACCCCGGGGTTCATGTGTGCGGGTAGCAAAGCGCCCGCGAACAGCTAGTACATTATAAAACATACTTTTTTCTTATATTTTGATCAATTTACTTGTTATTTTTATTTTTCAGAATTATAACTGAAGTAAATAAAAGTGTTTGCATTATCTACATTTGAGTGTTCTGTTTTCTGAATTCCTTTTTACATAGGGTGCCGTAAATGCTTTTAGAAAATGGTAATACTAGTGTTCTCCGATGCAAATCTCTATGTCAGTCAAAAAGTTTAACATTTTTGTAGGTTATGTTTCTCAAAAGTTAATCTGTCTGTTCGGATCGCAACATTGTTTTTTATTTACTTGAAAAATTGAATTCAGTGAAAAAAGTTTACAATTTTCGAAAGAGGCTAACTCACTTTATTCGACTTTTGGCGACGAAGCACCATCCTTGCCTAGTGTTTATAATGCATCATCATCATATTTGGCTCTACAACCGGTGTCCGGTCCTGGCCTCCCGCAAAAAATCTCTCCACTGCAAGCAAGACAATTCCCCGTAAGACTTTTCTTTCGAACGCGGCTTAGAGGTCAGAATGCTTTTTGCTAAGCACCCAAGTCCCGGATCCATAAGTGTAATGTAATGTAAGTACTGGTATGACGGTTGTCTTATATACCAGCAGCTTGGATGTTATGGTTACATTTCTGGATTTGAAGAGTCCTGACAGACTATAGTAGGCTTTTTTGGCTTAAAGTAACCGTGCGCGTATTTCTGGTTCCATGCTGTTATCGGCTGCTACAGTTGACCCGAGATAGTTAAAGGATTGCACTACTTCACTTCAAATTCGCGCTCCATTATTTGAATTGAGGGACCAATGTTGTCTCTTTTACTCGCAGATGTGGCTAACATGTACTTTGTTTGGCTCTCATTTACGTGCAGCCCCAGATTTCGTGCCTTCTGCTCGATCTGGATGAAAGCTTCCTGTACAGCTCTTCGGTTTCTATCAACGATGTCAATGTAATCCAGTATCTGAATGGAGCTTTAAAGGATTGTTCCTCTCGCCGTTACGTCAGAGTCTCGGGTCACTTTCTCCCACGGCAGGTTGAAGAGGACGCAGGCCAGTCCATCCCCTTGTCGGAGCCCTATATAGATAGTGAATGGGCTTGATAGTGATCCGGATATTTTTACTTGGCTTATATCATTGGACCTACATAGTCGTGTCAGTTTATTTGGGATGCCGAATTCTCTCATGGCTTTATAAAGTTCTAGTCTGGCTATCATAGGCGGCTTTTAAGTCTATAAGAAGATGGTGTAGTGACTAGTGAGTTTTGAAACTCTAGACATTTTTCCATCACCTGCCTAAGGGTGTAAATCTGATCAGTTGTTGATTTGCCTGGAATGAAGCCACACTGGTATGGACTAATGCAGGTTGTGATATCTCCTTTCTTATGTATGGGGCACAGTTACACACACACATAGAGCACATATTAGTTTATGAATTGCTTTGTGTATTGCGGGGTCTCCTGTTTTAATTAGCTCCGCTGGGATACCATTAGATCCCGGGGCCTTATTATTTTTGAGCTGATTTATCGCTCTGCTAACTTCGTCTATGCATGGTGGCGGCAGCATAGTGTGGTCTTCGGTCAGCTGGCCATTAAGCAACTCATGAAAGGCTCTTCCTATCGCTCTAAGATGCCTTTGAGATCGGCGATGAAATTACCCTCTTTGTCTTTGCAGTATGTGCAACGCGGTGTATATTGCGTCATACCGCGGACTCCTTGATAGAACTTCCACGCCTGGTGCGTTCCTCGCTCTATGTACTGTTCTAGTTCACGGACCAGATTCTTCTCCTAGGCTATTTTCTTTCACCGGTGAACTGTTTTTCTGAGGTCTTTATATTCATCTTCGCGTGCCCGCATTCTATGAGATTGTCGCATTGCTCGGTACGCAAAATTCTTACGTTCAGTCGCTAGCTTACATTCGTCATCTATGACTACTACCTAAGATGGAATCAGCTGTACTAATGACAATATTCTTAAGGCGTGTACATTAGTCTTCTACGCCCGGCATCTCAGCCGCAGGACTTACTCTTCCTGCATTTAGGGCGAGTCCTTTCGCTTGACCATAGTTGTTTCTGGTCTCTTCGTTGCGAAGGGCAGCCGTGCTGACTCGAATCTGATTCGCGGTTGCTGTCTTTCTTGATGATGTAATCCGCGCTCGAAGCACCATACCAATAATATAGTGGTCCGAGTCGACGTTGGCACCTCGGTACGTTCGTACTGTCATCAGATTCGGGTTGTAGCGGCGGTCTATCAACACGTTGTCTATCTGGTTTCGAGTGGCTCCATCAGGAGATACCCAGGTGGCTTTGTGGATATTCTACGCGCAAACCTTGTACTCGCAACGACCAAATTATGGCTTGCTGCCATCTCTATGACTCGTTGTCCATTGTCATTAGTGTTCTCTTGTAAGCTATGGTTGCCAATGTATTGCCTTAATACTGGCTGCCTACAGGCATGGAGTTCCCGTTGGACTGATTTAAGTATTCTTCTTTTTCATCATCTGGGGAATCCTCTGTAGGTCTGTGAACGTTTCTGAGGCTTATGTTTTTAAATTTGCCCTGCACGCGAAGGGTGCATAGCCGTTCATTTATTGCTTTAAAGCCGATAACGGTGGGTTTCAGTCTTTTGCTGACTAGAAACCCCACCCCGAGGACATGAAGTCTTGCATGACAGCTGTAATATATGTCATATTATGATTTTTGTAAGACACCATTCCCCGTCCACCGCATCTCCTGGGTTGCTGTTATGTCACCCTTATATTTAGACAGGGTATCGGCCAGCTGCTGTGCAGCTTGAGCTCTATGCTGTGAGCGTACGTTTCATGAGAAAATTCTTAAATCGTTTAGCCGTTTTCGTTGCCGTGGTCGTCGTCGTTCATCAGTGTATCCGAACCTGATTTGGGGTTCCGTAATATGGTTTTTTACGGGCGAGGTTATTGGCCTCGCGCCAACCTTACTTTGAAGGGACTAGCCCGATCATTCCGCTTTTCCTGCATTGGAGGAAAATTACCGGTGGCCACCACGTGGAGGTTTGATCGCACTTCCACCAGTCAGAGATAGTTGCGGCCTGCATTTTTCTGAAGCATTCTGTGTTATTCGCCCTACTTTGCTGAGGGCTGCTGACCGCTATTTTGATAAATTTACTTGTTTTGTTAGTATTTTTGTTTGTTTTCTGAATTCCTTATTAACATGGTTTTAATCACAATTTACCTTCAAAAAGTTTTTGACTCGGTTATAGCAACAACCTCGTACATTGCAACTACCCCCGATTTCTACTAGTTGCGACAATCGAGAATTAATTTATTTCTTGCCTGGCGCCATCATAAAAATTTGCGATACCGTTAAATATTAACAGCACAGAATATAATTTCAATAGGCACTGATATTTGCCATCATAGACGCTTACTTAAACTAAATCTACAAGCGAAAAGTATTCATTCGAATTCCAAAAAAAAACCAAAACAGACATCATTAAGATTTCTATTTTCATGCAGGATGCATGTCATCAAATATTCCATTAACGTTATTTGGATGAAAATCTCAAAAATTTTTCCCACTAAATCAACACTACAAAAAATCTCAATTGAGTTATAGATTGAATTAAAATTAGTCAGCTAATATTAAACAAAACAGATTTCCGGAAGTCGTTGATGTTTTTCGGCATTATACGTATATCATTTTAGCCGTCTCTGTCTTATGTCTGGCGGGTATCCATGAAACAAAAAAATTATAAACGATGGAATAAAAATGAAACACAATTTAATGAAATGTACAGCCGTGGGGCAGGTGTTTCTCTTTAGATCTCGGCTCACCTGTAAGGATGCATCACCGAAAGATCCAGCTGCATTGTCAAGACGAGGCGTCACCCCTTCTACCTGTCGCAACAAACCAATTTCAAAAGAAATAAACTTTTTTTTTGTTGTACAAGGCATCACAACAACGACAAAATGTGTGTATTAAATGTAAATAAACTACTGCCGTTCGGGTAGGACAGACAACCGGCGCGATTAACAAAAAAACCCGACCACGAAACAGAACATTAACAGAACAACTAGCCAAGCCGCCCGACACAGTCAATCGCAATACGTGTGATCCGATGCGATTGTGTGGTGATTTTTCTTATCAAATGTTGGAAACAGAAACAGAAACAGAAACGATAGCATTCGAATTATTATTAATTTTTATGTTAGATTTTTGACAGTTATATTCTGCAACTATGCTGTGACATGTGAGGAAAATAAATTTTGATCATGTACCAAGTTTATTTATATAAAAATAAAAATAAACGAGTTGGCAGCGGTGGGATTCGAACCCACGCCTCCGAGGAGACTGGTGCCTTAAACCAGCGCCTTAGACCGCTCGGCCACGCTACCGTTGTGTTGCGGTCAGTTTTTTCATTGATATGAATTCAACATTTTCGTTTTAATCGCGTTTATATATTTTGTAACACCAAAACAAATAGTCCCGGGACGTATCGTTGCAAATCATAAAGTCATAGTAAGCCGGCTGATTTTGATTGGTCGATAGTTGATCTCGTACAGCTAATTAGTGAGCCCACCGTCAGCTGTTCAAGTAGCGCGGCGGTTGTGTGTTTGGTAAAAAAAAAGTACATAATAGTACACCGGCTGAAATTGTTTTGCAAGTGAAACTGCTTTATCGGCGGTGTGGAGGGAGAAAATTTAGTAAGGGTATCAGAAATAATTTTGTGTTGCATTTTTCAATTATTGTATCAAAGTTATTTCTCAAGCGATTTCTGTGAAATTCGGTATGTAAGACTACGATGCGACTATAAGACTTGTTCCTATGGAAATTCTGGGAATATGGTCATAAGAGTCTGGAATTTCGGGAACTAAGCATTTCGATTTTCCTGAAATTCGACTAAGATGCGCCTGTAAGACTTCGTCCTATGGAAATATTGGTCATTATGGTCTGAAATTTCGGGAAGCGATTCGCATGAAATTCGGTATGCAGGACTTAGATGCGACTGTAAGGTTAAGCACGGCACAGCCCAGCACAGCACAGCATAGCACGGTGAATCAGAGGAAAACTCTCTCTCTGCGAGTCACCGCACATAGTGCTGTGCTGGGCTGTGCTGCGTTCAATATGCGCTAAGCCTAAGACTTGTTTCTTTGAAAATTCTCGGATATGGTCATTAGGGTCCGCAATTTCGGTAACTAGGCCATTTCTCAAGAGATGTGCATGAAATACTTGTTCCTATATAGAAATTCTGGGATATGGTCATAATGGTCTGAAATTTCGGGAACTAAGCCATTTCTCAAGCGATTTTTTTATTACGTAGAAGGAATCTCTGCATTGGTTGGTACGTCCGAAGATAGGTCTAATGGTAGACCAGTGAGCTCGAGTTGAGGCACGGGTATTTCGGTTGGGTTGGAGGATGGGCGGGATGTATCTGGATATTTCTTTTGAATACCGCTTATGGAAAAGCGATAAAAACATTCCTACGATGTTCAAGCGGTTCGGTTGTTTTTGCGATATTTACATCACCAATAAGTTTTATTGCGCGGTTCTGAATTCTGTCAAGTAGATGCACTGTGGTCTTGGGAGCACCTGCCCAGACAATACAGTAGTATTCAAGTTTAGGGCAAATATATGCCTTGTAAATAGTATCCACGTCTGATGGAGTGAAGTACATATTGCACCGTTTTAGGAAGCCTTGGAAATATCGAGTGCATCAACTTTGCTTTCACCAAATTTGTGAATAGACTGGATCCACTTTTGAGTGAGATAAGTCAGCAGGTCACCTGTAGAACGTTGCCTACGAAAATCGTACTGCTGGATTTCACGTGATTCAAGGTATTGTATTTATTGCGAGCCCGAAGGGCGAAGCTAAAATTCAGAGGACAAGAAAATTTTTCTAGCGTGCATGTGTCGGGTTGTCGGGTTGTACGTTTGTCTGATTGTATATCGCGACTTCTACCAGTCAGAATTTGATTGGACTTGTTTTAAAACAATTGGTAAGCGCTTGGCTTGCGATGATGTGACGCGCGTCGCGTGTGGCGCTGGTAGTTTTTTTTTTAAATTACTTGTTTTAAAACTTGGCTTGCGATGATGTGACGCGTGTCACGTGTTGCGCGTCGCGTGTGGCACGTGTAGTTTTTTTTTAAATTACTTGTTTTAAAACTTGGCTTGCGATGATGTGATGCTTATCACGTGTTGCGCGTCGCGCGCCGCGTGTAATTTTTTTTTTAAATACTTGTTTTAAAACAATTATTAAGCGCTCAGCTTGCGATGGTGCAATTTTGAGTTTTTTTTTAAGTAAAATCCTTTTAAGATATTTCAGTCTTTTGGCTGAATTACAATTATCCATATGGCGAGCTGAGAAGCTCGCTTTACTATGTTACATATAAACGAGTAGATAATTTTCAATCCTACTTTTTCTTTTTTCTTAATATACTTTGTTTTGTCTTGTTTCTAGAAAAAATGTGCGAGGTGTTTCTAATTGAACCTAATATAACCTGATCCAACAACTGAATTTTGAAAAGTTTGAACGATACATACTGATATTAATTCAATGAACCAGGGTTAGATCTACTCCAAACGCATTTTGATTTTCGACAAAAGGACTTGATGTTAAACTCTGTCAAATGCTTTGCCACAACTTTTCTTTCGTCAAAGTAATTATTAATATGCCGATTCTACATTTTTTGTGAGATGACAAAAGATCAGCTATCAGTAGAGCACGAGGAATAAGGCGTAACAATTATACACGTGCCGTATATATTCTGACTGGTGAAAGTTCGACTATGTGGTGGCCGTCGCAAATTATCGTCCCCTGAAATTTAGGTAGACGCATTCATTTAAACATTCTATGCAGATGTGTAATACGCACAAATGTAACTTGTAGCGCAACTCTTCTGTAATGCAAATTTCAGACCACAATACATTGCAAAGTTCTTGAATTTTGTATACACGTATTACACGTTTTCTGAATCAGCTGTTCGATGATGCATAAAGCCATGGGTGTTATGCGCAAGTGTCATTTATATTTTTACGAGTATAAGAATATGATTTCTTTTTGTTCATATACGAATAATATATTTTTTCTTCCCTCGAATGAACTCTCTCGTCTTCCTTTATACCAATTCGACATCTTGATAATAAAAAAAGTAGCACAGCTTGGAACTGATTATGTGTTGAACTCAAAAAGTTAACAAAAAGTATATATATACACAAAAAAAACCATGTACGATAAAAAATGACTAACACGCGAAAGGAATATTGGTGAACCATGTTCACATGCTTCATCGATTTCGGTGGAGGACAGGAAAACCTTTTGCCGCGTAAAACGGCAGCCGTCAGCGCTGATCGTATTGCACCACCGAGTTTGATATTGTGGCTAACTCAAGCGTTATCAGCGTCGATCATAGAAAGACTTGATATTATGCAAAATAAGTTAACCATGATAACGAAATTACTTTTGCTGTGTGACAATTTGATGAGAGGTGAAACGACTGGAATATTTGACAGTAATGCACAAAACTGTTGTTTATTCACTTATCGCAGATACACATGTGTGCAAAGTATTCAAACTCGAATATAATTTGAAGAAATTTATATGGGAGCCCTGGGGTTATTTTTTTATACACATGTCTATACAATTTTAAGAAAATAGGGTTAATTTTTTTTAATTTGTATGGGGCCCGACTACCCCGGGGCCCGGGGTCTCCAAAATTTGTACAAAAAGTATTGCCCATCGAAGATACACATGAGCATAAAATTTGAAGAAAATAGGGTTTATATTTTTAAAAAAATTGTTTGAGAGCTCCCGAGCTTGCCCGATCACTTCTAACTTTCAATAGTAAGTGTTTTCATCGGGATACACATGTGTTTAAAATTTGAAGATAATCGGGTTAATTTATAAAAACTTATATGGGCACCGATCACTCCAAAAAAATGTACAAAAAATTTTGCCCATCAGAGATACACATGTGTTCAAAATTCGAAGAAATCGGGTTAATTTTTAGAAAATTTATTTGCGCACCCATCGGGCCTCTGTGCCTATTCACAACAAAAATTTTACAAAAAGTTTTGCCCATCGCAGATACACATATGTTTAAAATTTGAAGAAAATCGGGCTAATTTTTAAAAAAAAATTATATGGCCACCCCTCGATCCTCAGAGCACTTTCGCTCAAAAAATTTTGTCCATCGGAGCCACACATGTGTATAACATTATAAGAGAATCGGGTTAATTTTTATTTTAAATTTGTACATTGTACAAAATTTTTACAAAAAGTGTTGTCCATCGAAGAAACACACTCATTGAAAAAAATCGGCCCGAGGGGCCAGAAATTTTAATAGAAAGTGTTCATCGGAAATACATATGTGCGCAAAGTTTCAATGAAATATGGCTGTGGGAAATGGGTTAAAAATGTATCGCAAAATTCCACGACAAACAAACAAACACACGAGCTGGCGAAGTTAATATAGAAAATTTTAAAAAAAGCGATAGCTTTAAAAGCTTCATAAAAGCGAGGTCTTTTCAGGCAGAACTAACCGGCAACTCCCGGACCGTCCGTTCAAAGTTTATGTGATAAAAAGATGCAACTTTGGATGTCGAGATATAGTAATAAAATAACACTATCTCATAAAACGAGGCTGCTTAAAGACACTGTTTAAGCGCAGCATTAACAGATGTACTACACGTAATGTTAATAAGAATGAATTTTTTGCTGATAGCTAATCAGTGCAGCTTCAACAATATCCACAAAAATTCTTAATCACTGAATTTACTCTTATTAAAGTAAGACAAAGTAGTGTCGTCGTCAGCAAAGGTTTCCCTTAAATTATTGGATGAACAACGAATTCAAATGAATTAAAAAAGGATAGGGCATAGAACGGAGTCCTGTAGAATATCTGCATTTATAATTGATATTATTAAATTATTTTAAATTATTATTGTTACGAAATTTAGGCGTTTTTCAAGTAGCAGTAGTTTTCAAGAATTCCAAATAACAACTAACTAACTGCGAAAAAGTTGTTTTATTTATACCAAATCTAAAATTTCGAGAAGGTTCTAATCTTTTCTACCGTATTCTATTCGAACAACCTAGAATGTACCAAACCATACTGGTGTATTTTGCTTATATACAATTTGTTATATATGTTCCACACGTATAATTGTTATAAGCAATTTATTAAGTCGTATATTATTACTCTTCCTAATTGTACGCAATTTCTAAATTCTTATACAATACAATGCAATGCTTATTCTTATATACGAGTATGTACAGATTGTATGTAGAGATTTCTATTTACGTTTTTCCATTTTCGTATTTTAAATATACGTGTTCCACAGGACTCTGTTTTAGGCCCTACTCTATTTTTAATTTATGTGACTTTACTGTCTCTCCAACCTCTAAATGGAAAAAAGAAGAGCAAAAATAAGTGGCATAACCTACATATCAGTGTGAAAAAGTGTGAAAAATACAGCCTCAATAACTTTCGCCATTACAATCGAAATGATAAAACAGAAATTAATATTGCCTCTCTTTACCTTGGATCATAATATTTACTAAGGCTCCATGTAGGTGATACTTGCATAATGTATTTGCGGCAAGCAACTATGTGCGTTACTAAAAAACTTCAATCTTAAAGGTCGTCGAAAGAGACACGTAAAAGTATGACAAGTTCTTGCAAAAGCACTCTGCATACACGCCTACACTCTCTACGGCAGTGATAGACTTAAAGTGCAACGAATTAGACTCCAGCGACATCGTCGTCAACAGCTGAAGCAGATGGTTGAGCTGCAAAGCAAGCAACGTCGAGAACATCATGTAGTCATGTTCTGAATAGGAATATACGAGTATGTATGTAGCTCATGCGTAGCGTCATGACAATCAGGATGCATAAGTCCTTGTTACATGTGATAGGCAGGATATGCATGTAAGCACACAAATGTGTTTTTACCATTCGGTTTTCATAACTTCTCCGTATTAGGAACACACACACACTGCAGAAGAAGAAGAGCAAACATAATACAAAAAGTGAACGATGTGGCTTAGCATAAATCCGCATCCACTTATTTGCATAAAATGAAGTTGAAGCAGCACTTTACCCACTTTATAATCTTAATTCAGTGTTTCTATTGTTAAACCAACTAACGGACGGGCGAACGGACAGACGCAAGAGCAAATCTACCGCTCATATTAGCTAAGTGCTGAGTATGAGTGAGAACGAGATCATGAGGTTGGGAGGGAAATATGTAAGTTGAATTGTAAATCAGAATAAACATTAAGTCAGGTAATATTGACCAGAATACAGAAGACACAAAATTGGAGCTCGGTTTATGCTTTACATTAGGCGAACTTTATTCCATAAAATATGAGGTTGCTCAAAATACTTATCACATTGGCTTTTGCGTGTAGTATGGGCATACATTGCATTTTCGCAGAAAAGTTTGCAACTGCGTCGGAATCCTATTAAACAGTGAGGAATTAATATGTGAGATATGTACAGAATTGTTTCAATTATGAAAAAAGTAGATGAGTGGGGGATGTTTGTTTATTAAACCTGTTGGGCCCTTGCTACACCAACAAGAAGACTGGAGATGAGGCCAAAAATAATACAACAGATACCACAAGAGATACCGTGCAGCTATTATGGTATAGACCCAGAAATTAATTAATTATTTCTTTTTAAATCATACAAATTTAAAAGAAAAGAATCAAATTTCAAATTATCATGAAAGGCCTGAATTGGAGGAAGTTACGAGGAACCGCAGAGAATCATCAAGAGCTCAATAGAGGCTCCAAGAATTTTGAAGGCTCACGTATGTCATTTTTTTTTTGTAATATTTTCTTGGTCAAGGTTTTTTGTAGTTTTCCTTGACCATCATCCATTCATTAAAGCATTTGGACTCGCGTCGTTTTAGTTTCGTGAACGTTTTTTCCGTATTGCTTTTTTCAATGAATCAGGGAGAATTCCGAGAAAATAAAATTGAAACCGGCTACAAACGTGAGAAATGTGATAAATTGTAAATCACATTTCTCCGATTTAATTCATAATTTTAAGGGCTTAGCCCAACTTATTGCCGTGGCGCAAGTCATTCAGGGAGAATTCCCTTGGCAATAAGTTTAAATATATATATATAAAAAAAAAAAAAAGCCAACAAAGCCGGGAACAGTTTGCAAATAGAACGCCAAGCCAAAACCGCGACAGAGAAATTTTAACTCTACCCTGCAAATCGAAAGAGCTATTAGTCTGTCAAGACTCTTCAAACTCAGGAAATTAACAATGATCCAATCTGTAAGGCTATACCGGGGTGACATGATATAAATATCGTAATTTTCGATAAATCGGTGTGTTTTCGCTCAATTTCGCTCATCACTTTTTTCGATTCTCTGTCACTTTTATTTTGAATCCTGCTTAATATTTATTGTTTGTGATTAGTGATGGAGAAATAAAAATTACAACATGAGTTTGAGCGATTACTTACATTTATTGAAAACCATCCAGAAATTATTATGGAAAAGTCTGTGGAGTTCGATTCCAAGGCTATACCACAAGTGTGTTGTGGCGAATCATGTCGGTGGAGTTAAATTCAAATGGGCCAACAGTAAGAGATAAAGAGGGTTGGAAAAAAGTGTAATAATTAATTATTTAAAGGCACACCTCAATAAGTAATATGTACATGCGTTTCTTTTTAGATTTGGTAGACTGGAAAAACAAAGTAAAAATATTACAAAAATAAATTTTGTAGCGAAATAAAACCGGATGGGGCCAAAGACTGTCTCTTTGTCGACCTTTGAAGAGCGTGTGGTGCAGATAACGGGGATGAGAGAATTGTGGGTTTTCTTATAATTCGCGCACGCTCAAAGTGGTTCGCACACCCTTATAATGCTCGGCTATATGCTTGGCACAGCGTGGGCGTTAAGGAAAAGGAGGACAAAAGAGGAGATGTCTATGAGTTTGTGTTTTGAATGCCTGTGGATCATAGTGACGTGGGAAGACAGAGCTTGGTAGAGCATTCCACATACGTGTTGTACGGCTGGAGAACGAATTTCTGAACTTAACAGTACGTCCGTAGATGGGCTTGAGGGTAAACTGATGAGCACTTAGAGATCCACAAGTATTGCATTCAAATTCCTCTTCGAATACTTCCAGACTTGTGTGCTTAACAAAATTGCACTACACTGTTGGAAGCATGGCGTATACCAGGACGCCCATAGTTTAGGGATGCCAAACTGACAGCGGCTCGAAATCTGGACATTTATAGAGTTTTTGCGGTCTGACGGGTGCGGACCCCTATTGTAAAGGTAAAAATGAATATAACCGTAAAACTAATTCTCGACTTTGTAGACTTCGTTCGCTTCAAATTATAGTTTCCCATCCAAACTCAATACTGAAGACTTTTAAACTTTTAACCAACTCATAGAAATCTAAATGCAACTCGAAAATGCTGCCGCATTGCCGTCTTACAGAAGTGGGGTTCGACAAGGCTGCATACTGGCACCAATGTTATTTTTGAGTGATAAGTAGTGATGTCCTACGTGCAACCATAACAGCAGATATCCGTGAGTAAGAATCCACTATGCCTTCATCTCCATTAAGCACTTGAGCTACGCTGACAAATCCACTTACCAAAAATACCCTCATAATTTTAGAAAATTGTCTTAACGAACGTTGGCGGTAAGGCAACGAACTGCTGTAGAATTGGATTTGCTAAATCTTAGTTCGGAATGTTGGCCCATGTGTGGAAATGCACTGTTAGCAACACAAGATCTGAGACACAACTTTAATACCTGGTTTACCTCGAAAAATTCTTCAATTGCCAAGATCTCTACTTAGAAAATATGCACGCCTTTATGGCCAAAAATTCCACACTTTTCATTAAAAAAAAAAAGATAAATAAATGTGCCGTTCTTTAATCAGCCACTTTGATTCGATTCTTTGTGTTTCTTTTTTCATTTTGGGGTTGGGTCTTTTGGAAATTAGATAAGTTCATCAGAATTCATATTTCTAGCTAATAATAAAACAGAGATGAGTCAGGTGAAGACCGAACGATAGTATTCCATGTGTTTACACACTTTTTTAATGATTAAACATTTTTAGCCAGCATTACTTGCTGCTTGTCTAACTGCGGCTTAAGAGGAATGCAACGACACCGACTCTATATCTTTTGTCCTCAGAGATCATAATCATCAACTATTTCCCTTAAGCTACTCGCCACACCACAACAAGAGTTAAGTAGAACACTTGCAAAACTAGTGGGTTAATGGTAATGGTGGAGGGGAGTGTAGAGCATAAATGTCATTCGTTACCGCAGTTTAACCGCCAAATAATAACGCGCATGCATCATAATTATACGCTTTAAAAAGATGATGGCTGGTATTTTGCATTCCCTGTCGTAAGTATAGGTATTTCCAAAAGACGTAGTCGTAATAAAACGAAAATTACGAGAATGTGTGCGCTCGCACCGATGTGTACCTTCTGTCTAATGGACGCCTCGTCACATGGAAAAACATGCTGCCAACGGATGTAGATGGTGTTGGATTTGTGTTCCGCATTCTTTACGCCAGGATTAGGCCATTCTGAAAGTGTCCTCATTGAAAAAAGAGAAAACTGCTGTTTATTTATGGAATGCTATTTATGCGGCTCTTGAGATAGCGTCTGAATATAAAATGCCGTTTCGAGGGGTATTAAATCGTATTTCAAACGCAAATATAACGTCATTGAGTTCATTGTGCAACAAGCTAAGGGTATAAAAATGCCTTCCTCAAGGAAACACGCTCCATTTACTATTTTGTCACACATACACAAATAATCCGAGTGCAGTAAATGACTACACGAGTATGTAGGAAATATAAATATCTATGCGTCGCATCAAGATTTGTTTGTTTTAGAAATTTATCAAATTTCTTGCCGCATAAGGTGGACGTGTCATTTTGTTTTTGTCATAGAAGTTCAAATGCAACATTACCACTGAAGGCTGCTTGTCATGTTCATTGTGTCAGCGAAGGAAGGGAACTGAAATTTAAAAGCATTTATAGAAAAGGTATTGCTGGTGGCGGTTTTTAAGGCTTTCTAAGATTTTATATCGAACTAACGAATACAAATTCGTGTACTGAACAAAAATATAAAGCATGTAATTGTACCCAATTGTTTGTTGGAGTGATAGGGCACTAAGACCCGTGTGGTGTCCATGTAAATTTTTTAAAAATTAGCCCGATTTTCTTCAAATTTTAACACATACCCATCTCCTATTAGAGAATTTACATGAACATTTTTATGGGTTGTTTTTCTAACTTTGAGGTAAATTTTCTCCAGAAATAGCGTTTTACTGTTTTTTTCTTATGATCGTAACAATAATTAAAAAAGGGTTTTTTGCTTTAAGCTCCAAAGTCTATGAATAAAAAGTGATTTTTGTTTAATGTGTGTATTAACAGTTATAACAGGTGCTCAAAGTGTCCTTTTGGCTTACAGAGCCCGTTTTTTGACATAAAATTTCTAATTTTTTTGTTTGTTTATAATGTACACACGCTCAAGGGGTTTGCACCCTTATAATGCTTAGCACAGCGTGGGCGTTCGTAAATTAAAGAGAGGAAAAGGTGAGATGTTTACACGTGTGTCTTAAATGACTGCAGACATACAAATGCGGAAACACAGAGTCGGGCAATTCATTCCAAATAATTATTGTGCGGCAAAAGAAGGAATCTCTGAATTGGTTGGTACGTCCGATGATAGGTCTAATGGTGGGACCCGTGAGCTCAAGTTGAGGCACGTGTATTTCGGTTGGGTTGGTATGCGTCTGGATATTTCTTTTGAACACGGCTTCTGGAGCGATAAAAAGTGGCAAGCAGGAAACATTCGTACGATGTTCAAGCGATTCGATTGTTTTTGCGATATTTACGTCACCAATAAGTTTTATCCATACCACCTTAAACCTGCGCAAAAACTGCTTCCCGATGATTTGGAAAAGAGACTTGAGTTTTCTAACTGGTTACTGGAGCGGAGATTGGATAAAAACGAGTTTATTAGCAGAATTATTTGGACAGACGAATCTTAATATGGACTGCGGCAAATCCACACAGAAGGAGACATTCATAACTTCAACACAAATTCAGCGTCAATATGTGGGCTGGTGTAATTGGAAAAAAGTTAATCGGCCCCTTCAAACTACCATCCCAAAAACGGGCTCTAGGATACATACGCTATGTTTATTACGCATTTTCTGGAGAACATTGACCTCAAAGTTAAAAATTAGCATGGGCAAGAAAACTGGAACAGGAATTGAAGTTGGATATCTGAAGACTCAAACAAGATGTCAGATATTTAAATGCAGTTACAAAGGCTAGTATTTCCTCTAAAAATAAAGTCCTAAACGAAGTTTATACCATTAGTATCAACAGAGCAATTTCTGTTAACATTGGTCAGGGTACACCAAAGTAAGCTTTTTCTTAAGTCCTTAAATCATGTCAACATTGGAGATAGACCCTTACTGTGCAATTTTTTTCTTATAATATACCCAAGAATCATTTCCCAAATTATCCTTGACGAATTAGGGGACACTCTGTATGACCCTACTGAAAAACTGCTATCGCCAGCCACCTTGAGGACGTAATAATCGAACTTCTTACCACCTGGCACCACCACCCAAGTTGTTGACCACGAGTCGAACTTAAAATGTAACCCTCAAAATTACAGTCATACATATACCCTTTGAAAAAAGCGCTTTACAATCGAAGCCGCCGTTCGTTAGTTAGAGCATTTCATACATAAATACATACATACATACATTCACATAGATATTAAGAATTATAATATAGATTTTCATTTCTCGCGAACGTTTTCGGTCTCATTATTTTGACGAACTGCAAATTTAAATGATCTTTTATTTAGGGTTTTGATGTAAACATATCCCTGCCTTTTGGTATCGTTGTAAGTGCAAATATATTGTTCTTGAAAAAACTATTATTAAAGTCTACATACTAATATTAAATAATTTAATTGTAATTGTAAAGAATGTTTTATTTGAAAACAGATAAATTTTAAGAACATATGTATTTAGTCTACAATGCAATTAAAATTGCATAAAAATAATAACTCTGTGCATGCATGCGTGGAGTAACACTAGTATTTAAAGTTTTTACAACAATTGCGACAATGGTTCATAACTCTAAAAAAAACCCATAAAAATTAAAATTTTTCTTGTAAATGTAAATACACATGTGTGCAAAGTTTGAAAAAAATCGGGCCCGACCCCGAGCCCGATCACTTCCAATGTCTTACTAAAAGTGTTCATCGAAGATACAGATATGTATACATATTTAAGAACATCGAGTTAATTTTTTAAAAAATTTGTACGGGAGCCCTCCGACCCAGGAACCCGATCATTACCAAATTTTTTTAAAAAATGTTGTTCACCGAAGATACACATACGAAGAAAATCGGCTTCATGGTCCAACACCGAGGCCCGAGGGGCTCCAAATGTTAATAGAAAGGGTTGTCATCGGAGATACATATGTGTTCAAAATTTTAATAAAATCGGGCTTTAAGAAGTGGGTTAAAAATTGATCACAAGACAAGCCAGCCAGCAACAAACCCACGGGCACGCGAGGTTAATATAGAGAATTTAAAAACTTATCACATGTGTATATATAAAATTGTTTACATATGTAGCGTATCTATCCATTTGATTGACCTAATGTCGCCTAAAAGTGTTCTTAGTTACAACATTTCATATATACTCAGTACATGTTTTATTCGGGTTGATGTTTATATAAAAGTTTCAATAAACAATGAAAAGGTACTCAGCTTTCTTCGCATTTTGTGTATAGGTAAAGTAAAGCGAAATATGTTCACAATTCGTAAAATAGATGTTTAATTTCACTTTCATTATGTGAACGAATACAAAACGAGTACATACACAAATATTCACTAAAACTACCAACTGCCACCCTAAAATTCGATTGATTTTTCGTGCTTTCGACGACAAGGATTTACAATTTTCATTTTGCAGCTGTTCGGTAGTTTTCTAGGTCAAATGGAAGGCGAAATTTTTTTTTAGAAAATCATTTCGATTGTTCAATGTTTCAAAATAAATACAAAATTAAAGAACGGAAGAACAGTATGACAAGTTGTGGTTCTCCAGTGTAACATCCGATGAATACATTTCATTATTGTTGTTGGTGTTATTTCTGCTATCTGCCTGATTAATCAGTTTCCATACGCCTTATGTTGCTAAATTGGTTTTCGCTTACCCTCAAAATTTGCATCTGATATACGGAATATACCGATATAGAATTGGAAAACAATTCAATATCCACGAAATATTCGGCCGAGAATGGTGCAATAATTCGTTTGTGACCTATGAGGTTTCTATGGTGTTTGTGTACAACAAGGAATTTGTTAGTTTATTGTTACGTCTATATATCAACTCACATAAACGAGAGACACATATACACTGCGGTTCACTAAATTAGAAGCACATCATTATGGGAGATAAAATTTATATTTCTCCAGTTATATATCAGGAAAGAAAAAACAAATCATGGTAAAAGTTAAAGTAGTTTGTGGTTAATAGAAAATTAAGTTTTAAAAAATATTCAGAATAAGTTAACTATACATTAGAGACCTTTTTGCCGGATGGCATGCATTTTTTTAAGAAAATTTAGTTTTGATTTGAAATTCATTCTCCAGATATAATTTTAATAACTAGTAGAGCCAGATTTTTCAAGATAATCTCGAAAGTTCGATCTTTAATTGAGTTGTACAATGAGGCCAAGTAATCGAGTGAAATTTCATTCCAGGCAAGTTTAACGTCATCGATCGACGCTTTCTTGTCATCCACCCTCGTACACTTTTCGTGTGAGCGAGCCCCAGACATTTTCTTTAATGTTAAGGTCTAGCGAATATGGTGGGCATGGTAAAAGTTCAACATTTTTACTAGCAACAAAGGATTTAACAATGATGCGAGCGGTGTATAGGAGCGTTGTCGTGTTGAAATATCCACGAAAGTGGTCCAAAGAGGTCGTGGATTTTCGGAAAAGCTGATTCCAACACCGCTTTGTAGCTATTTCCTGTCACTTTTGAGCTTTGTACCAGTAAGTCGATGGTTCCATAATAAAATATTGGAGCCCAAACCATTACACCCGATTCTCTGCTATGATGGATGTTTAAAAAGAGCTCCTATTTTCTTAGATCATGGAAGTAAAAGTTATAGCCTTCCGGTTCATCTAAATTGATTTTTTACGTTTTCCTTGTTGCACATCATAGGTTATGTGGTCTTTCGCTAATTGTAAGCGTTGAATTTTTCGCGAAGCATTAAGTGGTGGTTTTTCCTCAGCTTTAGTCGCTTGAGGTTTTTGGCACTACAAATCACACGACCCATCGTAGATTTGCTTGCAGTAACACCAGCTGCTTCTATAATTTTAGCTGTCCAAACAGCTGAATTGGAGGCTAGTCTAACAAATTTCTCGTTTTTCCGTTGCTTTAAGGGCCGTGCAAACATTTCCTTTGTAACTTTTCAGGTACATTTTCGGATATTCTAAATAATTGCCAACAGCATGATTTATCCTGCAAGCGATAGCACGTTTAGACAAGCCTTCCGAATGGTGAACATCTATTTTTGCCTTCTCTGACAATGTCAAACAATATTTTTAATTGAATTTTAAAATTTAAAATTTTTTAATAATGAAAAGAAATGAGGCAAAAATTTTCTTTTTTACAAAATAACTTTTTATACAAAAAAAAATGAACTACTTAGATTAAGATACTTTATTAAACATTTAAGTAATATACAATTTTTACTTAAAACAAAACTTATAACTAATATTAATAACTGTCGGCTCAACAATAGGGGCCCGACGTATTTACATTATCTTCATTTTTTTGATTTTTTGACTACTTAATCTACTTCATGTTTTTTTAAGGGAATTAAATTTTAAACAATAATTTTAAAATAAAATAAAACTGAAAATATAAAACGGCGTAGTGTTGGTTAGTGGCCTTCTCGTAGAAGAAGACATCTTGATTATTAAAGATGTCGTCGAATAATGAACTACTTCACAAGCAACGATTGTACTTTGACTGCTTCTAATCTTATGAACAAATTCAAATGCATACCATTCAGTCTCATTCAGTTAAAGTTTCATAAAACCACAATTTCTCTTGTTTGTTTGTTCTCTTAAAATTTTGGAATTCACCTTTCACCATTGCATTCAACATAAACCATATAACGAGAGAAAGATCGTTTTTAAGTTCTCTATATTAACTTCGCGTGTCCGTGGCTGGCTGGCTGGCTGGTCAGATTTTCTGATCAATTTTTAAGCTACTTCCCAAAGCCCGATTTTATTGAAATTTTGCACACATGTATATTTCCGGTGACAATACTGTCTATTAATTGGGGCACCTTGGGCCTCGGAGTCGGGGGGCTCCCATACAAATTTTTTAGAAAATGACTCGATTTTCTTCCAATTTTATACGCATGTGTATCTCCGATGGACAACACTTTTTGTAAAAATTTGGAAGTGTTCGGGCCTCGATGTCGAAGGGCTCCCTAACAAAAATTTTAAAAAATTTACCCGATTTTATTCAAACTGCACATTTTGTATCCCCGATTAGAGAATGTATACGAACATTTTTTATTTTAATGGGTTGTTTTATTAATTCTCAATTGACTGCTACTAATCTAGTGAACCGCAGTGTACATCCGTTTTACGTTGTATTGCGCTTAAATGTTGACATTTACAAACAACACGTTGCCCACAAATTGGAATAATAAATTAACAATAATTGCAAAGCATTTTGCCTTTCTTCGCAATTTTTCCCAATATTAATGGTCGATGAAATGTTAATCCGAGCAGATGTAGGCCATCTCTTGCGAAAAATTAAAAATTTATTTCATTTAACATGTAATTGTGTATAATAAATTAATATGTGCAGTCAAGTTGAGGCATAGCGGCATCCGTTATTAATCGCAAATTCTACAACACGAAAATAAATAAAGCGATGCTTTATTATTTACATAACAAAATATAGGACTTGGTATTTATAATTTACTTGTGCCTCCGCGTTTGTTATGACGTCTACACTAGTTTATGTTATTGTTTCAGGTGCTCCTAGTTCGACAGCCGAAATAGCTCAGTTGGGAGAGCGTTAGACTGAAGATCTAAAGGTCCCTGGTTCAATCCCGGGTTTCGGCAACTTCCCTTTTTTTTGTCGCGAGTTGGTTGTATCCAACAGTCAAATTTAAGAAGAAGCGTTTTACTTTTTCGTCCATTTCACTTATGAGTGCTCAGTAACAATTTTAAGGTAAATACAAATATTCATTATTTTTTTCTCTCAATTATGTAATCGTCGTTAATCTTCTATATACTAATTGCCCCTGTCACTCACTCACTCACGCATGCACGCACGCACCATTGTAATTATAAAACTTTCCGAAAATAAATCGACCCCGTAATGTTATTACTGTACCCGAATTAAAGATACCAGTTTCTTCAGGACATCTCATTTCTCAAGCGGAAATCGATAGCAGAACGATACCAATCGTCAACAATTTCTTCATTGTTGACGAGGGTGTCGAGAAGCTTAATCTAATTGGATCGCATTTTGAAACGGTGCACCAAATACAAGACCTCCCACGTAGTTGTGTGGATATGGTGAACGAGGAATTGCACGGATATCATAATCTTCACAATTATTGGAAGCTCTACGGATGACATGAGAGCGGACGAACTAACGCAAGACCAAACAAACAACTACTTCTCGACGATGACTGAACTCAGTGACATTTTTAGGAAACTGAACAACAGTCCTCGACTGGTTTAGATAACATTCCCTTCCGGTCGATATCATACGGAAATACTGCGTAATTTTTAATAACTTGCTCAACAATCACTACCTCCCGAGTTGTTAGAAAACATCGAAGGTTGTTCCAATAATAAAGAAAGAAAGATCCTTCTGATCCTACAATAGGCCAATCAATCTCTTGCCTAATATCGTGGAAGTCTTAGAAGTGGTTATTAGAAAGTCAATTTTGAACATGTGCGAGGAAAAAGAGAGCATGCCGCGGAACCAATTTGGGTTCAAACAAAACCACTCGACAGTACACGCGGTGACCAAATTGATTTCAGATGTCAACTGGCAACTGAATGATAAGAGGAATACGGCTGCCTGTCTAGTGGATCTCGAAAAAGCCTTGGACACGGTATGGATCGACGCGTTATTTTACAAAATTATAAGATATGGGTTTCTACATCATTTAGTAAAAATGATTATATCTATGATATACGGGAAGAAATTTGTTTTAACATATAATAAAAACACGACAGTTAGGGTTTTCAATATAGCTAATAGTCTTTCACAGGGCGCAGTAACGGCGCCACTTCTGTTTACTGTATTTATATCCGAAATGCTGGAGGATATGGATCTCCCCTTATGCTTATGCTGACGACATTATGATTACGTACACGGTTCGAGAGTCGAGGAAACTCAAAGAAATTTACAAACCAATTTCGATGAATTTTGGGCATACTGCGAAACGTGGAAACTTAAGATTAGCTATTCAAAATGCGAAGTTATACTGTTTCGCCCTTTAAGACGCGGAAATAACGATCTTCGACGCAATTGGAAAAACTTGCAGATAACAGGTGCTTTCAAATTCCTATTTAGGTGTTTACTTGGATACATTCTTGTATTACAAAGAACACGTAAATACCGCTGTGAAAAAGGGAAGAGCCGCTTTTATGGCTCTGAAAAATTTATTTTATTTACGCCATCTGAGATGGGAGGTAAAGGTTCTTTGTTACCAGGCGTTCGTAAGACCAATTTAACGTATGCGTGTCCAATATGGTGGAACATCAGTCGCTCATATATGAAAAAATTCCGCGTCCTTGAGAGGAAATGCTTAAGAGCGTGTATGAGCATGTATAGGAGCGAACATTACGATTACAGGCGTTATATATCGAACAAAAATCTTCTGGATGCTTCAGGAGTGTCAAGAATCGATAATGTTATTTTAGATCTAAATAGGAACCATTTCGCTCGGTCAGCCTCTGTGGCAAATGACTTAAATTCGGAAGCTTTTTATCCTAATCCTCAGTACTTCGAGAGAGCACTGGAGAATGGATTGATACCGCCTGAGGCATTCTTGTATCTGGATGCACTGGACTATTTGTAGGACTCGTCTAACGTGCCCGTGATCTACCAAATTGCTAGAAGGGCAACCGATAAACGCATCCGACATATTTCAATGGCTTTGGGTAATCGGGATGCTAGCTGGAGATACAGCAGTAGCGTACCTGAACGAGATCGTAATGAGCACAATGCAAGCATATACTGGTGGCACGACGGAGTGTGGCCAGAATTCAACCCTGAAAAAAAAACTAAAAACAAGCAAAGGTAGCGTCGTGTGCGCTCGCAGGGTGGCCTTTGTGACAGCTCGGCTGGGCCTGCTACATTGATATAAAAAAAAATATAAATAATGAATATAATGAAAACCGCTATTAGGTCATTTATATAATAAATATAGCTTGTAAGTTTTTTTATTTTCTTATTAATCATTAATTTATATACTTAATTTGGATTCAATAAATGATTAAAAAATAAAAAATAATATGTGATCATAAAACTGTGATGAAATATCATCAGTATACTTATTTAGTGATTCAGAAACATTTAACAGAGACCATAATGACAACTTTTTCAATGTTTCTCAAACTTTTCTTTCAGTGATTCTCAAACATTCCCTTCAGTTATTCTCAAATTTTCTCTCAGTGATTCTCAAACTTTTCAATAAAAATGGAGAAATATGTAATATGTATATAAGACACACATATGTTCGCCGCCACACTCTTCATTAATAATATGCTTTGTAATTAGTTTTTGCAAGTGCTGTTTCAGAGTGTAGATAACTTTCACTCCCACTTTTGATTCCATAAACGGAATTTGAAAGCCATTAGACTGACGTTAGTATGAGTAAAACGGTAAAAAGGTGGTCTAAGCTGCAGTTGTCATGACGAATAATGGAAATAAATGAAATGTGAAAATATTTTTATCTCTCTCCACTACAATGACATGACAGTTTGTCAGTTTACCCTTATTTTGGGCAAGAAAACGAATGGAAAAAATACTTTCATATACTAGCGCTGCTTTCACCACATTGGAGTTTCCGTGGTGTAGTGGTTATCACATCCGCCTAACACGCGGAAGGCCCCCCGGTTCGATCCCGGGCGGAAACAATTATATTTTTTCCTGATAACTGCAGTAATACTGTCAACAGAAATGTTCAAGAAGTATAAAAGTAAGATACTATATCTTATATCTATTATTATAAATTGGAGGAAAAAATTATATTTTAAATAAAAATAACAATCTCTGTTTTTCAAAGGGCTACCGATATTCCACCTTAGGAATATAATACGGATAATGTATGCATGGCTGATATATAACCAACTATGAGTATACTCGTAGGTTAAAGTATTTTCGATGCATGTATAATTAAAATAAAAAAAAACAACCCATAAAAATTAAAATTTTTCATCTAAATTCTCTAATCGCAGAAATTGATATGGGAGCCCCTCGATCCTGGGCCATTTTTTTTATTGTAGAAGAAAATCATCGAAACAAACATTTGACATCAGATGTTAAAATTGAAAAAGCTCAGATCATTTTATTCTGAGCACTTAGAGCACGCTCATACTCTGAGCAAATAAGAAACACGAACATTTATCTTGAGAACTCTTTGACTGCTCTGAACTAATTTATGAAAACGCCAAATGACAGAATATTGTGAAAACTTGTTGTTCTATCTGTAAGTTGATATCGACAACAAAAAAAAACGACATCAATAAAAATACAATTCAGTATATAATAAAAATGTAAGTTGAAGTAAGCATAAAACATTTATGTCTCGTTTCATTTGCTGGGTTCATTTGTGCGTGCGCTAAGATTTCTCTCTCTCTCTCCACCACCAACAAAACCATGCAGCGCAGCCGACTGCGCAGCACACACCGCACAAAGTCCATAAAGGGCGACGAATATCTGATGCCAGTACAGATATTTAAAAAATGTATAAGGGCCTTGCGGCCGAACCCGGGACCCGATCACTACCAAATTTTCGAAAAAGTATTGTTTATTGGGTATACACATGTGTGTAAAATTTGAAGAAAATCGGGTACATTTTTTAAAATTTTTGTTTGGGAGCCCCCCGACCCCGCAGCCCGAGGGGCCTCAAAATTTAATAGAAAGTGTTGTCTCCGGAAATACGCATGTGTGCAAAATTTCAATAAAATCGGGCCATGGGAAGTGGGTTATAAATTGATCGCAAGAATCCACGACAGACGACCGACCGACCGACGACCCACGGGCAAGTGAAGTTAATATAGAGAATTTAAAAACACAACTGATTACCTGAACCTAAATACCTTTAATATTTACTGAATATTTAAGAACTTGGCTGTGCCATCCTTACTCCAAAAGTTTTCTTAGTTAGCTTAACTCTATTCATTCGTTTCTTACTTTTATTTGTTTCTTCTGTTTATAAGTTCGATTCTGGCGTTTATACCTACATTGGTGCATTCAGTTGTGTTGGCATTTACTCCCACATGCCAACAAATTATAAAAAAGATATGGGTCAAATGGTAATATTTCTTCTTCTTTGTCTAAATTAAAAAGCTTCAATTATATAATTAGGAAAGCGAAGTATCGAACGTATCCATAACCAACAAAAATTAATTAGTTACTCTTGTAATACAGAAATAATTATTTATTTTCAATACTTAGCTTTACATACTCGTAGGTTTCTTACTGTTTTAAGGGTAAAGGTTTTAAATTTCCTACTGCAAATTTTTTTATATTGCAAAACTGCCAGTTTATGTAATTTTTCCTTCTTCAACAGACTGACTACTCAAGTATCTGCTACTTGAAATGTCATATTTGGTTCAGCTGACGCCATCGCGGCTTTTATTTGTTGCACAACAACAACTTGAAACTGTGCATGACTGCTTTCGTTTATTAATAAACCATGCAAACGAGTATTTTGCAAGACAACAACTCACTTTCACACAACGGACATGTGAATGCAATTATAGATTTTTCTTAAAATGTGTGACACTGCATACAGGGAGAACTCTAAGATTTAAGTGCACCCCAAAGGAATAAGGCGCAATTATCTCAGCCTCAATTGAGCTCTGGAAAAAGTATCTATATCTTATGCTGCATAAAATGTGGTGGGTATGCGCAGAATTGGAGTTCTTAAGTTCATTTCATCTTCATTTATATGACAATAATTATCTCAAGTACATGCGTTGCACTGCCAGTTTAGCATAAATGATGGCACAGTTATCCTCATACATAACAACAACACTTTAAACTGATGCTTACCTTCTGTTTACTCGTGAAGTGTTTTTCTCATAAATAGGTTTTGTACTGGAGGCTTGCAGAGCCTCAACGAATTCTGTGCTTGCACAGAATTTTCTTTAACAACTGTAGGTTTGCTGAACTGCAACGAGTTGTGGATTTGCAGAACTTCAAGAAGTTTTAAACTTGCGGAAGTAGGAGCAATTTTAGGTTAGGTTAGGAATTTTTTTCGATGACTCCGCAGAAAACCACCAAACTAGGACTTGAAATTT
This sequence comes from Nephrocerus scutellatus, assembly GCA_947095585.1. NCBI lineage: Eukaryota > Metazoa > Arthropoda > Insecta > Diptera > Pipunculidae > Nephrocerus > Nephrocerus scutellatus. The sequence continues at coordinate 30,475,868 of OX352761.1, forward strand.
AATAATTTCAAAAATTGTTAATTATTTTCATTACACTTCAAATCTATGTTTCACAGAACCTGAAATAATCTTAATATGGGATTTTCACTAAGAACGCCCCATATTATGTTATAAGTAAGCAGTATGGTTTTTTGGGTTATCGTACCAGCGATGCCATAAAATATGGAACACAACATCATTTAAATGTTAAACTGAAACGCCTGAATGCTCTTAAATTAATTTTTAATAACCTTTTTGCATAGTTCTTCTTTATATGAGATATGAAATAATGACGGCAATTTAGCGTTGGATGTTGGTCCTGGGGTTTTCTAAAGTCTCTGTCTCTGTTGGCACAGAACGTGGACTGGAACGTCAAATCACATGAACGAGGCCCAATTAAATGACCCATATCTAAACATAACAAGCTCTAAACTTTGAATTCCACAACTGTAGTCTTTGGCCAGCTGTGTGGCATGTGGCGCCGTCCATGTCAAACTCTTTCAATTTATCGCAATAGTCAGCAGCTAAGATGGCCTGGTAGCGATCACCATTGAATCTGGCTGCGTTGCCAGCAACACTGAGATAGAAGTAAGGGCCAGTGACCAAAAGTTTTCCACCAGACATCAAAGCATGTAAAGATGTCGTAACCTACGCAAGCTTTGATAAAGGTTAGGTTAAGGTGACTGTCAGTGAAACCGGCACTCTTAGCCCAGTCCATTGTGATAAGCTATGATAAAACATTTGGATAATTTGTTTTGTAGTTTTCCATAATTAAGTGGAAAGTACTGACGGGATGAAATGTCAAATAAACTTCAGATAACTTCACGCATAGCTGAGATACTCCATAGAAATTTTTTATCAAAATCTCATGTTTTCCAGAATTTTTGTATAGAAGTCTCTTAGAATTTTACACGTGGCTTTGCTTTACAAACACAACACAAACTGTCATATTTTGGAAGCTGTCAAGACCACAAACAAAATGTTTTCAAAAACTTAAGTTTTCCAGAATTTTTGTTTAGAAGCCTTTTGGATGTTTAAAGAAAACAAAAAATGTCAAATTTTGGAGGAACACAAGCTAAGGTACACATAAGTGAAGCGCTTTCAATACACGTAGCTTTTTAGGGTCTAAGCATGCCGGCAGCAAGATACACCTTGTTAGATTATAAAAAATGTGTTTAAAGTTTAATTCAAACATTGTTGCAGCATTCTACGGTACACAGGCGTTACTTTGTTTGCGTTGTCAACAAAACGCTTAGCGAAGCTTGTTCTGCTTTCGTTTTGAAAATATGTCGACGTGCATGGATGTTGATGTACGAGTACATGTTATACTTCAGACCGCCAACATCGCTCATATCGTTGGCTGCACGATTTTTCTAAACATTAATTAACGATCAAGCCTTGGCAGGGAATGGGATTATGGAGCAGATTTTCCTCCTAGCGCTCTCGCACACTTAATGGCGTGTTCGCGTTATGAGCTGTGAAACGCACTTTTGCTTGTTGTTAATGTTGCTTAAAGCGCCGTGTTGTTGTTGTTGCAGCACTTATGCCGAAGTAAACTGAGCGCACCGCTATGTGATCTTATTTTAGATCTTTTCAATTTTCTCCCGTCAAAATCATTTGGCCAACCGGAGCGCATAATTATTCTTATATTTGTTGACTTACGTTTGGATAAATTGATATTGAAGTGGAAACATTGATCCTGTTGACGAGCATTGCCTGAAACAACGGCGTTTTCTTGTCATCTACCGCACCGATAGCCCTCTCACAAATAAATATTATGCTTCAAATCGATGCCCTGGAACCGGACAGTAATGATTTCCAACGCGCAATGAATCAGAAGCGCTGGCCCATTTTCATTTGGTTCGAAGTTCTTCCGGATCGTATGTGTATTTTTTGATATTAATTAAATATAGCATTTTTGGCTTTTAACGTTCCATTTTAACGACAACTGGCGGTAGACTGGCGCTCTTGTTAATGTTATAGGCGCCTGCTTTTGGAACATGATTCATGGCTTTTATGACTTTTAAAAGAGAAATTCGAAATACTAACGCATATGTATACAAATAAACATTAAAAGGAAAAAATATTTGCAAGAAAGCGTTGTTAATCTACGAGTACCTACTGTACAAATATATAATGTATTAGAAGGCTGCAACAAAAATATAAAAATTCATTAAATGGCTAGACGAGCTAAAACGAGTGTCTACATATTTGCATTACGTTAATTGGAGTCATATAGGTATATTGAATTGATTCTTCAGTACAAAATTAAGATAATTAAATGAATTTATAAAAATGCATTAATAATCGAATTTTGATGCTACGCACAGAAGTAAAATACGGGAAAAAAAAAGACATGGAGGAATATTTTTGTTAGTCTTTTTTCCCAAGAAGATTATATTTTTCCGACTTTACCTTTTCAAATTATATACAGTAGTCCCCGGTAAATTGCGTCGACCAAAAATGCACAATGTTTGACGCAATTAACCGGGGAACCCAACAGGAACGGGAAAAAATGTATGCATTTTAGAAAAGGTCAGAGAAGAAGACAACGCAATTAAGCGGGAATCCGGGGTGCAATTTAACGGAAAAAGTTCAGTATATTTTGTGTGAAATTTCAACACTTGTAATAATTTGGAAGTGATCGGGCACCGGGGTCGTAGGGCTCCCATACAAATTTTATTTATTTTTTTTCATCAAAGGCCTGAATTTGAGGTTTCTCCGGTGAAATTGGCCAAGCTACGAGGAACCGCAGAGAATCTTCAAGAGCTCCATTTAAGCTCAGCTTTTTCACTCATCCTTGTTGCAATGTTTGGCGTTCGAGCTTATCGGCTCGATAGTTGTGCGTGCCTTTTTCGTTGGTTAGGCCTGGTACTACAAAGGAATCCGGTACAATTCACTGTCGAGTTGTTGGCCTTCAAGAAAGAAGTCAGCTAGTTCATGAAAGACCGAATTTTTTAATGGAGGTTCCAAGAATTTGAAGGCTCACGTATGTTATTTTTTTTGTAATATTTTCTTGGTCAAGGTTTTTTGAGGTTTTCCTTGATCCATTCATTAAAGGATTTGGACTCGCGTCGTTTTAGTTTCGTGATCGTTTTTCCGTATTGCTTTTTTCAATGAATCAGGGAGAATTCCGAGAAAATAATTTGAAACCGGCTACAAACATGAGGAATGTGATATATTGTAAATCACATTTCTCCGATTTAATTCTTAATTTTAATAAAGGGCTTAGCCCACTTTATTGCCGTGGCGCAAGTCATACAGGGAGTATTCCCTTGGCAATAAGTTTAAATATAAAAAAATGCTAGATTTTAAACGCAACTAAGCGGAAAACGCACTTAAGCAGGGCTCAATTAAACGGGGATTGATGTAGCACAGTGTCGCGTTAGGCAGGATTTTTGCCTAATGGGATGGAAAAAATGTCTCAATTAAGAAGCAGATAAAAAACTTTTTTTTTTTGAAAGAACTGTATTTTATTTTAGGCATTTAATAAACAAAATATTTTTAGCAACTATAAAAATATTATATTTCTTATGTACAAATAAATTTCCAAGAAATGGCATCGCTATGGGTTAGACACTAATATCGACTGCCACCCCACCCGCACCCATTAAACATGTTAACCCCACCGCCAGCATTTGACTCCCAGGTGGTAAGTAATATGCATATTAAGTTTTGTTAAAATTGGTCAAGGCATTCCAGAGTTAGTTAGGCACAAACATACAAAATAAATTCTCTATTTTCTATAAAGACTGCGCGGCAAATGATGTCCATTGTAACGGAGAAAATTCTCCATCACTCAATCCCGCAATAGAACCTGAACAGATCTGAAATAACTTCCAAAATGCATTTTACCAATTTTCCTCTGTGTCAGTTTTCATAGAATCACGTTTCTGTTTTGGCAGAAATGCAATATAAATATAAACTTAGAAGACAAACGCAAGAATGGTTTGAAATTCTAAAGGATTTTTTGTGTTTTTTATTAAATGTTAAATGAGATATATGTGGCTGTGTGTATGCCATGCCAAGGGAACAAAACTAGGAACAGTAGTGCACTAACACTCGCCTTCACATTCAACTTGTCCTTCATCGCATCGCAACGCATCGTTAGAATTGAAAGTACTTATTCCGAAGCGAGGATGCGAAAAATTACAAGAATTGTTTGTGACTATTCCAATGGCGGAACCGTGCGGAAAATGTATCCAACGTCGAGCGAACTTTATTGCAAACGATCGCATATTGCTACACCGCTGACATGAGCAGAGCATGAGGTTGGTTTAATTTTTTTTCTCATCGTGTGGCATCAATGATGCCAAGAAAGACGACTTTTTTTGTCCTTAATATGCAAGTCGTGACCGCTTGCACTCTCTTTTTTTATTTAAAACATTCGCCCAATACCTACAGTCATACTGTAAAAGGCACTGTCTAAGTCAATTTTAGTACGAGTAACTTAACTTTCTTAAAAGTGGTAAAGATGTCATTGTCATAATTATTATAAGTGTTGTATTAATAACATTATAAAATTGTTATCGTCTGTCTTTACTCTTTACAGACTACTACGAAACTTCTCTAAAGCTTTAGAACATAAATGCAACCTTAACTGCATCTTTAAAATAATAATATAAACTGAAAACAAGACGGACTTGAATTTAAGTTAGGACTATCGGCTTATTTTCACAAAGAAAATGAATATGTTCCAACTCGCGATGTGTTTACATTTTTTAGATCTTACAAGAAGCACATCCAAGGAGAAAAAAAACCTGATTTCGCGGCTTCTTAACTTAACTCTTGTGTTTTATTCAGGTGAGAAGGATAATAAAATAAATAAATGTTTTTCATATCTGAAACACAACAAAATGCTACGTTCTTAATGAGAAAGTAGTGTAAAGCCCACGTAGATTAATTTCCTTGTTAATACTATATAGACGGAAAGTTATTTATTTATTAATAATAATATTCTTAACATTTTTGATGAAAAAAAATGAAAAGACCTCTTTTCCTCTTTTTTACTCGTGACGCATACGCTGTGCAAATCCCTTGAGCGAGTATTCATAAACGCTCGTTTCGAGGTGGGGATCTACATTGCGATTGATCGGGAAACTACTGACTGCTTAAAGCCAGTAGCGCACCAATCAAGTTCGTGATGTAGTGCTTGCTCTACCTCCTAGTGGTTGTTCTCTGGGCAATTATGCGTATAAATTTATATATGTAAGCTAAAATTGCTAGTGCGAACGGTTTCTAGTCTAGGTAACGTGGGCTGGCACCCTGCGGTACCGAAAAATGCCCACTACTCAAACCGGCACAACGCCTCGGATAAGTAATGATCGACTAATGACGACTTTTGGCTACTGTACCCGGACTAAGATTGGTTTCTGGAATGTGAGGACGCTCCTTGACTCAGAGAGTGAAGGACCTCAAAATGCCAGATTTCTTAAACTAGAACGTGAGTTTCTTCGACATAATTTGGACATTCTGGGAGTGAGTGAAGTAAGATGGTTCGACGCGGGAGAGTACCAATCCTTAACGTGTAACACTGTGCTACTCTACTCCGGCAAACCCTCCGGCAGTCCCCGTGAATTTGGAGTTGGTCTGCTGCTAACGCCAACAGCACGGCGCGTCACGATCATAAAGTGTTACGCCCCAACGAATCCCTCGACTGAGGATGAAAGAGACAACTTCAACAATCAGCTAAGCGCTGTATTCAACGCAACGCTGAATGAAGATTTCGTCATCGTGATGGAGGACTTGAATGCCAAGGTAGACCACGACAATGAAGGACTCAAACATGTGATTGGGAAGCATGGTCTCGGCGAACGAAATGACAATGGTGAAAGATTTATTAAGTTCTGCAACACGAACCATAGCAGGCACCATGTTTGAGCATCAGACCTACCACAAGGTCAGCTGGGTGTTTACTGACAGGCAAGCATCTTCCAACCAAATCGACCATTTTGAGATCAGCCGACGTTTTAGGATATGTATTTTAGACGTCCGAAACAGACAAGGAGCCGACATGGGTATGGTACGGGATCATCACCTTATGGTAGCTACTGTCCAGTTACGAACTGCATCAGTTCAAAGAATCCGCAATATCATCCGAATGCCTAGGTATAACATCGACCGGCTAAAGATCCCCTCAGTACGCCAACAATTAAGGGATCATTCGCAACGAGTGGAAGCAATCAGCAGCTCATTGCCAACAACCATCCAGAACATTGGAAGGTTGTGAAAAATGCTTTCACATCTGGAGCGGAAAGTATTGTTGGTAGAAGCCAGGCAAGGCACAGCACGTCGCTTACCGAGGATACCTGGAGGCGGATTGAAAAATGCTTTCACATCTGGCGCGGAAAGTATTGTTGGTAGAAGCCAGGCAAGGCACAGCACGTCGCTTACCGAGGATACCTGGAGGCGGATTGAAGAGCGTAAGCTACTTAAAGCTCGTATTGTAGATACCCCATCGCCAGCAGCAGCGAGGAGTGAGCTAGAGTCCCTGTATCGAAGCAAAATGAGAGAAGAGCAGCGTAGTGTAAGACGTGACAATCGTAATTAGATTAACAACCTAGCCTTAGAAGCAGAGGAAGCAGCGAGCAGGTGCGATAGCAGAACCGTTAACAGAATCACCAAAGAGCTGACAGGTGGTCACCGCTCTAGCCAACATCCGGTGAAAGGCCTAGATGATGTCGTACTCGTTTCAGATGAAGAACAGCTCAAGCGATGGAAGCTTCTGCGTGCCGCTCCAACGACATCAGCAGAGCTTTTATATCCTCTTGTAGAGAGAGCTTGGGCGGCAGAAAGTTTCCCCGACGAGTGGAAGAAGGGAATGATTGTCAAGCTCCCTAAAAAGGGTAGTCTTATGGTGTGCGAAAACAGGAGAAGCATTTGCGTTCTTCCTGCAGTTGCAAAGGTAAAAGCCAAAGTAGTACTTGAGCGAAATAAGCAACATCTGGAAGATACACTCGATACCTAACAAGCCGGTTTCCGCACTGGATCCTCCTGTGCAGACCACATCAGCACCCTGCGGATCATTATTGAACAGTGCGTTGAATTCACCACTGCACCTGCTGTTCATCGATTTTGAGAAGGCGTTTGACACTGTCAACAGACAGTTTATCTGGCTCACCTTGCGCAGGAGAGGTATACCCGATAAACTAATAGCTATTATTAAAGCAACCTATGATGGCTTTAAATGTCATGTGCTGCATAAAGGAAAGCTGTCAGAGGAATTCGAGATCCTAAGTGGGGTACGACAAGGTTGCATTCTATCGCCGATTCTCTTTTTGTTGGTGATTAGCGATGTGCTTCGCGCAGCTTTATATACTGGAAATGGGGGAATTCGTTGGACTCTTACATCTCAACTCAAACATCTGGACTACGCTGACGACGTCTGTTTACTCTTACACAGGATTATAGAGCTGCACCAAATGACAACAAATGTGGAAAGGAAAGCAAATGTTGCAGGTTTGAAGATTAATACTGCCAAAACCAAAATCATCAACATCGGCACTAACTCAGTAACTCAAGTTAACGTAGCAGGACAACCGGTAGAGAGAGTAGAAAGTGTCTAATATCTTGGGAGTATTGTCTCGACCGAAGGTGGAACTGAAACACTGAGCATTGTCAACCGAATAGGCAAAGCCAAATCAGTGTTTGGAATATGTCCATGATATGGCGAAGCAATGCGATCAGCTTAAACACCAAGCTGCGACTGTTGCGTTGAAATGTTGAATCTGTGCTGTTGTGTGGGTGCAGCACTTGGAAGATGAAAAGATTACAAACGTTCGTAAGGGTTTTCAGGCCTAACCGTATCTCTAACGAACATTTTTACCAGAGAACGAGTCAGGAACCAAAAGACACAACCATCCAACGACGGAAGTGGCATACACGCCGGAAAGGCGACAGTGCCATAGCAAACTACGCAATGCAATGGAATCCGTTATCTCAAGATGGTTTTCCGAGAAATACATGGCGCAGAACAGTTGAGGAGGAGTCACGGCAGTTGGGGAAGAGTTGGAGAGAGCTGAAGCTCATTGCCAGAAAACGCACGCGATGGCGCGTAGGCGTTGTATAGGCCCTAGGACCCACAAGGGGATTTAGGACATAAAGAAAGAAAAGAAGAAAGACGTTTCGAGGTGGTACAACCCCTATTTGGAATCCCGCAAAAAGGCTGAACCTCGAACAAGCATATCAACCAATAAAAATGTGAATAATTTCCAAATCTGCTGAGATTGACTGACGGATTACTGTCTAAATGATCAGCTGTGAATTCAATTTACACTTTCCACGACATTTTGACTCAGGATTTGGAACCATTGAAACTATTGATAGTTCTTTCATCACAGGTGACAATTCATAGGTGTTTGAGTACAACAGTGAAACCAAAGTCAATTGTGGGTCACCTCTAACTCACCGCATCAAGTGCAGGGTGAACTATCAACTAACCACTCTACCGTGAGGTTCGAGTCGTCCGAGTGAGACAAGAAATCAGTGGAAATTGGGTGCTCCATAACGAAAATGATCCTTGCACTACACTTTCAACCACAAAATGTTCAATTAAAATTATAACGATCATTAACCTTGAGCCTTCTTCCAGTTTTCGAAATTGCAAAGACGACATTTTGGTGTCATCCAAAAGGCGTGACGGACTAATTAAAACCGTCATTACTGACGGATTGGGTTATCACTAGTAAATAAATCTTAAGTGTTTGATTTAATCATTTTTACAACTTTTGTAAAATATCTCGAACAAATGGCAAGACTAACAACATGAGGTGCCACCGCTGCCAGGACGAGAACGAAATTGCAAAGCACATGGTCATTGGCAATTTTTTTCTAAATACTTTGCAGTCAAAAGAAAATTTTTTAAACTTTCTTAATGAGAGGTAATTTTTAATCACAATCACGCCAGGTTACGGCAGTTTACTCTTTCACTTTCTACAATAGCGCTCGTAAATATGAACTAAAAATCCTTGAAGGGACAAAAATATGGATGGGGATGTTGGCGCAACAACGGAGCGGCGGACAACAACAGCTACAAAAAGGCAGTGAAACAGGTTCCAATATCATACAAAGCACCTCGATCAGCAAAAACGATGATCGCAGCATTTTCGTTGTGCCCAGTGTGTTGTTCCTATGCTTGAGTACGAGTATACGCGTTGTATATACTATATAGCATACCTGATAAGATACCATTTTTGATGGTCGAACGCGTAGACTATGCACGTCTTTACCTTGCAGTATACAGATTGGTCGTTCGGTGGAGCCCAGAGTGGCGTGCTGCCCAGCGGATACCACGATTTTACGTTTTTACGGCGGTTGACTGACCGCGTCAGTTCGCTTGCCGGATTTTTTCTGTGCAAAATACGGATTTTTGATTTGCTTTGTCGCGAATGTGCAACGCAGCATTTCTTTCTTCATGATTCATGAATGAAATCGTATTTAAGTTGTTTTTTTAGTATTTTGCAAGCTGCAATTGGCATCCGGTTGCATTTAAAATTGCACATCGCTTTGGAACTCTCGCTGTGAAATTAAAGCAATAAATACATCCAACAACTACTAGACGCACAACGGCTCCAACCAAAGCAAAATTTCAATTGCAGTATAAAACTTGATTAGCTGCTTTTATTTGAGGAAGCATAGTGCACTCTGTTAAATGGAAAGCAGGCTCTAGGTTTTCGATTTAAATTCTTCTTTGGTACATTGATGATTGCCCTAGTTTGTTTATAAGTAGTTATGACCTCTTTTCTGGTTGGTGTAATTAAACTTTGAATAATATACATATAAAGAAATATAAAGCATTTGAAGCTTGAAACTAGGTCGAATGTAAGTAGCTATTTAACATGCTTAAATGCTTACCACTTTCAGTTTACTAGTTCCCTTTTCCATGAATTCCATTCAATTTTTACCTAAAAGGAAAAGAGAAATCAAATATATTAAATATGTAATTCATAAAGAAAACTTCTATTTTGAGAAAAAAAAAACAAAAAAAAATCGGTAGAGGGCTATCGGACATCAAAAAGTCGAAATATTAGAGGACTTTTCATTGAGTGTTTTAAAACAACTTTTGAAGACAATGGTGCTGTGTTACTTACCTAAATTGGAGCGTTCAGCGACGACGACTCAACGCAACGCTGCAGTGCTATACCGAAAGAGCACATAGGATCATTTAATTCATTCTGAGTAAGTATAGGTATACCGCCAAAAACAAACAACTATTAATTGTAGTGTTTCTTTCAAATTGTATTATGTGCCTAACTTCAGTCCAGAACACGATGAAAAAGTGAATCCACTTTTTTACTGAACACAAAATATCTTGAATCAAAATGAGCGATTTGCTGTTAAACATAAAAGGTTCAGGATTTTGAAATTTTTTTGCTTTGATTGAATTCCATCACACTATTGAACGAAGAAGCAAAATACAATGACAATGGGGACAAGATGAATCACTGCTGTTAAATTAAAAATTAAATTAAATTAAAATATAAATTTTTGTCCATAAAATACCAAATAATAATGCTCTCACAATAAAAAACTTAATACTTAAGACTTACAGGATCATATGGATTTCGGTTTTGACAAAAAAAAATTTTCGCTCGTTATGTTGGAAATCCATACAATCCTGTAAGTCTTAGGTATTAAGATTTTCATTGTGATAGCACGGTAATCAATAAACAAAACAAACAAATTTTTAACAGACAGATGTTCAGAATATAAAAAGAACCGGTTCAAAATGTGATAGTTTTGAGAAACAGCCGGATAAATGGAATTTATTAGTTCTGCTGCAGATTTCAAAAATCGATGTCAATTTAATAACACGATAAAACACGGCTACTAATCTACCTTTTCCAATTTGAATTAGGGGGCGACAATGTCCTCACCCCCAAACTCGTCGCCAAATGGTCGCCGAGTACTATTCTAAACACCACTATTCATCTCAGCGACCCCGAAAACTATGGGATCGACACTAATATCGGTCACCCTCTCCCCTCCGGGGAGACAACTCACCCATAGGAGTGTCCAACCAACATTATTCATCTCTGTGACCCCGAGAACTATTGAATGGACACTAATATCGGTCATACCCATCAGGTATCGACACCAACCCCCTAGAGCTGTCTTACCATCACCATTCAACTCAGCAACCCCGAAAAACATAGAATCGACACTAATATCGGTCAGCCATAGGAGCATACTAGCACTATTCGTCTCGGCGATACCGAAAACGGTGGGTCCAACACTAATATAAATATAAATAAGTATCAAATCTAAAATATATCGGGAGGCTCTTGCTAAGAAGTTCCATGATCAAGGCTACATACCAACAAAAAACCAAATGGGGTGGGGAGGGCAAGACCGGGTATTTCAGCTAGTAAATAATAAAATTTGGTAAATTTAAAAAAAAAAACAAAATAAAACTAAAAATATAGAAAAAAATGGAGGTGTGGGCACAACACGACTTTCTTTTACGGACGGGACCGGAAATTTTTTATTTTTATTTTTTTTTATTTTTTGTTTTTGTTTTTTGTTTAAATTTCTTTTGCACTTAACAGATTTCTCCTAAGTGCTATACTTTTTGAGTTATTTGCAAAAACTTGAAAAACTGTCTAAGTAAACTGGTAATTCCGGCTGTTAGCCTTCTGGATTGTAGAGTGGACACAGACAGACATACAGACATACAAACAGACAGACAGAGATATTTTTATTTTCGCTTTTTCTGACTCAGGAGATACGGTAACGGGTAAATCTGCAAAAATCCTGAGTTCGAACATTTTCATGATTACTATACTTCCTTTATGTAAAGAAAGTAAAATTAGTCAAAATAAACATAGTGTATGTTTTTAAATTCTCTACAATAACTTCGCGTCGGCATGTATCCATCTGTCGGTGGCTGGTGGAATCTTATGATAAATTTTTAACACACTTCCTAAAGCCCGATTCCATTCAAACTTTGCACACCGAAGACAAAACTTTCTATTTTATTTTGGAAGTGATCGGGTCTAGGGTCAGCGGGCTCCCATATAATTTGTTTTAAAAAATGTACCCGATTTTATTCAAATTTTGCACACATGTGTATATTTGATTAGAGAATTTACATGAAAATTTTTATTTTTTTTCTTATTTTCTATTTTATTATGCGTAAAAGTGAACAAGGTGTCAAATATGAATTTATTGTCAGCTATGGGCGCTCTCAAGAATGGCGTTCTCATTCTTCGACATTGTTAAAATACTTTGGGAAGGAAGAGGCAGCAGATAGCACACCAAATTTATTTGGAATGAGATCTTCACTACAAGTTGAGCTTAAAAACGGTTTAACTTTGATGAGAACGACAAACATCTGGTTGCCACTTTTCTTGACCCTCGTTTCAAAACTAGTTTCCTGGGAGTAGTTCCAACGGAAAGGGCACACCAAAAAATTATTTTGGAATCCCTGCAAATTAGTTAGTTCTACTTTGTAAAAAACGAAACAGAAAAAAATTATGATACACGACAGTTTCTGGGAATGTTTTGCAGGAAGTCGCTACAGACAATGTTCAATATAATGAGGATGTGGAAAAAAGTGACATTCAAAATGAAATCGACCTTTATTTAAAAACTGTTTGCCAAGATCGGAGGGCAGACCCTAACAAGTAGTGGTCAGCAAACGCCAAACAGTATACAAGTCTGACAACATTCGCAAAGATGTATTTATCGTCTTCTGGCACTAGTGTATATAGTGAGAAGCTGTTTTCGAAAGCTGGCATTTCATTCACAACAATTTACCGTTGATAGATTTTAAGTATTAAAATAAAAATTTTTATGAATATAATGGATATATTTTCGAGTAACATATGCGTATTTTTGTTCATAAATTGATATTCGGTATTCGGACGAATATTGGGTACTATTCGGCCGAATACCGAGTATTAAAATAAGTGGCCGAATACCGAATATCAGCCGAATATTCGATGCATCTCTAGTAAAAAGAGAAAAGAAAATTTTACCCCGGTGCAAAAATAAATTACACTGAGTGCAAATTTTTTGTTCAATGCAGTATTTTTGCGCTTAATGCTTAATTTAAAGCCGGATCCGATCGGCGAATTGAGAACTCTGTGACAAGTTACTCTCGTTTACTCTCAGAACATTTGTCACCTATTAGCGAGAGGTGGGACACCGTGAAAAATACTTTTGGTGGTACTGGGATTCACACAACGAACCTCCAGCTCAGTAGCCGTGCGCATTTCCACTGAGCCACGGCGCCTACTTTTTCGGTAAAAAGAAGGCTATAAATTATATAACAAATGAACTTATGAATGTGAAATTTCGGCGGAAGGGATTTTAACAGTCAAGACAAAAATTTTGTGGTTTTTGGCGTTCCCGAACTTTTGATGAGATTTTTATGTCAACGTACTCTTTTGCTATTTTTACTACTAAAATTAAGGGAACAGATCTATTGGTACAATGAAGTAGTATTAAATCGATTACATTTTTGACAAAATGTCAGATTTCTAATCCTATGTAGAAAGTTATACAACATCGTGGTTTACAACTTGTTACAAAATTAAAAGAGATCAGTGGCTTAAAACGTTTGTTATGTTGTACATATAACATGTTACACTGTTCCCACAGTAGCTAAGAATCTTATAAAAAAAAAGTTTTATAAACTTGTTACATAGTGGAAATACGGCTTTAGCTATATTAAGAGTGACAATTATGCTTACTTACACCAATGTAATGAATAGAATTGTTCCACTTTCTTTAAAAGTGACTTAAAAACTATAAATAAATGTCAGTTTATTGCGAGCCTGAAGGACGAAGCTAATAATCAAAGCAAATGAATTTTTTTTTAGCGTGCGGGTGTTTGTTTGTACACTCGTATATCTCGACTTCTTCTAATAAAAATTGGATGGAACTTGTTTGAAAATGATTGTTTAGTGCTCGACTTGTGATGACGTAATTTTAAGATTTTTTTTATTCATAGGAGTAAAAATGAGAAGCTAGACTTTACTATATTTCATTTTTATTTTATGTTATACCAATTAACAGGTTTATATATAAATTCTGTAATTAAATTTCTCGACTTCTATGCAGTTGCCGAACACACACACATTACACACAAACTCATACTCATCATTAGAAAGAATTACACAAACACACTAATATTAAATATTTTTAGTCTGCAGTGCATTAAATTCAGGCGCCAAGTGCGCGGTTCGCTGACGTTTTTGTTTTCGCGTTAATTGTAAATAGGAGAAAGGGACAACAAATTGAAAGAAAAGCGGGCACATGTTAATAATTTGTACGTTCCATGCCGTCTGCACGAGATACATAATATCTAATTACGCTGCATTTTTTGTTTACATTGCATACTCGTAAAAACATTTTTTGTAGACATAACATTGCGCATATGTAGGTAAATTAATTATGGCAGGTTTTGTGCTATTGTACAACAATATGAGTTATGGATGAGCACAACAAGGCATTTGTAGTTTTTCGGTTGTTTTGACATCCAGCAGTTTTTCAAAAGATCTTGAGCACTGGAATGAGACGACATGTTCAAAAGTTTTGAATTAAATATGTATATCAAAGATATTTGACGAAACTTTTGCCGGCGGCGGGGACGTTGGTGCTTATTTTCAAAATTGCAGCTTTATATTTTTGGGAGTGCATTTGTATGGCAGGTAACAGTTAAAATTGACGTCCATTCTAGCCAGATAACACCCGAAGGAAGATGTGTTGAGTTATTCGCTGAATTTAATAACCTAACTCAGCTTGTAAATGAGCCTACACGAATACCTGACATTGCAAATCATTCCGCAAACACCCTTACCTCTCGTCCCGATAAATACTCCATCAATGTATTATCGACTCTAGGCTCGTCAGACCATTGTGTAGTATCAGCTAATTTCTCGTTAACAAACCACGTAGTTAGAGAAAAAACTCCCAAAAAAACAGTATGGCAATACGAGAAAGCCAATTGGGACGGCCTTAACAACTTCTTTGGGAGAATTAACTGGTCGCTATTGTTTCGCGATAGCAACGTGGAGGCCGCCGCTGATGCAATCAGAGACATCATTCTTATTGGTATGAAAAAGTTTATCCCTTTCAGCAATAAGTCTATCAAACCCAAGGAAGATGGATGGTGAGACTCAAGCTGTAAAGAGGCTTCTAGGATTAGAGAGGTATGCTTTCTGTTTTACCAAGCAAAACATACCGAACAAATTTTAAACGAGGCAGAAATAATTGCAGTGCCCATCTTAGGCGAGTGAAATTCGCCTACGAGTAAAAAGTTTTGGTCTTTCGTGAAAAAATGAAAAAAAAAAAAAATACATCCTCGTCGTCGATTACAACGCTCATTTATAATGGCATTCCAGTTGTCAGCTCTAAAGACAAGGCCAATCTGTTTGCTGCGTATTTCGCAGCTAGCTCCACGCTTCAACATTGTTCATTGCTGCCTTGTGCACCTCAGAGTATTAAACTCTCTATGGGACAGAGTTTTAAACGATCTCAACACTCACAAAACCGCTGGGCCAGATGGTATTTCCCCATTAGTTCTGAAGAGGTGTTCTTCCAAGCTGGCATTACCATTGCGTAAGCTTTTCCATATATCCTATTCTTCTGTAAAAACAGCCTTTGTCCAGCCCATACCCAAAAAAGGCGAGCCGTCGTCTACTTCTTCGTACCGACCCATAGCACTTACATCCATTCTTTTCAAGGTCATGGAAACGCTGATCAATTTTCAGCTCGAGAAATATCTTAAAACCATCGAAATCCTTAGTGACAGGCAGTATGGATTTCCTGGGCAACATTCTACTGGTGATTTGATGGTATATGTCACCGAACAGTGAAAGACGTCTTTGCATCAATTTGGAGAAAGCAAAGCTGTTGCACTCGATATTTCTTAGGCATTTGATAGAGTTTGGCATCAAGTTCTTTTGTCCAAAATGCGTGCTTATGGAGTCGATATAAGCTGCTTCACTGGATTAGAAGCTATCTTTTGAACCGCGCAATTCAAGTTTTATTGGATGGTTTCAAGTCTAAAGTTCATTTCTTAAATGCTGGCGTTCCCCAGGGCTCTGTTTTGTCCCCGACACTCTTCCTCAACTTTATTTATGATCTCTTATCTGTGACTTCTAATCCAATTCACTCTTTTGTTGACGACAGCACTCTCAGCTTCTCATATAAGTTTGAGGAACGTCCCTTCACTTCTCATGTTGAACTCAAACAACTACGTATGTTAAGTACGTTAAATTCTGACCTAGACAGCATAATACAATGGGGAGAAAACAATCGAGTAGAATTTAACGCTTCCAAAATGCTGTGAAATGTTTAGGCTTTCTAGCCCGGTGCAAGAACTATTTCACTCCCTCTGATCTGGCTACTATATACATATATTATTCGCCCAAAACTTGAGTTCAATTGCCATATCTGGTATGGTGCGCCTAAGACTACTTTGCATCAGCTAGATACGCGATAAAACTTATCGGTGACGAAAATATAGCTAAATCAATAGATTCGCTTGAACACCGTAGGAACGTTTCCTATGCTTGTCACTGTTTTATCGCTTCTTCTACCAGCGGCGCTCAAGAGAAATAGCCAGCTGCATGCCACCTCTCCTTGAATTCAACCGCAATACTCGTGGTGCTCTTAATGCTCATCAATTTATCATCAAGCCCATCTTCGGACGTACAGTTAAATTCAGGGATTCGTTCTTCAGACGTACAACACGTTGTAGAATGTTCTGCCAAGCTTTGTCTTCCCACATCACTATGATCCACAGGCATTCAAAAGACAAACTCATAGACATCTCCTCTTTTCTCGTCCTTTTCCTCAACGCCCACGTGCGTGCGAATTATAAAAAAAATTAGCTCTATAAGCTCGAATAAGACCCAAAATGAAGGAATTTTTTAAACTCTCTATATTAACTTCACTTGCCCGTGGCTGGCCGGCCGGTGGTGGGCATAATCTTGTAATCAATTTTTAACACACTTCCTAAAGTCCGATTTTATTCAAACGTTGCACACATGAGTATTTCTCATGACAATACTTTCTATTAAATTTGGGGCACCTCGGGCCTCGGGGTCGGGGGGCTGGGGGCTCTCTAATAAAAATTTAAAAAATTTACCCGATTTTATTCAAACTGCACATTGGGTATTCCCGATTAGAGAATTTTCACGAAAAATTTTAAGTTTTATGGGTTGTTTTATTATATTTGTATTATTTGATAACAACTCGACTTGTGATGACGTAACTTTGGGATGTTTTTTATTCATAGGAGTAATTTTAGTATAAACAAATAAATATAAAAAAAACTTCGTTTTTTCGGTACAAACAAATATACATCAAAACACCACACAGTCGTTTATTATTTGGTAATAATCGCCAACATATCTGTTTTTGAGGTCGGCGGGCCTATTTCAAAGTATTTTTTTTCCACGCGCCACACGTCGCACGCGGGATATCCAAATTGGCCTCTGACATTGCGCTGCTCACAAAATTTCAGCACTGTAGGTCGTGCGAAGGGGGTTAAAAAAGACCTCAAAAAGTCAAGTTAAATAAAAGTTTTTAAAACAACCCAACCTAATTTGGAAATTCTCTAATCGGAGATACGTATGTGTGCAAAGTTTGAAAAAATTGACCCGATCACTTTCAATGTTTTTCATTTAAAGAAAATTGCTTTAATTTTAAAAAAAAATATGGGAGCCTCTCGGCACTGGGGTCCGATTACATCTAAATTTTTATAAAAAGTGTTGGCACCGGAAATAAACATGTGTGCAAAGTTTCAACAAATTCGGGCTTTGGGAAGTGGGTTAATAATATTTTTAAATTTTTTTTAAGATTGCAATAAGTCTCGTCACGACTTTTCTATTCGAGTTGAAGAAGGCATGTAGCCAAGCGTTATAAGGCCCACGGGAACGACCACGGCCCACGACCTTCGAGCTTCGAGCTTCGTGCTCGTCACGATGTCGACATAACAGTTACGCTCGTAGATCTCATCATTATAGAGCCTCCAATATACTTCTTCTTCACTCGCGGAGGCGTTTCCGTGGAGGACATTTTAACGATGCTGTGTGCCAGAGTAAATAGCAACGATGGTACATTAACCCGAAGTACATTTTTTTTGAAATCTTAAAAAAACTATTTTATTTAAAAAACAAAATGGGGCGCTCTTAATGAAAAACTCATAAGAACGATGTAAGCATCGTTACAAAACATAAAAAGGTATGTGCTATGCTAATGGACCTTCATATTCAACCTTTACCACCGTTTTCTTTACTGCCGCAGATGACCCAACAAAACTAGCACAATTATTTCTAACGATTACAACTTTGTTTGTTCGATAAGTTAATGTTCCTGAACGTAATTGTCATTGTCGGCATCACCCATCGAAAAAGCTGTTTGAACTCTGTCGGTCTCTCAATATACGATAATGAAATGCTAAACAGAAAGGTGATACGTGAGGAATAAACATAATGAATATTCCATAGCACATCACTGATCAACGACAGTCGGTATGTCAGTCATCGGATGAATTCATTAACCGTGTCATGGTCGTTTAGGCCATCAGCAGTTCATGCTTCTTAGCTGGTTGTTTTTTTTTTTTCAAAGGGTATTTTCTCTCCTTCGCTCGTGACGGAAACTTGTTTGAATTGTATTGAGGGTTGGTTTCGAGTAGAAAAGTGTACGGTACTCGAACAGGTACGACTTTTATCGTTCCAAATCTTCTGGCAGCAACACCATTTTAATAAATAAAAATTTATTCATCACTTATTGCTACCGCAGTTTTTGTTTAGACTGTCAGGTAGGTCATTAGTTAAAGGTCTCACTCTTTTTGTGTTCGGTAGGTTTATTCACCTTCTACATGTTCATATGCATCTGTTTGAATAGTGAGCTGAAATGATTCTAGCTTTTCACGTGGACGGTTGAAAATGGATATCCAAACAACACTCAAATGAAAATAACGTAACACAAATTCGTCAGAAAAAACGAATTATTTTGACTATTTGGCTATCATTTCTTGGGAAACACCGTAAAAACATTTAATGAAACAAATCTGCACCACAAATTTAATATTAAGAGGTACTCACTCATGTATTAGAAATCACTGCATCTACAATATAATTATAATACACAAAATCAATGATCATCATCATAATCTTAATGACTAGAACGACGCTGCGTCATGATACTTCATGCATGACATTCTAATGTTTTCAAACAGTTGAAGCTTGAATTAAGAGTTTGAGCGAAGAACAGAATCGCACTTTCTTCGTTTTAACATTTTTAAATACATACTACGCCGCATATCAATTTCGACTAAAGTCGTTTCGATTTTTATGGTCCAAAAAACGCGGTAAGCAAAGGCGTAAAACCCCACACAAGGCACAAGGTGATTCCAATGCTAGCAGAGCAGTATGGCTTTCACTACATGTTGCAAAGTTTCGTCCTTGCATTCTTTTCGAGACAGCCCATGTTACCAACTTGTAAAATAGCAAATAATTTAATATCCTTTTCTGAACATTAATAAGAAAGGATATGTATACAGTTCCATCAACATCATCAAAAATGAGAGAACTCATTCCAAAACCTTATGGAAAATATTTTCATGCCTACCCTTATGTCCATCAAGTCAGACCTTATTCATTCGAAGTCGATATATAGCTTTCACGTTCAACCGCATACATCTAAATAACTAGATACAGGGGTGGCAGGTATAGCAGTTTATTGACATTATCTGCCGCGGTAAAGCGCATTGCGCTCGTTATTCCCAAGCAGACGTTTCTATGCAGTGTGTTTTAGTGTCCTCTTAATAATAATAATATTCGGCGCGCATACCATTGCAGTCCAAGGCCTAGCTTCTCGCGACTATTTATGAATTTATTTTTGTATATTTGTATACTTGTGCCTAACTAGCTCTGAAACGCCTTGACCAATTTCAACCAAACTTGGTGTACATATTATTTACTATGTGGAATCAAACATAGGGGGTGGGGGGTAGAAGGTTTTTGGTTGGAGGAGGCGTGGCAGGCGATTTTATGGTCTGACCCACCGTTTTCGGTATCACTGAGACGAATAGTGCTGGTAGTACACTCCTATGGGTGGTGGGTGACCGATATTAGTGTTGATTCTATGGTTTTCGGGGTCGCAGAGTTGAATGGTGATAGTAAGACAGCTCTAGCGGGATGGTGTCGATTACTGTGGGGGGGGGTTACCGACATTAGTGTCGATTCTATGGATTTCGGGGTCGCTGAGTTGAATGGTGATGGTAAGACAGCTCTAGCGGGATGGTGTCGATTACTGTGGGGGGGGGGTTATCGATTCTATAGTTTTCGTTGTCGCTGCGGTGAATAGTGATGGTAAGACACCTCTACGGCTAGGGGTTCGATGAAGAGGGGGTGGGGTGTCGATATTACTGTCGATCCCATAGTTTTCAGGATCGCTGAGATAAATAGTTATAGTAATACACCTCTTTGCGGATGGGGTCAGGGGGGGACTGTTTGGAGGCGATATTAGCGTCAAATTTTACACCCGTGCAACGCCGGGCACTCAACTAGTTATATATAAATAAAACAACCCATACAAATTAAAATTGTTCGTGTAAATTCTCTAATGTGTTACATGTGTTCTCCCAAAATCAACTGGGACCTTTTCCTATGTAAAATAATGTTAAAGTGTTGTATATCGGAGAAACACACGTATATAAAATTTAAAGAAAATCGACTAAATTTTTTACAAAATTTGTATGGGGCCAGGTGCCGATCACTCCAAAAATTTTACAAAAAGTGTTGTTCATCGGAGATACAAAGGTGTTTAAAATTTGAAGAAAATCGGGTTAATTTTTAAAAAGTTTATATAGGCACCCCATGCGTAAAAAATTTGAAGAAAATCAGGTTAGTTTTTTATTATTTTAATTATTTGTATGGGAGCTCCCCAACATTTATTTTAATAAAAAGTGTTGTCATGGGAAATACACATGTGTGCAAAGTTTTGATAAAATCGGGTATTAGGAAGTGGGTTAAATACTGATCACAAGATTTGGTGTGTTCGTCAGCCAGCCAGCCAGCCACGGGCAATAAAATCGGGCTTTGAGAATTTGGTTAAAAATTGATCACAAGATCTGACCATCCAGCCAGCCATTCTCTAATATTCTTCTAATTCTCTGATAACCAAAAGTATACTGAATTCCACTATGAATGCTGAAATACATAAAATCATACGAAGCACTGCAACCCAACAACAAAACAACCCCAATCGTAAAGCAAGCAGCGCTGCCCACAGCTCACAGCGCACATCGCACAACGCACACAGAACACAGTCATTATAGTATGAAATGATCTGATGCCGGGGAACAAAATTTGTATGGGAGCCCCCCGACCCCGCGGCCCAATTACAATCAAATTTTAATAAAAAGTGTTATCACCGGAAATATACATGTGTGCATGTATATAACGGGTGTTTTTTTAGGAGGTTTGTTTTTCCGATAGATGTCGTTTTATTTTATGACAGTTGTTTTGACAGCTCAAAGTGGCATTTCTACTCAGTATTGTTTGGCAAATCATTATGAAAAAAAAAAAAAAAAAAAAAAAAAAAAATGACATTTGTGAAAAATAGTCGTGGTAGCCATATGCCAGAAATTGTGTTTAAATGTTAAATGCCAAAAAATTATCTACCAAATAAAAAAAAATTTTGGTCATTTCATAATTTTATATGTGTTTTATTCAAAAAAAAATCGGCAACCTCTTAAAAAAACACCCGTTAGATATAACGTGTGTTAAAAATGTATCACAAGAGTCTGCCCACCACCCAGCCAGCCAGCCAGCCAGCCACGGGCACGCGATGTTAATATAGAAAATTTAAAAAAGTGAACCATTTTCGGATTCAGTAAAGGTAATCTGAGCTTTTGATATTCTCGGCTCCAGTGGGTCGACTCCCGATCTGTAAAGCTGTGAAGCTAGTTGTCTAATAATATAAAAAAACGTCAACATTTTTCCATTTATTTTGCGAAGCACCATAAAATGAATGTGAAGCTTGCAATATGAATAACAGCATTTTTAATTCAGCACTTTTTCAAAACATGCTGCCTAAGCGAATTATCATAATGAGATCGGGAATCGCAAATGATGCGTTCGTGAAGTGTAAAGTGAAAAATTGCTATGAAAACTAATATTTTATTTTATTTATCACTTAACAGCTTCCCTATAAGCTTGTATGTGTGACCAACTTGCTTAAGCAAAAAATGGACAACAAAGCACCACAGAAGGGGCTAAAGGAGTCAACCTTGTGGGCTTCGACTCCACCTTAGTCACTTCGATCGTTACTTCATCGTCCATATTCTCACCCGTCTGAAGGAGTCATTGGGAGAACATGTAGTCTATTAACACTATGTTTCAGTATTATTGAGTGTAAACCATCTGGATCGGAGTTTTAAACCCATTAGGGACATAGAAAATACAAATCATATACGGTGACGTTTCTGCAATCCGGAGTCAAGTTGACGCTATTAATCTCCGAAGTTTTTTGAAGTTCACTGTTCCACCAGGGAACAGTTTTTGCCTTATACTATTTTCTAGCTAGACAGGTCTCAGCAAAGCTATCCATCAACAGAAAGGCATACTACAAAATGATAAAGTGGAAATTAACTAAGAGAATACTAAAGGAATCTATTAGAACATCGACGAGTATGTTAAGATTAATTCATAATTATATCACTAACAACACTGCAGAGTCCGACAGATGCTGAGGCAAATAACTTTGAACAAACAGGCAATATCTTTTCGCCACGTTTGTATAAATAGATCACTAAAATTGTGTTATCCAAAGCATTGCAATTGTTGAATACTTGCCATTCAATAGGGAAATGATCGTATAATTAATTAAAACATGAGCAATATATATACATATCTGGTTCACTGAAGCTGAACAATTCTGAATACAGTTGCTTATTATAAAACAGCGGTATACGAGTACGTAAAACGTCAATATAAATGAATGATCACAGAAGAAAAAGACGTACTTTTGCAACAAAAAAATGAACAGACATAGTAATATTCTCTAGTCGTTGCAGTCAAAGCCAAGGCTGACGTCAATCTAGGGAAAATACTCTATACAAAAATATTAAATCACTGTGTCAACTATAGATCTGATCAAATGAAAAGTTATAAACACTTCAACGTCATTATCATATTTGCCTTTCCTCTACAGCCCTGATCCGGATCTGGCCTTCCGCATTAAATCTCTTTACCGATATCGATTTCAAGCGGATGTCATTCAGTTTAGCATAAAGTTAGAGTCAGGTAAAAAGTCAAAAGTATTAATTATTATTGGTAACATTATTTTAAAGAGGCTTAGTCAAGTAAGAAAACTCTTAAGTCTAGACTCTAGAGAAACTTTTGTGCGAGCCATTTAATAAGGGTTTATAATAGTTTAATTTCTTTAACGCGCGTTTCATTTGATTACTCCAAAGCCGTCTTTAAAAGCGAGAAACACAAGAAAAATTTCAAAGTTTTTGTGGTAAACCAAAACCAAAAAGTAGGCAGTGTCGGAAACTGCCCTAGTTAATTTCATGAAATCGTCAATAGTCGTCAATTAGGCATGTTCTCACATAATCTTTCAATCGACGAGCAAATTAATATGTATTACGGGCGCCATCCAGGTAAAATGTTCATTAAGGCTCTAAGTATTGGTGCTTCATGTCACATGCTCATGCACAAACAAATAAATAAGGATGCCAATGACGGCATTGGAAATAACGTTGTATTGCAGTTGCAATCAGATCTGGACACTTCAGATAATCATACTGTCACATTCGACAAGGCCATGACTGATGTGCCGGCTGAATACACATCTGCAACATCCGAAACCATGCGAGACTATCGTACCAACCGTGCTCCTCTTATAAATTCAGAAACTGCCGCGCGTTAGATCCGATTTTAGATTTGAAAAATTAAATACTCGTAGCTTAGTGGCTGTGCGCTCGAATGATAATTCGGTATTTATTCAATCGTTCAATTGATTCACTGTATTGATTCCTTTAATGCTCAATTTAAGGTTGTCACTCTTATGTCAAATTTTTTGATACATGCGCTATTGTGTCGTACCAAAGGCTATGATTAGAGACTGCAAGATCAGCCAATAATCAAATACACCCGGCGTTGCATGGGTGTAACATTTAAACTAATATCGCCCCCACATCTCTTCCTTTGATCCCCACCCCGTAGAGGTGATTTACCATACCCCTCACCAACCCCCCATAGAGGTGCCTTGTAATCACTAATCACTTATATCCAAAGTTAGTTAGGTACAAACAAACATAACTTATCTATCATATATACAGGGTGTATCCGTTAAGGTGGCAAATACTTAAAGGGATGATTCCTTGGTTAATTTCGTGAAAAAAATCGTATGGGAGTGGTGGTCTATTTTCAACCCCTGCGGTGTAGGAAGCGTTTTAATGCGAAGAGACGTACTTTTGACCTTACATTACTTTACACTCTGTAAGTCTTGAACGCTTCCAGATACAAGTTCACTGTTGGTCATTTTTGAAAGAAAATTAAATTTTTAAGATCAAATAATTTACATTTTTTTAAAATTCTTGCAAACGTTGCCGATATATACGTCGTCAAAATACAAATTTTTTCCTTTTTTAACATTTTTTTTTTCAAAAGCGAATATTTCGAAACTTGCTCTCGGATATTTTTTTTTTGACAAATGCAATATTAAAGCCTATTCAATTTTCTACAAATCCATCTCACAATATTTATAAATTCGGTCAACAGGAGCAGGGTTAAAAATGAAAGTTTGTAAAATGAACGAAAAAGTACTTTTGACCTTACATGACTTCACACCCTATAACTCTTGAACAGATTTCACAGCAATTGTTTTTAAATTTTTCAATTTTTCAAATGCATGGCTTTGAACAGCCAAAAAGGAAAAAAACAAAAAAAAACAACCCATAAAATTTAAAACTGTTCATGTAAATGCTCCAATAACCAAAAGTATACTGAATTCCACTATAAATACTGAAAAATAAAAACACATGCGAAGCACTGCAACCCAAGATCAATACAACCCTAATCGTAAAGCAAAGCAGCGCTGGCCACAGCGCACCAGCGCATACGTTACACATTCATTATAGTATGACGTGATCTTATACCGCTATATGGCAAAAAAAATTGTATGCGAGCCCCGAAATTTAACAGAAAGTGTTGTCATCGGAAATACACATGTGTGCAAAGTTTAAATAAAATCGGGCTTTAGGAAGTGGGTTAAAATTGATCACAAGATTCCACCAGCCAGCCCAAAAAAAACATCTTTCTTATATCTTATGAAAAAATAATAACTGATATATCTTATGTCGGTGTTAACGATGGGAAAACAAAGTATTTGCTGTCATTAAGAAGTAATACTTTACCACCCCGATGTATTGGTCAGAACTCCACAACGTATTGGTCAGAACGCCACAATGTATTGATCATCAGAACGCTACAATCATCATCATCACATTTGGCTCTGCAACTGGGGTGAGGTTCTGGTCTCCCGTAAAAAATCTCTACACCGTAATCAGTTTGGCACGCTACAATAGACAGCAATAACATTGAGATTGTTAAGCACGTTGTCAACCTGGGCTCTTCTATAACATCTAATAATAACACAACTACAGAAATCAAACAAAGAATCAATCTTAAGAATCGCCGTTTCTTTGGGCTAATTAGACACTGTATAGAAACTTAATCATTCCAGTAATGATCAATGCCGTTGAAGGATGGACTCTATCGAATGCGGATGAATTTATTTCGATTTTTGATCCCTTTTGCGTTAGCGGGGTTCGGAAAGAAAGATTCAATGACAAATCTACGTACTTGACGTTTAAGATGGCTAGGATATGTAGAAAAGATCGACATCAACTGTCCAGTCGACAGAGTTGATTCCCAGGTTTGGCAGCTTGTCAGAAGGTAATTTCCTAGATGTGTTTGAATACAAAATTGTTAACATGAACTAAAGAGACTCTAATAAAAAAACAACCCATAAAAATTAAAATTGTTCATGTAAATTTTCAGGTTGGGTACGTAATCCCGCATACCAAAATACCATATACGAAAACACCGGATCCCGCATTATTAGTTTTCGAGAAACGCGTTTTAAAACGAAAAACTATCATATCACATTGCTTTGCTGGTTTTGGTACTTACGGGATTATATAAATTTACGAGATTGTGGCATACGGGATTTTGGGATGCAGGATACTAAGCCACTCTCTAAATTCTTTAATCGGTGATAAACATGTGTGCAAAATATTAATGAAATCGTGTTTATTTTAAAAAATCCTTGGGACCCGATCACTTCCAAATTTTTACAAAGTGTTTCAACCGATGATACAAAAAATTTTTTTTAAGAAAATCGAGTTCTTTTTTTAGAAAATTATATAGGAGCCCCTCGACCTTGGGGCCCGATTACTTCCAAACTTTAATAGAAAGTTTCAATAAAATCAGGCTTTCGGAACTGGTTTAAAAATTGATCCCAAGATTTGGCCAGCCAGCCACAAACACGAAAAGTTAATACAGAGAATTTATAGATAGAACCGAAACACGAAACTACTTATTACGAATAATTATTATAATCAGCTAATTTAGAAGGATGCCCGTACTTATTGTAAGAGGTTTTGCAATTTCTACTCTTACTAGAGAATTTCTGTCAATACCGCAAGCAAGCAACTTTTGTAAGATTTTATAAAATGTAGGAAGGAAAGGACTCAAAGTAGTAGCAGAAACACACAAAGGATGCATCGAACCACAATCAGTAGTTTAACACAACCAGTGGTTTAACACAACTACCATTTAATTTACTGTTTACACTTTACATTTTTTTAATAGCTGGCTGAAAAGAAGCAGAAAGAAGCTACAAGGTCATTAGCTTTGTATTTAATGAGATAAATTTACATGAGTGCTATTTAACAACTACAATTATTAATAGCAAAGAAATAAAAACGCTTAACAAGATGTATACAGTTCCTGTTCCAAATGGATTCATTATGTTGACACAGAAGAAATTTCTCAACTAAGCCTAAGCAACTTCATTATAACGCTGGAAATTGTATCTGAAAAAGTTGATTTCGATACGAAGATTTTCAAAGATACATTTCTCAATACTTTAATGATATTACAAGTATAAGGCTATTTTATATTTTTATTTTCTAAACTGTACTAAACCTAAATTTCGAGCTGTGGAAAAGCATCTTGAAAAACAGATGGGTTTTCGCGTTTAATGATTTATTCAACCTGATTTCGGAAAGACTTTTTGGTTGCCTTAATACTTTCTTTTACATAATAAAAGGAAGTATAGTAATCATGAAAATTTATCCAGTAAAAGCGAAAAAAAATCTCTGTGTCCGCTCTACAGCCCAGACGGCTAAATTGATGAGATGAAAATTCATATTTAAGCGTTTTACATAAATTTGGAGATTACAGTTGATTTTGGCGGAAATCGGCCAACCTGAAGTGACAGTTTACTTGGACAGTTATTCGGGTTTTTAAAAATATCTCAAAAAGTATAGCACTTATGAGAAATCTCTACAAAAAAAACACAAAAGAAATTAAAAAAAAAATGTAATATACTTTTACTGAAGATTCCGGTCCCGTCCGTAAAAGAAAGTCGTGTTGTGGCCACACCTCCATTTTACATTGGCCAACATTATAACATAGTCAACTTGAATAGAAGTCCTAGCATATTTGGGATGCCATCTCATTGCTTTATAAACTGGAAAAGCATATAGATGTCTTTTTCGGATATGGTACCAAAGGCAGCCTTCAAATCTGATGGGCGGTCTTGATGTTTACTGAAAATATTTGTTAGATGATAATATGATACGTTGTTGATTTGCCTGGGATCAATATCTTTATATATATAGCCGTTGGTGCGTCTATAAGTCTCAATAACCATCTCTTGAACCATTACAACCAATCTTCTTGATAATCTCAGATCATATTTATATCGTCAATACGCAATAGGCTATCAAAACATTCCATAGGTGGCGCTGAAGTCGGTATACCAAAATGCTCATATTTGCACGCGCTTTTACGCGGTGCCTTAATTTTAATCAATCCCAACAATTTTATACGAACCCGTCATGTTTTGGAACGGGACTTTGGGTCAAACGATCGAAAGCGTCAGCGCTCATTGACCGTGTCACAAGCCCCTGTGAGGGTAGTGAAGTGTCCCCGAACAGCTAGTATATTTATATAATATTTCAATCGGATTGGGCTCTGTCTTGCAGAATAAGATAGAATATTGTCTAATACGCAGTATAGTAAGTAGTTGAAAACTGTATACCCCAATGATTGAAACACGAAATGACTTGCGGCAAACTACTACTGGGGTCCGCGGTCCATTGCTGGCCTCCCGAAAATTGCTAATACTGTAGACTAAAAACTTTGCAATACATACAGTACAATTGGAAAGCTACTTAAGCAACAAGCTACTTTAGACACTAGAAATCAATAAGAAACCATTTCCATAAATAATTACATAAATTCTTTCTACGGCTTTATACATACATATCTCCACACAAAACATCATTGAAAGGCTACTGAAGATTCGTTCAATCCACTTAGCGGATAGGAAGTCACCACATCGCTCCAATATGTTGCACGCAATCAATTGATCTAATTGGATTGCATTTGAATTTTATTGCTGCCCTGCAGGAATTGCACAAATGACGTTAAATGAAAATATAAAACTTCTCAGATCTGCATTTTCTCGCAATTCTTTTTATCGCGCCTGTTTTGAATATCGATATCTTTGTAATCTTGCAGTAAAAAAAAAAGTTGACAACAATGTCGAATAAATTTACATTAAAACAGTTATTGATTGGCTTGTCTTCCACATATTCCAGCAGAAGTTCTATAACCAACTGAATTCATGTATCAACGTAATAAGCAAAGTGATCCATTATTGCAATTAAATATTCAATTGAAGAAAACCGAAATTAACGATTTAGCAATCAATTAATGCAGTTGCATTGGGGTTAAGTGATGGGCACACAGACAAACCGCTATACAAGCAGGCCCGACTAAATAAACTTTACGGTGTTTATGGAGGAAACTATCAAACGTAACACATAACGGTATGCTCGAATTCCGACAGATCTGAGCAGCCAAAAACAAAGGCAAATTCAATGGTCTTATTACTTATAGAGTAAGGAATATTAAAAGTTCAGTTTCAGTTTAAAAGGTTTCCGATGGGCCTTACTTACAAAAAATCATTATCATCATTGCATTTGGCCCTACAACCACCATCGGGTCCTGGCCTCTGGAAAAAATCTTTCCATCCAGCCAATGTCATTCAGTTTGGCATCCCTAAACTCATAGGTGGCTTAAAAACCTATACGCAGATGGCGTAGTAAGTTTTGGAACTGTAGGCCTTTTTTCATCGTCTGCCTTAGGGTGAATATCTGACCTGACCCATTGTTGTATTGCCCGGTATGAACTCACACTATGGACCAACAATGACTTTAGCGTATGGGGCTATCCTGTCTTGAAGGATAGAGGACAAAATCGTATACGCGATACTCAATTTGTTGTCAACGTTGTACCACGATAGCTTCTGCGGCGTCAGTTTCGTCCAGCCGTGGACTATTTGGTAGAACTTCCGCGCATGATGCGGTCCTCGCTCTCCATACTAAATTCTTGAATTGCCCGTTAAATAAATTCTGCACCTTGTGATATCTCGTTTAAATATTTTTTCTTCTTTTAAGCCATTCTTTTAAGCACGACTCTTATGTTCAGTCGCTAGCTTACATTCATCAGCGCAAACCTTGTACTCGCATTGACCAAATTATTGCTTGTTGCCACAGTCATGACTCGTTGTCCATTGTCATTATTGTTTTGTGTTCATGTCTAATTTGAATGCTTTTAACATCATAGTGAGGACAGTTATGGAGTGCCCGTTCGACTGATTCAACGAATCTAGGGAATCCTCTGTAAGTGCGTAACCGTTATGAAGCTAATATTGTTCAATATTCCCCGCACGCGAACGGTGAGGTGAGCACTCGGTGTCTTTCATCACTTCACAAGTAGATGCAAGCTAGTTTCACCTGACCTGACCTGACAATTGTACTAAGTTTGGAGCGAATTAACGCCTTTCTAATATTAGGCAGATCAGAGGGAGTGAAATATGTCTTGCACCATTTTCCGAAACCTAAACTTTTAGCAGCATTTTTGGCGACGGTTGTCATTCCAACGAAGATTGTCGTTAACGCACATACCGAGAAATGCATCTCTTAAATTGCTGATAGGTACGCTTTTTACTTGAACAAGCTATCGGACAGTTGCTTTGCAGCTCAAGCTCTGCGGTAAGCATTCGTTCCATGAGAAATATTTTATCTCGTTTAGCCGTTGTCGTCGTCGTGTAGTTGTAGTTCCGAGGCTGTTTACTACTTTCGTAATTAACTTTTTTGTTACGGACGAGGTTAAAAAGCCGCGAGCTAACTATTAAGGTATTAGCCAGATCATTAACCTTTTCCTTTTTGGTTGAACATTACAGGCGGCTACCACGTTGAGGTTTGATCGTACTTCCATCGTTCGGAATAGATACGGGCACATACATATACACTGTTATTTACACTATTCTTCTAATGGCTGAACGTGACTTACAAAAATATGCTCGTTGGGTGAACATCTACTCTATCTCATACTTCAAAAGACTGCGATGAGCTCTGCCTAGTGACGGAGTTTTACATCACTGTATAAACTTAACCTCATTTAATTGTTAAATTTATACGACAAAGTTTTAAAAATTTTAATAAGAAATCGTAGCAAATCTTTAGTTTTGATCTTCCAAATAATGTTTATAAGACAAAGTAAATTTTTTTATCGCTAGTTGATTTTTGACCTGACCTATTAATCACATCTGCATGCCTGTACTTTTTGTTTTTTCCGGGATTAATAGATCTGATTGTTGCACCTTCTTACTCATAGCAGCACCCAATAAAAGTTTTGTCAGCTCTTCCAAAAGACTTTTTATAAATCTTACTCAAAATGGCCACAAATACTTGGACTTCATGAGAGCTGCAAAACAAAGCATTAAAGATTATGAAAAACAAGTTCTGTCCATTTATTGTGATTTGTTTTATCCCATAATCCCATGCTTACATGAATTATCAAGCCACACAGTTTGGCCAAACATAAAGCTTTTCGTTACTCTCTATGGAAAATCAACATTCACAGTTCTCCGAAAGGCAAATTAATGTCATAGGACAGTTAGTCACACGTGAGTGCCAGTGGCAAATTTAAAAGACCTCGTGGCTATTCAAGAGGTATGTATTCCCTGAAGCGAGGGGATGTACGATGGATGAAGTGTATGAGCATTGCACTACGGCACGATCAAATCCGCAACAACCACAACAACAACAACGACAACAAAGAACGTGGCGAATAAGAACAAAAATAGGAGAAGAGACTGAAATTGAACAATGCATGTCATTAGATTAGATGCGAGGATGGCATTGTACAAGTATATGCCGAGATCTCGGGAGTATTCATCTACGTACTCGTACTCTGAGTGCTTTGCTACTAACCGCACACAATTTATCAGCGAACAATAGAAAATTGCCGTTTTCCATGAGGTACACTTACTATCAGGCCCCATGATGGGAAAGGTAAGTCACTCCCAAGTACGAATCACATAATTGTTAATGCCATCAGCAAAGTGATATGCGGGCGCAGTTTTAAAATTCTATGCTGCCCGCCATTCGTGATATTAGTCACGCAATGTACTGTGGGTAAAATATGCGAAAAACTGTGCTATTTGTTAGATTGTACACAGACATATAGAGGTAATAAATATTATGATAAATTTGTCTTACAGATCGTAAGTTTTGTTTTAAGTTTATACAGAGAAATACTGTTAATGGAGAAAATGATTTAAAAGAAATGTGTTAACCTCTAGATATTCATGCAACCTAATACGATGGACAATGAGTCAGTTGACAGAATGGCAACCATTCGTTTAACCGGCTTAATAGTAGGTTCGCAGGTGCAAAACATTTTAACATTAACAGAATGTTTCGTGCAATTTGTTAGATGGGCAGATGTTCGAATTGATTGATACATGATACATGTGATTTGGTCACATAATTAAGGCAGTATTTTTGGTAAAATAATGGTCGATTAATAAATTAAACTTGGAACTAGAGACTTGATATTTCCGGACATTTGACATGACATGGATTTTGGTCGCATATGTGCAAAACTCACATCTTAACCGCAAGTTCGTAGTATTAGTAGATGTTGTGTGTTGTGTGCAAATTATTTTATTGTAGCATTATTGTTATTTGAGGTGGAAACAACGAGTAACACTTCGGTGAGACTTTCTCACATCTCACCTAGTTTTGAGTACGCAAGTTGTCGTCTACATGAGACAAAAGCGAGCCGATTCAGAATTTGTACAAGAATCTTGTACTAGAATCTGTCATTAAAATTACACTAACCCAAAGAAAGAAAAAAAATACTGTTGCAAAACATTACAATTCTAAGCAACAACATGTAGCTAAAAATGCAATCATAACAAACCTAACCATTGCTTTCTTCTTGGGTAATAAATAATATTTAAAATGAAGGACAATTTCGGATGCAATTTGTTCTTATATGCCGTGACTCTTTTAAAAAACTTTTATTTAACTTTAATTGACGCCTGTTTGTCTGTATTTTCGACTACTTTGAGGTTCTTTTTAACCACCCTTCACACCTTCACCTAGAGCTGAAATGTTGTAAGTGTCTAAGTCCCAAATAGCATTTTTTATATTCCGCGTGTGACCTTTGTGTCGTTTCGCATGTGGCGCGTGTGATGGGTGGAAGTGTGGTCGTTTTCTCGTTTTTCGTTTAACCAACTTTCGCACGACCTAGATGGCTGACATGTAAACAGCTCAATGTCAGGGGCCAATTTTGATATCCCACGTGTGACGAGTGTCGCGAGTCGCCCGTAATGCGTGAAAAAAGAAAATACTTTGTAATAGGCACGACCTCAAAAACAGATAATTTGGAGGTTAGTACCAAATAATACTATGTAAAAATAAAAGGACTGTGTGGCGTATGGCGTGTGTCGATCTATACATAAGAGTTTGTACCCAAAAAAAAACGACGTTTTTTACATTTACTTGTCAATAAGTTGATTTTAATTAAAAACTGCGTTTATACGCCAATTCAAACGTACTAAAGGCATTTACTTAGGACCTAGCACCACTGATGTTCAAATTTTTGTTCGTTACTGTTTTATATAATGGCAGTATTTTATATTTAAATGCTACTGCCCAGTATAGAGAAGAGCTAATTTTTTAATTCTCTATATTAACTTAACTTCGCGTGCCCGTGGCTGGCTGGCTGGTGGGCAGAATCTTGTCATCAATTTTTAACACACTTCCTAAAGTCAGAATTTATTCAAACTTTCAAAACATGTGTATTTCGCATGACAATACTTTCTATTAATTTGAGAGTGATCGGGCTGCGGGATCGGGGGCTCCCATACAAATTTTTTTCCATATAACGGCATCAGATCATATCATACTATAATGACTGTGTTCTGTGTGCGCTGATGAGCTGATGCGCTGTAAGCAGCGGTGCTTGCTTAACGATTGTGGTTTTTTTGTAGTTGGGTTGCAGTGCTTCGCATTTGTTTTTTCAGTATACTTTTGGTTATTGGAGAATATTCGTGAAATATTTTAATTTTTAATTTCTCTATATTAGCTTCGCGTACCCTTGTGATCAATTTTTAATCGTCTTTCTTAATGCCGATTTTATTCAAACTTTGCATACGTGTGTATCTCCCATGACAAAACTTTCTGTTAAAATTTGCCTCGGGGTCGGGGGGCTCGTATACAAATATTTTACAAAGTTTTCCCGATTTTCTTCAAATTTTATACGCATGTGTACATCCGTTGGGCAACACTTTTTATAAAAATTTAGAAGTGATAGAGCGCCCGGGTCTGGGACACCCATACAATTTTTAAAGAAAAAATACCCGATTTTCTTCAAATTTTATACGCATGTGTACCTCAGATGAAGAACACTTTTTGTAAAAATTTGGAAGTGACCGGGCCCCGGGGTACCCATACAAATTTTCTAAAAACAAGTGCCCAGTTTTCTTCAAAATTTATATGGATGTGTATCTCCGATTGACTTAACTTTTTGTCAAAATTTGGAAGTTATCGGGCCCCGGGGTCACCCACTCAAATTTTCTAAAAAAAAAGTACCAAATTTTCTTCAAATTTTATATGGATGTGTAACTCCGATCGATAACACTTTTTATAAAAATTTGGGAGTGATCGGGCCCCGGGGTCGGGGGGGCACCCATACAAATTTTATAAAAACAAGCACCTGATTTTCTTTAAATTTTATACGCATGTGTATCTCCATTTGACAAAACTTTTTGTAAAAATTTGAAAGTGATCGAGCCCCGGGATCGGGCCATACAAATTTAATGCAAAAAAGTATCCGATTTTCTTCAAATTTTATACGCATGTGTACGAGTATCTCCGATGAAAAACACTTTTTGTAACAATTTTGGAGTTATCGGGCCCCGGTGTAGAAAGACCCATACAAAATTTTAAAAAATTTACCCGAATTTCTTCAAATTGTATACACATATCTATCACCTATGGAAACACTATTTGTAAAATTTTTTGAGTGATCGGTACAGGAGGCGGCTAAGAAATTTTTTTTAAAAATGTACCCGATCTTATTCAAACTTTTCCCATTGTGTATCCCCCGATTAGATAATTTACACGAAAATTTTTAATTTTTATAGGTTGTTTTATTAAATTCTCTATATTCCCGTCCCAAAGCCCGATTTTATTGAAATTTTGCACATAAGTGTATTTCCGGAGAAAATATTTATTATTAATTTGGGGCCATATGGTGTATGTGTATCTGTGATGGACAAAACTTTTTGTTAATTTTTTGGAGTGACCTAAGGCCCGATGTGTGCCCATATACATTTTTTTAAAATTAACCCGATGTTCTTCAAACTTTAAACATATGTGTATATACGATGAACAAAACTTTTTGTTAAATTTGATTCTTACGTTGAGCGATATGATCAGAAAGAAAGCCCGAGGGGTGCCCATATAATTTTTTTAAAAACTAACCCGATTTTCTTCAAACTTTAAACACATGTATATCACAGATGGACAAAATTTTTTTTAAATTTGATTCTTACGTTGAGCGATATGATCAGAAAGTTTACTTTCTCAGTGAATCTGGCTCCCGTAGTACTTCACCAAGTGCATGATAAATCATATTTTGAAATTAAAAATTAAAAAGTAACTAAACAAACCAAATAACGTCAATAGATACAATTTTACTATCTTCAAAAGATTAAAAGAACGAACAAATTTGAAAACACAATAAACGACAGGTGATTCATATTGATTGGGGTTTCTTTCTAATATCTTCTTTGCTTCGCGCTCCTTCTTCTTTTAGTACGTTGAGGTACGCACTGTTCAAATGGTCGGTCCTCTTCATTATCCTCGATGTTCGTGTTGTATTTACTTGCCATTAGAATTGATTTTTCTCTGAATTCACCACATAATTTCATTAAATGATTGTAAATTTTGGTGAGTTTTCGTTTAGCAATGAAAAGAGAATCTGTTGCTTGGCTAATGTAGAAGTTAATGCCTGCACTTAACAACAATGTCGCGCCTTCGAGAACAGAATCACCATTGAGTGTGCAGTATAATGTCTTGTTAGACGACTCAGATTTCGATGACATTAGAGTTTCCAACGAACGGTAAATTAATCTCTCCAAATTGCACCAAATGACAATCGCGCCAATTTCTATAACTAGAATGCTGGCAAATGTTTCGGCAACCAGCTGGCAGATGAAGGGCACGTTCATGTAACGTACTGGATATATATGCATATCAAGAAGAAGTTGCAACATTGATATGAAGAATATCCAGCTGGCAATTGTAGCTGGAGAGCAGACATCTTGTTGCTCGATAAATAATGATTTTTGACTGGCCATGTGAAATACTCCTGCAATGAATACTGCTTGTGGAGAAGTCATCCTTAAATTGAAATTATTTGATAGTGAAATGTGCCTATGAATATAAATGTAAATAAATTAATTTGTAATTTTGAATTTGAAACATTTTTTTTTAAGTAAAGGTAAGGTTCGAAGTGTAATATTCGTCAATAGGTAATTATCGAATAGAATTTCAGCACGAAGATTATCTCATTCCGTACTGCACTAAACTAAACCAACAGCTGCTGTGTAGGAATATGTTCAGATCTTGCTCTCTCTCTATCTTTCTGAGAAAAGAAAAACCTAGACAGACAGCACCGTATAGTTGTTCTGAATAAATTTTATAAATTATGATTAAAATAGATACTTAACATAATCATCATATTTGGCTCTACAACCGGGGTCCGGTCCTAGCCTCCATCCTGGCCAAAAAAAGTCCCAGTATCGGTCCCAATTTCGAGACGATAGCACCAGTTTTGCATCCCTAAACTCTGGGTGTCCAGGTATACGCTATCCTTCCAGTGTAGGCTCTGGCGGGCTCGCTGTCGTGCTTCATAAATCCTACCGCAAAGGCAAGATCCTATTCGCTCATGCGATATAGGTGTCCGGCCCACCGGAGCCTACCGAGCTAAATTTTCTACGCGATGTCGACATCGCGGTAACGCTCGTAGATCAAATCATTATAGAGTCTCCGGAATCGTCCTTTCTCAAATGCGGGGCCAAGTATTCTCCGTAAGTCTTTTCTCTCGAAGGCTGCTTGCTTAGAGGTCAGAATGCTTTTTGCTAAGCACCCAAGTCTCGGATCTATATGTAAGTACTGGTACCATTGGACCATTGTCCATTGAAGGATAGAGAAGAAAATCTTATACGCGTACTAAACAACGTTATACCACGATAATTGCTGCATTTTGAGATATCTCCCTTCTTATGTATGGGGCACAGGATGCCTCTTCACCAGTCTTCTGGCATAGCTTCTTCCTCCCATACTTGCACTATTATTTCATGAATTGCTTGGTGTAATGTGGGGCCGGGGCCTTATTTATTTGGAGCCGATTTATCGCTCTGCTTACTTCGTCTATGCTTGGTGGCGCAGCATAGTATGATCTTCGGTCATTGGTTGAGCCTCCAATTCCTCAGTTAACTGGCCATTTAGCAACTCATAAAAGTGCTCTTCCCATCGCTCTAAAATGCCTTTAAGATCGGCTATCAGATTACCCTCTTTGTCCTTGCAGTATGTGCAACGCGGTGTATACTGCGTCATACCGCGGACTCTTTGGTAGAACTTCCGCGCCTGGTGCGGTCCTTGCTCTCTGTGCTGTTCTAGTTCACGGACGATATTCTTTTCCCAGGCTGCTTTATTTAACCGGTGAACTGTTTTTTCATATCTTCTGAGCTCTTTATATTCATCTTCGCGTGCCCGCGTTCTATTGATATTGTTACATTGCTCGGTGCGCAACATTCTTACGTTCAGTCGCTAGCTTACATTCGTCATCGAAACAGTCGTTCTGATCTCTACGACTACTGCCTAAGATGGAGTCAGCAGTACTTATGACAGTATTTTTTAGTCGAGTCCATTTCTCTTCTACGCCTGACATCTCGCCCCCGGACTATTTACTCTTACGCTTGACCGTAGTCGTTTCTGGTCTCTTCGTGTCGAAGGGCAGCCGGGTTGACTCGAATCTGATTCGCGGAGCACGAAATTCCCGTTCGACTGATTCAAAGAATTCTTCTTTTTCATCATCTTGGGAATCTTCTGCAGGTGCGTGAACGTTTATGAGGCTTATGTTTTTAAATTTGCCCCGCACGCGGAGGGTGCATAGCCGTTCATTTATTGCTTTAAAGCCGATAACGGTGGGTTTCATTATTTTCTTTTGCGGACTAGAAACTTTACACCGAGCACATGAAGTCTTGCATGACAGCTGACACCATTCCCTGTCCACCGCATCTTCTGGATTGCTGTTATGTCAGCCCTATATTTAGACAGGGTATCGGCCAGCTGCTGTGCGTGAGCGTACGTTCCATGAGAAAATTCTTAAATCGTTTAGCCGTTTTCGTTGCCGTGGTCGTCGTCGTTCATCATTGTATCCGAGGCTGATTTTGGGTTCGTTAATAATAATTTTTTATTGGCCTCGCGCCAACCTTAATTTGAAGGGACTAGCCCGATCATTCCGCTTTTCCTGCATTGGATCAAAAGTACCGGCGGCCACCACGTAGAGGTTTCTTCGCACTTCCACCAGTCAGAGATAGTTACGGCCTGCATTTTGTGTTATTCCCCATATTCTCGCGAGAAGCTATAGTTTGGATAACAACGGTCTATCGCTCCAAATATTCTTAATACATGTGGTGGTGGTCAAGTTCCAGAGAAAATAGAAGCTATTATGAAAAGCAAGTTAAAATGTCCCAAAATGACGCTTGCTGCACAAAAGAGAACTTAGAAAGTCGTTTGATTTAAGCAGTGTAGTCCGCCAGGGATGCATCTTATTGCCGTTTTTGTTTCTACTGCTACTATTACTTGCACATATGAACCAGTGCCTGAAACAATCAGCTGCTGTTGAAGTAGATTTAAAAATTAACAGCAATTTTTCTTCAAGAATTAAGCCATATTACGCTCTGCGGTCAATAGCCACTGAATAGTTCCTTGGAAATATGGATCATAACGTACGTACATTTTAAGTTTTACCCGTAACATAGCAACACCATTGTTCGAAAAACTGGCCCGAAATTGAACGGATATATAACCACTATGGCCAAAAACACCAATTATATAAAAGCCATGAAATCTTTATTAGAAAGAGAAGCACCAATCTTTTTGTGATACAAAATCCGACTCAATTTATCACTGTTGACAACTCCAAGTCGAGCAAAAAACTAAATAATCATTGCATTGAAAACAGATATCTGCACAGATGCTGACGTAAGCACGACTGCCAAATATTTCTACTTGCTTACTACTTCGATATGATCGCCTGGATAAAGCCACTTTTCATTTCGAGAATATCTGCCATCGTCACTCCTGAATATGACTATCTTAGACTAATCTAGGTTGACAAATAAGTTCCACTTCTTACAATACTTCTTAAGTCTTATAATCACAAACTGCATGTCATCTATTGTGTCGGTGTCCTCCGCATACATAAGTTCAGGAATCTGCTTTCTATTAAAATATATTCCTCCATCTACTTCATCTGTGATGTCGTTGATGAATAAAATGTATGGTAGTGCACTTAGAATGCACCCTTGTTTTACTCGCATTACATTTGCAAACTCTTCGGATACAAACTCCCCATCCCAAATATATGCCACGTCCTTTTCATACATTGATATCAATATGTTAATAATTTTACTGGAGATTCATATCCTGTACAATTTATAGAAAAACGATTAACGTGCAATGGAGTCGAATGCTGCTCGAAAGTCCACAAAAAAAGCAATTTTGTGTCTTTCTTTTTATAAAACTCGGCTATATTATATACTGCAAATATCTGGCATGTTTGTCAGACATTCGCGAGAGTTGGGACTTTTTAGTATTTCTGGGATTTCAACGCAATACTGACTAGAAGTTCAACGCACTAACCACTAGAGCCACGTTGACCACCTATAGTAGAATAGTTCTTCCTAAATCCAGTTTGAAATTCATACAACACTGTATTAATTTCAACCCATTGTGTTAGCCTGTGACGAGTTCTCTTTGCGTTACGTCAGTAATGAGAACATTTTTATGAAATAATACGGAATGGCGAAACCTTTTTCACAACGGCCTCGTCAATTTGAAAATGAAAGCCAACTCGAACCGAAATGACATTTCGGTTACGATCTCCCATGCACATCCACGAAGCAAGCAACAATTTTACCCTTTACTATAACTGGGTTAGGTAATCCCATGAAGTACTCGTATCATCGTTCCTCGTTTCCCGTTCGTTCAAGAAGGTTGCAAAGCATAATACATACTTTGATTTATATGCTGCATGAATGTATGGCGGAGCACAAGCCCGTAATTTTTTTTTATCACAAGGCTCATTGAGAGAATTTTTCACTCCATTAATCCCGATTGCAATCAACTACGTTACTCCTCTACATCGACGGGTATACGGTTTAATGTGTGCTGGCTCTGCCAGCGCGTAGAGCTAAAACTCATCTCATCGTCTTCAATCTCATTGTATGCACTCCGACACTTTTGAGTGAGTTTGTACGACGAGTCGAGCTTATACACCGCTTGTTCTGTCACTTTAAATTATTATCGGTTATCGGGCTCGGTGGCCACACTTAATACTGAAGATTTTACACCACGCATGAAAGCAGTGCAGGCGGCAGGCAGCCAGGAACAGGATGCATTTTTACCTTGAAACTTCAAATTCAAGGACGTTTATTCAACGCTTCGGTGAGTTCATCCGACGCCCGTGTGAGAGGTATCTTTTCATACACTTCAGATGAGAATATTACGTGAATACGTATTGTGTCGATGGAAATTCATTTAATCTCTTTGCCAGCCAAAGCATACGTGTAACCGTATACTACTGACGAGGACCTCCCGAGTCGTTCCTTGCATCACGCAAACGAGAAGCATTACTTAATTACAACGATGTCGTATGCGCGCGTTGTTGTTGGTCGCCCTTGCCAGTTTTACTCGTATTCTTCTTTTGTTTTGTGTTTCACATTGCTTCTTATTAGTGAGGTAGGAAATAGGACCGTATGACAACATTTTTTACATTAGGTCACAATGTATTAAGCGTGCGCTGCAGTTGCAAAGGAAGATGACAATGTTTTCATAATACGATAGACTTCTGCACAGATCGCGTCTTTCTATTGTTTATTTTTTTTTACGCAATCAACAACTGGTAAATAACTTTGATTATACTCGTAGGTAAACGATTTGTTATAGACACATAATATCAGAACAGTTTTGAAAGAGATGAGTTTACGAAACAATGATTTATTGTCACCCTGACCCCCTTTCCGAAACGAAGACTTTTTCAGACCATATCATATTACGAAAAGTAGTTAGTAGCGCATATAATAGAATTCGAATTCTAAGATAAATCGCAATGTACATACTGCATACTAAAAATAAGCACTTTTATGCAGCATACTTTTAGGCTATAAGATTATTTGAAATGTAACCGCCTGTAAGTTTGAATCATTATAAATGAATGAACTGGGCAACAATGTTTGTGCGGTTTGCCCGGTTTTTGTAAAAAAAACATGATTAAACATGTAGTTTATTTTTAGAAGATGACCCATTACATATAAGTATCGTTAGTTGTAAATAAGTGAATAAGGCTACAATTTTTTGGTCTTTTCTGGATATTTCTGTCTATAAGATTGGAAGTTTTTGGAAGCTTTTGATTGAGTATAAATAGAGGCGTTAGGCCGAAGTAAATTGGTTCTTATTTGGAATTCAACCAGTGCAGTTGAAAAGCTCTTGCTTTCAGAAATATTGTAAAGTACAAGTAATAATTGTTTTTGTTTACATTTTAAGTTATCTCCAGTATAAATTGTGATCTTGTATTATTTTTACTGTCTATTTATTAAAATTGTTATTTGTAAATAAATAAACTTGAGTTGTGTTTTATTTGCAAAATTCTTTACGAACTCGAAAGCCTGAATTTCGTTACAATTGGTTTCAGAAGTGGGATTTTGCAAATCGTGAGACATTAAAATTTTGCAAATCGTGTAAATTGAGAGACAAACTTTGCAAATTGAGAGACAATTGATTTTTGCAAATTTTAGTATGCAATTCAATTTGGCCTTAAAAACTTAAGTTTTATCCATAATTAGATTCTCTATGGTAAAGAAAAAGAATAATACATTCTTTCTCTGGGCCTAAAATATTTATCAGGATTTTATTGGTAAATGCATCTTGTTACTGTGTTACTAACTTCACGCTGCTGTATCTGCTAAACTTCTGATGACAGCGCGCTCATATTTTAAAAAACGTTAGTATGTTATGGTATTGAAGTCTACGGAAGCACATCGATGTACATCGTATTTGAATATGCAAAATGGAATTCAAAAGTAACAGTTTGATTGCACTGTTTTAGGCTGGAGAGTCACAACCGGTTGTTGTCAAACAGCTTTAGCATTTGAATGTGAATAAAATGTTTGTGTATCTGAACATCACACGTTACTGGTAGCATTGCAAAACGCTATGGATGTTTGAGATTTGATTATTCAGATTCTCTTCTTTTATTTGCTTTAGTTTGCATAAATAACCCCACAAATGTGGACGTGACAGACCTGTGGTCAGACCTAATCAGCGTGGCCTAACTCGATAACTATACACCATCTCTAGTTCACCTAATTAGTACAAATGACTTTTATGTGCTATTGGCTTTGCTCTCCTTCAGCTTATAGTTAATTTAAGTAAACTTTGAAATTGATAGGTATATTAGTACTGCGGATAAAATAATAATGATTAAAGGTTTTATGTTTACTGTGATTTCAACCTGGAGGTGCTTCAACAACAAAAAACGCAAAAAATCTGCACGTATCCGATGCATACTGACGGATACGGATACTGAAAAATGAACTTCACAATATATACTGAAAAAAGTACAATATTTAACAACGGCTCAAAAGGCAGTTCGACTTGAAACAACAAGTAAACAAGCGCCGGTTTCTGTGTTGGTTTGGTAAGCTGTAACTGCAAATGGTCGTTTTCCGCAATTCTATATCGATCAGGACGTCAAGGTGAATCAAGAATCAAGGCGCTACTTTGGGCATATAAAAACTCGGTAAAAACCAATGGACATTTCTTAGAACAGGACTCAGAACCATCACATAAAGCTTGTTTGACAAAACAATTTTTACAAAGTCAAAGTAACTTGTTGAAATGTTTTAAACATTCTCCTAAAATTTTAATAAAAATATTCATAAATAACGAAATTACAGCCTTCGGAATTAGTAACACATAGATCGCCGGCCTCTGCATATCATAGTTTTTTAATTTTCTGGTTTACTTTATAAGGTTTGTACTGTTTCTAAGCAAGCAATTCTTTTAGATAAACACTTAATTTTAGCCTGTCGTACACTTCAACTAAGCCTAAATATGCATATTGATTTTATTTTTTGACGCACGCGTGAGGCGTGAAGTTTGTTATGCTATGTGTGAGCTGTTAGGGTGCTCTTACAAAGGAAAAACTTAATAATTAAGACTTACTACAAGATAGTATGTATTTTGGTTTTGACCAAAAAAAATGCTTTGCTCGTTATGTTGGAAATCCATACAATCTTGTTAGTCTTAAGTATTAAATTTTTTATTGTTAAAGCGCCGTTAGTTGATATTAGCACGACGAAGACAATTCAATCTGTTTGTTTTTTTATCGCGTTTATATGCGGGGTTGAAGCTAGTTTGAACTACGTTTCGACACCAAAAAACCTTGGCTGAGTTCCGCTGCGCTTGACTCGACTGCACTGGCTTAGAGATGTTAACTCCAAATTCGCTGATATTCTTCTTAAATACCATCTTAACCCAACTATCTTTCAATCAATCTCATACTCAAGACAACACAATTCATGTGTTAGATGTAGTAATAAAGGAACATAGCTTACAAAATTAGCTCACGTGTGCAATGATCAATTAAATCATCGTATTTACAAAAGCATTGATTAAGTCTCATAGCTTAGTTGAAGTATACAACGACCCGTTGTATAGCAAGACCCTTACTCTTTAGGAAATGAAGTATCGCATATTTTTGATAACGGTAATATGTATGAGTAACCAGCGTTTAAGCGCTTGATTTTGAAAACATCACATCACATCCAAACAATTTCTGGTCTAATATTTTCTGTAGAATAATTTAACTATTCTTAGGTTCATATATTCTTATTTTTGAACTTAAGCTATGTTACCACTCACCTTAACGACACTTCAAGACTCCTGTTTCTTATCTCCCTATACGCTGTTTTTCGTTCAGAGCAACATTGATTCACAAAAACATATAAGAATAATTATAGTGCAAGACAATTTTAAAAGGAACAATTGGCAATTTACACCTTAATAAGATTAAGGGGGATTAGGCGAGAACAATTTAAAAAATTAAAAAAAATATTTTTTGATTAAACGAAGAATTTATATTTTATTTTTTCAAAGGCAGATTTTTTTTAATCAGATTTGATTTCAAGGTTCACACAGTGTATGAATACGAAGGCAGCGGCGCACACGAGACAAATAACCGAAAATGTGCTTCAATGATCGTTGTATTTGCACTGGCTCTGGCACCACACTTCAAACCACAGCTTTACCAACGGAGCGAAAGTCGGTTTGTAATTAATTTTTAACACTTGCACAAAGGGCACGTAATAATAATTTCATGAATTAAACGATATAAATAATCTACAAAAGAAAATAGCAACACTGAACTGATTCTGGATCATAGGCATAGCAATTCTGAGCCCGAAATAATCCACGCCAGATCCAATCAATCCATTTCACTATTTCGCCGATTATGTAAATTTATTTCTTCAACCCGATAAATGCATTAACATTTTAATAATAAAATTTAAATTAATTCAGCCAAATCATTACCAAGATAGTAAGCTACTTGCATTACACAAGGCGTTAAAGAGATTATTAAAATCAATCAA
The DNA here is from genome assembly GCA_947095585.1 of Nephrocerus scutellatus. Classification (NCBI taxonomy): domain Eukaryota; kingdom Metazoa; phylum Arthropoda; class Insecta; order Diptera; family Pipunculidae; genus Nephrocerus; species Nephrocerus scutellatus. The sequence continues at coordinate 30,520,415 of OX352761.1, forward strand.
CACACAATAGTAAAGTCCACAAAGTTGAACGCGTGAAATTTCAATTTGAAAAAGTAAACAAACAAAAAAATCCGGTATCATTTTAGAATAACAAAAAAAAGTAATAGCATGAATTAAAAAACACCGCAAAACTTATGAAACGATTTCGAGACCCAAAGCCCGATGACGAAATAGCTCATCCGATCTCGGGTAGCAATCCACGGCAACTGAAGTAAAGTACTCAACTGTTAAGCTGTGAAACGAAAAGAACAAACCGAATAAAAACACAACACAGAAAACTGAAATGTATAAGCGGGAAGAGGGATATGAATATGATACGAAAGTAATAAATGGGAGAGTTTTTGTCCAGAAAGAATGGGAACTCTGTACTGTATTTAGACAAAATGATTTGAAAATTGAAATTGAACAAATGGTTTATGGTATCAGAGAATGAGAAAAAGCATTCGAAGAAGCGCATTGCCATACTTAAAATTTTTTAAATAATAAATTTTTAGACTAATGTGGCTTTCGTTTGACAGCTAAAATTACCCAGAGTGCAAAAATATTGCACTAAACGTCACAAAATTACACTAGTTTTGTTTGATTGATTTTGAAAATTGCACTGAGTGTAGCTCTGGGTAAAATTTTATACCCGAAGTTTTTTGGTCGACCATACCGAACACCTTCTCTATAGAAAGCCCAAGTGTACGCATACTATTGCTGTAAAAAACACGAAAATCAACTGAGGTTATGGATGTTAATACAGTGTAGGAAAAATAAACAGACGCATTTTATGAAACACGCTTACTGGTGGTAGTGAAACGAGCGAGAAAAGCAAGTTGCCGTAGTGAAAAACAAAAAAATTTCATATGGATTTTGCTAAAGTTAATCGCCAATATAGGGTGTCCCAATAAGCGGTTCAGATTTGAAATATCGGTTATTTTAGCTCTGGCAACACTAATGTCATTCTTTCTTTGGCAGAAACTCAGTTATTATTTCTAGTTGCCGAGGTGAGTCGCTTAACGCTTTAGCAAAAGTGAAATTTACTTCCACAACAAAGACAATTGGTTTGAAATCGCAAGAAAATGTCGTACAAAATACGGCAATAAGGTGGGCTATACCCTTTATTAAAATTAAAATTAAAATAAACATAATAAAAATAATAATAGTGCTGATATATGTGGTGCATCTCAAGGTGGTTCTTGAAGGGTCTTGGTGGTCAGTTTGGGGGAGGGTAGTGTGGTAGGGCAGCCTGGCAACGCTGGGTACTTCAGCTAGTAAATATATAAAAATAAAATTTGGAACACAAACAAAAAACAAAAATTTTAAACGAAGAAAACCTTAAAATTTTGTCGGAATTTGCCCTTTGTGTCTATTCGGATTTTACATCAGCATTTAGTTTTTTGAGCTTAGGCTGTTTCCTTTTTTTCTATATTATGAACTTTTACGAAAAAATGAATATATTTTTATTATAATTATTTTTGTTTGTCTATCTTTACTAAAATTTCAATAATTTTATTGTTTAATACTTTATCGGAATTGACTTGAATTTTTGCCTCCTTCATCATATTCACCATTTTCACAATCAAACAACAAATATTAACACTGCCTTTCTGTACAACAAACATTAAAATTATGAGATATGATTCTTAAAACAACCTGTTGTTGTTGTTGATCTTAACGAAGACTATTTTTTAAGACTAATGACATATAACCAACGCACGGAATACGGAATAAAAGCTTAGAATCTTAGTTAAGATAATAAGCTTAGCTAAGACTGATTTACCATCTGTTGCTGTACGTTAGAATTTAGGGGTAACTGTAGTACCTAAATAGGTGCGTCAGCTTCAGCTTTCTATCAAAATCCGTTCATGCACATACAATTTATTTGGATCGTCCTGAAATACGATACCCAAAGACGCTCTGCTTATCCAATTTTCAATGAAGTTAGCTGCATTTAAATAATAAAGAAAAACTATGTGATAAGCAATTTTAAGTTAAAGTATGTTGGACTGCGTACATTAAATCCTAAATTTGAACATTAGACATATTCTTATAAAATTACAAACGAACTTGAAGTCATCTTTATAATGATTAGTATAAACGATACTTTACGAATAAATTGTAAGAAGTAATAATAATACGTTAAAACTTTGGATTTAATTTCTGGACCATAATTAAAATCGGCTACGCTTGTTAAAAACATTATTTCTTTTACAAATTGATGTCATTTTAACAAGTAGTAGATTGGTCCACGAATAGGGAATCAAGATAAACGAGGACAAAACTGTAAAAATTGTACACTAAAAAAAGAAATTATAATCCAGAAATGATCAGTTAAAACAATAAACAAATTCCTCTTGACAATGAAGCTAAATATATAAGTATTCTTATAGACAAAAAATTAACTTGGAAACTACATATAATCTATAAACGAAACCAAATAAAAAACAAATCCATACAACCATTTGGGCTTCTAGGGAAGAATTCAAGGTCATCAACAGAAAATAAACATTTAATATAAAATAAAACTATAATAAAACCAATACGGACTTACGGGATTTAAATTTGGGGAACTGCCTTTATGACAAATATTAACATTATTTAACGACTGCAGACAAAAATGCTTAGAACCATAGTAAATGCACCATGGCATGGTATATTACCAATGAAGACTTACAACGTGATCTCAACATCCTCATTGTAAAAAACGAAATAAAAGTAATAAGTAGACAACATCAAATCGTAATTTGTAATCAAACAAATTATCAAATTCAAAGCTTACACAAACAAAAAATAAATACGAAGAGACGATTAAGAAGACGCAATATATTTATACTTAAAAGCAGAGCTATATATCCAGTTAACGTTTTAATTTGTAATTATGAAATTATACAAAATATTTTAGTTAACAAAAATTACTACGTATGGTTTAACAAGTTTCTGTAAGGCAATGGCTGCAAGATTAAAATATATACCGCTATTATATCGTATAAAAATTACTAGGTGTCGCTGGCAGATGTAATATAAAATTGGGAAACAAAAAAAATTTTAACAAGTGCAACGATACATAAGATCCGATCTTATAACAAATTTTACTTTTCAAACTGAAGTTTAGGTAAAACTCCTTGTCGCAATCATTTTAGAAAAATATATAATTGTTCTCCTTATCCTTCACAGAATCGTTGTCATATAAAAATTAAAAACTTATACTTTAGTTTTCAAAAAGATTTTAACACGTATTTTATCACAAATGTTTGCACTAGTTAAAATCTTATGAGTTTTTTTTTTTGGTTTGTATTTTTTTCTAGCTATTTTGCACTCGCATAATGTGATCGTAATGTAGCGATTTTTCAAAACAGATATAAGAAAAACTAAATCTGGCAATGCTTTACAGAAATAGAGTTTTCTCCGAATTTTTAATGATGCCAAGTTGCCGCATTTTTTTGCTCCAATATAGTTTAATACTTTTTCTCGCTCAGAGTTTTAGTTGAGTTGAGTTCAGATTACTTAAGCCGGAACTATAATGCAATTTCGTCTCTTTACGCTAGTGTCAAAACCCGACGATGAACTGAGCGAATACAAAGAAAATGTATGCTGCGCCCATAATAGAGTTCGCAATAGATTCGTTACTTTGGCAATCGATTAGATGTGCGCTGGCGAGCGCATTTTCTTAAGAAAACTTGACAGTTGTCATATGTTATTTCATTGTCATTGTCAAAATTACATTATGGTCGGATGAGAAACTTTAGAAACTTTGGAAAGCATTTCGTTGGATTTTGACTTTAACGTAAGGTGGCGAAATTGCATTATAGTTGAGCCTTTAATCTTTGTTCATAAATTTGAAGTGTTTCCACAACTTCATATTATTGAATAGTAGCAAAACGTGGGTCGAATTAAAGATTAGCTTGACTCGACTCGACTACACTCACTCAGCTTAGTCGAGTCGCAATATGGCTTACACATACCATATTAAACCAACTTTAGTCTTTCAATCCATGTGCTGAAAAACACAGGTCGAAATTTGAACACAACTCTAGCTCAAACTCGAAACTTCGCATATAACGTAGTAGACAAGAATAAAATTGAATTCATAGCTGCTTTTAATTTGTACAGGAATGGAAAGGATTTAACTTTCCTAATAAAATGAACAGGAATTGTTAACTTCTGTGCCACTTTTCCCACGACATATTCTTCCTTTTTATGTAATTAAATTCCCAATATTTTCACAAAATCCTAATATATAAAAACGCTGGTGCGTATGTGTGTATGGCCATCACGGTTGAACCACTGAAGCAATCCAACTTATATTCACACTATATGTTCGACAGATGCTCCGGATTGTTTTTTTTGTCGTTTTTTTTTCTCGAAAATTCTTATTTGTGGACCGATTTGGCTTAAACTCACACCATACAACATTTAAATAAAAAAAAGTCTTTGGCAATATTCGAAAACACACAAATTTTTTGCCGATATAAGTGTCGATTCGATAGTTTTCTAGACGGGTGGTTGGCGGGCGGGAGGTCAGTGGGCGGGTATTAACTTGGTTGCGGATCAGTGGGATGGGGTAGCCGGGAAACGCCGGGTATTTCCGGTAGTTAAATATAAAAAAAATACAAACGGTTTATACTTAATTTATTTCAACAAAAATAACAGAAACAAAAAATTAAACATCATAACAATTCAGTAAATTTAGTACACAAAAACTAAAAATATTTAAAAAACTATGTTAATAAAAATGAATATTTTAGTTTAGTTTAGTTTATTTAATCTTCAAGGTATTCTTTACAAGATTTGAACAAGTAATAACTTAATACAAAAATAAAAATAAATATATTACTAATGAATTTTTAACAAACTTAATATATATTTTTTAAATATATCTCTATTCATAAGAAAAATGTCTAAATGTTTACAATATTTATTAAATACAGAGCAAGCATGAGCAATTGGACCATTATATGGGTCAACAAAATCTTTAGAGTTCCGCTTTACAAAACCTATCATTCTATTTGCCCTAAATAACAAAGTCGTAGTGAAGATGAAATGTTAACTTAGAGTGAAAATTAACACCAAGATCACAATTTTGAAAAACTCTTTTCAACTTTACTTTTTCAATGTTATAATTTGACAAAAGGGGATGCGCTTTTCTTGAGAATGAAAGAACACTGCATTTATTGATATTAAAATATAGCTTGTTAATGTTACACCATCTTGTAATATTATCAATGTCCTCCTGAAGTAGTAAACAATCAGTTCGCGTTTGATTGAAAAGAACAGTTTAACATCATCCGAATACAGCAAGCATTTTGCATTTTCAACATAAAGTGGAAAATCATTTATAAACAAAATAAACAGAAGAGGCCCCAAATGACTACCCTGCGGAACGCCAGAGGAATTAAATATAAGGTCGGAAGTTACCTCACCTATTTTTACTCTTTGGTTTCTGCCCAATAAGTAGCTAGAAAGCCATTTTAGTATTGAAGAATGGAATCCTAATTTTTCTAATTTAGCAATCAAAATCGAAAGCCTTCGCAAAATCTGTATAAACCACATCCACTTGACGACCATACTTTATCTCATTTACACAATAATCTGTGAAAAATTAAAGATTTGTCGCAGTAGAACGGCCTGTTAAAAAGCCATGCTGAAATGATGAAATTCTATTCCTTAAAGTCGACACAATCTTTTTCTTCACAATTGCCTCGAAAATTTTTGGTATTAAAGGTAGCTTAGAAATTGGCCTATAATTTTCAATAAGTAGGCGAGATCCAGATTTATGAATTGGTGAAATATAAGAAAATTTCCATTCTTCCAGGAATTCTCCTTGCTCCAGAGATTTGTTGAAAATATGTGGCAATGGTTCAGTAATGCTATACACAATACACAATACAATACACCATTTTTTAAAAAGACTGGAGGAATATCATCCGGTCCACCATACTCATTGATGTCAATATTCGATAGTTCAATTTCAACTTCTTCTTTCGTAAGAGATAATTGACCCAAATCTGTTAGTTCGCCACCAATTATTTTAGCATTATCCCTTTTCAGAGTTTCTCTTGCAAAATTGGATCTAAAATAATTTGCAAACATGTTACAAATGGTCTTTAAATCATTGGATGTCTCCCCATAATACGAAAGATTAGAGGGTAATCCAAAAGTTTTCTTTTTTTTATTCAAGAAATTCCAGAAAACTTGTGGATTACTCTTAATATCAGACTCAACAGACATTAAATATTGACTAAAGGTGTATTTCTTAAGAAATTCATACTCTTTTCTTAATCGTTTAAATTCCATTCGTAAACATCAATTGTTCTTGCTTTTTTTTGCCATTTTAGATGTTAAGTTTTTCAATCTCTTTAGACTATTATTAAACCAAATAGGCTTATTCCCCTTTATAACTTTTTTTTTGGACAAAAACATGTAAAATTAATTCTATTTTATTTATGAATACTTCATAACATTCACTTAAACTTAAGTTCCTGAATAGATGACTCCAGTCAAAAGTATTCAGATAATTTTTGATATTATTAAAATTAACTGCAGTAAAATCATACTTGTAACTTATCAAGGAATTTAAGCCCAAGTAAATATTAGAAAAGATATTTAGGTTAAAATCTATACATAAAGACTTGTGCTGAACACTATCCTTTAATAGCTGAACATTTGCAGACGAAATCTGAGCTTCAAGTTCTCTATGGATAAAAATAAGGTCTAAAATGCGATTAATTTCATTTTTTACATCATTGATCTGTATAAAATTTAAAGCAAACATTGAATCAATTGTTTTATGTTCCATATCCTTTGATAAATTTACTGGTATAAGACATTTTTCTTCGTTGGAATAAGCCCAACTAAGATTACATGCAAGTTAAAATCGCCTAGTACAACTGCAAAGCAATTATCATTGAGTGTGTCTATATATAGGCGCTGAATAAATTTGAATACTGCAATTAGGTGGAATATAGCTTACAAAAAAATACAAAATTACTTGGCAATATTTTAAGATAGCTTTTATACAAATTTGCTCAATTTCTACATCAGAACGAAAAGGCAGCACGATTTCTTCACTGCATAGATCCGAAGTTACCGCCAGTAAAACACCACCTCCTCTTGAAAAGCCAGTACTCATAGAATCTCGATCTCTTCTATACACAATAAAATCACTCGAATTAAAAAGTTTGCTGGAAGAAATCTCTGAATTTAGCCAACTCTCAGTGATAGCAATAATATTGTAACCGCATTTAACTAAAGCCAAGGACAGCTCATTAAAAAATTCGCACACGGACGTCTGCTGGTCACAGCGTAGCATCTAAAACATTGTTATAATAGAATGCTGAGACAATAACCTTAAAATTAACACGTTTAAGTGAACTTTCATCAACTTCTTTTTTAACCAATTTATAACAACTTATACATATGTTCTTTTGGTATATTAGCACGAGATGATACATAATTAGTAATATTTTCTGCTGTTACCGATGGTTTGAAAGAGGACAGATGAAGAACTCTCTTAGCAGTTACAACATCCAACTCCTTACTCACACTGCTACCAACGATAACCCTTTCCTTCTTTTTTTTTATTTCGCGCATTTGTTACTGTGTTCCAGGTAGTGTTACTTATTGCATCTGTATCAACAGTATTGTGCGAAGGTGTAGCAATATCAGTGAATGTCACGTTCGTATTGTTACGAAAAGTAGTCAGTAGCGTATATAATAGAATTAGAATCCTAATATAAATCCCAATGTAAATACTGCATACTAAAAATAAGCACTTTCCATTGCATACTTTTAGGCGACTATTAGATTATTGGAAATTTGAAATGTAACCGCCTGCAAGTTTAAAGCATTGTGTACTGGTCAAACAAGTAGTCAAACCGGCTTGGGCGGCCGCCGCCGAAGTCAAAACCTTCTCTATAGAAAGCCCAACTCAATGCATACTAATGCTGTAAACCAATCCAAAACGCGTCTGTATTTTGGAATGTGAATACAGTGTACAAAAAATAAGTAGTCGCAAAGAGCGAGAAACGTAAGACGTGGTAGTGGGAAACAGAAAAATTTTATATGGATTTTGCTCTTTAGTTGATTACTAATACAAATACGTTTTGGATGAAACTAAGCATGTATCTGTGTACGATCGGAACAGTCGGGCTTTCTATAGAGAAGGTTTTGGCCGAAGTAGGATGGATTAGTTGTTGGGAATTTAACCAGTGCAGTTGTAAAAGTTCTTGTAAAGTGATAAAGCTATAACCTAAGAGAATTATTGTGAAGTACTAGTATCATAAGTGTTTTTGTGTACATTTAAAGTAATCACCAATATAAATTGTGAACTTGTGTTAATTTTATTGTGGTTCATTAAAGTTGTTATTTGTAAATTAAATAACTTGTGTTGTGTTTTAATTGCAAAATCCTTTACGAACTCGAAAGCCTGAATTTCGTAACAGTATTGTCCCCATCGCTGAAAGTATTATTTACTTCAACACTCGCCGCTGGCGTTGATAGAGGTATGCGAACAGCTGATAGCGGTTTTTTCGAAACATTCGAAATAGACGGTAGAGGAAGTGCAACAGCTGAATTGGTGTTGTCTTCATTACCCACCAACACTTCAGCAAATGTTTGTTTCAGAATTGGGTGTGTTTGCTCACAGCATTTGTCTCTTCGTTTCAATAGCGTTTATGCAATTTAAAACATCTTTTTTATTATCACTAAGGATATTAACCACTTCAAGTTTATAGTCGTTAAATTTTTTATTGATTTCTTCCATATTCCTAAGCAAGATCGCCATTGCTTCATCGACATTGTAGATGTAGTGGATTTCGTAATCAGACTCTTGGGACAATGGGTCACCATACAAAATGTTTTTACAAATCCCACTTTCTCAATTTTTACTAGTAGCGTCCTGAAATTTGCCCAACTGCTTTATATTTAACGAAAACAAGAACCGCCATATTTTGGAAGCAGTTGTAAGCTTTGGTCAGGAGGCTCCCACTACTACTTTTTTTAAATCTTATTTTCATAAATTGTCAAGAATTGTTTTATAGTAGCCTCTTTACATTTTGGGTAGCGAAGCGTCCAGAATACCTGGATGTATGAGGAGCGAAGTGCCGTTTCAACTTTTTATTTAATTATGTGTTTAATACAATATCGACGAATGTCCTCCTTGGCTTCTTTCATATGATATCATGCCAGAGGTGCCAGTTGATTTTGACGGAAATCTGACAACCGGCAGTGACAGTTTACTTGGACAGTTTTTGAGTTTTTGAAAATATCTTCACAGATTACTTAGAAGTAATATAATCATTAGTTTTAATAGTTTAATAAAAACATTGGTCTTGTAAATCAAAAATAAGAATAATCTTTTAAAATTTCAAGAAAAAATGGAGGTGTGGGCACAACACGACTTTCTTTTACGGTTGGGGCCGGAATTTTAAGTAACTATATATATTTTTTGCATTTTCTCATAGTAGTTTACTACTACGACTACCACTTCCATTTGGCCGATTTCCGCCAAAATCAACTGGGCCCTCCCAATTTATGTAAAACGCCTAAATATGAATTTTCGGCTCAATCAATTCAGCCGTTTGGGCTGTAGAGTGGACACAGAGCCACAGATCTGCAAAAATCCCGAGTTCGAAAATTTTCATGATTACTATACTTCCTTTTACTACAAGTAAAATAAAGTAAAAGAAATTTCTTTATCATTACTTAGAAGTAATCTGTGAAGTGCAAAATAAATTAAAAAAATAAGCAAAAAATAAAATAAAAACTGTAAAACAATAAAAATATATTTAATACTAGCTGTTCCTGGGCGCTTTGCTATCCACCCACTGACACCCACTGACCTCACACCCACTGACCTCGCGCCCACTGACCTCCCGCCTACTGTCAATTATCAGATTTCCAGGCTCTCAAACCAAATTTTTTACACTCGTGATTAATCCGATGATCAACACTTTTTGCAAAAATTTGGAAGTGTCGGGCACGGGGTCGGCTCACAAACAAATTTTTTTTAAAAATTTATCCGATTTTCTTCAAATTTTATACACATGTGTTTAATCCGATGAACAACACTTTCAAAAAAAATTTCCATATAATTTTTTAAAAATTAACCCGATTTTATTCGAATTTTAAACTCATGTGTATCTCCGATGGCAAACACTTTTTGTGAAAATTTGATCGGGGTCGTGGGTTCTCAATAAAATTTTTAAAAAATGTACCCGATTTTCTTCAAATTTTATACATACCTGTTTAATCCTGTGGACAACACTTTTTGTAAAAATTTGGAAGTGGTCCCAGGGCCGAGGGGCTCCATTATAATTTTTTTTTAAATTTTATTGAAATTTTCTTACACATGTGTGTGTATCTTTGATGACAAGACTTTCTGTAAAAATTTGGTTCCGGCGTGCTTCCATATATATTTTTTTTAAAGTAGCCCGATTTTATTCAATATAATGAATAAACTGTTTCTGTTTTGGAACATCACACGGTACAATGATACTGGTAGCAATGCAAAACGCCATGGAGGTGGCCTTCCAAAAACAGCAACATTGTCAGAAATGGTTCGCAAAGTCAAGGCACGATTTAAGCGAAATTAACGACAAAGTGTGCAAAAACTGGCAAACAATTTGCACATGTCCGGTAGGAAACTTCCTACTACTAAAAAATGAACTTCAACTATAGCCTACAATATTTAACAACGGCTCAAAGGCAGTTTATTTTGAAAGATGCCAAGTGCTAAAATGTCTGCACAAACGTAAGGATCACGTTATCTAGGTATTTTCCACAGGACTCATCAATCTATATATATAAAATAGAGAATTTGTTTGTATATTTGTATATATATTTGTGCCTTCCTAGGTCTGGAACGCCTTGACCAATTTCAACCAAACTTGGTATACATATTAGTTACTATGTGGAATCAAACATAGTTGGTGGGGGGTAGTAGGTTTATTGGCTGGGGGAGGCGTGGCAGGCGATTGCAGTGTCGGACCCACCGTTTTCGGTATCGCCGAGACGAATATTGCTGGTAGTACACTCCTATGGGTGAGTTATATTCCCGCAGGGGAATCGATATTAGTGTTGATTCTATGGTTTTCGAGGTCGCTGAGTTGAATGGTGATGGTGAGACAGCTGTAGGGGGATGGGGTCGATAACTGAGGGGGGGTGACCGATGTTAGTGTTGATTCTATGGTTTTCGGGGTCGCTGAGTTGAATGGTGATGGTAAGACAGCTCTAGGGGATGGGCTGATAACTGAGGGGGGTGACCGATATTAGTGTGATTTAATGGTTTTCGGGGTCGCTGAGTTGAATGGTGATGGTAAGACAGCTGTAGGCCGATGGGGTCGATAAGATAACAGAGGGGGGGGGGGTGACCGGGCTAGCTTCTTGCGACCATTTGTGTTGTGCATGTATATTTTTGCACACAAATGGAGTGAACCTACAATTTAATGCCGTATCCGAACAACCAATTGAGAAGCTTTTCGTGATTATTATATTAACTTCGCTTGCCCGTGGCACGTCAGTTTGTCGGTCGATCGGTCGGTTTGTCGTGGAATCTTGCGATCAATTTTTAACCGACTTCCCAAAGCCCGAGTTAATAAAAAATTTGGGCCCTCGGGCCTCAGGGCCGAGAGGTGCTCTTATAAAATTTTTAAAATTAACCCGATTTAACATCTCCGATGGACAAACTTTTTTGTAAAGTTTTTGGAGTGAACGGCCTTGAGGCCCAATGGGTACCCATATAATTTTTTTAAAAATTAGCCCGATTTTCTTCAAATTTTAAGCACATGTGTATCACTAATTGGTGAATTTGTTAGTAAATTTTTTGGAGTGATCGGGCTCTGAGGCCCGAGGGGTGCCCATGTAAATTTTTTTAAAACTAGCCCGATTTTATTCAAATTTTAAAGACATGTGCACCTCCGATGGACAAAACTTTTTGTAACATTTTTGGAGTGTTCGGGTCCTGAGGCCCGGGGTTCGTGGTTCGAATCCCAATAACACCAATAGTATTTTTCACGGTGTCCCACCTCTCGCGAATGGGTGACAAACGTTTCGAGAGTAATAACTTATCACGGAAAGTTTCTCAATTCGCCGTTCGGATCCGGCCTTAAACTGTAGGTCCCTTCCATTTTTGTGCAAAAATATACATGCTCAACACGAATGGTTGCGAGAAGCTTGGCCTTGGACCACAATGGTCTGTCGCGCCGAATATTATTATTATGTATGAGGGGTAAAATCCCTGACCCCCAAGGTCCGAGGGGTGCCCATATAACTTTTTAAAAATTAGCTCGATTTTCTTCAAATTTTAAACACGTATGTATCACAGATTTTTTGGAGTGGTCGGGTCCTGAGGCCCGAGAGGTGTCCATGTAAATTTGTTAAAATTAGCTCGATTTTCTTCAATTTTTAAACACATACCTATCTTCTATTAGAGAATTTAAATGAAATATTTAAATTTTTATGGGGTTGTTTTGTTGTTGGTTCGCATGTGTTTTTATATTTCAGCATTTATAGTGGAATACAGTATACTTTTGGTTGGTTATTTGAGAATTTACTGAATAATTTGATTATTGAATATTGAATTTGAATATTTATGGTTTTTTTTGCTTTACTTTTTAAACTTAGTTCGACGTCTGTTTTAATATGATTAGAAATTAAAAATGATGATGTGGCCACCATACGACTTTCTTTTACTGACGAGCCGGGAATCTTTAGTAAATGTATAATATATTTTTTTTTTTTTTAATTTTTTTTTGCATTTTCTCATAGTAGTTTACTACTACGACTACCACTTCCGTTTGGCCGATTTTCGCCAAAATCAACTGGACCCACCCAATTTATGTAAAAAGCTTAAATATGAATTTTCGTTTCAATCAATTCAGCCGTCTGGGCTGTAGAGTGGACAGACACAGAGCCACAGACACACAGTCAGACAGAGATTTTTTTTTGCTTTTTCTGACTCAGGAGATACGGTAATGGGTAAATCTGCAAAAATCCCGAGTTCGAAAATTTTCATGATTACTATACTTACTTTTACTACTAGTAAAAGAAAGTAAAAGTGTCGAGACCAAGCGCTAACAACACAAATAGAAACATATACCTAACTGCCCAAGGTATGGGTTCTCCTTGTTTTCATGTGTTCTGTGTGCTCCCATCATCGTCACAAAATACGGGCATAAAAGCGGTAAATCAGTTGAATGATTGATGAAAGAACACAGTATGTAGTTTATTTCCTAGCCAGTTATGAATCATGACTGACAACCAACAAAATACGCGAAGCAAGTACTCTATGTCTGCGACTAAGATGGAAGCTGGAAAAACGCACTCGCTGTGATAAGTTCGCGCCAAATCCCATAACAAGTAATATTGTTTACCAGTTCTTTTACTATGCCATCCCCAAAAAGATGAACGATAACGTGCGGACGGACCATTCCTATATTAAGGAAACTGACAATCCGACAAGATTGGACGTCGTTTATGAGACCGTTCGCAGTTCGCACACAGCATGAAGGTTTTATTATTGTCACGGCATTGAATTGTGCTTAGTATGGTATGGTACTCAACGAAGGGGAAATATACCATAAACAGCGTTGACATCTTGTCGCCGACCAATCAAGGCTACTCGATAGCACTGATGACGGAAAAAACATATCTATGCTAGTCGCTCTTTCCATCCAAATACGTGGTGATCATTGTGATGCGACTCACGAGAATTTGAGAGACGGCAATCGATCACACACACACAAGCTAGTGTGATCGAGCTAGTAAACTAATTGCAAACTACGATTGTGGTCCACATATCAATAGGACATTTTTTCTGGTTAATTAATATTTCGATAACTGAGGTAATTTATTGAGTGTGATCTTACCGCCTAACAGTTTCATCATCATCATCATATTTGGCTCTACAACCGGGGTCCGGTCCTGGCCTCGCGCATAAAGTCTCTTCACCGGTCCCGATTTCGAGCTGATGTCATACCTAAACTCTGGGCGTCCTGGTCTACGCCATCCTTCCAGCGTAGGCTTGGCTGGCCTCGCTGTCGTTTTCCATAAATCCTACAGCAAAGGACTTTCCAAGCAGGATCCTCTTCTAAGCACCCAAGTCTCGGATCCATATGTAAGTACTGATATGACCATTGTCTTATATACCAGCAGCTTGGATGTTATGGTTTAGTTCCTGGATTTGAAGAGTCTTGACAGACTATAGTAGGTTTTGTTGGCTTTAAGCAACCGTGCGCGTATTTCTGGTTTCATGCTGTAATCGGCTGCTACAGTTGTCCCGAGACAGTTAAAGGATTGCAATACTTCAAATTCACGCTGCACTTTTTTAATTGCGTGACCAATGTTGGATCATTGTTGGCCACCATATACTTTGTTTTGCTCTCATTTATTTAAAAAAAATACTGATAAATTTTTTTTTTCTTTTTTTTTTATATATTAATAAACAACTTATGAATACTTTATCCATCATCCTTCAAGAAGTTGGTAACGGCTAATGTGAACGCCTGCAGATTATAAGATTCGGCAAACACGTGTTCGACCAATTGATTCCACATCGAAGAGACTCTCGGAAAAAAGGAAGATTTAAAGTATTGGGTTCTACATGAAAAAAGTTTTAAGGCAAATCTATGTTGATTGCACCTTAAACAGGTGTTTACGTTACTGAGAAAAGGCCCTGGAACTAGAGAACGGGTTTCTAAAGAACATTTACCGGTGTAAAATTTATAGAAAACAGATAAAGCTCCTACATTTCGTCTGAGCTCCAAAGTATCAAGAGACGAAGTAATGGTAACATCGTTTATCAAACGGATAACTCTATTCTGAACACCATCAAGATGAACCAAATGCGATCTTGGAGCCCCGCCCCACACATATGAATTAAATTCTAAAATTGGTCTAACATAAGATTTATATAATCTTAATACTTCAGAGGGAGTGAAGTAGAAGTTACAACGTCTTATGAAGCCTAAACATTGGCTAGCTCTTTTTGAAATTTCATAAATATGTTCTTTCCAGGAAAGATCACTTGATACTTTAAAACATAACAACTTAAGTGAATCAGATCTCGCAATAGGGGTACCATTAATAACAGGTGGAACATAATGTTGAGTTGTCTTCTGAGAAAAAAGGGAAGACTGGAATTTATTTGGGTTAAATTCTACTCTGTTAGAAATGCCCCAATCAAGAATGATTTGAATATTAGACAGAATCGTCAAATTCATTAATTCACGCGAACCATTCAAGCGAGAATTGCATTCTTTTTGATTGACAAACTCAATGTAAGTCGATAGTGTTGTATCATCAGCAAATGAATGGATATCACAGGTTGTAGAAGACAACAGGTCGTTAATATATATCAAGAAGAGCGTGGGAGACAAGGATGATCCTTGAAGCACGCCAGCTTTGATCCCATGTGAATCTGAAGATATACCATTTAATACAACTTTTATTTTACGGTTCCATAAATAATTCTCAATCCATGTAAAGAGAGAGGAGTGTAAGTTCAGCGCACGAATCTTATTAATAAGACAATCATGCCGTACTCTATCAAAAGCTTTAGCAATATCTAAGGAAACAACGCTTGATTCACCTAGGTTTTCAATGCTTCATGCGTCATGCACGTCATTAGTTCACCTGAAGAGCGATTTTTACGAAATCCATACTGCACATCGGATAAAAGAACATTCGAATCCAGATAGTTCATTAGTCTGAAATTAACGATAGATTCCATTACCTTCGATAGAACCGACAACAAAGCAATAGGACGGTAGTTCGTAGGTGCCGATTTATCACCTTTTTTCGGAACGGGTTGAATATTTGCTATTTTCTTGCGACGGTGAATTGTTTTTTCATATCTTCTGAGCTCTTTACTTCACTCCGCGTACCCGCGTTCTATGATATTGTTGCATTGCTCGGTACGCAACTTTCTAACGTTAAGTCGCTATCTTACATTCGTCGTCGAACTAGTCGTTCCGATCTGAACAACTTAATAACCGTTTTAAAATATTTCTATCAAACTACACTTCATATTTTGGCCGGTCCTTCATCCGTGTCAGTCACTGTACCATTGAAAGCTATGCTAAACACAATAATTGGAGTGAAAGCAAACTATTCCGAAGAGATAAGTGTTTTAAAAAACACAAAAAATTTTCCTGAATTGCAACGATTTTTGACCCACTATTCAAGACCAAGTACTTAACGAATGATAAAATAACAACCTGCAAGACTGAAATTTTTACGACAACAATATTCAAAATAATCAAAAAATGAGAAAATAAATAAACCTGGTTGCTCCTTTAATTCCCAACTATCAAGAAATGGAAAATCTGTGGGATACACATGACTATATGCTCCCAATAAGGAGTTATCTATCCAAATCAGAAGATTTCCCACCTTTCGAAGAATACCTAAAATCTTATTTAAAAGACCCTTTGCTTACAAAGGCATTACTGGGCTTCGAGTCCTTATAATAATATTCGGCGCGACAGACCATTATGGTCCAAGGCCTAGGCTTCTCGCAACCATTTGTGTTGCTGATGTATATTTTTTTGGACACAAAAATGCCTAGGGACCTACGATTTAAGGCCGGATCCGAACGGCTTATTGAGAAAAGCTCTCCTTCCGTGAAAAGTTAAGTTATTACTCTCGGAACGTTTATCACCCATTCGCGAGAGGTGGGACACCGTGAAAAATACTTTTGGTGTTAGTGGGATTCGAACCACGAACCTCGTGCTCTGTAGCCACGCGCATTTCCACTGAGCCACGGCGCCCAACTCCTTATACATAGTTAAAAAAGTAGCTATCACATATTTATCAGCGCCTCCTATCAGTGCTACCAGAGTGAGCAACTACTCAGTGCTGCTGGACAGATTTATGCTGATGTGTAATTTGCACTGAGAAAATATTGAAAAACTTTTGTTTATTGCGTACAATATTAAAATGTTTAATTTCGATTATTAATTCAATTTCACTGTTCGGCTTCGGCTTCGACAAAAAAGAGCAGGGTAGGCTGTGTCGAAGACACGGCCGTGGGTTTTGAGCGTGACAACGTCTGTCCGGGACGAAAGAAAAGAAAACTAAGATCTTGTTGTCTGTGGGACATAAACACGGACGGATATATTAAAAGAAAATTCTATACTAAACTTCTATATAAATATATGTATATATATATTCTATATATCTATACTTCTATACTCTATACATCATCACATCACATTATATATAAATTATTTATAAGCGAATTTTAATGTTCATAACCACTAACTTTGAAGTTGCTGCATATTGCATATTACTGCCCAAACACAGTAATGGAGATTTTGGTTTCAACTCATAAAAAAATTTGAGTTGTTTTAAATTAAATTAGAAGAGAAAAGGTAATGGTATGGTAAGAATGTCACTTTGAAACACGCAGGCCAATTATTTCTCATTCAATTTCTTTTGCATTGTTCTCTTATTTCTGTAAATGATCGAATAGTTATTTTGAACCGATGCTTAATGCCATGTATGATATTTGAAGGTTGACTCAATGGTCGATGGTATTTTCATTGTTCAGTGGCAGACATCCAACTTACGATCGAACATCTCTTCTTTGACTGAGAGACTGGCATTTTTATAATGTTAAATTTAGCTTCATTTTTATATAAAAAAAATCTGTGTTTAAAATGATTTTTTGTAGAAGATTATTACTTAAATATATTAAAGCTGATATCTGCTATACAAGGAAATATTGTTTAATGTAAATAACAAAAATAAATTACTGTAATACTTTTTATAATAATTAAAAAATGCAAAAACCATTCAAACTTATGTGCACAAAATGCCAAACGACACTGAAATGAAGATTTCTAAATATAGACTTCTCTAGGCGATTCTCAAATTTTCGAGTACGGTACGCCTTCTTGATATTAAAAAAATCAAACCAGCAATGCAGCAATCGAACTTACTGTATACTAAGGATAAGTTAAGCCAAAAGAAAAGGAAATAGCAGCAACAAAATTTTTATTTTTTTTTTCTCTTTCACAGAGCACTGTATCATTTATGCAATGTTGATAGAAAGAGCAGAGCAGAGCACTGATAGAAAATGAACAGTGACTATACTATCAATACGGTTGCGGTGAAGAATTAAGTAGCTTCGCAGCTTGTGCTGCACAAAAAAATGGCAGGCAGTCGGTGTGCACGAAATTGCGGCTATTTTTGAACCGACTAACAGTCTGCTTGTAGGGCGACAATTTGACATTTACATTTTGCTATTTGCATCCAATTTTAAGTAGCTGCGTAACTGCGCAGTCAATTTTTCTTTAATGCATTGGCTGAAAATTGAATTTTTGACCAAAATGCAGCATAAACTGCGCAGCGGCTGAATTCTTGACCGCAGCAATCCAGACAATAATGATCATATTCCAGAATTTCCATAGGAAGAAATCTTATAGTCACATCTTAGTCCTACATTTCGAATTTCATGCGAATCGCTTGAGAAATTGCTTTATTCCAGAAATTCCAGATAATAATGATCATATTCCAGAATTTCCATAGGAAGAAATCTTATAGTCACATCTTAGTCCTACATTCCGAGTTTCATACGAATCCCTTAAGAAATGGCTTGGTTCCAAAAATCCCAGACCCTATTGGCCAGATCCTAGAATTTCCATAGGAACAAGTCCTATAGTCACATATTAGTCCTACATTCCGAGTTTCATACGAATCCCTTGAGAAATGGCTTGGTTCCAAAAATCCCAGACCCAATTGGCCAGATCCCAGAATTTCCATAGGAACAAGTCTTATAGTCACATATTAGTCCTACATTACGAGTTTCATACGAATCCCTTGAGAAATGGCTTGGTTCCAAAAATCCCAGACCCTATTGGCCAGATCTCAGAATTTCCATAGGAACAAGTCCTATAGTCACATATTAGTCCTACATTCCGAATTTCATGCGAATCGCTTGATAAATTGCTTTGTTCAAAAACTCTAGTTTCCCATTGGATATTAAAAAACGTTACTTAAAATCTGTTAAAAACGTAACTTAACATCTGTTAAAAACGTAACTTAACATCTGTTAAAAAAGTAACTTAACATCTGTTAAATAGTGACATTTAACATTTGAGTTTTTGAACATGTACCCTCTTAAACCTTGGAGTGAGACGTTAGCACGTCAAAACGTAACTTAACATCTGTTAAAAACGTAACTTAACATCTGTTAAAAAAAAGTTACTTAACATCTGTTAAAAACGTAACTTAACATCTGTTAAAAAAGTAACTTAACATCTGTTAAATAGTGACATTAACATTTGAGTTTTTGAACATGTACCCTCTTAAACCTTGGAGTGAGACGTTGTCACGTCAAAATGGCCTTCGGTCAGACTCTAATACTAACAAAAAATGTTATATCACATACATCAACCAGATCACTACTTCCCTTATTTTCGTCACAAGTGCAACTCAGTTACCCCCTAGGCCTGCCTAAAGAAGTTTAACTTCGAAAACAAAGCCGCTGTCAACGCTCTTCAAATCCAGGAACTGAAATAAAAAATTCGAATGGCTGATGTAAAATACGATACCATATAATTCTTGTTGAAGTATTTGCATTGTACACATCTTTAACGTTGTACCCATTGCAAACGTTTTGCAATTTTGAGAGATTACTTGTGAAGCCACTAATTAGTTTTGACGTTAAACGTCTTTAAAATCGAAACATGGTGGTACATGAACAATAAATAGCAGTTTAACGAAAATGGTTCAAAGAGCAGTACTACTATAGATTGGGCGTTGACCAGACACGTTGTTATTATTGCTATATTGCTTTGGCAAAGCCAGCCAGTTAACATTTTTGGAGGTTATATTTCTCAAAAGTAATCTGTCAGTTCGCATCACAACATTGTTTTGGCTAAAATCCAGTATAGGTATTTCGAGATTTGGGCTTTCGGACACACCTCGAATGAAAGCCCCAACTGAGCAGATTTTGAAAATCGCCATCTTGTTTTCCGGAAACGCCCCCTTTAGGTAGGAGGGCTTCCAAAGTGTTTAATTTATATTTAGATAGGAGTTTTTCCTTTTAAAAGGCGTATTTGTAAATTATGCACACACTGTACGATACAGTGCGCCCAATTAATTTATATTTAGATAGCAGTTGTTCCTTCTAAAAGACGTTTTTGTAAATTATGTACACACTGTAAAATACAGTCCTCTCAATTTTTTAATTTAATTTAATTTGTATTTGGTTTATGTGCAGTTTCATATAATTTAGTTTTTCCCATACAAAAACAATTGTTATATATCATTTCCATAAAATTACAAAAGGGGCGTTCGTAAAAGTTGGCGGGTCCTTAGTATTGGTGAGGCGATTTGCAGCAATAAGTGTTTTTTGTCCAAGATTCATCTCACCTTTAATTTTTTTGTATGGTAACAAATACTATCGTTGAAAGACCCAGTCCCAAACAGTAATGTATGTATTACTATTCCATTTGAATGGGAGAATGGAAACGCTAATTATAGTTAATTAGAGTTTCGTTAATTCAAACTAACTCCACAAAACTAGAGACGTTGAGCTACGTTCGTCTGACATTACATATGTTAAGAAGCTATAAGGTACTATTATGTTTATGGAAACGTTACTAGTTAGAATTTCTCTGTCATGGAAACATTGTATATGTACAAACACACAAAAAAAATTAGCCAGTGCTCAGTCAGAAACCAGACAGTAATTGCTATATTGCTTTCAACAAAAAAATAAAAATTACAACAAAAACACATTGGATAGACCAGAAAGTTGTTAAGCGTTAACCAAAAAAAATTTTTTGATTAAGAAATATTTAACCAAATTTTTTGTTATAATTCCCACCACCAGAGTCGACTTTTAAAAATTATATATGGATAAGTTGGCAAACACATGAAACAAAAAATTTACCAAAATTTGGTTAGGTTTTGCTGTTGCTTTAATCAGCCGTTAACCACAAAAAATACCTTACTCATTTTGTTGAAAGCAATATAGCAGATATTCTCTCTATTGCTATATTGCTTTCAACAACAAAATAGAAATTACAACAACACATTGGATAGACCAGAAAATGGTTTAGCGTTAACCAAAAAAAAATTGTGGTTAAGAAATATTTAACCAAATTTTTATTTATAATTCCCACCACCAGAGTCGAGTTTTAAAAATTATATATGGATAAGTTGGCAAACACATCAAAACAAAAAATTTACCAAAATTTGGTTAGTTTTTGCTGTTGCTTTGATCAGCCGTTAACCGCAAAAAATACCTAACTCATTTTTGCTATATTGCTTTTAACAAAATGAGTTAGGTATTGCGCAATGGACTCCCATCATCACTTTTTTTTGCATGAAAAAACTCAATCGTATATAATGAATATAAATTGATCCACCTTCTCTAAAATATGACCACGCTCAAAAAAACAGTATGGCTGTGTAGAACTAATATTCATCTTTCATTTAATACCAACATTTAGACACGCCCCCTAAAAACATGCCCACTATTTACATTTTATGGAAAAGTCAGTTTTTTGATTCTACGTCTGCGAATTGGGTTTGATTGGCTTCATTTTTTTTAACGAACGGTATTTTTATTGTCTTTTATACTCCCCATACTTCCTTCGCGACAATGAGAAAAACGCACTTTTCTGTAAATAAATGCAATCTTTAGAAGCTCCGACCCAAACCAGACGGCGATTTTTGAAAACTACTCCATGGGAGCTTTCGGCAGAGATGTGTCCCAAAGCCCTAACCCTTTGTATGCTATACTGTCATTTTCATATAAAAACATGTTTTTGTTTGAAAAGAACTCATTCATATTATATACCACTCAATCATATGAAACTGCACATAAACCAAATACAAATTAATACACCTTCCGTTAAAATTGGGCCACGATCATAAAAATAGTACGGCTGTATAGAACTATTATTCACCTTTAATTTAGTACCAATATTTAGACACGCCCCCTAAAAACACGCCCACTATTTAACTTTTATGGAAAAGTCAGTTTTTTATTCTAAGTCTACCGAATTAGGTTTGATTGGCTTCATTTTTTTTAAACGAACGGTAATTTTATTACCTTTCATATGGTACTAATTAAGTCCTAAATCCCCCACAAACTACTTAGAAATTGCATTTTTTTAAAAAAAATAATCAAAACTTTGACAGCCCCTCCCACCTAAAGGGGGCGTTTGCGCCACACCCTGCCCACTTTTTTGGTGTGTTGGCGGTGGGAGGTTGGTGGTGGGCGTGGCAAGTTTTCCAAATACCGTTGTACGCTATACTGTATATTTACCCAGCAAATGTAAACAAAAGATTCCCGGCTTTCGTGTTCGTTTTTTCGAGAAAAAAATTTGAGCTCGAGCGCAGATTTCTAAAACAAAAAAAACAACCCATAACAATTAAAATTTTTCTTGTAAATTCTCTAATCGGGAATACACACACACACCCACACTGCGTGCTCGTTTTGTGGCAAAATCATCCACCAAATGACGCAGCGGCAGCGAACAGTGCTGCTCACAAAGCACAGAGCTCCGACTTTGCCGTGATCTGATGCCATATAGCGATATTTAAAAATTGTATATTGGGGTCCCCAAGGGGCCGATCGCTCCAAATTTTTACAAAAAGTGTTTTCCATCGAAGACACACATGTGTACAAAATTTAAAGAAGATCGGGTAAATTTTGTAAAATATTTGTATGGGAGCCCCCCGACCACGCGGCCCGAGGGGGCTCAAATAGAATGTGTTGTGTTAATAGAAAGTGTTGTCATGGAAGATATACATGTGTGCAAAATTTCAATAAAATCGGGCGGTAGGAAGTGGGTTAAAAATTGATCACAAGATTTGGCCAGCCAGCCAGCTAGCCACGGGCAAGTGAAGTTAATATAGAGAATTTAAAAAAAACACGACATATGTTAACTTGAATGATTTGAGTGAGTGGGATCGCGAGGATGGAGGAAGTAAGTTGATCAATTTTCTTCAAGAGCACTGAGCAATTTCTCAAAGCATGAATTGCCCAAATGGACACGGTCCAATGACTTTGAAAAAAGTTGGTGGTATATTTAAGTGGGTGAGCAATGCACGTAATGTAACATCACATGAAAAAAAAATCAAAATGCTGCAAATAAAAAATACATTTTTCGATTCTGCAAATTTCCAAGTTTGTCAATCTTTGGCTTGATAACTTCCCCATGAATTGCTGCCAGAAGCAGTGCACTGCAGGATTCGAAGCCAAACTTCCGTGGGTGATTGGGTAAGTCAAATTATTATTATTATTGGATTTGTTTTTATATAGCTCCTACTTCATAAAGAGTAAAATATTAACATTTTCTTTTTTATTAGTACATGATATGATGTAAAAATATATAACTACTTTTGTTATCCTGTTAACTTTATGATTTTTCTGTTTTTTGTGAATAAAATAACTTTTTATTTCCTCTTTTGCAAAGGAAATTTACTTTAAATCGGCCATGTTACTTTTGTGTGGCACGGAAAATTTATATTCCGTAAAATCATGAATAAAAACTTCATTAACTGGGTAATAATTTTTTTTTTATATTCACTTTTCTTATACCTTTATTTATTATTTTATCATATATGTTTATATTTATTATATAGTTTTCGATCAACCAGCGACCCCTATGAGTCAAAATTCGGGAAGAAAAAGTATCATCGTGGGCACCACATCAAAGGCCAGTGGGTCTTCGGTGGCATTGAACGTGTGACAGGTCTTTGCTTTATGGTGACCGTTGCAAAACGAGATACTGAGACCCTCCTTCCAATAATTAAGGAACGTATTCTGCCAGGAACAACAATCATACCTGATTATTGAAAAGCATACGATTGCCTGGCAGATGAAGGATACATCCACCTGAAAGTCAACCATTCGAAAACTTTTGTTGACGGGGCAACAGGTGCGTCGTGTACCAACCATATTGAGGCGTCTTGGGGTGGAGCCAAAAGGACAATGTGCTCCTCTGGACGAAGAAAAAACTTTTTCGCTGGCTATTTGGCGAAATACATGTTTTTAAAAATGTGTAAAGTAGCCAAAGTGGATCCATGCGTGGAATTCATAAAGGCAACGGGAAAGTTATATAACCCCTCAGTTCCAAAGCCCGAACCCGCTGAGCAGCAGGACGAATAAAATTAGCAAAAAAAAGTGTTTTTTTTTGCAAAACTCATGCATTATACCTACTGGGGATAGCATGTAAAAAAAATGCATTTGTAAGCTTACCTCAAGGGTGATGTGGAAAAAGCTTAAAATGAGTCTAGGCTAATTGTTCTCGCACAATTATCGGCGGCCGATATTTTGTGAATAAACGCCATAATATTTAACAAAAATTTTTGAGAATAATTAGACTAATTATTTTCGATGCAACTGCCTTATTCACATTAAAATTTTCTAATAATGACTGCATAGAAATTAATTAAATTAATGGGGCGCATTGTATTTTACAGTGAGTCCATAATTTACAAAAACGCATTTTAAAAGGAGAAACTTCTATCTAAATATAAATTAATTGAGCGCACTGTATTTTACAGTGTGTCGATAAAATACAAAAACGTCTTTTAAAAGGAACAACTCCTAACTTAATATAAACTAATTGAGCGCACTGTATTTTACAGTGTGTCGATAAGCTACTAAAACGCCTTTTAAAAGGAAAAACTTCATTTATTAAGTAATTTTATATTTTAGCAAAATAAAATTTTGAGAAGAATTTCCTGAGAAGAATTGTTCGAGAATAATTGTGCGAGAATAATTGTGTGAGAACAACTGTCCGAGAACAATTGTGTGAGAATAATTGTGCGAGAACAATTAGCCGGACACCCTTAAAATATATATAAATGTAAGGTTTGTTTTGTTTTTTTCTTATAAAAATTACGTTTCAATAATATCTACTATTAAGTACTTAAGAGTAATTCGCATAAAAATTTATATAATTGTATGAATTTGAATGTAAAAATATAGTCCCGCCCTTGGATATGGCAAGGCTGGGTAAATATACAGTATAGCGTACAACGGTATTTTGAAAACTTGCCACGCCCACCTCCCACCGCTCACATACCAAAAAAGTGGGCGGGGTGTGGCGCTAACGCCCCCTTTAGGTGGGAGGGGCTGTCAAAGTTGTGAGTATTTTTTTGAAAAATGCAATTTTCTAAGTAGTTTGTGGGGGATATAGGGGTTAATTAGTACCATATAAAAGGTAATAAAAATACCGTTCGTTTGAAAAAAAATGAAGCCAATCAAACCAAATTCGGCAGACTTAGAATCAAAAAACTGACTTCCATAAAAGTTAAATAGTGGGCGTGTTTTTAGGGGGCGTGTGTAAATATTGGTTTTAAATTAAAGGTGAATAATAGTTCTATACAGCCATACTATTTTTATGATCGTGGCCCAATATTAACGGAAGGTGTATCAATTTTTATTTGGTTTATGTGCAGTTTCATATGATTGAGTGGTATATCATATGAATGACAGTAAAGCATACAAAGGGTTAGGGCTTTGGGACACATCTCTGCCGAAAGCTCCCATGGAGCAGTTTTCAAAAATCGCCATCTGGTTTGGGGCTCAAGTCCCGTTTCTGAGAGAGGAGCTTCTAAAGATTGCATTTATTTTCAGAAAAGTGCGTTTTTCTCAGTGACGCGAAGGAAGTATGGGGGTTAATTGGTACCAACTGAAAGCTGCAAATTTTACCGACACAGCCATGCCATTTTTTAATGTTTTTGTAAATTTTTGTAATAGCGTTTTTGTAAATTATGCACGCACTCTAAAATACAGTGCGCTCAATTAATTTATATTGAGATATGAGTTTTTCCTTTTAAAAAGCGTTTTCGTAAATTATGCACGCACTCTAAAATACAGTGCGCTCAATTAATTTATATTGAGATAGGAGTTTTTCCTTTTAAAAAGAGTTTTTGTAAATTATGCACATACTGTACATAAACCAAATACAAATTGATACACCTTCTCTAAAATATGGCCACTTTCATAAAAATAGTATGGCTGTATAGAACTATTATTCACCTTTAATTTAAAACCAATATTTACACACGCCCCCTAAAAACACGCCCACTATTTAACTTTTATGGAAGTCAGTTTTTTGATTCTAAGTCTGCCGAATTTGGTTTGATTGGCTTCATTTTCAAATGAACGGTATTTTTATTGTCTTTTATATGATACCAATTAAGCCCCATACTTCCTTCGCGTCACTGAGAAAAACGCACTTTTCTGAAAATAAATGCAATCTTTAGAAGCTCCTCTCTCAGAAACGGGACTTGAGCCCCAAACCAGATGGCGATTTTCGAGAACTGCTCCCTGGGAGCTTTCGGGAGAGATGTGTCTCAAAGTCCTAACCCTTTGTCCGCTATACTGTATTTTAGCCCAAGGCTGTATAGAGCTAGTTTTCACCTTTCATTTGACAGCAATACTTAGGACACGCCCTCTTTTACGAACGCCCCTTTTGTACTTTTATGGAAAAATCCGTTTTTTGGCTCTACTACTGGCAAGGATGGTTCGATTAGTCCCCTTTTTATTCATTGATACTTACCTGTATTACCTTTCATTTGTTACCAATTAACCCCTAAAGCTCCTTCAAATAACTAAATACCCAAAGGCGGCGTTTCCGGAAAAGGAATTTTCAAAATCTACTCAATTACTCAAAACACCTATAATGGAGTTTGCTATATAACACCTGTTTTTTTTATAGGAAAAACTCAATTATATGAAACTGTACATAAACCAAATACAAATTGATCCAGCTTCCGTTAAACTTGGGCACGCCCCCTTTTATCTAATTTTATATAGTCAGTTTTTGAACTCTAACTCTGTCAAAGGGGGAGGGGACGTGGCAAAAATACAGTAAAGCCCTATAGGGGAGATACGCCAAAAATTTGTTGAAGGTACTTCCAAAAACGTATACAAGATCGTGACAGGTGACGAGTTATGGATATTTGCGTATGAGCCGGAAAGAAAAGGGCAATCGACTGTTTGGGCCTTCCAATTCGAAGAAAATCCAACATATGTTGTGTGAGCTCAGAGCGTTAGGAAGCAAATGGGCGTGTTTCTCCACGAAAACCGGTCATGTGGCTACTGTAGCTCTTCAAAATCAATCAATTCAGTCAATTCAGCTTCGTATACGACCATTTGTTTGCTTGAGGTTTTCAACAAATTGAGAGAAAACATCCCAAAACAGCGAATCATTTTGCATCACGATAATCCGAGTTCACAGACATCACTCACATCAACCTAGCGAGTATTTGAGCACTCAAACGATCGAATTGATGGGTCATCAGCCTTACAGCCCCGACTTGACACCAAACGACTTCTTCCTGTTCCCAACAATCAAAGATAAGATGCGTGTATGCGTTCAAAAACCATGTTTTGGAGCTATCCTCTTCGGACTGGAAAAAGTGTTTCGATAAATGGTTTCAGCGTATGCAAGTGTATAGACCTTAAAGGCGAATATTTTGAAAAGTATTAGCAATTTTTGATAAAAAAATTCTATAAACTTTTACAGCACAGGTCAAAGTTTAACGAATATTAGTCGGAATAAATAATCATGTACCATTTAGTGTTTTGTATTAAAATTCTCGTATCGTTTTCATTTCCAATACACTAAAAGTGACATAAGACGTTTCACATCACACCAACGGATTTGCACTCACACAGCCCACCCGCCAGATGTTTTTATTTTATTTTCCACCTGTATTGTTTCTGCCGATAAGCAGAAGTCTCATTAGAAAGATAATTTTCGCACATATTAGTGAATATGCCTCTTTTAAGAGACGTCAACGTTTGGATCCCTGCAAAGCCAAAACAAATTAAAACGAAACTTAGGGAATATTAGACCTAGTTTGAAATATTTTTTTTCCAGATAAGTCATCTCTTCAAATTTCGAGTGATCATATCGCCTGCATAGCTTTTTGTCTTTTGCAGCTTTACCTAAATGTCTTCTTTCCCAACCAGGGTGATACGTTCTTTCCTACCACTATTTCTAGGGAGGGTCCTGCTCCAGGCTTATATGAAACCCGACTAATCTAAGTTACTGGCGGTCACAACGTGCAAGTTCTCTATCGCACCTCCATCATTCTAGGATAATATTATATATTATATATATATATATATATTATTATATATTATATATTACGCCCCTTGCATCTCCTACCAAATATGGTACATAGCTTTCTTTCTAATAATTTTATTTTAAGAGAAAAAATTCAATTTTTGTAATTTTAATTTTATTTTTTTATAATTTATTAACATAACACCACCATCTAAAATTACAGTATTATTAAATAAGTATTTGCAACACTCAATACGGAATCTTTAAAATTGTAATTTTGAAATTATTTAAAAAGAAATGTTTTTTTCTTTTTCGTTCATATAGAAATATTCCATTCACTACCTTAAAAAATGGAACTCTATATATATTCACTTCATTTTATATAAAACTTGACATTTTTTTCTATACCATACGTTAAAGTGAGTTTGTGTGATGCTTTACTAATAAAGCAACTAGGTAAGTTGGTGTTTTTTGGACCGTATATCATTCCATTATGTGTTAAATAAATCATCATTCAAGGCAGGTTTTCGGAGGAAAATGTCAAGTTTTTAAATGGTAATATTATGTAGAAGAAAAGTAGATGTTCATGCACCAAAAAAATTTTTTTTTTAAAGTCCTTATTCAATTATGATAACTATACCGTTCTGAATTTCAATAATTTAAAATGGGATTATAAAAATTGAAAAAAAGTAAAAGACAAACAATAATTAAATAAACTAAAAAACAAGGAAAACATACCACTTATTAGAGGAGAGACGAATGTGTATGATGTGTATGATAAGCTTTAGAAAATGTCATTACCATACACTGCCCGACAGCAGGAATGCATGTAGGGCGTATTTGAGTTACAGTACAGAGCCAACTCAATGTGAAGTGAGCGAGTGTGATTGGAGAGAGATTGCAGTGCGGAGCCTCGATGATGTAAAGAATGCCGCACGCGATACTGATCCCGACAAAAAAATCCAAATCCATCGCAGAACTTGCAATTTGCTTTTATTTTCTATGTATTTGTTTGTGGCAAAGGAAAGTTGTGCAAAGTCCTTAAGAAATTTTTTCATTGAATCCTAAATCCTAATGCATGCAGCCAGCATGTACGTGTGGTGTTTTGTTGAAGAAGATTGCCGTTGGCCTGAGAATTGGTTGAGGTTTAAAAATGTCATTCCTTTTCCATTTGAACTAAATTTAAGATCCTTTGTTTGAGACAATTTAATCGAATCGGACAAGAAAGCGTACCGCGGTCACGCACAGTACCAAAAATTAGACGAACGGTTAAATTTCTTAAGAGAAAATCACATTAACGTGCGTGCGCGCCGTTAAGGAGTCATCCAAACCTGTATTCATGAAAAATACTCATAAAATACTTTTTAGAAATCCTGGCCGGTTATGCGCTATTACAAAATTCCTCCCACGGTGTGTATTACATAAAAGGTTAATCCTGAATACTGCTGTTCAACATTTTCCAAATATCCAAGTAATATTCCACGTTAATTATGATCAATTTAACGAAAAATTTAAAAATATTCTCCTTAAATCCAAAAGGTTTTTGAGAAAATCCTATCCTAATCCTATTAAAATCCAACGTAAAATTCTGCTTTGATCCGGAGAGTAAACTCCATCATCCTCCTGCTTTCCTGTTAATTTCCTTTCCTTTTCCTCTGCAACATCAAAAAATCCTTTCCTTTCCTTTCCTCCATTATTTTTACTCCTCTCCCATATTTTTGCAACATTTTTGGAGTGTAAAAGAAAAAGAAAATATTATTAATGTTAATTGTTTTATTAAAAGTAAATTTTTAAGTTAATTTTTGGTCTGTTCCCTCAATAATTTAAAGCAAAATTACGGAATTTTTTTTAATATTTGAAGGTTGTGGATCTACTTTTGTAGTTGGAAAAAAATCGGTTCTTGTAAAATTGTAACAAAATGAAATGTAAATGAAAGTTACAATGAAATAAAAATGCTCGTATAAACTAAGCATTTCATTGAAAACTAAACTATTTGAGGATCATTATCAAAAAGACGACACATCTAGGGCAATTCAGTTATCATAGAACGATGCAAACCAAACAAAACGGTACTACCACCACTTGACTTTGAAAATTTATAATCAAGGAATGTTGCAGTTTGAAATGTGTTATAATTTCTACATTACTTGACACGTTAAGAGAAATAATTAAATTATATAATTTGTATAAAATTATGGCGGCTAATATGATTGATATTTATTTATGAATCTTTTTCCGCTATAGGAAAATACCTGTGTCTATATGTATAAATCATTGTATTTAAATTTCCAATCATTACTTAATTGAGTGGTTTTAGAATAAGTGTTCTCTTGATTTTTTTGTTTCTTTAAATTTTAGGGATTTAACTCTAATTTGTTAGTTTTGTTTTGTTAGGTTAGTTTTAGTTTGGTTTGTTGTTTAATGTGATTTAAAAATTAGATCTTGAATCAGATCGTGACCTTGAATATGATGTCCGGCGTACAGGGGAATATGTTGGTGTACCACGTCGTCTTGGCCTTGGTGAGTATGAACGTGAGCGTGATCTGAAATCAAATTTGTATATGCAAATAGCGAAAAGTAAATAAATAATACGCAACAAACAAAAATATGACTTGAAACTTACCTATCTCTGTAATCACCGCCACCACCACCTCCGCTACCGCCGCCTCCACCACCACCACCACCACGACGATCTTCACCACTGTCTTCACGAACACGAATATAGGAAACTTCACCCTAAAAAATATAAAATTCAAGCATAAGACAGGTATCAAGCGATAGGTAAGTACGTAGGCTACACAGACACATGTGGATTTGAGATGTGACTGTAAACTCCTCATACATTCCTCCTGTTTCAATTTCACATGGGCGGTGAATTCAGTCAATATGCTGTTTTTCTGATATCATTCATGCAATTTTGTTAAAACCACCCAAAGTGAACCAGTTTTTAAGGCCGTTTAAAACTAATAGACATTAATTGGACTAGTAACTAACTTTGTGACCGTTCAATCCATGTCGTATTGCACGGTTTCAAATCCAATGCTCACCGCATAAACGCCAGTGTACCTCAAGGCTCGGTTTTGTCTACGACACTCTTTCTTATTTTCAATATTGATCTCCTGTTCGCTACTTCTAATCCTATCCATTCATTCGCTGACATCACTCTTAGCTCTTCATATGATTCCACGCTACCTGCAAACCCCTCTTCGACCAAGTGGAACAACAGCGTTAAATTCTGACATTGACAGCACAAAACGTTGGGGACTACATAATAGAGTTGAATTAAACGCTGTCGACTTCGTTCGATATTCGTATACCAATTTTTTATAAGATGAAAGGTAATTTTATTACCTTTCCCTTTACCTAACCCCTAATCAAACGAAGTAGAAACTTCGGAAGCCCCTCTCTTCAAAACAAGATTTCACTTTTCGAGGTCTGCTCATTGAGGGCTTTTAGGAGAGGGGTGTCCGAAAGCCCTTACCGATTAAAAGCTATAATCACTTTAATCAAATAATCTACAGGCGAACAAATAAATTATAAAAAAACATCGTACCTCATGCGACCGGAATCTGGAATCGTCAAGTTTTTTAATTGCGTATTTCATATCTTCGTGACGTAGGAACTCGACGACTCCAGTGCCATCCTTGTAGGTATCTGCAAAACACACATCTCCTGCCTCTCTCATATGGTCCTTGAGATCCTGCCAAGAACCCGAAGGTGGCAGACCAGTAACCATTACACGGAATTGAGAACGTTTCGTTGGTGGACCTCTGCCCCCACCACGACCACCATCGCCACGGCTGCGATCATTACGGCTTCCACGGTAGCTTCCAGGGCCACCGCCTCTGGGAAATTCAACACGAAGCCGATAGCCATCATAGTCGTAACCATCACGTGCCTTAACTGCGTCTTCAGCATCACTATTAAGAAATAAAAAAATTATTATGTACAAAAAAGAAGATTATTTTAACATTTATCAATAATATAAAATTCTGAGTCATAAAATCAATAATTGTAATAATTATATGGTATACATACCGAGCATCCTCAAATTCGACAAATGCAAATGGCGGACCACGCCGGTTCTTTAAATCGACAAATGTAACTTTTCCAAATTTGTGGAATAAATCTTGAATGTCTTTAGTCCTAATATCTGGGGGCAAATTTCCAACGTAAATGCGGCATTCGTTGCGAGACATTTTAGTTTAGAAATATTTCCTTTTATCAGTATCGAATTTAATTATTTTATTTCTTCTTTAAAACTACTTCGAACGACGAAATCTACAAACGAAAGGCGAGCGAACAGCGAAGGCGAACAGAACACGAGTGACGAGTGACGGTGGGTGACCAGTGACGATGACGACTAACGATAACGAGTGAACGTCTGAGCGAGTGAAGACGACGAGTGGTTTCTGAAAAACAAAAATCGAATTAAGGGCGCTCTCACAATGAGAACTTAAGGCTTAAGAGTTACAGAAATGTATGGATTTTTGTTTTGAAGAAAAAAAATTTCTGCTCGTTATGTTGGTAGATATCAGTTCTTAATTTTATGTCGTGTTTTTTTTTAAATCTTGCGTAGATTGATTTTTTATCTGTCAAGTTGTTCGTTTATTCCAAAAAATCAATCTACGGTAGATCAAATGTCCCCTCAAACTATCTTGATATTTTGGGAGACTTACCCCTCTTTTCATTAACTGCAACAACAACACAAGCAACAAAACAATGTAAACAAAAGATTCTCGGCTTTCGTGTTAGTTTTTCGAGAAAAAATCTGAGCTCGAGTGCAGATTTCTAAAACAAAAAAAAACGCGACATTACAAACTTTCGAAGACTGGCAGAATGAAGTTCGAATAATTTTAAAACAGATGTGAAATATTTTTTGTTTTTGTTGTTATGCCTTCAATATAATAACAATGAAGATTATCACCATTTGAAACTTTGCTGTCACAGCCTAAAACTATATGTATTGTGCGAGCCCTTCTAAGGTTTAAGTCTTAAGTATTAAGTTTTTCATTGTGGGAGCATAGTAAGAAAATTCGCAAGAAGAAGCGAACGCGTATACTAGTTACCCGTTGTTTTTACTTCAAATAGCCGTAACGCGCAGTTTCCACCTCAAATACAACAATAAAGCTACAATAAAATAATTTGCTTGTGTCCATGTACACGTATACGAGCTTCAAATAATGCTACAACAAATGTGAGCCTAATTAAAAGGAAAATGTTGTAGGATTACTTTAGGCAATTTTCAAGGTCAGCACAAATCAAAATGGCGCAATTTGAAATTGAAGAGAAGGTCGCACTGCAAACACCGAGACGAGGCAGATATAATTTAGAACATATATATGTATGTGCGGGTGATAAAATTGGTAGCTGTGATCAATTATGAACGAAACCACAACTAGTGCACTACCAAACTCAATATTTAGATCACATATTACCTTATGATACAGATACAACATACACATATGTTTTAAATTTTTTATTTAATATTTTCCATGGGTTTTTTTCAGCGATAACTCCATAATTTTGCTCACACAAGCCAATTACTTTATTGTAGCATTATTGGTATTTGACGAGGAAACAGGGAGTAATACTACAATAAAATAATGTGCTTCATATAATGCTACAATTAATGTGAACCAAATAGAAAGCAAAATTTTGCAGGATTATTTGAAACTATTTTCAAGGTCAGCACAAATAAAAAATAGTAAAATTTAAATTGAAGAGAAAGGTCGCAACCAGAGTTGTTAAACTACGAGAAAAATAATAAACAACATTAAAACCTAGTCAATGTTGTTTATTGTTATCATGTAGTAAATGCGTAGTCAGTGTAGTCTATAAAAGTAAAATTATTTTATTTAGCTGGTCCTTTCATTTGAAAATAAATGTAATTCAATTTGGTTCATTCTGAACGTCTTAACTTAGAACACAATTTTTATTAATACCCGTTGTGTATTTCGTTACGGTTTAAAGTAAACGGTAAATCTAGTAATTCATAATATTTACTTAAGAAATAGAAATGACTGAAACAAAATTGTCTGGAAATCAGAAAAAAGGAAAATATGAGCCACTAAATGAAACTGATAAAAAAACAACCCATAAAATACAATTTTTCATGTAAATTCTCTAATAGGAGATGGGTATGTGTTAAGATACACACGTATATAAAATTTTAAAATCGGGTTAATTTTTTTAAAAAAAAATTTTGGGTCCCGGGGTCTCCAAAATTTAAAAAAAAAAGTGTTTTTCATCGGAGATACATACGTATATAAAATTTGAAGAAAATCGGGTTAATTTGTTTTAAAAAAATTTTGGAGCCCCACGACCCCGGGGCCCGGGGTCACCAAATTTTTTACAAAAAGTGTTGCCTATCAGAGATACACATGTGTATTAAATTTAAAGACAATCGGGTTGATTTTTTATAAAAAAGTTATGGGGCCCCACGACCCCGGGCCCGGGGTCTCCAAATTTTTTACAAAAAGTGTTGTCTATCGAAGATACACATGTGTATTAAATTTGAAGAAAACCGGGTAAATTTTGTAAAATATTTGTATGGGAGCCCCCCGAACCCGAGGTCCGAGGGGCCTCAAAATTTAATAGAAAGTGTTGTCTCCAGAAATACGCATGTGTGCAAAATCGGGCCATGGGAAGTGGGTTAAAAATTGATCGCAAGATTCCACGCAGACGACCGACGACCGACGACCGACGACCGACGACCGACAACCGACATCCGACATCCGACGACCGACGACCGACATCCGTTCCACGGGCAAGTGAAGTTAATATAGAGAATTTAAAAATGAAAGCGTTGGCGTTTGAGACAAAATGAAAATCATTACCTTCTAAATTTGTGGAATTTCATTCTTTCACAACAACCGTGGACACATTTTGGTTTTTGTAATGGCTAATTTAAATTTTATATAAGCTGTATTTTATTTGGAATCCGAATACGAATTCGAATGTCAAAACCAGCCAAACAGCAGGTTTTCAAATTCCAAAGAAGGAATTTGATAGTGCAATTGTTGTTGTAATTCCCAATTCGAGTTCAAATAAATACAGCTATAAATTTATAAATTATTTTAACATTGATTAACCGCCCTAGTATATTAGTATGAATTGAAATTGAAATCATCAAAATTATCAGCAGAAACACAAATATTGCACGACTATACTCAATATATATTACCGTGAGATACAGACGCGGTTCAAAAACGTTCTTTCATTGTCCATGGGTGTATTTCAGCGATAACTCCATAATTTTACCCACCTCAGATGCAAATTATTTTATTGTTTTTATATAATTTGATGTGGAAACAACGGGTTACTCGAGATGCAGCAGTATGCAATGTTCTTGTTGCCTTTTTCAGATTCATTAAATAGTTAGCACAACAAGAATAAATTATGCATAACTACATAATTACATAATTACATATTAAGGCTATTTGACAAAAGTAGTATTTTTTAATAATAAAAAAATTATGCCCAAACGACAGAATAATAACAGAAGTATGACATCTTGCTATTCACTTTTTTTAGTCTTTCAAAAGGGAACGGAGGATTTATGCCTTGACGCACACTGTAGAAGGCAACAAAATACATTGAGTACATTGTGAATTCTTTACTAAATCATATTAATAGAATTTTATTTCAAAAACTACATATTTATATAACTATATAAATACCAAAAAACAGAATTAAAATTGGTCAAGAATTTGCAAGGTCCTGATTTTCATAACAAACCCCTTAGAAGTGATCCCACGGGCAAATAATTACTTCAGTATGCTATGGATGTTTGCGAGAAAACTCAACAACAGAAATAACAACAACCACACGATGAAACTGGCGACGATGAAACTTATTATTCTATAAGTCGTTGTGGGCAAATTTCTCCATGAAATTATTCGATGTTTCTTGTTTTCTTAATTCTTAATATTTGTTGTTCTCTTTACTTTTTTCATCAGTCGCATTTGCACACGGAATGAATTTTCATTGTTTTTCATATCAAAATAAAAAAAGAGGTTTCTTATATCAAAAAATAAGGTACTTTTTTTTATTTTTTTTTTCAATAATTAATTATTATTGACCAATTCACAATAAGAAAATAATACGAACGTAATCAAAACAAAACTGTAATGCATCATCATTAATGCTTACTCATTTAAAATAATTTGGTTTCAAAATGATAAAATATGTTGTTGCAAATACTGAAAATATATCATAATTGGTACTGTACGTATCTTATACTTAGATATGGCAACTCTGCATATATTTACGCATGAATCGAAATAGCGATTGAAAGAAACAAATTTAACCCTAGAATACTAATGTTCAACTGTGAGGCGGAACGTATTCGAGTTTTCCCCGATATTTAATGATCGCTTGTAAATATCAAAGCACGAGTTCGTGCCAAATCAGTTTTGCGCTGTTCGAGCTTGTGTGAGGACCCACGTCGGATTTTGCTTTTGGGTTCCCGAGTTACGGACCATCGTGACGCCTGGTTGGCGAACATTAGTATTTAAGGTAATGTTTTTGAAATTTTTTTTAGGCTAACTTTATTTTCCTGTGGAAGTCATAATTTGAACGATAGACCTTTGAATTTTGATGGGACGTAGAAACAGCTTTAAGGCAAAGTTTAGTCATTTTCTTAGGTTATGACTTTGTTCTTTTATTTTTAAACATGATCTTTCAAAACCAAAAGATGAAAAATATGTTCCTTTTTTAAGACAATTATTTTTATTTAAACTGAAAATGTAATTTTAATTTTCATATTTTTTTTAATGTAAATGTAAGTAGTATAAAGACTGAATTTAATTTTTTGTTTAATAAAAATAATGTTTAACGATGAAATCTTGTCTTTACAAAAGTAGCCTCACAGGCGTACATTAGTATTAAGAGACAAAAAAATCTTATTAGTATTCTATGGTTAAAAATTTTACAATTTTGATATCCATCATGTGGAGTCTCGCTGCTGTTGCGAAGAACAGTTTAAAAGAAAATAACTAAATTTCATTAATAGTATATTACATAACGAACTAGGAAAGTGGACGATAAGCACTTTTCAGCGAGTAATGTACGCTATTTTTTACACTCCCAAAACAATTTTTCTGCTAAACTGCTCATGCGCAATGCAAAACTACTGTGGGAGAGTGTCCGGTAAGACTGCAGTAAGTAACAAAAGTATTTCCTATGTTAACACACTAGTGTGGCTATTGCCTACTTTCGAGTGTAGGTTATAGCGTAGGAAACAGTCACTTTCGTGGATCCCGACTTAATAATACGGCCAAACACTGATTAGTATTTCGGGTTTGCACATCAACGGCTCGATGTGACAAACAAACTACACCCCAAAAAATTTAATATGATAGTTTTTCTTTTAATATAGAGCCAAATATTCAGAATTTTTAAATTCCCAGCGTAGAGGTTTTTTAATTTGTTTTTATTTTATTTATAAAAATCAAATTTTTAAGAAAATCCTCAAAGTTAAAAATACATATTAAGTATTTTTTCAGCATTCGAACCGCTGTGTTAAAACAAAATCCACAATTTCGAATACTGACAAAAAAAATTTAGTTTGACAATTTCACTTTCGTAGAAAACGAGACGGACGCAGTTTGTTTAAGCCTTAAGCGTATCTCGTATGTCAATCGTCACAAAAAGCGAATTTTCATTGCATAATTTGTTTATAGTTTGTTTAAAATTATTACAACAAATATAAAAAACAAAATTGAATAATGGTGCACGCAAAATTTGAAAATCAGCATAATCAGCCGGCCGTTCTAGATAGAGCGAAAAAAATAAGTTGCTCTATAGTGAGCAAGTGCTGAAGTTGCTTTCAGTGAATAAAAAATGTTTGTTTCTTTGTTGTTTGCTGTGCATTTCGGTTTTCGACAGTATTGCAAAACGTGCACCAAAATTGTACAGAGTCTTGTTATTGTGATTTGTGACATAAATTGTTAAAATTTTAAAAATTACATTTAAGTGCGTAGGACTATGTAGAGACAATTAGAAATTTCAAGTAACAACAATATTTCTATCGGTTTTCACATTCAATTTATGCAACTGTCTTCTGCTAGCTGCTACCGACTGGTTGTTGTACTTTGCAAATTGCAACTTTGGTAGAATCTTAAATGGCGGGAGAAGCTTCTCCAGACGTAGTGCGGTTCTAATTAGTTAAAACTCCTTACTTAAATCGACCGTTCACTATTAATAACAAAAATGTCAAATTATCGGTGTGTAAGCTTTTACGACCTGTGTCGTTTGTGCACAGCGAATTCCGACACGAAAATTAATATTTTTTCAGCGGAGGGTCGTCGCAAAAATCTTTGTACAAAAATTTCCGAATGTTTGTCCCTTTTGGTAAGTATTAGTAGTACAGAGTGGTACTGTGTTTCTGCAAATATGATATTTAATAATACATTTTTCTTTGTAGATTGATGACAAGGATCAATTACCAAAAGTCATTTGCGAACAATGTCAGCAGCACGTCGAGTCGTTTTCGGAATTCCGAAATGTTTGCCAAAATTCACAAAATATGCTTAACAATTGCCTTCGTACAGCAACATTGCAAAACGGTGGTAAGGTATACATCAAAGATTGGAATACGGACAAAAATATTATAAATATGCAGGGCACACTTAGCGAAACAACGTTAACCCCATCAACGCCTGTAACGTCTACGAACTGTTCGGTATTGCAGGGAAATGATTTTCTCAGTTCCATTATTCAGGCTGTGGGTATTCAGGTAAATTACTAAATCAAAACAAAACATGAATATATTTTAGAAATGTTAATAAAATATCAAACTATATTTATGTTGCCAAGTGATTTTAAAGTCCAATAAATTATTTTGTTTGTTTAAAATTGGTACATTTCAGCAAAATGATGACACTTTAAATAGTAAACCACAAGTTACACATCAATACACGTTAACGATCCCCAAAGATATAAATACAACAGATTCGTTGCAATATAAAGTCGAGGACACAACGTCATCCTTGCCGTTGGCGAATGTTCTGCAAAATTCGGATAAGCAATCGAAGAACAAGTAATTTATAAAATCTCTATGGGTATTCCTGGTCAATATATTTAATTTTCTTCGTTTCTAGCTCTTTAGAAGAATTTCTTAAGATGAAACCCAATCTTCGGGTGACACCAATTAAAAAAAAGTCCCCTCAGAAGCAACAGTCACAACAGCAACAGGAACAGCAACAAGAAAAACCCCAACTGCAACTACTACAGAATCAACAACAGCAAAGTTTTCAACAGGACATACAGTTACAGTTCCAACAACAGCTTCAACAACTTCAATCTCAACTGCAGCCACAACAGCAAATTACCATTTCATCTAATAATGAGAATCTCAAGAATAAAAAACCGAAATTAAATTTTGTTCTTACATCACCAACTGGGCAGACATTGTCAGCGACAATTGCTCAACCTCAACAACAACAGCAACAGCAGCAGCAACAACAACAACAACATCAATATCAGCAATTGCATCAGCATCAGCTGGTGCAGCAGCCACAACAGCTTCAATTGCAAATTCAACATCCACAGCAGCAACAACAACAGTTGCTTTCCACCGCAACACTTACGTCTTTAATTCAGCAGCAGCAACATAATCAAAATCAACAACAAACGCTGCTCTCGCCAAACAAGTGCTTTTTGCCAATAAGAATCAAGGATGAGAATTCCGATCAGCAGATTGTCGCTCACATTGATGCGAAAAATTTCGTCCTACCGACGACTTATCAATTGCAAATGAAGGTAATATTAAGTCATTTGCTTTAAGGATCAACCAACTAATCATTAAGCTTCCCTCTTCAGCTGCAGCCTCAAATCGCTACTGTCGATGGACAACCGATTATGCAGTTAACACCAACGTCCATTCCAGCAACGTTGCAACTAACGCCACAGTCGTTGGCAGGCCAGGTTTTCCATGATCATACATCAAATCAACAGCAGCAGCAGTTGCAACCGCAGCAACAGCAGCTGCAATTCCAGCCAATGTTACAAGCGTTAGAACAAATGCCTCATCAAATAATCACATCAGCCGGT
The DNA here is from genome assembly GCA_947095585.1 of Nephrocerus scutellatus. Taxonomy (NCBI): domain Eukaryota; kingdom Metazoa; phylum Arthropoda; class Insecta; order Diptera; family Pipunculidae; genus Nephrocerus; species Nephrocerus scutellatus. The sequence goes on from OX352761.1 coordinate 30,560,506, forward strand.
AGCGTCGGTATTGATGCAGCTACTTCGACAAATGATCAGGATGAAGATCAAGAGGTGGAGTTGGAGGTGAAAGTTAATGCAACTAGCGGTGGTGGTGGTAGCTACCAACATCCGCAACAGAACCATACACAACATCAGCAGCAGAATCAGCAGAATCAATCAGAGCCGCAGCAGCATCAGCGAATAACAAATCAGAATTTGTCCTCCACAAAAACAAAGGCACCAACGACCACTACGATGACTATGACTACAACCACAAATTCGAATGCTAATCATCGTCAGAAATATAAAATTGTCAAAAGTTCCAATAATATAAGTCAACAGATATTGCAGCAAGTACAACAGCAAAAGTCTCAGCAAAAACAACAACATCAATCACAACCACTGAAATCCCAACAACAACAAACACCACAAAAGACCACAACCGTACAGCAGCATTGTGGAATCACAGTTCAACGTGTTGCGACGAAAACCAAACCATCTCCTGTAGTACCAGTTCGTTTGACAACTCTCAATAAGCAAAATATAACAATAAATCGAGTAACAGCGCCACAGACGAAAACGCAAACGCGACAACAGACACAGGCAACAACTACGCAACCTCTTCCAACATTGCAGACCCCAAACAGACAGCAATCACAACCAAAGAAGATGATTGTAACAAAAACATATTCAAGAAATTCTGTTACCAAAACTACTGCAAGTTTATCGGCGACGTCAACAACGCCGACGACAACAACTTCTGCGAACACAACGATCACATCGGTGGCATCATCTAACGCAATAGCATCCAGGCCAATGAAAATTGATAATGAGAATAGCACAGCAATTAATAATACCACACCTACAGCGGCCGCTGGAGCTGGACCAACTGGGCTTGATTGCAGTCAATGTGGTCGTGTTTTCAAAAAAAAGGAACATCTCACGCAACATATAAAGTTACACACAGGTCATCGACCATTCAAGTGCACCGAGCAGGGTTGTCACAAGTCGTTCAGTCGTAAGGAACATTTAATGCGGCACATTATATCTCACACTGGCAAAAAGATGTTTAGCTGTGACATGTGCCAGAAGTTGTTCTCGCGGAAAGATAATCTAAACAAGCATAGGAGGTATTTAGCAGTTTTTTTTTACATTAAATAGCGCATAGCACATGTTATTGGTTTGTTTTTAGAACACACACTCATGGAGATCAGGCGAACACTGGTAATTTCCTTTGTGAAATTTGTCGAAAGACTTTCGTTGTCAGGTTGTACTACGAGCAGCATTTAAAAATGCACGAGAAATCAGCTGGAACTGTTTTTGTTAAAGTAAGTTTATTGTGGTTATTGTTGGCACTTTAACACATACGTTCTCGAAAATACAATAATTGGTGTTGACAACATATTATCATGTTAAAAACAAAAATGTTGGTGAAAAGAGCAGATAAGATTTCTGCCTAACAAGCCACCTGCTCGTAACACGAATTAGAGAGCTGAAATTTTGTGAGTGTCTAAGTCCAAACTAGCATTTTTTATATTACGCCTATAAAGCGTGTCGCATTCCGCATGATGCGCCATTTTTTCGTTTTTGAGTTCGTTTTTAACCATCTTTCGCACGACTTAGAGAGCTGAGCGGCTCAATGTCAGGGACCAATTTTGATATCCCGCGTTTGACGCTAGTCGCGAATCGCGTGTGGCACGTGATATGCGTGAAATAGCCCCAACCTTAAAAACAGATATTTTGGTAATTATTATCAAATAACCGTGACTGTGTGGCGTATTTCGATGTATACATAAAAGTTTGTAACCGAAAAAACAAAGTTTTTTTACATTTACATGTTTCTTTCCTGACATATAACTGGACAAATATCAATTTTATCTTCCAAAATGATGTGCTTTTAATCTAGTGAACCGCAGTTTATGTCTATGCATCATGTGTCTTGAATGTCTACAGAAGCGGGAACACATAGTCCGAAGATCAGGTTAAAGACAGACGCGTAGTTTCGAGTTGAGTATTCCGTATGGATTGGAGGATGGACTGGATGCACCTGAATATTTCTCTTAGACTCCGTTCAGGGAAAAAGTGATAAAACAGTGACAAGCAGGAAACATTCTTACGATTTTCAAATTAGTCGATTGATTTCGCAATATTTTCATCACCAATAAGTTTTATTCCGAGGTTCCATATTCGGTCTAGTAGGGCTTTGTTGTAGTTTTGTTATAGGTTATCAGTTATGAAATTAGTGTCAAAGACAAAGCAGAGCATTGGGGAACACCAGCGTTTTCGACAGTGGGATTTGTTTTGTGTAAACAAAAGCAACTTGCCGGTTCTTTAAGCCTTTTTCTTTCGGTTTGACAGGCAGTCCTGGAATTGATAAATTATTTCAGACCGTCGTGAACAATGTTTTATAATGCATAGCACAGCGTGGCCGTTAGGAAATAAGTAAGAGGAAAGATGAAATGTCCATGCACATGTGTCTTAAATGACTGCACATGTGTGAATGAATGACTTAAATGATGAAAATGCGTTCCACACAACTAGTCTGCGGCTAATGAAGAAACCCCTGAATTGGTTAGTCCGCCCGAAGATAGGTCTAATGGTAGTTTCGTTGGCTCGAGTTATGGCACGGGTATTGCGGATGGAGGTTGTGCGGGTTACATCTGGATATTTCATTTGAACACCGTTTGTGGAAAAAGCTATAAAACAGTGACACCCAGGAAAAATTCCTTTGATGTTCAAGCGATTTGATCGTTTTCGCGGTATTTACTTCACCAATAAGGTTTACCGCGCGGTTCTAAAATCTATCAAGTAGATGCAATGAGGTCTTTATTTATTTATTTATTTGCTTAATACAAGCTTAACAAGCTTAACTTAACCTATAACTTAATCTATCAAAGCGTTCATATCCCCAGAATTACATCGCACAGAGTTCTCGTTCGACTGATTCAACGAATTGTTCTTTTTCATCGTCTGGGGAATTCTTAAATTAAATTTAAATTTATCCCACAAGAGAAGGGTGAATAAGTGTTCATTGATTGCTTTAAAGCCGTGAACGGTAGTCTTATTCTTTTGCGGACAAGAAATACCACTTCGAGCATATGACATTTGCGAGAGGTGGAACCATGAAAAAGATTGTTCTTGTTTTTTCTATGATCCGAACATCGAACTTCTTGCTTAGAAGTCTAGCGCTCTAACGGCCACGGTCTCGATGCCCAATAAATTGCTGTTAACTGACCGCCGATACCTTGAAATGATTGTCAAAAAGCATACCTGCTTTCAATTCTATGGATACTCAACCCGTTTGTCATTTTTTCGTTGGTAGGCCACATCCATATGGTATGATACATTTACAACACTAATTGTATCCAAAAATCCAATGTACAAAGTTTCGCCTTTTTTGGCTAATTCTTATGTTTTCTTCTACCTTTTCTGGTCACTGCACACATCGAAGGGTTACAACTAGAGTTTCGAACATTAAGCCCAATTCTTTTTGACAGTAAAATAAATAAATAAATTTATCTTTATATCATTTTTTGTAGAATGAGCCATTAACGGAAAATGATGAGGAAATCTCTTTACAAATACCTTCACAACAACAGCCTCAACAACAACCAAAGCTGCAGAAACAACAAAAACCTCAGCAACAAGTTCAAATTGTCCAACAACAACAACAGCAACAACTGCAACAACAGCAGCAACAGCAGCTTCAAAGACAACACCATCAGCAGGTTCAAATTCAACTTCAACAGCAGCCGCAGCAACACCACCACCAGCAAGTGCAAATAATTCAGCAACAGCAACATCAACACCAACAACAATTGAGTCAGCCACAACAAATAATGCATTTACAGTTGCCGATGGTAACCACACAAGATTTGGCCGGCAACACAATAACAATAACCCAAGCCTCTGACCCATTAAAAATTGGAAACCACGATGTTTTGAATTTACCCTCGTCGCTGGCAAATTTCGTCTCGCTGGGCCAGGCGCAATTTGTAAATGCAACAACTGGTGAAATAATGGGACACATCAAAATCGAAAAATAGCATAAGGAAGAACTTAAACGAAAAGTTATCCAACCGGAAAAAGAAGCTTCCGTGCGGCGATCCACCCCAGTGCTCCGGTGTTCAAAATCGAGAGAAGACAAATTTTGAATTTTTTTCTCACAAATTGTAAATACAAAAGAACTCATTCATTTTTTCTGTAACTACATATTAGGTAGGGCTTTTTAGTCAAAACACAAAAAATAAACTTTTTATAATTGTACTATAATAAGCTCATGTATAATCATCGTGTTGTAAAAGAAAGGAAAAAAAACAAAACATAAACTAGTCTAGTCCTTTAACGTTTACAATTTGATATCACTTTTAAAAAGTTAATATTTTTTCAAAATTGTATCTAAATTGTGCACTAATTTAAAGAACTTAACTCTTTTAATTGATGTTTTATTTTATATCGTGATTGTTTTGATTTTGTAGGTAAATTATAATATAAATAAATTGTAAAAAACTCAACTACTCCTTGTATTACTATTTGTAACGATGATCGTGTTGATTAAGCCATTTATATACGTTTGAATACTAAAAATAAGATTGTATTAAGTTAATTGTAAAATTAAAAGGTATTTTTTACTTCTGTGTATTTTTTGTGTAGCGTAGTTTTTATGTCGATTTATAAATTAAGTATTTATCTTCACCCTCCGAATGCAAAACATGAATTGTAATATATATTTTTTCGAGAAATGATCAACAGGATTTCTTTTCTGTAAGAATAATGAAAACAAAATATCTAATAAAAAATGTAATTTGTACAATATGCGAAGCATTTTATATTCTGACCCGGCGTGGCCCAGTCGCCCCTCCCACTTTACTTTGACCCCCCTCAAATACCAGCAATCGACCACTGAAAAATTTGTTAAAACGTGGTTGAGATACAACCACTCTGCAAATGAGGGTAGATAGATTAAAAAAAGCAACGTCAAAACATTGCAATGCAAATCTAGTTTCAAATTGAAATTATTTGAAATAATTGTAAAACCGCTAACAGCAATCAATAACGATATCATCACCACATTTAGGTATAATTATAATACAAGTCAGCTTCCTAGGAAGAGCAGCCGACGTCTACAGCGACCACCAACTTGTGGCTGGCAGTGTGCGATTGAAGCTCGCGGTCCACTCATCCACACGAAGTCAAACAACGAGAAAGCCAGCTGTTGCAGCACTGAAAGACCCAGATGTGAAACTGCAATATGTATCCCGCATACAACACTCTCTCTCTGAGATACAGCCCCAAACCCTAGAGTCTAAATGTGAGAAAACAGTAAATGCGTATACGGAAGCAGCCGTAACCATTTTAGGTTATCCCGACAAAACTAGATAAGATATCAGATAGCACATGAAACACCATTCGTGAACGCCAATCCATCAAAGTAGAGTTAAACGCGGGCTCGGGTGCTGTGCGAAGCGCATAAGCGCGGAAGTATAGAGATCTGGACCGGCAAGTTGGCTGTTCAGCTAGGAACGACAAACGAGCATGGCTAAGCGACATCGCAACACAAGCACAGCAAGCCGCTGATAGTAGACAATACAGCACAGTCTACCAACTAGCTCGTAAGGTCGCCAACAAGAAACACCACATCAACTACCATGTTAAGGCAATGCACGGCTCTTTGATCCTTGTGGAGGAACAACAGTTAACCCGCTGGACAGAACATTTTAAGAATGTTTTGAATTGTACTTCGCCAGGCACGACCATCAACCCACATATGCACCCTAATAGGCTACTTAACATCAGCGTCGCTACTCCTTCGTTGGATGAGATAAGGACAACAATTCGTCCACTTCCACCATTCAATCGTCGTTAAAAGAACAAATTGAGTTCCACCATCATTGTTTACATCCAATGTATCATTTTTGGATTCAGACCCCAAATTCTGCCGTAAAGACGTGTACTGGCTCACATGGCCCAAGTGGCGCGTTCGATGGGGAATCGATATGGAAGTTCCGTTTATCAAGGATGACGCCGAGATATTTATCATCCGAATAGCCAATGGCGATGTAGCCTGATCTATGTAGATCGACTAGAAGATTGTCGATGACTAGTGAACACAGAAGGGCAGAAAGGACACCTCCTTGGGGACAACCCTTAACTGCAGTCACAGAAGCAGACACTCCTGCTTATGAGGAAGTACACGACTCGAGCATGGCCCTTATCCATTGGTTCTTCGAGTCTTCGATACCTCTGCTACCAAATGCTCTTGCTATTAAGCCGTAGTCAGTGTTTTCGAATGCGCCCTCAATTTCCAGTCCAGGAATGCACAAACGAGTTATTTTCTTGGAACGAAAAGTTTCTTCTATCTTCTTTACAAGATAGTGAAGCACCTTCTATGCTTATACCTTTTCTGTATGAAAACTGACTTGACTGCAGAGGGATAGACAAATCTAGCCAACCTCTGATATGAACATCAATAAGTCTCTCCATGGTTTTGGGAACAAATGATGTTAGACTTATAGGTCTATAAGATTTAGGCAGCTCTTTGGGCCTATTGCCTGATTTGGGGATAAAGATTACATTTACTAGTCTACAGGTAGTCGTGATCTAACCCTTAAATATTGTGCACAGATTCCAGGAATAATAATTTAGTCCGCCTTATCGGGCGTAGTTTTATGGCCCTTTGTTTGCATTCATCGAAAGTGGAGCATGATCATAAATCGCGACAATAGAATAGTCGCTATTCCGAAAAGTTTCACTAGTTTTCTTTCACCAGATTTTTTTATTTTCGCAAAAATTTAATTTAAAGAAAGAAACAGTAAACACCTTCAAAAGACGTTAATACATAGATGGAAAATACGTTTCATGACTAACGACTGTTAGACGGTTTGACAAAAGCAGTACCTTGCAGTGTTTTTTTTATATATTGCTACGACACCAGCTAGCTTACCTTCCCTCTTAAATTGAATTTGTACGATGTTTATAAACACGAGTATTTAATATTTGTTCTTTTCAATTTGTTTACTAAGCGAAGGCGGCAAGCTGTTTTGTTTTAGTATTTTCCTTACCTTTTACGCTTACAATTAATTAATTTAATATTAATGGCTTGTTTACCTACCGACGATCGAATGGAAATGAATCAGAACTTATAAGCTCCATGTAATGAAAAACAGTTGCTTTTCAAGCATGTGCTCGTTTATATGTCAGACTCGACTATAATTAATAAATAAATTTTCGTTTTTGATTTTATGGTTCACAATTATAATTGGTGATTGTGTTGGATGGTGTTGAAGATGAACACATCTTCTAGCCAAAGGTTGAGTTATGTTTACATTTTGTATTGTTTACTTCACTCCCTATCACCTTTATTCCTTACGAATAACAAAAAGAGGTACAGGCTCCCGTCGTTGTAGAATCATCATATAAAACTGGGCGCGGTCCTAGTCCCTGGACCAATATATACACCGGTACGAAGCCGATGCCATCCAGTTTGGTATCTGTATACTCTGAGCGTCCTGGTCTACGAGATCCTTCTAGCGTAGTCTTGGCCTGACTCGCTGTCGTGTTCCATAAATCATACCGTGTACCATGTACTTTGTTTTGCTCTCATTTTCGTGCAGCCCCAAATTTCGCGCCGCGTGTGATGATGTATGGATGGATGGATGGATGGATGAAAGCTTCCTGTACAGCTCTTGGGTTTCTACCAACGATGTCAATGTCGTCTGCATAAGCCAGTATCTGACGTCAGAGTCTCGGATGTTGGAGAAAGTGATCCTGCGGCCAGTCCATCCCCTTGTCGGAGCCCGTTATAGATGTTGGATGGGCTTGATCGTGATCCGGATATTTTTACTTTGCTTATAACATTGGTCATGTTTAACCTACATAGTCGTGTCAGTTTGTTTGGCATGCCTAATTCTCGCATGGCTTTATAAATTTCTGTTGGCGCCGTGGCTCAGTGGATAACTGCATGGCTGCAGAGCAGGAGGTTCGTGGTTAACCCCAATAACACCAAAAGTATTTTTCACTGTGTCCCAACTCTTGCGAATGTCTGACAAACGTCCGAGAGTCAATTCGCCGTTCGGATACGGCATTTAATTGTAGGTCCCTTCAATTTGTGTGAAAAAATATACATGCACAACACAAATGGTCGCGAGAAGCTAGGCTTTGGACCGCAATGGTCTGCCGCGCCGAAAATTATTATTATTATTTTATAAAGTTCTGCTCTGGCTATGCTATCATAGGTGGCTTTAAAGTCTATACAAAAATGGTGTAGCGAGTTTTGAAACTCTAGATATTTTTCCATCACCTGCTTAAGGGTGTAAATCTGATCAGTTGTTGATTTGCCTGGGATCAAGCCACACTGGTATGGACCAATGATGACTTTAGCGTATGGGACTATCCTGTCTTGAAGATAGAAAGATAGATGAGAAAATCTTATACGCGGTACTCAACAACGTTATACCACGATAATTGCTGTATGTTTTTTCCTTGTATGGGGCACAGGATGCCTCTTCGCCAGTCTTCTGGCATCGCTTTTTCCTCCTTACTTTCGGGGCCTCCTGATTTAATTAGCTCCGCTGGGATACCATCTGCTCCCGAGGCATTATTCTTTTTAAGCCGATTTATCGCTCTGCCAACGTCGTCTGAGCTTGGTGGCGGCAGCATAGTGTTGTCTTCAGTCATTAGTGGAGCCTTCAATTCCTCAGTTAGCTGGCCATTTAGCAACTCATTAAAGTGCTCTTCCCATCGCTCTAAGATGCCTTTCAGATCGGCGATCAGATTACCCTTTTTGTCTTTGCAGTATGTGCAACGCGGTATATATTGCGTCATATCGCGAACTCTTTAGTAGAACTTCGGCGCCTGGCGCGGTCCTTGATCTCTGTACTGTTCTAGTTCACGGACGAGATTCTTCTCCCAGGCTGCTTTCTTGCGCCGGTGAATTGTTTTTTCATATCTTCTGAGCTCTTTCTATTCATCTTCGCGTATCGTTCCGATCTCTACGACTACTGCCTAAGATGATGCTTGACCGCAGCTGTTTCTGGTCTCTCCGTTGCGAAGGGCAGCCATGTTGACTCGAATCTGATCCGCGCATGTAGTCTTTCGTGATTATGAAATTCACGCTCGGAGTAAAATAGCAACATGATAGTGGTCCGAGTCGACGTTGACGCCTTGGTACGTTCGTACCGCCATCAGGTTCGCGTTGTGGCGGCGGTCAATCAACACGTAGTCTATCTGGTTGAGAGTGGTTGAGAGAGTGAGTGGAGAGTGGTTGGAGGTACCCAAGTGGCTTTGTCCGCGCAAACCTTGAACTCGCAACAACCAAATTATTGCTTGCTGCCATCTCTATGATTCGTTTTCCATTGTCATTAGTGTTCTCGTGTAAGCTATGGGTTACCAATGTACTGCCTGAACACTGGTTCCCTACCTATTTTTGTATTCATATCGCACAGAATGATTTTTACATCATACTGAGGGCAGCCATGTAGATCCCGTTCGACTGATTCATAGAATTCTATTTTTTCGTCATCTGGGGAATCCTCTGTAGGTGCGTGAATGTTTATGAGGCTTATGTTTTCAAATCTGCCCCGAACGCTAAGGGTAAATAGCCCTTCATTTACTGCTTTAAGCCGATAGCGGTGGGTTTCATTTTTTTGCTGACTAAAAACCCCCTCCCGAGCACATGATGTCTTGCATGACAGCTGTAATATATGTCATATTCTGATTTTTGTAAGACACCATTCCCCGTCTAATTACCGGAGGCCATCACGTGGAGGTTTGATCGCACTTCCACCAGTCAGAGATAGCTACGGCCTCCTGCAATTCTGATGCATTCTGTCTTATTCCCCCTATTCTGCTGATGGCTGACCGCCCGGATATATTTAATAGAGTCAAATCATTGGTCATGTAGTTGTCAACCTATCAATGAACCTATCGATGAAAATGTGTTCAATTTTTGCTTAATTAGTCCGTGTCCATGAATTGTTTGGTGTAGTGCGAGCTCTCTAGATTTAGTCGGCTCTGCTGGCATGCCATCTGATCCCGAGACCTTATTTTTTTGAGTCACAAGCTAAAATTCATAATCGAACCAGACATTCCGATCTTAACAACGAGCTCTCTAGATTTAGTCGGCTCTGCTGGCATGCCATCTGATCCCGAGACCTTATTTTTTTGAGTCACAAGCTAAAATTCATAATCGAACCAGACATTCCGATCTTAACAACTGCTGTCAAAGATGAAATCAGCAGTACTAATGAAGTATTTTTATAGTGTGTACATTTCACTTATACGCCCGGCATGTCAGCCCCAGGACTTACTCTCCATTAATTTAAAGGGAGTCAAGCCACTTATTGACCATTGTTGTTTCTGCTTTGTAAACGGCAGCCATTTGACTTGAATCTGATTCGCGGTTGCAGGCTTTCTTGATGATGCAATTTGTGCACGAAGCACCATATTAGAAAAATAGTGGTCCGAGTCGACGTTGGCACCTCAGTAAGTTCGTGCCATCAGAGACGACCACTATGTATATACGGCTATGAGCTGTGTCCCGATGCTCAGTCAAGACTTTTGCATTCAGTGGGACAACATTCGGAGCTATCTGTCAGCTCAGCAATAAAAACTGCCAAGTCTAGGGACAAAGCGAAGAGGAGCATCGAAAAAATGTATTCCAAAAAAATCTCCAAAGTCCTCATTGAGGAATTGTGTCTCATTATATGCGATGACTGAGGATACGGATGGATACTTGTTGTATAAATAATATTCGGCGCGACAGACCGTTGCGGTGCAAGACCTAGCTTCTCGCAACCATTTGCGTTGAGCATGTATATTTTTGCCCACAAATGTAGGGGACCTACAATTTAATGCCGGATCCGAACGGCGAATTGAGAAGCTTTCCGTGACAAGTTATTACTCTCGGACTTTTACAGACTTTCGCGAGATGTGGGACATCGTGAAAAATACTTTAGGTATTACTGCTCAAAAGCCATGCTCTTATCCACTGAGCCACGGCGCAAACACATTTCTTGTATATGTGTCAGTAAAAATACGTCTTTCTGGTTGATATGGACGCATGGATTGAAGAAAATCAAAATGGTTTTAATTTTGCATTAAAGGACGTAAATGTGGCATTTAACGGATTAGTAGTGTAAGGTGGAAAATTATTGAAATAATTTATTAGTCTGAGCGGACAGTTCGCACGAATGAGCAGCGGTGCGCAAGAGTATAGCCCACCCTTAAGCCCATCTTCGGAGTTAAGTTCAGGGACGTACAACACGTATGTAGAATGCTCTGCCAAGCTCTGTCTTTCCACATCACTATGATCCACAGGCATTCAAAACACAAGCTCATAGACATCTCCTCTTTTCTCCCCCTTTTCCTTAACGCCCACGCTGTGCCAAGCATATAGCCGAGCATTATAAGTGTGAGAACCTCCTTAAGCGTGCGCGAATTATAAAAAAAATGAATGAATTTTAATGTCAATCGATTAAAAGTGCAAGGAGTCTTTGGGCTACTAGAAATCCATTCTATATATATAAAAAAGTAAATGTAAACAAAATTTTGTTTTTCGGGTACAAACTTTAATGTATTTACCGACACACGCATCATACCCGTCCCAAGCATCACACAGCTTCAGCTCTATTGGACGTGTGAAGTTGGTTAAAAAGAACCTTAAAGGAGTCAAACATTCAGCCAGACAAACTCAAATTAAATAAAAGTTTTTAAAAACACAAAAACTGCAAAACGTTCTGTTTAAGGCATCAAAGATCAAAAAATTCAAAGTCTGGTAAATCAAATTAAATTATATTTTAATCATTATAATCTTATTTTTTAAATTTTATATAGAAAAAGTCATTGATTGTTAAGTTTAGTTTTATTGCTAATAAATAATAAGGAATTTGTCATCTTTTAGTTTGATTGTTAGTATAAAAGGTTTTCTTTTTTAAGCAAAATTATTTTTTATTTGTAAAACATATCTTTACATTTAATAATAAAAAATAGCAAAAAAAATAGATAGCTATTTTTCTAAGTTATATGTAATCGTATGTAACATATCTAAATACATATCCAACAAACTACATATGTACATACGATTAAAATAATTATTTAATTGATATAACAATGGCTGAATTATAGACTTTTTCCTTTTATATAAAAAATTATATTTAATAACCGGATATTTCGGTGAAAATGGTGCAAAACACCGAAATGTCCGGTTATTAAGTATAATTTTTTATATAAAAACAAAGGAAAAGTCTATAATTCAGCCATTAATATATCATTTAAACAAAATAAAGACTTTATATAAATATATTTTAAAATAATTATGTATTGTTTTTTAAAACGTTTTTATTAGCTCGCTTTCGTGTATGTACGTCAGTGCGTGTGAAATTTTGTAATTGATTTTAAACTAATTGCCCATTGAGCTAGAGACTTGAAACTTTAAACATAGTTCAGAATTGGATGAACACAAAAAAATACAACAAATCGCAAAAAAAAAAATCAACCCGAGCTTGCAATTTGTTTCAGATCAGAGCAAACTACTACGCACAGTACTCGTTTTAAACGTTTTAAATTAAAAATGTATTTTTATTACCTAACATGTTTATATTGTAAAGCGGAAAGAATTGGTTGTACTTTTTAAGCGTACAAATAAATCCTTCATTTAAAGTCTTTAATGGTTTTTTAATAAACATTTTTGGAAATTCAGCATAATTTCTGAACAAAAGCAAAGGTTTATATGCGGAACTTTAGTGGGCGTGAAACAATCAAATCTGCAGGAACACTAATTAACACTAACAGCATTACTTATGTATATTTGCGTGTAAGTATAATTCTTTGGTTGTTTGTTTATTTTAAATATATATTAACTACAAACTAGCGGAAAACTAATGCAATGCGAGCTTTTCATCGTTAGATCGAAGAAAAAGTCGGAAGCTGCCGGTAAAAGCACACAAACAATGGCGACATCAATGGTGCCGAATGATGTGATATACTAACATAAATAAATTGTACGATGGATGGAATTATGAATAAATTAGATAAATCTATAATGAAAACGTTGTCAACATTTTCACTGCATTGGTTTGCATTTGAGTGCGTGTCTTATTACTTGAAGAATTCTTCAGCAAGCCGTGCGATTTCACTTAGGAATACTGAAATGTTATCTCATTGATTTTGTCCACATCACCCCAGACCTGAACTGATTCGATGTCATTCAAATCGCATTCATGCTCATAGTATGAGACTAGATTTCTGGAATCTTCATCGACCATATACACATAGATGCCGTCATCTTGGAATGCGAATTCTAGGGCAAAGCTGGGCCCTAAAATAGACGAAGACAGATGAGAACCAACTGAGTTAGCGGCAGTAAACAAATCATAGTGAGTTTTATTGTTAAGTGAAATATTCGTTTTCATCAACCGACCATCAGGACTTGGCCACGATTTCACTTGTTCGTCCATCCATTCGCCGTTTTTTTTGCAGTTCTCAACGATAAGATTTTCTGGAATGATTGTCTTGAAATGATAGGATATGTTCAATGGATTTGGACAAGTTTCATTGGCGAAATTGATGGAGAATCTACGAAGGAGAAAAATAAAATAAAAGAATAAACCATTAATTTTATTTTTTAGGTAATTTAGAGCAATATTAATAACTAGTTATCCTACTGCTATCAACTGCCCACAAGTTGCGCGCAATAAGAGCATTTTGTTAAATAAAAATTAAAACTCATTTTATATGCAGAAATTTCTTTTCCTCATAACATCCACAATTGACCACGAATTGAACTCAAACCGTTACGTTCAAAATTGCAGCTATATATCTGTGAAAAAACAGCTTTGCAATCAAAGCCGCCGTTCGTTAGTTAGAGCGTGAATGTACATACATACATACACATACAGTCCGGTTCAATAGATTACCGCCACTCAATTCTGAGAAGCAAAAGTCAATTTCCAGCCGGTTTGTGTGAGATAGAAAAAATTGTGAAATAGAGAAAGAAAGAGTATTTAGTACTGAATTCAATAGCAAAAAGCAAAAATCGTAGACATCAAGATAACTGTGTTTTTTGTTTTGTTTTAAAAAATATATAAGAAAAAAACAACCCATAAAAATTAAAATTTTTCTTGTAAATTCTCTAATCGGAGATACACACACACACACACACACCCACACTGCGTGCTCGGCTTGTGGCAAAATCTTTCACGAAATGACGCAGCGGCAGCGAACAGCGCTGCTCACAAAGCACAGAGCTCAGACTTTGCCGTGATCTGATGCGATATAGCGATATTTAAAAATTGTATATTGGGGTCCCCAATGGGCCGATCGCTCTAAATTTTTACAAAAAGTGTTTTCCATCGAGGACACACATGTGTACAAAATTTAAAGAAAATCGGGTACATTTTGTAAAATATTTGTATGAGAGCTCAAATTTTAATAGAAAGTATTGTCACCGGAAATATACATGTGTGCAAAATTTCAATAAAATCGGGCCATGGGAAGTGGGCTAAAAATTGATCAGAAAATCTGACCAGCCAGCCAGCCACGTGCACGCGAAGTTAATATAGAGAATTTAAAAAAACAAAGTCGGGTTAGTTACACCATTTATAACTCGAGAACGGCTGGACGGATTTTTATGATTTTTGTTTTGTTGGATTCGTCTCCGCCATGAATAGATAATAACTATTAAAACACCCGCTAGATGGCGTTGGTATCGTTTTTTTTTCTGAAAATTCTTATTTATGGAACGATTTGGCTCAAATTCATACCATATAATATTTAAATAAAAAGGTCGTTGACAAAATTTGGACCCGATAGGTGGCGCTGGTGTCTTTTTTTTCCGAAAAAACTTATTTATGGAACGATTCGGCTCAAATTCACACCATATAATATTTAAATAAAAAGAAAATTGTTGACAAAATTTGGACCCGATAGGTGGCGCTGGTGTCTTTTTTTGTCTTTTTTTTTCCGAAAATTCTTATTTATGGAACGATTTGGCTCAATTTTCAGGTCGATTCTATAGTTTTCTGGATTGGTAAGTTGGTTAGTTATTGGAGTGTAAGTGGGCGTGGCGTCAGTGGGCGGGGGTCACCGGGATGGGGCATCCGGGAAACGCGGGTGTAAGTGGGCGTGGCGTCAGTGGGCGGGGGTCAGTGGGATGGGACAGCCGGGAAACGCGGGTGTAAGTGGGCGTGTCGTCAGTGGGTGTGAGTTCAGTGGGCGGTGGGTCAGTGTGTATGAGGTCAATGGGTGGGTGGTCAGTGGGCGGGAGGTCAGTGGGTGTGAGGTAAGTGTTGTGTTAAAAAATGTAACATAATGATGTGACTAATACTGTGACGCGATATCGCAAAACAAATAGCTTTTTACAAGTTCACAAAACGATCACAAACAAATTTATTGAAAGTGGGACAGGACAACGTCTGTCGGGTCAGCTAGTAAGAAATAAAATATAGATAATACAATTTTAAGATTTATACAATGTGTTTGTTTGAAGTTTAAAGAAAATCGGGTAAAACTCGACCCCGGCATCTCCAAATTTTTTTACAAAAATCGGAGATACACATGTGTATCTTTTAAAAACTTTGTACGTGGCCGTCGACCCCGGGGCCCGATCACTCCAAAAATTTTTACAAAAAGTGTTGTCCATCGGAGATACACATGTGAGTAAAATTTGAAGAAAATCGGGTTAATTTTTAAAAAAATTTATATGGGCACCCCTCGGCCCTGAGGCCGGAAATTTTAATAGAAAGTGTTGTCACCGACCTCAAAAACAGATATTTTGGCGATTATTACTAAATAATAAAGGACTGTGTGGCGTGTGCCGACGTATGCATAAAAGTTTGTACACGAACGAAGTTTTTTTTACATTTACTTGTCTTGGGGTCAGTTTTCATGGTACCACCACCTCTTGACGTACAATCTAATAATCATTTATCCGCTTTCTTTTAAAAAGCATTCAAGATAAAGAATGTTTTGGATCGGACTTCGGTTCTTGATTTATTCCCGCATACATCCCGATGAACTTTTTTGTGCTTTTTTAGGATCCCAATTGCCTGTAAATTTTAGTTTTTTTCAAAACCGAAGTAATTCATTAAACGAAACTATACAAACTCCAAGAGCTGTACAAGAAGTTTTGATTCAATTTAAGAGCATAAAATCTACGATTGCAGCAGCGAAGTACATCTTTAATCAGCTCTGGCGAACTGCCATATGGTCAAGGTATAAAATCCAACGATAGCTGTGGCCTTTTTTCTCCATATTTCGGAGCTAAGACGAATATGAGCGAGCTGCTCTATAGGTTTGATACCTGCAAAAACCGTGGTTGTAGGTTCCGATGAGTAGGAATAATGAACCTTTGGCTGTTCAGATCAGAAAATGCCACCAAAAAGACGGCTTATCAGTTGTCACATACATTAGATATGTTTTTCGAGTATGTTAACTTTTGCTGCATATAATATCAAGTAAAGTTCAAGTTACTCGTACGAACCTTTTGTGCCTTAGCTAACTTGAGGATGATAATGGAGAACCTTCTTTTAATAACCATAACGAACTAAGTCGGCTAGCTGAAATTCGTTCTTCTGTACACAACGTATGACTTGTAACACTTCGTTTATTTTGAGCATAGCCAATTAAGCGCTTCATAAGAGGCTCTATAACCGGGGAATGTTTCTGGCCTCCCTTCAGTTCCGTACACTGTACGGTCGTATGTCTATGTCTTTTTAAAATTCAAAATTTTTATTTTATTAATTTAAATCTCAAAATTTAAAACCGAAAAAACGAAATGGAAAATTTCATTCAAAAACCTGAATTGGAAGTTTACTCGAGAGGACTTGGCCAATTTACGAACAACCAATAAGCAGAATTTTGACAAGCCTTTCGGCTCGATAGTTGTGCGTGCTCTTTTCGTTTGTAAGGCCTAGTACTACATACGAATCCGGCACGTTTCACTGGTTGAGTTGTTGGCCTTCAAGAAAGACGTCAAGTTACAGATTTGTACTACAGTCTAGAGGTTCCAAGAAATTTTCAGACTCAATTTAGTAATAATTTGTAATATTTTCTTGGTCAGGGTTTTTTGTAGTTTTCCCTGGGCATGATCCATTGACTAAAGCATTCGTAGTCTTCTTCCGTTTTGGTTTTTCAATGAATCAGAGAGAATTCTAAGAAAATAGATTGAAACCGGCTACAAATGTGAGGAATGTGATATATTGTAAATCACATTTCTTCGATGTAATTTTTAATTTTAATAAAGAGCTTAGCCCAGCTTATTGCCGTGGCGCAAGTCATTCGGGGAGTTCTCCCTATGGCAATAAGTTTATCATATAAAACAAGACGACGTTAACCAGTTTGGCATCTCTAAACTCCAAATGTCCTCGTCTACGCCATTTTTCCACCGTAGGCTTGGCCTACACGTATGTCCCATAAATAATACTATAAAATACTTTCTGAGTAGGATGCGCCTCGCACACGCAGTCTAGTTCTCATAGGTTTATCGGAGACGAGAGCGAAAAAAACAAATCGCTTGTAAGAAAGTTTAGGAATGTCAAACAAGTTAACATTGGGTCTAAATTGAGATACATTTTGCGGAAGGCAGGAAAGGAATTTTATCATCCATGTAGTTTTACTGATTTTTTTTTTGATTTTAAAATAAATTTATTTATTTTATCGGTGTCGGTTTTGCCTCGTTAGGTCCCCCTGAAGACTCCCTCAAGATCACCAAAATACTCCTAGGAACCCCTCAAGATTCCCTTAAGACCCCCACAAAACCCTCTTAAGACTCAAGATTCTCTCAAATCTTCATAAACTCCACTCAAGATTACCTTAAGACTCCCGCAAAACCATCATCAAGACCCTTTCCAACCCCCATTAAGACCACCACAAGAATATCTCACGTCTCTTCAAGACTCAAGAACTTCAGGACCCCACTCAAGACCCTCTCAAACTCTCCTCAAACCCCCACAAAACCCCCTAAAACCATCTAAAAACTCCCCTCAAACCGCCCTCAAGACCACCCTCAAGACTGCCTCAAGTAACCGCTTTAATGCGCCCTAAACTACCTCAAAAGCCAATCAACATCCCACTCAAAACCCTCTATAAAGCCCCTCAAGACCCCCTATGGACCCACCTGAAGGCCACATCATGACTCACCTCAAAACCCACCTGAAGACCACCAAAAGACCCCCACAGATTTGTACATAATGAAAAAAGCGTGACAGACTGACATAAATATAAACCGTCAGACAGAAAGACACAGGCAAGTTAATAAAAAAAGCATTTAAAAAGGTTACGATCTAGCACGTTAAAGATGGCAGATGGATGGACATTTATACAAGTACATAATTATGTAGATATTATTCTCATTTCATTAATCGTCACCAAACTATGAACAAACGGAACAAGCGACACCTAGCGATGTTACTAAACTGCTGTATCTGTATACTACGTATACACATATGTTGTTTAGTTGGTGTATGATATATTCAATATAATATAGTTTACGTAGATAGTAGTAGAGCGTAGAGAGGCAATACTATCTAACACCATGCTCGGAAGGTTAGTTTACCGGTTAAGATAATAATTCAATCGCACTCTCCAGATTACGTGGGCAGCAAACACATTTTACATAACTGACAAAACTTGATTGTGCGATGTACCGCGAGCCGTTACCAACAATACTGCTTACAACCCATTCCAGGTTTTTTATTTGAACGATTTTGAATACAAATAGACGAAATTTTAGTAAAAACTCGTTTCAACCAGAATTTTGTAGCTAAAACTTGAATTAATCATTAAAATTATTTGCGTATTGGTCTAAAGGTTTAGCGACACGCAATTTGATGAAGAATGACAAAAAACGCCATAACATCGTTTGCGCAAGCTTTGTTTTTGAAATAAATATTATTTCACGTTTATGAAATACCGAAAAAGATGTGAGATTGAACATTTATAATAAGCATAAACGGTTAACGGATGGACCTGTACCTAATTTTACAAATCAACGCAAACGATTCAAAAAATACATAATTTTTAAATAAACGAACTGATGTACTTGGTTTGTTCTCGTTTGATGTAAACACAAATCCAGTTTGGCACCCCTTAACTCTTTGCGTTAAAGTGTGCTCCTTTTTCAGAGAAGGCTTGGCCAACCACTTTGACTTTTAGAGCAGTTTTCTCTTTGCTCGTGTGAGAAAGATGTCCTGTTCACTAAAGCAATATTTTTTGAAATACATCAACACGGCGATGGTGGTAGTTGATATATTAGAGTCTAGTGCTTTCCAATGCTAGGAGTAAATGGAACATTTTTCAATTCCTTTCAATAATAATAATAGTAAAAAATATTCGGCGCGACAGACCGTTGCGGTCCAAGGCTAGCTTCTCGCGACCATTTGTGTTGTGCATGCATATATATTTTTGCACACGAATGGAGAGGACATACAATTTAGTGCCGTATCCGAACGGAGAATCGAATTGAAAAGCTTTCCGTGACATGTTAATGCTTTCGGATGTTTGTCAGAAATTTGCGAGAGGTAGGACCGTGAAAAATTCTTTTGGTGTGTTCACGGCGCCCACCAATCCCCTTGAATATTCGATGTTAATCAGGCTAAAATAGGCGGTTTTTAGTCTATAAACAGAGTGTTTAATTTCAAAACTCTAGACATATCCCTCAACTATTCCAGAGTCAGCAGTACTAATGACAGTACTTTTAAGTTGTCTCTATTTTTCTTCCACGTCTGGAAACTAAGCCCCAGAACTTACTATTCCTTCATTAAGGCCGGGTTCCATACTGTGACCGTGTATTTGTTCTTCAAATCTTCGCTGCGATGGACAGCCATGTTTATTTGAAACTGATTCTCTGGGAAGTAATCGACGAAGATATCTAAGGACAAGGTGAAGACACCTTTGGTGCGTTTATACCATTACCATGGGTTGTAGAGGAGATCTTTTAACACGTGGTCTTCTGATTACGAGTGACTCTATCAGGGGACACCCAGGTTGTTTTGTCGTGACATAAATTCTCCTAATTAATCGATTGTTAGCGACATGCTGTGAGTGATTCATAGCGTGACAATATGATAATTGTAAGGTTTAATGATAAGATATAGCATTTCTTCGATTAGATAAGCAAACCATGGGAAATATGTAAGTGTTATCTGAAATCAGATTCCATTTACCATAGTTCGAGTAATTTAATTGTGAGTCAATTTGTTTTCAAAAATAATGTCAGAAAAATTAAATTACAAGCAATAATTTCGAAATCAATCGACTTTAACATTTAATGAAAAGACAATGAATGACGAGTCATTCTGTAAAAAAGTTGTTAAGCAGTAAAATTATTTACTCCTACATCAATCAACTGCGTAATACTAATGTTTCTATCTAACTTTCAGCGACCAATTATGAATAAAAACTCTGTAGATATATTTCAACCTTTTAGTCCGTTTATGATTCCGATTATCTTCCAAGTTTTATACAACCTATGCGTTCTCTTATGTAGAAATACATATTTCCTTACGATACTAAGTTTGGAAGAAATCAACTGACAAACAATCAATGATTCTTTATCTTGCAAGCCCTTTATAGTTTTTAAAACTGCAATTTGGCTTTATTTATTTGTTGATCATAATGGCCGAGTTTTATTTTATGTCGGAGAAATTTGAGAAATCCGATTTCCGAGATATCATTTTTATAATTTTTTTCTCTGATCAGATCTTTCAGATCAAAAAAATTATACGCTGTTTTTTAGTATCAGAGAATAGTATATTCATAACGAGCGAGGAAAGTGGAGCAAGATGAGCACTTTTCTGCGATGTGTGAATGTGAATGTGTGGTCGCTGTGACTATAGTAAAAAACAAACGTTTTTATATATTAACTCACTAGTGTATATAACGGCTACTTTCGAGGCTAGGTTATAATGTATGAAACAGTCACTTTCGTCTATAGGCGTGTGAAAAAGTTTTATTTTTCACCTGAATGCTCCATAGTAGTAGACATATCCCATGTTTATAGAAACAAACAACTATAGCTGTCAAGAAATGTTCTGTATATTTTTTCAGAATAAAAAGGTCATATCCGAGAATTATCGGGGCGTAAAAAAACACAGTTAACTGACTGACTTAACGGAAAACTTGCTAGCAAGAAAGCTAACAAAGACAAAAATAAATATAGTGTCTGACATTCAAGCCGTGCTAAAAGCACTAAACAAATATGAATTTCAATCAAAGTCATCAGTCATCGAATGCCACAATACCCTAAATAATCTGACAAAAAATAACAATGTCAAACTTATTTAGGTACCAGGACACTAAGGGCACACTGGTAATGAGATGGCCGACCTAATGACAAATAAAGGAGCTGAAACTCCATTCATACGACTGAGCCCTCTGTACGGATTCAACAATACAGATATAAATAGTAAAATAAAAACTAAGTAATAAAATGCACAAATAACTACTGGGAAAATATAGAGAATCTAATACACTCAGAGAAATTCCTAAACTTAAACCACAAAAAGGCAAAAGAGGTCATAACATTAAAAAAACAAGAACTAAGAATCATATGTGAAGCACTAACGGGACACTATACTTGTAAGTATTATTTACACAAAATAGGAATCAGCAATAATGAGACCTGCAGGTACTGCAATGAAGAAGAGGACACAGTGGAGCACCTCCTAGCAAAATGCCCAGCTCTAATATAAGGGTAGAAGATTACCAACAAATTCCAGCCAAAGGAATAATGGAGTTTATCAAAAGAATAAAAGATTTCTAGGCATAAATAATATGGGCACAATAGAACCATGTAGATCGCGGTGCAAGTGGCACACACAAGTGGCAAATCGTACACACCCCCAATTCTGTCTGTCTGGAACCGTTGTTAATTATCTCTCCGATTACTCCGACATCAAAAAAGAACACAGCCAATATATGTAAATATTCAGAGTACTGTGTCAAGTTCATCACTATTTCATATATTCTTACGAAAGGGCGAAAAATGGAAGAATTTTTTTAAATAAAGATATACCAAGATATTTATCGCAGATAATTTTTTTAAGATGATGTCATATCGCAAGAGTGAAGTTCTTATTTCGACTCACTCACACTTATAACTTTGAATCCTAAACGAATAATTTATGAGAAAGCACATGCCAACATAGTTTTTATAATGCTTCAAGCTATATGTACACTGCAGTTCACTAGATTAGAAGCACATCATTTTGGGAGATAAAATTGATATTTGCCCAGTTATATGTCCGGAAAGAATAAACAAATGATGGTAAAAATTGAGTGGTTAATACAACATTAAGTTAAAAAATATTCAGAACAAGATAACTGTGCATTAGAAACCTTTTTGGCAAATGAGTCAGAATCGGTTCTTAAGATTAGAAGCACCTTACAGTCAAAGTACAATCGTTGTTTATGAACTACCACTACTACCACACTAATCCCCTAGAAAGATCCACCCCAACCGTCCCCACCACATCACATAGTTTCAGCTACATCGGAAGAGCGGTCTTTGAGTTATCCGCGAACAGACTTACAGACAAAGTTTAATTTCTATATATTAAGATTCAATCCATACTTTAGATATAATATTTTTTAATAACATCTCTTTAAGATACGCGGGACCCAGCCTTAGAGATTTTCTATTCTATGTTAAGGTCTGGCGAATATAGTTGCAGTTCAACATTTTCACTGGCAACAAATGATTTAACAATACGAGCGGTGTGTATAGGAGCGTTGTCGTGTTGAAATTATATAAAAGTGGTCCAAAAAGATTGTGGAGTTCCGAAAAAGCTGATTTCAACACCGCTTTGTAGTTATGTCCTGTCATTTTTGAGCTATGTACCACTAAGTCTATGGTACCATTATAAGATATTGCAGCCCAAAATATTAGGTACCCCTTTTCAGCTATGATAGCGGTTTCTTAGATCGTGGAAGTATAAGTATAAAGCCTAGTCCACCTAAATTAATCTTTTTTTCATTATAAAATACTTTTTTTTTTGGTTTATTCGAACTTGCATCTTAGGTTATGTGGTTTTTCCGTAATTGTAAGCGTAGAATCTTTCGCAAAGCTTTAAGTGGTGAATTTTATTCAGGCTTAATCGCTTGAGGTGTTTGGCTCTAAGAATCTCACAATAAACGGGAGATTACTTCCAGTTACACCAGCTGCTTCTCTGATTTTAGCTGTTCGAACAGCTGAATTGGAGGCTAGTATGACAATTTTTTGTTTTTCCCTTGCTGTAAGGGCCGTGGAAACATTTTTTTTGTAATTTTTCCCATACAATGACAATATCAAACAATTTTTTACAAAATTCACTTTTTATACAAAAAAATGAACCACTTCACAAGCAACGATTGTACTTTGACTGCTTCTATTCTTATGAACCAATTTAAATGCATGCCATTTTGACTAATTCAGTTAAAGTTTCATAAAACTATCGTTAGCTGGTTCTCTTAAAATTTTGGAATTCACCAATGCATTCATCATGAACCACTACTGCTTTGACCATTATTTTCCTCTCGCTGCCATATAAATTATTTTTAATTCTTAAAATTGCCTGCTTTTAATCTAGTGAACCGCAGTGTATATAGCTGACATTCATTTTGGTATGCAACCCAATAGTGTTAAAACAAACATCTATACTGAAATAACATACAATAATATCATAATATATAACTGGCACGCCAAGGAAATGTCGTGGTCCTATTTCTAGACTATAGTCTAGAGCGAAACTAAAATTAGATGTAAACAAAATTTCGATATTTGTTGCAATTCTATTGAACTGATTTGCCAAAACAAAAACTAGACCCAAAAACCTTATGATGAGAGAGCATAAATTTTTACATAATTTATTTATGTACAATTTAGGAATTAGGAAGATAAGTGCAAATTTAAAAATCTATAACATAAATGTTTCTTTAAAATGTATATTTTGGCGTTTGTCAAACACCGGTTATAGTATTCCAATGAATGGAGAGGTTGGCAACATTATGAATAAAATATTTAACTCGCCACACACCTCCTAACAATAAAGAATGACAAAATAATTACTAGTTTATTTATTTAAAATACAATCAAGTTCAAATTGTTATGTATATGAAGTTAGAATCGAAATTCAATGTGATATTTGATGATTTTTTTTTGTCGAAAGAGTTCTTAGTTTTTTCGTTGAATAACGATTCCAAAAGTCCACAGCTCATCGGAGACCAACAAACCGAGACCGCTGCGTATGTTATTTTAAAAATGTCATCGAAGAGATCGTTGAATGATAAATCAAAGTTGATGCAAATATGTAGGATAATTTTGCAATTCATAATTGAAATGCTAATTAAATTAAAAGATGTACAAAATTACTTAAAAGCTGGCTCGCTCGTCCTCGCTCAAAATCTTCTAATTATACGCAGTTAGAATACAATCGCTCGTGTTTTGTATAGTTTACACAAAATATACATAAAAAATGATAAAGACTTTAGCACATTTGTTGGTCAAGATTTCATAAAAACCGGATTTGTAGTTTCACCACATTCAGCTGACCGCAATCAAGTGGAACAAAAAAAAAACTCGTAAACGGCATTTTGATTGTAAGAAGGACCACAATGTCAAAAAATAACGGTAGTAGCAAGGACATAAATAGTGCAGTGTATCCGTAACAAACCTATGAGTACTTGAAATACAGTTATCACCACGTTATTACAAAGGTTAAGTAAAACAAACTGTCCGCAATCAAGTAAATCGGAGTGTCTATTCATAATGTATTTATCGTTAAAATGCAAATGAATGTCATTTCATTTAACTGAGTTAATAAATGAAGGGGTTTCTAATTTGTAACACGGGTCATTTTACATCTTAATAAAAAATCGGCTGCTTACATTAAAAAAACAATTCCGAAAGAACAACAACAAAAGCTGTATTTTATTTGCCGAGGAATAAAGAATTACAACAACAATTGCACTATCTTATTCCTTCCTTGGAATAAGAAAACCTGCTGTTTTGCTGGTTTTGACATTCGAATTCCTTATTCCTCGGCAAATAAAATACGCCTAAAACGATGAGACGTTATGTACCTGCATTTAGGTAATATCCACAATTATTTAATGTCGTTTTTTTTTAAAAAAAATCTGCCGTAGAGTGCTTTTTTGGCTGTCAAGTTGTTCGTTTATTCCAAAAAACCAATCTACGGTAGAGTGGATTTCCCCTCAAACAGATCTTGATATTTTGGGAGATTTACCCCTCTTTTACTAACACCAACAACTGATGTCATTTGGTTTAGGTAAAACACATCACACACACATGCAACAAAACAATGTAAACAAAAGATTCTCGGCTTTCGTGTTCGTTTTTTCGAGAAAAAATCTACGCTCTACCGCAGATTGCTAAAACAAAAAAAAACTCGACATAAGTAAAGAATTCATTAGAAGTATTTTTTAGGAATTCCAATTATCTGTTTAGAACAGTTTTCCTGTTTACGCTCTTAATCGTTATATACAGCGAAAACATTTTAAACGTGTTTTCCCCGTGTTAGGTGTATACATTTCATTCAACTTTGAAACCGAATGAATACTTTTGTTGGAATTAGTTGACATAATTGTTAGTCTGTATTATACCTATATAATTCGTCTATGGTAGTAAGTTACTATGTCATTTAAAGTTAAATTCAATTACTGTTCAATCGGATTATGATTTCCCATTTTTATATGAGCAAACTCATAAAAGGCGGATATTATCCCCTTTTCTCTAACAAACGTTCATTTAGGAATCTTAAAAATTTGAAAAATTATAAACGGAACTTTAATGTAAAGTGATTCGTCAAAAAGCGATTTTGATGATAATTTTGTCACTGCTTTGACCTTTGGAGCCGAAAAAGCATTAATTACGTAATTGTTATGCGGTATTTCCGTAATTTTTTCAAAACCAACATTGGCGTAAGATAGGCGCGTAAGGAGTAACTAAAAACTGCACTCGCCAAAAAACAAAACAAGATTAAATGGCAAACAAACAAACACATCCGAACACAAAGTTAGAATAATTATTACAAATACACTCACTCATCGGCGCCATCCTTAACTTTTCCTTTTAATGTAATCTTGTCACCGCTTTGCACAGGTCGAGGAACAATCGCCAGAAATGGCCGCGACATTTTGTAAACTCGTCAGTTATAATATTTTGGTTTCCGCAGGTAAAATCTTTCTTTAAACTTGAGAATAGCAGAACCACAGTCTCTGGGTATGTAAATAGTAGAAGTAGATATGGTCTAATAATCGGTGAGGCACTGTTTTTAAAAGCTTGTTTTTATCATAAATTCATTAAATCAGAAAACATTCGCGTTTGCTTTGGCACTTTCTGGTTGCTAAGTTATGTTTAAATTTATTTCCGAGTACTTCCCAGGCTGCTAATGATTTAAAAATTCGATTACTACGTACTACCGAAGACCGTGCAGAAAGAAGCATATTATTGTACACTTTTCGGAATGCCAGAAGTATAAGTAATACGATGTTCAAAACACAATTAAAAATCATTGGTGAAAATCCGGTTTAAAAACAACGTGCTAAAAATAAAATCAATTACGTCACAAAGTTAGACAATTCAACAGTAGGTCGCTTACTAAAACTAAAACCCCGGCGCTAATTAGTCACCCCAATGCTCCCAAAGAACGGTACCACACTGCACACTCCCGTGTTGTGTCGGATGTACTACAGAAAGAGACTTGTTGAAGAATATTTCAATTGAAGGCTTTTGGTCTGTGGAAAATTCCTTCATTTGAGTGTTTACTGTTGAGTATTGCTGTGAGTTTTCTCTTTAAAATAAGATGTATATATATTGTGTCAAGAGTAATTTTGTAAACAGGGTATTTTGAATTTGTATTAAATTCGCCGGCTTCTCGGCATCAGTTTTCAGTTTCTGGTCAACTGTATAATAGTGTGAATTTTTTTAGAATATTGAAGTATTTGTTATTAAGTTTTATATAAAATACCTTAAACGTAGCTAAAGTTTGTGCCATTTGTGCGCGGTGTTTTACTGGGTGCAGTTCTAAAAGTCTCCAAATGCATCGTATTTATATTTCAAATCACTGAATGCATACAATATGCATTTATAACTCATAAAAATTATTAATATATTGTAATGGCTAAATTAGATTTTAAGTTTCTTCTTTTTTTATATAAAAAGAACTGTTTATATTTTCTATACTTTACTGATATTTAGGGAATTTAAGAAAAACAAAATAAAAAGAATACAGAAATTTTTTAATAAAAATAATTATCCAGTTAAACTCATAGAAAAATTTATAACAAGAACCTTATACACTTATCTGAATAGAAAGTTCGAATTTAGAACGTATTGTAAGTATGGCACCTTTACAATTTTTCGTGTAAATTCTCTTATCGGGAATACGCAATAGGCAAAGTTAGAATAATATCGGGCTAATTAAAAAAAATTTATGTGGGAGCACCTAGGCCCCGTTGCCCGATCACTTTCAAAATTCCACGACAAACAAACAAACAGATCCACGGGCACGCGAAGTTATTATAGAGAATTTAAAAAAATATACGCTTGTTTGTCATATTTTCGGATATATAATTTACATTTTTGAATTTTTTTTATATATAGTAATTGCAGGTCATTAAAGCAAACAACACACGCTAATGACGTATTTGTACACGCTCGCAGCTGACGTAATAGAACAAAATTCAATAAAATTGTATGCAATGATGAGGCTATACTCTTTGATAAAAGAACCTCATCAATAACGTTCAAACTTATAAATTTAATTAATTACGGTCGGTAATTTTAATGTGTCTAACCTAAATTTTTATGTTTTTTATTTACGTTTTTTGAAAATAATAATCTTTTTCTAAAAATAATTACAAATTAGTAGACTAGGTAATTTTTTTTTTGTAATTGAATTTTTTAATTTTTTTTTGTTAAAAAATATTTTTAATCGTTGAAAATAGTGCACAACACCGAAATATCCGGTTAATAAATAAAAATTTTTATATAAAAATCAAGAAAAGTCTATAATTTAGCCATTGAAATATCATAAAAAATTGTATATATATTTATAAAGGGTGTTTTTTTGGGAGGTTTGTTTTTCCGATAGATGTCGTTTTATTTTATGACAGTTGTTTTGACAGCTCAAAGTGGCAATCGGCAACCTCTTAAAAAAACACGTTATATCTAACTTTTTTTTTTTTTTTTTTCATAATGATTTGCCAAACAATACTGAGTAGAAATGCCACTTTGAGCTGTCAAAACAACTGTCATAAAATAAAACGACATCTATCGGAAAAACAAACCTCCAAAAAAACACCCGTTATAAAAAAAAATATTTATCAGTAACGCCTAATACGATCCGCATTTTAACATAATAGTACCACATGCGTACTTTACCAAAAAAAAATTGAGAAATTAAACGTAAACACGTCAGTTCTGCTTACTCAGCAGTTTGCACTCCAGTTCAAGGCCAACGTTCCAGAAAAAATTCCCCGAACTCCAAACAGGTGCATGGTATCAGCAAGTTTATCGAGCAAGTAGTTTCGCCAAGAAAATTTTGTCATACATTCTAATAGCCTCAAGTTCTAGTTGATCAATAAAGTGGAGGTTAACCTTCAGAAAAATTATTTTTTTTTAAATTTTCTAAAACACCATTCGTTGCACGGATAAATAAAATGTTTTTTTATTTTAACAAAATAGGAAACTATTATACAGGGTGTCCCATAATTCGTCAAGGATAATTTGGGAAATAATTCTTGGGTATATTGTAAGAAAAAAATCTACAGTAAGGGTGTCTATCTCCAACCATGTTAACGGAAATTGCTCTGTTAATACTAATGGTAGAAACTCCGTTTAGGACTTTATAACTGCGAATATTTATTTATGCTAACTGCTGCCTCACTTTTGACGACGCTTCGAGAATACGCTCTTCCAATTCCCTTAAAGTTGCTATTTGGAATTAATAAGCAACTTCTTTTATTCTTCCCCACACAAAAAATTGAATACTGTTAGGTCAGGAGATCTTGCAGGCCAATGATGACTGTCTCCTTCTCTGTGGATTCTCCGCAGCCCATATATAAAGATTGTAAAAATGTGTGATCCCATCTCTTGTAGATTTAGATTTTACCGTTCAAAGAATTCTGCTCATGAACTCGTCATCTAAGCTCCGATCCAGGAACCAGTAAGACAACTCAAGTCTTTTTTTCAAATCATCGGGAAGCAGTTCTTGCAGGTGTATGGTGGTATGGACAAAGATTTTCTCCATGCAGTACTTTACAAATTTTATGTCTGGAAACATTGAATTGCAAAGCTAAGCGGCTGATGCCCTACATCAGTCGAAATTCTTCTTACTTGTGGACCTCCCGCGTAAGTCGTGTATTTAAAAGTGATTCCGTTTCTCGAAGCCTTTGATACGAATTTCCAAGTATGTACTCCTTCACTAGAAAGTCGTCGGTTAGGATAAACTTCATGGTATCTTTGTCCCATAAACGTAAATAATGCCTGTGTATTCTTGGTTTGTAAATGCAGATATTTCAAATAGCGTTTACAAGCAACTGTCTAAAAAATTATACTGATGAATTAATTTTTTTTTCTAATTTTTTATACCATTTTTGTGTGGTAAACAAAATAGGTCTTCATACCTCAAACCTAACTCTTTCTGAGAACTTTTAAGGAACAGGGTGAGGAAATGAGGGTTTTGAAAGGTAGTCAAATAAACGAGCACGCTTTCAAACTTTTTAATATCTATGCAATTTTGAAAAAATAACTGTTGTTAGAAACGTGGGGAAAAAATTACAAATACCTTTTTTTTACCTGCTGCAGGTTTTCCCAAGTATCATAAAATCTATAGGGTTTCCGCAAACTTGTTGTTGATTTTTATTTTTATTATTGCTACGTTCATCAGAAAAAAATAGAAAAATTTATGTTGATTACTCATTTTCTGGAGAAAATTGAACTGAAAGTCAAAAATTGGAATGGGCAAGAAAAATGGAACAGGCATAGAAATCGGATACATGAAGACTCCAACAAGACATCAACTTTTTGCTTAATAAAAATAATAATAATATTCGGCGCGACTATTCCGAAAATTTAAAATATATGAGGTATGTAAAAAATGGATATGGTGACCACATGACAAGGTGTTTTATGAATATTAATATGTATAGTTTTTTTTAAATAGTTTTTGTTTTTGTGTACTGTCATATTAAAAAGTTTAGTTTTTCGTTGTGTCTGTTATTTTGTTAAATTTAACTAGTATAAACCGTTTATATTTTTTTGAATTTTATTTAAGGAAAATTGTGAGAATTCAATTCTTAACATGCCAGCTTATAAAAAAAACAATTTTTATTTAAAACGTTTGAACGAGATTTGTGCGTAGTAGTTTGCTTTGGTTTGAAACAAATTCCAAACACGCGTTGAATTAATTTTTTTGCGATTTGTCGTCTTTTTTTTGTGATTTGTTAATGTTCATCCAGGTCTGAGCTATGTTTAAAGTTTCAAGTATCTAGCTCAATGGGAAGTTAGCTTAAAAACAATTTAAAAATTCCACCCGCACAGACCGACATACACGAAAGCGAGCTAATAAAAACGTTTTAAAAAAGGGGAAAAAGCAATGGGTGGAGTGAATAGAAAAAGCATTTCAATTGGAAGTTTTAAAACTCCCATTGCCCATGTAGCCGAGCCGAGTGCCATCATTACAATCAGAATTAGTAGGTTCTGTTTCAGTATAATTTTCTTCCGAAGACCAAACATTTGCATCGTTTAAATTTTTTTGCTAAATTATGTAACATGTAAAAATTCTCTGAAAGTTGATATTCCTTTTCAGACTTACAGTATATATGTTTTTTTATTTTTTTTTTATTTAGACTTATTGCCAATTAAGAATTAAATCGGAGAAATGTGATTTACAATATTTTCTCGGAATTCTCCCTGATTCATTGAATCAATTACGGAATGTTATTTTTTTTTCACACGCCCATTGACGAAAGCGACTGTTTCGTACGCTATAAACTAGCCTCGAAAGTAGCCCATAACAACAATAGTTATGTTATGATATAAACGTAAATAATACTGCAATCTCAGCGAACACATTGCGCATGAGCAAGAATTCTCTTTTGTTTGTCGTTTGTGATTTCTGCTTCTCTCTCGATTTAGCAGAAAAACTGGTTTGGACGCGTGAAAAATTAATTTCTTTGTTATTTACTGCAGTCACAGCGAACACACATTCTCACATTTCTGCTTCTCTCTCTCGATTTAGCAGAAAAACTGGTTTGGACGCGTGAAAAATAGCGTACATGACTTGCAGAAAAGTGCTCATCGTGCTCGTTAGATTGCCGAACTCGGCTACCGCCTCGTTCGTCAAGCTTCGACCTCACACGATAAACTCCACTTTCCTTGCTCGTTCTGTAATATACTATTTTGTAGCCCAAAATTGGAAATCTCTTTTTCAGCTGCCCAAAGCAGCTTTTGATAACAATTCGTTCCTAAAATGAATGTTATTAATTTTTTTTATATAGAGCCAAGGGAGGACTCCCTGAATGACTTACGTCACGGCAATAAGTTGTGTTAAGCCCTTTATTAAATTCAAAATAAAATAAAAATCGAAGGAATGTGATTTACAATATATATCACATTCCTCACGTTTGTAGCCGGTTTCAATTTATTTTCTCAGAATTCTCTCTGATTCATTGAAAAAGCAATACGAAAAACAAACACGAATTTAGAACGACGCGAGTCCAAATACTTTTATCAACGAATCATGGTCAGGGAAAACTACAAAAAACCTTGACCAAGAAAATATTACAAATTATAAAAATAATTTAAAAAATACTGATAAACATTTTTTTTTTTTATATTAAAAAACAACTTAACTCAATAGCACCAATGATGTAAGGAATTTTAAAATTTGTCTCCTAAGTGTTTTTTGGAAATTTAATAAAATGATGTGATTTTTTTTTTTGGATTCCGGTCATTGCCTTTAAACAGGTTCAAGTAATACATATTTATATTTAGGAGCGAGGTTAATAGCATCGTGATTTTCGGTGCATTGAAGGCAATATAAATTTGCTAATTTATAAGGGGCATTTTAAAAAAAACATCAAAGGAAACCGATATGAACTGACCTGAATCCAAAATTCTATCTGAAAAATTAAATGTGCGATTTGTGGTGGTCCTCACACTGCAAATTACTCTGATAGTCCTAAGCGCTTGGAGTATGAACATATAAAAATCGCAATCAGCTACCTACCTTAAACTCACCTGATACCCAATTTATTTTCCCGCATCTTAAGCACCTACCCCACCACCACCACTAAGAACCAATTGCTCACGGTTATGGAGTGATGTCACTCGAGAGTAATCTCAATCTCATTTACTCAATGTACGACAATTATTGAATGCTTTCCAATTTATAGTAAATGTATATCACAAGTTGAACAATAGCGTGTTATCCTTCAATATGCTCAAATTATATCGTTGGACAACCATATGGAATGCGACTAACATCGAAAGCAAAATTATTCCATAGAATAGTTTTTTAAAAATTATTCTTGGTTTTATTTCTTTATTCATCCAATATTCATTTTCACATGTTTATTACAACTTGTTGCTTTTATAATATAATTACAGTGTTACTACCTTGGAGGGCTTAAACAATATGCCACAGGAATTCTGAATGAACTTTTAAAACCATTGAGTTGGTCAATGCCAGCTGACAAAATCTGCGAAAAGTTCCGAATCCTTTGTCGGCAAGTAGCAGGCAGTTTTCTTTGGTTTTAAGAAAATTATAAACATCGGATGTCTTCCAAATTCTACTGTCCGTCGGCCATCGAACTTGTACACTTGTAAATTTTTCCTCAGCATCACAAGATGCTTGCACATTAATACTTGCAAAACCTTTACGATTAATATATTCTTCAGGAAATTTACTTATCTTTAAGATTTCAACATGGTGCAGTCAATAGCACCAATGATGTAAGGAATTTTAAAATTTGTCTCCGTTTTTTGGAAATTTAATAAAATGATGTGATTTTGCTACTACTTTTTCTAACACTTGTGTGAATATTTTGATTCAGACGTCCTATGCACTCCTTCTTCTTCTCCAACACCTTCTTGAAAGCCTGGATCACACAAGCATCATATAAAAATTTCAATAATTTTTGGTAATTCCTTTATTTTGCCACCACGAGATTCATCCTCTGTATTTAAAAAAATGTCACTCAATTTTTTTACATTTTCTATTGTAAATCGATCATTTTTTTTATATTTATCAAAACAGTTAATTTTTCGAACATGGTAAAAAATTTATTCCTTAAATATAGTCGAGCTCTTACTAAATCAGCCATTTTAAACAGAAAAAGTTGCTGGTCTTGAAATAAATATTTAAGCATAGAAATGTCATGGACAAGTAAAAGGTCGTCTTTGTTGATTTATTTTAAGTAAATGTTGAAAAAAATTTAGTACTCGATAGTAAATACTAACAAAAAATTCAAGTAAGTTTTATTCACACATTCGATAGTATTTACTTGAATAAAGTATTTCCTTTTTTTATTAACTACCCGAATATGTGCTGGGTAAAAGTGATACAGATTTTAAAAATTCTTGTTAATTTT
The DNA here is from genome assembly GCA_947095585.1 of Nephrocerus scutellatus. NCBI lineage: Eukaryota > Metazoa > Arthropoda > Insecta > Diptera > Pipunculidae > Nephrocerus > Nephrocerus scutellatus. The sequence goes on from OX352761.1 coordinate 30,594,076, forward strand.
ATTGAGAAAAAATCATATTGCTAACTTTTCTGCCTACGTCCAATCATCCTTAGAATTTAATTTACCGAACATACCCGTGCACCAGTGCACTGTATTTGTCTAACTTCAATTTTGAAAGATGTGACGTAAACTTAGCTCATCCAGCCAATGGGAAAACGCCAAGTTAATTTGCTTTTGTTCGATTGTTCGTGTTGATGTGTCAATATTTTAATAAATTTATTTTCACCGGTTGTGTTTTTACAATTTCTCGCGTTTAATTTAAGTCATTTCTAATTAAATATATAATTTAGTTCACAATATCGATAGAAGTAAGTAATTCTCATTTACATACCTTGTTCATTCAATTATTTTAAGTAAAAAGGTATAAAGCGGTAAATATTTTTGAATATTTTGTGCTAATCCATAATCCATTTATATGTATATTGCTGCCAAATTAAATTAAAATCCCAATTCTCATTTGAACATAACTTATACCACTTTCAGAAATAATAACAACATGAAGACACAAATATTTTTGTTTTTTTTTCTGTTTGTGTTAATAGCAAACACATCATCCGCATTAAAGGAGGAAGATTGTGAAGGTAATTTAAGTCATCACTTCCATAAAATGTCGAATAGCATTTGTTCCGGAATAATTAAATCATTAGAATTCCGATTTTTTTATTACAATTTTTGGCTTCAGAAATATCTAACGTTTTATTTTTCGAATGTGCAGTTTGTATAAAGACTGTTAGGCGCTTTGCAGATTCCCTGGAGGATGCTACCAAAAAGGATCATAAACTAATAGAGGCTGAATTTAAGAAATTCTGCAAGAAACAAAAGAATAAGGAGGAAAGATTTGTAAGTACGAGATATAAAATGTTTGTTGACTTTTTGCTAAAAAACAAAGCAAATCTTAAAAAACGAGTATAATCATAATTATTTTAATTAATTCATATTCGAAATGAATTCATGAATACATAATTCATGAAATCTGCCATATGTCCGAAATGCATCTGTTTACGAAAGTTTTCTTAAATGAATCAATTTTCTGTTGCCACTATTTTAATTTTTTTTTGGATTCCCGTCATTGCCTTTAAACAGGTTCAAGTAATAAATATTTATATTTAGGAGCGAGGTTAATAGCATCGCGATTTTCGGTGCACTGAAGGCAATATAAATTTGCTAATTGATAAGGGGCATTTTAAAAAAATCTTAAAGAAATGTTTACTTCACGGACAACGAGAGCATTTCTATCGAAGCGGTTGTTGAGGAACTCCATCAGAAATAAAAATAGTGAACATCAAGGGAAACCGATATGAACTGACCTGAATCCAAAATTCTATCTGAAAAATTAAATGTGCGATTTGTGATGGTCCTCACACTGCAAATGACTCTGATAGTCCTAAGCGCTTGGAGTACGAACATATAAAAATCGCAATCAGCAACCTACCTTAAACTTACCTGATACCCAATTTATTTTCCCGCATCCTAGGCACCTACCCCACCACCACTACTAAGAACCAATTGCTCACGGTTATACTCCATAACTCGAGAGTAATCTCAATCTCATTTACTCAATGTACGACAATTATTGAATGCTTGCCAATTTATAGTAAATGTATATCACAAGTTGAACAATAGCGTGCTATCCTTCAATATGCTCAAATGTATATCGTTGGACAACCATAATTAAATTTGAAAAATTCTTTATTGGAATGCGAATAGCATCGAAAGCAAAATTATTCCATAGAATGGTTTTTTAAAAATTATTCCATAGAATGGTTTTTTAAAAATTATTCTTGGTTTTATTTTTTATCCAATATTCACTTTCACGTTTTTAATACAACTTGTTGCCTTTATAATATAATTACAGTGTTACTACCTTGGAGGGCTTGAACAATCTGCCACAGGAATTCTGAATGAACTTTCAAAACCATTGAGTTGGTCAATGCCAGCTGACAAAATCTGCGAAAAGCTCAAGAAAAAGGATGCTCAGATTTGTGATCTGCGTTTTGGTAAGATTTGTCTTTAACTTAAAGGTTATATATGTAATGTAGACACCACATAAACAATTCTTATTATACAGAGAAACAAATCGATCTGAACGCTGTCGACTTGAAGAAACTTAAAGTTCGCGATTTGAAGAAAATCTTAAATGATTGGGATGAAACTTGCGATGGATGTCTCGAAAAGACTGATTTCATTAATAGAATAGAACAATTGAAACCGCAATATGTACGCAATGAGTTATAAGAATAATTAACCATTATTTTTGGTTAGTTTATTTATTTTTCTTGATAAAAAAAATTCAAACTGGGAAAGTATTACGTAATTGTTTAATTTATTAGCATGTGGTGGTTTAAATTTCCACGCTTATTACGGATTTCGCTTTATCGCTTATTTTGGTTTCACTTATTTTAATTTGAATCACTCCTGTATTTTGGTATATGTACTGTATTTCACTTGTTTTAACTTTGCGAGCAAAGTTACAGAAAAGTCAAATCCGTAACCAGCATACACAACTAGAAAACAATTCCAATTGTAGTAACTAAAAACAAAGAGAAGTACTCAATATTTTTTGTTACAAAAAATAAAACTTTATTAAAAAAAATATACAACATTTGAACATTTACAAAACAACATTATGTTTCTTTCTTTATCTAATTTGGTGTTTCGTATCGTTTTCTCCATAAGATGTAAAAAATTTAATTTTTTTTAATTTGGTTAGCAAGAGTGCGACGACAATACTCCAAATAATTACACATGGATTATATATAGTTATTTTTATTTCTTAAATCTACACAAAAAAATAAATATTAATAATTAGGTTAGGAAATACATTTATAATTGTTTCCGCTTTTGGTTGCTCTTGTGTGCAACATAATATGCATACTACGGAAAACCAGTTCGAGATAATCCTTTGTTGGTCTAAAGAGAGTCCTCGCTAACGGCGGTACGGCTGCTTGTTGTAACGACCTCTTGAACTTTCCTCGGAAAGATTTATGTATTCGCTATAGACAACACACCAGCAGTAAGTCAAAATTACTGTAAGAAAAGAAAATAAATATTTTATCATTATAAAGGATTGAAATTATATTAATCCCTGTGGCTGTTTTAAAATATTGTAATCTGTAAGTTGTTATCAGTAAGTAAACTTAGTTAAATACACGCTACAGATAAATATTAAATTCTACTAAAATCTAGTTTATCTGGTGTTTAAACAGTAACTTGATGTTAACGTAAAGTAAAACCGTTATCGGTGTTTTGTTTGTTAATCGTCATTTAGTCAAAAAAGCATGAATTTAAATGCGACTCTTGATTACGACCAGTACAGAAATCTCTGTAAAAACTACAAACTTTGGAAAAAAACTTTGTTTATTATTTAATTTTTACTGGTTTTAGTAAAGGGTTCTCCCTCCTTTTGCACAAATAGTTTCAAAAATTCCTGAAGGCATCGAATCGTAGAGAGCGTCCAAATAATTTAGTCTTATTGTATTCAGATCATTTTAATAGCTGTTAATAATGAAGTTTTATCTTAATTATTGCTTGCCTCCTCCATACACTTTTCTTGAAAGCCACCATTCACATTTTCTATGATATTCTTTCTTGAAATAGTTTTTCTCTTTCATTAACTCATCGAAATAAAACTAATACCTATGGTGATTTCAAATATAAAAAGAAATGTTATAGCAAATAACAAAAACTTTTCAATTAATATTACATTTACATAAAAGAAAACAAATTTTACGCAGGCTAACTGCCTTTTCTGTAGTCGAGATTCGGCAAACTATTAAAAGCTTGATCGACTGCACCTTTTGCTTTATCCTTACCACGGATGACAATCCAAAAAAGATAAGCGTGTAACTTTTACGCACGATTGAAGTTAAACTTCTTTGACTGGCATAGCGATTTTACAAATAAATTAAAAGAAAACAACGGTTCAGAAATTGTTTAGTTCCGAATATACAAGAATTTCCATAGAAGCAAGTCATATAGTCACATCTTAGTGCTACCCACCGAATTTTATTCGAATCGCTTGAGAAATGGCTTAGTTCTCAAAATTCCAGACCCTAAGACCATATCCAAGAATTTCCATATGAACAAGTCTTATAGTAGCATTTTAGTCCTACACACCGAATTTCATACAAATCGCTTGAGAAATGGCTTTTTGACTGACATAGAGATTTGTATCGGAAAACGCTAGTATGTATTACCATTTTCTAAAAACATTTACGGCACCCCTCGTACTCGTAATTAAGTGAAGCGGAGAAGATGCGCAGTCGAATTTCCCCTAAGGGGCCTAAGGGAATCTTTTTTAAATTCTCTATATTAACTTCACTTGCCCGTGGGTCGTCGGTCGGTCGTCTGTCGTGGATTCTTGCGATCAATTTTTAACCCACTTCCCATGGCCCGATTTTATTGAAATTTTGCACACATGTGTATTACTTTCTATTAAATTTTGAGGCCCCTCGGGCTGCGGGGTCGGGGGGCTCCCAAACAAAAATTTTAAAAAATTTACCCGATTTTCTTCAAATTTTACACACATGTGTATACCCAATAAACAATACTTTTTCGAAAATTTGGTAGTGATCGGGTCCCGGGTTCGGCCGCAAGGCCCTTATACATTTTTTAAATATTTATACTGGCATCAGATATTCGTCGCCCTTTATGGACTGTGTGCGGTGTGTGCTGCGCAGTCGGCTGCGCTGCATGGTTTTGGTGGTGGTGGAGAGAGAGAGAGAAATCTTAGCGCACGCACAAATGAACCCAGCAAATGAAACGAGACATACATGTTTTATGCTTAATTCAACTTACATTTTTATTTACTGAATTTTATTTTTATTGATGTCGTTTTTTGTTGTCGATATCAACTTACAGATAGAACAACAAGTTTTCACAATATTTGGCGTTTTCATAAATTAGTTCAGAGCAGTCAAAGAGTTCTCAAGATAAATGTTCGTGTTTCTTATTTGCTCAGAGTATGAGCGTGCTCTAAGTGCTCAGAATAAAATGATCTGAGCTTTTTCAATTTTAACATCTGATGTCAAATGTTTGTTTCGATGATTTTCTTCTACAATAAAAAAAAAATGGCCCAGGATCGAGGGGCTCCCATATCAATTTCTACGATTAGAGAATTTAGATGAAAAATTTTAATTTTTATGGGTTGTTTTTTTTCTCGATCATTTTTTGCTGTGTGAATAACCTTTATTCCTTTAATAAATAATAAGCTGAGGCGATGGGCATGTCGTACATGTTTTTCTGGCATTAACCTTACATTGCGAACATGTTCGTGTCCTGATAAAGATGTTGTGCAAAGTGTTTCAGGACTAGAACAAAAAATACATAAGGACGGTTATAAGCAAAAAAGTTTAGAGGAAATCGGTGTAATCGGAATTAAAGACCGATTCAACATAAATTCAGCTGAAATGATCGATCATTGAACTAGTTACTGTCAATGGAATGCCACTCAACGCGTAAAATGTAGCGGATTGAAATATTTCTTTGATTCTATGTGTCAAAAATTAGTTATTAGTTATTAGATTACAATTAACCGGCAGCACATTCGTGATCACATGGAAAATGGAAAATTCGAATAATTATATAATGTTAATTGCGAAAAAAATTCAAAATAAAGTCTTGTCAATTAAAGTGGATTGTGCCACGAAGTTGGACCGATCCGTTCTTGGAATCAATATTCAGTATTCAGTTTAAGAAAAATTGTAAAATTTGTGTTCGGGCGGACTTTGGCAGTTAAAGAGCTGCGAGAAAAACATACCGTCGTATATTTATGTGAGCAAATCAGAGATGTGCTCAAAAAATATAACATATTTACTGGATCAATGGAAAATGTACATTATATTTAATTGAATTAAATAAAACGAATTTATTCTTTAAGAAATAAACACAACATTTTGATTGCCAATTTAAGAACCCTGAGCAAAGATTTTAAAAAATAACGTTATAACGTAGATAAACGGAATTTTTGATCTTTATATAACGTTATGATAAACGTTTAAATTATTTTTTGAAACGAAATGCCATAACGTTATGAATTTTTCACACGCCCATAGACGAAAATGACTGTTTCATCCACTATAAACTTGCTTCGAAAGTAGCCTTTATGCACTCTAGTGAATTAACATATACAACACACAGTCTCAAAGTAATTTTGCATTGCCCATAACCGGTTTAGCAAAAAAAACGGTTTGGTCGTGTGAAAATTAGCGTACATTACTCGCAGAAAAGTGCTTATCGTGCTCGTTAAATTGCAACTTCTATCTCGCACGATAAACTCCACTTTCCTCGCTCATTATGTAATATACTATTCATTCCGTTTTTCATCACTGGTGATTATTGCTAAATCCAAATTGCTGATTGGGTATAACGTTATTCATCTCGATTATTGGTTCTTATCTCTTAAACAAAAGCTTTTTGAATAGTTTAGTATTAGTGGTAGTAGAGGTATTAGTTAATATAACGTTTTGACTCGTTGGGTGGTTAACGGTCTTTTTAAGCGGTAGGTCTCTGGTAGCGAACACGTATTCATAAATTAGTTTTCATTGCACATGAGAAGTTTAGCAGAAAAATTCATTTGATCCTGTGAAAAATAGCGTACATTACTCGCTGAAAAGTGCCTATCGTATGCTCGTTAGATTGTAGCACTCGGATAACGTCCACTTTCATAGCTCATTATGTTATGGTATTTCCAATATTCCGGTGACAATACTTTCTATTAAAATTTGAGGCCGAGGTTCGAGGGGCTCCCATACAAATATTTTACAAAATTTACCCGATTTTCTTTAAATTTTGTACACATGTGTGTCTTCGATGGAAAACACTTTTTGTAAAAATTTGGAACCAATATACAATTTTTAAATATCGCTATATCGCATCAGATCACGGCAAAGTCTGAGCTCTGTGCTTTGTGAGCAGCGCTGTTCGCTGCCGCTGCGTCATTTGGTGGATGATTTTGCCACAAGACGAGCACGCAGTGTGTGTGTGTGTATCTCCGATTAGAGAATTACAAGAAAAAATTTTTTTTTTCTCTGTTATGTCACTATTTTATTTTAAGTCACTTTTTTAACCGTTTTTTGTCCTCTGTTATGTCACTATTTTTACAGATTTTAAGTCACTTTTTTACTTTTTTAACCGTTTTTTGTGCTCTGTTATGTCACACTTGTAATATGCACTGGGATTTGGTCATTAGGAACTAGAATTTTTTGAACTAAGGCATTTCTCAAGCGATTCCCAAGAAATTCGGTATTTAGGACTTAGATGCGGCTAACTTTTTCCTATGGATATTCTGGAATATAGTCATTATGGTCTGGAATTTCGGGAAAAAACAATTTCTTAAGCGATGCAATTCGTTATATAGGACTAAGATGCGACTTTAAGACTTGAAATTGTGGAATATGATCATTATGGTCTGGAATTACGGGAACAAAAACAATGGAATTTTGGATGCCGTTTTGAGATTTTGAGATGCCCGTTCTTTGTTTTTTTTGTGTCTCGGGAAGACGTTTTCACGTTCAAATCCCACGGCCGTGTATCCTACCATTTTATTTCTGATCAAATAACTTACTATGCCAATAACAAATGCATGTACATATTTCATAGAATAAATACTGCAATACAATTATTATCTTAATATATAAAAATGTGCGTTCTGGTTACGTCCGTCTAAACTCGAGAACCGCTGGACCGATTGACACCAAACATGGACAATATGTTAGTTTAGTCTGCGGAAAGGTTTCTCTTAAGTTTTATTCCGACAGGTGGTGCTATAGTCGTGATATTTCTATTTTTCGTATTTATAGTATGATTTGGCACAAATTCACAAAATATTTACGAAAAATTACATTTACTGATACTTGTTCATATCAAAATGGATGTACGTTGGCTATCATTATTGAAATGTTTATAATTATGTTGAATTATGATAGAAGGCGCTTTATTCCCACTTTTCTATTTGTTGGTCGATTTCGTTGTTCACATTTGCGTAGAATTGTTGCATGTAGTTAAACCGTGCGCTTAAACAAATTGATTGAATGAAAATAAAACTAATTTATCGTTAGATTTTTTTGACATTTCGTTTTGGTGTTAACATTATGTATTGAGTCTCCGTATCTTGGATTTGAAAAGTCTTTTACCATTAATAATTTCACTCTTGGTTTTGGGTACATAAAAGAGCCGCAACTTAAAAACTGCCGTCAAAATAAATCGTTTATGGACAAACCCAAAACCATAAATTTTCCCAGTTAATTTTCTAATGCTTGTGTGGTTAAAAGTGAAAACTTCTTTTGAAGTTCAAATGCATTTAACTTTACATTTTTGCACATCCGGCAAAAATTAGGCTCGCTATTAAAAACTGCATCGAGACGTATATTTAAAAAGAAGTATAATTTTACAATTTGCGGTCTCGAACAGATTGGTAATAAAAACAGCCCCACAAAGAATAGAAATTCAATAAGTTATGAGCATGATTAGTATAACAGTACGAATACACTTACCGCAAGCCAATAATCCGAAAACAAGCCACAGAATGCCGGTAACAACGAAACTGTCGATGAAGAACACCACAGCTGTGTAAATGACAGACACCAATAGGCCGATGGCAATCATAATTCCAAGTACAACCCATGGCATCATCAAGTAATGATTTCTCTGTACATAAATAAAAAAAATTAATGGAAATAAATCATATCGATTACATTTGATCGAGACAAAGGTGGTCTGGAAATGAGCCAGATGAGTTTGTGTATGTGTGCTAAAGTGTACCTTTATTACGCCGGCGATCATGAGCGTCGATATCAGCACAGTCATACATAAATTAACTGCCAGGATTATTTTCACAATGTTCGATGGTACCCAGTCGAAAACGATTGTTTTGAATTCAACGCGTGTTGTGAATATCACAACAATCGTGATGATTGACAAAACAATCGCCAGGATGCCAGATATAATGGATCCCGTTCGCAGTGATTGGCACCGGCAGCAAGATTGTAGAAGTGGAGCAGCCATTTTTTGGGTGTCGTGTCAAAAATTTTTTGCAGATTGAAGTCGATTTGTTAACTGTTGTTATCTAAAAGAAACAAATTTTTTAGGTAAATGTTGTTAAAAATAATTTTAATCGAAAATTAGGCTTTTAACTTAAAACTAAAGCCACAAAAATGTCGATCTGAATGGATGACTCGGCAAAACTCAATTCGCTTTAATTATTTTTTGTCATACAAACTGACCCGAAAAGGCCTCTTTAAAAAACTTTTATTTAATTTGACCTCTGTTTGTCTGTTTGTTCGACTTCCTTAGGTGCTTTGTAACCAACTTTCAGTCGACCTCAAGATATGAAATATTGTGAGCAGCTTAGTCTCGTAGGGAGTTTTTGAGATCCCGTGTGTGACGTGCGTCGCGAGTTGCGTGTGACGCTTCTGATGCGCATGATGCGTGTTTTTTCGATTTATAGATTATTTTAACCAACTTTTACACCATCTAGAGAGCCGAATTGTTGTGAGCAGCTCAGCCTTACAGTCTCTGACGTTGTCAGACATTTGCGGGAACTAGGTCCTCCGTGAACAAATTTTTGGTGTTTAATGGGATTCTAGCTTCGAACCTCCCGCACTAACCACTGACTGTGTGTCCAGTGCTGCATCGGGTGCATTGCATATCCACCCACTTCCACGCCAGTTAATTTTTTCATGTTCTAAGATGGCATCCTCTCTCAAAATTTCAAAATTCGCTTTATAGAAAATCACTTTAAACAAAATTAATTATTATTAATTTATCTCATGGCATCTCGTCTTGTTCGTTTGTCTTTTTAAATTCTCTATATAAACTTCACGTGCCCGTGTGTTTGTTTGTTCGTTTGTCGTGGAATCTTGCGATCAATTTTTAACCCATTTCTCTGATTCGTCCGATTTCATTGAAACTTTGCACATATACATATCTCCGATGACAACACTTTCTATTAAAATTTGGGCACCCATACAAATATTTTACAAAATTTACCCGATTTTCTTCAAATTTCATACACATGTGTATCTTCGATGGACAAAACTTTTTGTAAAAATTTTGGAGGCCCCACACAATTTTAAAAAAAAACTAACCCGATTTTCTTCATATTTTATATACATGTGTATCTCCAAAAGACAACAGTTTTTGTACAAATTTTGGGGACGCCGGGCCCGGAGTCGTGGGGCCCAACACAAATTTAAAACAAAAACAACCCGATTTTCTTCAAATTTTATAGACATGTGTATCTCCGATGAACAACATTTTTTGTGAATTTTTTGGAGTGATCGGACCCTGAGGACCAAGGGGTGCCCATATAAATATTTTAAAAATTAGCCTGATTTTCTTCAAAATTTAAACACATGGGTATCTCCGATGACAACACTTCCTATTGAAATTTGAAAGTAATTGGGCATCAAGGTCGGGGGCTCCCATACACTTTTTTTACACATGGGTATCTCCGGTGACAACAGTTTTTTTAAACATTTTGAAGTAAAGGGGCTCCAATATTAATTTGTTCTAAGTTAATCCGGTTCAAACTTTGCACACATATTAGCTATTTTAAGAGAATTTACATGAACATTTTTTATTTTTATTGGTTGTTTTTTATTATCTTTTATTTCCCAAGCAAGTCTTTATGTACCTTGCAGATAAAGCTTGAAGAGAAAAAACCTTATACATTTAAAAACTGTGTAAACAATATGTTTGTCAAAAACCATTAGACGAAAACCATTCAGTGTAAGCAACAAAAGCATATTTTTGGTATATAGCAATATACAACAGCTAAACACAAGGTACTCGTAGGTACAGGTACATACGTATATATGTATTAATATTTCTATACTATAGAATATGATACGACACACGATAAATACGGGCACAATTAAAATAAACAGTAGAACATTCGTCTAAAGGGTGGCTTATGTGTAATACAGAATACAGCTCTACAGCGCGCTCCGAAAAAATTACTCCAATCTTCCAGCGATGTCCGCATCTGCCGCTGTGTCATGTCCAACAAATCCTATCGAAAAGGTATTTTCACACAGGTTCTTCTTCTTTTATGTGGGCTAGGTTTTCTAACGAACAAACGATACCATAAAATTGATTATTGACCTTTTTAGCCATCTACTCTATTAGTTCATATCTATATTATTTGTAAAGAGTTTTACAAAGCATCTGAGTGTTTAATGTGATATATCTTTAAATGTGGGAAGGATGATTCGTGGAAAGTGTTTCCGCCACTGTCATCACGCCACGACTGCATCTAAAGTATATTGGAAAACTCGTAGAGTATCCGGCACGCGGAACACCTACATATTGGTTTGTTTCCCACCCATATCCATTATCAAGATCTCTCCTAATGAGATTTTTGTGCTTAAAGCACTAACAGAAGAAAACTGCGATTGACTGACTCAAAATAGATCAGGGCACTAAGAGAGTTCCCGGGATCGTGATAAAAAAGCGCTTCTACGTTTCTTGGTTCTGACATCGTATTTAGAAGATTTGTCTAGGTGTTTGCTCTCATTGTCAAGCCGTTTTCTAATTAATTGCGTTAAGGTTCAAAGTTTAAATTACAACACGAACAGTTATTGGCTTTTCAAAAGCTGAAGTTGGCTTATGCTGAGCACCAGTGCTAAAATTGTTTTGTCACAATTCACAAGGCAGTAACCAAGATTCATACAGATATGTCAGCATGTGTGGCTATGGCGCCGTTTTAACTTCAGAAGTATGTGGATAATCAGCAATTCCATCTGATGTAATATATTAGCCTGAGGACTTCGCATGTAGAATAGATGTACCACTCCAACGAGCTAGAAGTTCTAGCTTTCATTTGTCACAATTCACAAGGCAGTAACCAAGATTCATACAGATATGTCAGCATGTGTGGCTATGGCGCCGTTTTAACTTCAGAAGTATGTGGATAATCAGCAATTCCATCTGATGTAATATATTAGCCTGAGGACTTCGCATGTAGAATAGATGTACCACTCCAACGAGCTAGAAGTTCTAGCTTTCATAGAAGCTATTAAGAAGTATATATTATACGTGATAAGAATAAAATCGTATTCGACTGCAACGCCTTCGTCATGACGATGAAAGAAAAGGGTCTTTCGCTGAGTATCCGGATGGGCTACGTTTCTTTCGGAATTTGATTATGAAATCGAGAACCATTCAGAAACGAATATGAAATAAGTAGATGCTTTGAGCGTGATGTTTAGTCAGTTGATGCATGGATAAAAGCAGTACCTTCCGCACAGATCAGATTTTATCCATGCGTGAAAGAATATAATGTTTATTTCATGAGGTTATTTCATTAAAGTTATAGTTGTGCCAATATCGGTTGAACAAGGCAGGATAGAACAGTGTGGTATACCAATATAAAAAGATAAAAAACCAAAGATCTAATGTAAAAACAACAACCCAAAAAAAATTAAAATTTTTCGTGTAAAGATGTGCAGTTTGAATAAAATCGGGTAAATTTAAAAAAAAAAATCAATCCGGAGCTACACATGCGTATAAAATTTGAAGAAAATCGGGTACTTTTTTTTAAAGTTTGTATGGGTGCCCCCCGACCCCCGGGCCCGATCACTTCCAAATTTTTACAAAAAGTGTTGTCCATCGGGGATATCCATGGGTATAAAATTTTAAGAAAATCGGGTACTTTTTTTTAAAGTTTGTATGGGTGCCCTTCGACTCCGGGGCCCTATCACTCTCAAATTTTTACAAAAATTGTTATCCATCGGAGATACACATGCGTATAAAATTTGAAGAAAATCGGGGAATTTTTTTTTATTAAATTTGTGTGGTATTGTGCTCCGAGCGCGGATTGCATCCGCGAATCAGATTCAAGTCAACACGGCTGCTCTTCGCAACGAAGAGACCAGAAACAACGACGGTCAAGTGATAGGACTCGCCCTAATGCAGGGAGAGTAACTCCAGGGGCTGAGATGTCAGGCGTAGAAGAGAAATGGACACACCTTAAAAATACTGTTAAATAACCCACCAATGACCGAAGATCATACTATGCTTCCGCCACCAAGCATAGACGAACTTAGCAGAGCGATAAATCGGCTCAAAAATAATAATGCACCGGGATCTGATGGGATCCCAGCGGAACTAATAAAAATAATAAAAATAGGAGGCCGCACATTACACCAAGCAATTCATGAAATAATAGTGCGAATATGGGAGGAAGAAGCTATGCTAGAAGACTGGCGAAGAGGCATCCTGTGCCCCATACATAAGAAGGGAGATATCACAAAATGCAGCAATTACCGTGGTATAACGTTGGTGAGTACCGCGTATAAGATTTTCTCCTCTATCCTTCAAGACAGGATAGCACCATACGCTAAAGTGATCATCATCCCAAGCAAATCAACAACTGATCAGATTTACACCCTTAGGCAGGTGATGGAAAAATGTCGAGTTTCCAAACTCACTACACCATATTTTTTATAGACCTTAAAGCCGCCTGAGATAGCATAGCCAGAGTAGAACTTTATAAAGCCATGAGAGAATTCGGCATCCCAAATAAACTGACAAGACTATGTAGGTTGACCATGACCAATGTTATAAGCCAAGTAAAAATATCCGGATCACTATCAAGCCCGGCTCCGGCAGATGGACTGGCCTGCGTCCTCTTCAACCTGGCGTTGGAGAAAGTGATCCGAGACTCTGACGTAACGGCGTGAGGAACAATCCTCTATAAGTCCATTCAGATACTGGCTTACGCAGACGATATTGACATCGTTGGTAGAAACCCAAGAGCTGTACAGAAAGCTTTCATCCAAATCAAGCAGGCGGCACGAAATCTGGGGCTGCACATAAATGAGAGCAAAACAAATCCAGGAACTTAACCATAACATCCAAGCTGATGGTATGTAAGACAATGGTCATACCAGTACTTACATATGGATCCGAGACTTGGGTGCTTAGCAAAAAGCATGCTGACCTATTAGCCGAGAATTGTTGGCCCCCGGAATAACGATTCCGGAGACTCTATAATGATGAGATCTACGAGCGTTACCGCGATGTCGACATCTAGCTAACATGAGCGAAGAGGATCCTGCTCGGAAAGTCCTTTGCGGTAGGATTTATGGAACACGACAGCGAGGCTGGCCAAGCCTACGCTGGAAGGATGGCGTAGACCAGGGCGCACAGAGTTTAGGGATGCCAAACTGGATGACATCGGTTCGAAATTGGGACCGGGGGCGAGACTTTTTGCAGGAGGCTAGGACCGGACCCCGGTTGTTGAGCCGAATATGATGATGATGAATTGATTAATACCTAATCGTGTATACACAGAAACACATAGAAAATTCCTAAATAAACTGAATGAAAATTATTGGACGAATATTTGTGTTATCAATAAATTAAATGCGTTTCCTCTGTGATGAACACAATGTGCTATGCAATCCTTACTTGTCCATTGGAAGTTCCCATTTCAATTTGCAATTCAATTTTCCCTCATAAATTTCAAATTTTCCAAATATTGCATAAGGCTGAAAACGTTCAATTATAAGTGGAATATATTTTTCCTTGTACGTACATTAAGGTACACAAATTTAAATACTGACGGAATCGCCTATGCAAGATATAAAGGCGATGCCGATGGACCACATGTCGGCTTGTCGACACAAGTAAATTAATGTTTCCATATTGCAATATAGAGAAACAGAACCACCTCTGTGTACTAATGACGTACACACATATTTGCTGAATAATTGATCGATCGGCTAGCCAACTCTAAACGTTTTCACAAGATTCCAATTTGAGATATTTAATATGTGCGGTGCGTACACACGATTCTTGGTTTGGAATGGCTCGATGTCGGTCGCCACCGACTCAATACCACTAGCTGCGTAATCTTAATGGTATTTGGTTTTATTGAAACAACAACAAAAAAGTCTTAATTATTTTAAAATCGAAAGTTTTAAAATTTTTGCGTGTGGGAATATTTTTGGTAACGTTCGGTACTCGTGGATAAACTTGTTTTACGTTTTATGCATATGCCCATGAATTTATGCGTAGTTGTTTACGTATATTTGTAGTTTGTACGTGTTGTCTTCGTGTTTTCACTCTTAGAATCATTTGTTCCTAATTGTTTACTTTAAATAAATCATTCAATTCAAGTGGCAGCAATTTGGCGGCTATCCCTATGATCGGACTTCCTTTACCCACTTAAGAATTTCAAGTTTTCCTGGGCTATTTGGTTTGTTTCAAACTTGTACAGCAGTCATGGTTTACATGAGTCATTTTGAGAAATTTACAGATCGACTCAATCAATTGCGTACGAATAAACACAGGAAAATGATCGGAAATGATGCCAATAAACATAGACCACTACATAATCCTGACTGCTGCTAACTTTTATAAGCTAGAGTATAAGAGTATTTTAATATTTCACCTTGATTAGGTAGGTGCTTAGTGGATTGATGATAAATGATGGTAATACAGGCAGTCCAACAACGGTTTTCTGCTCATAGCCTCTCTCACTACAATCCCTATTCCATGCGTACACATCGTCTCACTGGAAACTCGAGTAACCCAAGTAGTTTGAGTCGGGGAAAAATAAGACACTGATCTCAAGTTCCAGGTCAGTTTTAACAACTGATCAACTCGCAAGCCAAGCCTATGCTGGAACGACTAGAACTAAGGATGCTCTTCCGGTTTTAGAGCCAAATATGATGATGATCTGGCCAGCGGTACGACAGTAATACATAATGATGCATTTGTGTTGTTTAGAGTTATTAGGAAGATACTTTCAAAATAAAAAGAAAGATTTTTTTTTTGCCAAAAGTCAGTTTAGATATCCACATCTCTTTGTTTAGGTTGATTAATTCAACCTAACGATATTACACCCTGTTAAAATATCCAAAAAAGATGGCTTGTCTAACTTTGGGCTCTGTTTTAGCGATGATATGGATATGAAACGCGGATAGTTTTTTTCTTGCTTGGAAATGGAATGAGAATAAATATGGTGTATATTCTGGATGAGGGAGCAATTCATCACGGTATTTGACGTATTTGCTGGTGGCGACAGCTTAAGAATAAGCCGTGCCATGGTGAGTAAAAGAGATACCCATCTCCTCAATAGCCTTTTCATGTCCAAATGTTGATTTGACGCGCGCATTCATCTGAGATAATATCCATTTCAACAATTTGCAAACACAATATCTTAAAGTTTGTTCATTATTTTTTAAATTCTCTATATTAACTTCGCGTGCCCGTGGCTGGCGGGTTGGTGGACTGGGAAGTGATCAGGCCCCGGGGTCGGGTGGCACCCACACAAATTTTATAAAAAAAAAGTACCCGATTTTCTTCAAATCTTATACGGATGTGTATCTCCGATGGACAACACTTTTTGTAAAAAATTTGGCGTGATCGGAACCCGGTGTCGGAAGGCCCCATTAAAATTTAATAAAATTTACCCGATTTTCTTCAAATACACACATGTTTAATCCTATGGACAACGCTTTTTGTAAAAATTTGAAAGTGGCCCCAGGGCCGAGGGACTTCCATATACATTTTTAAAAATTAGCCCGATTTTCTTTAAATTTTTTACAAATGTGTATCTCCGAGGGAAATACTTTTTGTAAAAATTTTGGAGCGATCGGGATAAGTGGGCTCCCAAATTTTTTTTTAAAATGTTACCCGATTTCAAATATTCAAACTTTCCACATTGTGTACCAATTAGAGAATTTACACGAAAAATTTTAATTTTTATGTGTTGTTTTTATTTAGAAGTAATCTTAACGAGACGTACAGAGCTCGGATCATCAACTGATCTGATAAGATAAAATAAACTAACAGTAATTCCAATGAATCTAAATAAAAAATCCACAAAACATACCCATAAAATAGCTGAATTTCACTCTTCCACTGTATATTTAATTATGTTATTTCATTTCATTAATTTGAAGAGCAGCACACCAATATATATTATACAACTTTTCAAGGTCAATTAGAAAAAAATATTGGCACTTTTCGGCATTTTGAAGATAAAAAGGAAAGATAAATAAAACAACTCAAGCACTCAATGAATTAAAAAAAAAATCCCACGCAATCGGACTCAATTTTTATTTATTAAAGATGCGCACGCTTACCTACTGCACAAAAGCTCGCCAAATCAGACGGTTCTAAACGCCATACCAACAAAAAATACATAACTAATAATAAATAATGCGAAATTTCTATTTTTAATTATTTGCGTATTTTACGTTTCATCGTCTATGGTTGGTGGCTTGGCATTTTGTCATGAGTAATTTTCGAAAACTACACATCAAAAGATACGTATGTACAAAAATGAGACACAATAAACTGTCAACTTTACATTTGTTTTGATTTATTAGAAGAAAACAATGTTACAAAATTTCATTGCAATTAGCAAGTGAATGATGATAAGAAAAGTAATTTGCAAAAATCAAAAAAGGAAACTTGAATTCAGCACATAATTTTTGTTTTAAAAAAACTTCAGTTAAAAGAATTTCTTAGAATCTACTACGATAGGTTTTTGTACAATGTACTACATGTATTGCGGATGGGTTGGATGGGCGGGATGCACCTGTAATTTTTTTAACACTGCTTCTGGAAAAAGCGATAAACAGTTACAAGCAGGAAAGGGAACATTCCTACGATGTTCAAGCGATACGATTGTTTTCGCGATATGTTCGTCTTCAATAAGTTTTATCGCGCGATTCTGTATTCCGTCTAGTAGATGCAATGTGGTCTTGGGAGCACCTGACCGGACTATACAGTTGTATTAAAGTTTTGTGCGAAAGAAACCTAAACATTTCACAGAACAGAAAAATATAATATTAGAGCCCCTTTACTTCAATATGTTTATACAAAAACTGTTTTCACCAGAGATAGATACACATTTATGGGAGCCCCCGACCTTGGGGCCCGATAACTTCCAAATTTCAGTAGGAAGTGTTGACATTGGAGATACACATCCTCAGGGCCCATTCAATCCAAAAATTTTACAAAAAGTTTTGTTCAGCGGAGATACACATGTGTGTAAAATTTGAAGAAAATCAGGTTAATTTTTTTAAAAAATGTATGGGGACTCACGACCCCGGGGCCCGGGGTCTCTAAATTGTTTGGAAAAAGTGTTGTCCATCGGAGATACACATGTGTATAAAATTTGAAGAAAATCGCGTTAATTTTTTTAAAAAATTTGTATGGGGTCCCACGACCCCGGGGCCAGGCGTCTCCAAAATGTCTACAAAAAGTGTTGTCCATCGGAGATACACATATGTATAAAATTTGACTAAAATTGGGTTATTTTATTTGTATTTTTGTATTTTTCATGGGAGATATGCGTGTGTGCAAAGTTTCAATGAATTCGGACTTTGGGAAGTGGGTTAAAAATTGATCGCAAGATTCCATGACAAACAAACAAACACACGGGCACGCGAAGTTAATATAGAAAATTTAAAAATGAGAAAAAGTGTCAAAGACAAAATAGAGCCTTGGGGGAATTGGCGTTTATGCTGTGGATATTAGATTTGAAACCGTCCAATACGATCTGGATTGATCGGTCAGAAAGGAAGTTCCTATAGTCCAATCAAGCAGGTAAATTTCAAAGTTATTTATTTTCGACTAAAGCGTGATACCTGTGCTATCAAATTCTTTGGAATTATAGATTGCAACAACGTTGCTTTCGCAAAATTTATGAATAGACTAGTTTTAATTTTCGGTGAGATCATCAGATCAGCTGTTGAACATTACCTTCGAAAACCGTACTGCTGGTCGGATTACTGGTTATTCAAGGTATTGTATAAGTCTACAATTAATCAACGTTTCCATGACCTAAGAAAGTACGGATATAAGCACTATGGGTCGGTACGAGGAAAGATAATGACGGTTCGCCTTTTTTAAGACAGTCTAGATAAAGGCTCTTTTCCAGCTCTTTGGGAAGATCCCAGAAGAGTAAGAGAAATGAAAAAGTCTGCGCAATGGTATTGGATGAAGAAACCTCTTCAAAACTAAAGCTGGAATACAATCATGCCCAGCAGGTTTATGAATGTTAAGATCATTTAATATCATAGCTACTTGACGAGTACGAAACCAAGACCTTTAGAAATATTGGAAAATATAATAAATTAAAATAATTCCCTCTTTACCACCAAGCCGTTTAGAGTACAAGAGTAATAGTCATTACTCATTATAATCATCATCATCATCATTTACTTGGATTATAGCATTGGTAATGGTAGTGTTAGTTTATTTGGAATGCCAAATTCTCTGATTGCTTTATAAAATTCTACTCTTGCTATGATGCCATAGTCGGCTTTAATGTTTATAAATGGATGGTGGTGAGTTCACTAACTTTTTTCATTTTTCTGCCTGCACATTGTGATATCTTCTTTTATGTATATGTACTCGTATGCGGCACTGGATTCCTCTTCTCCAGTTCTGGCATCAATTCTTTCTCCCTTTAGTTCATGAATTGCTCCAGATTTAAGCAGCCTCACCTGATCCCGAGGCCTTATTATTTTTAAACTGATTTATCGCTCTGCTAACTTCTGCTATGCTTTGTGGCGGCGTCATTTGTAATTGTCTGTCATTGGTGGAGCATCCAACTTCTCAGTTAGCTGGTCATTTAGCTACTGGCAAGTTGCATTTGATATCATTCAGATTACCATCTTTGTCTTTGCAGTATGTGCAACACGGTGTCATTCCGCGGACTCTTTTATAGAACTTCGGCACCTGATGCAGTTCTCGCTCTAGTTAACGGATGAGGTTTTTCTCCGAAGCAGTTTTATTTTGCTGGTGAACTATACTGTTTTTTATACCTTCTAAGCTCTTTATATTCCTCTTGACTTGTCTGCGTTTTTGTTGCATTGCTACGTTCAGCCGCTTATATCATATTATCAAACCATCAGTCATTACGTACTGCCTACGATGTAGTCAGCGGTTCTACTGACAGTATATTTAAGGTGTTTCCATTATTTTATACCCGGAATCTTAGACGGCTACCTGACTTTGTAGATATTCTTACGCACAATATTCTGGTAGGAAGTGGTTGTTTCATTCTCTGGCGCTATTTTCCGCAATATTATCGGTAATCCTTCTTACGCTAATGAAATTTATCAAACAAAATGCTGTAGTTGAAAACATGCACTTTGTTCTCAAATACCTACGTGTTTTTTGTTTGCGATTTGGAGTAAAGTTCAGTACAGCAATTGACACCCATTAATGCTAACCATAAACTTAAAATTTGGTAAGATAGAGTTTTCCTGCTATTTGTATCGCGCAAACACAATGAAAACTGCTAAAACCGTGTCGCTTCGGTTTAAGTTATGGGTTCGTCTTGAGGGGAGAGAAAACCTTAAAGTTACGCCTAATTGATACGAGTAAAAAACCAGGCCGATTCTCTATAAGCGGTTCAAGGCATGTATGAAATATAAAGCATGCAAATCCCTTGGCAACGAATTGCTTGCGATGAATTGCTTGCGACGTAACTCAAGAAAAGAATGTCGAATTTAGGTTCTTTCGCTAAAATGCAACAAAATAATTAATAATTTGAGTATGGGGTTTAAACGTTACAGAAGGTTAACAGGTTAAGGCTTCTGCCATATAAACTAATAAAAGGCGGCTTGGATTGCAAAGCGTTTATTTTCAAAGGATGCTGTAGTTTTGCAGGTTAAATAGTCGATTCGTGGTCAAGAACGAAGTTCTCTCCTTGAGGGTCGTGTGAGCTATTTCCCTCACTGTGTATATGTGTAGCAACGAGCCTCCGAATACCTTGTTTATTTAAACATTTAAACTTACGAATTATGTGCGGATTACAATATCAGGCAAAGAACACAAAATGGAACACTAGGAAACTGCGGCCCGCTGGACTTGGCTAAGTTAACCCAGCAATAAAGCCGTTGGTTCATTACAAACCACTTTTTAAATTGTCTATATTAACTTCGCTTGCCCGTGGCACGTCAGTTTGTCGGTTGGTCGGTCGGTTTGTCGTGGAATATTGCGATCAATTTTTAACCCACTTCCCAAAGCCCGATTTTATTGAAATTTTGCACACATGTGTATTTCCGGAGACAACACTTTCAATTAAAATTTGGGGCCCCTCGGGCCCTTAATTTTTTTTTAAAAATTAACCCGATTTTTTTCAAATTTTATATACGTGTGTACCAATGGACAACAATTTTTGTAAACATTTTGGGGGCCCCTGGCCTCGGGGTCGTGGGGCCACATACAAATTTTTAAAAAAAATTAACTCGATTTTCTTCAAATTTACTTGTGTATCTCCGATGGACAGAATTTTTTGTAAAGTTTTTGGAGTGATCGGGCCCTGAGGCCCGAGTGGTGTCCATGTAATCTTTTAAAAATTAGCTCGATCTTCTTCAAATTTTAAACACATATGTGGCACTGATGGACAAACTTGTTTGTGCATTTTTTGGAGTGATCGGGCCCTGCGGCCCGAGGGGTGCCTATGTAAATTTTTTAAAACTAGCCCGATTTTATTTAAATTTTAAAGACATGTGTACCTCCGATGGACAAATTTTTTGGAGTGTGCGGTTCCTGAGGCCCGAGGGGTGCCCATGTAAATTAAAATTTTTCATGTAAATTCTCTAATAGGAGATAGATATGTGTATGTATGAGGGGTACCCATGTACACTAAAATCTCTGAGCCCTGAGGCCCGAGTGGTGCCCATGTAAGTTTTTTAAAAATTAGCTAGATTTTCTTCAAATTTTAAACACAAATGTATCTCCTATTAGAGAATTTACAGAAACAATTTTAATTTTTATGGGTTGTTTTTTTATTAATTATAAATCAAGCCAACCATAAATAACTTCTGCACAAACTTGAATAAATAAATGCAAATTAACTTCACTGAGTCATTGTTAGCACTAGCTGATAGGTTACTATAAAACGCTTACTATGCACATATTAAAAGAAAACGAACACGAAACACGATAAGCGTAAATTACGATTAATTCAAAAAGATCATATTTTTGTTGACTGTAATTTTAAGGTAAAATTAATTCTTTTATTAAATTCGCTATAATAGCTTCAGGCCGGTGTGTATTTTCGATAACAATACTTTCTATAACAATTTAGAAGTGATCGAGACCAAGGGCAGAGGGGCTCCCACATTTTTTTTTTGAAAATAACTACTTTGTACCGTCAATGCATCGATTACGAACATGTGTTTTTTTTCATATTATAAAGAAAGATATTCTTTACATTTAGCTAAATAAAAAAAACAACCCATAAAAAATTGTTCATCTAAATTCTCTAATCGCAGAAATGGATATGGGAGCCCCTCGATCCTGGGTCATTTTTTATTTTTTTATTGAAGGAGAAAATCATCGAAAGAGACATTTGACATTAGATGTCAAATTTGAAAATGCTCAGATCATTTTATTCTGAGCACTTAGAGCACGCTCATACTCTGAGCAAATAAGAAACACGAGCATTTTTCTTGAGAACTCTTTGACTGCTCTGAACTAATTTATGAAAACGCCAAATGACAGAATATTGTGAAAACCTGTTGTTCTATCTGTAAGTTGATGTCGACAACAAAAAACGACATCAATAAAAATTCAATTCAGTAAATAAGTAAGTAAGTTGAATTAAGCATAAAACATTTATGTCTCGTTTCATTTGCTAGGTTCATTTGTGCGTGAGCTAAGATTTCTTCTCTCTCTCTCCACAACCAAAACCAAGCAGCGCAGCCGACTGCGCAGCACACACCGCACACAGTCATTAAAGTACGACGGTATTCTGATGTCACAATATGATATTTAAAAAAATGTATAAAGGCCTTGCGGCCGAACCCGGGGCCCGATCACTGCCAAATTTTAGAAAAAATATTGTTTATTGGGTATACCTACACATGTGTGTAAAATTTGAAAAAAATCGGGTATTTTTTTTTTTAAATTTGTATGGGAGCCCCACGAACTCGGGGCCCGATCACTTCCAAACTTTAATAGAAAGTGTTGTCATGGGAGATACACATGTGTGCAAAATTTCAATAAAATCGGGCTTTAGGAAGTGGGTTAAAAATTATTCACAAGATTTGGTGTGCCAGCCAGCCACGGGCAAGTGAAGTTAATATAGAGAATTTAAAAAAAAAAAGTTGTTTGTTAAAGGCGGAATGAAACATTTAGTGAATTTAGTTGAACATTTCTAATTTTTATGGGTAAGTTTTTGTACTTTTCAAACTCGTGAAATAATTGAAAGATAACTTTATCTCCGAGACACATTTACTCTGGCTCTACTCACTGTCTATTGCTTTGTTTTTCACATTAAGAAACACAACTAAAATAACAAAATTGCAGCAAAAGTGGGTGAGTGCGTTCTTCTTCGTAGCAACGCATGAAAAAATTAATGAATAACAGTTAGAATTCAAATATTCGCACACAGCAGAATAAGATATATTCATGACTTCACGAAAATATAAAAGAAAAAGAATTAAATTACCATGACAGTAGGTCAACGTGTGAAACTTTTTTAACCGCTCTAGTTCAAATGCAGGATGATGAATGTTAGATCACATTTCATCTCCTTTCTCTTAACTTGAGGTTAAATTTTTGTTCTGTAAGTCGAAGATACTCGTATAACCAATATCTTTTATTGCTGCCTTTCTGTTTTTAGGTAAAACAACGATTTGCTGTGTGTTGTATCGTGAAATTTGTCTTATGGCAACCAAGATAATCTCTTGCAATAATAAATAGACAACGTAATTCAAAAGAGAAAACTTTAGAATTTTTAGAACAATCTTATTTTTGCGAAGAAACCTAATCCCCAAAACACAATATCCCCAAAAACATAATTTCTCAGCACAAAATCCCTAGAGCTACAAGATCGCAAAGCAAAAAATCCCCAAATAATAATCTTTGCACATATGCATATGCATATATGTATATGTATATGCAAAAAAAATCTATTTTATACCTTGTTTTTAAGAATATATAAAATACTAGTTGTTAACCCCGGCGGTACCCGGGACCCGCCACCCGCACAACCAAGACACAATTTAGACCAACCAAAAGCTAAAATAACAGGCGTTTTCTGGCTGCCCCTCACACCCTACTGACACAACCAAACTGACCGATCCGCCACTGAAACCATAGCACACCATTGAGCCCCACCTCCACCTACCCACTACTGACCCAAAATGGTAGCCTATGGTCACGAGTTCATACATAAATCCCATGGTAAACGGCATTTTTTCAGTTTTTCCCGAATTTTCCAATTTTTCAGGTTCCTATAATCATCCCCGGACTATTACGAACATTTTTAAAAAAATGCGCCAAATCGGTCCAGCCGTGAAAGTGTAACATACAGATTTACTTACACATATATAATATTAGTATAGAAGAATGGATATGGATATGTTAATAAAAATTAAAATCTGTATGTATGTATGTATGCACGGTGTGAAAACTTGTAATATGTACTTTACGTTTACTCAATCTCAATCGCTTTCAAACTTTGCAAAGGGGTTTTATGCCATAATGAGTAGGTTTTCGTCATATTTCGAAAATGTTCAGGATGAGGGTCATTCGATTTTTTTTACAAATATCAAGTTTCTATGAATTTTTGAGAATTTTCAAATAGTTGCGTCCTGAAATCTTCCATACCTGTCTGGTATTTAAAGTAAAAACAACCACTATATTTTGGAATGGGTCCGACCATTTGGCCAGGGAGCTCACATACAAATATTTCTTCTTATGTTTTCATAAATTGTACATAATTTTTATATATTAGCCTCCTTAAATTTTGCGAACGAACATGAACCCCGTATATTTTGGAACGCGACTGCTGGGTCATAGACATTTTATTTATTATGTTAGGAATCCTCTAAATCTAGAGCAGTTGAGTGCGATAGCGTTCACTAAATCTGCGGTAACAAATCTTCCTCTAATAAAATATAGTTTCCTATTTTGTTGAAATAAAACGACGGGTGTTTCAGCTCGTATATTTATAAAAAAAGAGGTTGTATGTATTTAAAAATACAAACGTTTGTCAATTCTCTTTTATTTGTTGCTCCTGAAAATGTGGTTGATTAGTATGAATTACCAAAAAGTTCCGAAGATTTTAAAATAACAGCAAATGGTTAACAAAAAATTATTTAAAAACTCCCAAAAGTTCTTAATTTTAGTGCGTTGGAAAAAGAAAATTTTCCGGACACACAAAAATTGAATTGATTGAATCTTGGTGCTAAAAGGCTTAAAGTTCTCGACAGGAAAAAACCGTTGCTTGTTTAAAACAACATTAAGCAAAAATGAGTCTAAGGAAGGTATTGATAAAAAATAACGCGTTGAGCGTTATAGAAGAACTTAATTAAGTGTTTAAAACTAAGTTAAAATGGGGAAAACCAACCAATAAAAATTAATTTCTTATATGTATATTCTCTAATCTGAGATAAATACATGAGTGCAAAGTTTAAATAAAATCGGGAAAATTTTGAAAAAATTTATATGGGGTCCCCTTGACACTGTGGGTTGTGGCCCGACCACTTCTAAAATTTTAAAAGAGATACACATGTGTGCAAAGTTTGAATAAAATCGGGCTTTATGAAGTGGATTAAAAATTGATCACAAGATTTGGCGACAGACAAATACACAAACGAACAAACTCACGCGGACGCGAAGTTAATATAGCGAATTTAAAACTGCTTCACTTTAAAATCTACTGCAGTAAATATTATTATCTGCTAGTTAGGGATTTTGATTTGGGTTTTTGTGCTTGGGAAGTTTTGATTTTTGGTTTTTGTATTTTGGATTTTGATTTGGGTATTTTGATTCCAATCCTGTCTAAGAGTGCATTCGAAAACCTTTCCCTATTCTAGAATAGAAAGAATAGAATAACTGTCAGAACACTCGGTATAGAATTTATAAAAAATGTACTTATAGTTAAATAGCGTGCTTCATATTGGAATAACGACAGTCGTGTCTTTTAAAAGTTTGTTTTACAAAGCGTTCCATGTATTCCTTTTCATTCCATCTCAGTAGTGGAACGACCCTACACGACCCTGTGACACGTAAAAATACTAAAAGAATATTCTAGACCAATTTTCGGCAATCTGGAATATTCCGAACGTTTGGAAACCTTCTATGTTTTGAATTTCCCTTAATTTCCTAATATTGTTTTTATGATAGCACAACTATTAGCTTCTTAAGTTAGCGTAGCGTAGCCTAACCACTGGTTATTTCCGCTAGTTCGTAATATTTCTTAATGTGGACTATGCACTGCGAATTGAACTTCAATCCTAGAAGAAGGGTAGTACCCAATAGTTATAACTCCACTCAGATAATCTCACAGAACCAGTCTCCAATATTTTTAAATTCTTAAATTAACTTCGCGTGCCCGTGTTTTTGTGGCGGACCAAATATTGTGATAAATTTTAAACTACTTCCTAAAGCCCGATTTTATTCAAACTTTGCACTCATGTGTATCTCCGATGACAACACTTTTTATTAAAAATTGGTGGCCCTCGGGGTCGGGAGGCTCCCACACAAATATTGTAAAAAATTTAGCCGATTTTCTTCAAATTGTATACGCATGTGTATCTCCGATGGACAACACTTTTTGTAAAAATTTGTAAGTGATCCGGCCCAGGGGTCGGGGGGCACCCATACAAATTTTATAAAAAAAGTACCCGATTTTCTGATTCTAGGCCAATTCCACTAGACACAATTCCACTGGCACAATTCCACTTGGCACAATTCCACTTGGCACAATTTAACTTTTTGATAATCAAACGCATTTAGGGTGGTAATTTGCGCGCGCGTTTCGAATTCGTTGAAATCGTTTAGTTATAAAAAAAGTTAAACTTAAAAAGTCACCTAAAGAAAGAATACGAATGTTATATAAAAATTGGAAAATATTTTAAAGAAAAACCATAAACAAGGAAAAACGATACACGGTACAATTAAAACCACGCCAACGCAAATAAAATATTAATATGCGTATTTCTGAATTTGCGTTTCCATGGAACTATACAATTTAAATTGTGCAAGTTAAATTGTTCCCCAGGGGAATTGTGCCAAGTGGAATTGTGTCCAGTGGAATTGTGTCTAGTGGAATTGTGTCTAGTGGAATTATGCTAGTGGAATCGGCCGGTTACCGATCTTCTTCAAATTTTACACACATATGTATCTCTGATTGACAATCCTTTTTGTAAAAATTTGAAAGTGATCGGGCCCTGGGTTCTGCGGACTCCCATACATTTTTTACTTTCTTTTACTAGTAGTAAAAGTAAGTATAGTAATCATGAAAATTTTCGAACTCGGGATTTTTGCAGATTTACCCATTACCGTATCTCCTGAGTCAGAAAAAGCAAAAAAAAAATCTCTGTCTGTGGCTCTGTGTCCACTCTACAGCCCAGACGGCTGAATTGATTGAGACGAAAATTCATATTTAAGCTTTTTACATAAATTGGGAGGGCCCAGTTGATTTTGGCAAAAATAAAAATAAAAATAAAAAATAAATGGAAAAATTTAATATACATTTACTGAAGATTCTGGACCCGTCCGTAAAAGAAAGTCGTGTTGTGCCCACACCTCCATGTTTTTTAAAATTTACCCGATTTTCTTCAAGTTTTATACACATGTGTATCTTCGATTAAAGAAGAAAAATTTTAATTTTTATGGGCTGTTTCTTTTACGTTTTATTTATTTAAGCAACTCTTTCCTAGATAAATATATACTGACCGTTAAGCCGCCTTTTCTAGCAAAGTCCCGAGAAGAATCAGTATTCGCCTCGTCTGTGAGGAAGGCCGATTTCAGACACTATATCGATAAAATATTCTGAATGCTGTTCAAGGCTTTTTTTCCTCTTTTAATTGGCACGTTAAGTGGCAAAAACGGTCAATCAAGGTTAGTAGGCCTATAAACGTAATTCAAACGTTTTCTGCCATAAATATTAGCTGTGAAGATGAATTTATAAAATCCGAATGATAAAATCATAAGTTTCGTACGGAAACTAACGTGAATGAACTTTGCTATTAAAAAAGTAAACCAAACAGATGGCCTTTACACGTTCAATTAAAATGTAAGCCAGATGCATATTCTCCTCGACACCGAACACACAACACACCGACCGCATACAAAGTTCATACAGCACATTATTTTGAAGGTTAAGTTTAATTTAGACATTTTTCACAGTCATTTTGTCGTCATCATTCTCCACGATTTACACAAAACAGAGGAGACAAACACACGTTGAAGTATGTAGGAAGGTCAGTCGTTTCGAGACTAGCTTTTCATCATTTTTTTTTTGTCAAATTAAAACTAAAGCACAAGATGAGATAATATCTGATAGACTGCGTGTAGGTCTAAAATAGATCAAAAGATCTATAAATCGAATGGCGATGTGTTTGTGTTCATAAATAAATTCATAATGAGTTATTTAAAATTTTTTGTAAAGTAAACAAAAAAGTAACTCTACTCGTACATCAAATAAAACAATCGATAAATTAACTTAACATTATACGAATAATTTAATGTCAAATGTCTTAAAACGAAAATATAGGGTGACAACTCGACGCATTCCTTGCTTGGTTAAAAAAAATTCAGTAATTTTTCAAAAACAGATATTTTGACGATTATTACCAAATAGTAAAGGAGCGTGTTTCGATTTATACATAAAACGCAGTTTTTTTACATTTACTTGTTTTTGTTGCATTTTAACCCTGTTATAACGTACTGCAAATAATACGTCACGTTACAAGTAATCCTGTATTTCTCAATTTATTTTTAAAGGTTGAGAGTCACTGAAAGAATTGCTGCCATTAAGGTTTATGCTTCTGTTAAAAGTTAGAGAGTCAAAATCACTATCATTCAATTAATATAATGTTATTTCATAGTTTGAGAATTTCAGAATTCAAGATTTTCAAAGTTTGAAAATAACAATGGTGCGTGCGGGCATGTATGTGTGTACATGAGTGACAAGGGAAATTTTATATAGTTAACTCTCGTAAAACATATATTCAAAACGCACACAGAACTCTTGTTATCACAGTTAGCCATATGGAATAATTGAAAAACTTTTTGTAATATGTATACTAACGTGATTTCAACATACAATATAACTTATGACAAACTGTTTTAAATAGCTGTGAGTAATCTAACACAGAATGAGTGTCAAGTAATGTCTGTATAATGAATAATTTACCTTTTATTGAGCTAGTGCTAGGTACTTACTTAAGAAACTTAACATATTAATGAATCGAAAATTTCTTTTGGTAAAAACTTAGGGTATGGGACATTACTGCAGATCAGACCAAACCTTCGCTCGAAGAATGGCTTAGTCAACGTTGTCTTGGCATATCGACCGATTAGAAACTTTTTTCAGGACCTAGTTAAGGCGGCCGATTATGTATCTGTCGTATTTCGATTTACGACAAGTCAAAATCCTCAAAGTCGTAATAACTCAACATATCGCAGTTATGTAAGCATGTACGACAAACATTTTTTCGAACTAAAACTATTACCCGATAGCGCCATTTCGAATGTATATTTTGTTGTTGTTTATATGTATACTTGTTTACTTTTATGGTGTTTTTGATTATTTAAAAATATTTATATTTTTTATATAAAACTAATGTTTTTATTAATTATATTTAATATTTTATGTAAGCAACAAAATTTGAATTGACAAAATTACAAATTCGTAGTTACAAAATTTATCAAATACCCGTATATAAATTTGTGAACTCTTGCTTTTTATTAATTAAAGTAGTAATCTGTAAATAAACGAATTTGTATTGGATTTTTTTACAATATCTATCACGAACTCTCTAGAAAGCTTAAATTTGGTAACAAAACTTTAAAACGTCAAACAATACTCTACCTTTTTGATTTAAGTTTTTGTTTTTTGTCTTAAAAAGCTAAAATACAAGTCAACCTTTTGACTTTAATTTTAAAATTGAAATTGAATGGAAATTTATTTAAATTTATATTTTTTTTAAAAATGTTATAAAGTTTATTCAATAATCTTGAAAATACATATATTTTACTTTCTTTTACATAGTAAAAGGTAAAGTAATCACGAACATTTTCGATCTCGGGATTTTTGCAGAAAAAGCGAAAATAAAAAAAATCTGTTTGTTAGTCTGTATGTCTGTGTACGTCTGCCTGTCTGTGTCCCCTCTACAGCCCCGACGGCTGAATTTATCGGGATGAAAATTCATATTTAAGCTTTTTACATAAATTGTTAGGGGCCAGATGATTTTGACGGAAATCTTACAGCCGGAAGTGACAGTTCACTTAGACAGTTTTTCGAGTTTTTGCAAATAACTCAAAAAGTATAGCACTTAGTAGAAATCTGTTAACTGCAAAAGAAATTTAAACAAAAAACAAAAAAAGTTAAAAAATAAAAAAAAAATGAAAAAAAATGCAATATACATTTACTGAAGATTCCGGTCCCGTCCGTAAAAGAAAGTCGTATTGTGCCCACACCTCCATTTTTTAAAACGTTGTTATTAGCTCGCTTTTGTGTATGGAATTTTGAAATTGATTTTAAACTAACTTCATTGAGCTAGAGACTTGAAAATTTTAAACATAACTCAGAACTGGATGAATATTGACAAATCACAAAAAAAAAGACAACAAATAGCTAAAAAAAATTAATTCAACGCGAGTTTGCAATTTGTTTCAGATCATAGCAAACTACGCACAATATTCGTTTTAAACGTTTTAAATTAAAAATGTATTTTTATTAGCTTACATGTTAACTTATTGTTCAGTAATTTTATGGCTAAATTTACGTTTTAAACAAAAGAACACTTTCATTTCATTAGCTGTACACGAGTTATATGGTTCGATACCTCATTGCAACACGCATAGATTTTTCAATGTTATTATTTTAACTTGCATGCAATTGGTTGGGGTATTTTCTACTTTTCTACTTCTATTCCAAGCATAACTCTACCTCAGCGCCTGCTGCTTATTTAAAGTTCTTCTAGTGACATAATACTCGTCCTTGATAGGTTTGAATAATTCAGGCATATTGTTTAAACAGCCTAAGCAGAGAGCAATGCGAACGAAGGCTATATAGGTTGTCATTCAGGAAAACATATCGCGTCAAACATATTTCACCGATAGGGGCACCGAGCTCAAATCTGAATTTTTAATTTCGTACAATGCACCTTTAATAATCTCAAAAAAAGACCCAACATTTTTTTGATGATCTCTTGCATCTTTTGCCTAAACAGTTATTTATCAGAATTTATTTAGGTGAATACGTAGTAGTATTTTACTCTACTTATCTCCTGTGTTATAAATTGTGCAGAATTTTTATAGAGTAGCCTCCTTGAATTTTACATACGAACACAAACCCGTCATATTTTGGAACAGTTTAGAACCAACGTGAATGTGTTTTGTATAAAATTTTGTTCATTGAATAAAAATGGAAATTTATGACAATATATTCAGTTAATTGTTTTTTTTTTTTTTCTAAAAGTGTCGTGTCCTGTCCTGTCCTGAATAAAACACCCAACAATTGACCGGCGTTTTTATTTGAAAGAAAATTTTGTATTATTTTAACGTTTTTAAAAATAACTTCGAGCAAATTGTCACGACGACTGATTCTCAGAAAACGAGCTCCATTAGTCCACAAGTTCCAATATTGAAAGGAAATTATTGCAGTCTAATTTTTTGTTTTTCTTATCTTTATATATACGATTACAATATATTGTTTTTAATAAATACTCTTGATTTATTTTTTAGTTTATATCGTTAATTTTTATAAATTTAATAGTTATATAAGAATTTATTTATAAAATTTTGTTTTAGTAAGAAATTATATTGAATACAAATTGTTTATAGAGTTTTTATAAGTGGGACCTTTTTAATGTTATACAACTCTAAGAAGAATTGCTTTTTTCGAAAAATGCAAATAAGCTGCTACACCTAAAAGATAACTGGTATTTTATGAATAATTTCTTGTATCATTTTGTATTTTTAAAAGTTAAAAATATTTGTTTTAGTTTCATAATAAGTGAAAAACGTGTTTAATGTTTAACAGATTATTTAAGTTGAATCGTAACTCTTTAATGTGTTTGATGTACGATTCTACAACACAATCAGAAAACCAGAATATAGAAGAGTTCTTGTTTAGCACCATTTCGATCTTTCCATAGCAATTTTCACCAACCATTTAGTCATTTAAATGTACTTAAAAAATTAGCCCAAAAGAGAGATTTAATTTAATTTTCTTAGACACAATTCTCAAGTTTTTCCTTAAAAGGAAATTGACATAATGTTACTTTGGGTGACTAGGGAAAACAGTTCTTCAAAATTGTCCTATATTGGGAAGATTCATAGCACATGTCGGGACTTCTTGAAAACTAGTAGGTTCTTTAATCCAACGGGTCTATGTTAGTGTGTCTTGGACAAGCGTGCTTATAACAAGTAAACATCGATCAAAAAATCAAACAACACGCATTTAAAAAATTTTCTGCGTAAGTAAGTACTAATAAAAAATTATAAATTTATTTATCCATACTAATATTATAACTGTTTTGTTCTTACGGTTAAATGGCTCGACCGATTTTTTTAAATTTTTTAAAAGTTCGTAACAGTCCGAATAATGTTATAGGAATAAGATAATTTGAAAAGTTGCCTGGTAAATTCGAGAAATTTTACATGGTATGTTTGTATGAACTCGCGACCATAACTCACGTGTATATTATGTTTAGATAGTGTCGATTGTATAGTTTTCTGGGGGGTTGCGGTGGTCGATGGGTTGAGGTTGGTCAGTGGTTATGTCGTTTTATTATCAATAAAAGTCTGGAGCAGCTGGATTTTTTGGCTGTCAAGCTTTTCGTTTTCTCTATAAAACCAATCTACAGTAGACCGGAATTCCCCTCTAACAGATCTTGATATTTTGGTAGATTTACCCCTCTTTTACTAATGCCAACAACTGATGTCATTTTGCTTGGCACGGGGCACAATTTGTCATTCGATTTCTGTTCACTGAAAGCACTGACTTTTCCGTATTTATAATTTTTTCTCGCAAAAATAAATATATTTTATTAAAATATACTTTGAGAAAACAGTTTTTTTACATTTAAGAAGAAAACAATAACAGAAAATAACGTTTAAGAATTACGCATTACACGCACTTGCAACAAAACAATAGCTGTGTTGCTTTGGCAAAACCAGCTTGGCTTACAACAACAATCGCATAAGCATAAAGCCGAAGTAAATCAAAAAAAATGTTCAGGATTAAGGAAACTAAAGCCATTTTATAGTTATGGTGCTCACCGTAAGGCGGTAAAACCAAAAGCTGTTGCTTTGAGATATTAAAGTAAAACCAGCTTAGCTTTACCAAAGCAACACAACTAAATGTAAAAAAAAGAACCCATAAAAATTCAAATTTTTCATCTAAATTCTCTAATCGCAGAAATTGGTATGGGAGCCCCTCGATCCTGGGTCATTTTTTTTTTATTATTGTAGGAGAAAATCATCGAAATCAGACATTAGATGTTAAAATTGAAAATGCTCAGATCAATCGGGTAATTTTTATTTTAAATTTGTATGGGAGCCCCACGATCATTCCAAATTTTAAAAGAAAGTATTGTCACCGTCACATATGTGTACACAATTTCAGGAAAATCTGCCTTTAGGAAGTGCGTTAAAAATTGATAATTAAAAAAAAATGTATGGGAGCCCCCCGACCCCGGGGCCCGATCGCTTCAAAAATTTTACAAAAAGTTTTGTCCATCGGAGATACACATGCGTATAAAAATTGAAGAAAATCTGGAACTTTTTCATAAAATTTGTATGGGTGCCCTCCCGACCCATGGGCCCGATCACTTCCAAATTTTTACAGAAAGTGTTGTCTATCAAAGATACACATGCGTATAAAATTTGAAGAAAATCGGGTAAATTTTTTAAAATTTTTGTTTGGGAGCCCCCCGACCCCGCAGCCCGATGGGCCTCAAAATTTCAATAAAATCGGGCCATGGGAAGTGGGTTAAAAATTGATCGCAAGAATCCACGACAGACGACCGACGACCGACGACCGACGGTCCACGGGCAAGTGAAGTTAATATAGAGAATTTAAAAAAGCGTTGCCATCGACGTATTACTTTGCAGTCTAACATTTTACAACATGCCAACTATCACTTAAAACGTACAACAATACTGGTCAGGCTATTGTAAGCCTGACATTAATGGAAAACCCAAACAATTTGAAGTTTGATAGACATCTCCTATTTTTCTCTCCTAAATTTACTAACACTGCAGCCATCAGCAGAGTAGGGCGAATAACACAGAATGCTTCAGAAATGCATGTGGCCGCAACTATCTCTGACGATCAAACCTTCACGTGGTGGCCGCTGCTAATTTTCCTCCAGTTCAGGAAAAGCGAAATGATCCCTTCAAAGTAAGGTTGGCGCGAGGCCAATAACCTCGCCCGTATAAAACCATATTACGGAACCCAAAATCAGCCTCGGATACACTAATGAACGACGACGACCACGGCAACGAAAACGGCTAAATGATTTAAGAATTTTCACATGGAACGTACACTCACTGCATAGAGCTCGAGCTGTACAACAGCTAGCCGATACCCTGTCCAAATATAATGCTGACATAACACTAATCCATGAGATGCGGTGGACGGGGTATGGGTCTTACAAAAATCAGA
This sequence comes from Nephrocerus scutellatus, assembly GCA_947095585.1. NCBI lineage: Eukaryota > Metazoa > Arthropoda > Insecta > Diptera > Pipunculidae > Nephrocerus > Nephrocerus scutellatus. Next base: position 30,628,688 of record OX352761.1, read on the forward strand.
ATATGACATATGCCGTATTGCAGCTGTCATGCAAGACATCATGTGCTCGGGGTGGGGTTTCTAGGCGCGTAAAAATATCCAAAAAGCCACCACGTGTTGATGGACCTCCGCTACAACCCGAATCTGATGACGGTACGAACGTACCGAGGTGCCAACGTCGACTCGGACCACTATATTGTTGGTATGGTGCTCCGAGCGCGGATTGCATCATCAAGAAAGACAGCATCCGCGAATCAGATTCGAGTCAACATGGCTGCCCTTCGCAACGAAGAGACCAGAAACAACTACGGTCAAGCGATAGGACTTGCCCTAAATGCAGGAAGAGTAAGTCCTGGGGCTGCGATGCAGAGCATAGAAGATAAATGGACACGCCTTAAGAATACTGTCATTAGTACTGCTGACTCCATCTTAGGCAGTAGTCGTAGAGATCGGAACGACTGGTTCGATGATGAATGTAAGCTAGCGAATGAACGTAAGAATGTTGCGTACCGAACAATGCAACAATCTCATAGAACGTGGCCACGCGAAGATGAATATAAAGAGCTCAGAAGATATGAAAAAACAGTTCACCGGCGAAAGAAAGCAGCCTGGGAGAAGAATCTCGTCCGTGAACTAGAACAGTATAGAGAGCGAGGACCGCACCAGGCGCGGAAGCTCTACCAAAAAGTCCGCGGTATGACGCAATATACACCGCGTTGCACATACTGCAAAGACAAAGAGGGTAATCCGATCGCCGATCTCAAAGGCATCTTAGAGCGATGGAAAAAGCACTATCATGAGTTGCTTAATGGCCAGCTAGCTGAGGAATTGGAGGCTCCACCATTGACCGAAGACCACACTATGTCGCCGCCTCCAAGCACAGACGAAGTTAGCAGAACGTTAAATCGGCTCAAAAATAATAAGACCCCGGGAACTGATGGTCCAGCGGAGCTAATTAAAACGGGAGGCCTCGCAATACACCAAGCAATTCATGAACTAAAAGTGCAAGTATGGGAGGAAGAAGCGATGCCAGAAGACTGGCGAAGAGGCATCCTGTGCCCCATACATAAGAAAGGAGATATCACAACATGCAGCAATTATCGTGGTATAACGTTGTTGAGTACCGCGTATAAGATTTTCTCGTCTATCCTTCAAGACAGTATAGCCCCATACGATAAATGGATCATTGGTCCATACAGTGTGGCTTCATTTTCAAAAGTTTCAAAATTCACTACACCATCTTTTTATAGACTTTTAAGCCGCCTATGATAACATAGCCAGAGTAGAACTTTATAAAGCCATTAGAGAATTCGGCAACCCAAATAAACTGACACGTTGACCATGACCAATGTTATAAGCCAAGTAAAAATATCCGGATCACTATCAATCCCATTCAAAATCTATCACGAGCTCTGGCGTTGGAGAAAGTGATCCGAGACTCTGACGTAACGGCGAGAGGAACAATTCTCTATAATCCATTCAGATATTGGCTTACGCAGACAATATTGACATCGTTGGTAGAAACCGAAGAGCTGTACAGGAAGCTTTTATCCAGATCGAGCAGGCGGCACGAAATCTGGGGCTGCACATAAATGAGAGCAAAACAAAGTAAATGGTGGCCACGTTTGCGAGTAGAAGATCCAACATTGGTCGCTCAATTCAAATAGTGGAGCGCGAATTTGAAGTAGTACAATCATTTAACTATCTCGGGTCAAATGTAGCAGCCGATAACAGTATGGACCCAGAAATACGCACACGGTTGCTTAAAGCCAAGAAAGCCTAATAAAGTATGTCAAGACTCTTCAAATCCAGGAATTAAACCATAACATCCAAGCTGCTGGTACATAAGACAATGGTCATACCAGTACTTAAATATGGATCCGAGACTTGAGTGTTTAGCAAAAAAGTCTTGCGGAGAATTGTTGGCCCCGTATGTGAGGAAGGACGATTCCGGAGACTTTATAATTGTGAGGCCTACGAGCGTTACCGCGATGTCGACATCGTGAAGAAAATTAAGCTCGGTAGGCTCCGGTGGGCAGGACACCTAGCTCGCATGAGCGGAGAGGTTCCTGCTCGGAAAGTCCTTTGCGGTAGGATTTTTCGAACACGACAGCGAGGCCGGCTAAACCTACGCTGGAAGGATGGCGTAGACCAGGACGCCCAGAGTTTAGGGATGCCAAGCTGGATGACATCGGCTCGAAATCGGGACCGGTGGAGAGACTTTTTGCGGGAGGCCAGGACCGGACCCCGGTTGTAGAGCCAAATATGATATATATATATATATATATATATACTGAGCCTGAGTATATTAAAAAAAACTTTGTCCTATGTATTTAGCGATTCAATATAAATATTATCAATCAACTTCCAAATTACCTTCACCAAACTCTCAACTCGATCATTTTGCCATCTAAAAACGATTAAATAATTGACGGACAACATTTTAAGGACATAAAACATCTCACGCGGGAGGATCAACAAATGCTATATTACAAAACGTCATTTCCTAGGTGTTGGCAAAAAAATCTGGTTTGTGTATAAAATTAGATAAAGCATAGTGGGTTTTACTTGTACTCGTTTGATAATAAAGACTCTTCATATTATTTTAACAGAGTTTGATTCTATTCGGCAAAGATTAGGTCAATCTCAATACAAGAATAGTGACCTGTGCATTGATGACAGATAGTTTGCTTCAGATATATTGAGAGACTGTTGCTGTCAGTTTTGTAAACAAGCATTTGTATTCCATTAGATTAGATCGCCTTTTTAGCAAGTTGATCTACTTTATAAGTACGATTTATTTTGTATTTATTTTGCTTTTTTTAAACATCTATAACATCATTCCTGTGTGCCCATATATGTTTTACTTATTAGATATAAGGATAAAATTCTTGACTTTGATATTAATTGCCTCTAAGAAGCTAAGAAAGAAATTTGAATAGAGGTCTCTGTTGAAATGTACACACTATCACATTCTAGTTAATCGCATTAAACAAATATGTGTGCGCTTTTCTCATAATTTGCTAGCTATTTTATCTCGAAGAGCCATTTGTTTCTATTCGTAACGAAACAGGTTGTGAAGTTTCCACCATTTTTGGGGAAGAAAACGGCTAGAGAAGTCGCACATCTACGTATAAGTCTAAAAACAAAAAGAAAAACTATCTAAAAGCACCATATAGGTAGAGCTACTTATAAATATTGATTATATTTACGATGGTACACTCAATATCATCAAAGATATTATTCTCGCATAACTGTTAACAAGGACATAACAGGTTAAACTTGGCTGAGTTTAACTGTTGTTATGACAGAATCAATGGACCTGAAAAATACCAGGGGCAGGCCGTTCGGCCGAGTGTACTCGTAGTATATTGGTTGTGACTCTTTTGTGTACATAAGTACAAGCTGCTCTTAATTGGAAACACACAGGGTGCTGCTCTTTTCTTCTATTTAGTAACCACCGCCCGCGATTATTTCTGAGCCATGAATTGCTGCGAAGTCTGCGATTGTTACACAGAATTTGATTAAATATTTCCAGAAGCTCCCACGGCTTCCTCGCCCTCATGCATGCTTGTGTTTACTTTATCTTAATGAACGAACAATGAAGCAATCGCCCAATCAATCGATCGATAGTAGTAGCTGTGTAGGATCTAGATCGGCGCGCCATATTTGCGAAATGCCAGTATATTATACAAATATACTTATAGCCGTTCATTAAGTATAGATACATGCATGGAATTGTGTTCGCTTCCATATATGTAACCATGCTATACTCAAGATTCTCACTTATAGAATAGAAATCGCCGACAGATGTTTATAGTACGACGCCGCCGGGTCGAATTAAATTGCGCAAATGTTCCAATTTATTTCGGTACGTTTGGGTGCATGATGTTTTGCGTGCGTAATTGACCAAAAAGGCCGTCCTGAGAGCAGGCAGGCTCATCTATCAAATTATGTATCTACTTAACTTCTTTTTTGATTTGAATCAACAACAAAAAATATAATGAAAAACATTATTTTTTCCTCGGCAGCGCACGTCGTATTAGGTCAGGAAAATAATGATGGATAAATACAACCAATTTTTTAATTCTTTAATTCTTGTCATAAAAAAATTACCGTTTTAGTCGGTTGCTTGATTTAATTTCAAAAGTATTGTTAACGATTGTGGTTGTGATGAATTGTACCATCATAATGACGAAATTGCTTTGAGTCACTTGAATTCCGTTATTTGAAATTTAAATTCATCTGCTAAAATTACTTTAGAAGTGGAAATAAGCTACAGTTTTTATCCCAAAAGCATGAAAGAGCTCACATGGCTACCCAAATCATCCTTTTTCCTGAAAACCCTGGAAAGGCTATTAGATGTACACATACGGGCTAAAGTTAAACCTAGTAGCTGGGTAATGTCTCAGCATGCTTACTGCAAGCAGAAGCCTGTGGATATAGCCTTGCACACCTTAGTAAGCACAATTGAAAAATCTATGTACACAGGTAGTATTCCTGGATATTGAGGGTGCGTTCAATAACGTAAAAACAGAGGCTATCAGTGAGGGACTGTCTACCCTATAAGCAGGCTAATCAATAAAATGCTTCTAAGCAGGATTATTAGCGCAGAGCTTGGCGGCTTCGTCATAAAAACGAGGGCGGTAAGAAAAATACCGCAAGGAGGTGTATTATCGGCTCTCCTATGGAACATAGTGATCAATGGACTATTGTTGAAACTGGAAAGGGAAGGGATAAAAGTGATAGTGTATGTTGAGGTTGTAGGGATGTAGTGTTAGCTGTCTCTGGGAAATACCTTAGAACGATTAGGGAGGTTATGCAAAATGACCTAACAATCGTTGCAGAATGGGCAAATAATAGCGGTCTTTGTGTCAAATAGGGTTTGAAACGCAGCGGTAGTGAGGCAATACTACTGCATAGAATAAGCATATGGTGGCCAGCTTTGCAAAAAGTTACCTATAAAAACATAATGGAGAAGGTGCAAAGGGCGGCCTGCATGCTTATAAGCGGGGCGCTGAGATCAACACTAAATCGCACCTTAGAAGGTATGCTTCACATAATTCTAATATATATTTGGCAAACAAAAAGCGGCAAATAGGGCTACGCGACTGTAGCTGTTAATCAGTGGAAACGTCTCCAAAAGGGGTACTTTACTATAATTAAATCGTTATAGCAAAAGTGACGAATCTCGACTACATGACACCAGTGTTATGCTTTGATAAAGATTTTCGGACAAATATACCCTCCAGAGAAGACTGAAAGAGTGAATTCGAAACCGATATGGACACCGCACACTTTTTCTCGGATTTCTCTAAGCTTGACGGTAGAGTAGGAGCAGGAATCTTCTGTGACAGGCTGAAAGTAATCATCTCAGTCCGACTCCCTGATCATTGCAGCGTATACCAGGCTGATGTTAGCGGCTGAGGAGGTTATGAACTGGTTATAACATAATTATTATCTTTTAAGAAGATTATCATTTAAGTGGACAGTCAGGCGGCCATAACATCGTGAAAGCGGTCTCACTGACATCAAAGGTGGCGTTGAGCTCTTACTACTCTTTTAACGAGATGGGAGAGTAGTTCGACATAAGGAACATTTCGATCCCGGGCTACTTAGATGTGGAAGGAAACTGCAAGTCGAACGAATTTTCTAGACTTTTGACTCCCTAACTGCTATCGAAAAGGGCAGAGGTAGGGAGGCCTATCGCGACTTTGAAACTTGAGCTAAGGAAGAGGTAAGGTGGGAAACAAGGACATTTGTGTTATTTCAAGACAGGTCTGGCCAAAGCTTAAATTAAATCGTTCAACCTAAGCTAATCTCCCCACAAGGACTTGACCTAAAAATGGTTGTGGGGATAATGACAGGACAATGCCTTCTAGGAAAACACAAGTTTGTTTAAAAAACTCGCATAGAGTCAACACTGCTGTATTATTTATCGACCGTGCATCGACCGATGTACATGACCGCATCACCGAAAGATGACCTAATTGCGATTACGCTATTGATGATATGATTGACTAAGGCCAACACAATACACAGAGCACAAATGATCGAGATCAAAACAAACCCATAACGAATCGTAAAATTTACCCGAGAGAGAAATAAAAGTTCTCTTAGTCATTTTGAGTTTATTTTTAATTCAAAACAAGTAGTTGCTTGCAGCTTGCCATTGATGCACATTTTTTATTCGAAAAATAAATTCCGAGACGTGTTGGCGTAATAGACGTATGCGTAACCTTCACAGTTCGAGCAGATCAGATAGGATACAAAACCAGCTATTGTTGAATTTGCAATGCTTAACAAATTTAGATAAAAGTACTATTTATACAGAAATTACTTTACTTTTTAATTAGCACCAGTTCCAGCAAATACTCTGGGTCGCGTGTCGTGCGATACGTCGATCGATGATCACGGCTGCTTCGATGCACACAAATGATTCTATGCCAAAGATAGCCCACCCCAGGACTGATTGATTGATTATAAATGTCGTTATTTTGTTGTTGTTGAAAACTGAACGACTTTTTGACTCCCACTGGGCGACACGACACTACACAAACAGAGGTGGATCGCAAACTGAAATACACAAAGCGAATATGCGATCTTCTCGACGGTGAACTTGAAAATTTTTTTTTTCTCGTTTCTTTCGAAAGTACAAGTACAATGGTCGTGTCAGTTGTTTGTATACTTCTGCAATATCTCAATCTCTCGCGTTCGACGCAAAAACTAAACTGCACGGCCGGCGGGCTTCGATCACACTGATCAACACAGCACGTTTGCTAAACGACGATTGACTGTTGATGGCGGTAGATGGCGATTTCTATCTGAACGGCGCGAAGAGAGGCGAGCTTACAGAGTGGTAAAGTAAGAAAACTTATTGTGCTCACGATTCTGAGTCGAAGAAATAAACAAACATTAGATGCTATGGCAAATATGGAAATAAGATGAGCTATGGGAAGTAAAATAGGAATTTCATAATTTTATAACTTCTTCACACACCCATAGACCAAAGTGACAGTTTCATACACTAAAACCTAGCCTCGAAAGTAGCCGTTATATGCACTAGTGAGTTAACATATAAAATAATTTTGTTATTTACTGCAGTCACAGCGAACACACATTCCCAGATTAATTTTGCATTGCGCATAACTGGTTTAGCAGAAAAACCGGTTATGGTCGTGTGAAAAATAACGAACATTACTGGGGCAAAATGTGCCCATCGTTCTCGTTAGATTGCCGCACATGGGGCAAAGAAGTGCTCATCGTGCTCGTTAGATTGCTCGTTAGACTCGGCTTCTGCCTCGTGCTTCAAGCTTCTAACTCACAATAATCTCCACTTTCCTCGCTCGTAATGTAATATACTATAAGTTGTTGAATTGGTAAAAGTACGCGATTGCCAATTGGTGTCTTGTGCAACAGACCGAATTAATGTCATGCATTTTGGGACATTTTAGACGTAAATAGTTTTAGAATTTAAGCGTAGTCCTGGAAAAATTAGGTAGTTTTGTTGTTTGAAAATATCAATGGCGAAGGCCACAATATATCCCGATTCTCACCCCTATAGTTTCGAGAGAGTTATATTAGAACCCGAGAAATAAATTAATATTAGAACCTTCTGAGACTTCAGATCTGCAATATCTTCCAGCCATCAAACTAACCAATGAGCCACGAAAGACGCATAGCAATCGGATACTTGAAGTCAGCTTATCTAAAAAGTTGAAATCTACTTCCTACTTTTCCCAAAATTTTTACTGAAACATATGCTCTTTTTAATATACTTGCTTTCAGAGCATGGCTTTCTGAGAAGAAGGTTCGTGGTTCGAATCCCAGTAACACCAAAAGTATTTTTCATAGTGTGCCAACTCTCGCAAGGGTCAAATTAGAAAAATAAATGAGCGTACCGTACCGTTGAAAACTTCTCAGCTTTTGAGGTCAGTGTCGCGGAATATGTCTATTCTTCGCCTTTCTCAGCAACTTGGCTCCTGTCCGTGTACCATGTACCATGGAAAATGAAAAAAAAAACTGAAGAACAATGCAAGTTGAACCTCATTTTTACCAAAAATTATTTTTCAGCGATGTAGCTGTTTGGTGTTTGGTTTTTTTGTGCTATATGGGCTGCCGGAAACATCGGACCATTTGATTTGACACCTCTGGATTACTTTTTTCGGAATGTTTGATTTCACATGTCTATGCGAATAACCAAGAAACTATTAATGCTTTGGAAGCAAACATTGCACGAATTATTGAAGAGATGGTACCGCAAACGCTCGGAATATCTTAGATGTTAAAATTTTGTCTTTTAAATAAAATTCGTGATCGAAGCTTAACTATTTTGGTTTTTATTTGAATTCAAAATGCTGAATCGGAATGCGTGGAATCTTGCGATCAATTTATAAACCACTTCAAAAAGCCCGATTTTATTGAAATTTTCTTCACCTGTGTATTTCCGGTGACAACACTTTCTATTAAAACTTGTGGCCCTTCGGTCCTCAGGGACAAGGGGTGCCCATATCAATTTTTTAAAAATTATCCCGAGTTTCTTCAAATTGTGTGCATATGTGTATCTCTAATGGACAACACTTTTTTAAAATTTTTGGAGTGATCGGGCCCAGGGTCTGAAGGTCCCATACAATTTTTTTAAAAAATTCACCCGATTTTCTTTAACTTTTATAGGCATGTGTATCTCCGATTGATACAATTTTATGTACAAATTTTGGAGTGATCTAGCCCCGGGGTCCCAAACATATTGTTACGAAAAGTAGTTAGTAGATAATGGAAAACGAAACCCAAGATAAATCGCAATGTACATGCTCGTCCAAAAAAAAAACACTAAAATTAGAATTAAAATAGCATACTTCTAGGCTGTAAGACTTATCAGATTATTTGAAGTTTGGATCATTATGCACTGGTCAAAAATGTAGTCAAATGTTGTGCGGATTGCCCGGTTTGTGTGTAGGAACATGATTGAACATGTAGTTTATTTTTAGAAGACAACTCATTACATATAAGCATCGTTAGTTGTAAATAAGGGAATAAGGATACAATTTTCTGTTCTATTCTCAATATTTCTGTCTACAAGATTGAAAGTTTCTGAAAGCTTTTCTATGAGTATAAAAGGTGGCGTTCTGCAGAGAAATCATTAGTTAATTGGAATTAAACGAGTCAAGTTGTAAAAGTTCTAAAGATACAACCTAAGAGAATTATTTTAAAGTACATGTATTATAATTGTTTTTGTGTGCATTAAAAAGTTGTCCAGTATAAAATTGTAAACTTGTGTTATTTTTACAGTTTAATAATTAAAGTTATTATTTATAAATTAATAAACTTGCAAAATCCTTTACGAAGTCGAAAGCCTGAATTTCGTAATAATGCTTTTAAAACATTTTACCCGATGAACCACATTTTTTGTAAAAATTTGGAAGGGCCGAGGAGCTCCCATATAATTTTTTTAAAAATTCACCCGATTTTATTCAAATTGTTTAACACATGTTTATCTCCGATGGAAAACACTTTTTGTGAACATTTAATAGTGATCGGGCTCCAGGGCCGAGGCTGCTATAAAAATTTGTTTTAAAAAAATTTCTTGAAATGTTGTACACATGTGCATTTTGGATGACTTAGAGACCGGTTATAATTGTCAACCCCTCTGCACTCAAGTCAGTTTGCGTACAGAAAAGGCAAAAGCATAGAAAGTGCCCTACACTATCTTGTAAAGAAGATAGAAGGAACTTTTCGTTCCAAGGAAATGGCCAAGCGTGCCTTCCTCAACATTGAGGGCGCTTTCGATAACACTGGCTAGTGGCTATGACTCTATTGCAAACATAATTAGCAGCAGAGGTATCGAAGACTCGACCAAACTTTTACGAATTAAACATCCATTATTTAAAACAGTTTTTTCAATAACTGTCCAACTTTCAATAAATTTGTTTTTATCGTTTCGTGAATTTGTGAAGGGCTATTTAAAATGTTAAATCAAAGTAAAATTGAGAAAAAACGCCAACCAAATGATTTATTTTCTTTCATTAAATTTGAAATTACAATGCATCTCAATGTGTTTTATTTACATTTTGATTTCGACTGAAATGTAATAGCAAACCATGCGAAATAAAGCATTTGTTTGTTTTGATTGTTTGCTTGAACATCACTATTTCGTTCATTGCAATGCTTTATTAGCTGTATTTTACTTGGAATCCGAATTCGAATGTCAGAACCAGCCAAACAGTAGGTTTTCAAATTCCAAAGAAGGAATTCGACAGTGCATTTGTTGTTATAATTCCCAATTCGAACTCAAATAAAATACAGCTATTATACACGACAGTTTTGTAAGTGAAACTACTTTATCGGCGCGGTGAAAGTAAATTGTATCATTTGGTATCAAAAACAATTTTGTGTAACGATTTTGGGGAACATTATTGGTCACATTATTATGTTACATTTTTAGGTTGAAATTTTTTTTTTGTTTTTAGGCTCCAAATTGCCTGAAATGTCGAGAAAGCTTAGTTTTGGGGGGTACATTATTTTTTCTTAAGTGGCAAAAAAATAATTTAGTTTACGATGGCGACCCTTTGGTTTCTATCGTACATTGAATTATTTATTCGCTAGTTACCTTATGACGACTTATCGTTTTAATTACTTTTTCTTTCGTTGCTACTGCATACACATATCAGCTTCTTAGTAAGATGAGTAAGAGTGCCGAATGTAGAATATATCTACACGTTGGATATCGAATAAGTTAGAGAATGATATTGTATCTTTTAGGTAAATGTGTTTGCCATTTTGGTTGACTTAAGCGGCAGCATAACACACACGTAAGATACACAGGACAGAGCGCGAAAGTCGCTCCGAACGACGTTTTAAAATAAGTCGACATGACATGAGACATGCGAAATGTAGTGGCTACGTACGGAGTATAGAGTACGCGTATATTTCTTCTTGGGGCAATTTGCTCGTTTAATCGAAAAAGATTTGCGATACTGCGTCGCGTATTGTTGTTTCAGTTCTTCATTGTGCGATCGGCTCTTCAGTTCGCCATCAATGTACAAATAATTTACAATACAACTCTGTGTTAAGAGGCAAATGTCATGGGATGATCTATGGTTGGATTCTGCTTACTTGCCTAAATTGTGGGATGAAAGATTAAATTGCTCAGGACAAGCCGCTTGGAAGCTATGCATTGGCAATGCCTGCCATAGAGGACGATCTACGTACGATTGTAAGTATACAAAAACTTTCTTTTGAGATCTTTGTGACAAAGTAGTTGTATTTGTTGTACAGCCATATAAGGTTCAGCGGAATATTTAAGCTTCTGTTGTAATTTTAGAATACAGGGTTTTTAGTATATACGAGTGTTTCTTTCATCTGTCAGCAATTGAGTTATTTATAGATCTTTCTTAAGATTTCTCTCTCGTAGTTTTGGTTTGACGTTCTACTTGGAAACTAACCCTGGTTACGGTTTGTTTTTGCGTTATATTTGCAAAGTTTTGTAACCGACACAATAACTGTGCTACCCATCGGCAATCGACGGGTAAGGTTATGTTTACTCAGCAAAGTGGCGAAGAGAGAGCAAGCAGACTATTTTCTCAGTTTTTGTCTTGTCAAATTTGGTTTCGGTTTGGCGTTCTACGAAACGTACGAAAAAACGGTCGGGCATCATAGACTGTTATGCATGTTAGTTTGTTATCATCACCATCATCATATTTGGCTCTACAACCGGTGTCTGGTCCTCGCCTCCCGCAAAGTCTCTCCACCGGTCCCGATTTCAAGCCGATGTCATCCAGTTTGGCATCCCTAAACTTTGGGCGTCCTGGTCTACGCCATCCTTCAGTGTAGGCTTGGATGGCCTCGCTGTTATTCCATAAATCCTACCTCACAAAGGACTTTTCGAGTTCATGCGAGCTAGGTGTGCTGCCTACCGGAGCATACCGAGCTTAATTCTCTTCACGATGTCAACATCGCGGTAATGCTCGTAGATCTCATCATGGTAGAGTCTCCGGAATCGTCCTTCCTCACATACGGGGCCAACAATCCTCAGTAAGACTTTTCTCTCGAACGCGGCTAATAGGTCAAAAGACTTATAGAGGATTGTTTCTCTCGCCGTTATGTCAGAGTATCGGATCACTTTCTCCAACGCCAGGTTGATGAGGACGCAGGCCAGTCCACCACCTTGTCGGAGCCCGTTATAGAGGTTTAATGGGCTTGATTGTGATCCGTATATTTTTACTTGGCTTATAACATGGTTCCATTTGTGTCCAAAGATATACATGCCAACACAAATGGTCGCAAAAAGCTAGGCCTTGGACCGCAACGGTCTGTCGCGCTGAATATTATTATTATTATAACATCGGTCATGGTCAACCTAGTCGTGTCAGTTTATTTAGGATGCCGAATTTCTCTCATGGCTTTGCTATCATAGGCGAGTTTAAAGTCTATAAAAAGATGGTGTAGTGTGTTTTGAAACTCTAGACATTTTTCCATCACCTGCCTAAGTGTGTAAATCTGATCAGTTGTTGATTTGCCTGGGATGAAGCCACACTGGTATGGAGGAACGATGACTTTAGCTTATGGGGCTATCCTGACTTGTAGGACAGAGTAGAAAATCTTATACGCAGTACTCAACAACGTTATACCACGATAATTGCTGCATGTTGTGATATCTCCTTTCTTATGTATGGGGCACAGGATGCCTCTTCGCCAGTCTTCTGGCATCGCTTCTTCCTCCCATACTTGCACTATTAGTTCATGAATTGTTTGGTGTATCGCTGGACCTCCTGGACCTACCATCTGATCCCGGGGCCTTATTATTTTTGAGCCGATTTATCGCTCTGCTAACTTGGTCTATGCTTGGTGGCGGCATCATAGTGTGGTCTTCGGTCATTGCTGGACCTCCAATTCATCAGTTAGCTGGCCATTAGGCAACTCATAAAAGTGCTCTTCCCATCGCTCTAAGATGCCTTTGAGATCGGCGATCAGATTACCCTCTTTGCTTTTGCAGTATGTGCAACGCGGTGTATATTGCGTCATACCGAGGACTCATTGGTAGAACTTCCGCGCGTAGTGAGGCCCTCGCTCTCTGTACTGTTCTAGTTCATGGACGAAATTCTTCTCTCAGGCTTCTTTCATTCGCCGCTGAACTGACTTTCATATCTTCTGAGTTCTTTATACTCATCATCGCGTGCCCTCGTTCTATGAGATTGTTTCATTGCTCGGTACGCAACATTCTTACGTTCAGTCGCTAGCTTATATTCGTCATCGAACCAGTCGTTCAGATCTCTACGACTACTGCCCAAGATGGTGTCAGAGTACCTTGTACTCGCAATGACCATATTATTACTTGCTGCCATCTCTATGACTCGTTGCCGATGAAGGTTGGTGGGTTTCATTCTTTTGCTGACTAGAAACCCCACCCCGAGCACATGATGTCTTGCATGACAGCTGTAATATATGCCATATTCTGAATTTTGTAAGACACCATTCCTTGTCCACCGCATCTCTTTAGATGCTGTTATGTCAGCATTATATTTGGACATGGTATCGGCTAGCTGCTGTGCAGCTCGAGCTCTTTACAGTGAGCGTGCGGTGCGTTCCATGAGAAAATTCGTAAATCGTTTAGACGTTGCCGTGGTCGTCGTCATTCATCAGTGTATCCGAGGCTGATTTGGGGTTCCGTAATGAGGTTTTTTACGGCCGAGGTTATTGGACTCGCGCCAAGCTTACTTTGAAGGGAATTTTCACTTTTCCCGTATTGGAGGTTTGATCGCACTTCCACCAGTAGGATATAGCTACCGCCACATGCATTTCTGAAGCATTCTGTGTTATTCGCCCTACTCTGCTGATGGCTGACCGGTTTGTAATACGAGACTAAAACTCAAAAACTAGACAGCTGATTGTGCTGAAACTTTCACAGAATATGCGTCTAAACAAAATCTCGGTAAACCACATAGTTCGAATACGATCGAGGTGGCGCTTTGTTTAGGTTTAGGCAATAGAACACCCCTCCTGTGGTAGTGATGGCAACGCGGGATTCATGTGCGCAGGTGGCGGAGCGCCCGGGAAAAGCTAGTAATTTTATAAAAATAAATTTAAATAAAATGATACGATTTTTAATTTTTTTTTAAGTGCTTTTTTTCTTAAATAGAAAGTCAAATAGGTGGTAAATCTAAAGCTACTCTAAATAAATAGAAATTGATAAAATATTGTTAGTGGAAATTTGAGACTAAATCAAATTCACGTAAATTAAAAAAACCACGCTAAGCATTTGCTGTTTTTTTCAGTAATACTAAATAATAAAATAATTCATATAATCAAAGTAAACAAATAAATTTTTAAATTTATTTTTGATTAATTAATTAAATTAAAATATAAGTTGTGTCTTCCATAAAATTCTAATCATCCCTGATTATTTTTATGCTGTATATTTTCCTTAATGACAGCCATAGCATTCGTTCGCATTGCAGTCTGCACCATAAATTATCCAAATACAGGGCATACTCGTATATTAATGGACGAGTTTTATGCAACAAGCAAATTTTAAGAAGCAGCATATAGATTTAGCATATTGTTACGACATTTAGGATTTCTAGAGTTCGTAATCGTATTCTAGTCGAATCACCAGTACCAGAACCAGGGGTACTAGAACATGCTGGTATTATCAAAAATTTGTTATACATGATCCACACGGATAACTGTTATATACAATTTAACTAAACCTAATTGTATGCAAAGTTTTTTTTTCTAATTAATTAATCCTATATTATTACATACGAGTATGTGCAGTGCAACAAAAGATTTTTATTTACATTTTCGTAACAATAATAGTAACAAAACAAAATCTGTTGTTCTTGGAGGCAAATCGGGTAGAAAACACCCCAACTTGAAATAATAACACTGAAAAATGAATGCTGCATTCGGTACCGGTCTTTTATCCATTATATGTCACTCTAAACTGTGTTCCAGCACATTCGAATATTAACAAAGCGTCTAAACGCACGACAGACCATTAAACGTTATAGGTAGTATTACGTAGTTATTATATAAATCTTATTGACTATCATCAATTTTTATTTTGCCACCAGGATCTAGTACAGATACCCTGAAATACACTTTATTTACTTTTCTACGCTCAATTGCAGTTGTCCTTTTTTATGTCTAGTATGGCTGTGTTCTTTTTTGATCTCGGAGTACTCGGAGAGATAATTTAACTGTCAGAATTGTGTTTTTTTTCATTCTCCGAGAAATCTGTTTTCTCTGAAGCGTTCTTTTTTACGCTCCGATAATTCTCGGATATGATCTTTTTACTTTGACAAAAAATATACAGAACATTTTTTCACAGCTGTGGTTGTTTGTTTCTTTAAACATGGGACATGTCGACTACTATGAAGCTTTTATGTGAAAAATACAGCTTTTCTCTGAAACACAGCAGATATTTTTTTTGATCTGACAGATCTGATCAGAGAAAAAATTTTCGGATTTATCGGATATCTCAGATCTCGGATTTCTCCGATTGCTCCGACATCTAAAAAGAACACGGCCATTATGATCAACAAATAAATAACGCCAAATTCCAGTGCTAAAAACTATTTCACTTCGACATATAAAATTTGAGTTATACACTCAAGTACTTTGTATTAAAATGATTCACAGATCTTTTGAAAATTATCAAGCACAAATAATTCGAAGATGGTCAAAGCAGGCAGATGCAATAAGATATTCAATTCATGGGCATGAGACACTGTATAATATATTATATGTGGAATAACCATGGAGCACTAATCACATAGTCTTTTTCTTTAACAAAAAGTTAGTCATATTCAAAATTTAATTATACATCGAATTTTGGAGAAATCTTACACACATCACTATACGAAAAGAGTTGTAAAAAAAAGTTGTTAACCATTATTTTATGCGTGAAACACAAACACGCTTCAGCTTCGTCTTCGATTCAATGCTTCCTAACACCATATAGATCCGGCTTCAACGTTTCGTTTGGCAATCGTACAGAAAAAAAGTAATGTTACGTAACGTGACTCCAAACGGAAGCTCTAGTTCAAAAGTGCTGAACATTGTCTTTGCCTGGCAGCTCAAAGCAGATAACTGTGGCAGATCTCTCATTTGAGAAATGCCATACGAGAAAAGTCAATCAAAGCAATTCCAAAGCGGTTGTATGTAACGCAGACGAAGACGAAGCTGAAGCGTGTTTGTGTTTCACGCATTAGAAGCTTCATGCGCTTGAAATTGCTTTGAATGACTTTTCTCGTAGGACATTTCTCAAATGAGAGTTCTGCCATTGTCAGCTGTATCTTTTTCTGGAATTTGTGTTTTTTGTTTGTTTTGGAACGTATATCAATTAAAAACTCCCACTCCCTCACCAGGTTTAATACTCGTTCTTCAAAACACATCATTAATTCTTTGTTTTCATCAATATTTTTCATCTCCATTTCAAAACGCCGCATTTCCCGCACAAAATAGTTTTGTTTGTTGACGTTTTTTCACAGCTGTTGAGCTGTCATGCAAATCAAATGTTCAGCACTTTTGAACTAGAGCTTCCGTTTGGAGTCACGCTACGTAACATAACGTTTTTTCTTTACGATTGCCAAATGAAACGTTGAAGCCGAAGCTATATTATCTGTATTTAATTGGAATCCGAATAAGGAATTCGAATGTCAAAACTAGCCAAACAGCAGGTTTTCAAATTCCAAAAAGGGAATTCGACAGTGCAATTGTAGTTGTAATTCCTTATTCCTCGGCAAATAAAATGGTGTTAGGAAGCATTGAAATCGCATGGCTGAACTCGTAAACGTCAAGCGAAGACGAAGCTGAGCGTGTTTGTGTTTCCCTCTTTATTTTGCTTCGTCTTAGGTTCTTAAGTACGTTTCCATAGTCAAAATTTGAATAAGGTGCTAAGTACTAGCGTTTCCATGGACAGAATATAGTTTATTTGACAGAAATGTTGTCGTTTTTTTTTAAATGTCAACGAAACCCTACTCAATCGCTCAAGTTTCGTTTTATTTTGGGTTTATCAAAAATAACTCGAATTTGCGTTTGCATGCATATAAACCCGTGTTAACCCTGGGATTACTCGGCCATGGAAACTAAGTATCAGTCTCTTTATTTCTCTGAGAGAGCACTGTTTTGAATTGTTCCACAATCACGAGTAAGACTGCTATTACAACATACGTATTAAATGCGTAATTGCAGACTTTTATTTAGTAGATGCATAATAATAAAAAAATCATCCTAGCTTATTACATTCTTTAGAAATTTTAGAAGAGATGGTAACTTATGACTGAAAATGCCTATCAAAATTTTAAGCGATTATTTTTATATTATGGATATACGAGAAGAACTTAATGCCGAAATAACAAAAAGTAATATTGATAATATACTGAAAGTTTTGAAATTACGAATTGTAGTTCTAGTATAAATAAAAAAAATGTGGAGATGGGAAGCTGAGAAAATTATACTTTATCAACGGGTAGAAAAAACCAGGCCAAACAGAAATAAGAAAATACCAAAGTTTTAGAAAACGTAAAACGTTTTTGTTTTCGTTCGGAAATGTGATAAAAAAGGAATTACCCCTTAACCAAATGTATATCAATTTCAATTTAAAAGAAGTTCCTGTAGAATTAAAAAAAAGCAAAAGAAACAAGATGGAGGTTTTCGTGGTCTGCTCAATGGTAGCTTTCCGAGAAGTGGTGTCCGAAAGCCCTAACCCAGAATATAGCATTTTCTGGTAGTTTAGCCGGGCACCTCAACACATTGGATAATTTTGAGCATATAAGTTTAGAGTTAACATAAAACATACGACGTAATTTTGGATTTAAACTTTTTTTAAGTGTTGTACATCCGGAACAAAGTAGCCGTTAATCAAACCAAGGAAGGATTTTTTCTAAGCCAATTTCAATTTCTTTTGTGTAATTTTTTTTTGTAAAATTATCTATATAATTAATAATACGTATTATTCTCATCACCAAGTAAAAGGTAAAAAATGTAGATAAAAAATATAATTTTGTTAGAATCCCAAGCTTTTGTAATGTAATATGGAAATATAATGGGATATTACGTTATTAAACAAAAATTTAATAATATTTTTTTAGTTGTTACATATACCAAGTTTCCATTATGGAGTTATATCAGGGTTAATTAAGAACTATCTGCATGAAAACGCTAATTAGAGTTGATTTTCGTAAAACCTAAACAAATCCCACGAAACGAGTGCGGCTAAGTTTGCTTTTTTCGACATTTCTTTTTGTTGTCGGTAGAAACTACAACGCAACTGCCAAATAAACCCTACTCTGGGGCTATTTTTTTATGTCAGAGTAATCGGAGAGATAATTTAACTGTCAAAATTCAGAAAAAAACGTATTTCTGTAAGCCGTTTTTTTACACTCCGATAAATCTCGGATATGATCTTTTTACTCTATAAAAATATACAGAAGATTTTTTGACAGCCGTAGTTGTTTGTTTCTTTAAACATGAGACATGTCGACTAGTATGGAGCATTCAGGTGAAAAATAAAACTTTTCTCTGGTACTGAAAAAAGCAAGCAGATAATTTTGCTGATCCGACAGATCTGATCAGAGAAAAAAATTAACGGATTTTTCGGAACTCGGATTTCTCCGACACAAAAAAACACGTCCTAGATGTTCATGAAAATGCTACGAGTTTGCGCCGTCATGTTTTTTTGGTAATATACCTCGTATCCATGACAGAGATTTTTAGGCTAATGGTTTCGTTTAGTTAAAGACATGTTTGCGCTAACTGGTAGCGTATCCATTACCCCGTTTCCAAGGATCTAGTTAAAGTCTTCGTCGTGGTTATAACATGGAGGTGCTAACTCGTAGCGTTTCCATGAATTGACTTGAGTTTATTTGACAGCAGCGTTGCTGTTGTTATTGTTTATTGAAAGTTAGCGGAACATTACTCAATCGCTCTTGTTTCGTGCAGTTAATTTGGGATTAACGAAACAAGCTCGGATTTGCGTTTCCATGCATATAATATTGAGTTAACCCGCAGTGTTTCGCCATGGAAACTAAGTACATGAATAGAGTTAATTTGACAGATGCGTTGTAGTTTTTACAAAAGAAATGTCAGAAAAATTAAACTCAACCACTCCAGTTTCGTGAGGTTTTTTTGGGTTTAAGGTTTAAGCGTTACAGTCATAAGAAAAAAATAGTAAAACGCTAAGAAAATTGACCTCAAAGGTAAAAATTAGCATCGGCAAAAAAACTGAAACAGGCTTTGAAGTTGGATATCTGAAGACTCAAGCAAGACATCAACTTTATTTAAACGCAAGGCTAGTATTTCTTCTAACAATAAAGTCATAAAAGAAAGTATTAACAGAGCAATTTCCGTTAACATGATTCAGGGTACATCAAAGTAAGCTTTTTCTTAAATCTAATATATGTATGTATAAAACTCGATGTGTGTACGTATGTAACGGGTGTTTTTTTGGGAGGTTTGTTTTTCCGATAGATGTCGTTTTATTTTATGACAGTTGTTTTGACAGCTCAAAGTGGCATTTCTACTCAGTATTGTTTGGCAAATCATTATGAAAAAAAAAAAAAAAAAAAAAAAAAAAAAAAATTACATTTGTGAAAAATAGTCGCGGTAGCCATATGCCAGAAATTGTGTTTAAATGTTAAATGCCAAAAAATTATCTACCAAATAAAAAAAAATTTTGGTCATTTCATAATTTTATATGTGTTTTATTCAAAAAAAAAAATCGGCAACCTCTTAAAAAAACACGTTATATCTAACGGGTGTTTTTTTAAGAGGTTGCCGATTTTTTTAACATTTAAACACAATTTCTGGCATATGGCTACCGCGACTATTTTTCACAAATGTCATTTTTTTTTTTTTTTTTTTTTTTTTTTTTTCATAATGATTTGCCAAACAATACTGAGTAGAAATGCCACTTTGAGCTGTCAAAACAACTGTCATAAAATAAAACGACATCTATCGGAAAAACAAACCTCCCAAAAAAACACCCTTTATGTTCCGTATGGACTCCAAAACGGCTGCTGCGGTTTTGATGAAATTTTCAGGCAATCTTCAGATTAGCACAGCGCTCACCTTCCGCTTCAACCTTTTTTTTTTTCTCACAGGTTTGGTAATCATCGGATCAACAGGTGGCGCTGGGAAAGCTTTTTTCTTATTTATGGACCGAATTGGCTCAAATTCACACCATATAATATCTAAATCGAAATAATGTCTTTGGCAAAATTTGGACTCGTTAGGTGGCGCTGGGGTCGCTTTTTTCTTATATATGGAGCGAATTTGAGCCAAATCGCTCCATATAATATTTAAATCAAAATGAAGTTTTTGGCAAAATTTGGACCCTATAGGTGGCGCTGGGGTGGAAATTGTAGGTTTCGTTTTCTTGCTATGTTGGTTTGGCAACATTAGAGATATACCATTACTGTAGAATATATCCAAGAATCATTTCCCAAATTATCCTTTATGAATTAGGGGAAACCCTGTATAACCCCTTACCACGGTTGGAGAGGAAGTCGCGAACTATATACCAGCTGAGAGACGTTGCTTTCCAATCAGTAACTGAGAGGTATAACACCAGCTTCAATAATCTTATTAAAGTTCGAGTTGACGACAGTCGGGAAGCTGTAAGCTATATACAAGCCAAGTTTATATCTACGATCCCTTATCGTGACTCGGAGATGAGTCTTGGCATATATACAATAAAACTAAAGAAAACAAGATGATTTCTCTACTGGTTGACCAGCAGCCCTTTTTTATCATGCAAAACGATACATTTGGTTCAAAGTGCCGACGCCGAGTCACATGCATATATTCATGCGCGCTGAATATGTTCTTTGTGACTTATCTGCGATTGTTAGCAATCTCAATAAAGCATACACAGAGCTTAGTATATATGTAGACTCAGTGGTATACGAGACTTAAATGCTATATTGTCTAATGCTAATTTGTCTTCTTTTTTAATGTCTATCTGCTGTTAAATAAACATTAGATATAGGGTGCTTTTAACCAACCTGAAACAACAGTTTGAAGTATACATCTGATTAAAAAAAGTATATAATTTTAATATAACTAGCGAGGCACGACAATCAATAAATTTGAGTAATAGTCAAATAATTCTCAAGTAGTAGTGAATAATTTTAATACAAGATCAAAATTGTGAAACAACCATACAGCCTAAGGCTTGTAAGGGATCATTTTGAAAGACCTAAAATTAATTCTCAGAATATATTATTCGACTCAATTGGAAAATGATTTCACACATGGAATTTATCGTTAGATAGATTAGTTTTATTCAGTAGGTATTTCAAAGGAATTTAACGTTATTTTTAGTTTTTTATTTTAATTAAAACAAGCTTTTGGCTTATTAAATTATTTATTGTTTTGCTAGTGCATTTAGCTTCAAAGTTTAGTATTTTCAAAAAAACGACACATTGCTGTATTTAAAAATAGAACAAAAAAAGTATTTTTTATTTGAATCCCTAAATATCTTAATGACTAAGTTCTACTTTCTACATGAATTCTCGTTGTTCTCTCTCACGGTTTCTTAATTTATTTAGGTTTGTTGTTTCTTCTATTTCATTATCTACTGCAAGTGCAAGGTGCAATAAGCCATAGCACACAAAAAATTGTCTTTAAGTTTTTCACTATATTCATTTAAATTTTAGTCAGGTAAATATTACAACAAACAGAACAATAACATCAAAAATCGGTTTGCGCATACACACAGGAGGACATTGGAATAATTAATTTATTCTATTTGTTAGCCTTAGCAGCCGCCTCCTCCTCTTTCTTTTTTTGTTTTTCGCGCATCACTTCAGCATCTCTGCAAGAGGATAATAGTAATGATTACATGTTTAACTGCAAGTTTTTATAAGTATGACATTACCTCGCTTTACGCTGTTCCACTGTCAAGTTATCAGTTCTTTTGCCTTTGCTCAAATCTTGTGATTTTTTTTGATTCTTTTGGCGGGCAAGATCTCTTTGATTTCCGCCTGTTTTACATATGAAAAAGGACAGTTAGTTTGGTGTATAAGGTAAATAAGAAGAAACTGATCAGTGCAAATGCTGCACAGCAATAAGCCAAATTAAAAGAAACTTGAAGAGTAACTTTTAACTGAAAAATCAAATTAACTATCAATCGAAAATTTCTGCTATCTGTGTTTTGCAACAGGAGGGAGGCTCCATTAGCGACCGACACATGTAGCCGCCACCAAGCGTATAAGTTAGCAGAGCGATAAAAACTCAAAGGTCCCATACGTGTGGTTTCATCCCATGGTTTAAACTGATCCGGTATTCACCCCAATGAAAATTTTTAGTTTTAAAACTCGCTACACCATTTGTTTATAGACTTTGAGGCCTCCTATATTTGCATAGCCAGAGTAAAACTTTATAAAGCCGTGAAAGTTCGGGATCCAAAATAATCTGACACGACTATGTAGGTTTACCTATAAGGCCACTCCATATATATAACGAGCTCCGACAAGGGGATGGACCTGTGAACCTTTCTACGTTGGCGAAAAAGATCCAGACTCTGATGTAACGGCAAAAGGAACAATCCTCTCTTTAAACCCATCCAAATACTACCTTACGCAGACAATATTTTACATCAACCAATATTATGAGAACTGATAAACTACGAGCAGAGTATAAATATTGGTTCCTTAATTTAGAAAGCGTAGCGTTAGTACATTGTGCCATCATGGAGAGAATTAAACACAGTAGATTCCGGTTGGCAGTATGTTTAACATGGATGAACGAAGAAAACCCTGCTTGGAAAGTAGTTTGCCGTAGGCAGTCCAAGTCTACGTTTAAATGAGAAAGATTTCCTACGTTTCCACAATGGTACGGTGGTTAAGAAGGTATTGATTTTTTATATTCACCATTATCTTCAGTTATATTTTTAGTTATGTGCCTTTTAATCACACATTATACTATTGATAGCAGCGTCATATCTAGTCGGAAACGTCAATTTTTACCACGGCATCTGGGAAAGATTGGAAATTGGATGATGTTTATTAACACTTTTACTTAGAAGATACTACTAGTACTAAATGCAAGGAAATATTCTAAAAGTGTAAAGTATAGCTGGGGAGATTCTTTATCATAATTTTCCTCCGGATATTCGACATCATCGTCTTTAACGAGCATTCAAATATTTATATCACAGCAAGCTGAAAAAATGTTTAGAATTATAAATGGGAACATCAGATAACTGGCTGAGGTCAAACTCACATATTACGATAATTTTTAAGAATAACAGATTTATTGGCAAACACCGCTATGAAAACCTTTCAAGTCATAAAATCATTTAAATATTCAATATGGGAAGAGAAGTTCTTGTAGCATTTAGCAACAGAAATTCGATTACTCTCTTTTACTTAAATCTTTGAATGCGAACCATCAAGAGCAAGTCCACACTTTCCCAATCATTACATGAACGACTTTCACAAGGACATGGAATGCACAGCCACGAATCGGCACAAAGCCGTAGAGATAAAAACAACAGAACCACCGGTATTGTTTTGTGCTTTAAATAATTTCAATTAAAATCACAGTTCGCACAGTTATTCTATATAAAACAGTAATCCTGCACCTCCTGCGACAAATATAGAACAAAACAAATAATTGCCACCATTGTTCATTTGCAACTTACGTGTCATTTTCCTAAAAATGTGAATTTAAAATAACTAAAAATTGTTTCTTTGTGAAATGCAAAATCTACTTCAATTTATTAATATATATTTGAACTGCTATCTGCTCTCCGCTATGATAAGTGATAATGCTAATGTTATTAAATTCCCATTTGTAGTTTTATCGAAAAAATACATAATACGATTGTACTTTCATATATTGTATCTTGTTTACACGTAGGATGATATTTCCAGATTTCACCTGCTTCTGTGTTCATACATGAATATTATGGGTCTAATATTTTATTCAACCCGATGGCGAATTTTATTATTTTGTAATTAGACGTCGGATTTTGTATTATTCTGTCAAAATTTCAACTTTTTTTTCAATCTGATTACATGAATCGCGTGAAGCCATTTTGGATTTAACGAAAATTAATTTCAACACAATCCAACTCGATTGAGGTTCATGGAAACGCAGTAATAGAAACAGGGTTGAGTTGAGTTTTTGTTAAACTCAGTTTGAACTCAACGAAAATACCTGGGTTGAGCAGAGTTTAAATTCAAAATGGTGAATTTTAGTATTTTGTAAATAGACGTCGGATTTTGTATTATTCTGTCGAAATGTCAACTCTGTTTCAAACTGATTACATGTGAAACGCGTGACGCCATTTTGGATTTAACGAAAATAAATTTCAACCCCATCCAACTAAGTCCAGGTTAATGGAAACGCAGAAAGAATAGTTACCCGGAATACACAGAACGAATATTGCACGGTGTAAAAATATTCGGTGTGTACACTTGGTGACTTTACTCGCTCTTACTCTACCTTACTCTGATATTTATTTCAGATTAAAAAAAATAACCCTTAAAAATTAAAATTTTTCATGTAGATTCTCTAATAGGAGATACATTTGTGTGCAAAGTTTGAACCGGGTTAATTTGGAACAAAAAAATGAATATTAGAGCCCCCTTCACTTCAATTTTTTTTCAAAACTGCTCTCACCGGAGATACACATGTGTAAAAAAATTGTATTGGAAAAAAATTCAAATCAAAAACTCAAAAATTTTTAAAAAAAAGTTTGGTCTACCGGTGATACACATATGTTTAAAATTTAAAGTAAATACGGCTAACTTTAAAAAAAAAAACTATGGCCCCGCCCCCGAGCCACAGGGCCCATTCACTCCATAAATTTTACAAAAACTTTTGTCCATCGGGATAAACATATCTTTAAAATTGAAAAAAATCGAGCTAATTTTTAAAAAAATTATACGGGCACCACTCGGGCCTCAGGGCCCATTCGCTCAAAAAATGTCCAAAAAGTTTTGTCCGATCGGAGATACACATGTGTATGAAATTTTACCAAAATCGGGTTAATTTTAATTTTAAATTTGTATGAGGCTCCACGACCCCAGGGCCCGGCGTCTGTAAAATTTTTACAATACGTGTTGTCCATCGAAGATACACAAGTGTATAAAATTTTAAGAAAGTCGGGTTAATCTTTTTAAAAAAAATTATATATGGTGCCACACGACCACGGGGTATCTAAATTTTTTACAAAAAGTGTTGTCCATCGGAGATACACATATGTATAAAATTTGAAGAAAATAGGGTTAATTTTTTTAAAAAAAATTTATGGGGCCCCACAATCCTGGGGCCCGGGGTCTCCAAAATTGTTACAAAAAGTGTTGTCCATGGAGATACACACGTATATAAAATTTAAAAAAAATCGGGTTAATTTTTTTTAAACATTTGTTGTGGACCCATGACCCTGTGACCCGGGGTCTCCAAAATTTTTACATAAATGTTTGTCCGTCGGAGATACACATATGTATAAAATTTGAAGAAAATCTAGTTAAGTTTTAAAAAAATGGGGCCCCAGGGTCGTGACCCGGGGTCTCCAAAATTTTTACAAAAAGTGTTGTCCATCGGAGATACATATGATTATAAAATATTACAACAAAAAACACAGAGTAAAATTACCCCGGTTGAATAAAAAAACACCTAGTAAATTTTTGACGTACACTGCTCGCTCGGGTTGAATAAAAAAACAGACCCGATTTTATATTTTTTCTATATATTTCCTAGGATACGTAAAATTAAGTACAAAAACTTCGTTAACTGAGTAATAAATAATAAATTAATATCAATAACATATGTTTTATTTATACATTGAATTGTTGATTAAAATCGCCGAATTATATGTTTTTGGCTTATTTCACAGAGGAACCTAATTATTATTTTTTTTCCTTGATATTTGTTCAATTTTTATTTACAGTTTCCAATTATTATTTACAAGTGTTTGACAAAATTAACAATAAACATAAAATATTATTGAATAAACATAGCCCCCTTAGGAGAATAGGGCAGAAACAAACTCTCTCCATTTTCTTCGATCCTGTGCCAGTGCCCTGATTTGCCGCCACGTACCTGTCATTCTAGACTCTTTTTCAATGGACCTTCTCCAGGTAGTTCGCGGGCGTCCTGGTTCCTTGCGGATTCCACTCAAATGCCATTTTTGCGATGTCATCATCTGGTTTCCTCAAAGTATGCCCTACCCACTGCCATTTTCTCCATCGAATCTCTGTAGCTATTGGCTGACTGTTGGTGAGTTTTAGAAGGTCCACGTTTGGGATCAAGTTTGGCCAGAAAATGCACACCCTTCTAAGACATTTGTTGATGAAGACCTGTAACCTCGTAGATACTGAGTCGATTACCTTCCAGGTCTCACATCCGTAGAGAAGAACCGATTTCACGCTTGCATTGAAAATGTTAAGCTTAGTGCGTCTCAAAATGTTGCGTAAACGCCATATAATGTTCAGCTTGTGATACGCATAGCGTGCTTTGTTGATTCGGGACGAGATGTCCGCCTCCGAGCCGCCATCCTTCTTTATCACGCTGCCGAGGTAGCAGAACTCTTCAACTTCATCGATGGTGACAGCACGTTCGTCAATTGCAATTGTTAGCGGAGCTAGGTTTCTGGTTTCGATGCGCATCATTTTTGTTTTGCTCATGTTTACCTTCAACCCGACTTTCCTTGCATTGGCGATCAGTTTCTCCAATTTCCAGACCATGTCAGGAAGTGTGGGTGTTATCAAGCAGATGTCGTCAGCGTAATCGAGATCGTGGAGCTTTTGAGATGGGCGCCATTGTATTCCGTTCGGTGCTTCGTTGTGACCTCCATTCCACAGACTGCTCAATGATGATTCTGAGGGTGCTGATGTGATCTACGCACGATCGATTTGGCCTGAATCCAGCTTGCTCTCTTCGCAGTAGGTTGTTTACAGTTGGTGAGATTCGATCGAGTATTAGCAAAGCCAGCACCTTCTCGATAGAGTTGAGAAGGGTTATCCCTCGCCAATTCTTGCAATCGCTTAGGTCGCCTTTCTTTGGAATCGTTATGATGACTCCTTCTTTCCAACTGTCGGGAATTCTACAAGTACTCCACGCTTCACAAATGATTGGGGTGAGTGCACACGCAATGGCGACCAAGTTGCACATCAGAAGTTCCGCAGCCAGGTTATCCGGTCCTGGAGCTTTGTGATTTTTCAGCTTCCTTATTGCAGTTTTGATCTCTTCTCCACCTGGTGGTTCGGTAGATATGTTGCGTCTCGGGTTGCGGCGTTCTTGACGAGCCAGTGGGTCATTGTTGTCTGTGACAACATCGGTCGAGTCGTTGAAAAATTCTCTCCACCGCTCTAGCTGTTGTTGTTCGGTGACAAGTACATTTCCGTCACGATCCTTGAGCGGGGGCGATATTTTGATGCCTTCTCTGCTGAGCTTGTGGATCGCCATATATACTTCACGCATGTCAACGCGCTGAGCCGCGTTCTGAGCTTTAATAGCGATGTTGTTTCTAAAGTGCTCACGATCATTGCGCACCATCCTTCTCACCTGTCGTTCCGCGTTCTTGTATTCCCTTGTTAGCTGTTGGGTTTCTTGCTGCGTGCGCGACTGGACCTTCTGAGCATTGATTGCTCTTCTATCCTCGATGCACCTCCACGTTCCATCCCGTATCCAAGGCTTTCGTGTTCTACGTAGCCGAGTGTTTCTTCTGCAGCGTTTTTGTATGCGGCCTCAATGCTGTTCCAGGTACTGTCACTGCTTTCTGTGATGTGGGTGTCAAATCGCATTTTGTATTCTTCCACCTTGGCAGGATCCTGCAGTTTCTGAATATCGTACTTTCGTGCTGCTCTCTGTTGTGGATGAATCTAATGATGATGAATGAACCTAATTATAGGCGTATTTTATTTGCCAAGCAATAAGGAATATGAATTTGAAAATATTTTTTATTTTATTTACTTTTTTTTCGTTCGCATGATTTTTGACGTAACAACAACAAAATTTTGAAAATTCGCTCTCATTTTTCTTGACCACTCAATCTGAAGAAATGTTAAATAAACTTTTTGGTTGTAGACGTATTTTTCTGCTCTTCATACAACTGTTTTTGTTGTTATATTAATATGAAACTGAATGTATACACACTTTAATACCATATTATTTCTAATTAATTTTTTCTAAATATAATATATAAATATATATATATATATATATCACGTAAAGTCTGTATACATTTTTTGGGTCACTCCGTATACATCCGTTACAGTTGATAGCAAAATTAAAAGAAATGGGGAAGTACGCTTTAAAAAAAAATATGTGCATTATACGGTAGACACAAAATTTCTCGTGATTGCAATTTATCTATTATGAGCATATTTAAATATATTTACATTTGAGCCGTGCGAGGAAAATTGAGCAGGACGGCTGTTAAATTGAAAATGTGGTTAGCCAGACGAGAGAAGGAGTATATTTTTTAATGTTACCAATGCTATATATAAAATTTCCCGTTACTATGGGTCTATTCTTTTATTCAACCCGAGCGATTAAAAGTTACCCGGAGTACACAGAGCGAATGTTGCACGGCGTAAAAATATATATATATATTCGGTGTGTACACTGGGTAACTTTACTCGCTCTTACTCTGCCTTACGCTGATATTCATTTTAGAATAAAAAATAGGAAACTGTGTATACACCGTGTCGTGATCGGTTCACAACAAAAAACACAGAGTACAGAGTAAAATTACCTCAGTTGAATAAAAAACACCGAGTAAATATTTAACATACACTGCTCGCTCGGGTTGAATAAAAAAAGACCCTATACAACCATTACAACATTCTCCTAGTGTCAATCTCTTCTGGCTAAAAACAATTTGAATTATAGTCGTCCTGCTCATTTTTTCTAACATGCTTTTTATTTGAGCACAAAAAGCCAAATACATACATTTTAAGATATCCGACCTTTATACCGAATGTAAACGTGTTGTGTTCTTGTTTAATGATACAGTTCGTTCATATGTTGTGTTTAATTGATGAAGAGCGATGTAGCCACACAGGCATGGGAATGAAACTCATGTCCAGCGAAACAGGTAGGTTTTTAGTTAGCTGGAAGGAGAAAGCTTGATTCCACCGAAAATCAAACGAAAAACCACCGAAAGTCATCTTCAAAAGATGACCATGTAATGATGAACTTGTGTGCCGTAACATGTTGTGCTCGCGGGATTTTTGATCTGTCGTGTGAGTTCTGTTCGCGAGTTTCGCTGGATTTCAAAATAGTTATTTTGATTTCTTCACGTTGTTCGCGAACATGTTCGTCGTCTGAGCACATGTTGTCACAACGCCATACAAATTTTCATTCTAAAAAAAATTTCATGGTGATCAGTTCAATCATAAGATTGCGGACAAAAAAATTTATTGTGAAAATTTTTTGTGTATATATATATTGGAAATTTTTTTTCATCGGCATCATGGCATCGAGTGTAAATACCGATTTCTGGGTAGAGTTTTTCCAACTTTTGGAAGCTCGACCAGAAATTTGGAAAGTTAAAAGTAAAGAAAATAAGGTAAAATATAAAAAGGCTGAAGTTTTTTGATAAACATAAAACGAGGTTGGGTCCTGGATGCGTGTTGCGGAAAGTAATGAATTCCCAGTAAGGAAAACCATATACCCCCATCGACATTTAGTTAAATCCGTCATTATTTTGGGTGATGTTTATCAACCGACAGAAATATGTTAATACTCTACTGCTGGTTGCCATTGTGTTGTTTACCTACCGACGTTAGCTACGCCAACATGATCGCCATGTGAGGCAAAGCCAGAACAACATGTTCGCGGCGAACAAGCTTATCGTCTTATGACCTTTAAACGTGACTAAAACAGCGTATTTAGTCCCGAATCCCGATTTTGTTGGAGTTTTTAAACGTAACTTAAAGGCATTGTTTTTTGAACGCGAACCACCATCTTAAAAAACTTGTTTTCTGTCAAATATAAAAATTCAAAATCAAAAATTAAACGTTTAATAATCCATAATTCTACATATATCCAATTTTACCAAAAATGAATGTTGGGAGAGAATAATTTGGGAGTATAATGCACAAAGCATTTTCGCGTATTGGAACATGAAAGAAAACTCGCCAGAAGAAAATATTTCATATTACGAAAAATGCCAACACTACAAATGAGACAATTTTGTTGAAATAAATTCAAAATTTGAAAAAAGTGGAACTGTGCAAATGAACCCGTAAAATACCACATCCAACAAATAAACCAATTTAATATCGAAATGAATATTTTGGCAAACTAAAAAAGATGAGCTTGTAACCTTTACGCGAGGTTGAAGTTAAACTTCTTTGTAGTAATGATCGATATAACAATTAAATAATTAAAACGCAAAAATGATTAATGGCTTAGTTCCCGAAATTCCAAATCCTCATGAATATATCCCAGAATTTTCATAGGAACAAGTGTTATAGCCGCGTCTTAGTTATACATACCGAATTTCATACGAATCGCTTGAGAAATAACTCTTTTCCAAAAATTCCATACCAGATCCCAGAATTTCCATAGGAACAACTCTTATAGTCGCATCTTAGTCCTACATACCGAATATCGTACGAACCGCTTGAGAAATGGCTTAGTTCCCGAAATTCCAAATCCTCATGACTATATCCCAGAATTTTCATAGTCGTCTTATTCCTACACACCGAATTTCATACGAATCGCTTGAGAAATGACTTAGGTCCCAAAATTCCAGATCATATTGGCCAGATCTCAAAATTTCCATAGGAACTAGTCTTTTAGTCGCATCTTAGTTATACATACCGAATTTCATACGAATCGCTTAAGAAATAACTCTTTTCCGAAAATTCCATACCCTATTGGCCAGATCCCATAATTTCCATAGGAAGAAGTCTTATAGTCGCATCTTAGTCCTACATACCGAATATCGTACGAATCACTCGAGAAAGGGCTTAGTTTCCAAAATTCCAGACCCTATTGGCCAAGGTGGGCGCCGTGGCTCAGTGGAAATGCGCACGGCTACTGAGCAGAAGGTTCGTGGTTCGAATCCCAGTAACACCAAAAGTATTATTTACGGTGTCTCACCTCTCGCGAATGGTTGACAAACGCTCCGAAAGTAAGAACTTGTCACGGAAAGCTTTTCAATTCGCCGTTCGGATCCGGCCTTAAACTGTAGGTCCCTTCCATTTGTGTCCAAAAATGTACATGCGCAATAAAAATGGTCGCGAGAAGCTATGCCTTGGAGGACAATGGTCTGTCGCGCCGAATATTATTATAAATTCTGGTTCTGGGAAAGAACCAATATAAAAGGCAATGTCATATTTTTTATGAATTCGTTCACATTTAAATTTTCAATTAAGTTTTCTAATATTATGTAGATGTCGCGTAAATCGCAAAAATAAGGTAGTTGACACAAACTAATTTCATTTCCAATACATCAACCGCTACATCAGTAAGATCACATCCCCGTTCAAATGATTTCAATTACCCCCTAGTCGTGCGTAAAGAAGTTTAACTTTAAAAATTTATCTCAGAAGGATACGCTATCATTATTTGCGAAAAATAAAACAAAAGCCACATCAGTATTAGCAGCAGCTATTTGCACAGTGAAATAATATTAATCGTGGTTTCGATGATTATGAAAATAATAAAAGTATTTTATTTTATTCAACTATTAACTATGATGTTAGCTAAGGAAGTAAAGTACTAGGTTATTTGATATCTATGTATAGAGTATAAAGAATTAGCCATAAGGGCTGGCTTACCTTATTATATGAATTACAATATAATATATTTCATATATATATTTAACAACCAGAGCACTGAGACCGTTAGTCCATTGTTCTCCTTCCCAGTGAGTTCACTATTTTAATCTCTTTGTTACCTTTTGATAGCAAAAGACTTGATCTAGTTTTAACGATCGAAGTTCTTCGGTCTTCGGCTCCAAATTTAACACATGACTTATGTTGTAATCCTTACGGTTAACTTAAATCTAATTATTTATTAAGTATATATTTATTTCAGATGCAAAACACATGTGTACGTATTGCGGGACATTATTCTAATATTCACATGACTAAATATATCCCTGACATGACATGCTATGTGACAACCTTAACAGTGTCTACCCATTTTAAGATGTTGTTTACAAATATGATATGAATGAAAATAATAATGTTTCAACTTTCTTTCTACTTTCTACTTGATTTTTCAATGATCCTTGTTTAGCGTACGTAGTCTCCGAGATAGGCGGGTGGAACTCTTGCTGTAGCACACATCTGCATAATGGAAAAAAAAATTAAATAAAATTTAAGAATAAATAAATATATAGATTTTTTGCTATCACGGAAAAATTTAAAATAAAAAAAAACAGCCCATGAAAATTTAAATTTTTCTTGTAAATTATCTAATTGGAGATACACATGTGTATAAAATTTGAAGAAAATCAGAAACATGTTTAAAAGAATTTGTATAGAAGTCCCCCGAATCGAGGGCCCGATCACTTCCAAATTTTTACAAAAAGTGTCGTTAATCGGAGGTTGTTTACCTCCAGCTGCCCCAAATAAAATCGGGCTTTATGAAGCGGGTTAAAAATTGATCACAAGATTTTGTGTGCCAGACAGCACAGGCATGTTAAGTTAATATAAAGAATTAAAAAATTGCTCACCTACACGCATTTAGTATGAATTTGCGGTTATTTAACTCTCACTCTCATTTTTCGAACAATTGTACAAATCTTTTGAAAATGTACTAATACAAATACTAATTTAAATTGAAAACATTTTTGATTTTTCTATAGTTACGATGAATTATTCACTAAAACGTTTGTCACTACTACCTACGTACCCATACATAGCCTCACATAAATATGAAGTGTCAACTATATTTTAGAAAATATATAAAACAAAACATAGATAAATCAAAACCAAAATGTCAATCAGTACCTTTTTGAGAATATTTGTTTAACCACTAACTAAGCCCTCACTTACTCATTCAATTCCTGGGCTGGGCTGGGTTGAGCTAAACAGTTTTGCACACCTGCCTTATATTATTAGATCCAATGAGATGATGTTTGAATATTTTAACCCTCAGTTAGTCCATCGTTTTTTAATGTTAACTTTATTTGTCTGACCGGAAAGTACCCATTTACTGTGATAGTGTGCACTCTTCTTCGGCTTTGACTTAAATTTCAATACTGGGCAGCCGAGTAGGTACTCTTACACAAAATCCTTCATGCGTTCCAAACAAATTAATAACTTTAATTGTTAGTGCCGCACCGTAAGTTAGTAATTTTGAATGACAATTATCACCTTTTGTTAACTTCATATCAAAAATCTAAATCAATTACCTATTATATCAAATCGTTCTGAAAAGTTACCATGAACAGTTTAGTTTAACATGAAGTTACGAGAACATAGGCTTGCAAAATTTCCCCTTTATTTAAAACGGATGGAGCTATTCAAATTTGTTTAAACCTAATGGATATTTAATTTTTTGTGGATGTTATTAAAGGTTATTACATTTATTACAAACTCTGTAAATCTATTTCTGCATTTGAGTTAGCAACTCAACTGGAAGTTGTAAAGTTCAGCGGAAAATAAATATTTAAAGTTATTATACTCGAACAATTGTTGATTTGTACTTACATTTAGATAGACTGTTCGTCAGAGTGGTGCATTAGTTCACTATACGTGAAAAATCAATGTTGTAAACCTCACAACGAGTTAGAATTTAATAAAATTGGTCAATTAAATCGCCCCGGCGAGCAATAGATAAACTCCTCGTGCTATGCGTACAATTATTTTGTATAAAAATCCGACCAGGAATACCTTCTGGACAGTTTCAATTTAAACATTGCAAGTAACGCACGGTACATGCTATAGTTTTAGATAAGTTTAACAACTGTATACTAGGGTTAAATATAGTATCGTGCAAAATGAATTTTAATTTTCAAAACGACAATAAATCACCAATGCTTGCGATCCTGGTACTGTTTCTTTCTTTCTACAACCGTCCTTTTGGATTATTAGTGAGTGGACTTGATGCTTTCAAAACATCGGTAAAATTTGCATCTTTTTCGAATAACAATGTGACTGAAGCAGACCTAGACACACAGGAAAATGCAGGTACATATTGTAAAATATTTAACTTCAGCTAAAGGGAACGGTACAAACATTCTTAAGCCTATTTAGTCAAACATTGTGCACACGCTTAAAAGGAGTAGAACAATACTTAAAGCGGCGGTTTCATAATATACTCGTAGCTAAGTGGATATTAGCAGTTTGCTTGCTGATCTGCTAAATTTCTTATGTCTAAGAAAATGTAGGCAAGCAACATGACAATCAAGTTTTAGTTTTTTTTATAAAAAGTTGCAAATTAAAGTTACAAAATTACAAATTTCTCAAGCAAGACATTTTCGTGGGTTGCAAATGCAAAATAACTTAATGGTTATTCCCATTTACAGACACACTGTTCACTGTTCTGTTCAACGAAGCACCGAAATTTCAAGCCAAGCTTTGAATACGTTCGGTGTTCATCCGTTCGTTCCATTTCGTTGTTTACACTCGTTGTTCCGTGAAACAAGAAACATCGTACACATGAGAAAACACTGTGTAAAACTATTCTTAGGCTATTCTAATTGATGAGCGTTTGTCCTTTTTTTAAATTCTCTATATTAACTTCGCGTGCCCGTGTGTTTGTTTGTCGTGGAATCTTGCGATCAGTTTTTAACCCACTTCCCAAAGTTCAATTTCATTGTAACTTTGCACACATGCATATTTCCGATGTCAACACTTTCTATCTATTTGGGGCCCCTCGGGCTTTATCCGATTTTAAATGTTGGAGAGTGAGGCCCCAAACAAATTTTTTAAAAAATCAACCTGATTTTCTTCAAATTTTATATACATGTGTATCACCGATGGACAGCACTTTTTGCAAAATTTTTGGAGACCCCGGGCCCTGGGGTCGTCAGCCCCCATACAATTTTTTTTAAAAAATTAACCCGAATTTCTTTAAATATTTTACACATGTGTATCTCCGATGGACAACACTTTTTGTAAAAATTTTGGAGACCCCGGAATCATCATCATATTTGGCTCTACAACCGTGGTCCGGTCCTGGCCTCCCGCAAAAAGTCTCTCCACCGGTCCCGATTTCGA
This sequence comes from Nephrocerus scutellatus, assembly GCA_947095585.1. Lineage (NCBI taxonomy): Eukaryota > Metazoa > Arthropoda > Insecta > Diptera > Pipunculidae > Nephrocerus > Nephrocerus scutellatus. The sequence goes on from OX352761.1 coordinate 30,663,808, forward strand.
GCCGATGTCATCACGTTTGGCATCCCTAAACACTGGGCGTCCTGGTCTACGCCATCCTTCCAGCGTAGGCTTGACCGGTCTCGCTGTCGTGTTCCATAAATCCTACCGCAAAGGACTTTCCGAGCAGGATCCTCTTCGCTCATGCGAGCTAGGTATCCTGCCCACCGGAGTTTTTTGTTTGACACATAATGCCTATAGTTGGAATGTTCGCTTCTATACATATGCATACATGTTCTAAGGCATTTCCTCTCTAGGACGCCGAGTTTTTCCATATATGAATTGGTCTTACGAAAGGTCTTCTTAGTATTTAAGGTGTCTTTTGGGGCCTTTTGAAGATATTTAGGGTATTTTGAGGGTATTTTGAAGGTTATATGGGGGGGTCTTTATGTGGTCCCTTTCCGAGAGTAATAACTTGTCACGGAAGGCTTCTCAATTTGCCGTTTGGATCCGGCCTTAAATTGTAGGTCCCTTCCATTTGTGTCTAAAAATATACATGCGCAACACAAATAGTCGCGAGATTCTAGGCCTTGGACCGCAATGGTCTGTCGCGCCGAATATTATTATTATGTGGTACCTTTGTAGTCTTTTGAGAGTGTTGCGCTTATTAACGTATTCGCACAGAACACTACAAGAATTATTTATCAACAAAAAAATATAAATGGGAAAGAAATTATTTTCGTAAGGATATATATTCCTTTTTTATATTATATATTTATGTATATATATGTTAATAAAAAGCTTAACGACATTATTCTGTTTTTACACCACCAGCTACTTGTAATTCTGATACTCCAGCTAAAGGGAACGGTACAAACATTCTTAAGCCTATTTAGTCAAACAGTAATCTCGTGTTATTTGATGATATAGTTGACACTAAAAATAAAAGAAATAAATTTAAAAAACAAGTAAATGTAAAAAAAACTTCGTTTTCGGGTGCCAACTTTTATGTATACATTGACAGATGCCACAGAGTCCTTTATTATTTGGTAATAATCGCCAAACTATCTGTTTTTGAGGTGGGGACATTTCAAAGTATTTTGTTTTTTTTTTACGCTCCAGACGCGACACACGCGACTCGCGACACGTAACACGCGTCTAATGCAGGATATCAAAATTGGCCCATAACATTGAGCCGCTCACAAAATTTCAGCCTTCTAGCTCGTGCAAAAAGTTGTTAAAAAAGACCGCAAAAAATGAGAAAAAGGCGCGATTTCAAACCATCACACGCGTTAAACGCGAAACACGACACACGTCATACGCGAAATATCAAAAATGACCCCTGACCCCGAGGCCCGATCACTTCGAAATTTTAATAGAAAGTGTTGTCACCGAAGATGCCCATGTATGCATGGTGGGTTAAAAATTGATCACAAGATTCTACGACAGACAAACAAACACACCGTCACGAGAAGTTAGTATAGAGAATATAAGAACTTATATTTTGTCTACATTTTTCTCATTTTAATCCTTTAAGTAATATCCTTAAATCCAGTAAATACTTTAAGTATTTTAACAGTTTTCTCTTTTTATTTCCCTCTCTTTCTCTTTGCCATCGTACCTCACCTATACTCTGTACACACGCAATTTTTTTAAAGAAAGAATGTCCCATGCACGGATCCCTCCGTATATCAAGTCATTAAATAAGAAAGGATTTCTCACTGAGCACCTTCGGAGACCATATTTATTTTTGATTTGTTATCTTTCCTCGCTTTGTTAGTTTACTTTGGCAGTTTTTATTTCTGAACTGACAGATAGATGAAAATGTTGTACCGCTGAATGCGAGTAGATTGATAATTCCTGAGAAAACGTTGGTATCTATTTGTTTAGAAGAAAATAAGACAGTATTACGAATTACAAAAATTTAATAATCTTTCAGAACAAGAGCTTTTAAGTTTTCTAGGCTGGTCTTGTAACGGTAATTTTAACCAGAATATTTCTATTTTTTATTAATTTAGTCTTAAGTCGGAAGTTGACACACGGAGTTGTACCAGCAATCTTAAACCCAGGTGGAGCTACCACCTGTATTTGCGTTCCGCCAGGATCCTGTCCATCGCCCATACCGTCTGATGGTTCCGGACTGATCGATATACGTATAGTAAACAATGTAAGGAGCATTATGACATATGATTCTTTTGTCACTCCACAAGTTGTTAACCGTTAATTTTTGTAGCCGAATCATGCAAGACCACATACGTGCAATTATGGTCTGTCAGTATGTTGTCAAGCAGGGCCATACCAATGTGGAATGCGATATCCATCACCACCTCAAAGCATTCCAGCTTTGCCAGGTCAAGCAGCTTTTGGAGCGTACCCATGGCAAGTAGCTCTGTTAACAATTGACGGTGACTATATTGGATCTGGTGCACTAATTGATAGACAACATGTTCTTACTGCCGCACACAAGGTCTACAATCGTTCGTAAGTCCATGCATACAGACAATATCTTCCAGTATTGGCTCATTATCACTAGACATCTACATTTTTACTGGCAGGAAGAACGATTTTAAAGTACGTCTTGGTGAATGGGATGCCATCGGGATGGAAGAACCAATTCCAGCACAGGATGTTAAAATAATTCATGTTTTCACTCATAATGATTTCAATAAAGAAAACTTGCATAATGACGTTGCTATTTTACGATTGGCCAAGGATATTGATCTAACCGAAACGTCAACTATTGGCACGGTTTGTTTGCCCGCAACTCCGTTTGTCCGTCAGAGATGTTTCGTAGCCGGTTGGGGGAAAAATGACTTTGGGGCGCATGGCAAATATCAAGCTATTCAACGTGAAGTAGATGTTCCGTTGGTGACAAACGCCGAATGTGAAGCGGCCTTGCGTCGTACCCGTCTGGGTCCGGGTTTCATCCTCAACGATGCCAGTTTCCTTTGTGCTGGAGGTGAACTTGGAAAGGATGCGTGCACGGTTAGAATAAAAATTTTTTATTGAAAATTTTTCTCCAAATTTGTACTAATTTCGAAAAATACAATTTAGGGCGATGGCGGCTCACCACTGGTTTGCCAGAATAACGGACGGTGGTTCGTTGTTGGCTTAGTGGCCTGGGGAATCGGATGTGCAGCAGCTGGTGTTCCCGGGGTTTATGTTAATGTTGCCACATATTTACCGTGGATTCAGTCTAAATTGGCAGAATGCTAGATAGATAATTCTATTTTAATTCTATTTTAAAATGTACTGTTCTATTAGAAGCGTTTTACGCATAATTAACCACAACTTAGACTAACTTAGAATTATTGCAATTGTATGTGTCTTATTTGTATTATCAGAATTGTATTATTATATCATGAAATTATCGCATGATTCCAAACAAATGAAACTAAATAAATCTAATATATAAAAATTGTGTGTTAATTTTTTGAGATTGCCTTTCTCCGGAACCAGACATCGCAGGAAGCTGAAATTTTCACCATAGATTAGGATTTTAGCGGGTTGGGTTTTTGTTTTGGTTTGAACTCTCTAAGTGGCGCTGTAAGCAACGAAGCATCTTAGGAACTTCAGATTTTAACCATAGGTTTGTTTCATTGCTATTTGGGTTTTTGTGAAATTTTGACCCGTTAGGTGGCGCTGTTTTCAATATAGTAGGTCGTAAAACCGCTAATTTTGACATTTATTTAGTTTCATTACAACTCGCGCAAGAATACATCGTAGGACGCCAAATTAAAAATAAAATTTATAATTAATCGTAAAAAAACGTTATTACACAAAATAACTGTTTTTATATTATACACATGAGTCACGAAAACTGCATTTGTTTGATTATTAGTTATTTTATTTTACACACAGGGAATGTAAAATGTTAATATTAGCCACATTCTTAAACTGAATTTTATGAAATTTTTAAGATATATTATTGGCAGGTAGGGGAAAGTTATAGGTATAGATGGAAGGGGAGAAAGATAAAATTTTAACATGAGATTTACAAACGTATTTTTAAAAAAATGTCAACGTAAATTATTGGCAGGTGAGGGAAAGTTATAGGCTATAGTACTCCCGTCACCCTGGGGGTTCATGTCTGCGGATAGCATAGCGCCGGGAACAGCTAGTATCTTTATAAATAAAAATCAATTGCTGCATGTATGAAAAATCATCACTTGAGAACGGCTCGACCGATTTGGCTTATTTGTTTTGTTGTGTTCACAATTGTCAGGACAAGGTTTGTGAATGATTTTTTTTTTAGAAATTTGGATTTTATTTTCTCAATAAAAAATGTGACGTTCAGTTTGAAAGTTCTGCTGTCACATGTTTTCATAACAATAAAAAAATTTTAAGTTCTTATATTAATTTCGAATCTATAGCTTCGCCGATGAGGTGAATAGTGATGGTAAGACACCTCTACTGGGAAGGGGTCGATAGGTGAGGTGAGTGGGTGACCGAAATTAGTGCCGATTCTATAGTTTTCGGGGTTGCTGAGGTAAATAGTGATAGTAAGACGCCTTTACGGGAAGAGGGTGTTGGTGAGGGGAATGCGTTGTGTCACATTTTAGAAACGTGCAATGCCGGGCACTATATTGATGGTAAATCACCGCTAGAGGGACAGTGGTTAGTGAAAGGGATTTGGGGGCGATAAGAGTGAAAATTTTACCCCCGTGCAACGCCGGGTACTCAACTGGTTTACAATAAAAATGTAATAACAAAATATATTATTGCAAGATATCATCATATTCCTATAGGCCTTGCTACATGGCAAAAATACCGACGACGACCTATCAACGAGTTTACAATTTTCAATTTTGATAAAAATGTATGGGCCTGGACATCTACCAAATTAGTCCAGTCCAATAAGTAATTACAATAACAGCTCTTTTAACAGTTCAAATGCTTTTATCACGCCTATATGAGGAACAAACGACAGTGCTAATAACATTTTGATGTTGTGAGCAAACTCTGCATCTTCATTGTATTAATTTTTGAACTCTGCAGCACATAATTTCCGATACAAATTTTGTGAAAAATGAAAGAGACAAAAATGTTGTTTAGCGTCAGCAGTCTATATATATAAAACAAAGTCGGGTTAGTTACACCATTTATAACTCGAGAACGGCTGGACCGTTTTTTATGATTTTTGTTTTGTTGGATTTGTCTCCGCCAGGAATAGCATAATAACACCCACTAGGTGGCGCTGGTATCGATTTGGCTCAAATTCACACCATATAATATTTAAATAAAAAGCATTCTGCCGGGAAACGGGGGTGTAAGTGGGCGTGGCGTCAGTGAGTGTGAGGTCAGTGGCTGTGAGTTCAGTGGCTGGTGGGTCAGTGTGTATGAGGTCAATGGGTGGGTGGTCAGTGGGCGGGGGTCAGCGGGATGGGGCAGCCGGGAAACGCGGGTGTAAGTGGGCGTGAGGTCAGTGGGTGTGAGTTCAGTGGGTGGTGGGTCAGTGTGTATGAGGTCAATGGGTGGGTGGTCAGTGGGCGGGAGGTCAGTGGGCGGGGGTCAGCGGGATGGGGCAGCCGGGAAACGCGGGTGTAAGTGGGCGTGGCGTTAGTGGGTGTGAGTTCAGTGGGTGGTGGGTCAGTGTGTATGAGGTCAATGGGTAGGTGGTCAGTGGGCGGGAGGTCAGTGGGCGGAAGGTTAGTGGTTGTGAGGTCAGTGGGTGTGAGTTCAGTGGGCGGTGGGTCAGTGGGTGTGAGGTCAGTGGGTGTGAGGTCAGTGGGTGTGAGTTCAGGGTTGTGTTAAAAAATGTAACACAATGATGTGACTAATACTGTGACGCGATATCGCAAAGCAAATAGCTTTTCACAAGTTCACAAAACGATCACAAACAAATTTATTAAAAGTGGGACAGGACAACGTCTGTCGGGTAATCTAGTAATATAATATAATATAATATATAATATTTTAAACTGCTCAAATAAATTCTTGTAAGTATCTGTTTTCTTATTTGGAAGTAGTGCATATACAAGAGTTACTTTATATTGCTCCAATACACACAACTTTAAAAGAATAAATTACTCATTATTAGAAGAACATGTAAGGACAGTTGATTGGGATGTTATTTACCGCTTACCATCGCCTAATGATCAAGTGGAATTTCTAAATTCTAATATAAGGCATCTCTACAACACACATGTTCCTATAAGATCCAAATCCAGTACTTCTGACAACACACCTTGGTTCTCTAACCAAATTCGCCAACTTATTTTACAGCGCGACCGTGCATACAATAGCTGGAAGCGTTTTCGTCTTGAGGGTCAACGACGCATATACTGCATGCTTCGCAACAAAGTCGTAATGGAGATAAGAGCCGCTAAATTAAGCTTCTACTCTAGTCGGCTCAGTGCCTCTATGGGTGGGAAGCGTTTGTGGAAAAATCTGCGCAGCGTAGGAATGTGCAAAACTAATAGACAGCATTTCGAAGGAGTTAACCTCAATGATCTCAACCATAAATTTGTGTCGTCGCAAACTTTGGCTCCATCTGCTTCAGGTTACTCCCCTCATCTAACTGGTGCAGCACATACTATCAACTGGCCAAGTCCACCCATAACATCTTAACGCCTAAGCAATCAGGATTCCGGCAGAAACATAGCTGCATCACAGCCGTAATAGGCTTATCAGATGACATACGTAATGATCTAGATGAGGGAAAAGTCTCATTCCTCGTACTACTAGATTTTTCTAAAGCGTTTGATACTGTCGACCACTCAACTCTTTGCCAAAAGCTATCTCGAGATTACAATTTCGAACCTAGTGCTGTGAATTTGGTATCTTCATATCTAACAAACAGATTTCAAGCAGTAGAAATTAATAAGGTCCTGTCAGACTTTCTCCCTAAAACCAGTGGAGTTCCTCAGGGATCCATTTTAGGACCATTATTATTTTCCATGTTTGTAAATGAAGTCCCATCTATTGTAAGGCACAGTTCACTTCATATGTATGCAGATGATACTCAGCTCGTACTTAGTTGTCCGCTGGGCTTAATCGAGCATACTGTGAGTTGTTTAAATGAGGATCTATCAAGGATAGCGCTATGGTCAAATCGTAATGGTCTAATGCTAAATGCTAAAAAATCTAAATGCATAGTCATCGCTAAAATACCGTTGCCGAGCATACCGTTGAAACGCCCCGATGGTCGTCTCCCGTGTTCGAGCTTTTGTTATAGAAAAGTTTATAGCGCGAAAAGCCGCAAGTGGAGTACATGTCATTTCACAATCTCTCACAATTAAAACATTTAGCTAGAATTTTTTTTCGAACTTTAATATTTTTCAAACACAGTTTTTTTCACAGATTTTTGTGGTTCCGGAGCACTAATTCGCCAGCGCTAAGTGGTCACCTAAGTGGTCTAGATGCAGGCCAAGCAGGCGGGTGCTCCGCTGTCACCGGCACACTTTAAAATTTAATCTCAATGAAATCCTTTAATTTTGGCAGAATCCGACAAAAAAATTCTACCGTCCCTTTTTGGAAACCAAGATCAAGCTTTAGTAGAGGATTTCTTTTCCTCCTTTTTTCAATCTTTTCTTTCTGGATTGTAAGACAGCGCGACTCTTCTGAGAAGGCTGGAAACTGATCGTGATCATTTCAACCAAACCTCATTAGAGGAAGTCGTACGAATTAGAACTCGTGCCTTTAAGTGGGGCAGAACTCAATCACACTGTCAGCTACTTTTAGGTGCGTTTATGGTTTTGATTGGCTTCACATTTTTGAGATGTGGACAACTTCCTACTGTCAGTAGTTGTCGCTAAGGCCGACTTTACAGTTAACAAAATTCGCGACCGAACAAAAGTAAACACAATTTCCGAACTCATCAAAAATGTCTACGATTTTTTTCTTATAAGGTATGTATAGCCTTATCATATACAACTAACATGTTAACATGGAAATCCTCGTGAGGGTAGTACTGACTTACTATCGTGTAGCTTTAGCTTAAAACAAAAAATGTTTTCCGATGCGAATGGGAAACTGGAAAACATCTCAGCAACGTTTTCCTTGTTTCCAGACCGAATGAAATATTTTAGAAATGTTTTTTAAATTTATTTCTTTTGGCGCGTTGGTTGTAGTTTAGAGTCTTTTGAGGGTCTCTTGGTGTTTGGTGTTTTTATTTGGGGGCCTTCAGAGTGCCTTTTGGGGATCTTTTGGAAAGTTTTTGTGGCCTTTTGGGGTCTTATGAGAGTCCTTTTTTTGGTGTTTTTGGGGTCTTTTAGAAGTCTTTGGGAATCTTTATGGGTCTTTTGGGAGTGTTTTGGGAAGTGTTTTGGGGAGTGTTTTGGGGGTATTTTAGTTGTTGTTGGTGGGTTTTTTGGGAGTGTTTTTGGGAACTTTTTGGAGTCTTTTGAGGGTCTTTTGCGAATGTTTTGGGGGTTTTTTGAGTATTTTGGGCGGTTTTTAGAAGGTCTTTTGGGGGACTGTTTATGTTTTAGGAGGTATATTTGAGGGTATTTTGAGAGTTATTCTGGTAGGCCCTTTGGGACTCTTTCCTTTATTTTGGGGGTATTTGGGGCTCTTTTGGAAACGTTTTGGCGGTCTTTTTTTGATGGCTATTAGGAGGTATTTTGGGGGTCTTCTGAGAGTTCTTTGGAAATATTTTGAAGCTCCTTTTTACATATTTTTTAAAAAAATCTAATACATATTTCTGTATTTTATATTCTTAACTATCCAGGTATGACATTTTGTTGCGCAGTGAACTTAACCATTCTGCTATGATATATATCGAGTCGTGCGATAACATTCCATCGATCGGAGTTAATATCTTCCTTTACTCGCCTTATCATTCCATTCATATGGATTTTTAGCGTGCATATTAACCTTTAATCATTTAATCACGCCAAAGAAGTAAAATTCCCAACGCTCGAACACAAGTCCACGAACCCAATTTTTTGTTTTTGAAATGTTTCTTTCAATCAGGACAGACTTTAATGGTACCCAGACACTTACTCGAAAAACATTTGCTCGAAAAACATTTTCTCGAAAAACATTTACTCGAAGAACATTTGCTAGAAAATGTATAAAACGACATTTGCTCGAAAAACATTTGCTAGAAAAACATTTTCTCGAAAACTAAATAGTCTATGTTTTCATCCTTTTAAAAACTATCGCGAGTAATTTTTGTTCGCGAAACGAGAGTTTTTTTTTAAATTTTTCGGTTATTTATTTTACCAAAAAATTACGTTCGAGCAAATGTTTTTCGAGAAAATGTTTTCGAGCAAATGTTTTTCGAGAAAATGTTTTTCTAGCAAATGTTTTTCTAGAAAATGTCATGGAACCGACTTTAATATATTGTTTTTTTATATAAAAAGAAATTAGAAAGGCGTGTGTTAGTTTGTTGTGGACCCCGTGGCTCAGTGGATAAGTGCATGGACTTCTGAGCAGGAGGTTCGTGATTCGAATCCCAGTAACACCAAAAGTATTGCCCACTTCTCGCGAAGGTCAAATAAACGTCCGAGAGTAATAACTTGTCACAAAAAGCTTCTCAATTCGTCGTTCGGTTACGGCATTAACTTGCAGGTCCCTTCCATTTTTGTGCAAAAATATACATATATACACAACAAAAATGGTCCCGAGAAGCTAGGCCTTGGACAGCAACAGTCTGCCGCGCCGAATAGTTTTATTATTATGTAAGAAGTATCCTAGTGGGCGGGTGTTAGCTTGGGTGGTGGTCAGTGGGATGGACCAGCCAGGAAACGTCGGGTATTTCCGCTAGTGTATATATAAAATACAATGAAACATCAGTAACCTGGTCATTTTTTTTTTTAATTTGCGCACACTGTCTTTCCACTCAGCAAAAGCTTCGTTCATATTCGTAAATCTCGTCTCGAGTGGTGGTACAATTATGTATAGGATGGGTTTTGTAATGTAATGTTTTTTACTATTGCTGTTCACATTGAGTATCCTTTTGTTTTCTTTCTTCAACAGGTGCTCATCGCAACCCCCGCTACAGCTGTTCACTCGCTCGTCCACCTTTTATCATGGCATTTGACTTGATACGATTTGAGATGATACGATGAGTCACACAATGTCCAAGCAATAACAATATATATATATATATATATATATATATATATATATATATATATATATATATATATATATATATATATGGGCATATTTATATGTACTATCTTGGCGTCAAAAAGCCAACATTCTTTAGGCGTTAGGCATACGTGTTTTTCCACTTGGCATTATTGGCTTGTATGCTGATGTTCTTTTGAAGAGCCAAGAAGAGTCTTACTTGTAGAACCATTGAATATATAAATTAATATCTATATATATAACTATATATAGAGAGAGCTGTTTGTGATACGTTCATTACATTTAACAGAAGGATTAAACTGAAAGCCTTAACCGTCCGTTCATCCGTCTGAGGCTGCTTCTCTTTTAAAGCTGTGATTTCTAAATTCGGTTAAAACGAAATTATTTCATTTCACTAAAGCCTTAATCGAAACTTATTTGTGTTTTTGATTCCAGCTGCGAAGAATAACTTAACTGTGGTGGTGGATTTTGCGCAATCATTTTGTTGTGGATTTCTCAAAAAGACTGAGAAATAACTTTTTATTCTCTTGCAGCCTGCAGAAATGTGGAACATAGGGATACATTTGTTTGGGGTCCCTTATAATTAATGTACCTACTACACGTACCAGTATAGCTAATGTATTTAATGACTATTCCCTGTGGTTAATAATGCAGTTTTTTTTCATTAGGTAAACTTATTTAAATAAACGAGCAAAGAGGCATGTCTGGTAGGATAAATACAATTTCCGAATCTGATAAGAGGCGTAATAGTAGATGGTTGTTTAAAAACTCACTGATGAATTAAAATTCAACATTTAAATTTACAAAATACAAAAAAAAAATTAATTAAAATAAAACTTATGGGTTGTTTAAAATTGTTCGTGTAAATTCTCTAATCGGGAATACATATAGTGCAGTTTGAATAAAATCGGGTAAATTTTTTTAAATTTTTTTTATAGAGCCCCCCGAAACCGGGGCCATTTCACTTCCAAATTTTTACAAAAACATGGACAACACGTCCATCGGAGATTTGAAGAAAATTGGGTAAATTTTGTAAACATTTGTATGGGTGCACCCCGACCCCGGGGCCCGATCGCTTCAATTTTTTAGAAAAAGTGTTGTCCATCGGAAATAAATTTTTATTAAATTTGTATGGGTGCCCCCCGACCACGAGGCCCGAGGTGCCCCAAATTTTAATAGAAAGTATTGTCATGTGCAAAGTTTGAAAAAAATCGGACTTTAGGAAGTGTGTTAAAAATTGATCCCAAGATATTGCCCACCAGGCAGCCAGCCAGCCACGGACACGCGAAGTTAATATAGAGAATTTAAAAAGTGGGATTCATGGAAAAAGCAATTAAATTGTATCAAAAATAAATAGTCTTAATTTATCATTGGTAATTTAAAATCCTGTGTGTGTGCAACGTTTGAGAAACCTTAACAATTATCAAATTCATTAGATCAAGACGGATTGAACGGATATAATTATATGTTTTATAAGTTTGGCGTTTTATAAAAAAAACTTTGTGAGTAGTTAAGTGCCATATCCCGTTTCTGATATCCCGCGTGTAACACGTGCCGTGAGTCGCATGTGGCGCGTGTGATACGTGGAATAGTTAACTGTGAAATAGACCCCACCTCAAAAATAGATAATACTCGTATACATAAAAGTTTGTACCCGAAAAACGTAACATTTTTAACATTTATTTGTTCATTAATGATTTCTGACGTGACAACGTCTCACTCTACATGGAATAAGGGGTAGCTCAAAAAGTTCAATGTTAGGAAACACTATTATGGAACACTGTTATGTGACAATGTTATTTTTTTTTATATACAGGGTGAGTTTTTAAAAATTACCAGGCTTTTATCTCGAGACCGTTGCTAGATAGGAGAAAATTACTTTAAATAAAATTTGTTAATGGTCCAGGATGCCGTCGAGTGGTGATCTTGAATGACCTTGACACTTATTAGTTTCGTAGAAATAGACTAAAGTTAAGTTGTTTTTTAAATTAGAACCTATGTTTTGAGTACTTTTCCTTATTAAGCAATTAAAAGTAAATTCTTTTTTCTTACAAAACTATTTTGTAAAGTATATGATTTCAGAGAAATTAGCAAACATTGATATTCATTCAAAGTGAGTCTTCGCTAAGTTAAATGTTAAATTAAGTTAAATGCTAAGTTAAGTGGTTAATTTTAAGTTAAGGGAATTAGAAAGAGAAAACAAAATTTGTTTCATAAAATTGTTTATTTATTTAACAAATGTTCAAAATGTCCGCCATTTGATTCCAGCAATGTTTCTGCTCGTCCTATAAAATGTAGATGCACTGCTTCTAATTCAGCTTTTGAAATATCATATCTTTAATTATTAGTCTCATATTTTCTGCAGTGGTACGCCGATTAAAATAGGCTGTCTTTCACTTTTCCCCATAAATAAAATTCCATTCATGTTAAATCGGGTGATTCGTTTGCTTTAGCGAATTTAAATTTATGCTCATATCGCTGAAATCATACACTTTACAAAAACTTTTTGTAAGCAAAAGGTGTTTACTTGTAATTGCTTAGTAAAAAAGCACTTAAAAGTATAGGTAGGGCTAAGATGTGACTATAAAACTTTTACCTATGGCAATTCTGGAATATGATCATATGGTCTGGAATTTCGAGAACAAAGCACATTTTCAAGCGATTCGCATGAAATTCGCTAAGATGCCACTCTAAAACTTTTTTCTATAGCAATTCTGGAATATGGAAATTAAGGTCTGGAATTTTGGAGGCCGTTTTGAGATTTTGAGATATCCGTTCTTTGTTTTATTTTCTTTCGTCCCAGGCAGACGTTCTCACGCTCAAATCCCGCGGCCGTGTATCCGACACAGCCTACCCTTTTTTCAAGAAAACGGGTATAAAGGCCCTTTTTTCGACAAATTGCTGTTCGAATATTTTATGAGTTAGATAGTAACAATGTTTTGTGAATTTGTAGATTAATAATAATAAATAAAATAACTATGTTACATTTTGGACATTTTCTCGACTCGATGGAAAATGTTATTTTTCCATAATTTGTTACATTCTTAAAAAAACCTGGCTAAGTGTACAAATTAACCAATAAAGTGACTCAAAAACTTTCAAAAACAACATCATCATATTTGGCTCTACAACCGGTGGCGGTCATGGTCCTGGCCCGCAAAACATCTCTCCACTGGTCCCGATTTCGAGCCGATGTCATCCAGTATTTCAAAAACAACAAGCAGAATTAAAATCGAGTCCATAACTTTGGAAACCTGATGAACAATGTAAAAATGGTTCACCAAGTTGAAAACGTAATAACAGGTAAAGTTTCACAGTTAGACCCCCATTTTAAAGGATTTTTTGCGATAATTTTACATAAATATTCCGAATTTTCCGGCCGGACATTTGCCGACCAAACACACCTGTATATTGTAGGCAAGTCGGGAAAGGTTTGAGGCTATAGTACACCCCCATCCCGCGGTGATAACAGGAAGGCGGGTAGCGAAGCCTCCTGGATCAGCTAGTTCTCTATATTAACTTCGCGTTGGCGTTTGTCGGTGGCTTGCTGGCTGATGGAATCTTGTGATCAATTTTTAACCCACTTCCTAAAGTCTGATTTTATAACTTTTCACACATGTGTAGTATCTCCGATTAGAGAATGAAAATTTTTAATTTTTATGGGTTGGGGTTTTTTTTAGATTAAAATTGTAATTTCGTATACCGTCGTGAAAAAAAATCCTGCTCACATGGCAACCATTGGTATATATACCTCAGGAGATTCCTAGCACACAACATATCTCTTAAAAAGCAACAGTGTCAAATTTACGTTCCACCATGGTGGATACACACATTGCACACACGCAGAACTGCTGCTAGGATACACAGGATTTTCGAGTGTTAAACAGGACACAAATTTACAAATAACAACTTATCAGTCCGTCCTCAGCAAGTACTTCAATCAGACGCGAAACGCAGTGTTACCTAAAGAGCTAATAATAAAATATTGTTTAAAAATAACATAATGCAAATACAGTCCGTCTAGTCTAGTGCGAGAGTTGTGTAACCATCGGTCGATCGAATTACTTTTCACTTTCGTTTTAACCAAGCCACTGGCCGCAGCACCGTAATTGCTCACAAGCAAGTTATTAAGTACGACAAAAGTAGTGCTAGGGTGCCAGGTGCCAGGATATATTTTCATTTCATTTGAATTAACTAAATTGCATTTTTGTGTTGTCGCCATTGCATCGCCGTCCTTGACGTCTGCGGCAACGACTTCGCGACTACGGTGACTTGTCATTTGTCTATAGTAATTCGACTGCTTGCGATTACGCGATATACGAGTACATATACGAGGTCGGTATACTACTCATTTATACTCGTACTTGTAGTAAACGGGAGTAAAGTTATTCGTTCTTGATTTTTGTAATATAAAAATTGAGTCATCGTAGTTGTACGTACATACGTGTGTACATATATGTATCTACGAGCATTTGTAACCTTGTATCGTGACCACTGAGCGAACCCCTCAAAAGGAATAATCATCGTTTTCATAGAAAGCGTCTCTAGCGGTATATTGGCTGTTTGTTTGTGAAACTAACGTCTGTAACTAATGTCTGTCTGATATCAATGTTTGTTCGATTGACACCGTCAAATGATCAAAATGGAAAAGTGAATCATTTCTATAAAAATTGTTGTCCTATTTTTGAAATGTAAAGGATTTTACGTTTTATATGTGGAGTATTCGTTAATGTGAGTAGCTGTACCGTATGTTATACAGACACAAAGTAAACTAATGCGCGTTTATTTGTCTGTACGAGTATCCTTGTGATAGATATGCATGCTTTATACTGTGATTTTTTTAAAATTAATTTGTTGTTAATTACTTAAAGTTTTTTTTTTATTAAATTTCATTATAGAGAGCCAATATTCAAACAAACACCATGTTATGTGCCTTTTCAAAATTTCTGTTTGCTTTGTAGTTTTCATTATCGTTTGCTGTGTTTCAAAATATGCACACATTTCTTTGCTTGTGTTATCTTTTACGTAATGTTAGGTAGGTAGGGTTTTATACTTTTTCGGTTGCTCCGATTGGGTCTTCAATTTTTAATGTTATTACATTGTTTGTTGGTAACGTCATAGTCCCTCTGTTTAGCATTAAGTTTTAAACATTTGAAGCACTGGACAATTATGCGAAGGATCGCACTATACTCGTTTGTCTTTACATAATATTTTAAAAATTAATTGGTTTCCAATAACATTTTCTTATTAGAAAAAGTGCAAAAGATCTGAAAAACATATTTTCTATAAGATTGATAGTTAAAGAGATCTTAATAAAATCTTCTGTCCAGTTTGCTTAGGATTGAATTTATACGATTTAATGGTGGTGCACAGTCTTACTTCTTTAAGAAGTTTTTTGAATTGAATTTAAGCTCTCAAACTTTGTTTTAGTACTGTTGTTACCTTTTCTGCTCGGGTTACGCTCGTTGGATCCAGAGTTAATTCGGTCAGTAGCGCGTTGTTACCAATAAAAGATCTTAAGGTTTATTTTGATAATCGTCGTAATAAGCTTTATTTACTTTACTTTATTAACTACTACTTACTTACAAGCCAAATATGATGATGAAACAAAATGTCATCTAAATGACCCCCGTTTACGGCCTCAAAATGATGGGTTGGCGCAACAGACTGTCGTGGGGCAACCAAGCTTCTCGCGACCATTCATGTTGTGCGTGAAATATTTTTGCACACATATGGAAAGCAGTAGACGAAAGGCGAATTGGGAAACTTTGGATAACAGTTATTACTATCGACATTTGTCGGATATTTGTGAGAGGTCAGGTCAAAAGGCCTTTTGTTGTTTGTCTGGGACTCGAACTCATAAGACTCATAAGACATCAACTAACAACACTCGCGACAGTTGTTAAAAATGTCCATTAAGTTGGACGACAGCGCTTTAAGTGCCTCAAATATCCTGCCAAAACAGTACTCACTGACATTAATGTCGGGGATTTTGCAAAACATGTCTTTCAATAATTGAGTCAACAATTTTCAGGTGTCCCACTTAGTCAACTGGTTTGTACCTGAATTCTAGTTGCAGCTTAATAGCGCATCTAGCGGTCGTCTTCCTGATGAAGATTTGTAGGGATGAAAGGCCGACAACAGCTTCTAGTGCTATCGTAGTCGTAGGTGCGCATTGCACCCGTCATACTAAGACAGACAATTCTTTGTAGCTTCTAAAGCTTAGTTGCCGTTGTCCGTTGAGGAACTTTCGGCCACCAAACGATGGCCGCGCACTTGATGATAGGTCTTACTATCATTTTATACATCCAATGTATCATTTTTGGATTTATACCCCAAGTTCGCATTTGCAACGCCATAATGGCGCGTTCGATGGCGGACTTGATATGAGAATTCAAGTTTAGCCGTTTATCATGAATGACGCCGAGATATTTAACCTCACTTGAATAATCACACTTGGTACCTTTGATGATGATAGGTCTCAAATTGACCAGTCTTCTTTTCGTAAAATGCACTAGAACGGTTTTGCAAGGAATGATGGATGGACCATTTTTACTGCACCATTCGAAAACGTGTAGTAAAGCACCTTGCATGACACTAGTGATAGTCGTGCAGTGTTAACCACTAATAAATATCGCCATATCGTTCGCATAACCAATGGCGATGTAGCCTGATCTGTAAAGATCGACTATAAGATTGTCAATGACTAGTGACCATAGAAAGGGAGAAAGCACTCCTCCTTGAGGACATCCATTAACCGCAGTCACAGACAAAGACACTCCTCCCGAGAAGGGGAAATAATATCTCGACTATCAAGCATTTCAAGCAAATCGAGACTGCGATACCTCTGTCACTGATTGCCCTTGCAATAGAGTCGTAGCCAATGTTATCGAATTCGCCCTCAATGTCGAGGAAGGCACACAGTGCCACTTTCTTGGAACGAAAAGTTCCTTCTATCTTCTTTACAATATACTAAAGTACACCTTCTGTGCTTTTGCCTTTCCTGTACGCAAACTGACCTGAGTGCAGAAGGATAGACGATTCTAACGGGCCTCTCGTATGAACATCAATAAGTCTCTCCATGGTGTTGACGACAAAAGATTTTAGACTTATAGATCTGTATGTTTTAGACAGCTCACTAGGCCGCCTTGCGTTCGGGTACGTGTATGATGCACGAGTGCACGAACCTGGGAAATGAACCTGGAGTAGGGTTCTTATTGTATTTTCATGGTCCGACGTGTAGGAGCCAACGGCCTTTTTTAATAAACATTTTACAATTCGACCATCGCCAATGTTTTCGGAACATTTCCTTCATGTGGCAAGTTTGGATCATATTAATTCAGAGTTGTACTCAGTAAGGGCGAACTTTTTATTTTTCCCAACTCTTTATGCGTCTAGCAAAGTTGAAGAGTTTTCTAACTTTCTTCCTAAGCTTAGCCAGATGGTCGTTCCACCAGGGAACTTTTCGTTTACACAAGCTGGTTTTAGGGACACAGCTTTTATGATAGGAAGTGAGCAACAAATCATTAAGTTGTATGTTAAGTATGTGTATGTGTATGTGTGTGTGCATGTATCGGTTAAATTGTATTCGCAGTTCACATCTACCTAGTGGGATCGAAAATTTAATGATATTATACATTATAAATTGATGTGAATAGTTATTTTATTAGAGACAGTAAAAAAATATGGCATTAACCTCTAAAACCCAACCTGATCGAAGTGTGGTTATTTAAAAAATACAATTGTAATCCATCCTTCCATAACAAGGAAAGGTTTAGTTTAAGGTTTGAGTGAGATATTTGGTGAAGTCTAAGAACCTGGTTAGGACTTTGTCCTCCAGTTCTTTAAACTTAAGAGCACGAATATTTTTGTGAATAAAAGAATTTGCTTTTAATAAACTTTTCGTATTCTTTACCACTTTAATTCGCAGTAAGTTGACATTTTGTGGGCGCCGTGGCTCAGTGGTTAAGAGCATGGCTTCTGAGGTTCGTGGTAGCTTAGAGTTGTGAAGGGATGCCAATATAAACCAATAACTAATACAAAGTAATAAAAAATGTATATCTGTGTAATTCTCATTAGGTTGACCAAGAATTTCTGCTTGATACCCAGAGAAATTATTAAAGTATTCGTCTAGGGATTCGTCATGGTTTTTATCTTCTTCCGTGGTAGTTAGTGCGTATTGTTCTTGTTCTGCTAAGGCAGGTGGACGCGCTTGAAAGGAGGATTTAATTGACCTTTTTCACTGAAATTGGGAAGTTAGTTTTGGTCTGGTGATGTAATTTATATTTGATCAACGTCCATGGGTTCGGGACGTTGTTGTGGTTTGGGAAAAAATGGTCGTTGTGGAGGTTGTTGGTTATACAGGAATGGTCCGGTTGTATTTGGTTATTTCTAGGGTAAAATTGGTGGTTTTGTTGACCAAATTGAAAGCATGGTACTGGAGGGATGGCAGGGTTGGTTCCCTCATGCCTATAGTAGTCTTGGCATGTCTCCGTTCAGACCTCTTTTAAATGTGTCGAGTGCCTTGTCGCGGTATTTTTTTGTTAAGATGTCATTACTCATCTCGATTAAAGAGAGTTTGTTAAGGATAAGTTTTAGACAAGTGTAGACTTCATAGTAAAATTCCTGAATGGTTAACTTACCCTGGACAAGAGATGTTTTTGGGTATTCTAAAGTTGTGACGTCTCGCTTGTCCGCGTAATGTGTGGTAAGACAGCGTGATATACAATTCCAGTTGAAAGGGGTGTTGTATGATTCTAATACATTGTCTGCTTGTCCTGTAATTTTGTTACGAATTACACTTATTATCCCGTAGTATTTTGCCATTCCTCTAACTGGTTCGAAAAGTTGTAAAATTCTTTCTACACTTTTTTTCCATGATGTAAACTCTACATTGTTCCCTGAGAATTCTAGACTCCTAACAATATCGGGGATTTTATCTTAATCTCCAAGGTTTGCTCCATGTTCTTGTTTTATTGTCTGATCTACACCACTAAACTAATCTGAATTTGAATTTAAAACGATATATATAAGCTGTACACCTTCTGTTCTGAGGGTCTGTGTTACTATATTTGTTAAAGCATTTCTTAATTCGACTGACATTCCTACATCGCGTGGTTCAGATACAGGTGAATTTTGGTTTTAAGGTTTATTTGGGTTTAGCACGGGTGGACGAATTAAGTTACATACTTGGATTAGCCATGGTGGTAAACGTATTTTATGGAAAAAATTATTTTCTATGACTGGATTATAGATATTATTTATATTACCTTTCAGCCACTTTAATTGGCTGAAATTTCACGGTGACTTCGGAGTTTCCCTTTGCTTCTCTCGTGTGATTTCCTGCGTTGAGCAACTGCAGGAGATGGATCCAATGTGGTCCTAGTTTTTAACTGATTATTAACTTTTTTACACCGTTTTCCCGTTCAATACTTTCAAACAAGTCGTGTACTAACACCGTGGATAAACACCGTTTCACTTTAGAACACTTCGTTTAATGTTAACATCTGTATAACCTTCGAACGTTGGGTGAAGCAGTTAATCTTTTCTTAATTGGAGAGACTAAAAAAAATTGCGTGTGTACAGAGTACACGTGTCAGAAGTAAACTTCTTTGTCAATATTAACTTCAAATATAAGCGATTTGTAAGTATATAGTAAGAGGTACGATGGCAGAGATAGATAGAGAGGAAGAGAGATAAAAGAGACTACTATTTTAAAGTATTTACAGGATTTAAGGATAAGGATTCAAAGGATTAAATTGAGAAAAATATTAGTGTTATTGAAATTATATTTCTTTTGGCGCGTTTAGTAGAGGGTGCAATTGGGAGCATTACGAAAGTGCGACATGATGATTTAATTTTTGCACTGTCCGCAACGCAGTGCTGATCAACCAAATATCCAGTACACAAACCACTAAACGCTTTTCAACCTCTTGGTTGTACTTTTGGAGTCTTTTAAGAGTCATTTAGTGGTCTTTTTGTTATATTTGGGGATCTTTTGGAAGCGTTTTGGAAGTCTTTTGGTGTTCTTTTGAGGGTATTTTGGGAGGTATTTTGGGGATCTTTTAGGAATCCTTTTGAAAGTTTTTAGTGGTCTTTTTGGGGTGTTTGCGGGTCTTTTGGTGCTATTTTTAGGCCTTTCGGGAGTGTTTAGGTAGGTAAGCTTTCTTTTCCTTTCTTTTGGGGGTGTTTTGAGAGTTTTTTAGTGGTCTTTTTGGGGTGTTTGCGGGTCTTTTGGTGCTATTTTTGGTCTTTTGACAGTTTTTTGGGTAGTCTTTTGGGGATCTTTGATGAGGTATTTTGGGGGTCTTTTGAAGGTAGCCTGAGATTCTTTTGGGGATCTTTTTTATGTATTTAAAAATAAACAATCTAATACATACATATTTCTATTTTATATTATAGAGAATTCTGAATAATCAAGTTCAAGCATAAAGACCCTAAAAGACCCTCAAAAGACACACTGTAAAATACAGTTTATATTTGTTTGGAGTTTTTCCTTTTATTTTGCGTTTTTGCATTTTATCGACACACTGTAAAATACAGTGCGCTCAATTAATTTATATTTAGATAGAAGTTTTTCCTTTTAAAAGGCGGGTGACTGATAGGAAGTGACTGATAGGAAGTGTTACCAACTTCAGACTGTCATTTCTGTCAAACCAGTGATGACAGAGCGCTCAAATTTACACTAATGACAGTTCATTCCAAAAAGCATTTTATTGGGAAATATTCAGAAAAAAAGTTATCCGCAATGGAATTCAAGCGTAATAGTGTGATTTCTCTATTTTTGGCTGGAAAACCACAGCCGCAGATTGTTAACCAGTTAAAACGTCTGCATGTGAATAAAATGTTTGTGTATCGCACCATAAATCGTTATAACGATACTGGCAGCATTGCAAAACGCCATGGTGGTGGACCGAAACGCACTGCAACATCGCCGGATATCTTTCGGAAGGTGAAGGCCAAATTGGCTCGGAATCCGCGCCGTAGCGGCAGAAAAATGGCTCGTGAGGCGCACATTTCGCTCGAACGGATGCAGCACATATTGAAAGATCATCTTTGACTAAAGGCCTTGAAAACGGCGAAAGCCGTTTACCGCTCGTTTTTTTGGACCGTGGCATCAAGATAAATGCTCAAACTTATCGGGATCATTTGTTGCAAAGAGCGTTAAAGCCTTGGGCACAAAAACATTTCGGCCGCAGAGCCTGGCCATTTCAACAGGACTCGGCGTCGAGTCATAAAGCGCGCGTCAATCAAGATTGGCTGAGAAACAACGTTCTGCGGTTCATTTCCACTGCCCAATGGCCATAAAATTCACCGGATGCAAATCCGCTAGATTTCTCGGTTTGGTGTATTTTGAAGAGCAAGATTGGGACCAAAGTTTCGATCTTCTCAAGCAAGCGCTTCGCCGGGAATGTGCCAAAATACCGCAGAGCCACTTTCGAGCTGCATGCAATAGTTTTGTCGGCCGTTTGAAGGCCATAATCGCGTCTAAGGGTGGCAATTCGAAAATGTAAATATTTGTGAACATTTTTTACTTTGCTTCAATAAAATTCATCAAAAAATAAAAATTCTGTGGCGTTTTGTGTTGGTAACACTTCGTTTCAGTCAGTGTATTTAGATAGGAGGTTTTCCTTTTAAATGGCCGCTAATATTTAATAAAACTTTTTGAGAACAATTGCTCGAGAATAATTGTGCGAGAACAATTAGCCTAGACTCCTCCAACAGATTCTCAAAATGCCCCCAAAAACCCCAAAGGCCCCTAATACTCCCTTAAAAAAAAAGACCTCCAAAAGACCCTCAAAGGGCCAAAAGAGCCCCACTATCCCAACAACGAATATAGCAAAGTTCCCCCTCGTTTTCTCTCTCTAGCCGAGTTCCTTTTTCCGTCCTTTATGATCGAAATCAAATATCAACGTAGCTGTTGAAATATATATTTTACTGGCGAATGTAAATGTGCGTCCACTGAACTATCGTAGTTCAAAAGAAAATTCTAGCTCGTGCACAATGAAACAACGAATATCAATTTGAAAACAAGTATGTGTAGAAAAACTTCTCGGGTACAAACTTTTATGTATAGGTCTACACACGGCACACTCCACACAGTCCTTTCTTTTAACATTGTATTATTTGGTAATATCCGCCAAATTATCTGTTTTTGAGGTTGAGTCTACTCCAAAGATTATATCAAAATGTGGGGTACTATATATAATATTATATCTCTTATAAAGTACCACATAAGTTTCTAAGGTCACATCTACGCTACATCTCATAAAACCGCGACGACTATGATGACAATATAACTGTGTGGCTCCATTGAAGCACTGGTATTTTCTCTATCCCTAAGCCTAAGGTTGTACGCACCACACGCGACTAGCGACACGCGTCATACGCGAGATCTCAGAAATGGCTGCTCAAAAAATTTCAGCTTTCTAGGTCGGGTTGAAGGTGGTTAAAAAGGATCTCAAAATCGGAAAAACCGACAGACTGCAGTAAATCACAAAAACGAGCGGTGGTTCATCGATGCTTGTGGTCTAGCCCAACAACGAATATAGCATAGTTCGCTCTTTTTAAATTCTCTATATTAACTTCACTTTCACGTGGCACGGTCGGAAATCGGTCGGCTGTCGGACGTCTGTCGTGGAATCTTGCGATCAATTTTTAACCCACTTCCCAAAGCCCGATTTTATTGAAATTTTGCACACATGTGTATTTCCAGAGACAACACTTCCTATTAAAATTGGAAGCCCCTCGGGCCACGGTGTCGGGGGGCTCCCCTACAAATATTTTAAAAAAATTTTCTCGATTCTCTTCAAATTTTATACACATGTGTATCTCTAATATACAACACTTTTTGTAAAAATTTTGGAGACCCCGGGCCCAGGTTCGTGGGGCCTCATAACTTTTTTTTAAATAATTAACCCGATTTTCTTCAATTTTTATACATCTCCGATGAAAAACACTTTTTGTAAAAATTTTGGAGACCCCGGGCCCCAGGGTCATTGGTCCCCAATTTTTTTTTTAAAAAATTAACCCGATTGTTTTTTAAATTTTACATACGTGTGTATCTCCGATGGGTAACACTTTTTGCAAAAATTTTGGAGACAGGCCCCAACAAATTTTTTAAAAAACTTAACCCGATTTTTTTTTAAATTTTATGTACGTGTGTATCTTCGATAGACAACACTTTTTGCAAAAATTTTGGTGGCCGGAATCGTGGGCCCATACAAATTTTTCAAAAAAATTTAACCCGATTTTCTTCAAATTTTATATATCTACATGTGTATCTCCGATGGACAACATTTTTTGTAAAGTTTTTGGAGTGAGGCCCGAGGGGTGCCCATATAAATTTTTTAAAAATTAGCTCGTTTTTCTTCAAATTTTAAACACATGTGTATCACTGATGGACAAAACTTTTTGTAAGTTTGTTGGAGTGATCGGGCCCTGACCCCGTGTGGTGTCCATGTAAATTTTTTTAAAAATTAGCGCGGTTTTCTTTATATTTTAACACATACCCATCTCCTATTAGAGAATTTACATGAAAAATTGTATTTTTATGAAGACTAAGAAGTTTCCCTTAAAAAAGCGGATGTTCCCACAGTTTGGCGACGGGAGCGTGCCGTTTGTTTCCATTATAATATTCAACATATTGTTACGAAATTCAGGCTTTCGAGTTCGTAAAGGATTTTGCAATTATAACACAACACAAGTTAATTAATTTACAAATAACAATTTTAATGAACAATAATAAAATTAACACAAGTTCACAATTTATAATGGTGATTACTTTAAATGTACACTTATGATACTAGTACTTTACAATAATTCTCTTAGCTTTAGAACTTTTACAACTGCACTGGTTTAATTCCAAACAACTAATAATAATACTTCGGCTTAACACCTCTATTTATACTCAATTAAAAGCTAGACAGAAATATCGAGAAAAGACCAGAAAATTGTAGCCTTATTCCCTTATTTACAACTTACGATACTTATATGTAATGAGTCATCTTCTAAAAATAGACTACATGTTCAATCATGTTCTTTTACAGAAACCGGGCAAACCGCACAGACCGGTTTGACTACTTGTTTGACCAGTACACAATGATTCAAACTTGCCGGCGGTTACATTTCAAATTTCAAATAATCTAATACTGTTAGCGCCTAAAAGTATGCAATTGAAAGTGCTTATTTTTAGTATGCAGTATTTACATTGGGACTTATCTTAGGATTCTAATTCTATTATACTGACTACTTTTCGTAACAATATTTAAATTAATCAAGAATTCTTGAATATCTCTTAATGTGCAGCGTATGTCCTGTTCTATCATATCCAGCGTACGACATCAATGTAGTCTGGAGTCACGGTAGTGTCAGGACATGATCGAACCAACTGAGCAGGATTCAGTTCCAATTGGTTGAAGCTACTAGAGAAAATACATTGCTATGTATTAAGAAAAGAAAGTGGAAAGAAATTCATTTTACAAGACTATATTCACAGTCCTTATAACAAAATTGCAACACAAATTGGAACGATTTGAAACAAACGGTATGATATGCATTGTACGAGTAATGGAAGGAGAATTGGAATTGGATGAATTGGATAAAAAGTAGAAAGTTCTCCAGTTAGACATATTTTCTAACCACCCTACTGCAAGGTCGACCGAGTCGAAGAACCGTATAGTTAATAACATATCCACTTTGAATTTAAACCCGGCGACAGTATCGTTCAGCTCAGTTCCATCGCATCTCTATCAGATTTCAGTGGCAGACATACAAAAAAACAGTAAATTAGTTTAACCCAGAAATGCTTACGGTTCGACCTGATTTCTTATATTTTTATATATTCAAGGCACACAGTAAGTCAGTATAATTTATGTTATGAATTTTGTACCGATGCCAACAGCGACCGAAAGATTTCAATGCACGTACGTACCAGAGTATTAGTAGTAGTAGGGACGAGCATATATCGTATTATGTTCTTAATACAAATAGGTTACATATTCTCGAAATGGCTATAAAATTTTCAGCATTTGCAAAAAAATCGTCTCTGAACCCATAATGGTTTGGCTCACTTGATATGATGATAAGTGACTTGTTTTGTCGATATAGCACACACTCCGACGACGACATACAATTTGATAGTAATTAACCGTTGAGATACTTGTTCGCGTTTGTACTTGGGAATAATTTTTTGCGATTGCCTTCCCAAGAGAGAAATGCTTTTGTTTTTAATGTGTACTGAAAAAAACACAACAGATGCCAAATTAGCCTAATTTTATTATGACCCGAGTATGTATGGCAAATAATAATGTGATGACTTATGACTTGCTAGACCGCTCCAGACAAGATTTTTATATAGTTTTTTCTACCAAGTCGGAAAGAATAAATTCACTTTTGTTGTTCGGATTTTGCCAATTATCTGCTCAAATTGACGTTCAAAGTCTTTACCATTGTTGTAAGCCACATTTTGAATATTATTAAAGAGTATATATTCATCATCATCATCATATTTGGCTCTACAACCGGGGTCCGGTCCGGGCCTCCCGCAAAAAGTCTCTCCACCGGTCCCGATTTCTAGCCGATGTCATCCAGTTTGGCATCCCTAAACTCTGGGTGACCTGGTCCACGCCATCCTTCCAGCGCAGGCTTGGCCGGCCTCGCTGTCGTGTTCCATAAATCCTACCGCAAAGTACTTTCCCAGCAGGATTCTCTTCGCTCATGCGAGCTAGGTGTCCTGCCCACCGGAGCCTACCGAGATTAATTTTCTTTACGATGTCGACATCGCGGTAACGCTCGTAGATCTCATCATATAGATAGAGCCATATGTAAGTACTGGTATGACCATCGTCTTATATATCAGCAGCTTGGATGTTATGGTTAAGTTCCTGGATTTGAAGAGTCTTAACAGACTATAGTAGGCATTGTTGTCTTTAAGCAACCGTGCGCGTATTTCTGGTTCCATGCTGTTATCGGCTGCTACAGTTAACCCGAGATAGTTAAAGGATTGCACTACTTCAAATTCGCGCTCCACTATTTGAATTGAGGGACCAATGTTGGATCTTCTACTCGCAGACGTGGTCACCATGTACTTTGTTTTGCTCTCATTTATGTGCAGCCCCAGATTTCGTGCCGCCTGCTCTATCTGGATGCAAGCTTTCTGTACAGCTCTTAGGTTCCTACCAACGATGTCAATATCGTCGTATATATATTAATGTTATAAAATAGTAAAATGTGAAAATATGGATTCTTTGTGAATTTCCTTGTGGATCTTTGGTCGTAAATTTGCTATCGATATCGATCGCAAAATTTACCTGAACGCTATTAACAATTTCACTTTCTTAACCTCTTTAGACAGGCGATAGAAAAATTGCTAGAGTTTCAATACTGGCTAGCATTAGCTAGCTGATGTCCCTTGTCCCAGCATACACCCTATTCTCGAATGTTCAATCCGAAATTCTCTAGATGGATGCTACTTTATTCCCCGAATACTCTTGAAAACTACATGTACATATTTGGTTGGCTTTAAAGTTCATAAACAGATGGTCTAGTTGTTTATGAACTTTTAAGCCGTCTTTGATTAAAACTTTATAAAGCCATAAGAGATTTCGGCTTCCCAATTAAGCTGATTATGAAAACTGCTTCCTTGGATTTGTTACTATCTATCTGTACAGTTCAAGTTGTTTTGGACGGATTCTCGGAGCTTTGTTTAGTCCCCGACACACTTTCTTACATTACCTAATAGTCTCTTGTCGTAAAAGTAACCGTAATGAATTTTTTTCTTTCCATATTACCTTCGTGACAAACGTTGACTCTGACGCTATGCGTGCATCTCTCTGCACGATTGCAAGTACATATTCGAGCAAACAATGAAAAAAACTAACCTCAATCTTTTGCAATGACGAAAGACCGTTAAATGACCGTACTGCATTTGCTAGTAAATATCTTCAGAAGCTGTCTACAACTTAGTTATGTTCCCTGCAGTTGGAGAAGAATAGTGTTCATCCCCAAAGCAGGCAGAAGGGGTCTTAAATCTGCCAAAGAGTTTAGACCTTTTAGCCTATAATCGTTCTTGATGAAAACGTTGGAACGAATTTTAGACTACCACATTAGACTAAGTTTTGAATATACATCTCCAAACTCCAACATGCCTACCTTAAACGCAGGTCTACGGAGACGGCCTTCCACGAGGTGGTGCGCACGATTGAGCACTTGCCACCTTCCTAGACATAGAAGGCTCCTTAAGCAACGTTCATATTAACGCCATTCAGGAGGCTCTTACTGAGTTTGGGGTAGAGCAACTCCAAAAACAGTGGATCATCTCTATCAGAGAAATCCATGTTTATTTGGGCAGTAGTAACATGATCAAATCAGTCAATAGAGGCACTCCCCAGGAAGGGGTAATATCGCGTTATAAACAAGGTCCTTAGGATATTTGAGCTGGACGGGACGAAAGCTGTAGCGTATGCAGACGACGTGGGGATACTTGTGTCAGGACAGTACCCTTCTGTGATTAGTGAAGTCATGGAAAGGGCTCTAGGCAAGGTTAGCTCCTTGTCTTCCAGTCGTGGACTAAGAGTTAACTCTAGGAAAACTGAAATGGTAATTTTTACCGCTAGGTCCAAAAATACCGGTTTTTGCCTTCCCAAAGCTTAATGGCCAGAGACTTACAGTTACCTCAGAGACTAAATATTCAGCGTGATCCTTGATAGGAAACTCAGCTGGAAGTGAAATATAGAATTCAGGGTTAAGAAAGCATCATGTATTACCTTATACGCCTGTAACAAAACCATCGGTTAGAAATGGGCCCTGCAGCCGAGGATGGCATTTGGCTGTACATAGCGGTGATACGACCTATTCTTATCTATGGTGCGCTAGTCTGGTGGCCGGCTATTAATAAAAAGTACAATGCCACCAAGCTAGGTTGAATACATAGATCAGCAACTGTTGGGATAACTGGTGCACTAAGGTCTTGCCCTACCGATGCTCTCAATACAATTTTACGCTTATTATCTCCCGACCTATTTATTAAATACGTGTCGACGTGCAGCGCTGTCCGTCTCAGAGAATCTGGGTGGTTTGTTGGAAAAGCGTACGGACACTGCAATTTACTACAGTTGCTACCAAAGGATATGATACCATCCTCAACTGACTGCACTCCTAAATTGAACTTCAAGTTGTGCCGTTGAGTTTCTGACTAGAGAAAGTTGGAAGGACGGAGGTGTACTAGGGCCTTTTGACATAACTCTATTCACCGACGGGTAGATGAGTAATGGAGTCGGTGCTGGAGTCTTCTCAGAAAAGCTTAATCGCTCACTGTCCTACAGGCTTTCTGCCTCCGCTAGCATCTTTCAGGCAGGGATCCTGGCGATTAGGGAGGCATGCAGGGCACTTACTAACAGTACCGCTATAGATGGCAGGGTCTGCTTATGCGTGGACAGCCAATCCGCAAATAAAGCCATTATAGCGACTAGCAACAACTCAAAACTTGTCAGACAGTGCCAAGCTGAACTGGCTTCAGTAAGCCAAAGCATTAACCTAACCCTAGTGTGGGTGCTGGGGCACAGCGACATTGACGGAAACGAGAAAGCGAATGAACTGGCGAAGAAGGGTGCAACATTGGACATCGACCACATGAAGAGAGTGTGCTGTCCATTGATCTCCGTCAGAGAACGCGTCCTCACTTTCCATACCACCAAGGCACAACTAAGGTGGAATGACTTGAACAACTACTCTACTTCGAGGGCGATGTGGGCTTTCTACAATAAAAACAAATCCACCGAGCTGATCTAAAGATCACGGAAATTCAGAGTCGTGGCTATTATCACTGTGCCGGTGGGCAGCCACGCAGCCAAACGTGGAAATCCGCATAATATTTTTTGCAGAAGCTGCATGGTTGTTGGGTTGGCGCGAGGCCAATAACCTCGCCTGTAAAAAATTATTATTGCGGAACCAAAAATCAGCCTCGGATACACTGATGAACGACGACGACCATGGCAACGAAAACGGCTAAACGATTTAAGAATTTTCTCATGTTCACTGTATAGAGCTCGAGCTGAACAGCAGCTAGCCTATACCCTGTCTAAATATAAGGCTGACATAACAGCAATCCAGGAGATGCGGTGGACAGGGAATGGTGTCTTACAAAAATCAGAATATGACATATATTACAGCTCTGATGCAAGACATCATGTGGTCGGGGTGGGATTTCTAGTCAGCAAAAGAATGAAATGCACCGTTATCGGTTTTAAAGCAATAAATTAACGGCTATGTACCCTTCGCCCCGCACGCGGGTAAATTTAAAAACATAAGCCTCATAAACGTTCACGCACGCACAGAGGATTCTCCAGATGATGAAAAAGAAGAATTCTTTGAATCAGTCGAACGGGAACTCCATGCCTGCCCTCAGTATGATGTAAAAATCATTCTGGGGGATATATGCTAAAATAGGTAGGGAGCCAGTACATTGGCACCCATTGCTTACACGAGAACACTAATGGCAATGGACATCGATCATTGAGATGGCAGCAAGCAATAATTTGGTCGTTGCGAGTACAAGGTTTGCGCGTAAAAATATCCACAAAGCCACCTGGGTATCTCCCGATGATGCCACTCGCAACCAGATAGACCACGTGTTGATAGACCGCCGCCACAACCCGAACCTGATGACGGTACGAACGTACCGAGGTGCCAGCGTCGACTCGGACCACTATATTGTTGGTGTGGTGCTCCGAGCGCGGATTGCATCATCACGAAAGACTGCATCCGAGAATCAGATTCGAGTCAACAAGGCTGCCCTTCGCAATGAAGAGACCAGAAACAACAACGGTCAAGCGATAGGACTCACCCTAAATACAGGGAGAGAAAGTCCTGGGGCTGAGATGTCGGGCGTAGAAGAGAAATGGACACGCCTTAAGAATATTGTCATAAGTACTGCTGACTCCATCTTAGGCAGTAGTCGTAGATATCGAAACGACTGGTTCAACGACGAAACGACGAATGTAAGCTAGCGACTGAACGTAAAAATGTTGCGTACCGAGCAATGCAGCAATCACATAGAACGCGGGCACGCGAAGATGAATAAAAAGACCTCAGAAGATATGAAAAAACAGTTCACCGGCGAAAGAAAGCAGCCTGGGAGAAGAATCTCGTCCGTGAACTAGAACAGTACAGAGAGCAAGGACCGCACCAGGCGCGGAAGTTCTACCAAAGGGTCCGCGGTGTGACGCAATATACACCGCGTTGCACATACTACAAGGACAAAGAGGGTAATCTGATCGCCAATCTTAAAGGCATCTTAGAGCGATGGGAAGAGCACTTTCATGAGTTCCTAAATGGCCAGCTAACTGAGGAATTGGAGGCTCCACCAATGACCGAAGATCATACTATGCTGCCGCCACCAAGCATAGACGAAGTTAGCAGAGCGATAAATCGGCTCAGAAATAATAAGGCGCCGGGATCTGATGGGATCCCAGCGGAACTGATAAAAATAGGAGGCCCCACATTACACCAAGCAATTCATGAAATAATAGTGCAAGTATGGGAAGAAGAAGCTATGCCAGAAGACTGGCGAAGAGGCATCCTGTGTCCCATACATAAGAACGGAGATGTCACAAAATGCAGCCATTTTCGTGGTATAACGTTGTTGAGTACCGCGTATAAGATTTTCTCCTCTATCCTTCAAGACAGGATAGCCCCATACGCTAAAGTCATCATTGGTCCATACCAGTGTGGCTTCATCCCAGGCAAATCAACAACAGATCAGATTTACACCCTAAGGCAGGTGACGGAAAAATGTCTAGAGTTTCAAAACTCACTACACCATCTTTTTATAGACGGCGAGAGGAACAATCCTCTATAAGTCCATTCAGATACTGGCTTACGCAGACGATATTGACATCTTTCATCCAGATAGAGCAGGCGGCACGAAATCTGGGACTGCACATAAATGAGAGCAAAACAAAGTACATGGTGGCTACGTCTGCGAGTAGAAGATTTTTAAATTCTCTACATTGACTTCGCGTGCACGTGGCTGGCTGGTCAGATTTTCTGATCAATTTTTAACCCACTTCCCAAAGCCCGATTTTATTGAAATTTTGCATGTATATATATTACATGTATATTTCCGGTGACAATACTGTCTATTAAAATTTGAGACCTCGGGGTCGGGGGCCCCATACCAACATTTTACAAAATTTACCCGATTTTATTAAAATT
This sequence comes from Nephrocerus scutellatus, assembly GCA_947095585.1. NCBI lineage: Eukaryota > Metazoa > Arthropoda > Insecta > Diptera > Pipunculidae > Nephrocerus > Nephrocerus scutellatus. Next base: position 30,694,999 of record OX352761.1, read on the forward strand.
TTATACAAATGTGTATCTCCGATGGAAAACACTTTTTGTAAAAATTTTGAGAGATCGGGCAGCGGGATCGGGGGGCTCCCATATAAACTTTTTTCCCTTATAGCGTCATCATATCATTTCATACTATAATGACTGTGTTCTGTGTGCGCTGATGAGTGATGCAATGTAGGCAGCGCTGCGACCTGCGACTTTACGATTGGGGTTGTTTTGTTGTTGCGTTGCAGCAGAGAGTACAGAGAATTTGTGTTTTGTACAATATTACGACTAACGAGTATATGAAGAACTGGTTTCGCAATCAACTGCTTTACAGCTTAACTCAACTCAAAAGAAATAATTTTAGTGGTACTTCGTACGTCGTTGTGTGATGTGTGTGCCCGTGGCTGGCTGACTGGCTGGTCAGATTTTCTGATCAATTTTTAACCCACTTCCCCAAAGCCCAATTTTATTGAAATTTTGCACACATATATATTTCCGGTGACAATACAAATATTTTGCAAAATTTACCCGATTTTCTTAAAATTTTATACACATGTGTATCTCCAATGGACAACACTTTTTGTAAAAATTTTGAATATACCGGGCCCCGGGGTCGTGGGCCCCAAATATTTTTAAAAAAAAATTAACCCGATTTTCTTCAAATTTTATACACATGTGTATCTCCGATGGACAACACTTTTGTTAAAATTTTGCAGACCCCAACAAATTTTTTAAAAAAATTAACCTGAATTTTTTCAAATTGTATACACGCTGTTATCTCCGATGGACAAAACTTTTTGTAAAAATTTTGGAGACCCCGGGCACCGGGGTCGTGGGGCCCCATACAATTTTTTTTTAAAAAATTAACCCAATTTTCTTCCAATTTAAAACACGGGTATACCTCCGATGGACAACACTTATTGGAGAAATTTTACAGACGCCGGGCCCTCGGATCGTGAGCCCTCATACACATTTAAAATAAAAATTAACCCGATTTTGGTAAAATTTTATACACATGTGTATCTTCGACATTCAAAACTTTTTGGACAATTTTTAAGCGAGGGGTGCCCGTGTAAATTTTTTAAAAATAAGCCCGATTTGCGTCAAATTTTAATCATATGTTTATCCCAATGGACAAAAGTTTTTGTAAATTTTTTGGAGCGAATGGGCCCTGAGGGCCGGGGGCGGCGCCATAAATTTTTTTAAAAAACTTAGCCCGATTTACTTTAAATTTTAAACATATGTGTATCTCCGATAGGCCGAACTTTTTGTAAAAATTTTTGAGTTTTTGATTTTAATTTTTTTCCCATACAAATTTTTTTACACAGGTGAGAATAGTTTTTGAAAAATAAAATTAATTTTTTCCAAATTAACCCGGTTCAAAATTTGTACACATATGTATCCCCTATTAGAGAATTTACATAAAAAAATTTATTTTTATGGGTTTCTCTTTTTTTTTATAATTCGCGCACGCTTCAAGGGGTTCGCACCTTTATAATGACACAGCGTGTGCGTTAAGGAAGAGGAGGAGAAAAGAGGAGATGTATATGAGCTTGTGTTTGAATGCCTATGGATCATAGTGATGTGGGAAGACAGAGCTTGGCAGAGCATTCCACATACGTGTTGTACCGTTGAAGAACGAGTCCCTGAATTTAACTGTACGTCCGAAGATGGACTTCAGGGTAAACTGATGAGCATTTAGAGCGCCACCAGTATTGCGGTTGAATTCAAGAAGAGGTGGCATGCAGCTGGCTATTTCTCTTGAGCACCGCTGGTTTAAGAAGCGATAAAACAGTGACAAGCAGGAAACGTTCCTGCGGTGTTCAAGCGAATCTATTGATTTCGCTATATTTTCGTCACCGATAAGTTTTATCGCGCGGTTTTGTATTCTATCTAGCTGATGCAAAATAGTCTTAGGCGCACCAGACCAGATATGACAATTGTACTCAAGTTTTGGGCGAATAAAAGCCTTGTATATGGTAGCCAGATCAGAGGGAGTGAAATATTTCTTGCACCGGGCTAGAAAACCTAACATTTCGCAACATTTTTAGCGACGGTAAATATGTGGTCATTCCAACGAAGCTTGTCGTTAACGCACATACCAAGAATTGCGAGATTTTCAATTTCGTCGATGCAAGTGCCATTCATGGATAATGGCATGGGGTTTAGGATTCGCTTGGACGACAGGAGACAGCATTGGGTTTTGGAAGCGTCAAATACTCGATTGATTTCTCCCCATTGTATTATGCTGTCAAGGGCAGAATTTAACGTGCTTAACATGCATAGTTGTTTGAGTTCCACATGAGAAGTGGAGGGACGTTCCTCAAACTTATATGAAAAGCTGAGAGTGCTGTCGTCGGCGAAAGAGTGAATTGGATTAGAAGATAAGATTTCATTAATAAGATCCAACATTGGTCCGTCAATTCAAATAGTGGAGCGCGAATTTGAAGTAGTGCAATCCTTTAACTATCTCGGGTCAACTATAGCAGCCGATAATAGCATGGAACCATAAATAATATCCAAGCTGCTGATATATACGACAATGGTCATACCAGTACTTACATATGAATCCGAGACTTGGGTGCTTAGCAAAAAGCATTCTGACCTCTTAGCCGCGCTTGAGAGAAAAGTCTTACGGAGAATTGTTGGCCCCGTATGTGAGGAAGGACGATTCCGGAGACTCTATAATGATGACATCTACGAGCGTTACAGCGATGTCGACATCGTGAAGAAAATTAAGCTCGATAGGCTCCGGTGGGCAGGACACCTAGCTCGATGAGGATCCTGCTCGAAAAGTCCTTTGCGGTAGGATTTATGGAACATGACAGCAAGGCTGGCCAAGTCTACGCTGGAAGGATGGCGTAGACCAGGACGCACAGAGTTTAGGGATGCCAAACTGGATGACATCGGCTCGAAATTGGGGCCGGTGGAGAGACTTTTTGCGGGAAGCCAGGACCAGACCCCGGTTGTAGAGCCAAATATGATGATGATGATGCATGGATGTCAATGTGAGGGATACGCTCATCCATTATCTTTGCAACTGTCCAGGCCTAGCGTGCTTCCGAATCCATGAATTGAAAAGCCCTTTTTTTCTAGCCTGAGGTAGCTTTCGGAGTGCCGAATCACCGATCTGATTTCGTACCTGAACGCTACAGGCTCGCTATAGTCATTCAAATAGTCTATCACGTCATAAGGCCCGAGGTCTGTGGTTACAAAACGGTGCACTCTATGCTACTTGAGGTCCTCGCTAAGGCAGCGTCGACCTACCCTACCTATCTACCTATTCATGAAGGTATAACAATATAATATCCAATATTTCCAGGTACTCGTTTTTTGGCCTAAGCTCGGTATATACAATTCGGTACTTTACAAGTACATTCTAGATTTCAGTTTGTTTTGGCTCATATCGAACACTGCCTCTGAGGAGATAAAAAAATATGTTTACAAGTTTGTCGACATTTTTAACGATCCTCCAAGTTGACTGATAACTAGCTGTTAAAACTAAACTCCTTTTGTGCATTCCATAGATATGTCTTACGATGGCGTTACTGTAGCCTCACTAGTTATTTCTTTCTGTCTGTGGTTTTGGCAGAACGTCGAAACGTGTAATTTTCATTTATTTATCTTCTATTGGTCCATCCTTATTTATGGACATAGACGTAGCTTCCAACAGACAAGGCAGTGCGCAAAAATACCAACAAGTTAGACCATCCACATTGTCGATGCCTAAGCTTAAAAAGGAGACATTTTGATTTGATTTTTTTTGGAAATTATCCAAAACAATTTGACTCAATTCTTTTTTCTGCTGAGGCATTTATTGCTTACAAACGTGATAGTGAAATCGTTCCAATGTTCTTCCTGTATTGGCATAACCAATATTAAACTGAGAGGCTAGATGGCATATCGTTTAACTTTCACATTGGGAGTGTATTGCAACCTGCGGATAGATGACGTGACACTTGCATATTTAAGACGTAAGCTGAAAGTTGCGGTATAATGTACGAGTATTTATGTGATACCACAATCCGTCGGAGAACAACAGGTTCTTTCAAAAAGTAAAGTAAATAACTCATTACCACAAGTCATATGATCGCGGTGGAATAGGGAAACCTCCTGGCAAAATTTTCAATTATTCTTTGTCGTAAATATGCGTGTATTACAAAAAAGTAGTATGTTTATTTAAAGCTAGATAGTGTTAAAAGGTTAAACTTTTTGCACTGGTACGCCTTTAGGCAACTGCGTTACAAAAAGGTTTAAAAAAGAACAATTATAATTTAAAATTTAAAAAAAAATTTTCACATTTTTTATTTTTTTTTTTAAATTTCTTTTGCAATTAACAGTTTTCTGATAAGTGCTATACTTTTTGTGATATTTGCAAAAACTCGAAAAAAACTCAGCCGTCTGGGCTGTAGAGTGGACAAAGACAAACAGACAAACGGACAGAGATACGGAAATGGGTATGTCTATAATCCCGAGTTCGAAAATTTTCATGATTGAAGTATAGTAATACTATGTAAAAGAAATTAAAAGTGTTGTATATGGGAGAAACACACGTATATAAAATTTAAAGATAATCTACTAAATTTTTACAAAATTTGTATGGGCCCAGGGCCGATAACACCAAAAAATTTACAAAAAGTGTTGTACATCGGAGATACACAGTTGTTTCAAACTTGAAAAAAACGGTTAATTTTTTTAAAAAAGGGCCTCAGAAAAAAAAATTTAACAAAAAGTTTGGTCCATTGGAGATACACACGTGTTTAAGATATGAAGAAAATTGGGTCGATTTTTTAAAAAATTATATGGGCACCCTGAAGCCTGAGGGGCCGTTGTCACTGGAAATACATATGTATACAAAGTTTTAATAAAATCAGGCTTTGGGAAATGTGTTGAAAATTGATCGTTCCACGACACAAACAAACAAACAAACAAACAAACAAACCAACAAACAAACAAACAAATAAACAAACAAACCAACAAACAAACAAACAAACAAACAAACAAACAAACAAACAAACAAACAAACAAACAAACAAACCAACAAACAAACAAACAAATAAACAAACAAACAAACAAACCAACAAACAAACAAACAAACAAACAAACAAACAAACAAACAAACAAACAAACAAACAAACAAACAAACAAACAAACAAACAAACAAACAAACAAACAAACAAACAAACAAACAAACAAACAAACAAACAAACAAACAAACAAACAAACAAACAAACAAACAAACAAACAAACAAACAAACAAACAAACAAACAAACAAACAAACAAACAAACAAACAAACAAACAAACAAACAAACAAACAAACAAACAAACAAACAAACAAACAAACAAACAAACAAACAAACAAACAAACAAACAAACAAACAAACAAACAAACAAACAAACAAACAAACAAACAAACAAACAAACAAACAAACAAACAAACAAACAAACAAACAAACAAACAAACAAACAAACAAACAAACAAACAAACAAACAAACAAACAAACAAACAAACAAACAAACAAACAAACAAACAAACAAACAAACAAACAAACAAACAAACAAACAAACAAACAAACAGACAAACAGACAAACAGACAAACAAACAGACAGACAAACAAACAAACAAACCGTTTTTACATTTTTGGCTGTATATTTTTTTGTATTTCAAAGTAAGACTTTTTTGGTTTCTTCTTTTAAGATATACTTAGCACTGATAAAGCTTTATTTTATGCAAGCTAGTTGGATCAAATTCAATAAGAACAAAAATATTTTAAGGCAAAATTCATTTATATGAAAATTTGTTTGTTTTCCTGAGTCATGAATATGTAAAGTAATTTGTAGCTTTGTACCACGTACTCGTACCTCAACTAATTGATATAAACCGCAATACTTTTTCTTTTCTTTTTTCTCCGCCTTGATATAAAAAAGAATAAAGAATTTTTGAAGTTACTCTAATATTTTAGATTTTTTTATTCGGAGTGTTCCAGTTATGACTTTATAAATTAAGTTGCCACGTTTAAAATAAGTTCACATTCCGGTTATGGCCTACAGTCCATATCGTTTCAACCTTAAAGTTACTTTTTTCTAATTACATATATATTTGCCACCACGAGGAACATACATTTTTTTATTATGCTAATTCACTAAGGAATTGTTGAGCTAATTTTTTACAGTGTGGATATTAAAGGATATTAGGGTGAGTAGAAGTGAAGAGGGCTATTGGTACATTTTGGCAAATTTCCCACATTTCGGTAAAATACCATCGGCCTTATGTACATTATGCACGATAGACCCATAGTTTGCAAACTGCACGATGGATGCCCGGAAGAGAGTTGCGTTAGGTAATCTTCTTAATCTTATAATGAGCACAGAAACTATGTAATTAGCTGGAAAATTGTTAAAGAATCGATTATGGCTTAAGCGTTATATTAAAGGATTTGAGGTCTTAAATGAGTTTAGACGTGGTTGAATTCATAGATTATATCATACCAAAAGATGAGGTATATCGTGACCATGATTATAGTTTTTTGCTCTTTCTCTTCTTGTTTTGAATGAAAATCACAATTAGTTTTCTTTTGCCGACTTATGTTAAGTTTACTGTAAAATTTTAAGGGAAATTTGAATATCGCAAATAATTATAATTTTAACGAGTTTACATCCAAAAGAATCAAATAATATTTAAACTTGCCCTTTATGCTTTGTAGTTAGCTTTATAACAATATATTACTATTAAGTGATTTGATTAGAGAATTTACATGAAAAATTAAATTTTTGATTCGCATAATCTATCAAATCATTCTTAATAGGTTCACTCTTAAAAATCGCAACCATATTTACCCCGAAAATCTGTCTTCAAATCGCGTAACTTATGTTGAAACTATCCATTTAGCGAACACTTGGTTTCTAGAATTAGACCTGTCAATTAGTGAAGGTGCCGAAAACTAATAGCTCTGACAGATCCGGTAGATATGTGACTTTTTGTACTTTGGATTAAAGACGCCTATTTTAATTTTGGGTTTACATTTCAATGAAATAAAAAAAAACAACCCATAAAAATTAAAATTTTTCATCTAAATTCTCTAATCGCAGAAACTGATATGGGAGCCCCTCGATCCTGGGCCATTTTTTTTTATTGTAGAAGAAAATCATCGAAACAAACATTTGACATCAGATGTTAAAATTGAAAAAGCTCAGATCATTTTATTCTGAGCACTTAGAGCACGCTCATACTCTGAGCAAATAAGAAACACGAACATTTATCTTGAGAACTCTTTGACTGCTCTGAACTTATTTATGAAAACGCCAAATGACAGAATATTGTGAAAACTTGTTGTTCTATCTGTATGTTGATATCGACAACAAAAAAAACGACATCAATAAAAATACAATTCAGTATATAATAAAAATGTAAGTTGAAGTAAGCATAAAACATTTATGTCTCGTTTCATTTGCTGGGTTCATTTGTGCGTGCGCTAAGATTTCTCTCTCTCTCTCCACCACAACAAAACCATGCAGCGCAGCCGACTGCGCAGCACACACCGCACAAAGTCCATAAAGGGCGACGAATATCTGATGCCAGTACAGATATTTAAAAAATGTATAAGGGCCTTGCGGCCGAACCCGGGACCCGATCACTACCAAATTTTCGAAAAAGTATTGTTTATTGGGTATACACATGTGTGTAAAATTTGAAGAACATCGGGTAAATTTTTTAAAGTTTTTGTTTGGGAGCCCCCCGACCCCGCAGCCCGGAAATACGCATGTGTGCAAAATTTCAATAAAATCGGGCCATGGGAAGTGGGTTAAAAATTGATCGCAAGAATCCACGACAGACGACCGACCGACGACCGACCGACGACCGACCGACGACCGACCGACGACCGACCGACGACCGACCGACAACCGACCGACGACCGACCGACGACCGACCGACGACCCACGGGCAAGTGAAGTTAATATAGAGAATTTAAAAACTCTTTGCTGGAAATTTTAGCGGTCACTGTGAGATTTATCGGAATTGAACTTGGCCTCATCTATCTCTGACTGTGACATCAAACCTTCACGTGGTAGCCGGCGGTTATTTTGGTCCATAAAGGAAAAGCTGAATAATCGGGCTAGTCCCTTCAAAATAAGGTTGGTGCGAGGCCAATAAGATTGCCGGTAAGAACTGCCTTACGGGAATCCAAATCAGCCTCAGACATACTGATCTACGACGACAACCACGGCAACGTTTAGTCGTTAAACCAATTAAGAGTTGGAAGAACAGTCCTCAGAGAATCAAATCTCAAGTCTTACCAGTAATTACAAGAACAGTTATCAAAATCGTACAACAAACTTTTACATTCTTTACAATAAGTTAGTAACCTCCATCGTTTGTATTCATCAAAGTTTCGTCTTCATCACTACCAATAATCCGAATGGCTTCTCTTGGTACTACAATAATTGTTTCCGTATTCTGCTGCTTATAGCAGTCGTTTGGTAGGACTCTAATAACTTTATATGGGCAACGGAAGTGTGCGTCCAATTTGGATTTTCTAATCTGGTTATTCTTGTACACAACCTGGGTGCCAATATTCAGTTTTGTTGTCTTGAGAACCAAAGAACACAACAAAGTCGTTTAAAAGATGTACTGGTTCAGTCGCTTTTAAGGTTTTCGTTGGTAATAGTATGACAAATTTTGTGAACAAATCAACCATTATAAATAAAGCAAGATTCAACAAACTTCCTTACATTCATTGACATTGAAGGCATCCAGAAATGTTCTCGCAATTTTCTCCCAACCAATATGACAATTAACGTCGAGATAACGCCTTATCACCGACAGTCGACATTGTTGTTGTCGCCCTCTTTAATTTTTCGATAAAGTAATCCACTTTTGACCTTGTATTGAACACAAGCGTCGGGATCACCCGCTTTAATTTTGTCAATGATGTCTTTAGTATGAAGGTCTTTGCCTTGCTCTATAATCATCCAGTTGTCGGTTAAGCTATTTAGCTGGACGGAAATTTTGTTGGACGGATTACGACTTAGATTATCAGCATGCTGCATTATCTTTCCTTTTCGATATTGTATCTTGAAGTCGAAATCCTGCAAGTATATCCTCCATCTAGCGATTCGCGGCAAAAGATCATTCCTTAAGTGCATTACAATCGCTTATTATAGTAAACTTAATTCCTAGGAGATAAGTGCGAAAATGCTTTACAGCATTTACAACTGCGAGAGTCTCGAACTCGTAACTATGGTATTTCACTTCATAAGGCCTCGTAGCTTGGCTGTAGTATGCTATCACATGTCGTTACCCATCTATTAATTGAAATAAAATAGTTCCGTATCCAATCGAGCTGGCGTCAGTATGTAGCTCTGTTACACGTTCAGGATCGAAAACTATGAGAACTGGTCTTTTTGTCAGCTGCCTAATAACGTGCCTAGCCTCCTCAAATTCATTGCTCCAGTCAAAAATACTCAATGCTTTTCTGTAGGAATTGACGTTTACGTTAAGGAAAATCCACTATCAGTCAGTACTCTTAGAACTAAATCGAGTTTTTCAAGACCCTCTTGTACGGTCCTCGATGGAATCAACACAACATCAAGGTAAACCAGAGCAACAGTATCTTTAAGCTACTCGAGAGCATTGTTGATTGCTCGTTGAGGCACTGCTGGTGCGTTAGCCAACCCGAAAGGCATTTGCAAGTATTCATAGTGTCCGTCTGGTGCCACGAACGCAGTTTTCTCTATGGAATTATTTGCAATGGGGATTTGATGGAATCCCGAGGCCATATCTAATGCTGTGAATTATCGGTTTCCAGACAGCCTATCGAGCTGATTCTCTATTCGAGGCAAAGAAAAACGATCCTTTATGGTGAGTCGGTTCAGGGCTCGATAATCAACGCAAAGACAATTCTGAACATACTTCTTCCGAACTAGTATGATTGGACTCCCAAAAGGGGAATGACTATCTAGTATAATTTGATGTGCTTATAAATCTGGCACAATCTCTTTTAAAATTAGACGCTCTGAAAACGGAAACCCGTAGGGCCGGTAGTAAACGGTTGTATCGCGCTCTAATCGAGTCTGAATTGAACCATTAGTTACTTGAGCTGTTGTATAGCCTTGTACAATAAAGTCTTTGTATTTTTCTAAGAGTGTCTCTAGTTGTATGTAATTTTCCTCTTATAGACCAGGACAAGTCGTTCTGATGAAACTACTCGAACAATGGTCAATACTTTTTCTCTTTAGTGTAGACCCGCAGCGGTCCACCCGAATTTCTTTAGTGGGATCGCTGAGCAGATCTCGTCCGATGATAAGTTCGTTCTTCAAATAATTCATATCAATGATGTGAAACGCCACCTCAATTTTCTCGGTTAATAATATTAGATTCTTTCCAATTCCTTGCACAGACAGAAAATGGACCCGTCTTCCTGCAAACAATTGATCAGCAACATCACTTCTTATTTTTATTTTTTTAATTGTTTTTTAAATCATAAAAATTTAAAACAAAAGAACCAAATTTACAAATCTTCATCAAAGGCCTGAATTGGAGATTTCTCCGGTGAAATTGGCCAAGCAACAGCAGAAGCAGAGAATCTTCAAGAGGTCCATTTGAGTCCAGCTTTTTCGCTCATCATTGGTGCAATGCTTGGTGAATGCTTGGAGGTTATCGGCTCGATAGTTGTGCGTGTCTTTTTCGTTTGTTAGGCCTGGTACTACAAATGAATCCGGTACAATTCACTTTCGAGTGGTTGGCCTTCAAGAAAGAAGTCAGCTAGTTCCTGAAAACCGAATTTTTCAATTGAGGTTCCAAGAATTTTGAAGGCTCACTTATGTTATTTTTTTTGTAATATTTTCTTGGTCAAGGTTTTTTGTAGTTTTCCTTGACTCGCGTCGTTTTAGTTTCGTGATCGTTTTTCCGTATTGCTTTTTTCAATCAATCAGGGAGAATTCCGAGAAAATAATTTGAAACGTGAGGAATGTGATACATTTCTCCGATTTAATTCTTAATTTTAATAAATAATTTTATTGCTGTGGCGCAAGTCATTCAGGGAATATTCCCTTGGCAATAAGTTTAAATATAAAAAATAAAATAAAAAAACGAGCAATCCGAACCGGTGTCTAATAAGCAATGGTAAACTTTTCCATTAATAACTACAGCTTTGGTACCATCTTTTGTCATGAAGTTATTGCACAGATTCACTGTCTTTCTGTCGGCACGCTATTTTGCCCAACAAGTTTTCTCCTTTTGGCCTGCCTTACCGCAAAAACTGCACTTCTAATTATTGACACTCGATTCGTCTGGTGTTTTCGAGTCTTGACTATGTACTTGTCGATGGTCGTTTGTTAAATAAACAGTGAGCTTTCATGTACCCTATTTTCCCCACAATTGTAGCATTTTCTATCAGTATCCGAGCAACCGCGTTTAGAAGGAAACTTTAGTGTACCTACTCTTCGCCTTAGATAGATCCGCATCTTTGTTCCACTCATGATCTCGATGTTGGAGTTTTCTTCTTCGCCTTGGATATTGAAGAATTGATGACAAATGGTCGATAAGACTTTGAACTGTCATAGCAAACGTTATTGAATTTCGCAGACCAGCATCAGCGATACATCCTTTTACAATTCGTATAACATACTCTGGAGGAACGTCAAAAGGTAAGCGGTTGATTTGGGAAACCTTTTGCATGACGAAATCTGTATACGAATCAAAATTGCTGCTCTCACCCATCAGCCACTTGGCTGAGCTGGCCAATGATGTCAGAACCACTTGAGAACGCATGAACCAAAGACTAACATAAATCTTCCCAGCGATAATGTTGGTACCCGCACTTTTCGTACCATGATTCGCCCTTCCCAATAAGGCCACATGAATCCGTGGAAATTCATCAAAATCTTTTAACCCGTCCCTTTCTAATGTTTATATCTGAAGTTCAATGCGTGATTCGTATAGGAGAATGGTCCGGATCGAAACTAGGAAACCCGACAGAATTCTCAGAGCTGCGCTCTTTCCGCGTCACCATATTTAAAATTGAATTTAATGCATCTGGGGATTTTCAATTTTCTGTACTTCATCAGCATCAAGCTCATTTTCAATAGGCTTATTAGGGAATGAATATGATTCCATTCCGTTGAGTAGCCACAGACAATGCTTTTTTTAACCAACTAAACAAGTCCTCATATGAATTGACCGACAGCACAAGAATATACTGCCGAATTGCTAGACAGCACCGCCACACGAACAAGGAAACACCCGTTACCAAGCGATCATACGTCAGAACACGATTGGGGAGAATGCCGTCTGCACTGTCGAGCCTTACAACAAAAGACTAGTGTTTATATTTTTAATACGTTTAATACTAATCAACTGTCCTTTACAACGCTTATGTTTGCGCACTGTACAAAAACTCGATAGAAAAGCGAGACAGACAACACCGCCAAACGACGACAAATAAGAAAACACCGTTGTCAAGGGTTAATGCGTCCAAACACGACTGAGGAGTGAGGAGGCAGAATGTCGTCTGCACTGTCACACCGCATAGCAAAAATCCATCTATAATTTATCTATTTTATTAATTTATACCACTCGCAATTGTTCACAAATCCAAAAAAAAATCAACGCCCTGAAAAACGAAAGCACGAAGATTTATCCCACTTCTGATGCCAGAGAAAAGAAGCTCAACCGAACGCGACTACAGATTCTGCGTAACTGCCCTTAGTCCTCGTCAATATCAGAAATGACTCATTCAAATACGATTGGTCTAAATCTAAGCATGTATCTGTGTACGATCGGAACAGTTGGGCTTTCTATAGAGGAGGTTTTGATCGGAACAGTTGGGCTTTCTATAGAGAAGGTTTTGATTAGAGCTGTTATTTTGTGTCCATAATTAACTCAAGAGAATCTCACAAATACTTTTATATGTTTTATTATTCAACGTAATAGGTTACTCATATTAGGTACTCTTTATCCACAGTAATACCAGAACTTATTCTAACATGTATGTACTGCTTGGTTCCTCTACAATGCGTTTAGTATTTTTTCGTTTTTGTCATTTAACTGCATGCATTAGCATTTCCTATATCAAACATATATTGTTTTTTTTTAAATACAGCACCTTTAAATGTTAATAAACAGTCTTAAACAAAACTTTATTTAATCTCTGCTCTCTTCCTTCTTCTTATTTGTTTTTATATTTTTATCTCTTTTTTAATTACAAATAGCTTTTAGTTTTGCGTGTAGAAATATAAAAAGTGAGGCGCGTACACCAATTAAACAGCATTTATACGGCATCAGTTAATACAGCTAATACTACCATATACTACTACCCATACTACTATTGTAATAGTTCCACAGCAAAAATAGTTCCTACAAAAATACACAAACACCATCATCTCACATTCTGAGCTGTCCTCTCAACATTCAGAATCAAAATCCATCAACAAAAGCAAACAGACAACAACAAAATGAAAAAACGCGACACAGACTTATGACTCGTAAGAACAAAAGGCGGCGGGAGTCGTTATAAGGTGACTGCCCGTTGTGTACCCGAAGTTAGTATAACGTCACCATCTGGCAATAATGAAAATTTCAATCCTAACCACAGTTGTAGTGAAACCAGTAATAACCACAATAGCTTGTTGTCTACTATTACCAATTATCCAGCTGCCTCAATATTAATTGAGAATGTCACATTAGATGCGTTCTCAACACTAGCACAGACGCCAGCCGGTAACACGACACCAAACCAACAAGTACAGCGGCAGCCGCCGCCATCTTTGCCACTAAGAACTAAGAATGCCCAACACCATAAGTCGTATTCACATCCACAGCCCTACAAAATTAAATCAAGCAGTCGTAACAACTCGATCCAAACATCAGCAAAAACCACAATTGACGCCTGTCCGCCCACCGTATCCGCCATAAACACCACGACGTCCTCCCCGTGTCCAAGTCGAATTTCAATAACACCGTTGTCATTGGAAACAACACCACTCGTACCGGAAGTCGTACCACCTGACCCGCCCACAAGGCGATTGAAAGCGACGATCACAGCCGCTGCAGCAGCAGTGGCAACTACAACGCCACTTACGATAACGTCCACAACGACGGCTACTTGTGGTCTAAAAAATATTCCTACGCCCGCAGTATCGACACCGCCCATCGCCATCAACTACAGCCACAATTCAAAAACAACGCGTAGTTGGCCGGTTATTTATCGAAATCCGCAGCATTATGACTATGAGGCGCTCTACGCCTTAAACAATAACAGTTACAACAACAGCAACAACAGTAGAAATAACTTCAACCAAAACTGCTACAGTAACCAGTTTGCTAACTCGATCAACTACTCCTCAAGCAATGAGGACTTAGCGAATGAGTGGTGTGGTGGTGGAGACGCAGGTGGTGTTGGTGGTGGTGCTGGCGGTGGTGGCGGCAATAGCACCAGAAACAATCCGACAACGCAGACCACCTGTTACTATTTTACCAACAGCCGTGACCAAAGCATATATGAAGCGAACGCCTCCCTAGCAACGAACTATATTGATCCCTTATCGACAGCCGCAACAGGAGCGGTACCCACCAGCAATATTCGTCGAAGTAATAGTTTACTGTTTCGCAACAGCAGCTGTAGTAAAATAATGCAAACACATCATCAGGGAATCGATGATACACCCACATCGGTGACATCGGGCATTGATGGAATCGGCGATGGTGTCCCCAACGGCTGCTGTTCAAATTGTTGTATAGGTCCGCCGCCAGTATTGTTCCTGCTTGTTACACTTTTGATGACCACGAGTGCGACGGCGATGTTGTGCGCAGCTATTATGACTGATCATTGGGAGCATGTGACATGGGATCGCGTTAGTTTGGATCGCATAACTAATCATTCGGGAAAGACGCTTGAATGGATACTGGAAGAAAAGGTGGCCATATTGATGCCGCCAGCGAAGGGTAAGTTCATACCTATATGTGTGTATGTTCGAGTATTTATGTAATTTTTTACTATTTTAGCATTTAAGCACAATGTTTAAAAGAATAGCTCAGCTAAGATAGTGTCTCCTATTTTAAGAAAAGGAATATGCAAAAATCGAAGCAGTATATACGTACACATATATTATAGGCACAAATACTACTTTGTAAAAACTATCACGAAATCCTGGCGACATTCACACATATCTTTTTCTATATTTTCGTATGTTCCTTAAGAATGTTTTTAATAAAAAAAAAATTGTCGGTTTGTTCATCCAAAGATTGGTAATTGGTTTATGGATTGGTAAGTTGGTTAGTTATTGGGGTGTAAGTGGGCGGGAGGTCAGTGGGCGTGGCGTCAGTGGGTGTGAGGTCAGTGGGTGTGAGTTCAGTGGGTGGTGGGTCAGTGTGTATGTGGTCAATGGGCGGGAGGTCAGTGGGCGGGGGTCAGTGGGCGGTGGCTCAGTGTGTATGAGGTCAATGGGTGTGTGGTCAGTGGGCGGGAGGTCAGTGGGCGGGGGTCAGTGGGATGGGGCAGCCGGGAAATGCGGGTGTAAGTGGGCGTGGCGTCAGTGGCCGGGTAGCAAAGCGCCCGGGAACAGCTAGTTACTTATAAAGACAAATTGGGTCATTTACTTTTACTATTAGACCGTAGATCTTTTTCATAACTTTTCCAACAACTAAGCTTATCCGCGAAATAAAATAATCCTTTCTAGTTTGCGATCAATACCCTGCTGATACACCCTACATATGTTATGTACTTACTTCGGTGGCTGTGGCACTACAGTTCAGGTTGAACCTGTGCCCTATTTCAAAAACATTGACAGGTGCAACAGGTGACAATTGACAATTTTGTAGAAATGTCGGAGAATTTGCAATGAATTGTCAGGGATTTTTTGAAAATTGTCACAAATTTCCCGACAAATTTGTAGTGAAAATGTTTTTATGGAACAGATAAAAAAGTACAAATTACAATTTTGTCAGTATGTAATTGACAATTGTGACAGGCAATTGAGGCCATTTCCAAATGCTTTAATATTAGGAGACAGCTGTTATGGATGAAAAAGTTGGCTAATCACACCAGTTATTCCACGCCAAATTGAACAATCTGAAGCATTGCCAAGATTTTTGAGGGGTCATAAGAAAACGAGGAGGCTTGTAGAAAATGCAATGGGCATTCTGAAAGAAAAATTTCCTTGTTTAAACTATTTGAGATTGTCACCAGCAATTGCATGCAACGTTATTTTGACTTATACAGTACTGCATAACTTGGAAAATCGTTTGGGAAGTGGACATACACCATATGAAATGATGGATGATGATAATGATAAGTTAGAAAAACATCAAATTTTGTAAGCATATACATATATATATAAGATGCTGAAGATTTAGGGTGTTTTCATAAACGTCTGCCTAACTAAGAACTGCATTATTCACGTTCATTGAGTCAGATTTTCGATCGTACTAACCTAGCTCAACTGCAGTACCCACCAGGGATCGGACTTTAATGCAATTGCAGTAAATCTGCTGCAATTTTTTATAAATTTAGAAATCTACTGCTTCGCTGCGTTCAGTTAAAAACTTACTGCACTTTTTCGATTTATTGGCTAATTTAGTTGTTTTTAAAATTTTCAATAATATTTTAATGTCTGTCATATTCTCCCTATGAAGCATCTAGTATTTTTATATTTCAGTAGTAGAGTAGGTGCAGAAAAACTGTCCAGAGCACAGTCATTGAACATAAACTAGAACAGACAGAAATTTTTCTCATTGAACACGAAAACCTAATATTTTTCTGTTCTGAACTGTTCGGAACAGGCTCATTGAACAAAACTATAAATTAAGATAACCGAAAACATAACGGCACATTTCACGAAATGTATTTAGTAGATTTGTTATTATTACTATTGCATTACGTTTTTGTTATTGCATGGTGTTATTGTTTTTGCGTCTTAAGAGAAGTAACCAAGTAAGTAAACTTTTCCGTTCGTCGGTTCAATTAGTTGCGTTTGTTGGAAAATTTTAGTGACGCGCAGCACTATTCGCATTTTTTTTCTTGTGATTGTGACATTGTGAGGTTCCTTTTATTTGCTAGTTGGTTACTACTTATTACATTTGTTAACTTAAAATTCGAATTCAATTGGAAAAATGGAAAAATATTTTATGCCGGTTGAAAAGTAAGTTCATTAATGTTTTGTTGAAATTAGTTTCTTAATTTAAAATATATTTTCTTCGTTACGGTAGTCAAAATTCTGCATTTAGTGTACAACAGGACGGAAACTCGTCATCGTTAGCATTAGCAAATGCGTTTAAAACACAAAAGTGAGAAACACATTCGTTCAATATCTAATTTAAATGTTCTAATTTAAATATTAATCTGTTTTATATCTCTAGACGTAATAAAGATTGTGATGGTACAGGATGCGAAACCGTAAATTCAAAAGCAAAGTATTCTCAAAAATACAAAGTTGAATGGGAAACCAACAAGACATGGCTTAAGAATGACGGAAACCTAGGTGCATTTTGCAAACTCTGCAAAAAAAATTGGATAATAATATTTCAAATTTAAATAGACACGAAAATTCAAATTATCATAAGCTTAAGGAAACTCAATTTAAAAATCAAAAATTTCTGCCTCGTATAATAGAAAAACAGAAGACATATCGAGCAACAAAAGATATAAATCTTCAAAAGGAGGTTACAATGGTTATGTATTGTGTTCAACATAACCAACCTTTCACTGTATTAGAAACTCTACCAACCCTGATAAAGGTCCTATCTCCGGGGGAAAACAAAATTTGTTGTGGTCCGAAAAAAGCTGGAGGGTTGGTACGATTAATTTCGGCTTTTAGCATAAATGAAATATGTAAGTTTTTAAAGAATCAGCCATTTTCCATCATATTAGACGAAAGCACTGACATTAGTACAAAAAAATGTTTGGTTTTGATTGCACGTTACCAACAAAATAAAACCATAAAAGATTCATTTTTTGGAATGATAGAGCTAGATAGCTCGACTGCTGATTCAATCGCTGATGCCGTCAAAATCCATCTTTTAAGGCTTGAAATTCCCAATATAAATCTTATTGGTTTAGGAACAGATAATGCGGCAGTAATGAAAGGTGACTTGCGTGGGGTAAAAGAGAAGCTTAAAACTTTGAATCCTGATCTTTTTTACTTGGGATGTACATGTCATTCACTACACCTTTGTTCAAAAGCAGCTGCTAAAAAACTTCCTTTGAATCCGGAAAGTCTATTGAAGTCGATCTTCAATTTCTTTTCCCATAGTTCCAAACGCCAAGTTGATTTTAAACATTTTCAAAACTATTTTAATATAAATGTTCATAAGATGTTGAATTCATGCTCGACTAGATAGCTTTCAGTTAAAGCAGCAGTTGACAGAATTCTAGAACAATGGATAGCCCTTCAACATTATTTTGTACTTTTGTCATTTGAGGAAAAAAAGGAATACAACATCGCTAATATAGACATCGAATTAAATGACACAAACAAAGCATATATAATTTTTTTGTCATATATTTTAAATAGTTATAACAAATAATATAAACAAAATTTTTCAATCTGAAGAAACTATGATACACCTGCTTTATCCTATAATCAAGGAATTTTTTCTGAATTTGCTTAACAATTTTTTAAAAAAACAGTTCATAAGAACTGATGTAGACTATTCAAATCAAGAATTTCATTGTAATATTTTTATGGTTTTTTGTGGAATAGAATTTGAAAAGCATGAACAAAATATGTCAAGGCAGACAGTTTTTGAGATTAAACAAAATGTTTTAAAATACTACATTGAACTTTGTAATCAAATCAAAGAGAGATTTTCTTTTAATGATCACAAAATCCGTTTACTGCAGTATCTCAGTCCAAAAAAAATTCAAGAAGGCAAAATGAATTCTATTTTAGAGATGACTGAAGCTTTTCCTTTTCAGAAAGTTAATGTTGAAATTTTAAATAGTGAATGGAGGTCTTTTATGATCTTTAATTTTAACGAGTTTGATCAAAAAAATATTTCTCAATTTTGGGTCAAAGTAATGGACCAAACTAATAGTTTGGAAGAACTTTTATTTAAAAACTTAGCTGAGTATATGCTGACACTAGCAGTTTTGCCGCATAGTAGTGCCGCAGCAGAAAGAAAGTTTTCTGAAATGAATTTGATAAAAAATAAATTTAGAAATATGCTAAAGGTTGAAACGGTGGAAAATTTAATGTTTTCAAAATGTTTAATAAAAAATAACACTGATATTTTTATACCTCCATTGGACCTAATGAAATTCATTAAAAAGCATAAATTTATAGAGGGAAAGTATATTCCTGTTTAATTATTATTACAAAAATGAAAAATAAATCATGTACATGTATATTATTTCGAATAAAAACACATTTTTATTTGGTTTTTGTCTGAAAAAAAAACTACTGCGGAAATTTTGGATTTACTTCGCTTTTTTTCAAATTTGCTGCAGAATTCAAAGTCTCAAGTCCGAACCCTGGTACCCACTGTCATTATGTCATCGGCGTCGGGCAGATTGCGCAGCCATAATTTTTTGTCTGCAGAATAATAAGATCGCATATTTGGCAATAACCGATTTGTTTTTATTAAATAAATCCTCCTCTTTAAGCATTTGTTCCTCTTTTTAATGCGAATAATGTTTGTGCGAATTATATTATTATTTTCTTCTTGTGAAAGCCAATCAAAATTAAACGTATTAAAATCTTTTTTTTCTCTGCCATTTGTTGACGTTTATGAACGATGAATTGTACTAAGTCTGGCCTTCATGTTAACTGCAAATATTCTGCATTATGAGTGCGTTCAACAATGCAATAGAAAACAACTTCGGTCGTACTTACGCAGATTTTTGACGTTTATGAAAACACCCATACTTGATCGTATTGAAGAAGAAGATGTCACTACCAACGAAGACGAAGTCAAATAATATACATCAATTGCAATGTGCACAGTTGTATCCAGATTTTCTTAAACATACCAAAAAAAAATTAGTGGAACTGAAAGTCAAATTACTCTCGTAACTAAAAATGTATGAAAAAAAAACAATAGTTTTACGAAATAAATCATTTACTATATGTCAGTAGAACACAAAACCTTTTTTTAAGGACTTGTAAAACTGTTAACAAAATTTAAAAAAAAAAAACAAATTAACATACACTTTCATCCATTTGTCATAAAAGAATAAATTAAAACATAAACTCTGTATGAGATGGCATCGAAATTTGTTTCTTTTCATTTAAACTCAAATTGTAGTTGTTATGATCAATCAGTTCCGTCAGAATCCGCTAATGCATTATTAAGGGCCTGAGATAAGATGTCATTTTGTTTGTTTGTTTGTTTGTTTGTTCGCTGAATTTTCCAAATAAAATGTTTTTATTTTCGAGTAAAATTTTAAGAACACTTATTTTTAGTGTATTATTCATTGTAATTTTAACTGCACTTGACTTGAGTATTAAAACTAAAATAATACTCTGGAATGAATTGTAAACAAAGTCAAAAATTAAATAAAAGAGAAAAACAGTTATTTTACTTACATGTACATACATGCATATGTATGTACATACATAAATAATATTGTAGAACAATTCAGACTCTTGTGTACGTTACAAAAAATTTGTCTAAATATGACAATGACAAAATTGTCACGACAAAATTGTCGTTGTATTTAACTGACAATTATGTCACCTGTCAATACGTTATGCAATGAAAACCTGTCAGATAAAACCGACAAATTTGTAGAATTGTCACTTGTCAATGTTTATGAAATAGGGCCCTGGTCCTCAACTAATCAGCCATTCCAATTAGAACGGTATTTTCTAACTGCCTTCAATTACACACACCTATTGACGTGTCAACTCAAAGCGATGCCTTCAACTACTGCGCTGTCCCTCTGGGTTAGATTCGAAGACTCTTCGGGCCGGAGCGTTGATGTCCATTCGCTCTTCGTGTGCTAGCCATCTCAAAACTCCAGTTTTTTTAAACTAGCGCACGCTTCAACCTTTTTAATGCACCCTTATAATGCCTAGGCACAGTGTGGAAATATTTGGATAGAAGAAGGAAAGTGTTGTGGTGGGTGGAGTTGAATTTGCACCCGAATAATCACAAACTAGAATATTGTGATAATAAATCAACATTGATGGCTCTACATCAAAACTACTTTATACATCATCTCAACCGTACATGTGAATATACCAGAATACCACACACAGCAACTGAACAGCATCGTATCATGTGTACTCGTATCCTAGATGATCAGTGCGGTGAGAAATATTCGTGCGTTTTTTGAACGCGCTGGGAATCGAACCCGGTGTCCTCCGAGTGGGAGCCAATGGTTCTA
Source organism: Nephrocerus scutellatus (assembly GCA_947095585.1). Lineage (NCBI taxonomy): Eukaryota > Metazoa > Arthropoda > Insecta > Diptera > Pipunculidae > Nephrocerus > Nephrocerus scutellatus. The sequence goes on from OX352761.1 coordinate 30,716,300, forward strand.
ACCACTACATCACCAAAGACACTGACACAATACATAGCTTCTTTTTTCTTAACTCGGTTGTGGAATTCACTGCTTCTGTCTTAATGCTTTGAAATGTACGAGTGATAGCACGCTGGGTTCTGCATTTTCGTTAAAATAATTTTTTTGTTTTGTCTGGTTGATCAGAAACCGTCATAGGTATCGGCGTAGAATAAAGGAAACCAGTATACACGATTGTTTTAATCTAATTGCGAATTTTATGAAGAGAAAGGTTTTTTCTTGTGTTGGCTTCGCTTTTGCCTACAAAGTATTAGTCGATTCATTATCATATTTGGCTCTACAACCGGGGTCCGGTCCTGGCCTCCCGCAAAAAATCTTTCCACTGGTTCCGATTTTGAGCCGATGCCATCCAGTTTTGCATTCCTAAACTTTGGGCGTCCTGGTCTACGCCATCCTTCCCTCGTAGGCTTGGCCGGCCTCGCTCTCGTGTTCCATTAATAATACCGCAAAGGACTTTAATCGCCAAAATATCTGTTTTTGAGGTAGGGGCCAAATAATTTTCTTTTTTCAACGCTTCACACGCGAATCACGCGACTCGCGACACGCGTCATAAGCGGGCTATCAAAATGGGCCCCTGACATTGAGCTGCTCACAAAATTTCAGCCCTCTATGTCATGCGAAAGGTGGTTAAAAAAAACCTCAAAAAACGAGAAAATGTCGCGATTTCAAACCTTCACATGTGTGACACGCGAAACGTGATTCGCGTCATAAATTATATTTTGGACTTAGATACTCACAAAATTTCAGCTGTCTAGGTCCTAAGGAAGGTGGTAAAAAAGGATCTCAAAGTGGTCGAAAATACATTCAAAAAAGTTTTTAAAAAGTAAAAATAGCTAAAGTTTACAAATTTTATTACTCCTATACACTTGTACTACTATTCACTTAGATGGTAGCTCTATCGGTTTGCAAGTATTTTTCATCTTGACTGGTTGAATTCTAAAAAATAACTGACTTAATGCCATTTACTATTGATAAACAATATTACTGATATAATGCTTATTCTACCAGTTTGAGCATGGCACTGTGCATTATTATTACTCAACCTGATTGTATTTCATGATTTGTAATACACAATTTCTTAATTCTATTGCAATGCAATTCGAAGCTTTATAACTATAAACGAGTATGTTCCGTCCGATAAACGAATTCTATTTAGATTTTCGTAATAATTCTATAATGTACAGTTTATGTGACAAGTTCCCGAATTTGTCACTTACAAATGCTAGTACTTTAAACTTTAGAAAGCCTTCCCCATTATACACAAGTGAAAAGTTCATTTGTATGACTGTAAATATGTAGAACAAATTCAATCAATCAATTTCTGTAAAACAGGAAGACAGCAAAAAAATGAAAAAGACCCATCCTCCCCCTCAGACACCCACAGAAAAAATAGCATTTAAAACTAAAATTGATTTTTTTATGTGTATGAGCGTAGGAGTGTAGTAGATAAGGGAGAATAATCCTTTGAATTGATGCACAAACATTTTAAGGAGCCTTTCTTTTCGATTTTTTATGCTGCCAAATGTCTTCGTTTTTTCTCTATATTAACTTCACTTGCTCGTGGGTCGTCGGTCGTCTGTCGTGGATTCTTGCGATCAATTTTTAACCCACTTCCCATGGCCCGATTTTATTGAAATTTTGCACACATGTGTATTTCCGGAGACAACACTTTCTATTAAATTTTGAGGCCCCTCGGGCTCCCAAACAAAAATTTTAAAAAATTTACCCGATTTTCTTCAAATTTTACACACATGTGTATACCCAATAAACAATACGTTTTCGTTTGGAAGTGATCGGGTCCCGGGTTCGGCCGCAAGGCCCTTATACATTTTTTAAATATCTATACTGGCATCAGATATTCGTCGCCCTTTATGGACTGTGTGCGGTGTGTGCTGCGCAGTCGGCTGCGCTGCATGGTTTTGGTGGTGGAGAGAGAGAGAGAGAAATCTTAGCTCACGCACAAATGAACCCAGCAAATGAAACAAGACATACATGTTTTATGCTTACATTTTTATTTACTGAATTGTATTTTTATTGATGTCGTTTTTTTTTGTTGTCGATATCAACTTACAGATAGAACAACAAGTTTTCACAATATTCTGTCATTTGGCGTTTTCATAAATTAGTTCAGAGCAGTCAAAGAGTTCTCAAGATAAATGTTCGTGTTTCTTATTTGCTCAGAGTATGAGCGTGCTCTAAGTGCTCAGAATAAAATGATCTGAGCATTTTCAATTTTAACATCTGATGTCAAATGTCTGTTTCGATGATTTTCTCCTACAATAAAAAAAATGGCCCAGGATCGAGGGGCTCCCATATCAATTTCTGCGATTAGAGAATTTAGATGAAAAATTTTTATGGGTTGTTTTTTTTTAATATAACACGGATGAATTCGTCTTCAAAGAGTTTTGATTCCTATGACGGCACTTCTATGAGGTAAGAAACCTCAGAACAATGCGAATTCTTAGCCGATTTTAATTCGGAAGGCCGATTTTTGTCGCAAAAAGCGAGTCGGAAAGTGAAAAGTGACAAGGGAGTTTGTATACGTACGAGGTGAATAGCATACAATTTTATTGTTGTGTGATGCGTTTTCTTTCTTTGCCGTATTGTAACTATAATGACAGAATCTAGTACAAAACTTGTCGCTTTTTGCGAATCGGATCGTTCTTTCCCCAGCCCGACTCACAACTCGCTTACTTGTGAACAGGCGAGACGTCGTCAAATGTCAAACAGCTTCTTGCAAACTAATCACATGACTTTGAACCAGTGCTGCTGTACGTACTTCAATCAGTAATATACTACAATTTTTCGACTGTAGTAGTAGACTGTAGTTTTGGTTCTGCAGCAAAACCTTCTCTATAGAAAGCCCAACTCTACGCATACTAAAGCTGGAAACTTATCGCAAACGCATCTGTGTTTGTGGGATGTGAATACAGTGTACAAAAAATAAGCAGTCGCAAAGAGCGAGAAACGTAAGATGTGGTAGTGGGAAACAAATACGTTTGGGATAAATCTAAGCATGTATCTGTGTACGATCGGAACACTTGGGCTTTCTATAGAGAAGGTTTTGTTCTGCAGGAGGGGAACTCACTTTCCACTTTTCGACTTGCTTTTTATGACTAAAATCGGCCTTCTGTTTTTTTGTAGTTATAAAACAGCCCATTTTTCATGTAAATTTTCTAATCCGGAATACAAAATGAACAAAGTTTGAATAAAATCGGGTTACTTTTTAAAAAAAAAAAAAAAGGGACACAATCACTTCCAAATATTTACAGAAAGCCTTGTCATCAGAGATATATATGTGAACAAAATTTTTACAAAAAGTGTTGTAAACACATGTGTATGAAATTAAAAATTAAAAAATTGGGTAAATTTTTAAAAAAAAAAGTATGGGGCCCTAAAATTTGAAGAAAATTTTTTTAAAAAGTTCATATGGGCACCCCTCGGCCCGAGGGCCCTCAAATTTTAATAGAAAGTGTTGTCTCCGGAAATACACATGTGTGCAAAGTTTCAGCTTTTGGAACTGAGTAAAAAAACAATCTCAAATTTCCACGACAAACAGACAGACCGGCAAACAAACAGATCCACAGGCACGCGTACTTAATATAGATTATTTGGAAATACGAAGATCGTGACGGAGCCAGAACTTTTAATAGCCTTTATGCACTCTAGTGAATTAACATATAAAATAATTTTGTTATTTACTGCAGTCACAGCAAACACACATTTTCAGAGTAATTTCGAATTGCGCATAACCGGTTAAGCAGAAAACCCGGTTTTGGTCGTGTGAAAAATAGCGTACATTACTCGTACAAAAGTGCTCATCGTGCTCGTTAAGCTCGCTTGTTCAAGCTTCTAACTCGCACGATAAACTCCACTTTCCCCGCTCGTTATGTAATATACTATTCCCACGTTTTTATTAATACAGGATAAATAAGGGTGCACTATAGCCTATAAACTTCACCTACATTTGAACATTTCATAAAAATCGGTTTGTAAATGTGGCTGGTATGAACATTTTACATTTGACATCCCCAGAGAGCGGTAAATGTATAAATCAAAAACTATAGTCAGAGAGAAAATCATTTAAACAAGTGAGCGCTTTATTATAAATTGTATAAATTTTAATTGTTTAAAGAATTAATTTAATTAGATTTAATGCCCTTTCCGAACTCAGAAAAATCGTCCGAATTTAGATACTTATTTTGACAACAAAGTTTAAGTAAATAATTATTTATTTTAGTTTAAAATAAAAATAAATTAAATTTTACTTTCTTTTACATAGTAAAAGGAAGTATAGCAATCGTGAAAATTTTCGATCTCGGGAATTTTGCAGATTTACCCATTACCGTATCTTCTGAGTCAGAAAAGGCGAAAATAAAAAATCTCTGTCTGTCTGTCTGTTTTCCTGTATGTCTGTATGTCTGTCTGTGTCCACTCTACAGCCCAGACGGCTGAACTTTTCGGAATGAAAATTCATATTAAAACTTTTTACATAAATTGTGAGGGGCCAGATGATTTTGACGGAAATCTGACAACCGGAAGTGACAGTTTACTTAGACAGTTTTTCGAGTTTTTGCAAACAACTCAAAAAGTATAGCACTTTTGAGAAATCTGTTAAGTACAAAAGAAATTTAAACAAAAAAAAACAAAAATAAAAAATAATTAAAAAAAAAACTCATAAAAATTAAAATTTTTCATGTAAATTCTCTAATAGGAGATGAGTATGTGTTAAAATTTGAAGAAAATCGGGCTAATTTTTAAAAAATTTACATGGACACCACACGGGTCGCCAGGCCCTATCACTCCAACAAATTCACAAAAAGTTTTGTCCATCACATGGGTTTAAAATTTTAAGAAAATCGAGCTAATTTTTAAAAAGTTAATATGGGCACCCTTCAGGGCTCAGGACCCGTTCACTCCGAAAGCTTTACCAAAAATTTTGTCCATCGGAGATACACAGGTGTATAAAATTTGAAGAAAAACAGGTTAATTTTTTTGGAAAATTTTTATGGGGCCCCACACCTCCAGCTTCCAAAATTTTTGCAAAAAGTGTTGTCCATCGGAGATACACACGTATATAAAATCAAACAAAAACCGAGTTAATTTTTTAAAAAAAAGTTTGGGGCCCGGGGTCTCCAAAATGTTTAAAAAAAGTGTTTTTCATCGTATTTCCGATGTATATGTAGAAGAAAAAAAGCGTATATAAAATTTGAAGAAAATCGGGTTTGTTTTTTTTTCAAAAATGTTTATGGGACCCCACGACACCGCGGCACGGGGTCTCCAACATTTTTACAAAAAGTGTTGTCTATCGGAGATACACGCGTATATAAAATTTGAAGAAAATCGGGTTAATTTTTCAAAAAAAGTTATGGGGCTCCACTCCATACTTTTTATTAAAAGTGTTGTATATCAGAGATACCCATGTGTATAAAATTTGAAGAATATCGAGTAAAATTTTGTAAAATATTTGTATGGGAGCCCCCGACCCCGTGGCCCTTAAATTTTAATAGAAAGTGTTGTTTCCGGAAATACACATGTGTGCAATATTTCAATAAATTTCAATTTCAGAATTTAAAAAGACAAATATTTAGAGAAGAAATAAAAAAAAACTCAGGATATTCAAATCCGAGATCTAACGCTTCAATTCAAAAACAGTACGCATTATACCAAATAACTCACAATTCTATGATTTATTGTTAGATTTATTATAAGAGGATATTTGCTTCGCTGGATTGTAAACTTAACCCAATTACGTTGTTTTAGGTGGTTTCCAGTACCCTTTTTCACAACTTTTATTTAATATGACGCCAAAATGTCTGGCTGTTTCAACTTCTTGAGGTTCTCTTTAACCAACATTCACACGTCCTAGAGAGCCAAAGGTGCATGCGCAGCTTACTATTAGAATATTTTTAAGCGCCCGCATGTGACGTGTCTAATACTCAATGGGAAGGAGAGGTTTGCTGGGTGGGTGGGTTTGGGAAGGAGTGTGGTTAGTTGAATGGGTTGGCGCATTGGTCGGACTAGTGTTGCGGAGGGTGGTCGGGGGCGACATAGTGTTGAACAAATATTTTTTCAATTGGGTATCGTCGGGCACTCAACAAGTATATATACTCATACAGAGCCCGGCGATCGAAGTTAAGTCCTTTTTTTGCGATTTGTTGTCTTTTTATGATTTTTCAATGTTCATCCAGTTCTGAGCTATGTTTAAAGTTTCAAGTCTCTTGCTCAATGGGGAGTTAGTTTAAAATCAATTACAAAATTCCACCCGCACAGACAGAGAGACACACGACAGCGAGATAGATATATATATAATATGATAAAACGATTACCGGCGAATATTATTCAGAGCTTTTGGATAGATTCGATATTGGTTTGAAGCAAAAACGAGTGCCGTTTCATCACGGGTGCAAACGTGTGTAGTCACCAATGCAAAAGTCCATAAATTGGGCTACGAACTGCAACCCCATCCAGCATATTCTCCAGATTTAGACCACTGCGACTATTTTCTCTTTCCAATCCTGAAGAAATGGCGGGGCGGTAAGCGATTTGGGTCTTACAAAGAGGTCATCACTAAAACAAACGCCTATTTTGAGGGCCTTGAGAAAACCTATTGTTTGGTAGGAATAAAAAAATTGGAAAAACGGTGGACTAAATGTATCGATCTTAAAGAATGTTAAAAACATTTCAAATTTATGTAAAACATGTTACTGCTTAATATAGCCACCTTTGGCACTGACGATAGCGTCTAGTCTCTTAACGAAGGCATTGCATGCTGCACGAACGTGACCTGTTGGTATTTTGGTCCACTTTACGAAGAACTGTCTTCAATGCGTCCACACTATCACATCTTTTTGTCGACACCTGGACTTCTCAAATCAACCATATGAAAAAGTCCATTGGATACAATTTTGGTAAATAAATAAATTAAATTTGGAGCAACTTAGTAAAAATTGTTTTCAAACTAGCTTTATGTAATGGTGCTGAGTCCTGTTGGAATGTCTATCTGTTACCAAATTTTTTGTATGCCCAGGGTAACGACGCATCATTTAATACATATTTCCGGTACACTTCTTGATTCACCTTGGAGCCCTGATCGATAAAGACTACCGGAGAACGACCATTTACAGTTACAGCTTCCCAAACCATCACAGAAGCCAGCGCTTTTGTTGACTGTTGAACTGTAAATGAATCAGAAATACCAAGTTGACAAGATATTTACGCTCGTGCAGACGGCTTAGCACTTTGCATATTTCTAGTTGAACTTCCTTTCGAGCCGTTGTTAAATCTTGCACTTTTGAATCTTGGGGTTTAATTGAAATATAATTTTTCAGTATACGTGGGATGCTTTTATCGGACACTTGCAAATTTTTTTGCCAGTTTTTGCGCACACTGTCGTGGATTTCACTTAATTTGTGCCTTCACTTTGCAAACCATTTCTGACGATGTTGCTGTTTTTAAAAAGCCTGAACTTAACTGTACGTCCGTGCGAGTTTTTCCGTTTCCTCGATGCAAGTGCCATTCGTGGATAATGTCATGTGGTTTATGATTCGCTTAGACGACAGGAGACAGCGTTGGGTTTTAAAAGCATTAAATTCTACTCGAATATTTTCTCCCCATTTTATTATGCTGTCCAGGTCAGAATTTAACGTGCTTAACATACGTAGTTGTTTTAGTTCCACATGAGAAGTGGAGGGACGTTCCTTAAACTTATTTGAGAAGCTGAGAGTGCTGTCGTCAGCGAAGTCACAGATAAGAGATCATTAATAAAAACAACCCATAAAAAATAAAATTTTTCGTGTAAATTTTCTAATTGATACACAACGTGCACAGGGAGCCCCCTTATCCTGATCACTCCAACATTTTTACAAAAAGTGTTTCCATCGGAGATACACATGTCTATAAAATTTAAAGAAAATCGGGCTAATTTTTTAAAATTTTAATGGAGCCTTCCGTCACCGAGGTCCGATCACGCCAATATTTTTACAAAAAGTATTGTCCGTAGAGATACACTTGCGTATAGAAAATCAGAAGATCACTACCAAATATTTACAAAAGGTGATGTCCATCGGAGATACACATGTGCATAAAATGTGAAGAAAATCGGGTATATTTTTTATAAAATTTGTATGGGTGCCCCCCGACCCCGGGGCCCGATCACTCGCAAATACTTATAAAAAGGATTGCCCAACGGAGATACACATGCGTATAAAATTGAAAAAAATCGGGTACTTTCTTTTATAAAAATTGTATGGGTGGCCCCTGACCCCGGGCCCGATCACTTCCAAATACTTACAAAAAGCGTTGTCCATCGGAGATAAACATGTGTGTAAAATTTGAAGAAAATCTGGTACTCTATGTAAAATATTTGTATGGGAGCCCCCCGACCCCATAGCCCGAGGGGCCTCAAAATGTTAATAGAAAGTGCTGTCATGGGAGATACACATGTGTGCAAAATTTCAATAAAATCGAGCTTTAGGTAGTGGGTTAAAAATTGATCACAAGATTTGGTGTGCCAGGCAGCCAGTCAGCCAGCCAGCCAGCTACGGGCAAGTGAAGTTAATATAGAGAAGTTAAAAATGAGAAGGAGTGTCGGGGGAAAAAAAAGAGCCCTGAGTAATGCCAGCATTTATGTGAGGAACTTTAAGACTTGAAACCGTCCAATAAAGCAGTAATTGACTCCATAAGCACGTATTTTGGACAAAAGAACTGTTTAGATGAAATTTTATTTTGAATATTCCTTTCACATACGATGTATATCGATAAGCTTGCATAGACTTAAAAACAACATAAACAGACTAACGGTTGTCATTATATTATGAGCGCGCTGTCATCAGCCGTTTAGCAGATATAGCAGCGTACAGTTAGAAAACTTCTAGATTGTCGGAATCTGTGTACACAACACTTTCCACTTTAAATTTGTAACCACACAATGATAGTGACAGCATAATAAAGGGTTAACCACGCGTTAATCCAAAACGATACCCTATAGTATATATATCAGATTAAATAAAAAAATAAAAAAACAACCCATAAAAATTAAAAATTTTCTTGTAAATTCTCTAATCGGCGATACACACACACACACACACACACTGCGTGCTCGTTTTGTAGCAAAATCATCCACCAAATGACGCAGCGGCAGCGAACAGCGCTGCACACAAAGCACAGAGCTCAGACTTTGTCGTGATCTGATGCGATATAGCGATATTTAAAAATTGTATATTGGGGTCCCCAGGGGGCCGATCACTCCAAATTTTTACAAAAAGTGTTTTCCATCGAAGACACACATGTGTACAAAATTTAAAGAAAATCGGGTAAATTTTGTAAAATATTTGTATGGGAGCCCCTCGAACCCGAGGTCCGAGGGGCCTCAAATTTTAATAGAATGTCACCGGAAATATACATGTGTGTGGGTTAAAAATTGATCAGAAAATCTGACCAGCCTGCCACGTGCACGCGAAGTTAATATAGAGAATTTAATAATGCGCCTAGTCAATAAGACACAAAGCCATCTGATATTGTTAACATCTAACACATAGATGTACATTAAAGTTTTGCCGCAATGTGATTTACAAAAACAAAACTAAAAAAAACAACCCATTAAATTAAAATTTACATGTAAATTCTCTAAAAGGAGTTTGGACCGGGTTAATTTGAAAAAATTAATATTAGAGCCCCTTTACTTCAACATTTTTACAAAAACTGTTGTCACCGGAGATACACATGTGTAAGAAATTTGTATGGGTATAGTAGTATAGTAGGTGTTGAAAATTTGAAGAAAATCGGGTTAGTTTTTAAAAAAAACAACCCATAAAAATTAAAATGTTTCATCTAAATTCTCTAATCGCAGAAATTGATATGGGAGCCCCTCGATCCTGGGCCATTTTATTTTTATTGTAGGAGAAAATCATCGAAACAGACATTTGACATCAGATGTTAAAATTGAAAATGCTCAGATCATTTTATTCTGAGCACGTAGAGCACGCTCATACTCTGAGCAAATAAGAAACACGAGCAGTTATCTTGAGAACTCTTTGACTGCTCTGAACTAATTTATGAAAACGCGAAATGACAGAATATTGTGAAAACTTGTTGTTCTATCTGTAAGTTGATATCCACAACAAAAAAAACGACATCAATAAAAATACAATTCAGTAAATTGTAACAGTCTTTTGCTCGGGTGACGCTCGCCGGTCACCCAGGGTTCTTTCTCCTTCTCGCTCGTCGTTACAAATTAAAAGATTGTTGGTTTTCGATATAAAATTACAATTCTTCTTTATTTCTTGATCTCTTAGTCTATACGTACTTACATATAAATATACTTAAATAAACTTACGATACGTTGGTTTGTACGTACTCGGTACGGGGAAACCAGGGGAACTTGATTGCAGCCGAGAGTATTCGACTGCGGAAAAGGGGGTTGATGGGCGGCTTCTGCTCTTTAAGTGGTTGCTACTAGAGCACACGAGCAGCGTTCTACGGAACAGCGCGGTATAGTGAATTACTATACGAGTAAGCAAGCGAGGTCCGGGGGATAGCTACCACACTGGGAGCAAGCGGACTGCTTAGTGTCTTGTTAATTACAATATAGCGATACTACCTGGTTTTACAACCTCGATCGTTCGCTATACTGCAATAGACACAGTAAGTATGGGTGTACAACACAACAAAATTAGCCCGGTTTTACAACCTTGACAATTTTGTTATATTGACCTAGACAAAGAAAGTACGAGTATATAATGCAGCACAGTTGTCTGGTTTTACAACCTCGGCAACGTGTTACATTAATATGACTCGGCTAGCCTTGTCACCAAAAAAGGGGCTGTTCGTGGAGAACAGTAGTCAGCGAAAAGCTGTCGGTAAAGGGGGAATTTGCTGTGAACCACAACGCTTTCTTCCCTTTGAGTAGGTATAGCTGCCTTGCCGCAGTATAGTCTACTCTTGAATAGATTTTACTACCGTGCCGTAGTATGTTCTATTCTAATTTTTGTTGATTGATTGGAGCATATAAGTGTGTCTTAATAGTTGAATTCCTTGGGAATTTTGTTTTCCCCTTTTTTGGAAAAATTATTTGATTATAAATAATATCATTGATAAATTTCTATCATTCATTGGGCGAAAAACCCTTTTCCCGCAAAAAATAATTTCGTTGGTTCAACCGCCGGATTGAACCTTATACGTACTGCATACCGGCCGAGTACACTCGTATTGCGCTAAATTGATATAATGCAAAATAGGTTAATTTTGCATTATATATCGAGTGACTGGGTTTGTTTTTGTATAGCAATTACTTTAGACATATGGTTTGTAGCGAAGTGGTATTTAACCAACTTCGTTACATTCCCCCCCTACTTCGGGGTGCGAAAAAGTATAAGACACACTTATAGGCTAGCAATGGGGTTTTTTTTTTTTTTTTTTTATATATATATACTGGTTGGATAAGTATAACTTATAACTATTATCGGTTTTCTTAATACAGTTTGTTTATATATCTATATATGTATATGTATATATCTGGTATTTTAAAGTAAAAAATGTTTATACATAAAAAAAATTTTCTCATATGGTGTGGTCACTTATTTTTTTCTGGTATATTTGGGGTGGTCTGCGACCTTTATTGTCTCGTGCCGACACCTATATGAGTTACAAAAAGATGTGTGTGTGTTTCAAAAAAAACTGTGGGTGGGTTTATTATTTTTTTCCTTTCTTTCTTTTTTTTTTCCCATTTAATAGTAATATGCTTAAGTTTATGTCTAGTGATAATAGTTCCATTTATACAGGGTTTCTCTTCTTTTTTTTTTTTTGTGTGTGTGTTTTGTTGTTCTTTGTGTTTTTCTTTTCTGTGGTTTTGTATTTTTTCTTTTCTGTGGTTTTGTATTTTTTTTTTTTTTTTTTTTTTTTTTTTTTTTTTTTTTTTTTTGTATTTTTTTTTTTTCTTTTGAGCAAAAGTAACAATCGGTAATAAGTAGTTTAATAGTTTAATAAGTATGATAATAGTAATAAGTGTGATAATAGTAGTAAGTATAGTAATAAGTGTGATAATAGTAGTAAGTATTGTAATTTATAATAGTAATAAGTAGGTTTAATTAATAGTAATAAGTATAATAGTAGTAAGTAGAAAAATATATAGTAGTAATAAGTATTAATAAGTATGATAATAACAAAAAGATTTTATAATAAAAATATATGAACAGAAGGAATGCTGTCTTCTAATTGCTGTTTTTTAATTGTTGTTAATGTTGCTGGGCTGGTGGGCGTCATCTTGGATGATCGTCATGGCGCTCCCTGCGCATCTTAGCAGGATAGTGTGGTCTGGGTGGTGACTTCCGTAGATTCTTCCTCTGGGTCCGGTGATTCGAAATCTCTTGGGGGTTGTTGGAATGAGAACGCCCTCGAAGGCCTCAGGGTCGAAGTGATTACTCTTCTCGAGGGTTATGAACCTCGTCATTGGTAGTTTCTGTGTTGCTTTGGGGGGGTTTGTAGTGGTATTGGTGTTGGGGTTGGTTGTTTGGGTTGGGTTATCGGTAAGCGGTTGGGTGGCGTTGGAGGGAGGTTTGTTTAGGGTTAGGTTATCTGTAGGTGGTTGGGTGTTGTTGGAGGGGGGTTGGTTTAGGGTTCGGCTTTGGGTTTTCTGGTTTAGGCTATTTTGTTGGATGGTCCGGTGGGCGATTCTGGGTCCTTTGGTGGTTTGAGCGGTGGTGGGTCGGGGTTTGCCCCACTGAAGCGGGGTGGCCGCATCATTCTTGATGCTGGGTGCCAATGCTGTCAGCCGCTGTAGCTCGTGTACTGTAAGTGGCCGGTTAGGGGGTGGTGGCCGTTTCTTCCACTTGATGTTTCGGAGCTGTTGTTTGGCGGTAGTTGTTGTTGTTGGTGGTGCCAATACAGGGCGTGGTCTGGTGCGGCGGTGGGCTCCCGGTTCCGGATTTTCGCCGAGAAATTTGGTGCGATGTTGTTCCGTTGCCATCGTGACTGGTACTGGTGTTGCTGAGTGGCCAGTGGTGTTGATCATACCTGAGGTTTGATCTTCGTCTATGGTAGGGGTATCGGGTAGTTGCTTTAAATCCTTCACATGGGCGGTTATTGTTTTGTTTTTTTCTCCCTCTAGGATGCATATGACGGGGGATGGTTTTTTGGAGACTCGGTACGGTCCAATAAATCGAGGTGCTAATTTAGCGGCGAAATTTTGCGTGGCTGAGGAGAGTGGTCGGTGTCGGTAATAGACCATTTCCCCGATTGCTGGTGTCCATGGGCGTCGACGGAGGTCATAATATTTTTTTTGTGTATTAAACGCTTTGGCCAGGTTATGCTTGACCAGGGCCAGGATTTCGTTTAGCATGGTGATGCGTTCTGGTGTGTCAGGTTCTTTGTTGAGTGGTATATCTGGGGTGGTAGGGAGCTGTAATTCGCGACCGAAATTAAGATAGGCTGCGGAATAACCGGTGGTTTCGTTGTGACTGGTGTTGATGGCTAACATAAACTCTGGTAGATATTCGTCCCATCGCCTGTGGTCGGTTCTGACGTACTGTGAGATCATTGTTTTTATCACACGATTCATCCGTTCGGTTGGGTTCGCTTGCGGGGTATACGGTGGGGTAAATCTTTGCTTAATTTGTAGTTGCAATAGTAGGGTCTGGAATTGTTTGCTCCGGTATTGCGTGCCATTATCGGTGATCAGGATTTTGGGGCAGCCATACCGGCTGAGTATACGTTCTTTGAATCCTTTGATGAGGGCAGGAGTAGTTGCGTCACGGAGAGCCAGGAATTCTGTCCATTTGGAAAACTTGTCGTAAAAGACCAGGATCATGGTGTTTCCTTTTGCCGATCGTGGGAGCGGGCCTATAAAATCGGAGCATACGATTTCCCATGGATGGCTTGCGGTGGTTACGTGCATCTCCCCTGCAGGTTTTCGGGTCGGGACTTTGTACTCGAGACACGTGGGGCACCGTCGAACGAATCGCGCGGTATCGCGATATAGCCCAGGCCAGTAATAGGTTTTTGCGATTCTGGTAATGGTTTTGGCAATTCCCATATGGCCTGCGGTCACATCCGTGTGATTTTCGTGCATGATCTGTCGGCGAAGTGGCTTGGGGACGCAAATTTTCCAGGCGGACGTGGTGGCTTCGGTATAACTGGTGGGGGTGAATATATGTCGGTAGAGGGTTTTTTCCACGACCTGATATTCCGGGTTTTCCTCGGGTTTCGTTGTGACGGATTTTATCTTGGCATCGTACCATGGGCATGTTTCGGTTATTGGTAGTATAAGTCTAAGGGGTTTTCCGTTTGGGTGTCGAGATAGTACATCAGCCACGGTGTTGGATGATCCCTTTCGGTACCGGATTTCATAATCGTGTTGCTGGAGTTCGATGGCCCAGCGTGCTAGTCGTCCTGAGGGGTTATCGATATTATGCAACCATTTTAGAGACTGATGGTCGGTATGTACTATAAAGTGGTACCCTTCTAGATATGGACGCATCTTTCGGATTCCCCAGACCACCGCTAGACATTCTCGCTCTGTGACCGAGTAGTTCCGTTCTGCGTCGTTGAGCGTTCGGCTGGCATAGGCGATTACCTTTTCCTGATTATTGATTGTTTGCCAGAGTACTGCACCGAGACCATCGGCACTGGCGTCTGTCTGTAGGACGAACGGGCGGGTGAAATCGGGGCAAGCAAGTATTGGTGCTTCGGTTAATTTTGTTTTTAACATTTCAAAGGCTTTCTTCTGGTCTTCTCCCCATGACCATTTCTGAGTTTTCTTTAACAATCTGGTAAGCGGTGCGGTTATGGTCGAGAAGTTCGGTACAAAACGTCGATACCAGGATGCTATGCCGATGATTCGCCGGAGTTCTTTTATATTTCGTGGTGCCATGAGGGTTTTTACGGCTTCAATTTTGCTTGGGTCGGTATGTATGCCATGTCTGTTCACCATATGGCCGAGGTAACGCATCTCGGTTTTTCCAAATTCGCATTTGTCGGGATTTATTTTAAGTTTTGCCATTCTCAGTCGTCGGAATACTTCTTTTAACGCTGCCATGTGTTCTGAAAAGGTGCGCCCGATGATGATAATGTCGTCTAGATAGGCGAAAGCGTGCGGCTCTAGCTCGGGGCTGATTATCTTGTCGAGTAGTCGTTGGAAAGTGGCAGGAGCGGAGTGAAGTCCAAACGGCATGACTTTCCATTGGAAAAGTCCTCTCCCAGGGACTGTAAAAGCGGTACACGGGCGGCTGGTTGGTTTTAGTGGTATTTGCCAATAACCTTGCTTTAAATCGATTGTTGAAATATATCTAGCTCCCTTTAGTTTGTCCAGTACGTGGTTGATTTGTGGTAGAGGGTATGCGTCTTTGATAGAGAGTTCATTTAATTGACGGTAGTCTACGCATAGCCTCCACGTGCCTTGTTTTTTCTTTACTAGGACTATCGGAGAGCTATAGGGGCTATTTGATGGTTCGATTTTGTTTTCTGCTAATAGCTGGTCTATTTCTTGATTGATGATTGCCTGCATGGCGGGATTTCTTGGCATGTATCGTTGCTTAAATGGGCGTTGATGCTTAAGCCGTATTTCATGTTCTGTGATGTCGGTTGGTCCTTTCAGCTTTTCAAACGTGGGTATTTCGGTTGCCAGGAGTTTCTTCAGTTGTTGTTCTTCGGAAAAGAGGCTTTGGATAACTGGTCGGCCAGGCTGGGTTCGAGCTGTTATTGTCTCATTACCGCATTTTATGGTAAATCCGAACTTGGACAAAAAGTCGGTTCCTATCAGGATTTTGTCCATGAGTTCCGGTATGTACACGAACTCGTGCGTAAAGGTGCGCCCCTCCCATGTTAATTTTGTCGTATACGCCTGGTGGGCGGTAATAGTGGACTTATCGGCTAAAGCGAAAGTCATGGCTATCGGTCGGGCTGGTACTCGGTTAGCTTTACAGATTCGCTGTATGGTTTTTCCGATGCATGACCTTCCGGCCCCGGTGTCGATGACGGCGTTGTATTGGTGATTATAAAAGGATATGGGTAATGTATATGAGGCGTGGCTGAGGGTAGTCAAGGTGGGGGCGTCTAATGCCTCACAAGATTGGACGGCCCGTTGACGTTTTCCCGGTCTACATTGGCAGTGGCGGGTCTGTATCCCCTGAGTGCCGCAGTATGAGCAGAAAAGTAGGCGTGGTTGTTGACAATGCTTCCGCAGGTGTCCAGGCTGACTACATGCCCAACAGTGGGTTTTTCGCTCGTATGCGCTGGTTGGTGTTGCATTACTGGTGTGCGACGGATGTGAATATATGGAGTTCGTGGTAGAGGTCCGGTGGTTGGCATTGCTGGTGTGTGACGGGTATGAATGTGTTACATCGTTGGTCACTGGTTGGTACGACGATGTGACATTGCTGGTGTGCGACGGGTATAAATGTGTTACATCGTTGGCCACTGGTTGATACGATGGTGTGACATTGCTGGTGTGCGACGGGTATATTGTATTATTTGCCATTAGATCTAGTGGCAGAATTGGTCGAGCGGACTGGATGGGCAGCTGCTGTGATGTGGCTACGGGTTGCGGTGCTGGTTGACTGTATTGTACTTGTGGACGAAATGGCAGTGCGGTAGAACGAAATGGCGGAACGGCGGGACGGAGTGGCAATGGCCGATTTTGCGGTTGAGTGAGTCGTGAGACAGGTTGTTCTGCCATTAAACATTCGAAATCTTCGATCAGGATGGTTAAGTCGGACAACGTGCTGAACTCCCTTCGCTTGATGTAATGCCGGTAGTCGGGTCGTAGATTGTCATAGATTCTATCGAGTTTCTCTTCAGCGGTCATGGTGGTATGCCATCGCATCAGGGCTTGAATCGATGTGAGAAATTCTTTGCCCTTTTCTCGGTGGTTTTGTGTACGACTCCGAATGCGATCCAGTAGTTGGGTGTAGAAACGTGGTGGTAAAAAAAACCGGCGCAGTTCTTCGCTAAATGCTTTCCAATTAACTAATAGCTCTTTGCTATTCCGGTACCACACCAACGCGTTCCCTTTCAGCAACTCGGGAAGAGTCCGGACGATGCGATCGAGAGGTACTTGATAACACTCGGCCAATTCTTCAACACGTTCCAAGAACTCCAGTGGATTATTTGTACCGCCGTCGTACCTCACATTCCATTTTCGTACTTTGTCCATAATGTCTGCGTCGGATAATCGGTATGCGAAAGTTGGTGGAGAGCGCGCATCTACTGCTTGTGCGGTACTTGCATCTACTTCTGCGTACATCTTGGGCGAGGTTTCGTAAATCTGACCAGTCGGCTGTGCTACGCGCAATTCCTCTTTCATTTCGGTTTTCTTCTGTGAAGTACCTGTATCTACTTCTGGGTAGATGATGGCCGGTATTTCGCTTCCTTTTTTGGTCGGGGTTAATTTTTCGGTTGGTTTCGTTGTTTTGATCTCAGCGCTTAACCTTTTCCGTAGTTCATCAACAGTGCCTGTGGAGTCGATGCCACGACGCTCCAACTCGTTGACTAGTTCTTCTTTACGGAGAGAGTACACCGCAGAGGCATTAATCTCAGGCTCTAGTGTAGCCATTTGAAAGGTAGATGTGTTTAATTTCTGAATTTGGACACTCCCCGGTTGGTGTTCAGTCTATTGTCAGTGGTGACGCCTTCACCAATAAATTGTTACACCAATCTACTTTCGGCTACCTGGTGGGTGTCTCGGTTATCGGGTTGTCGGCTCGGGTATATATATATATTTTATATGCTTAAATAGTTTCCAGTTAGACGGTAATACGATTTTTTTTTCTAATCGTATGGTATTTTAGGCTTGTCTAGCTGCTGGTTGGACGGTGATACAACTATTCTAGTTGTCTGGTATTATATGCTTATCTAATACATATGCTTATCTAATTTCTGGTCGGACGGTGATACGACTATTCTAGTCGTCCCTGCTCGGGCGCCAAATTTGTAACAGTCTTTTGCTCGGGTGACGCTCGCCGGTCACCCAGGGTTCTTTCTCCTTCTCGCTCGTCGTTACAAATTAAAAGATTGTTGGTTTTCGATATAAAATTACAATTCTTCTTTATTTCTTGATCTCTTAGTCTATACGTACTTACATATAAATATACTTAAATAAACTTACGATACGTTGGTTTGTACGTACTCGGTACGGGGAAACCAGGGGAACTTGATTGCAGCCGAGAGTATTCGACTGCGGAAAAGGGGGTTGATGGGCGGCTTCTGCTCTTTAAGTGGTTGCTACTAGAGCACACGAGCAGCGTTCTACGGAACAGCGCGGTATAGTGAATTACTATACGAGTAAGCAAGCGAGGTCCGGGGGATAGCTACCACACTGGGAGCAAGCGGACTGCTTAGTGTCTTGTTAATTACAATATAGCGATACTACCTGGTTTTACAACCTCGATCGTTCGCTATACTGCAATAGACACAGTAAGTATGGGTGTACAACACAACAAAATTAGCCCGGTTTTACAACCTTGACAATTTTGTTATATTGACCTAGACAAAGAAAGTACGAGTATATAATGCAGCACAGTTGTCTGGTTTTACAACCTCGGCAACGTGTTACATTAATATGACTCGGCTAGCCTTGTCACCAAAAAAGGGGCTGTTCGTGGAGAACAGTAGTCAGCGAAAAGCTGTCGGTAAAGGGGGAATTTGCTGTGAACCACAACGCTTTCTTCCCTTTGAGTAGGTATAGCTGCCTTGCCGCAGTATAGTCTACTCTTGAATAGATTTTACTACCGTGCCGTAGTATGTTCTATTCTAATTTTTGTTGATTGATTGGAGCATATAAGTGTGTCTTAATAGTTGAATTCCTTGGGAATTTTGTTTTCCCCTTTTTTGGAAAAATTATTTGATTATAAATAATATCATTGATAAATTTCTATCATTCATTGGGCGAAAAACCCTTTTCCCGCAAAAAATAATTTCGTTGGTTCAACCGCCGGATTGAACCTTATACGTACTGCATACCGGCCGAGTACACTCGTATTGCGCTAAATTGATATAATGCAAAATAGGTTAATTTTGCATTATATATCGAGTGACTGGGTTTGTTTTTGTATAGCAATTACTTTAGACATATGGTTTGTAGCGAAGTGGTATTTAACCAACTTCGTTACAAAATAAAAATGTAAGTTGAAGTAAGCATAAAACATGTATGTCTCGTTTCATTTGCTGGGTTCATTTGTGCGTGAGCTAAGATTTCTCTCTCTCTCTCCACCACCAAAACCATGCAGCGCAGGCGACTGCGCAGCACACACCGCACACAGTCCATAAAGGGCGACGAATATCTGATGCCAGTATAAATATTTAAAAAATGTATAAGGGCCTTGCGGCCGAACCCGGGACCCGATCACTACCAAATTTTCGAAAAAGTATTGTTTATTGGGTATACACATGTGTGTAAAATTTGAAGAAAATCGGGTAAATTTTTTAAAATTTTTGTTTGGGAGCCCCCCGACCCCGCAGCCCGAGGGGCCTCAAAATTTAATAGAAAGTGTTGTCTCCGGAAATACACATGTGTGCAAAATTTCAATCGGGCCATGGGAAGTGGGTTAAAAATTGATCGCAAGAATCCACGACAGACGACCGACGACCGACGACCCACGGGCAAGTGAAGTTAATATAGAGAATTTAAAAATGAGCCTGGTCACTCCAAAAATTTTACAAATCTTTTTGTCCATTGGAGATGCATGTGTGGTTAAAAATTTGAAGAAATCGGGTTAATTTTTAAAAAAAATTGTATGGGGACCTCAGGGTCCTCTAAAAATTGTACAAAAAGTTTTGTCCATCGGATATACACATGTTTAAAATTTGTAGAAATCTGGCTAGTCTTTAATTGTGAGCCCGAAGGGCGAAGCTTATATTCAGAGGACATGAAAAATTTTCAGCGACCGTGTGTACATTTGAACGTTTGTTTGTTGTGTCGTATATAACGGCTTCTACCAGTCAAAATTTGATGGGACTTGTTTTAAAACATTTGGTTAGCGCTCGGCTTGCGATAGCGTAATTTTTTCATTCATAGGTGTTACTGCCCCTGAGAAAACTGAAAAAACTACTAAATCTACACATCGCTATCGATTTTTTATTTCAATCGAATTCAATCGCGGTATTTTTTTTTTAAACTTTGTATGGGACCCCACGACACCGGGGCCCGGGGTCTCCAAAATGTTTACAAAAAGTTTTGTCCATGGGAGATACACATTTGCATTTTTTTTGCACATTTTAAGAAAATCAGGTACATTTTGAGAAATATTTGTATGGGAGCCACTCGACACCGAGGCCAAAGCAAAGTCTCAATGAAATCGGGCTTTGGAAAGTGGGTTAAAAATTTATCGCAAGATTCCACGACAAACAAACACACGGGCACGCGAAATTAATATAATTCAAAAACGTACAGATCCATATGATATGTTTGTCTACATTGAACGTAGCTTTGCTGCAGTTAAAGTTAAAAGGGAAATCCGAAAATAAATACCGCTTTCCACACCACATATCTACTCCTTCTTGTGACTTGTAGCACACACGATGGTTTAAAAAAAAATATCAACGACTAAATTCTATTGGAATTTGGAAGGGAAGGAAGTAGCAGTGGCACACAGCGACAGAAATTAAAATCTTAATCGTTCGTACTTTGTACATTCTACTGAGCAACTTAGTTCCACCATTGCACATTTGAATCGTTAAGCTTTCTTTCAGCAAAAGATTCCACCGATGTTATATAGTATATAGCTATATAGTAAACTGCTTTGCTATAACTAACAAGCCTGAGTTGGTTTTATATAAATTGTTCTCAAGTAAAAACGCAAAATAACTATTCAGCGCTAAAGGGGCTGCGTCTTTAGTTTTCCCGATTGCGTAAAAGAAAGCGTATCCTATCGCCTTTCATTTCGTTCGCAATCTGCATAGTTTGCGGGCCTACGCAAAGGCGTCTTGTATGCGCAAGTTTTAATTAGTAGAAATTAAAGTAGATATGGAGTGTACGCTCGTTTTACGCTCCCTATCATCATTTAGTTGTAAAATAATAAACATTATGTACTAATTGTATTTTCTTTCCTCTTCCACAGATCATCGATACAGACGGGACGCCGTTTTCCTTGTACCAATGCACGGTGGCATTTGGACATTATGCATAGATTTGCCTCTGCAGGAGATGCACTTACTGCGGCGCCACAGGAAATTCCCGAAAACAGCAGTTCCTTGTGTTAATTATCTAGCCGGATCGATGGAGAATGCCCGCGGCGAGGAGACTCGCAACGACTGGCAACATAGTGAGTCCCAGACGACATTGCAGCCCCATTTAAGTAGGTACAACTTAAGTGTAAAATTAATCTTGTTGTGAAATAGAATACGAAAGTCCATAAGTCAGATGTTAGAAGATAAACACAATTGAAGGCACACTCCGCATAGTAAAGTAACAAATACAGACACATACATAGATGCACTTGATATTAGCTACAAGCTATTACTCGTACAAACGCAATCAAATTAATTTTAATTAAGTAAAAAAATTCAATAAAAACAACACCTTCCTTTGTGTATTACACATATCAATTAGATTGATTTGTACTAGGTGTAGTTATCAAATATGTTATTTTTTCGACATATTTGGTAAATGACTGGACTGCAGTGGAGATCAGTACTCTGCTCGCACAACAATTTTGTCCCAACGGTTAAGGATTAAGGGACTTGTAGATTTTTTTCCCTTAACATTTATTTATTTATATTATAGATATTTTGATTTATTTATTTTTTTTACAATATAAATAATCAAATATTGCTCACTTAGGAGCATAGGGCAGAAACATAATTCCTCCGTCCTCGTCGAACTTGCGCTAGTCGTTTAATTTCTCGCCACGTTCCAGTAGTCCCCGACTCATTCAACACTGATTTCATCCATGTGATACGCGGGCGCCCCCTTCGTCGTGTTCCCTGTTCCTCTAAAACGCAATTTTTGCAATGTCATCATCCGGTTTCCTCAAAGTGTGACCAATCCACCGGCACTTTCTTCGCCGTATCTCAATCGCAACTGTTTGACTATATGTTAGTTGTTGCAGGTAATTGTTTGATATCGTGTTGGGCCAGAATATGCACCACACTCTTCTTAGACACTTATTGATGAAAACCTGGAGTCTTTTTGTTGCAGAATCTGTGACTCGCCAGGTCTCACAACCATAAACAAGGACTGATTTAACACTTGAGTTGAAGATGTGAATTTTTGTTCGTCTCGAGATGTTACGAGAGCGCAACACTTTGTTAAGTTGGTGATATGCGTGGCGGGCTTTATTTATGCGAGCTAATATATCTGTCTCCGAACCGCCATCCTTCGTTATAATACTCCCAAGTTAACAAAACTCTTCTACGTCCTCGATGGTTATCACTCGATCGTCCAAGCTTAGCGTCAGAGGAGTCATGACAACAGTTTCGATGATAATTTTAGTTTTGCTCATGTTGATTCTCAATCCGACTCGTTGATCTGGAGATCAAACTTTCCATTTTTGACTTCATGTCCGTGCTCGTGTATGTCATCAGCGTAATCAAGATCATTCAGCTTTTGAAATGGACGCTATTGTATTCCATTCGGTGCTTCGATGTTTGTTTGCATCATTACACTATCCGGCTTGTTCACGTCGCAGAAGACTATTCACAGTTGGTGATATATGATAAAAGCCAATACCTTCGCAATCGTGTTGAGTAATTCCTCTCCAATTTTTACAGTCACTCAGGTCGCCTCCAACTCGGGAATTTTACGCGTTATCCACGCTTCGCGGATGATTGGGGATAGTGTGCTTGTCAGAACGCTTGAATTGCTTTTCAAAAGCTCCGCTGCCAGGTTATCTGCCTGGAGATTTGTAATTCTTTAACTTTTTGTTCGCAATTTCGATCTCCTCTCTACCTGGTGGTTCGGTAGATATATTGCGCCTTGGATTGCGTCGTTCCTGCCTTGGGGGAGGATCGGCAATATCCGTGATCGTCGAGTCATCAAAGAACTCCCTCCACCTCTCAAGCTGTTGGTCTTCTCTGGCAAGAATATTACCAAACCAGTCTTTGAGCGGTAGTGTTTTCTTAAAGCCCTCTCCACTAACTTTGCGAATTGAAGAATACACACCGCGCATGTCGCCACACTGAGCTGCATTCTCCGCTTCCGTAGCGATGTTGTTTGTGAATTACTTTCGATCAATATGCACCATCCTTTTCACTTGGCGTTCCACGTTATTATATTCCCTTCTTAGATGTTGCCTTTCCTGCTGCGCACGCGACTGATCCAGCCTGATTTTGATGGCTTTTCGATCCTCAATGCATCTCCAGGTTTCATCTGTTATCCAAGGCTTCCGACGATGTTGTATGAAGCCTATCGTTTCTTCTGCTGCCTTTTTGCATGCATTTTCTGGGAATGCATCCTCTTCATTTGATTCCGTAATGTGAGTGGTATCGCACCTTGCAGTGTTTCGCAGTTTCTGTAAATCGAATTTACGCAAAGATCTCTTCTGGCGGCGAATCGCAGCTGGACGTAATCGAATTATTCCAATAACTAGATGGTGGTCGCTGTAAACATAAGCGCCTCGGCGAGTCTTAACATCCAACAACGAGTTAAAAAACATCTTATTGATCAGGATGTGGTCTATTTGATTACGTGTTATTCCATTAGGCACAAGCGTACTTGTGAATATTCGGATTCGGGAGCTTAGTACCGCCAATAAACAGCTGGTGACTAGAGAAGAGATCTATTAATCTTTATCCATTGTTGTTGCGAGAGTTACCAAGACCATACCTGCTTGGAGATCCCTTAAAGTCGCCAAGGAAGAGCATTATATCACCATTGCGGGAACTGGCAATAGTAGCTTCGAATTGGTTATAAAACTCGTCCTTAGTCTCATCATCATCTGGGTCGGTGGGCGCATAGCATTGAATAACGGTGATGTTCCTAAATTTGGTGTGGAATCGTGCCATAATTATGCGGTTCTCTCTCTCTCTCCCTCTGGCTTTCACATCCCATGAAGGGATTTTTCCGCCCGCACTAAGGTCCTCCATCCGTCTCGGTCCATCGCTCTCGTCCTCCAGTTTCGACATCCTAATGCATGTAGATCTTGTTCGACGTCGTCACGCCAGCGCAGTCGGGGTCTTCCTCTACGACGCACACCAGCTGGTTGTTGATGGAACACTTTATTGGTCATTCATTGTTGTGGAGACCGTGTAACGTGGCCGAGGCATCTAACTCGATTGGATTTGATGAATCCGATAATATCGCAGCCTCCAAGAAGCCTCCTTATCTCATGGTTCATACGAATCCGATATTCGTTGTCCGCGACTGTAATTGGATCAAAGATTGAGCGAATGATTTTTCTTTCGAAGGTAGATAACAATCTACAATCGCTAGAGGTCATGGTCCAGCTCTCGCTTCCGAAAGCCAGCACAGGTCTTATGAGTGCTTTATAAAGTGCGAGCTTGCACGACTGCGACAGATGTTTAGATCGCAATAATTTTGATTGGGCATAGAAAACTCGTTGTCCAGCAGCGATTCGGGCTTTTATTTCTGCCTGCATATCATTCGACGATGTTATATGCGGTCCGAGATGGTTTTAAATTCCATCAGGGACTTCCTGGCTAAAGGTGATATAAGGATTCCCACTCCATTTATATGGGCGCTGTTGTTGCCACTGTACATGAGGTATTGTCCAGTCCGTGTTTGAAAATCACCTTGTCCCTTCCATCTCATTTCGCTGAGGCTCAAAATTTCTATCTTTTAGCGTTCCATTTCACGACAAACTTGTGCAAATCTCGACGATTCTGTGAGGGTACGAACGTTCCATGTCCCGATCTTAGTCCTTGTACGAAAGCTGAAAGTCGTTACCGAAGAATCCTGTCCATAGCCGAGGCTTGTTTCCGTTTCTAGAGTAAATTATTTAAAGGCTGTGTTACTGGCACTGCGCAACCCCCTGTAGGAGGACCACAGACTGAATGTGATTTAGACCTTAAGGCAGACAGTCGATGCCTGATGAACACATTTATATAGCGAGTCGCATGATACACGACAGACACCCGCATGTAGCCGCCCCTTACATGGAGTAAACAGACACTACCACCCAATCCCTAGAGTACGGATCATCCGCCAGACAGCACTCTCATACACTCTACGCTGTCGCCCCTGGAGACTGGGCCCAAGCTTAAACTTCCACTTTGAAAAAAGTGGAAATTTTTACAAAACACTCTCTGTACTTTCTGCAGCAGCTTTATCAACCTAACGGTGCGTTAGTCTTTAATTCGTATTCCGGAGTAAATTAATCGCTTTTCACTTTGTACATTTTCTGTTGGTACGAACTAAATAGCACACGGATTTGTACGTAGCAAAAAAAATTAACTTTATTGATCTAAAAATTACCATATAAAAAATATAAAAATGAACGCTAGAAGTTTTACTTTGTTTTGTTTTTTGTGTTAAGAAATAATAAATTTAATTTTGTAACAATGGTATAATGAAGACAACCGGTTTTAAGATAAATAAAAACAAAACCTCAAGTTCAGTTATTAAAGAATAAAGAAAGATCTATCTAAATCGTATTCAATATTCAAGGCAGGTAATAATAAGAAGTTACAGGAGTTGGCTTAGGGAGGTACGTACTGGTTCCATTAAGTATTCGCTCACACACAGTTACAAAAGCAAATTCACATAGCTTAAGTTTAAAACAACACATATGAAGGAAAAGTATATGAATTAGAATAAATACACATTATTACAATAAATATAAAAAAATATAGCAAAAACATAAGCGGTCTCTTTTGCGAATAAAAAATAGAAAAAGAAAACAAAAAAAATATTAAAAATATTATTAAAAATCATTAGTGTTTTGTGGAATGCGGCGGTCCCGTTCCTAAACTGCTGGTCGTTTTTTTGCCGGTGAAGCAGCTTCAGCTTCAGAGTCTAAGGGAGAATCGGGCTTCTTTCTTTTAATTAGATGAGAAATATCGGAAGGCTTGGATGATGATGTAATTGCTGGCAAAGATGATGAAGGCGCTGGTGTACCTACTACCACTGTAGATGCGGACGTACACGTTGACGATGAAGGCCCTGCGCCGTCACCAACTTCAGCGCCTGCCTTATCCTTTCCACCAGGACAAATGAAACTATCAAGGGCCGCACGAACTTCGGTAATGTTCTTCAGAGGCCATAATAAAAAATTCATTATTACACGCTGCTCTCAAGTCAATTCACTAACGCCACTCACGACGCCACTCACCTGTTGTCTGGTCTCTTCAATTTCAGCAATTTTAGCCCAAATTTCTTGCTTGGTTTCTTCCATGTCTTGAATGTTTTCCTTGTCTTTGTCGGTTGGGTTCTCTTTAGATCTCATTTCTTCAATTTCACCCTCAATCAGGGAACACGCGTCTTTTAATGAGTTGGCACCTTCTGGATTCATTTGTTGCATGAGGAATGTCAATCCAATTTTGTAATGAATCTCTGCCATAGCACGACGATAATTTGCTGACAATTCTTTGTATATTTTCAACGCTCTCTCTGTTGCATTGTTGTAAAAGAGAAGAGAATAGTAAAAACAATTATTTAAGTTTATTAAGAATTAAACCCACCATAATCTTCTCTGGCAGCATCAAGAATATTGTTCTCAAATTCAATATTGGCCAGCTCTGTTTGAACTTCTGCCAAATTCGCCAGGCCGCTTATACCTTGACGGGAAAATATTTTTGCAGCTAATTCAAGTATTTCCCAAGCCAGTTGCAAGCTTGATGCCTTAACAATAGCAAAAAGTGAAATAAGGAAAAAATTAAAGGAAAAAATTCACTTTTGCACTTACAACATCGTTCTCATCGTCATCTTCAGCAGTTTCAACATCACCATTCGATGTGCTCGGCTTTTCATCGTCCATGACAATGTCCACTGACGACACAGCGTCGCCAACTTTACTTGCTGTTCCATTTGTACCATTTGTAATTGATGATGGATTTTTAACTGTGTCCTCAGTGCTAGTTACTACAGCTTCTTCGGAAACTTTTGGATCTTTCTTTTCATTTGATGATTCTACTTCAGTTTCCATTTTATCATCTGTTTTCTCTTGTTTGTTGCTACTGACGTTAGTCTTTTCCGTTTCCTCTGTCGAATCAGCTTCATCAGTTTGTTGTTTCTTCTCTATTTTTGTATTAACTGACGACGCCTGTTGATCACTGTTGACGCTATCTTCCTTGATTGTTGTTAGTGGCTTTTTTTCCTCATTCTCCTCCGGTTTAAGTGTACCATTTGTTGCTGCTGATGACGATGAAGCTCTCTGGTCCGCTGCCAACAGTTCGTCACCGTCAATTTCTTCCTCTTCATCGTCATCATCTTCATCGTCGAGTTCCTCCTCATCGGGAACAGAAATTACTTTATTTTCGTCCAATGCCAAAGCGATTAGAGATTTCGCATACCTTAGTTTGATGGGAACTTAAATTAATAATCATGATTTTCAAATATTAAGTAATAAAATGATTCTTTATTCGCTAATTCCTATCAAATTGAACACATCGCAATTCCTTTTAAATTACGTTTCATCTTGGTTTTATAATTCCAACTAAATATTAAAAAGGCAGACTAGTTTTCAAATTGAATTTGAAATTGAATTTTCAAAACTAATTGAATCATTGAATTTACCAAATGGCAAGAGAAAAATGTAGCATGTATCGAAATACCCTATTTTTACTATACAACCATGAGGAATTTCAGTTAAAATCTACTTACAAAAGGTAGGGCATTCCCAGTTCATCGGAGAGTTCACCGTACAGCTCTTCATACAGTGCGCATACTTGACTGAGCTCGTCGGCAGCTTCACTGTAACTTTTTACAAGGTAATTTCTTGATCCATGACTGTATAGCTCTTTGGCTTTTTTGATTTTCTCTTCGCGTGTTTGCTCAACGAAAGCTTCGTCTAATTTTTCGATTGACATTTTTTAAGATCTGAAAGGAAAGGACAATAACAATGGTAAACAATAAATAATTTTTAAAATGTGCTCTCGTTAAATAGAAAAGGAAAAATATTACACAAAAAAACTGCAAGTAACAAGCTTACTAAAAACTACAAACTGACAGAGAATAAAGGCAAATTTTTAAAACAATACCTGAATAAAGGAAAGCAGAAATTGCCTAACCTGCAATACTTTTGAGCTGTAGATATGTGTGCATTACTAGCTTTATGTATTTGTTGTAGAAATAAATGGAGAAAACAAAACATATAGGGAAAACTAACACAACGCTCCCATAATCTTCTATTTTCCTTTGAAAAATTCCACTAAATAAAAAATAAAAAAAAACAGTTTTTCACTTGGGTTGTACGTACCGTCTGAAATCTTAACTATCGCATTTAATTTGTTTCTCCTGCACTTAACTGACTAATGCTTTGCAATTGTTTTTATGTAAAAGTTTTGAGCTTTTAATTTGGATTTCATTATTGTAAATTTCCTAATTTAACGGAACGTTACTTTGTGACAGAATGGTTTAAGTAGTTTATAGAGCGAAAGAACTTTACGGGAAAGAATGCTGTGGCTTTTCTATCGGGTTGTTCTGAAAGTATGTATCTTTTTTTTTAAATATACACAAAAAAAAAATATTTCGCATTATTGTCAATATTTTATAACTGCACTGCAGCAACAATTTTTTTACAAATTAAAATTAGTAATGGTTGACTGGTTGACTGGTTAAAAAAATACAAATATAAAACATTTCAAAATGCAAATTTAAAAATGAAACTAAAAAAGTACAAGAAATGCACTGTGAAAAAACCATGTATGTGCTCTTATCACAAGAAATCCGTTAAATCAGGGATAGGATGCGGGGTTAATACTATTTTACCGTCCTCATTCCTCTTTATCTTATTTCATTGTAGTTTCAAAAATATCACACACACTCATATCAACATAATTTATGAAAGATTTTTTATACTCGTATATAAAAATACTAATTCTCACAACACTCACTCACTCACGCATGCACGCACGCACCATTGCGATTTCAAAACTCGGATGAAATATCATCGTAATACTAATGCAGTGATTTACAAACTTATATCAGAGACATACATCGAATGACAGCCACTCTTTTAGTGATTCTCAAACTTTTAAATAAAAATTTAGTTCTACGTTCCTAGACTTAACGTACATACGTGATCGCGTGATATTGAGGTGAGATTTTATTATTTTCACTTTGCCATAAAATGTGCGGTAGCCAGCTACATGTCCACGGTAACAATGATACAATGTCAAATGTTGATTTGGATGTGATGGTGATTTTTTTTATAATGTACACACGCTAAAGGGATTTACACCCTTATAGTGGGAAATTAAGGAGAGGAAAAGATGAGATGTCTATGCACGCGTGTATTAAATGACTGCAGATCATATAAATGCGGAAACACAGAATCGGGCAATTTATTCCACATAACTGTAGTGCGGCTAAAGAATGAACCTCTGAATTAGTTAATACGTCCGAAGATAGGCCTAATGGTAGATCCGTGGGCTCGAGTTTTGACACGGATATTACGGATGGTTTAGAGAATGGGTGGGATGCATCTGGATATTTCTTTAGAACATCGCTTGTGAAAAAAGCGATAAAACAGTGACAAGCTGGAAAGTCCTACGATGTTCAAGCGATTCGATTGTTTTCGCGATATTTACGTCACCAATAAGTTTTATCGCGCGGTTCTGAAGTCTGCCTAGTAGATGCAATGTGGTCTTGGGGGCACCTGCCCAGACAATAGAGTTACATTCAAGTTTAGGGCGAATAAATGCCTTGTAAATAGTAGCCAGATCTGAAGGAGTCAAGTACATTTTGCACCGTTTAAGGAAACCTAAAAATTTCGCAGCGTTCTTAGCGATGGCAAATATGTGGTTGTTCCAACGAAGCTTGTTGTTGACGCACATACCGAGAATTGCGAGTTTTCTTCGATTCATAGATAAAGGCTGGCTGGGGGGTTTAAATTACGTTGGACGACAGAGGACAGCATTGCGTTTTAGAAGCGTTAAATTCAACTTTATTATGTAGTGCCCACCTTGTTATGCTGTCAAGGTCAGAATTTAACGTGCTTAACATACGCTGTTGTTTAAGTTCCACTTGCGATGGATGAAGAGGAGCTTGCAGAAAGCGTGAAATCATATGAAAAGTTAAGTGACCTGTCGTCAGCGCAACAATGGATTGGATTAGAAGCAGCGAATAGGAGATCGTTAATGAAAACGAGAAGAGTCGGAGACAAAACAGAGCCTGGGGAACACCGGCGTTTATGCGGTGAACATTGGATTTGAATCCGTCCAAAACGATCTGAATTGAACGGTCAGAAAGGTAGTTACTAGTCCAATAGTGCAGGGAAATGAAAATGGGAAATTGAAGTATTTTTTGTCTCAGTTTTTGGTCATAGTCGAATTTGGCTCGTTTTAGGTAGGCATTGCAATCATTTCTGACTCGTCTAAATTTGGTTCGGTTTTCCAGTGGTTTTTTTTTATATAACCGAAAGCATACCTCACGGTTCCTAGTAGCCTCTTTGCAGCTTAAATCATACCAAGCATTTTCCTTCGGTTTGATACACTTTGTCCTGGAAGGGATAAACTGTCTCATACCCTCGAGGAATATGTAAGTGATCGTATCAGAAGTGGCATCCACACCACTATTGGCGTTATTATTATTGAGGCCATCCCAGTCGGCTTTCTCGTGTAGCCATGTTTTTCTTTTAGGAGTTTTCTCTTTAACTGTGTGGTTTGACAACGAGAAATTAGCTGATACTTCACAATGGTCTCAAGAGTCTAGAGGGTATAATACACTGACGGTCTATTTGTTAGGAAGAGAAGTAAGAAACAAGTCAAGGGTATTAGCGTTATGACTTACAATGTCTGGAATTCGAGTGGGCTCATTCACATTATTATGTTACGGCCGGAAATGCAATTATCATCAGACTCTGTTAATTGTTTATTTAATATGTAATAAGTACATGCAAACAGATCATATTAAGTTGACGAATAACATATTTCAATGTTATGACCTTCGAAATCTCTTAAATTAACATCATACATATCGATACCGTACCATCTATTTACATTTACACCAATTTCGATGGCAAACCTAAATAAGAAAGTATCAGAAAGATCAACAGACTGACTTGTTATAGATCAGCACTCGCTAACCATTGCAACAAACTAAAACATGATTTTGATACAGATAACGTTATTACTTTTAAATTTAAAGACAAGAAACATAAACGACTATTCAAATAAGCTTGTCACATTTGGTTATCCAATAGTCCTGTTAACTATAAAGTGGATACCAATAAATTAGTCAGTAGTTAATTGACGTATAGTATTATAGTATTTTAATTTTTAATTGGGATAAAGATAGCTACATAAATAAATTGCTAAAAGTTTTCATTCATTTCTGAATAGTCAGAATAATATTCTAGTGTGTACTGGTGCTTTCAATTCTACCAACCACAACACTTTCTTGTCTGTTTCTATCCCAATTAATAAATAAAATAAAGATATTTGCTGTTTTAATTTGAATTAAAAAAAGCTGCAAATAATAATATATTTCCCAACATATACACTGAACGTCAACACGAAAAAGTTGATTATTCCTTACCCTTACGAGGGTGGGTCAATAACTCCATGAAAAAACGAAATAAGGAGCACTCTTTTCGGCATAAAAACATTTTATTTTTTAACATAGTCTCCTTTTAGCTCCATACACTAGATCCAACGTTTCGTCAATTTTTGGATGCCCTCCAAATAATACAATTTGTCGAGCCCCTTAAAATAAGCTTTTGTTTCGGCGATGACCTCTTCATTCGACCCAAATCTCTTACCTCTAAGCCATTTCTTCATGTTTGGAAACAAGCAATAGTCACAGAAGGCTAAATATGGGAAAAAACCTGGGGGAAAAAACTCAGTCGAATTTTTCTGGAACATCGCCAAACACCACCTTTGAAGTTATCAAACGAATGCATTTGTTGTCGATTGTGAGCAAACTCGGCACCCATCTGAGCACCACTGAGCCATGTGATAAGACTGTGGCCTCTTCAAGCTCATGAACTCTCACTCGCCGACCGTCCATTATCACACCATGGATTCTGTCGACCATTTCTGGGGTGGTGACCTCAATTGGGCGCTTAGAACGTTCGGTATCACTTGTGCTTGAATGACCGCACCGAAATTGAGTAAACCAGTGCTGAATGGTTCCAATCGATGGTGAAGAGTCCACATTATATTTGTCAAGCTTTTGTTTGGTTTGCGTGATAGTTTTTTCTCGCAAAAAACAGAGTTTAATGAGCACTCGAATTTCACTTTTGCCTATTTTAACTCGTAGACGTCTATATAAAATGGCTTCCACAACAAAACTATTTGACTATCTGTCTGAAAATTTGGGTGCGTTCTTTAAAAAAAAAAAAGATAAATTTAAGATGACGTACTTTACAACAAAGAAGAATCAAGTTGTGGGAACAAAACAACCTATAAACAATTTCGCACTGCGTGCTTGCCCATGCTCGTTTTGTGGTTAATACCCACCACCAAATCGTATAAATATGGCAAGTTTTGATGCCGCTATATGGCACGATTTTTAAAAAAATTGTATGGGAACCCCCGACCCCTGGGTTCGACCACTACCAAATTTTAATAGATAGTATTGTCACCGGAGATACATATATGTGCGCAAAGTTTCAATAAAAACGGATTTTAGGAAGTTGGTTGAAAATTGATGACGAGATTCCACTAGTCACCGACAATCGGGCACGCGAAGTTATGATAGAGAATTTAAAAATAAAACCTAATGGCATTTGAAATCCTCCCAAATACCTAATTGCCCGTTACTAGATAACTCTGCGTCAGCGGGAGGAGTTTCAATTTTGTACCATAATAAATGTTGGTTTATTTCCGAGTTTTATAAATGTGGTCCCATATGAATCACTAGCGAAAGGCAAGACCCTGAGTAGACTTTTCACAAGAGACATTGTGTAGTGATACTCACTGGAGCTTTAGCAGACAACTTCTTTCTAAACCAAGCAAAAAATAAAATATCAGCCAAGTGCAATTTTGATTGTTGATGGTTTTTTTTTTCAATTTTTCAAAACCTTTTCTGCAGTTGCTCCTTGGACTGCATATCTTCAGCTTGGCAACTTTTCTTACTCGTATTTATGTCAACTACCTTGACTTAAGTACCTGACAATTTTGAGTCCCAGCTGTAAAAGCGTTCTATCCCATTGGCTTTTCGACTTCATATATTTGTATTTTTTCCAATCACAAAAAAAAAGTTTAAACGGTCATACATGTACTGTGTTTTCCATCAGAGATAAAATGCAAATAATACATGCTGTCAGTCAAATGCACGTCTCTCATCTCGATCCAATGAGCTGACGAGTACTGATGAGGGCTACAAACTGCTAATACTCGTACATACTGCCACGTAGTACTTCAGTCACAAAATTTATTGAAATCGAACACACCTGAATTGGCATTTGAGCCATGTTAAATTTCTGACTGGAGTAGTGCGAGTAAAACGCACGTACACATACAATGGGCTATATATTTTGTTGTTGAATTGCAAGAGTAAACGATGTGCAAATCACACTGTTGTTGTTGAATGTTGTTAATGGGCGTTACTTAACGCCGTGGCTCATGGAAGTTTATAGCTGTTTCCCTTTGCGATTAATTTGTATTGAAATCGCATCAATGCATTTAAACAAAACGCATTTAAAACATGCCATTTGAACACTTACCATCCGTTTTGGTTGTGTGCATACATTAAAAAAATGTGTTTCTAATGTTGATGCATCTAATAACCAATGTCCTGGGCTGCTGAAATTTGTTCGAACAAAAAGATAATAAAAAACGCTTTTTTAGTGCTGGTTAAGTGAGCAAACTAAATACTAACAAGGACGATACGCACGACTATACGCGTTCAAATTTCAAATCAGGTACTTAAGTAAAGTCAAAGTCCGATAACAAGGATGCCATCGGAATGGTGAAGGAATATTTATTATTAAATTAAATTGAAAATTATTGGATGTTTTTCCATGAACAGAAAATATAAGGTATGTCCAAGACGCTCTATTAGCATAACTTTAGCTCAGCCATTTTTTGTGCATTAAAAATTAAAGGTAAACAAACAAGAATGACAAAGAGGAGACAAAATGTCCTTCGTCCGTCGTCCACATTAAGCTGCATTTACATTTGCTTAAACTCGAAATCAGGTTGTTAAGAGTTGTACATAAAGCTTTTATTCCGAATATTCTGTATAATCTTAAAATAATGTTTAGCCATTGCATATAGCCAGACACCTAATTGAAATGCCCCAAGCAATTCGACTTTGTACGGCCTCACTGAAAAACAAACAAGGAGCCTTCGAAAATTATTGTCAATACCCATTTATATTGTTATTGATATGTGTACATATATTCCATCCCTATACCAGCTCATTATACTTGTTACCCATGTTGTGGCCTTCATATTCTGTCGCTGACTTAAAGATGTGACATAGATGCAGCTTAGTAATTACAATTAATATCCAATCAGATCCTATCCATTTTCCGATGAATAGCATGCAAATAAGCGTAATCTATTTTGGTAAAAAAATTATTTGAAACCATGGTCAACGGCACATATTTTGCACATGCACAACAATTATTTAAAAAATCCTCAAATCGTTGATGTGGTAAATTAGGTTAGACAACAAATTACTAGGAAAGCAGTTCCAAAGTCACAAGGCAGGGGTTTTTAGCCCTAGAAAGAGGATAATAAAATTCAAGAACTGTATGTGTGTATTACCACTCAATAATCAAGCTACAAAGCGTATGTTATTTACCTCAACAAAGTCAAATTGCTTTAATTAGTTGCTATGCGGCGTAATGCAATGCTGAAATGCAATATAAAAAGTACATGGCATTGCATGCATGTACATATGTATTGCTGTGACTGACTCTACATTATTAATTGCAAGGATTTACTAAAAAAGGTCAACCAAAACTGTTCACATCTATCTGAGCGTCTACTGCGTGATGTATGCTTCTCCAGCTATGTGAATGTATGCTGCTGTTGTCATTTTACGATGGCTTTTTGTCGGGCAACTGATTAATGCTCCATGGGAATATTTTGTTTAGCAATATGTCGACTGAAATAGTTACTAATCAATATTATCCACATTGATGAATTAATTTGATGGTGCTAGGGCGATATACGCATATGTATATAACTTTTCTGAGCTATTTTGGTAACAAGTAACGTCAAGGTCTAAGGGAAATTAACCCATTACCTTTTTTATATGATTCAAAATGGGATGGCATATAATGACACAAATGCTGTGCTGATAGGCAGGCCATTGCTGCGAATAAAAGCAAATTTTGTTCGCCAAATCTACGGGGACGGTCAGAAAAACTACTTCATTAAGACTTTAAATTTATTTCAGCACAAAACGAGTAGAAAATAAATTTGATGTTTTCATAACAACATGTAGTGCTACGAGGGGCCGTAAAAGTTTATAGAAAAATTAATAAAAAATTAATAATTTTCATCAAAAATTGCTTTATTGCTTTTCAAAATGTTCGCCTTTAAGATCTATACACTTTTGCGTACGCCCAAACCATTTATCGAAACACCTTTTTCCAGTCCGAAGATGATAGCTCCAAGCATGGTTTTTTAACGCCGCTTATTCAGGCGTTGTCCACGCATCTTATCTTTGATCGTTGGAAACAGGAAGATGTCATTGGGTGCCAAGTCGGGGCTGTAAGGCGGATGACCCATCATTTCGATGGTTTGAGTGCTCAAATACTCGCTTGTTTGATGTGATGTGTGTGAGCTCGCATTATCGTGATGCAAAAGATTTGCCGTTTTAGGTTGTTTTCTCTTAGTTTGTTGAAAACCGCAGGCAAACAAATGGTCGTATACCAAGCTGAATTGACTGTCTTTTGATTTTCAAGAGCCACAGTAGCCATATGACCGGTTTTCGTGATGAAAAACGCCCATTTGCTTCCCAACGCTCTGAGCTCGCACAACTTTTGTTGGATTTTCTTCGAATTGGAAGGCCCAAACAGTCGATTGCCCTTTTCTTTCCGGATCATCGTCACCTGTCACGATATTGTATA
Source organism: Nephrocerus scutellatus (assembly GCA_947095585.1). NCBI lineage: Eukaryota > Metazoa > Arthropoda > Insecta > Diptera > Pipunculidae > Nephrocerus > Nephrocerus scutellatus. The sequence continues at coordinate 30,752,413 of OX352761.1, forward strand.
CGTTTTTGGAAGTACCTTCAACGAATTTTTCAAGCATTTGGCGGCACCAATCGACACGAACCTTCTGTCTGTCAAAAAATGTGGAATCCAACGTCCACATAGCTTCCGCCCCTTTAAATGTTCTTGTAAGATCGTATGTATACGCTGGTGTTACTAATGCCTAGGCATGTCTCGATTTCGCAAGGATGGTGCTTCGTCACCAAAAGTCGAATGAAGCGATTCGAAGCACTGTTGTTGAGTAAGCCCCTTTCAAAAATCGTAAAAAATCATCACACGAAAGTTTTCACGCGATAATTCCATTTTTTCACTGAATTGAATTTTTTAAGTAAATAAAAAACAATGTTGTGATGCGAACTGACAGATTACTTTTGAGAAACATAAGATCCAAAAATATTAAACTTTTTGACTGACAGAGATTTGCATCGAAAAACACTAGTTTTAGCATTTTCTAAAAACATTTACGGCACCCTATGTATGTATTTTTCTATTCTAAATGCAAACTAACTAGAAAGAAGGTTCGATAAACACGAACGGACAAAAAAAGCTCAGGAGAAAATTTTCGAAAATTCTTTTTAAGCCAATTACAATAAACCATTTATAATTATAGATAATTTGCCAACAGTTAGTGGCTGCTAGCATTGAAAAAATAAAAAGAAAAAAGTAAGTCCTCTTACTATGTAGACCTACAAGACCGTACCTAAGCGGAGAAAAATCGATTAAAACATCCTTCTTGCGTTGCTTTTTTTACGGTCAGTGATTTCAAGAGAAAGAAGTTTTCCAACCACTAAAATAAGTCTTAACAAGAAACTGTAGCAATAAGAAAGGCGTAGAAACAAATGCAAACAAGTGGTTGCGATGTGAACAGAGTATTCAATATAAAGAAATTTCAATTGTTCCACTTTGAAAACAAAAGCATATTTCCCACAGAAAATCGCAAACGTTTCTCTTATTGAAGAAATGCCCTATTGTTGGCTTAAAACAGCTGCGAATATATAATATGCTAGTTAGTATCTTAGTAAGAACAATTCATTAGTCGTCGTTTTGTTCGTATTCTTTGATGGTTTCTTCGCATGTTTCCCTTATCACTTAACATGAAACCAAACCAAGGATTATTGTTGCCTGTAGTGGTTAATCTTCTTTCTTTTTTGTCTTCTATTTTCTTGTCCTATCAAACAGATAATTTTGAAGTTTAATTGTTTCCTCTTCTCAAAAGTCGAAAAGCTGAACTTCCTGCTTAAGCTTCTTCTTGGCCTTCTTCGTGGGGATTGTGTGTGCGGTAGGCATTGAATGTTTATTGCAAAGCACAAAACTTCTTGTCCATTCGGTTCCGTCAATTTATACATTGATTATTGTTTGCTAAGATTAGGGTTTTCCGCTTTTTTTGTTTGATTTAATGTTGTTCTTATTTGTTTGGTTGTTGAGTTTTGAGTTTGATTTTTCTGTTTGAATTAATTCTACACTTATTTTTGAAAGCTTCTCAATTCGCCGTTCGGATCCGACCTTAAATTGTAGGTCCCTTCCATTTGTGTCCAAAAATATACATGCACAGCACAAATGGTTGCGAGAAGCTAGGCATTGGACCACAACGGAGTGTCGCGCCGAATATTATTATTATTATTATTAATTTTGAATCGGAGCAACTTATTTCTAAATGGAAATATTATTGCGAGCTTAAAAATACACACTGGCACATTTCGTACATACAACAGAAACTTTCTATCAAAATTCTTAGTTGTTCGTTCGTTTTATTGCATTTTAAGAGTTAGGTCTGCCACACAGGCTGGTCTGTGGTGGAAAATTTTTCTACGGGTGATAACATAACATGCAATGCATTATGTATTTTCAGAACCTTAATTTTCCGTTAAAAAAAGGTCTTTAAAATAAGGTACATAACGCACTACCGGGCAGTGGCCATGCTGCTTAACTGGGAAACCCACATTAAGCAAAACCTCTTTCATCATCTTTTCAATAAATTTTGCGGCAATGTTTACTCTAAATAAACAAACAAACATTCGACAGATAGTAAACATTCGAATTTAGCGAATCAATTGCTTTTGCAATATTTTTGTTACTTAAGTTTTTACGCGATGTTCTTCGAAATTTAGTACAGCCAACGAAACGGGCTTCTGGGTACACCAGGGCAGACGTGACATTTCTAGGTACTCAAGTTGAAAGCGATTGATCGCCTTGTAAAAATGGTTGTCAGATCAAAAGTACTTTTTGTATTGTTAGCGAATATGTAGTCAATCCATATAAGCTTGCTGTTAACGCTCACAACGATTATTACAAACAAAATTACAGCCATGATGGAACTTGCAACTTTCAAGGAAACGTTCGTATAACTCGTACGTGTAATTGGTATTCTAACTGCAACACAAACATGTTTTTATTCTAAAATAAAAATAAGTCGTAATCGAATTTTTATTTTATTTTTAAATTAACATAACGTAACATAAAGAAATGTGATACTGACTTACAGTATCATAATTTTCCTTACACTTAAAATATGGCTTATACCAAGACAACAGGTAACATTTTAAATAACAAAGTTTTCGTGGTTTATGGCCGTTGTTCGCATATTATTCAAATTTACTCCAACCAAAATTAAAAAATTAAATTGAATAGTAAATGACTTCATAAATAGTGTGAACTAAAAAAAACCGCTACGGATATGTACACACACGATACAATTTTTCGTTGTAAGCAAACTGCAATGTTTGAACGTGTACGCAAGCGTATACAAAGGGTTTGTCTTTTGCAATAAATCATTTAATATTTCAATGCAGTTGTAGTTATTATTTCTTGCAACCTGTGTACTAAAAAGCCGAAGTTCCTATTTTTAAAAGAAAAAAGTGAAGTGATTGAGAAATTAGAAAAATGTGAAGGTACAAAAAGTTTGTCCAGGCAAACAGCGTGGCTAAATCTCCGCATAACTATTGTGCGGCTAAAGAAGGAATCTCTGAATTGGTTAGTACGTCCGAAGATAGGCTTAATGGTGGAGCCGTGGGCTCGAAACCAAATTTATAATGCTGATGAGTCGGGTTTGTTTTGGAAGTTGTTGCCCAAAAATACGTATGTGACCAATAACGAAAAAACTGCTCCTGACAGAAAAATTTAAAAAGCCAAAATTACATTCTTGGTGTGCACCAATGCTAGTGGCATCCACGAAGTTAAGCCGTTAAAAATTGGGAAGGCAAAAAAACCTTGTTTCTTCAAAAATATTGATATTCCGGTAGAATTTTGGAGTTTTTAAAATCGTTAACTATAAAAGACGCAGTTCCGCAGTGTAGTCAGCTATAACCAGACGTAATAGCAAATTGCTGACATAATACCGTACCACAGATATGTACAGATGAGGACGATACAAAAGTTCAGACGAAGAGAAAGATATCCCACGGATCTTACGATGCGATCTTACTGATACGAGACAAAATTAGACAGCAGCAATTTGAAAACATTAATAAGTTACAAGATTTACTTCCAGTTATTATCCCAGAAGTAAAGTCTGTTATGCTACATTCTGTAGAAGATATCAACTGGAATGCAATCGAAGATAGAGTACTATTAATGACAGACGAGGATGAAGAGCTTGTAATAAATTCTGATAAAGATAATTTCGAAAAAACGAGTGAACAACCTGGAGATAACACAGCAATTACTGCAGCTGAAGCTATTCCTTCGATAAAGGAAAAGAATGGACTGAAGCCAATACTACGGAGTATTCTGATATATTGGGTGGAAAAAAACAGTGAAAAAAAGATTGAAAAATAAGATTAAACATTAAGAATTTTTTTTAACTAAGTAATAAAATTTATACAAAAATATAAACAAAAGTATTGTCCAATTGTATTATCCAGACAGTACTATATAACTAAACGAAGAAGAATTTTAGTTCAGAAATACAAAAAGATTTAAATACTGAGAGACTATTGCAAAACCAAATACGCAAACAATTTAAATTAAATCTTTGTCACCTTTATTAAGCAACTAACATTAAAATTATATCTTGGTTTAAATGATACAGATAAAAGTATAAACCACACTTAGGCTTTTAGGGTAACATGAAATTCATTATCACTTAACTTGGCAATGTTTTTTTAAGATTAAGGAGTACTTGTGGATGTACTGACTGATGTTTTCCCTTTTGCTAATCAAAAATTCCAATTTATGTCATATTACCTAATTGCAATTGATGCCTGCGTAACTTCAAATCGAAAATCGATTGGATCATATCGACCTTTGTATATTTGCTTTCCGGTTGCACGATGTGCCATAAAATCAATTCAATAATTTAAAATTCAGCGATAAATTTCCTGTAATTTTAAACTTAAACATAAATTGAATCAAATTACCGAAGCTTGGACACGACGACGACACCTATCCACTCCTAACCGAACTTTGAGTTGCCAATCTACATACGTTCACGCTACCTCCTACCACCATATCTAATTTATTAATAATCGTATGAGCTTTGCGATAAAAAATTAATTTCTATATTTTCCGCAAGGATAAACGCAATTTTACGACAATTTAATCTAGAAGGAATAATGGTGGAATGGTGTGTGAAAGCGATGTGGAGATAGAAGCAGAACTCCCACATCGTACGAAAAAGTAAAGATCACATTTGTTTTGATTGCATTAAGGAAACTCACTCACTCACTGCTTAAAAGACACACGTGTGTAGTATCATGCATGAGAGGAACATACTTCAACATGACTTTTTCTGGATAAAGCATTAAAAGAAAGAAAATCTAATTTTTTAATAGTGATTTAAGTCCGCCAATTCATTATCATAATTCAATGTAAAGATCCTTGATAACTTAATCGACTTAAAAACCACGCATGTCAAAGAAAAACAAAAATGTTGACACTAAAAACTCAGTTGAGTGCTTAACGTAGTACGAAAATTATATCTTAATTTGGTATCTGCTTTCTGTCTCCTATGCTAAAAAAGAAGGTATTTTGCACAATATATGAAAATTTGTATTTGTAGTTCAGTAAATCTAACAGTATTTTTGGCATTTGAAAGTGTTGAAAAGAAAAAGATTACATGGGAAGATATTTTGAGCCAATTACTAAAATTGGGTTTCCAGATCAGGGGATTACCCGACTGAGCTATTTCAGTTACAGAGTACCAACGAAAAATGGCAAAATGTTGACTCTTTTTCTGCTTAAGGGCCGCCCAAAGACCTTTTCAGCCATCTTATCAGAAGGCTGACCGCAAGTTAATAGTAGTAGTAAATTATTGTCTTAGTATCGTTAATGACGCATGCACGTCATTTGGTTTTGCTTCTCATCTTTTTCGACACTCAATCCACTTGTCAATAGCATGGTACCAGCCTCCAACAATTTAATTGTATGCTATACACACACCACGTACGTATACGACAAACTCATGCCCCATGCCTAATTTTGCGACCAAAATCGGCCCTCAGATCGGAGTTAGTACAGCCGAGGTATACGAGTTTAAAGGTGAATTTTGACTTTTTTCCGTTCAATTGAAATGTTGAAATGTTCAATTCAATGCGAAATATTGCATAGGAGAGGTGGCCTGTAACTAGCTATTTCTCTTGAGCACCGCGTTGATCCAGCGAATTTATGACTTCGCAATGGTTTCGTCACCGTTAAGCTTTATTGCTCGATTTTGTATTGTACTCAAGTTTTGGACGAATAAACGCCTTGTAAAGGGATTTTCAATAAGGACTTAACATAACTATAGTTTCGGTGCTTCAAATGCTAAAGAGGCTTCAATTCTTGAGTTAATTTCATCTTGTAAGGGTGTAAGCCAATATCTTCACAATAATGTGGACTGAAAGATTTTCAATTCATGTGAACAGATTGGAATCGACACTAAGCACTAACGGCTGCGATATTTGCAGTACTTCGACCGGTGCATTGCCTCACTGACACAGGAACATTCAAAAGTGAATATGATGACTCTAATTTATCCACTATGACTATAGCACGCAAAGCCTGCCTGGTGGGGCGATTATTACGACCGAAAATTGGAGTAAGCTCTCTTCAAGTTGCTACCATTGACTCAGAATTTCAGTAGTCATTTTTAAAATGTTGCTCGTTCGTGAACTTCACAATGATTAGGGATGAGTCGATACAAGTAAATACAAGTACATACCCGATACTTTTGTGTCGATACCAAATACTTTCGGCATCGATACTTTTAGTTGCAGTACCAAGTAAGTATCGGAAAAAATTGCTTGCATCGAATGAACGTTTCGTATCAAGATGGTTCATATAGGGTGCAAAATAGATAAGTGTTTCTATCTAATGTGATACCAGTGTCCCAAAAAAAACTTGTACTCCGTATTGAATCGCAAGATTTTAACCTGTAGACTATAATACTCATGCACCTAATTGAATCCCCGGTTCAGAAATGTGGAAACGCCTTTGGAAGAGCGATTCAGAGAATTCAGGAGCTAGTCAAAGAACACTTCGCTATGTCGAGAAGCGATTCGAAACTTGATGAAACACAAGCAGATTACGATTTCTGGAAACATCACAAGGACCTTGTCATAATCCAGAATTCAGAAACGGAGGAAAACAATCACTAAAAATGATACCCATGCTTATAATTTAAAATCGAATCCACTAGAAGAGAGGGAAGATATGAATGTAGTGTTTCCTTTTTTATACAAACAAGCAAGGATGGTTGATGATTTCTCTGTACCTTGAGAAAGGTTATTTTCAAAGGCGGAAGTACATTGTTTTTTGCAGCGTACATATTGTTTTTAAGTAGTTATGTTACAATGGATAATTAAGAATATTCTATAATATAAAATAAAGAAATACGTATTAGACTATTGGATTGACTTAGATATATATATATGTATTTAAAAATATATACGAAAAACAAAAAGGATCTCCAAAAAATCTCAAAATAAAACTAAATACGACTAATAAAAAAACCAAAAGACCATCAAAAAATCCCCCAAAAGACTCCCAAAAGACCCCAAAACACTCCCCAAAGGACACCTAAAAACCCCCCAAAAGACCCACCTCTAAAGGACTCCCAAAATGCCGTCAAAAGACTCATAAAAGACTACCGCAATCACGTTTACAATTTCGGCCTTGTACGAGTGAACTTACTTAAAAAGCACAGTTTGAGATCTACTGCATTCAATAACACAAAATCAATTCTACACGTTGTCTAAAAGTATGCATCTTCTTTTTCGCGTTTATGTTGAAAATCATTAAGTTCTTAGGTCGCTGCTTAGGTTTTGCTTTCCATTTGCAAATATTTTTAACCCAAACCATGACTTGCTATCGCGCTGATGGACACAACATTCATCATTCATGACGATAAAGGAAACTTCTGGCTAAAATCACGAATATCCAGTGTTACGCTTAGCGGTAAACACTGACCACCGCTTTTAAGACTGTGTTCTTTTGTTCTCGTCGTATGCATCTTCTTTTTCGCGTTTATGTTGAAAATCATTAAGTTGTTTGTGTACTTGGACATTGGGTTGATCAACAAAAACAATCATCATGTCGCACTTTGGTAACGCTCTCAATTTTAACCTCTCTAATAAACGCGCCAAAAGAAGTTTAACTTCAAAAACATTTTTTGCTTATGGCTTCTTTTTATATAAACATGCCCACGCGGTGCTTTTTATTAATTTTATTTCCCCTTTTCAACACTTTAAAGTTTAAATATTTTATTTATTTTTGCTTTGCTTGATTCGTATGGCTGCCAAGCGAGAAAAATACAACGATAACCAAATGAAAGCCAAAAACAATTGAGTGCTGAAAATATAAATTTATGAAAAAAATCACTCTTTCAGGAATGCAGAATTTGTCAATCTCATGCTCGCTAGTGTGCCTAATTATACTCGGGAGTGCTGCATTGGTTGGAGCGTTTGGAGTCTGCCAGCGACAAATTAGCGCAATTTTAATCACCGGAGTAATGTACCTTTTAGCCGGTAAGTTGATATATTGATAATTTATTGATGTCCATTTTATTAGCAAAGGCAGGCATTTTTAACGGGTATTTTCGATTTTGTATTGTTTTTGGGACACTTCGTACTTCGCACTTCGCAATGCATGTATATTGTCACTACGACTGTCGCCGTCATTGTAAATTGTAATAGAGGTCTAAAAACAATTCTTTTAATTTTTTGCCCATGACTTTAAATACTAGACCATTCGCGACGACAAGAGCGGGCGTAAAAATAAAACATGCATAGGAATTTGAAAGAGAACTTTCGCCGAATCGTGAAAGAAACTCCCTATAGTTTAACTACGTTCGTGAGATACCCCTCGACGGAATCGCTGCTTAGGTTTTGCTTTCCATTTGCAAATATTTTTAACCCAAACCATGACTTGCTATCGCGCTGATGGACACAACATTCATCATTCATGACGATAAAGGAAACTTCTGGCTAAAATCACGAATATCCAGTCATTTTGACAGGTTTCCCACCTTACACGGGGCTTGCGGGCTTTTTGTAAGCAAATTCAACTCACTATATGTGACGCTTAGCGGTAAACACTGACCACCGCTTTTAAGACTGTGTTCTTTTGTTCTCGTCTTATCTGTTTACGAGGCAAATACGTAAAGTGGGTAACTACCAAAAAAATCGTATGGAAGTGGGGAGGGCCTATTTTCACTCCCTGCGATGTACGCGGCGTTTTATTGCGGACAAAAGTACATTTTACCTTACATCACTTCACATTCTGTAACTCTCGACTGCTTTTAGCTATAAGGACACTGTTGTTGTTGTTTTTATATTAATGGATATTATTAAGATCAAACAATTTACATTTTTATCGATAAGAAAATTATCAAAGGCGGTTATCTCGAAAAAATGCTCAGTATTTTAAGCCTATTCAATTTCCTGCAAATACATTGTACAATGTTTATGCAATCAGTCAACAGGTGTTCGAGGGCGCTTCGCTTCCCGCGCAGCCAGTGAGCACTATCACACTCACTGCTCAACTACACGCACTTTGTGATCTCCTTCTGAACTCTAAATTTAGAAGATTCATAATATAACATATAATGAATATAACGCGTTCGTTGTTTTCTTTGCTATATACAAATTCTGGACAATTTATGAAAATAAGATTTGAGAAAAAAAATTTAATGAGCCCTTGACCACAGTGTCTGACATTTCGAAAATATGGCGGTTCTTGTTTTCTTTAAATACAAAACGAGCGTGCAAAATTTCAGCAAGCTACTATTCAAAAATTCTGAAAAGTTCATAAAAGCATTTGTAAAAACAGTTCGTATGGTAAGCCCTCTCGATCCAGGAGTCTGACCACTTCCAAAATATGACGAAAATCTGCTCATTGTGGTATAAAACCCCTACGCAAAAGTTTAAAGGCGATTGGTTGAACGCTTTGGCAGTCTATAGGGTATATACATACATATGTATGTACAACATACATACATATACATACACATACATACATACAGAGTTTCACTTTTATATACAGACTAGCTGTGGGATTCGTGGTTTGAATCCCAGTTACACCATAAGAATTTTTCACGGTTTCCCACCTCTCGCGAATTGGTCGACCGTTTTTTTGTTACCGTATTACCGTATTTAGTTACAAAATTGGTCGCCACGAAAGGCCCTTTTTTTAATTCTCTATATAAACTTCGCGTGCCCGTGGCGGGCTGGCTGGCGGACCGGCACACCAAATCTTGTGATAAATTTTTAACTCACTTCCTAAGACCAATGTTATTGAAATTCTGCACACATGTGTATCTCCCATGATAACACTTTCTAATTAAATTTGGCGCCCCTCAGGGTCGGGGGCTCCCGTACAAATATTCCCGATTCCAAATGTACCCGATTTTCTTCAAATTTAATACGCATGCGTACCTCCGATGGCAACACTTTTTGTATAAATTTGGAATTGATCGGACCCCGGAGTGACGGGGCACCCATAAAAATTTTATAAAAAAAAGTACCCGATATTCTTCAAATTTTTTACGCATGTGTATCTGCGATGGAAACACTTTTTGTAAAAATTTTAGAGTGGTCAGGGTAAGGGGCTCCATTTTTTTTAAATGTTACCCGATTTTATTCAAACTTTCAACATTGTGTTTTTATTGGTTGTTTTATTTTATGTTCACCGTGGGCGCCGTGGCTCAGTGGATAGGAGCATGGACTGCTGAGCAGGGGGTTCATGGTTCGAATCCCAGTAACACCAAAGTATTTTTCACGGTGTCCCACCTATCGCGAAAGTTTGACAAACGTCCGAGAGCAATTACTTGTCACTGAAAGCTTCTCAATTCGCCGTTCGGATCCGGCATTAAATTGTAGGTCCCTCCATTTGTGTGCAAAAATATGCATGCTCAACACAAATGGTTGCAAGAAGTCAGGCCTTGGACCGCATGGGTCTGTCGCGCCGATATTATATATTATATGTTCACCCACCCTGAAAGTCCCTTCTAAATATTGGTGAAAGAATTTTAGAAATCGGTCCAGTAGTTTCGATGATTACTACCTCCTACATACAAACCGACATTATCTCTTTGTAAAATTATAGGATAGACATACAAATATTTTGTGAATTTAAAATTATATCGAGAGAGGTATTTCATTAAAGAGAAACTGTTCTCAGGATTTTTCCGGCTACTGGCCTCTAGTATTCAAATATTTATATAAAACCTGCATACATTTTTGTTTGGTAATTAATCAAACAATATATTTATTCTTTCATTTCAGCATTATTTGCCTTATTCACCCTGATGATAATCCACTTCAAGCGTCAACAAGGACGACCAATGTTAGATAGTGATTTCGATGGAACAGTTGATGGTCTCGTCGCACTACGAGGAGCAGCTAAGGCAGCACAAGATCTGCTGGGAGCACGCGTTTTCATAACATCCTGGAGTCTGGATTTAGGATGGGGCGGTGTCGTTTTATGTTCGATAACATCTGTTCTATGGATTTTGCTATCGAAGATAATGCGCTATAATCCATTTTCAGCCCTTATGATTTAGAAACAAGAGAGCAGCATTGACAAACCAACCTATTTTTACCAACCCAAAAAACAATGTCATGTCAAGAATGCCCTTATGCGCATACTATACAAAAAAATCTGAACATTTATGTGAAAAAGAAACTAAAAGCTCCAAAACACAACGAGAAATTAAATAATCAAAATTAAAAAAAATAACACAAAGTGCAGAGCTCTCCCCAATTTTGATATCAAGTTAACTCCATTCAAAATGGTAAACTTAAATAAAAAAATAATTATAATTATTGAAAAATTGTTAAATATTAAAAATACAAACAATGTTTGCCTTGATGCTTTTATTCTCTATTTTTTAATAATACCATTATTTTTTCTGCCAACATTATTAATGTAAATATACAATAAGAAGTTTGTCAAATTTTCTTTTTTGTTATTGGTTTGTTAAAATGTCTTGAATAAGTTAATTTATAAATAAAAAATATTAACAGTTAGAAGTGAAATTTAGAAAACAAAGCAAGTGAGAGGAGATATTTTTAAATTACTATCCAAGACTTTATAAGATAAAATGGATTTTATTTCCTCATTCAGTGTTTTTTTCTTTATATTAAAAAAAAACGAAATATGATACAGAACAAGCAGACGATGAGGACCCAAGTATTTGCAGGAAATCCCATAGATATTTCTTCCAGATCTGGTAGTGTAGTTGATATTTTTTTGAATTTCAATTTTATTGTACTTAAAATGAATGAATCAATCAATGGCTGTGCTTCAGGAAAGGTTAAAGTTAAATCATCACTTGAAATATTTAATATTTTGATATGATGTTCTGAGTTACACATGAAATGAAAGTTAAAAGCAAAATCAATTTCATGTTATATTGAATGGTTTTTATTTCCTTCAATCAATTTCGATAAAGAAAACACAAAGAATTGCAGGACTGCGAATCAATCTGTTTTTGAATAAGCCGTGTTACAAAAACATATTCAAATTCAGTTTATATTTATTTTATTAGCTTTGTAAAATATTTCTGGTTAACGAAGAAAGCCTTTGTTTTACCAAGTGGGTCTCTCGTTGGAAAGTCGAAACATAAAAAAGTGGAATACCAGGCATAATGCTTACATATCTTCGGCATAACAAGAAAACCTCGTAACTCTGCTTTTTGGCATTACATTTTGATACTATCTTTCAGCAACTCAGTAAGCACAGCTTTATAGAAAACCTCATAGCTTTTCAACAAATTTGAATAAGCTAATAAAGATTTGTATGTATCGTACTTGACTGTAATCAAAGTAATTAGAATTCCTAGTAGTTCTGACAGAAAACTGAAGAACAAACCTCGTAACTACTGCTTATAGTAGGCAAAACTGCAGAAACCCTCACAACTTCAAGAGTAGGAAGTTATAATTTTGATAGTCACTGAATAAAGAATCAATCAAGATTATTAAGAATCATCAAAAGAGTTGTTGCCTCAGTTAAATGTTTTTGAATCACTGAATTAAAATACTGATGATATTGCATCCAAGCTGATGGTAATTCATCACAGTTTTATAACCACTTTGTGGATGAGGGACATAATAGCCAATTAGTATATTGAGGATTACTGTTAATAATTAAAACGACGATCACAACAAGTGCATTCATTACACTTCTCGCGTGTGGTTTCTGGCAATGATCTTGAGCTCTCTCCAACTCTTCCCCAATTGCCGTGACTCCTCCTCAACTGTTCTGCGCCATGTATTTCTCGTTCTTCTACCTTCCTGAGATAACGGATTCCATTGCACTGCGTAGTTTGCTATGGAGCTGTTGCCTTTTCAGCCACTTCCCTCGTTGGATGGTTGTGCCTATTGGTTCCTGTCCCGTTCTCTTGTAAAGATGTTCGTTAAAGATACGGTTAGGCCAGAAAACCTTTAAGTTGTACCGTAGGCACCTATTTACGAACGTTTGTAATCTTTTTTTAATAGTAGCGGTCACCTTCCAAGTGCTGCACACATACAACAGCACATATTCATATTCTCTACCGGTTGTCCAGCAATGTTAACTGAGTTAGTGCCGATGTTGATGATTTTGGTTTTGGCAGTATTAATCTTCAAACCCGCAACATTTGCCTCCCTTTCCACATTTCTTGGCATTTGGTACAGCTCCATAATCCTGTGTGAGAGTAAACAAACGTCGTAGCGTAGTCCAGATGTTTGAGTTGAGATGTAAGAGTCAAACAAATTCCTCCGTTTACAGTAGATAAAGCTGCGCGAAGCACATCGCTAATCACCAACAAAAAAGAGTATCGGCGATAGAATGCAACCTTGTCGTACCCCACTTAGGATCTCGAATTCCTCTGACAGCTTTCATCTATGCAGCACATGACATTTAGAGCCATCATAGGCTGCTTTAATAATAGCTATTAGTTTATCGGGTATACCAGGCGAGCCAGATAAACTGTCTGTTGACACCGTCAAACGCCTTCTCAAAATCGATGAACAGCAGGTGCAGTGATGTCCGGAATTCAACGCACTGTTCAATAATGATACGCAGGGTGTTGATGTGGTCTACACAGCAGGATCCAGTGCGGAAATCTGTTTGTTCGGCATCGAGTGTATCTTCTAGATGTTCCTCAATCCGCTCAAGTAATACTTTGGCTAATACCTCTGCAACTGCAGGAAGACTACCTTTTTTAGGGAGCTTGACAATCATTCCCTTCACAATCACTCGTCACCACCAACAAAAAGAGTATCGGCGATAGAATGCAACCTTGTCGTACCCCACTTAGGATCTCGAATTCCTCTGACAGCTTTCATCTATGCAGCACATGACATTTAGAGCCATCATAGGCTGCTTTAATAATAGCTATTAGTTTATCGGGTATACCAGGCGAGCCAGATAAACTGTCTGTTGACACCGTCAAACGCCTTCTCAAAATCGATGAACAGCAGGTGCAGTGATGTCCGGAATTCAACGCACTGTTCAATAATGATACGCAGGGTGTTGATGTGGTCTACACAGCAGGATCCAGTGCGGAAATCTGTTTGTTCGGCATCGAGTGTATCTTCTAGATGTTCCTCAATCCGCTCAAGTACTACTTTGGCTAATACCTCTGCAACTGCAGGAAGACTACCTTTTTTAGGGAGCTTGACAATCATTCCCTTCACAATCACTCGTCGGGAACGTGATTGGTTTTATCAAATTCTGCTTTCAATAAAGTTACAACTTTTTTAGTAAAATTAACACAAATTGAAAAGAACTTAGTGATATTTCCGATTTCTGAAAACTGAACACTGAAAACGGAAAACATCCAAAAACGAAACAATGAACGGTTTTCAGGTTATTTATAAAAAGAAAATTATTTTTGTGTTCCTAATGTCAAATTGTTAGTGTACTGTAAACTGTGTGTGGAATGCTAAATAAAAAAACAACAGAAACGAAAAACAAATTCCTAAGAAAAATTGCAAAGAATTTTTTTTTTGTTACGAGTTTTTGATATGAAACATGTTTTTCATTTTCATTGGGTACCATAGATGCCATACTTTAGCTTGCGGCAATTCCTTCACTAAATCTCAGTGCCTTTGCTGGTTTTTCGGTGGTTTGTTTGCCGGTTTTTGCTGTCCAAACGCTTTCATTCGCATAGCATAGTCTCAGTTGTTATCAAATAATCACACTCGAACGAAAAACCATGTCCGAATTGTAAGAAGCAAGAGTCTTACTCCTTACAATTCCATTGCATATCTACAGACAGCTACATCTGCACAAAATCGTGTTACACATCCCAAACTCTAGCATTTTCTTACTCCACTGGCCTCGCTATTGACTTCATCGCTACCTTTACACTTTTTAATGCGGCGAAACAAACCTACCCCACGGATTCTAAGAAGCTCCACTTAAAACATTTACTTTAAATTAATAAATCGTTAAATATTAATAAATTGTTTGGAATTTACTTAATATCCGCTGGCAAACTTTCAAATCCCCTAATCTTCACCTTATATGAATGAATGAACTAAATCTAAACTAATCCTTAACTAAATAAAGAATACCAATTTAACGTTAACTATTATTATGAATAATGAAATATACATAATTCATACGACAAATATTATATTAGAACAACACTATTTACATACCTAATATTACACTTCTTAACTTTAATGGCGTTTTTTTTGCAAAGAACTTTTTGACTCGCAATGCTTTTATTGCTTTTTATTGATTTCTAAACAATTTTATTGTAACCTTCTATCACAAACATTAAATAATCACAAAAATACGAAGCAAATGTTTTAAACGATTATTTTGAAGAAAAAAAAACAATATAAACAAAAAACCAATGTATTTTTGTGTAAACGCTTTGCCTTAAATAAATACATATTAAAAAAGAAAAACAAATAAATTTCTTAATTGTTTTTTAATACTATGTTACATTTTATTAGGATAGTAAAGCGGAGCTTTTCAGCTCACCATATGGATAGTTGCAATTCAATCTAAAGACTCATTTAGGTGCCGTTTTTTATATTTTTCTCCAAAACTAGCCATATTAATAAAAAAAAAAATCGCAAAATTACGCCAAGTCGCTTTGAATTCTGAACTGCAGATTTCCCCAATTATATTGTAAAAATAATTAAAAATTTTCTTTTTAACAGGGTCTTCTTTGAACAGGTGTACGACCGCCCATCGACAAGGAAAAGGATCAAAGCCGGAGTTCCTCAAGGTTCCAGACTTGGACCAATCCTGTATAGCATCTTCACGGCGGATCAACCCACAAATACAGCCGGAACAAGGACTATGCTCTTCGCGGATGACTCCATAACGTATGCAGTTTCCCGCTCTCCCGAGATAGCTGCCCGAAGAGTGGAGGAACACCTCAGAAATCTTTGGGACTACTACCTGAAGTGGGGACTTAAGATCAACGCCAATAAAACGGAACTCATCTGCTTCCGAGTACCAGCAACCGAAACAAGGATAAGAAAAATCGCAAGCCGGTGCAGAGCCTTAAAAATCACCCTTCCGGATAACACAACAATAAACATCAAGTCAGAGACTAAGTACCTGGGAATCAACTTTACTGAGAGGCTCAAGTTTAACTCTCACATCGACAAAACAATGAAAAAAGCGAACTACGCTTTTCATTTGGTGCACCCGCTACTTAAAAGACGAAACGGTCTGTCCAACAACACCAGGCTGCTTATCTACAAGCAACTCATCAGACCAGTGATAACCTATGGCTACCCCATATGGTTCACCGTCTCACCAACAACGATGAAGAAGATCTCCCTAGTTGAAAGGAAGGTACTAAGGGATCTGAACTGCAGAAGTCGATACATACGAGTGGACAAAGTCACAAACAAACACACGACCGCTGAAAAAAAATTCCTTTGCTCTGATTATTAGCTTCGCCATTCGGGTTCGTAATACAATTATCTAAGGCACTGTTGATTTGAAGATTTATATAACCGTACATACGATTTTTTTTATAATTTGCGCACGCGAAAACGGGTTTGCACCCTTATTATGTTCGGCTATATGCTTGGCACAGCGTGGGCGTTAAGGAAAAGGAAAAGAAAAGAGGAGATGTCTATGAGCTTGTGTTTTGAATGCCTGTGGATCATAGTGATGTGGAAAGACAGAGAGCTTGGCAGAGCATTCCACATACGTGTTGTACGGCTGAAGAACGAATCCCTGAACTTAACTGTACGTTCGAAGATGGGTTTAAGGGTTAACTGATGAGCATTTAGAGCAATACCACGAGTATTGCGGTTGAATTCAAGGAGAGGTGGCATGCAACTGGCTATTTCTCTTGTGCACCGCTGGTGGAAGAAGCGATAAAAGAGTGACGTGAGTGAGTGAAGCACGAGACGTTCCTGCGGTGTTCAAGCGAATCTATTGATTTCGCTATATTTTCGTCACCGATAAGTTTTATCGCGCGGTTTTGTATTCTATCTAGCTGATGCAAAGTAGTCTTAGGCGCACCAGACCAGTATGGCAGTTGTACTCAAGTTTTGGGCGAATAAAAGCCTTGTAGATGGTTGCCAGATCAGAGGGAGTGAAATATTTCTTGCACCGGGTTAGAAAACCTAAACATTTCGCAGCATTTTTGGCGACGGTAAATATGTTGTCATTCCAACGAAGCTTGTCGTTAACGGACATACCGAGAATTGCGAGATTTTCAGTTTCCTCGATGTAAGTGCCATTCATGGATAATGGCATGGGATTTGGGATTCGCTTAGACGACAGGAGACAGCATTGGGTTTTGGAAGCCTTAAATTCTACTCGATTGTTTTGAGATTATTAATAGAAATGAGAAAGAGTGTCGGGACAAAACCTAGCCCTGGGGAACGCCAGCATTTATGTGATGTATTTCAGACTTGAAACCGTCCAAAACAACTTAAATTTAGCGGTCCAAAAGATAGCTTCTAATCCAATGAAGCAGTTTTTCATCGACGGCTCGCCTTTTTTGGGTATGGGCTGGACAAAGGCTGTTTTCCAACTTCTCGGGAAGAGTTCAGAAGAATAGGATAGATGGAGAAGCTTACGCAAAGGTAATTCCAGCTTGGAAGAACACCTCTTCAGAACTAATGGGGAAATACCATCTGGCCCAGCGGATTTGTGAATGTTGAGATCGTTTAAAACTGCAACTGCACGAGTACGAATGAAGATCTGTCCCATAGAGTGTTCAATACTCGGAGGTGCAGGCGCCATCAATGCACAATCTGGAAGCGTGGAGCTAGCTGTAAAATGTGCAGCAAACAGATTGGATTTGTGTGTCATTGTAAATGAGCGTTGGAATTGACGACAAGGCTGTATTTTTGATTCTTTTCACGGGACATTGTAGTATTTTTTGCCTCAATTTTTGGTCATAGGCGAATTTGACTCGCCGAAGATGAGCATTGCAATCATTTCTGGCTCATTTAAAATTTGTTCGGTTTTCCTCTGTTTTTTTTGTAAAACATGCTTTCGGTTTTACCTCTCTAATCCTAGAAGCCTCCTATAAAGTCTCTCATACCAATAAGGATGATGTTTGTGATTGCATCAGCGGCGGCATCCACGTTGCTATCACGAAACAATAGCGACCAGTTAATTTTCCCAAAGAAGTTGTTAAGGCCGTCCCAATTGGCTTTATTGTATTGCCATACTGTTTTTTGTGAGTTTTTTCTCTAACTACGTGGGTTATTAACGAGAAATTAGCTGATACAACACAATGGTCAGACGAGCCTAGAGGCGAAAATACATTGACGGAGTAATTATCAATATAATACAATAGGTAAGGAACAATTCAAGGGTGTTTGCAGAATGATTTGCAATGAGAGGTATTCTTGTAGGCGCTCACTTACAAGCTGAGTAAGGTGATTAAACTCAGCGAACAACTGAACATCTCTTCCTACGGGTGTTGTCTGGCCAGAATGGCGAAGCCACCCACAATTGTGTACATTGAAATCGCCCGCAATAACAATTTCAGTGTTATCATCATTTGTGACAATTCTTGCAATTGAATCAGACAGTGCATCAAACTCGTGATGAGTGAAAAATCTGTCTAAGTTGGGGCTTCTATAAAGAAAGCAGTAGTGAATGTTGCGCCCTTGTACCATTGGAACATTGGCTTGATTGAGACAAAAGTTTAAACGCAACATCACTACGGATAAAAATTGCGAGACCGCGTCGGGAAAAAAATAATGGCTCTAAGCTATACCCAGGCAGATTTAAATCCGAAGAATCAGAATTCTCAAATACTTGAGTTTCGCTCAGTGCCAGAATTGCTGGACTGTGGACATGTACATATGTAAACAAAGCGAAAAAATTCGTTCTCAGCCCACGTTTGTTACTGAGACCTACTCTGAAACTACACATAACTACAAAAAACAAACACACAAAACACAACTTACCGCTTCTTTTCACCGAAGTTATGTAATGGATGTGTCACAATGGATTTTTGACACAACTTGTCGCCAGTTTTATACTTTCACGACAAAATGAGTCAAATCACCAGAAGAAACAAACACTCACAATCCGTTATTCGATTGCCAAAAAGTTAGATCATCAACAAACTGCCGCATTCAAAACATACGACAGTTATGTCTCACTAAGTTCTTTAGCTGCGCTTTTGAGGATGGGGTAGACGGACACACACACTGCACTTGATGATCGGCCGATCAACGCGAACCGTTTGCTTGCACTTGTTGTATTTGGTTTGATTTTTTTTGTGCGCAAACACACAACACGACACTTTTGCTTTTTTTCGCGTGTGCTGTAGTGCAGCACGACCGTCCACAGCGGCGATTGGGAGACAAATGCGTATGCAGTTTTCGGCTGCTACTTTATCCCCCAGATAGTTAAAGAATGGTTGCTTAATCAATTATAAAACTAACGTAGGTAAAATCTTTAGTTAGTTGACAAGGCAAACCCTGTACTTTATTTTGCTCTTATTAAAAACTCTTATTGAAAACTGTAGAATTAGTTCCATCGCCTTCCTTAGGTGGCAGTGGATTTGCCGCTGCAAGAAGTGCAAAACATATGCTTCGAAAATGTTCACGTTTTTTTACTGTATCAGTTGACCAATAGTATATTTGGTGTGTATCTGCTTATTCAATGAATGTTTTAGGTATGAGCTAGGGCTAGCAACTCAATGTTACACGCCCTAGAACGCTTGTTTGAACTTGATTATTTGACGTGGATAATAATGCAGCTGGAAAAATAATCAAATGGTGGGCAGATTGGTAAGTTCACCTCAGAAACAGGGAAAATATTCATGTTTTTAGCAGAAAGACCACACCAACCGCTCTAAAACTGCGCTTCACTGCACTATGTTTTGTCAGACAAAATCTCATACTCAGCAACGTTACCTATATCTAAGTGATTCAAATTATGTGTCACAGGGTCAGGAAACTAGTTGTACCCTTAATAACAAAATCACTTTCGTATTTTAGATACTACAAGAAATAATTTCTTTGTATAAATCTTTTCAATAGCATTTGATATTAGGATCTCTGCAATGACCGATGCTAGTTGCATGATTTATTAATACTATCGTATCACTCCGTTGTGAAAAAAAAAATTATTTTTATTCGTTGCTACAATGAAGTCCACTCAAAAGATCTATTTAAAACAACTGATTTTAAAGGTCATTCAAGATCACCACTAAACATCTCTCAACAATTTTGTGATTTTCTTCAATTTTTTACCGGCCCGCAATTTTGTCAAAAACTGATGTTATTACAGAAAACGCGTATACAGAGTTGCCAGATGTTGTTATTTGTACTTATTGTGGATATGTTGTTATTTGTACTTATTGTGAATATTGGGCTATTAAGTCAGTTTTATATATCAACTAGCTTTTCCCGGGAGCTCTGCCACCCGCACACATGAAAGCACGCCTTGACATCGCTACCACATGAGGGGTGTTCTATTAGCTAAACCTAAACAAAGCGCCACCTTGATCGTATTCGCACTATGTGGTTTACCGATTTCTTGTTAAGATTCTGTGAAAGTTTCAGTTTGAGTTTTAATGTCGTATTACAAACAAACAGACATTCATTTTTATATACATACAAAAGATAATCAACAATCATCAACAACAAAAGAGAAACGCTATGTCCCGCAATTGAAAATCTCGTAGGGTTCAGCCTGCGTTTGCAATGTAAGCGGAAAAAAACCGCATCAAAATCCCTTGCGTAGTTTTAAAGATCTAAGCATACTTAGGGATATAGGGACAGAAAAAGCGACTTTGTTTTATACTATGTAGTGATGAAACTACGTTTCGAATTATTGTTTATTATATCCCGTAGTTTTGGTAACTATGCTACCACTTTCAAAGGGGTACAAAAAGACAAATTATTCGTAATGAATTACGAGATTATGCACACGTTGTTTCATTGATATACAAAACTGACTGAATAATCCCAATATCCACAATAAGTAAAACAACAAATAACAGTAATTTACACATTAATGTTGTTCATTATCTTATTTTAATTCAATACAATACAATTTTGTTGAGACGAAAGTTTATATAACAATAACTATTGAAGATTATAACTTTTGAAAAAAAAATTAACAAAAATGGAAAAGAAAACTCAATGGTGATTTGGACCCAAGACCGCAACATTGTAATCCAGCGGTATACCAGCTGGTCTGTCCGGTACACACAGAAAAAATGTCTTTGCAAACTTAATTAAGATTAATTAATTTTAATTTCAATTATTTTAAATAACAGAATATTAAGACAATATCTTTTTTCAAACTGTTAATTGCAAATGTACGAGTACATATAGTATAAGTAATAGTAATAGTCATGAATTATGACCCACTCAAAACCCGCGACATTGCCTAATTTAAATGCATTAGGCAAAAACACGAAAGATTAATCACAATAATTTACTTTTTACGAAATAGAACAAGAAAAAACTGTCAATCATGTAGAACTCAGGTGTTGTTTGCAGTGACTAGTGAAGACAGCAATAGTTATCAAATCCATGATTCAAGTTTGTAGGCAATTTCATATATGACAAGATCTTACTAGAAAAGACTTTTCCATAACAACGCTCCTGTGCGTTGGGATTAGTAAATTTCTGGTCCTAGAGGAATTTTAAATTACCGTACACAGGTTGTCGTTTATTGATAACCTTAAATATCAGGACAACTCTTAATCTAATATAATGTTTAAACTCCATCCCCGGGAAAAGAAAATATAGAGCTGAGATATGGTCATATTGTCTTAGGAAATAAATAAGCCGCACACGCGAATTCGAAAAAACCTGTAAACGCTTTCGATTGCCCATACTACTACTACCAGAAAACATTTCAATACCATAGTTGAAGAGCGACGTAACCAATGATTGAATCAGCTTTGTCTTCATCTGGACTGACAAGATATCTTTTACCAGATAGAGCTTACGTAAGATTGACCGAATCCGACAGATAATACCGCTAATGTGGAAATCTGACGATAGAGTTTCATCCAGTGTAAAACCAAAGCCCACAATCTTATTAGAGAACTGCATTTGCTGTCCATTTATCAGTATTGGCTCAACCTAGTGATTAACTTGATAACTTGATAAAATGCAATGGCTTGGCTTTTAATGGGAATCAGAATAAGCTGCTTTGTTCAGGCCCAATTGGGGATATATATTAGATAATCATTGAACCTCAGTATAATAAAGTTTTATTGCATGAACAACTTGCATATCATCTGCAAACAAATGTACCCGACAATGCTTTTAATATTTATAGGAAAACATTTATTATGAGGATAAAAAAGATAGGTCCCAAGGTAGTAAACCTGTGGGACTTCTCTAGTTATTGGTGCAAATTCGGAACATTCGCGTTCAATGGAAAAACACTGGTACCTGATTGAAAGAGGTAGAAGAGGTAGAAAGAAACTACATACTTAATTTTGAAAGTAATAGGTTATGGTAAATGCTATCGAATGCCTTACTGAAGTCAAGAAGAATAAGTAGGGTGTCCATATTTTTATCAGTGCTAACACGGATAGAATCTGTCAAGTCGATAATAGCAGTTGTTGTGCTAAGGGATTTTCTAAGCCCACTTTGATTAGTATGGAGACAGTTTCTGCCCTGTAAGAAGAGGACAAACTGGTCTTTTATTAGTCGTTCACAAACTTTGGATAATGCAGGTAATATACTAATGGGCCTAAGATCAGATACAAGAGATTAGCGTAGTTCTCATCATTCTCATTCTGCTTTTGTTCTCGATCTCGTTAGTTTTTGTGTTTATAGATTTTATATAGATTTTGTTTATTTCAGTAGATAGTAACGTTGTTTTTTTTAGTTCAAATGACAGTCCTTAGCAGGTTTTAAATCCCTAGCAAGGAGTTTTACTGAATATTAATTCTATTTTTCCATTGGATTCCAAAATATTCCTTTAACATAGCGAGTTTGAATAGGTAAAGAGTTTACATTAAGTTTCTTTATCACAAAGTTGTATTTGCTTTGGATGTATTCCGAATTTAATTAGATCTCAGAGTTCGACCTCTTTTAAGATTCAAGGTATGTTCGTAATTGTCAGGACATGAAAGAAAATTTTTGTAAATCTACCGGAAAAGTCGGAAATTTGGATGGGGGTTTTGTTTGAAAAACTCAATAAAAAAATGTGACGTTCGGTTTGATAGTTCTGCTGTCACATGTTTGCATATAAACAATAAAAACGTGACATTCATTTTGACAGTGTAACCATTTTACACCCGTGCAACGCAGGGTACTGAACAAGTAAAATAATAAAAAACAGTTTGTACTAATTTAGTTCAACAAGGTGAACGTTAAACCTTCACATTATTGATCAACTGAAAACTAAAGCTAATATAAATCATGACAAAATTTTCTGGCGAAAGTACTTGCACGATACAGTTGCTGTTACGATGCACCTGTATGCAGTTTGCGAAATTTGGTTGGTACTTGGAAAGGAACTGCAATCCTGCCGAGTTAGCTAAACTGACGTGTTTATTTATACAGTAATTGTGTAGTTCTTTTTTGGTAAAGATACGCATATGGTACTATTATGTTAAAATGCGAATCTTTCAGGCATTAGTGATAAATATATATTTTTTTATATACCTAGGTTTATATATACATTTTTTTTTATCTTAATAATAATAATACTCGGCGCGACATACTGTTGCGGTCCAATCGAGATTCTCGCGACCATTTGTGTTGCGCGCATGTATTTTTTTTTATAATGTACACACGCTAAAGAGAATTGCACCCTTATAATGCCTAGCACAGCGTGGGCGTTAGAAAATTAGGGAGAGGAAAAGATGAGATGTCTATGCACGGGTGTCTTATATGACTGCAGATTTTATAAATGCGGCAACACAGAAACAATTAATTCCACATAACTATAGTGCAGGTGATGAAGGAATCTCTGTTAGTACGTCTGAGGATAGGCCTAAAGGTAGACCCTGTGGGCTCGAGTTGAGGCACGGGTATAACGGATGGGTTCGAGAATGGGCGGGATGCATCTGGATATTGTATTCAAGTTTAGGGCGAATATATGCCTTGCATATAGTAGCCAGATCTGAAGGAGTGAAGAACGCTTTAGGAAACCTAAACATTTCGCAGCATTCTTGGCAATGGCAAATATGTGGTCGTTTTAACGAAGCTTGTTGTTGACGCACATACCAAGAATTGCGAGTTTTTCAGTTTCTTCGATTCAAGATCCATTCATGGACAAAGGTTGGGGGTTTAAATTACGCTTGCATGACAGGAGACAGCATTGAGTTCTAGAATATCTGGAATATATCTGGAAAAGCACAACAAGTACCACCACTGATCTTTTAGAAAACGAACTTCAACTACAACGTGAACTCAATGACCAGATTGGCGGAGCTCTTTCTATTTTTAAAAATCACCAAGCAAGCGAATGTGAAAAAAATATACCGATCCATTGATCGGCTGTATGATCAGCAAAAACTCATTTTACAGGAAACAAGGCGCCATAACAGTCAAACGGAGGATCTCAAGACACGCGAAATAGAAGAAAATCAACGCCACAATACTGAGATGGAAAAAATGCGAAAACAAGAAAAAGTGGAAATGTTGGAGCACAAACAGCGCCTCCTGGAAATAGAAGAGGAAAAGCTAACCAGACTGTAATAGTCTAATGACATCAATAAATACATATATGTAATATATTTTCAGTATTTCTTAAGCTTCTTCTTATTGATCTTTGCAGAGTCCTCTCCATTTGCTCATGTTCTTCCATCGGTAATAAAAAATGCGCACTTCTAAACATTTTGAAATTATGTTGTTTACTTGATGATTGAATGCTGTCAAAACATTCGAACACATTTTCGAAAGTAGTTTTAGGAATCTTACTGTTTCCCGGGGAAAAAAAAAATCCGATGGAAATTCACGATGGGTAGATTTAGTTCCCGGGAACAAAAATTATCCGGGGGAAACATCTTTCCCTCAAAATTCCCGATAGGGGTGATGATCAATATGGTCTGAAATTTCTAGAGCAAATCAATTTCTCAAGCGATTCGCATGAAATTTGGAATGTAGGACTAAGATGAGACTATAAGATTTCTTCCTATGGAAATTCTGGCAGTGATTCAAAAAAAAATTTCATGGTGCTCAGTTCGTGAAGATTGCGGACAAAAATATATTAAATTTTTGGGATTTTTTGTTGTTGTGTCATATATTGAAAGTTTTTTATCATCGACCGTAAATACCGATTTCTGGATAGAGTTCTTTTTCTTCTTTTCTTTTGTTGTGTTTTTTTCATCTTGCTCTTAAAGAACCTTATCAATTATTAAAACACACAATGTTATGTCCGTCATTATTTTGGGCTATGTTTATCAACCGACAAAAACATTTCAATGTTCTACTGCTGGTTGCCATGGTGTTGTTACCTACCGACGTTAGCTACGCCAACATGATCGCCTTGTGAGGCAAAGCCAAAACAACATGTTGCGGCACACAAGTTCATCGTCTGATGGACGCTTATAAGTTACACAAAAAGAGGCATATAACATTAAAAACCTGCTCGCTTCCTTGCAACTATTTCCTTTTCTTTTCGCTTATCATATCCTTACTCATGTGTGCAGTAACTAGAGTACATAACTCATCAATTAATTATATAATTGAGAGAACCATGCAAAAGAAATTTAATAATGAATAATTGGCCTGCATGTTTCAAAGCGACATTCTTGGATGCTCGTAAGATACTATTAACATGTGTGCAGCAGTCGTGATCGAAGTTGTCTATCAATGCTCCATGTACCATTTACATGGACCATTACAAGCGACGTTGCTGTTGCTACCATTTCCTTTTCTTTTGGCTTGTCTTTTGTTTAATAACTTCAATATTACGAAGAGTTAATAACTCTTCCATCAAATTACATAATAAAAAGAGAACCAGATAAAATGAAGTTAATGGCGAATATTGTGTCTGCGCGTTTAAAAACGAAAAACATTTTGATGCATACTTCTATTTCCATACCATACCACTTCCCCAACAACTCAATCACCCTTGCAAACATGTGTAAACAACCAAAAACCTCTCTCTACGGCAAATATGTGTAGTACTAGTAATTGTATTGAAACTCGAAAGTCCCCTTCGGTGCTCTGCTTTCTCGTTTTCTTAACCTTGCTGTTGCAACGCACTATGGTTGCACGAAAAAGGTTCTGTGTTGGTCCTCTGCTTGCTTTCTTTCGGCTTTTCTTTAATAATTTATAAATTACAAAATCTCAAAACATACTATCAAGCTTACAGCATTAGTAGAACGAAAAAAACATGTGCAGTAGTAGTGATAGGAAACCCTTCTGTATAGAAAGCCCAACTGTACGCATTCTAATGCTCTAAAAAATTAACAAAGACGGCAGCATTTTTGAACGCGCTAACTGGTGGTAGTGAAAAGAGCGAGAAACGTAAGTTTTTGTAGTGAGAAACAGAAAATTTTTATTTTGTTCTTTTTCAAGCGCCCCCGACACGTTACTGCATTCCTTACATCATCCTCATGTACGTGTGCAATACGTTTGCACCGACACGTTACTGTATACTTTCCAAACATTCATTTTTCGTTCACTTTCTTGACGTGCATACCACAAGGTCAGAAGCGGATAAAATAATTTTGGCAGTGATTTAAAAAAAATCATCAGTTCAGATCAGTTAAGCGTTTTATCGCGCGCTTGTAGTTGCTGCGTAACGTATTTATTTTTTTAGCAACTTCTTTTCTATCAGCATTTGGGTATCTTTCCCGATATTTCTCCACTAATTGCTGATTCTGCTGTTCCCTTAATACTCTGTTGCTATATTCGTTGCTCCTTATATCCCATAACGCAGGTAAAGTGCGGTAAAATTCGATGAACTCAATAACAAAATTTCTTCCGGTATTTTCCGCCATTACGTCTGCACTCTATAAAATCCAAATGATTTGGATTTTGCTTACTGCATGCTTCAGTCATTGTGAGAAGCATACATACCTGTTTCACTAATACACCTTTACGATGATGTAAGGAATCAAAACCTTCTCTATAGAAAGCCCGACTGTTCCGATCGTACACAGATACATGCTTAGTTTCATCCAAAACGTATTTGTATTAGTAATCAACTAAAGAGAAAAATCCATATAAAAATGTTTCTGTTTCCCACTACCACATCTTACGTTTCTCGCTCTTTGCGACTACTTATTTTTTGTACACTGTATTCACATTCCAAAATACAGACGCGTTTTGGATTGGTTTACAGCATTAGTATGCATTGATATACGCATACAGAGCGGGCAGATCTACGGAGACCGCACTGTGGGAACTGACGGAAAGAATAGAGGGCTCCCTTGCCAGTAAGGAAATCGCTCTATGCGCCTTCTTAGATATCGAAGGGGCGTTCGACAACGCATCACACGAGGCGATAAGGAATGCTCTGGATAAGAAAACAGTTGATGGCACAATCAGTAAATGGATGTGCGAGATGCTAGTCACTAGAACAGCAGAAACTATAGTCGGGGACAAAACCATTATGGTTAACACGACAAGAGGGTGTCCACAAGGAGGAGTACTCTCCCCACTACTGTGGAGCATCCTTGTAGACGAACTACTTCAGCGACTAGCTAAAGCAGGAATCGTATCTCAGGGTTACGCGGACGATATAGTCATTGTGGCCAGGGGGAAGTTTGAGGAAGTTCTATGTGACATAGTTCAAAATGGACTAAATATCACAAGCAGATGGTGCCATGAGGTGGGACTTAGGGTGAACCCAAGCAAAACCACACTGGTTCCCTTCAGTAACAGGAGAAAATTGGGGCGAATGCGACCAATAACCCTCAATGGCGAAGTGATCTCAATCAGCGAAGAGGTCAAGTACCTGGGTCTGATATTAGACAAGAGACTGCTATGGAATAAACATCAGCAGGCAATTATTAAAAAATCTAAGAGAGCGCTCATGGTGTGCAGAAGGGTGGCGGGCAAATCATGGGGAGTAAGCCTCAAAATAATGCACTGGATGTACACTATGATAGTTACACCAATGATCACCTACGGAGCAGTGGCATGGGCAGGTAGAACCAAGCTAAGCACCACAAGGAAAGAATTGGAAAAGGTACAAAGGCTGGCTTGTGTCCTAATCACAGGAGCTATGAGGACCTGCCCAACGGCGGGTATGGAGGTAATCACTGGGCTACTCCCGCTGCATATAGTGGTAGAGGGCAAATCCATTGAAACCATTGTACGCCTGACCAAGGTTGGCTGCTTAACGGGTAGCAGAGCGGAGAGCTTAATGAACTCACTAGCCAAGCTAACTCCTGTGGCATGCATGCCATGTGACAGCATGGTGCAAAAGCTTGAGTTCATAAAGAACTATGAGGTTAAACTAAGCAACAAGACGGACTTTAAGTCCGAAACAGACTACAAGATACATCCAGGAACTATAAAATGGTATACGGATGGATCAAAGAAGGTGGATGGCACAGGTGCGGGAGTAATAGGGCCACGAACCAAATACTCTGAAGCAATGGGCCATTATCCAAGTATTTTCCAGGCAGAGGTTCACGCCATCGAAAGATGCGCTCAATTCAATCTGGATAGGAAATACATGAGGATGGAAATTGCCATCATGTCAGACAGCCAAGCCGCGCTTAAAGCTCTAGATGCAGTCCACACCACGTCCAGACTGGTGGAAGAATGCAAAACAAAGTTAAACAAACTTGGTGCAGACAACAAAGTAAAGTTATACTGGGTGCCGGGACACATCGGTATAGAAGGGAATGAACAAGCGGACAAGCTCGCAAACATAGGAGCAGAGACTACGCTTGTAGGGCCGGAACCCTTTTGTGGAATTGGGTACAGTATTATGCGTGAAGAATTACGCAATATAGGTAAAAACACCGCTTCATTAAGATGGGAGGAACTCCCAGGTCTACGGCAAGCGAAGGAAATGTTGGGTAGATATAATCCAAAGATCCACTTGGGTCGCAGTGCCATGGTTTTTCACCCCCAACATCATCATCATCATCATCATGCATTGAGTTGGGCTTTCTATAGAAAAGGTTTTGTAAGGAATGCAGTAACGTGTCGGGGTTGCTTTAAGCGTGTATTGTTAAAAAACAAAACAGTTGGGCTTTCTGTAGAGAAGGTTATGAGTGACAGTATAGTTTCTGTTGGTTAATTGTCTGCTTGTTCCCTTTCGGCTTTTTTTAACACTCTGTTCGTCTTCTATCGGTATCCTGCTCTGTTCATTCTATTAACATTGCATAAATTGATACAGTGCTGTCGTGATACAGAAAATCGGTGATCTGGATTGCTAGCTTTCTTAACATTGCATAAAATTATACAGTGCTGTTGTGGTAGAGAAAAAAAACCCAATACTACATAGTATGTTATAAAAAAAGAGGAATGGTTGTTCATACGTATTTATTTAGAACATTCATTTTAACCGCAAATATTTTTGTCTTTATATAACAGATGGTTCGCCATTCAGTTCTTACTAAATTAACTATGCTTATCATTGCACTGACTGTATAATAATACAAAATCAAACAATAATCTTTAATATACGGTTCATTTCCCATTGTTTATAGAATAATGACTCTGAAATATCCTTTCAATACAATACGGTACTTTTCCACATATACACTTTTGTATATAATGATAATATGATGACAACACTTTCTATAAAAATATGGAAGTGATGGCGTCAGGTTAAAGAATTTACATGGAAGATTTTAACCATTATAAGTTAGTTTTTTATATTTTCTAATACATACATTGTGGCCACGTCTGCGAGTAGAAGATAGACACGACAGCGAGGTCGGCCAAGCCTACGCTGGAAGGATGGCGTAGACCAGGACGCCCAGAGTTTAGGGATGCCAAACTGGATGACATCGGCTCGAAATCGGGACCGGTGGAGAGACTTTTTGCGGGAGGCCAAGACCGGACTCTGGTTTTAGAGCCAAATATGATGATGATGATAATACTAACGAAATACTAGACCTAAAACCAAACCAAAACCCTCTCTAGAGAAGTAGTAGTGTAGTATAGTCTCTGTTGGCTGGTTCTCTGCTCAACTCACATTACATTACTAATTGAATTGAATTAAAAGGTTTAAACACTGAAATTTTTTTATAACAACATAAACTGGAAAACTAAATAAAAACTTTAATTTAAGTTAAATGTACATACATAAAAATTAAATAAGATTAAATAAAAAATAAAAAATAAACAGTGCATTATCAGTAAATGTTTGTAACCGTTGTAACCGTTGATACAGCCTACTCTGCTCTTTATTAGCATCAGAGAAAAGTTTTATTTCTCACTTGAATGCTCTATAGTAGTCGATATGTCCCATGCTTAAAGAAGCAACCGACTACAGCTGTCAAAACATGGTCTGTATATTTTGTCGAGCAAAAAGATCATATCCGAGAATTATCGGAGCGTGAAAAAGAACGCTTTAGAAAAACCGCTTTCTCAGAGGATGAAAATAAAACACAAATTTCAATTTTGATAGCTTAATTATCTCTCCGATTACTCAGACATCAAAAAAGGACACAGCCATTGACATTTATCTGAAGTGAAGAATACCAATCGAACAATCTCTTCACTACAGAAGCTCAATTTAAGTGAAGAGTCGCTCAATTAACTAAAGAAAAGAGTTGTACTCTTCAGGTCAATCGAACGCGGCCTAAGTAATTAAAACCGTTAAACATTATTCTTTGCGTTGTTTATAAGATGGTAGCTGTTTATGATTGCATTATCAGTTATCACCGATAAAATATGCCTATTATTATAACGGCCAGCATGTTCAGGTTCTCAAATGCTTAGGATTGTTTTAATAAACAAACATTGCATTATCATATCTGCGGCTATTGTAACCAACAAAATAACACGAATTTTAATGGCAAACGGTAAAGTGTACTTATACAAACACTTATACTTATACAAAAGAATATAAACAAATATATTCCAACTCTGACTTCGATCTGTTTTCGTTACTGTCAGCCATAAACGTTAGTCTATTAAAACTGAACGCATCTGCCATCATTAGCGCGCATTATAAACAATAGCGCGAAAATCAACATATATGATATATAATTATGAACATAACAAGTAGATTACAAGTTCGATGAACTTGCTCTTGTTTTGCAAAATAAGAAAAATCGAGAAATATGTATGTGCTGTACAATAACAATAAATTTACAATGCAAAGATGTACATACACTTTCGCGTTGGAGGAGCACTTAGGAACCGATAATCTGTTTGATCATAAAGTCCAACGTTTGCAGATAGGAGATAATAAACCGATGAGTTGATTACATACCTTGTATTAGTATTCAAGCAAGCACGAGGGGTCCAATTCTTTAATTTTTCCACATATAAATATTAGTAGACTTTAGTTCAAAAACTAAAACACTTTTAAATACCTCAGAAATATGTAACAATCTCGCCTTCTACTTGACGACGATTCTTGTCTTCAATTTTGTTATTTGTTATCGACCGTTGTTTGCTTCTTCGACGATTTATGAAGTGTGATGCTACCTTTGCAAGTGTTCCTGTTCAGCGTTGTGTATTAAGTTGTAACGAACTTCAAAGTAAAGAAAGGCGCGTAGAGGGTTTGCATTCGCATTCTGTTTTTGCAATATGCAAATTTCAATTGTGACTGGGAGTGGGAGAGTACATTTTGTCTCTTATCTCTTTTACTCATACGCAAAAACACAATTTTTAAAACATTAAAAATATAACATGGCGACCACCAAACGTCACATTCACACTAACTTTTCTTGTGCCACATTCACAATAATAAAGAAATTTATAAGTTAAGGGCGCTCTCACAATGGAACAACTTTATACTTAAGAATTACTGAATTGAATGGATTTTGGTTTTGACAAAAACAATTTATTGGTCATAATGTTGGTAATCTATACAACTTAAAAATTTCTTGGTTATGAGTAGATACCTTCATAAGAAATATAAAAAAGTAAATATAAAAAATAGCACATCGGTCTTTCAAATTGTTGTATATTCCTCAAAAGTGTTTTATTTTGAAATCAACACAATAAATTTCACCAATTCAAAAATAATAATAATGTCCGTGTTTTTTTTTTATGTCGGAGAAATCCGTGTTCCGAGATATCCGATAAATCAGATTCGAAAGTTTTATTTCTCACCTGAATCTTCCATAGTAGTCGATATGTCTCATGTTTAAAGGAACAAACAACTACAGATGTCAAGAAATGTTCTGTAATTTTTTTCAGAGAAAAAACATATCCGAGAGTTAAATGATTAATTAATTAATTGCTTGCTCAAGCACCCTATTCGCCAAATTTAGCACCACGGAACATTTTCTGAACTTTTGCCAACAATGAAGAAGGGGAATAAAGATATTTTTCTCCAAATTTTTTGTGATTTCTTTGTTAGGTCGGGTACTTCTGGGACTACCCTCGTAAACTCGTAACACGTTTAATGAAATTTGACTTCAACTCTTCTCTCATTCTAGACGCTAAATTAAGAGGTTTCATTGTAACATGAATAAATTTGTATGTGATCTATTAACTCAGGACTCCTGTTAGAAAACATGGCGGGCTCGTTTTCATTGAGGGAGGCAACTATATAAAAACTCTGAATAATTATATGAAAATAAGATTGAAAACATAAAAAAATTAAAAATATAAAGAAAAAAATCAGGGAGCACCCCGACCTTGTGCCATATCGATAGCGCTAAGCGTATACAGTAAAAACTCAGGAGGAAAATTAAACAAAATTAATAAATTTGCGTATATACATTTTATATTCACATACATGTTTTGAGCCCATTATAAAAATGAGGTAAACCACATCTGAAATAAGTTTTTAATTTTAAGTTCCGGGTACTTCTGTAGGCGGTCGCAAATGAGGCCTGAAATGTGAAATGTGAGTTCGTTAAGTACAAGGTGTGTTAGTGTTAGTGTAACTTTAATGACACAATCTCCCACTAAAATTGTTCCTTTTTGCGAATCGGTTCGTTCTTTCCCCAAGACAACTCACAACTCACCTACTCGTGGTAGGTGAAAACTCTTTAAATGTCAAAAATATAAGCGTGCTCTCACAAAGGAAAAACTAAATAACTAAGACTTACAGGATTGTATAAATTTCCAGCAATCCATTTTGAGAGCGCCCTAAATAAGCCAACTAATCACATGCTCAGGACCAGTGCTGCTGAACTTACTTCAATTAGTATTATAGTTCTATTTCATCGGCCGTACTACTATACTTACAAAAGCTAGTACTTTGTACTATTTTTATGAAGTAATTAAAAATCGAAACGATTCTATATTAATTTTATTTCTTCGTAAAAATATAGTTTCTTTTTCATTTACATGTTAATAAGTCTGTACAGTGTACATTTTTCTCCGAACGTGCCTAATCGTGGCACTTTTACATATGTAATTTTTTCTGTTATTTCTTCTTGTGCCCGAAAATCGTATTTCAATGGATTTCCTTTCTTCCAAATTTAAAGCTAAAGTTAAATTTATTATTCCATTTGTATATATCCATTCCAAAAATGTTTAACAGCAGCACTGCTCTTGACACAAGAACAAAATTAAGTTATGCGCATGCGTCAAAAAATCTTTCTAAAACAGATAACACCTACTAGCTCTGCAAACTTGCGGTTCTGCAGAAGTGTACCTACATTTGCGACCAAAATCGGCCTTCTGGTTTAAATAACACCTTTTCAACCAAACTTGGTAGACATATGACCTACAATTTGGAATCAAATACTACTAGGTAATTACGACAGCACCCCTATTGTTGGCGACAAGGAGGGGTTATATATGACATGACTGCTATTTGTGTCAAATCTATAGTTTTCGGGGTCGCTGAAATGAATAGTGATAGTAAGACACCCCTAGTACATCTGCGGATGGTAGTGATAAAGGGTGACACATACGCATCTTGTAAAATGTAACATACGACACGCAAAATGCAACATGCTACATGCAGCATGCTACATTCAAAATGCAACTTGCAAGATTTAATATGCAACACCTAACTTGAACTAACGGGCAGCATTCAACATACGACATGCAATAAGCGACGTGCAACATGCAACTTATAAGAACTGCAAGACGAAACATACAAAATGCAACAAGCAATTGAGGAATTTTTAAAGCGTCTAATAAAATCCTAAATTACTACTTTTCACAAAATTCGTCAGCTAGCTCAACGAAGCGTATTAAGGGACTTTTCCAATTAGATACTTATTTGTTTTGGCTAAACTTATTTGAATAAGTAAGTCTCTACAATCAAATAAGTAAGTTTCACAAATAAGTATTGGATTGGAAAAGGGCCTTAAACCGCTTGGTGAATGTGGAGAACGTTTGTTTATTCTTCATTCATTCTTCTACGAAAGTTGACTTTCGACGCAAGCATGAGCTTTCTATACGGCAAAATAACAACAAATTGACAAACGTACACACAAACACCTAAAAATACTTCGCTAAGTGTAGCCACAACGTTCATGGGCATGACTTTTATTTCCATGCCTGTGTAGCCACGCTCTTATGTTTACGGAATGAAAATAAAGTATTGTTTACACCAGAGACCCAACGCTACATTAAAATTCAACAAATATGAAAAAAATAAAGGGAGTATTCTTTTATTCAACTCGAGCGGCCAGTGTACGTCAAAAATTTACACTGTGTTTTTTTATTGACCTGGGGTAATTTTACTCTGTACTCTGTGTTTTTTATTGTGAACCGAGCACGACACGGTGTATACACAGTTTCCTATTTTTTACTCTGAAATGAATATCAGTGTACGGCAGAGTAAGAGCGAATAAAGTTACCCAGTGTACACACCGAATACTTTTACGCCGTGCAACATTCGCTTGGTGTACTCCGGGTAACTTTACTCGCTCGGGTTGAATAAAATAATAGACCCAAGGTGTCACATTCTGTTTTTTATTTTTTTATTTTGACATTGGCTGTTTTTTTTTATGTCGGAGTACTCGGAGAGATAATTGAAGTGTCTCCGAGAAATCTTTTTACTCTGAAGCGTTTTTTAAGCTAAGATATTTCTCGGATATAATCTTTTTACTCTGAAAAAATATACAGAACTTTTCTTAACAGCTGTAGCTGTAGCTGTCGACATGAGACTACAACATGAGTCTACTACTATGGAGATCTATTCAGAGAAAAATTCTGATTTATCGGACTTCTCGGAACTCGGATTTCTCTGAATTCTCCGAGATTAAAAAAAACACGGCCATTATGTTCACATTACTTATCCGAGGCGTTGTGTCGGTTTCAGTAGGGGGCATTTTTCGGTGCCGCAGGGTGCTAACCCACGTTACCTAGACTAGAAACGCTAGACCGTTTGCACTTGCAGTTTAAGCCTACATCTATAAGGATTTATACACATAGTTGCCCGGGGACCACCACGAGGAGGTAGAGCAAGCACTACATCACGAACTTGATTGTTGCCCGATCAATCGCAATGCAGATCCCCAAAGATACACTCGATGCCGAACAAGCAGGTTTCCGCAA
Source organism: Nephrocerus scutellatus (assembly GCA_947095585.1). Lineage (NCBI taxonomy): Eukaryota > Metazoa > Arthropoda > Insecta > Diptera > Pipunculidae > Nephrocerus > Nephrocerus scutellatus. Next base: position 30,787,806 of record OX352761.1, read on the forward strand.
TGGATCCTCCTGTGTAGACCACATAAATACCCTGCGGATCATTCGGGTCACCAATGCACCTGCTGTTCATCGATTTTGAGAAGGCGTTTGACAGTGTCAACAGACAGTTTATCTGGCACGCCTTGCGCAGGAGAGGTATACCCGATAAACTAATATCTATTATTAAAGCATTGCATTGCATTGCATTTTATGAACGACGATAAATGAGAAAATTAGTCTGAAGATTGTTTTCTACTCTCTGTTATATCTGGTTAAATCAGAGGGTAAAAAAAGGTGTTGTTGTTATTATAAATTTTGACGTTTTAAAATTTAAACATTATATTTATAAGTGAGAATTTAGAATTGAGGAGATATCAGTTGATCATAATTTAATTATTTAAATTATTTTGAATTAATTGAAAATGTAATAAAAAAAAGAAAACTGAGTATTAGTAAGTACAAAAAAAATATAAAAATATAGTGATATCGAAATTTTTAATCATACACACAAGATAAAATGTTCGATATAAATATAAGTGTAAACGTCAAAAAAGTGTTACCACTCATACAAAAAACTGCGGTATAACTGCAATAAAACCTGTAATAATTTACGAATGTTTATAATCTATCGTCGTTCATAAAATCGGGCCTTAGTGATGGGCCAAATTGATTAATTCGGTAACCAAGATCGAAATGGTTTTTTTTCGATTAACTAGGTTAATGTAACCTGATCTTTTAACCAGGTGATTAACCAATTTGACTGTCGATTGGTTATATAGAAACTGACAACGTGGTATGAGTAAGGAATTAATGAAAAACGAAAAACGAAATAGTGTTGGAATATTAGTATTATATTATATTATTATTATTGGAAATTTCAATGAAGAATTTTTATTATTAAATAAAATTCAAAACTTAACATGTTAACCCATCAAAAACATTGAAACACAGCAAAATCCTGTAAACATAAAATTCTCAAAAATACACTGCGCCCCACCCACACAGAACACAGTCAACGTAGTATGACATGATCTGATGCCGCTATATGGGAAAAAATTTGTATGGGAGCACCCCGACCCCACGGCCCAATCACTCTCAAATTTTAATAGAAAGTATTGTCAATACACATTGGTACAAAGTTACAATAAAATCAGGCTATACGAAGTGGGTTAAAAATTGATCACAAGATCTGACCAGCCAGCCAGTCAGCCATCCACACAGCCCCGAGCACGCGAAGTTAATATAGTTTATTTTTTCATTAAGAATATAAAATATAATGAAGAATTTACACACAAAAAAAATATTCATATTAAATTAATAATAAATTAAAAAAAAGCATTTGTGCCTAAAAATATATATGTACAACACAAATGGTCGCGAAAAGCTAGGCCTTGGACCGCAAAGGTCTGCCGCGCCGAATATTATTATTATTATAAAAAAGCAGCTGCATGGGTTTATTTTTTCATTAAGAAAAATATTTTTTTTGGTTTTTGAGTTTCATTCAATTCCTTCGCTTATATTGACTTTTGACAGTAAATTAGAATTTCTGGAATTCACTGTATGCAGTATAACACTAAAAAGGTCATCGAGGCAGTCTTTCAGTTGCCTTGCATATTGTCCGTAATAAGTTATTTAGTAATAGCTGGTAATTTGTTAATAAATAAAAAAACAGTAAATACCGCCTTCAGGCTGGAAATAGTTCCATCCTTACCGTTATCAGCAAGTCTTCTATACACCAAAAACATAAAACGAATAAAATATAACTTTTTCTTTGGTTGCTATATTTTTTTCAAACTCCAAACAGAAAACAAAAACTTTTTCTCTGCATAAAAAAAGCATGGATTGCAAAAATAATTTTTTCGCCCAAAATCTTTAAAATTTAAGCTTTTGCTTATAATACTACAAAAATTAAACGACCGATGAAATATAAATTACGCAGGTAATCTACATACAATTATTTAACAATATATAAAAAGTGCCAAACTAGTTTTAAATTACAATTTAAAATTTGGCAACAATTTTACTGATTCTCTTTTTAAGCAGTTTGATTTCCATATAAAGAAATGCTACATGTTCAAAAATATTTTGCAATGTGATTGCGAATCGAAACTGATATAATATTGAAAATATTTCAATTTCATTTTCAGTTTTTTAGTTCGACAGTTCGATATTGGTTAGTTCACGAACGAAGCACATAAGACCGAGGTAATGAACGAATGAGCAAGTCGATCTTTTTTAATCTGTTCTTTTGCTAACTAGTTCATTGAACGAATGAGCAAGTCGATCTTTTTTAACCTGTTCTTTTGCTAACCAGTTCGTTAGTGAACGAATGATCAAGTCGATCTTTTTTCAGCTGTTCCTTTGCTAACCAGTTCGTTAGTGAAAGAATGAGCAAGTCGATCTTTTTTAACCTGTTTTTTTACTGACAGTTTGAGTAAACGAATTAGCAAGTCGATCATCTTTAACCTGTTCTTTTGCTAACCAGTTCAGTGAACGACATAGCGAGTCGATTATTTTTTGACCTGATCTTTTGCTTACCAATGAGCGAATAGATCTTTATAACCCGAACAATTTTTTCTAGCCAGTTCGGTCATTTCGATATTTTGAGTGATCAGGTTAAAAAGATTTGGTTAGATCGATTTCGCCTATCACTAGATGCAGTCGAGTATGACACGCATTGCGTGCGCTTTACAGTTGACTTCATTCCAGTATATAATGTTTTTATATCATTTATCTTATTGCGAACCTGAAGGGCGGAGCTAATAAACAGTGACAGTTCAGCGTGCGTGTGTTTGTTTGTCTATGAGTTTGAGAGTTGAGCGATGACATACTGTGCGATTTTTTTGTTCAAATGGGTAGTTATAGGATTTAATCATAAAAAAAGGGGTTTTCGCTAATTTACTCTTATTACGGTCTTTATACTGAAATGTAACGGCAAATATGTGTTTTAAGGATTTTGAATTTTCCTCCCCCCCCACCAATCAACCACTCCCATGGGACTTAGGGCGGAGTTTGGCGGAAACACCCTCTTTCCGAGATAGGGGGTTTTAAAGTGTTGACCACTTTTTTGAAAAATGAATTTTTCTAAGTAGTTAGAGCCAAAAAATTACTTTCACATTAAAGTTCAGCAGGGCGTGTGCAAAAGTGGGTGGGCCTAAATATTGAAATCAACGGAAAGATGAAGACTACTTCTACACAGCCGTACTTTTGTTATGTGCGTGCGTCCGCTAAAACGGAAGTTTGATCAAGTTGTACCTTGTGAACCGAGCACGACACGGTGTATACACAGTTTCCTATTTTTTACTCTGAAATGAATATCAGTGTACGGCAGAGTAAGAGCGAATAAAGTTACCCAGTGTACACACCGAATACTTTTACGCCGTGCAACATTCGCTTGGTGTACTCCGGGTAACTTTACTCGCTCGGGTTGAATAAAATAATAGACCCAATGTGTCACATTCTGTTTTTTATTTTTTTATTTTGACATTTGCTGTTTTTTTTTATGTCGGAGTACTCGGAGAGATAATTGAAGTGTCTCCGAGAAATCTTTTTACTCTGAAGCGTTTTTTAAGCTAAGATATTTCTCGGATATAATCTTTTTACTCTGAAAAAATATACAGAACTTTTCTTAACAGCTGTAGCTGTAGCTGTCGACATGAGACTACAACATGAGTCTACTACTATGGAGATCTATTCAGAGAAAAATTCTGATTTATCGGACTTCTCGGAACTCGGATTTCTCTGAATTCTCCGAGATTAAAAAAAACACGGCCATTATGTTCACATTACTTATCCGAGGCGTTGTGTCGGTTTCAGTAGGGGGCATTTTTCGGTGCCGCAGGGTGCTAACCCACGTTACCTAGACTAGAAACGCTAGACCGTTTGCACTTGCAGTTTAAGCCTACATCTATAAGGATTTATACACATAGTTGCCCGGGGACCACCACGAGGAGGTAGAGCAAGCACTACATCACGAACTTGATTGTTGCCCGATCAATCGCAATGCAGATCCCCAAAGATACACTCGATGCCGAACAAGCAGGTTTCCGCAATGGATCCTCCTGTGTAGACCACATAAATACCCTGCGGATCATTCGGGTCACCAATGCACCTGCTGTTCATCGATTTTGAGAAGGCGTTTGACAGTGTCAACAGACAGTTTATCTGGCACGCCTTGCGCAGGAGAGGTATACCCGATAAACTAATATCTATTATTAAAGCATTGCATTGCATTGCATTTTATGAACGACGATAAATGAGAAAATTAGTCTGAAGATTGTTTTCTACTCTCTGTTATATCTGCTGATTTTTGTGGGTAAATCAGAGGGTAAAAAAAGGTGTTGTTGTTATTATAAATTTTGACGTTTTAAAATTTAAACATTATATTTATAAGTGAGAATTTAGAATTGAGGAGATATCAGTTGATCATAATTTAATTATTTAAATTATTTTGAATTAATTGAAAATGTAATAAAAAAAGAAAACTGAGTATTAGTAAGTACAAAAAAAATATAAAATATAGTGATATCGAAATTTTTAATCATACACACAAGATAAAATGTTCGATATAAATATAAGTGTATACGTCAAAAAAGTGTTACCACTCATACAAAAAACTGCGGTATAACTGCAATAAAACCTGTAATAATTTACGAATGTTTATAATCTATCGTCGTTCATAAAATCGGGCCTTAGTGATGGGCCAAATTGATTAATTCGGTAACCAAGATCGAAATGGTTTTTTTTCGATTAACTAGGTTAATGTAACCTGATCTTTTAACCAGGTGATTAACCAATTTGACTGTCGATTGGTTATATAGAAACTGACAACGTGGTATGAGTAAGGAATTAATGAAAAACGAAAAACGAAATAGTGTTGGAATATTAGTATTATATTATATTATTATTATTGGAAATTTCAATGAAGAATTTTTATTATTAAATAAATTTCAAAACTTAACATGTTAACCCATCAAAAACATTGAAACACAGCAAAATCCTGTAAACATAAAATTCTCAAAAATACACTGCGCCCCACCCACACAGAACACAGTCAACGTAGTATGACATGATCTGATGCCGCTATATGGGAAAAAATTTGTATGGGAGCACCCCGACCCCACGGCCCAATCACTCTCAAATTTTAATAGAAAGTATTGTCAATACACATTGGTACAAAGTTACAATAAAATCAGGCTATACGAAGTGGGTTAAAAATTGATCACAAGATCTGACCAGCCAGCCAGTCAGCCATCCACACAGCCCCGAGCACGCGAAGTTAATATAGTTTATTTTTTCATTAAGAATATAAAATATAATGAAGAATTTACACACAAAAAAAATATTCATATTAAATTAATAATAAATTAAAAAAAGCATTTGTGCCTAAAAATATATATGTACAACACAAATGGTCGCGAAAAGCTAGGCCTTGGACCGCAAAGGTCTGCCGCGCCGAATATTATTATTATTATAAAAAAGCAGCTGCATGGGTTTATTTTTTCATTAAGAAAAATATTTTTTTTGGTTTTTGAGTTTCATTCAATTCCTTCGCTTATATTGACTTTTGACAGTAAATTAGAATTTCTGGAATTCACTGTATGCAGTATAACACTAAAAAGGTCCTCGAGGCAGTCTTTCAGTTGCCTTGCATATTGTCCGTAATAAGTTATTTAGTAATAGCTGGTAATTTGTTAATAAATAAAAAAACAGTAAATACCGCCTTCAGGCTGGAAATAGTTCCATCCTTACCGTTATCAGCAAGTCTTCTATACACCAAAAACATAAAACGAATAAAATATAACTTTTTCTTTGGTTGCTATATTTTTTTCAAACTCCAAACAGAAAACAAAAACTTTTTCTCTGCATAAAAAAAGCATGGATTGCAAAAATAATTTTTTCGCCCAAAATCTTTAAAATTTAAGCTTTTGCTTATAATACTACAAAAATTAAACGACCGATGAAATATAAATTACGCAGGTAATCTACATACAATTATTTAACAATATATAAAAAGTGCCAAACTAGTTTTAAATTACAATTTAAAATTTGGCAACAATTTTACTGATTCTCTTTTTAAGCAGTTTGATTTCCATATAAAGAAATGCTACATGTTCAAAAATATTTTGCAATGTGATTGCGAATCGAAACTGATATAATATTGAAAATATTTCAATTTCATTTTCAGTTTTTTAGTTCGACAGTTCGATATTGGTTAGTTCACGAACGAAGCACATAAGACCGAGGTAATGAACGAATGAGCAAGTCGATCTTTTTTAATCTGTTCTTTTGCTAACTAGTTCATTGAACGAATGAGCAAGTCGATCTTTTTTAACCTGTTCTTTTGCTAACCAGTTCGTTAGTGAACGAATGATCAAGTCGATCTTTTTTAAGCTGTTCCTTTGCTAACCAGTTCGTTAGTGAAAGAATGAGCAAGTCGATCTTTTTTAACCTGTTTTTTTACTGACAGTTTGAGTAAACGAATTAGCAAGTCGATCATCTTTAACCTGTTCTTTTGCTAACCAGTTCAGTGAACGACATAGCGAGTCGATTATTTTTTGACCTGATCTTTTGCTTACCAATGAGCGAATAGATCTTTATAACCCGAACAATTTTTTCTAGCCAGTTCGGTCATTTCGATATTTTGAGTGATCAGGTTAAAAAGATTTGGTTAGATCGATTTCGCCTATCACTAGATGCAGTCGAGTATGACACGCATTGCGTGCGCTTTACAGTTGACTTCATTCCAATATATAATGTTTTTATATCATTTATCTTATTGCGAACCTGAAGGGCGGAGCTAATAAACAGTGACAGTTCAGCGTGCGTGTGTTTGTTTGTCTATGAGTTTGAGAGTTGAGCGATGACATACTGTGCGATTTTTTTGTTCAAATGGGTAGTTATAGGATTTAATCATAAAAAAAGGGGTTTTCGCTAATTTACTCTTATTACGGTCTTTATACTGAAATGTAACGGCAAATATGTGTTTTAAGGATTTTGAATTTTCCTCCCCCCCCACCAATCAACCACTCCCACGGGACTTAGGGCGGAGTTTGGCGGAAACACCCTCTTTCCGAGATAGGGGGTTTTAAAGTGTTGACCACTTTTTTGAAAAATGAATTTTTCTAAGTAGTTAGAGCCAAAAAATTACTTTCACATTAAAGTTCAGCAGGGCGTGTGCAAAAGTGGGCGGGCCTAAATATTGAAATCAACGGAAAGATGAAGACTACTTCTACACAGCCGTACTTTTGTTATGTGCGTGCGTCCGCTAAAACGGAAGTTTGATCAAGTTGTACCTGGTTCATGTGGTTTTTCATATATTTGAGTGAAATAACAAATGATTGAGTTTTTCCCATACAAAAACATGTATTTTATAGCAAAGTGCATTATAGGTTTTACGCGGTTAGGGCTTTCGGACACAGAACCTTATTGAGCAGACCTCAAAAACTGCAATCTTGCTTGGAAGAGACGCCCTTTACAGACGCCCTTTACAGTGTGCCCATCATGTTGAAAAACGCCTTTTAAAAAGAAAAAACTCATTTCTGAATATAAACCAAATAAGCGAGGGAATCATATCATCTCTTTTTGTACTTTTCTTTCTTAAAATTGGGCCACTCCCATAACGCGGTTATGTAGAACTAATTTTCATCTTTAATTTGATATCAATATTTAGAACCGCCCACTTTTAAACACGCCCCTGCTAAACTTTCATGAGAAATTCAATTTTTGGTTCAAACTCTGTCGAGAGGGGTTGACTTGAACCCAATTTTTTATAATATGAATGGTATTTTTTTTCCTTTTATATGATACCAATTAACCCCCTAACATCCATCAAACCACTTAGAAAAATGCATTTTCTCTCCTTAAGGGGGAATTTCCGCCAAACAAGATTGTTGTTTTCGTGGTCTGCTCAATAAGGGCTTTCTGATAGGGGGGTCCAAAAGCCGTAACCCTCTGTTCCGTAAAACGCACTTTAGCCATTATAACTATCCATATTGATATTTTTAATCAAATAAAATAAATTTAAATAATAAATAAAGGATTTTATTTTCGTTAAGCATTTTTTAAAACATGTATGTGAAAACAAATTTTTTAATTTTGTGTCCTACAATTGTATTTGAGTGTTCCGATTGACAGCTGATCCAGAAGACGTAAAAACAAAGTGAAACAAACAGTTTGACAGCTAAACGTATATGTAAATTTATATGCTGGTAAAGTACATGAGGTTTGTAAAAGTACTGCTAGCTCTGTCCTCAGTCTCTATTAAGAAAGAAGTGAATTTGAATTGGGTGGCAGCAGCTCGCTCCACATTTATTATACAGGACGACCGTCCACCCAACGACTATGGTTTTTTTTATTGCCTACAGTTTTGATACAGTACAGGTCTTCTACAGAGTGTCGGTGTGATTGCTCCGTGTGCTTCAGCAACCAGAAATCATAACATTCATAAAGTTGGAAAAATTCATTTAGTTCGGTTCGGTTTTTCTCAGATGTTTCTGTTCGGCGCGGCGGTAGGACCAGTTTTTATCTTGGTCGCTTGCATGAAATAGTTGTGCCAGCCGAATTGTTTCGTTTTCTTTTGATTGCGTTGTGCACAAAGTTAATTATTAGATAATTATAAAAAAAATCGAAAAAACGCCTTTTCAATTAGTAAATAAAAATTGGTGCGGTCAAATTGCATTGTAGGAATTGATTTTTTTTTTGAGTAATTGGAGACATCAAATCAGGAGGACGATAGCGTAAGGAGCCAAAAGAGCACGAACTTCTGAGACTGATATCGATAAAGGTAAGTTGCTTTTCATCGTATTCTTCAACTCGGTGCAGAATTCTGTAGCATATTATGCTTCATAACTACTTCATAAAGCCATTTCCTAATTAAACCAGCATCTTTGTTCTTCCTTGTGTAATTTTTAACTTTTTTTTGTTACCCTTGGCTAATGTATTTATAATAGTATTGATTTAAATCTTTCCTTAGGAATTATCAAAGTTTTTTCTTCCATATTGTTATTGTATAAATCATTGTATATGCCCACTTAAGCTCTGTTCGGTTCTTTCGGAAAGCGATGCTCTAACCTTGGTATGCTATTTTTTCTGATCCATATTGAATGTTGCTTAGTGTCACTGTCCACCGGCCGACTTCCGTAAATATACCCAACAACGCATGAGCCACCCCACTACTCGTTCGCAATGGATCGATAAAAACCTTGCGGTTTTTGTTTTTCGTTTTACAAGAAACCTTGAAAGTATAAAGTACGGAAACAACCAAGAATACAAGTCCTTGAATTATATATGAGGAAGCAACCGAAGATTAGAAAATAAAAATATTCCGTACATATGTGTACGATTTTATTCGGATGATGTTTGGAAAAATCCCCAATAGAAAGTTATAAGTGTTATGTGGTTCCTTTGTGCCGTCAATACTTTATTATATACTATGCCACTTCAGTTGGCTTTCGTATTGTCTGTGCTGAAGACAAAGAATAGGATTCGACCTCTTTACTGGATAGTACTCCTAGTAGCGGTAGTGGGTAGTGGTTGAAGTGTACGAACACCAATGGAGGACATCTTTTTGAATATCCTTACAGACGAACAAAAGTCGATGGCACTACAGTATAACACTTAAAAAAGGTCAACAGCCAGCAACGAAATTCGGTATTTTCCAACAGAGAAAAATCCACATTAGCTCTTTCTGTTAAATGAAATTTCTTAAGGTAATACGTTCAAATTTCCAGCTATGAACATATGCTTGTGTAACAAATAAAAATATGATAAAAAATGTTTGAATAAATTGCTCAACCCTTCGATATATCTATTAAATAAAATAGCTAAAAAAATACTTCATAATTCATATGATTGCCAAACATCATGCAAGCGGTGTGTACTTTGATAGTGTTACGTGACATACAGTAATTGTTTTCCAGAAATTGACCTTTGAATTAGCCTCCAAGGTCCACCAATTTTGAACCTTTCGATTATTTTCTAGGGGGCTACGTAAAGTTACGGGTGTATGCTGCTAAACCAGTAACAATTCTCTCCTTGTAAGGCAACATTACTCGTATTATTCGTGACATACGACCATATGGCCATACACCATTGTAAAAGAGCCGCAAAATTGAACAGCCATAACATTCTCAATCTGTTCAGGGTTCTATCTTTTTCTATCTTCCTTTTTAATAATTTTTTAGCTTTTTTCAATATAATCTTATCTTTAAGTATTGAATTAAGTACGGTTAGATCTCATGTCCTGATCCTGTTTAAAAGAAATACCAAGAGTTTTGTTGTTTCCGTATTTTTTTTTTATTAAAAGAACCTTGCCCAAATGGCCGACATTGCGACCTGAAGATATCTTTTGTGACAGAAGGGTTTGACCATCTAAGAGGCGTACAACGTCCTTGATGAAGGATTTCTCAATTCTGCTGCCGAGCATATTTCCCTATCGAAAATACGCCTCCTTTTTTATATTTAAACTTATAGCCAACGGAAAACGCCCTTAATGACTTCCGCCGTCACGGCAATAAGGTGGGCTACGCCCTTTATTAAAAATAAAAAAGGAAAGAAATTTGATTTACAATATATCACATTTCTTTATAACCGTTTTAAATTATCTCAGAATTCTCCCTGATTCATTGAAAAAAGCGACCACGAAAGTCTAACGATCCGAGTCCAAATGCTTTTATCAAGAAAACTACAATAAACCCGGACCAAGAAAATATTACAAATAATGAAGTACTTGAGCCTTCTTGGAACCTCTACTGAAAAATTCGATCCTTCAGGAACTAGTCGTCTTTCTTGAAGGAGAACAACTTGACAGTGAATTGAATCGGATTCGTTTATAGTACCAGGCCTAACAAACAAAAAAAAGGGGCACAACTATCGAGCCGATAGTCATTAAAATTCAACTTCCAAAACTCAAAAGACTCAAAAATTCCACAAAATCAATGTGTTTCTTGACCCCAAGCGCCGTGGCTCAGTGGCTTCTGAGCAGGAAGTTTGAAATTCGAATCCCAAAAACACCAAAAGTATTCTTCCCACGTCTCGCGAAAGTCTGATAAACGTCCGAGAGTAATTAATTGCCACGGAAAGCTTCATGATTCGCCGTTCGGATCCCGCATAAAATTGTAGGTCCCCTCTATTTGTGTGCAAAAATATGCATGCTCAACACAAATGGTTGCAAAAAAAGGCCTTGGACCACAACGGTCTGTCGCGCCGAATATTATGTTATTCTTGACGCCAAAGAGTTGGAGCGAAGGAGTTGGATTCAAATGAAGTTTGCCAAAAAACAGAGAATCTCTGTTCAAAAGAGTTTTTGACGATTCGTAGTTTGGCCAATTTCTCTAGAAAAATTTCCATTTCAGACTTTTGCTGAAGATTTCCCATTCTGGTTTATTGGTATTTATTTTTTGATTTAACCAAAAATGTTGGACTTTCACACAGAATATGCCCGGATGATTCATCATCTTCCGAGCAGAACCTACATTCCATATCTGAGCCTAGATTAAGTTTGTTAAGGTGGAATTGCAAGCCACAGTGACCTGTAAGAAAGCTAATCAGCTTTCTGATGCTATCCTTGTATATATTAATCCTAGATAAATTACTCATTGAATGTATCAAGTAAACCAAACCTGCTGCAGGTGGCTTTCAAGTTGAATTAAAATGATTTTGAAATAATTTATTTAGCAAAAAAATATTAACCATGCACTAGATGGCAACTAAACTGGCTAAGAAGTCAATTTGATGAATTTCTGGTTAAATTAATTAGCTTTGTTCAATTGTGTGATCCAATCTAATCGGTTTATATGATATCGGCCACTCTCGCACAGCTTGGTTCATTTACGCTAACTGAACCCAAGTTTCAAAAGTAAAACTTTTAAATTCTCTATATTAACTTCATTTGCACGTGGCACGTGGCACGGATGTCGGTTGGCTGTCGTGGAATCTTGCGATCAATTTTTAACCCACTTCCCAAAGTCCAATTTTATTGAAATTTTGCACACATGTGTATTTCCTGTACTTTCTATTATTTGAGGACCCTCGGGCCACGGGGCTTTGGAGACCACGGGCCCCGGAGTCGTAGACCACATACAAATTTTTGAAAAAAATTAACCCGACTTTCTTCAAAAATGTACACGCTGCTGTACCCCCAAAAGGACAACAATTTTTGTTACCATTTTGGATACCCCTGGTCCCGGGGTCGTGTGGCACCATACAAATTTTTAAAAAAATAAAACCGACTCTTCAAATTTTATACACGTGTGTATCGCCGATGGACAACACTTATTGTAAAAATTTTACTGACGCCGGGCCCTGGGGTCGTGGGGCCTCATACAAATTTAAAATAAAAATTAACCCGATTTTGGTAAAATTTTATACACATATGTATCTCCGATGGACATAACTTTTTGGACATTTTTTGAGAGAATGGGCCCTGAGGCCCGAGGGGTGGTCGTATAAATTTTTTAAAAATTAGCCCGATTTTCTTCAAATTTCAAACATGTTTATCCCGATGGACAAAAGTTTTTGTTTATTTTTTGGAGCGAATGGTCCCTGAATTTTAAACATATGTGTTATATGTTTAAAATTTAAAGTAAATCGGGCTTTGATTTTACAAAAAAAATTATGGCCCCGACCCCGACCTCCGATAGACCGAACTTTTTGTAAACATTTTTGAGTTTTTGATTTGAATTTTTTTCCCATACAAATTTTTTTTACACATGTACATGTATATCTCTCCGGTGAGAACAGTTTTTGAAAAATTTTTAATTATTTAATTGTAATTAGTATTTTTTTCCAAATTAACCCGGTTCACACTTGGCACACATATGTATCTCCTATTAGAAAATTTACATGAAAAATTTTAATTTTTATGGGTTGCTTTTTGACATTGCTTTCAAGTGAGTATACGAAATTCGTCAACCCATGTTCTAAACGAGTAAAAGTGAGCCCTTTTATTAGCTCGCTTTCGTGTATGTCTGTATGTGCGGGTGGAATTTTGTAATTGATTTTAAACTGACTTTCCATTGAGCTAGTGTCTTGAAACATTAAACCTAGCTCAGAACTGGATGAACATTGACAAATCACAAAAAAAAACTTAATTCAACCCGAGTTTTTTGTTTCAGATCGAAGCAAACTACTACTCACAATACTCGTTTTAAACGTTTTAATTTAAAAATGTATTCTTATTAGCTAACTATACTTTTGGGAGTCTTTTGAAAGTCTTTTGAGGGTCTTTTTGGGGGTCTTTTGAGGGTCTTTTTACTGAACACAAAAGGTCATAATCCAAACTGTGCTTATTGCTCTGTGTATTTTTTGTATTATAGAATGCTAACGTCCAAAACAGACCACTTTCTACGGCGTAGTTTTCTCAATGTTTCCATTAAAATAACTAATTCAATTAATCCTTTTCTGAAATGTAAATGTTTTTATGGATTATCTTGTTCTTTTTAATATGTCATTAATAAAGGAAAGAAAACTTAACTATATAATCAGCGTTATATACTGCTAATGCAATCAGCTTAAACACCAAGCTGCGACTATTCCGTTCAAATGTTGAATCTATTATACAAAAAGATTACAATCGTTCGTAAATGGGTGCCTACGGAACATCTTAAGGGTTTTCGGGCCTAACCGTATCTCCGGATATAGGACATAAGAAAGCAGGATATATATTTATATTGCTATACAACCGAGGTCCGGTCCTAGCCTCCCGCTAAAAATATTTCCACCGGTACAGATTTTAAGCCAATGTTTGGCTATCCTTTCTGGTGTCGCTGTCGTCTGTCGTGTCCCATAAATCATACCGCAAAGTAATTTCCGGGCAGGATACCTAGCTCGCATGTGCGATATCGATCCTGCTCGGAAATTACTTTGCGGGGTCTGTCGAGCTTAATTCTCTTCATGATGTTAACAGTGCGGTAAAAGTCGTAGATCTCACTATTATAGAACTTCCCTAACATATAGGGTCAACATTTCTCCTTACAAGTTTCCTCACGAACGCGGCTAAAAGGTCTAAATGATTTTGCTAAGTACTGAAGTCTCGGATCCATATGTAAATACCATTATCTTATAACACCAGTAACATGAATATTATGGATAAATTCCTGGATTTGAAGACTATCGACAAACTTAAGTAGGCTTTGTTAGCCTTAAGCAAACATGCGCTTATTTCTGGTTGAATCCTGTTAACGGCTCCTACAATTGACCCGAGTAGTTAAAGGATTCGATTCGGATCAATTTCGCGCTCCACGCGCACGCGCTTTATGATAGCATTATCTTTGGACATGGTATCGAGCTGCGCTAAAGCTCGAGCTCTATACAGTGAGCGTACGTTCCATGAGAAAATTCTTAATCGTTGTCGTGGTCGTCGTTGAAGATCAGTGTTTCTACAGCTGAAGTGGCTCCGAAATACCGAGTTTTTACGGTCGAGGTTATTAACCTTGCGCTAATCTTACTTTAAGGGGACTAGCCCGATCATTAAGCTTTTCCTTTAAAGGAAGAAAATTACCGGCGGCCACCACGTTGAGTTTTGATCGCAATTGCCACCAGTGCATTTTTTGCTTTATATTACGCTATTCTGCTGATGGCTGAATATAAATAAACCCATTCGTTTCCTAATATCACATGCGCCTGCATCATAATTCATATCCAGATCTCTTTAATACGCAAAGCACACACACACACTGTAAATGTACTATTTTAGAAAGTGTACTTAGTGTGCTTTGCTCAATACTAGTAAGTGTACAAAGAGCCCTCAATAAATCAACAACAAATTTCGAATTTCGAATTCATTACGAAAACAAGGTAATTCATGTGGTAAAATTATGCTATACCCATATTTAAAAATTCAGATATACTCGTATGTAGCCTTATTAAATTGAATTATGAACAATTTGCTGTTCCTTAATCAAAATTCATAGAAGGCCATCGACCGTTGAAGTGGTGTGCTCTGCCGAATTACACAATTTATTTATGCCCTTTCTTCGCCTACTATGACAGTTATATACTTTCAATTTCACTGTATGTAGTATATAATATACTACTGCAGCACAAACTGCACTGCTGGGTTCTAAAGAATGTTCATTTTGGCATGAATTTCTTCCTGCCAGCATAAAAATGTTTTATTAGGACGGACGGACGGACGCACGATCTGTGACCACAAGTACGACCGGCACGTCGTAACTCGTAATCAAACTGATCTAGCACGCAAACGTTGACTCGGTTCTAGAGATTCGTCATATATTTTGTACGTAAATCACATATACGTTATATACATACATACATAAAACAAGAAACTTTTGTTTTCGTTTCGAACGGCGTGACAATTTATTACTGCCCTTCCTTCGCCTATTATGACAGTTATATACGAGAACTCTCAATTTCACTGTAGTCGACAATGCAAAACGCCAACAACACAAAGTGGAAATACGATTATTGGGCATGCGAATGAAGTCATGCAAAGGGTGAAAGAACTTTCAGCTTGGCTAGAAAAACATGCAATAAAACACATAACACATTACTTCAAAAAGAAACCCACTGGGCGGCGTTGGGGTCCAGACGATGTCGCAGCACGTAGAAATACGAAATAAAAAAAAACATTGAATTATTAAATTTAAATACTCGTACTATCACGTAAATAAGTCTGTCATCGCTTACTCTTACGATACGTCCATTTGTGACGATTGTAGCAGTATGCAACAATGGTTGTCTTTGTTTAGATAGAATTTCTTAAACGACAAAGAGCCATTTGGCAAGCAGTCAGACAGGTTAATGGTGTTATTTCCCTAACCAATTGCACTCTCAGTGTGTTATTTTCCTAAGCAATTGCACTCTCAGTGTGGTATTTGAGACGATGGTTCTGATGGTAAGTAACACAAAGCACACAGCTATCACACTAATCAACTAATCGCCATCTCTTGTCTCTTCACCTTGGTCTAAAGCCAAGTGGTGTCTCAAAAGCATTACCATTCGTGCATTTTCTTTGTTTACACAAGTGCATTGCGCCAAGCGACAGCTTCTTGCGATCCGGCGAGACATACTCGTAAATGTCTAGCGTTATTGCCTTTAGACATATTTGGCGACACCCCATTAAATTTTTCTCGCTCGTCCTGCTATTTCAGTGCTTTGCCCTAGCTGCCATGCAAGTTAGCACTTTAACATAAATGCATATCAGGTTTGCGATTAGTTTTGTAGTAAAATATGGTAACTAGTTAATAGTTAATAAAATAGTTAATAAAAAAGTTAATAAAAAATGGTTACACTACACTTATGTAGTTTCTTCAAAAAGTAATGACTGTTTCCTTAAACCACTACAAGGGCCGGCGATCGAAGTGTTGCTAAATCAGAAGGCTGTAATATCGTTATATATGAATATATTTTAGAGAATATTATGCATCTTTCGATTAATTAAAACAGTACCCGAAACCTTACCCACGGGTAAGCTACCAAAATGACAAGGTTTTCGTGGTTATCGTGGTGAATGCTTTGCAAATTGAACGCCAAACTGAAACCAAATTTGAGAAGAACAACAAACTGAAAAATTAGTCTGCTTGATCGCTCTTCGCCATGTTGCTGAGTAAACAAAACCTCGATTGTCGACGGGTAGCAAAGTTACAGTGTCGGTTACAAAACCTTGCAAATAAAACGCAAAATCAACCGTACCCCGGGTACAGTTTGCAAATAGAACGCCAAACCCAAGCCACGAGAGAGAAATTTTGACTGTACCCTGCAAATCGAAAGAGCTTTTAAAAACATTTCTATGTAAACTGCTCAATATAGCCACCATTGGTGCGGACGATAGCATCGAATCTCTTAACGAAGGCATAGCATGCTTCACGAACGTGACCGTTCTCTACGAAGCTTCCAGAATGGACCATATGAAGAAGTCAATTGGATTCAAGTCTGTTGAGTGTGTCTGTCTGTGTACTGACACCTGTTGGAATGTCCAGCGGTTAACGATTTTTTGTATTCCCAAGGTAGCAACGCATCATTTAATACCTTTTCCCGGTACACTTCTTGATTAACATGACGCCCTGATCTATAAAGACTAGCGAAGCCGGTGCTTGTTTTTGAAGAGCAGCTCGCTTGTCCAAATTGTCGTTGTGCTTGCCCTCTAACCACACACAATCATTTTATTTGTTTACGTGCGTTGTGTTGAACTCCTTTTGCAGTGTTTTTAAATCTTGTAAATTTTGAATATTGTTGGGCTTGAATTGAAGTTCATTTTTCAGTATCCGTCGGCAGATTTTTTGACAGTTTTTGCGCACTTTGTCGAGGATTTCGCGTAATTCATGCCTTTGCGAACAATTGTTGGTGATGTTGCTGTTTTTGGAAGGACATTTCAACGGCGTTTTACAATGCTACCAGTATCGTTGTTGTATCGTTGTTGTATCGTTGTGTGATTGTCTGATATAAAAACATTTTATTCATTTCAAATGCTGGAGCTGTTTGACAATAATCTTCCTTTTTTCCGAGAGTCTCTTTGATGTGGAATCTATTGGTCGAACACGTGTTTCCCGAATCTTATAATCTGCAGTCTTTCAAATTAGCCGTTAACAACTTCTTGAAGGATGATGGTTAAATTATTCATAAGTTGTTTCTTAATATAAAAAAAATAAAAAAAATTGTTTATCAGTATTTTATAAATATATATAATTTGTAATATTTTCTTGGTCAAGGTTTTTTGTAGTTTTCCCTGACCATGATTCATTGATAAAAGTATTTGGACTCGCGTCGTTTTAAATTCGTATTCGTTTTTCGTATTGCTTTTTCAATGAATCAGGGAGAATTCTGAGAAAATAAATTGAAACCGGCTACAAACGTGAGGAATGTGATATATTGTAAATCACATTTCTTCGATTTTTATTTTATTTTGAATTTAATAAAGGGCTTAGCCCAACTTATTGCCGTGACGTAAGTCATTCAGGGAGTCATCCCTTGGCAATAAGTCTCCATATAAAAAAAAAATAAATAAAAACTGTTACGTTTGATTTTCATTTTGAATATTCCTTTCAAATACAACGTATATCGATATGATTCCTTACAACATAACAGATTAACGTTTGTCAAAGTATAAGCGTGCTGTCATCAGCCGTTTGGCAGATACAGCAGCGTAAAGTTCGATCGCCGACCGTATATTACTTCGGTTCCAAAAAAACCGAAGTATTTAATAAAATAACTTTTCAAATGATTCAATTAAATTATGAGCTTCCTTTTGTTAGTGTAAAAGAAGTTAATGCTTCTACATATTATTTATTTTTAAAGATTCTTAAAACTGGGAAGAAGTTTTAAGCTTTACTGTTGCTCAATGAGTCCAAAAAGCGGATAAGTCGGTTTTTACTAAATAAAATCAAACTAAAACCAAGAATACATTAAATGTGTCGGAATAATTCTTTTCTTAACAATGTAATAAGTGGCAGTGGCAATTTAATGGAAGAATGCGATGTTGTTAAACGCATTGTAAACAGAAAACTCAAGGCTTAAAGGAGTACTATACCTGTAAGAAGCGGTAGTACTAATATTTTGGATCCTTCTACTTTGGTAAATTAAGTTGAAATGACTTCTTTGCTTGCATTTGACAATTTAATAAATTCTGGTATCTACTAGTCTTTGCATTTATTTAACTATCCTATACTACTATCAGAAACAGAAATTTTTTAATCCTATTTCCAGACTTGAGCTTTTAAAATAATAAATAAAATCAAATAAATAAGTTTTATTGAAGCATACTAGCCTCCTAAAAAGGAGAAAATAAAATAGGTCGTAGAACTAGAGCAACTAGAACTGTTATAAATAAATGAAAATTGCTAGAATGTTTTTAATGGAAATTTGGCATATTTGTGGCTTTAAAATATCACATAATTTAAAAGAACCGTACTAAGCATTTGAGGTTTATGACAAGATCAAAAGAAGAAAAGAACAATGAAATATGTATACAAAATTTCAATATTAGTCAGATGGGGTGGTAATATAAAGACACCACCAAGTCCCCAAAAAAAAATTCAAATTTGCAATTTGTTTCAGATGAAAGCAAACTACTACACAATACTCGTTTTAAACGTTTTAAATTAAAAATATATTTTGATTAGCTAACATGTTTTTAATGTACATTAATTCTATATTTGATTAATTCTAGTATGCAAAATAATTCATTGCAAATGACCTTTCAGTTGCATTCAATTCAGTAAACCTTTTAAATTTGCTCACTGATATAAGCCATATGGTTCGTCCATCATCTTTTAATTGTCAGCTACAAAACTAAATTTATGTATTTCAGCCTTTCCCCACAGCATTCTCCTGATTGTGAAGTCATGTTTCTTTCGTGTAACTGTTTCCGTAACGAATTATTTAAAATTGAAGTATGCACTGCTCTAAAGCCTCCTTTGTTTATAATATTCGATGCTACCTCTTTTATAGTTTTTTAAATACCTCGGTGTTACAATCGGCAAACACCGGCCGATTCTACATCGTCTTGTCTATTATTTAACAAACCAACAAAAAAAAAAAAATAAATAATTAAAGAAATTAATAATAAATAATACATAATAGCGCTAGGTGGCGCTGGTATCGTTTTTTTTTTCTGAAAATTTTTATTTATGGAACGATTTGGCTCAAATTTACACCATATAATATTTAATTAAAAAGAAAGTCGTTTGGACCCGATAGGTGGCGCTGGTGTCTTTTTTTTGTCTTTTTTTCCCGAAAATTCTTATTTATGGAACGATTTGGCTCAAATTCACGTCGATTCTATAGTTTTCTGGATTGGTAAGTTGGTTAGTTATTGGGGTGTAAGTGGGCGTGGCGTCAGTGGGCGGGAGGTCAGTGGGCGGGGGTCAGTGGGATGGGGCAGCCGGGAAACGCGGGTGTAAGTGGGCGTGGCGTCAGTGGGTGTGAGGTCAGTGGGTGTGAGTTCAGTGGCTGGTGGGTCAGTGTGTATGAGGTCAATGGGTGGGTGGTCAGTGGGCGGGGGTCAGCGGGATGAGGCAGCCGGGAAACGCGGGTGTAAGTGGGCGTGGCGTCAGTTGGCGGGAGGTCAGTGGGATGGGGAAGCCGGGAAACGCTGGTGTAAGTGGGCGTGGCGTCAGTGGGTGTGAGTTCAGTGGGTGGTGGGTCATTGTGTATTAGGTCAATGGGTAGGTGGTCAGTGGGCGGGAGGTCAGTGGGCGGAAGTCAGTGGTTGTGAGGTCAGTGTGTATGAAGTCAATGAGTGGGTGGTCAGTGGGTGTGAGTTCAGTGTTGTGTTAAAAAATGTAACATAATGATGTGACTAATACTGTGACGTGATATCGCAAAACAAATAGCTTTTCACAAGTTCACAAAACGATCAGAAACAAATTTATTGAAAGTGGGACAGGACAACGTCTGTCGGGTCAGCTAGTAAATATATAAATAAATGTATTTGTAGACCTATACCTCTTTTAAAACTTATAGTTTATCTTTTAATTGTTGTAGTTTTATCTATTTCATTTATAATTGAAAAAAAAACAGAACCTTTACCTTCCCATCATAGTGTGGCAAATTAATAATTAACAAATGATCATATTCAAATTCCATATTTTTTGGACATCTGTGATGATTAAAAAATGATAGAAAAGGCACAAGTCTATTTTGAAAAAGATTATTACAACCGATAATAGAAAATCTGAAGGCCGGTTTTTATGCTTACATTATCATTTATGAATCTTCTTCGGGAAAAGTAGGTAACGTACATTTACAGATCATACTTTTCCTAGTATTATTCCAACATACTTATTATCATATTAGGCTCTACAATCGGGGCTTGGGGTCTTCTCACGGATTCACATCATGTTACCATTTGTGTTACTGTTTCAAGAAGAACTTCTCAAAGACTTTGAGAGAAAATAGTGAAAAACCACAAATTGATAGACCTTTTTAAAAAATTCAACCCATAAAATAAAAAATTTTCATGTAAATTCTACAATCGGAAATACACTTCCAAATGATTAAAGAAAAAGTTGTTTGTTATCACAGATACTTACGCATGTGTGCAAAGTTCAAAAAAAATCGGGTTAATTTTGTAATTTAATTTAAAAAAATATTATATGGGAGCTCTTCGACCCTGGAGCCCAATCACTTCAAAATTTATTTTTGCAGCAGTATTTTGAACTTTTTGAGCTAGAGTTTTGTAAGTCATGTCAGTCTTCTTTGTTCTTCGTCAAAAAAGGATTAAAGTCAACATCTTTTATATTGAGTTTTCGGTTTTGGTGTCGAAACCGTAAATAAAAATTTTGCCAATTTCGTATTTACTGCATTCCCTGTAAAAGTTACGACGCTTTAACCACAGGAGATCAGGGATCTTGCACAAAATGTCAAAATATCTGTCTGCAAATGTCTAATTTGCTAAGATAAGATGGTATCTCTAAAACACTTCCTTGGTATACATATGACTTAATTAGTTTCATTTGGGTTGTCATAGCTAGTGGGATAGAATGTGTTGCATGTAGGAAGAATGAATATAATTTTTATCTAAGCTTTCTGGTCACTATATATTTGAAATGAAAAATATTTATAGGTTTTAGAAACATTATCACTTTTCTGCACATTCCATTCGAAAATATCTGTCTCATTAGAGGTAGGTAACCGCTAAAATACAAATTAAAATGTATGTATGAAAATAAAAAAAAATATTTTCACTATTCAATGGCAATGAAAATAACAATCAGAGAGGATGGAATAAATAAAACGCACAAAAAAATAAAAAAAACCATTCATTCATTCAATAAACACGCACACATACACAAAAAAGAAACCAGCAACAGGTTAAGCCATCTATCTCATCTTATGCGCATATATGTATATAACTATTTAATTCACTGATAATCGTTTGTGATAAAAAACATCTTTCACCGCACTTCCCCTTGGAAACTCGCTTATGAAAATGAGAAGCATAAACAAATTTGTTGTTTACTTTTTTGTATACATACTACGTTTATGGAATTGACTACCTTTCATGATGCTTAGCAGCTTATGGTTTTGTTTACGTTTATCCGTTTTGATTTTTTCTTTTCTTTGTGTCCAATTAGCTTAGAATAAACCTGGGAAGGTGTAGTTTAGCTAAGGGTGCTAAGGTGCCTAAGCATTGAATTTTTTATTTGTTATTTTTTGTATAAACCAAATATTAAATAATGTTGCGATGGATGGATAATTGTTTGCAATGCCCAGTGTACGAAAGTCCAATAGATTTCGAGTTCAAAGGAAGACTTTTCTTGCAGGCTTCATGTGGTACTCTCCAGACGGATAAACTCCGAAGAACAAATAATAGTCGTGGCAGTTGTCTATTTGACAACTGCTTTTGAGCTCATAAAAGCGGTGACTGAGGCGTCCTCTCTGAGAACGATCAGCGCACGTAAATTTATTGCAAATGAAAAGTATTTCCAAGTTAAACCGCCAAAAAAACCACAGGTTACTTCAGGCATAGCCGAGAAGCCCTATTGGAAAATGGGGCGTACCAATCGAAAACCCCTTTATATCAGAACAATCAATAAAGTGGAATATACATATGTACTCGTTTATATTGCGTTTGCCAATGATGTTATAATCAGTTAGCATTCCTATTGTGTACATTTATTTTCCTTTGTGTCTGCCAGAAAAATGCAATGTGCCTGTCCCTTTTTCGGTCTATCGCACCATTAACAGACAATTTTCAAAAAAAAAAAATACTTGTCCTTAAACAAATGTTACAGAGTGTAATTATGATGTTGCTTGTTTGTTTGCCGTTTCACTGTTCCTTTCATTTGTGTAGTTGTAGCCTATGTTCTCACCAATGCCGTACAGGGTTTTGTTTTTTTATTGGTTTGTGCTTTCCCATTTTATTCAAAGGAAGGAAAGTTAATTTTGTCGCCGAAGCACACTTAGGTTTTGAAAAACGGGTGGTATTGGATGAGATGTGGAAGTGGAAGAATGTGTATGCAGTGCGACGCATGTAGGCATGATATCCTTTGTCCTTTTTTTTAAATTCTCTATATTAACTTCACTTGCCCGTTGGTTTGTGGTTGGGTTTGTGTGTTATGGAATCTTGCGATCCATTTTTAACCCACTTCCCAAGGCCCGATTTTATTGAAATTTTGTACACATGTGTATTTCCGGTATTTTTCTATTAAAATTTGAGGCCCCTCGGACCTCGGGGTCGGGGCCAAAACTAAATACAAAATTTTACTCGATTTTCTTCAAATTTTATACACATGTGTATCTCTGATATACAACACTTTTTGTAAAAATTTTGGAGAGCCCGGGTTCGTGGAGCCCCATAACTTTTTTTAAAAAAATTAACCCGATTTTCTTCAAATTTAATACACATGTGTATCTCCGGTAGACAACACTTTTTGCAAAGAATGTGGAAACCCCGGGCCCGGGTTCGTGGGGCCCCATAACTTTTTTAAAAAAAATTAACCCGATTTTCTTCAAGTTTAATACACATGTGTATCTCCGATAGACAACACTTTTTGTAAAAAATTTGGAGACCACGGGCCTGGGTTCGTGGGGCCCCATAACTTTTTTTAAAAAATTAACCCGATTTTCTTCAAATTTAATACACATGTGTACCTCCGATAGACAACACTTTTTGTAAAAAATTTGGAGACCCCGGGCCCGGGTTAGTGGGGCCCCATAACTTTTTTTAAAAAAATTAACCCGATTTTCTTCAAATTTAATACACATGTGTACCTCCGATAGACAACAGTATTTGTAAATTTTTTGGAGTGAACGGGTCCTGAGGTCCGAGGGGTGCCCATATAAATTTTTTAAAAATTAGCTCGATTTTCTTCAAATTTTAACACATACCCATCTCCTATTAGAGAATTTACATGAAAAATTGTATTTTTATGGGTTGTTTTTTTATACAGTGTGTTTCACCGGCAATGTAACACGTTTTCTCGACGTTTTAGACAATTCGGAGCAACATAAAATGTCCCCTGCAATGGATTTTGGGATGTTCTCAAGAACAAAAAGTTCCATTTTAAAAATTCTTTCGCTAAAATGATTTTTGGAACAACACGCTGAAATAATAAGATGTTGCCACACAAAATGACACCGAAAACTTTTTTGCTCTAATCCTAGCAGGAACCTATGATTTAATCTGTTCTGTAATGTGCTTCTTACTGCCGACAATTTGACACTTTCTTGAGGTCTGTACGCGTACAATGTCTGGTGCCTCTCAAACAAATTGACAAAAAATGGCACATTTTAGATTCTTTAATTTTTTCTTCTGATATTGAACCGAATTTTTGGAATTTTTTTTATTTATATTCGAAAAATTAAACCTCTCAACCTCTGACTATGTCGGAAGGTTAAATGTCGTACTTGAATAATTCACTGCACTCACTTCAATATTATGCAATTAGAATTTACATAATACTTACAATTCCCTACAATTTAAATTGCGTAAGCCATGAGTGTGCATTTGTTCATGTAACAATTGCTGAATCTCAATTCCATCTCTCTTTACAATGTCGGCCCATGCAAACCACAAAAGCCGTCAAAAACCGCAAGCCCATAGTCTATAGAGTAGCGAGTAGGTAATACACATGAGTATCCATCGAATAAGCAATATTCATCTTCTCAAAGGTACTCGCCTGACATAAAAGGTTAACAAAGAATTGAATAAGATTGCATGCCATCACAAATCTGCTTGACACCATCTCACACAAATCTGACAAAACACTTTTGACGACATGACATGTGCTGACGCTTAGCCGCTGAGACGCTGAGTATCCGTGCATAATCACAATTAGTCAACGAAAGTGAGAACATTGTGAATAAATAAGTGTGCTTGTGCTATAATTGATCCTTCTCGTCGTCGATGCTATGGATGCATTTCATTTGAAGAAAATCTCTTATTAATCATTGGCATTCGTGGATGCAGATGTTTCTCTTATTGGTGACTATTGCTACTTTGTAGTACATTCGCCACATGTTCTCTAACATTAGAATGTACTCATCTTAATTTAATCAAAATTCAATGCAATTATAGATTTATTTTTTGTCCAAGTTAGTTATGAAATATTAATTTTTTGTAATCTTATTAGTTCTTAAGTTTGATTTAATAAAGAAATATATGTAATCTAAATCTAAAATCTAATCTATCTGGATCGTTTTTTGTGATATGAAATAGAAAAAAACCACCCATAAAAATTTTTCATGTAAACTCTCTAATAGGAGATAATACCTGTGTTTAAAATTTGAAGAAAATCGGGCTAATTTTTAAAAAATTTACGTAGACACTACACGGGTCTAAGGGACCGATCACTCCAACAAATTTACAAAAAGTTTTGTTCATCAGTGATACACATGTGTTTAAAATTGATTGTGTGCAAAATTTCAATGAAAACGGGCTTTGGGAAGTGGATTAAAAATTGATCGCAAGATTCCACGACAAACTGACCGACCGACCGATATCCGGATGTTCCATGGACAAGCGATGTTTATATAGAGAATTTAAAAATTTACATGGGCCCCACGAACCCGGGGCCCGTGGTCTCCAAAATTTTTACAAAAAGTGTTGTCCATCAGAGATACACATGTTTATAAAATTTAAAGAAAATCGAGTAAATTTTTAAAAAGGGGATTTTAATCTCGATAGCTTCCGATTCGTCGGCGTTGGCCCATCCCCACTAGCCAACAACAGATAAATGCTGCGTACGCGAACATGATTCTGACTATCGTTTCAATTAAGGGCGAAGAAACAAATCGAATATCACATAAGATTTACAACTTGTGCGAGGTGGGTACTGGTTGTCAAATGCTTGATATACTGATATTCGAGCATTTACACTGAACAGGGAACTTTTACTGGGCTAACGTTTTCCAGGTTTTTAGCTCCATGTACAATATGTACAATATTTCAAAGTTCAGATGAAACTCATTTTTAAATTCTCTATATTAACTTCACTTGCCCGTGGCACGTCAGGATGTCGGTCGGTCGGTTTGTCGTGGAATCTTGCGATCAATTTTTAACCCACTTCCCAAAGCCCGATTTTATTGAAATTTTGCACACATGTGTATTTCCGGAGATAACACTTTCTATTAAAATTTGGGGTGCCAATATAAAATTTTTAAAAGTTAACCCGATTTCCTTCAAATTTTATACATATGTGTATCTCCGACAACACTTTTTGTAAAAATTTCGGAGACCTCGGGCCCCGGGGTCGTGGGGTCTCAATTTTTTTTTTTTAAATTAACCCCGATTTTCTTCAAACTTTATATACGTGGACTTCTCCGATGGACAACACTCTTTGGAAAAAATTTGAAGACCCCGGGGTCGTGGGCCCCATAAAATTTTTTTAAAAAAGTTAACCCGACTTTGTTCAAATGTTACACACGTGTGTATCTCCGATGAAAAAATTTTCTTTTTACAGTTTTTAAGTGATCGGGCGCTGATGCCCGAGGTGTGCCCATATAATTTTTTTTAAAAATTAACCCAATTTTTTAAAAATTAACCCAATTTTTTTTTTTAAATTTTAAACACATGTGTATCTCTGATGGACAAAACTTTTTGTTAATTTTTTTTTGAGCGATCGGGCCCATAGGCTCGAGGGGTGCCTATAAAAGTTTTTTAAACATTAACTCGATGAAAACACTTTCTATTGAAAGTTGGAAGTGAGCGGGCCCAATGTCGGGGGCTCCCATACAAATTTTTTTTACACTTGTGTATCTCCGGTGACAACAGTTTTTAAAAAAAAAACAATTTATATAAATTTTTTCCAAATTTAACCGATTCAAACTTTGTACACATATGTGTCTCCTATTAGAGAATTTACATGAAACGAGCACGATCACTTCCAAATTTTTGTAAAAGTGTTGTGAATCGGAGATACACATGCGTATAAAATTTAAAGAAAATCGGGTACTTTTTTCCTTAAATGTGTATTTAATTTTGTATCTAAATTTTTACAAAAAGTGTTGTTCATCGGAGATACACAAGACATGCATATTATATTGGGTGTTTCAACAGGTGCGCTTCAACTTTTCTCCGATAGGGACGGCGAACGACGCCATATTTTTTATTGTTCTTTTGTCATTTGGAAACTTCATTAGTATACCTTTTATCATGGAACGCTACACATGTGAACAGCGATTGCAAATCGTGCAATTTTTTTATCAAAATAATCGTTCTGTTGCCGCTACTTTAAGAGCATTACGGCCATTTTACGGTCCATTTAACGATGAGGCTCACTTTTGGCTAGAAGGATTTGTCAACAAGCAAAATATGCGTTACTGGGCAGAAAGCAACCCACACGTGATTCATGAGGCACCGTTGCATCTCGAAAAAGTCACTGTTTGGTGCGGATTACATGCCGGCGGCGTCATTAGGCCATATTTTTGGTTCAAAGATTGGACTTCGTAAAACGTGCACACGGTGGTCATGCAAAAGAAATCGAATTTTATACTTAAATGTATCATATGTATATGTTCAAATTCGTTAATAAAAAAAAAGTTAGTTCAAAAGTCAAACAGTTTGTGTTTTATTAAAAAAAAAAGTTGAAGTGCTCTTATTGAAAAACCCTATATTTGAAGAAAATCGGGTAAATTTTGTATGGGCACCCCTGACCCCGAGGCCCGAAGGGCACCAAATTTTAATAGAAAGTGTTGTCATGGGACGCATGTGTGTAAAGTTTGAATAAAATCAGGTTATCGGAAGTGGGTTAAAAATTGATCACAAAATCTGACCAGCCATTAATATAGAGAATTTAAAAAAGGACTGTGTGGCGTGTTTCGATGTACATATACATAAAAGTTTGTACCCGAAAACGAAGTTTTTTACAATTACTTGTTTCGATTTTTTTGCCCGTTGACTAAGTATAAGTATAATTTAGGTTTGTCTGACATTTAATTTGTAAGAAACTACAACGCATCTGTCAAATTAACTCTACTCTGTTCAGACAAAATCTTAAATTTAGGCCGTTTTCGAAACCGAGACTTATTTTAGACTTATTGACTTATTTGCCGCCATCTTAAATAATTCAGTAAAATCGTTCGAAACGTATCACTGACTTATTTTGACAGCTGCATTTAAACAACAAATAATTGTCTTGCGTTTATAAAAAACGAAAAATGATTTGATTTAGATGTTCGTGCAAGACAGAGATAGAAAATAAGTCACCTCGCGAGGAGATTTATTTCAATAAGTCAGGTTCCACACATAAGTCTTCGTTGCGAAAATAGCCTTAGCGCACCATTTCCTTAACTCATCGAAACCATAACTCGACTAATGCATACTTGTTATGGAAACGTGGTAATACGTCTACTAAATAAATGCTGCGTTGCAAAGCTGACTTAGCTTTACAAAGCAACAGCTTTTGGCTTTAAATTTTCGATGCATTTTAATTGTTATGTGTGTTAAACAAAACACCGCCTTACGGTGAGCGCTATAACTAAAAAATGGCTTTAGTTATAAATCCTAAAAACTTTTTGGATTTATTTTCGGCTTTATGCTTATGCGATTGTTGTTGTAAGCCAAGCTGGATTACCCAAAAGTCTTGAATGACACATTTGATCCATATGTTGTCATACCAGTCTTACTCGTGATCATGGAACAATTCAAAACAACAGAGAAAAGAGACTAAGAACCTACGAAATAAAACAAAAGAAAGACGAAATATTCTCTACTGTACAACACACATTTCGTAAAGAGGTGTGCAAAACTGGCTCAAAACTGGGAGACAAATTAAATTTTGTATTTGACCAACTTCTTGTTAAAGAAAAATACTCTATATGCTTATTGCTCTATGGTTGCACCCAAAAGAAAAGAAAAAGATATATATATGTACTTCTATAATCTTATAAATAAACGTTTTATTTTCTGCGACTTTTATTGGCGAGGAATTTGTCTCCGACAAAACAGTCAGGCCCTTACAGAGTCAGTCAGATTAACGTCAAATGTACGTTCTTCATGCAAAATCAAAATCATTTTGATTTTCGTCAGTCATGTCGGTGTGATACATATAGACATATTTTCACTACCGCTATATGCTTTAGTCGATTGATCGTGTAAGATACGCATTACATTAGTCCTTCGTGTAATGTGGTTTAGGAGATTGGCCAAATTCTATTTAAAAATGACGAGTGAAGCCGACACGAATCAGCGAGCTAGTTAAAAGTAGTTTTTATAATGTTTTTTGAAATTATAATAATTTATAATTTTTGTTAATAATCATGTTCTTAACGGACTTGCGTTGTTTCAACTTGTACATAGTGCGGCATTATACGATGGCGGTGCCGCATTTGCTTTGTTCCTATTACGTGGTTTTATTTTGCAATAACGGGTGATTTTTTAAGAGCTTTCGGATTTGATTTTTTAAAAAAACACATAGAATTTAGAGAAATGTATGAAATCTTTATTTGAGTCGATAGAACGATCTATATAATTCAATGTTTAAAGATGATTTCATGTAAATGTTGACCGCGGCTACGCCTCAAATGGTTCATACGCTGGGTCCACTTTTGGCATACTCTCTCCAACATATCGACGTATCTCACGAATAAATTCTTCAATATTGGATTCCAGTGCGTCAACCGTTGCGGGCTTGTACCTATAGACATGAGCCTTAACATAGCCCCACAAAAAATAGTCTAAAGGCGTTAAATCGCACGATCTAGGCGGCCAATTGACCGGCCCCAAACGTGAAATAAACTGTTCACCGAACTCTCCTCTCAATTGGGCCATTGTTTCGCGTGCTGTGTGGCATGTGGGACCGTCTTGTTGAAACCACATGTCAGTCTTTCATTTTGGGCAAACAAAATTCTAATTATTGCACGGTAGCGCTCGCCATTCACAGTAACTTTCCTGCCTTCGTCGTCCTTGAAAAAGTACGGTCCAGTGATGCCACCGGCCTATAATCCACACCAAGCAGTGCATTTTTCGGGATGCATTGGCAGTTCTTTCAATGCTTCTGGCTGCTCTTTACACCAAAAACGGCAATTTTGCTTGTTCACGTATCCATTCAACCAGACAGAAATGAGCTTCGTCGCTGAACACAATTTTCCGATAAAAAAGTGGATCTTCATCCAACTTTGCCAGCGCCCATTCACCAAAAGTTAGCCGTTGTGGTAGGTCGTGTGGGTTCAATTCTTGCACCAGCTGTATTTTAAAAGGTTTTACACCCAAATCCTTTCCACGTAGTGAAGTCGTGAAGAGTGAAGCCCAATTGCTGCGAACGGCGCCGAATCGATAATTTACGGTCAGCAACAACACTGGCGGATACAGCTACGATATTTTCCTCTGTCCGCAATCTACGTATGCGTGTTGGTGGTTTAATGTTTATTTTTTAATTTTTATTTAACCAAAATAAAGTCAAAAAACTACACCTTTTCCAATAACTGTAATTCAGATAGCGTCAACTGTATTTCAGATAAGTCAACTGTTTATCGGAAAGTATCAATTGTAATTCAGATTGGTCAATTCTATTTCAGAAAGGCCATTATTTGTAATTTAGATTAGAATTAGTTGACTGTAATTCAAAAAGTATCAATTGTAATTCAGACACAGATAACAGTAAAAAATTTTATTTAAAATATTTTAAGCAGTAATATATTTTAAAATAGGTAAAATATAAATGATTAATTAATTAGCAACCCATTGGCGTATCGTTCATTGTTAAAGCTGCGACTTGGTGGACTGTGAAATGTTGCGCAGGCCGAGCGCAATCACATCCATTTATAGTATCTGTGGCCTGACTTATAATCTCCTCTAAAATAAAGAGGTCTCTTTTCAATAACACCAGGAACTATCATAGGGGTTTTCAATTCACGCTTTATTGTTTACCAAATATTCTCTATGGATTAAGTATTAGAGAGTAGGACGCTAGTCGCAAAAGCGTCTCTGCTGGCATCAGTTCAATTCAGAGGAATTTGCATATAGGACAAGCCGGCGAGGTTAATTCGCCTACGACCAAAAATTGAGGCAAAAAATACTACAATGTAGTACAAATTTTTGGTCATTCGTGAAAAGAATCAAAAATACAGCCTAGTCGTCGATTCCAACGCTAATTTATAATCACATTCTATTTATCAACTCTAAAGACAAAGCAAATCTGTTTGCTGCGCATTTTGCAGTTAGGTCCAAGCTTTCAGATTGTGCATTGCTGCCGCCTGCACCTCCGAGTATTGAACACTCTATGGGACAGATCTCGTACTCGTGCAGTTGCTATAGTTTTAAACGATCTCAACACTCACAATTCCGCTGGGCCAGATGGTATTTTCCCATTAGTTCTTAAGAGGTGTTCTTCCAAGCTGGCATTACCATTGCGTAATTTTGTCCATATATTCTATTCTTTTGGACTCTTTCCGAGAAGTTGGAAAACAGCCCTTGTCCATCCCATACCCAAAGGTCATGGAAACGCTGATAATTTTCAGCTCACGAAATATCTTGAAACTAACGAAATCCTTAGTGACCGAAGGTACGGTTTTCGTGGGCAACGTTCTACTGGTGATTTTAAGGTATATCTCACCGAACAGTGCAACTGGTCTTTGCATTAAGTTGGTGAAAGCAAAGCTGTTGCACTTGATATTTTCAATGCATTTGACATGGTTTGGCATCAAGCTCTTTTGTCCAAAATGCGTGCTTATGGCGTCGATGAAAAACTGCTTCATTGGATAAGAAGCTATCTTTTGTACTGTTTTTGTGGAACTCAATCAACTACGTATGTTAAGCACTTTAAATTCTGACATGAACAGCATATTAAAATGGGGAGAAAACAATCGAGTAGAATTTAACGCTTCCAAAACCCAAAACCCAATGCTCTCTTGTCGTCCAAGCGAATCTTAAATCCAATGCCATTATCCATGAATGGCACTTGCATCGAGGAAACTGAAAAATTCGCAATTCTCGGTATGTGCGTTAACAACAAACTTAGTTTACCGTCGCCAAACATGCTGCGAAATGTTTGGGTGCAATAAATATTACACTCCCTCTGATCTGGCTACTGTTTACTCGCCCTAAACTTGAGTAATAATTGGCATATCTTGTCTGGTGTGCGTAAGAGTACCTTGCATCAGCTCGATAGAATACAAAACCGTGCGATAAAACTTATCGGTGACGAAAACATTGAGAAATCAATATATTCGCTTGAACACCGCAGGAACGCTTCCTGCTTCTC
Organism: Nephrocerus scutellatus; assembly: GCA_947095585.1. Classification (NCBI taxonomy): domain Eukaryota; kingdom Metazoa; phylum Arthropoda; class Insecta; order Diptera; family Pipunculidae; genus Nephrocerus; species Nephrocerus scutellatus. The sequence goes on from OX352761.1 coordinate 30,819,887, forward strand.
ACTGTTTTATCGTTTCTTCCACAAGCTATGCTCAAGAGAAATAGCCAGCTACATGCCACCTCTCCTTGAATTCGACCGCAATACTCGTGGCCTTTTACCCTTAAACCTATCTTCGGACTTACAGTTTAGTTCAGAGATTCGTTCTTCAGCCGTACAACACGTATGTGGAATGCTCCACCAAGCTCTGTCTTTCCACATCACTATGATCCACAGGAATTCAAGGCACAAGCTCATAGACATCTCTTCTCCTTTTCCTTAACAATCACGCTGTACCAAGCATATAGCCGAGCATTAACATGGTTCTTGGAACCCCTTTACGTGTGCGCAAATTATAAAAAAAAATATATATAGGACAAGCCCTGACCATTTCATTTCATTTTAACTTTATTTGTTTTATTGTTCATGGAAACGACTAGGGTTGCGCTACTATCTTTTCACCTAAACGAAACTCAAACCCATTAAAACTCGGTACATGGAACATGGTATATGCAGATAAAATTTCGTTGATTTACTTTAAACGGGAAAAAAAGAAAATATTGATTTAATTTTATGTTTGATATTTTTTGTTTTTTGTATTTATACGTAACCAGCTGTAAACAGCGGTCTTGCCCAGCTGCCCACCCCCCTTAGTACCAGTCAACTGACCACCCACCCAGTGATCCCTCCACTGATCACACACCCACTTACCCCCTAACCACACTGATCCCAACCTCCACTAATCCACTACTGACCCAAAACTGTAAACTATAGGGTTTTTCAATAAGAGCACTTCAACTTTTTTTTTGAATAAAACACAAACTGTTCGACTTTTGAACTAACTTTTTTTTTTATTAACGAATTTGAACATATACATATGATACATTTAAGTATGAAACTCGATTTCTTTTGCATGACCACCGCGTGCACGTTTTACGAAGTGAGCCTAATCGCTGAAGATGATTTTTCGGTGAAAATCTGCATCATTTTCGATTTGCTCTTGAGCCCAATTCACGAATCGGCGTCGCTTCAAATGGTCAAACGGCTTTAGTTGTTGTGTCAGCTTGATCTTATACGGATGTAGGCCAAGATCTTTATGTAAAATCGATTGTCGAACGGGCTGGCTTGTTAAATGGACCGTAAAATGGCCGTAATGCTCTTAAAGTAGCGGCAACATAACGATTATTTTGATAAACAATTTGCAGTTTCCAAATGACAAAAAAAGAATAAAAAATATGGCGTCGTTCGCCGTCCCTATCGGAGAAAAGTTGAAGCGCACCTATTGAAACACCCTATATAACCTCAGGGGTAAAACCATGTGCAATGGTGAAAACCTTGTCAAAATCGGTCCAGTAGTTTTCAAGTTTTAGGCGTTTTCCGGCTGCCTTTCCTAACATACTGCCCCAACTGCTGTTTGCAGCTAAGCAGCTGTAAGCAGCTGTTTGTATGATAACGCAAATAACAAGTCGTAAGCCTTAACAAGCAATTATTCTAGCGGAAGATCATCATTTGCGTCTTTCTAATTTTACTGATGCATGCGAGCTTGCAATTGACGACGAAAACAACTTGCTATTATAATGATTAAATATTTTCATATATAGTGTGGTTTTAGATTTATGTTAAGAATAACAATCTATACAATGATAAGATATACTCGTATATCCTTATGTATGGAGCAAGCAAAACTTTAACTTTAAAATATAAATCTAAATGTTTGTAGCTTTCAGATACTTTTTATAACTTTATTAATTTTTGTCGTAAATCGAAATGTAATAAAAAAATAGAAAGGAAAGGAAAGTTCTAACGACGAAACAACATTGCGAACAAACGTATTTGTTACAAATTTTGTGCAATCGATATATGTACTTCGAAATGAATTTTGAAAATTAAAACGAACGCAAATTCTTTTATTTAGGTGTACATAAAGAACCAGAAAGCAAATGCAAGAACATACTTTAACAATGCAAGAACATACTTTAACAATCGCCTAATAAAATAATTACCGTTGTCTGTTTGTCTGTATGGATACAACGCTTTTATGTCGCCTCATCCCGTCTAAACCACTGGACGTATCGAAGGCATATTCACACCATATGTTCGTTTGGTGCTCCGATAAGTTAAAGTTTTTTTTGACCCGTTGGATTGAGCTGGAGTCAATATATTTACGAACATTTGTGTTTATGTTTGGATTTAGTTCATATTCACACCATATGTTCGATTGGTGCTCCGATAAGTTTAATTTTTTTTAAAAATAGTCAGTCAACATGGTCCCCATTGGACAGCATTTCCAACATTATTGAAGATGAATATGAATTTTTGAATTACCATTTCATACGGGATTTGGGTTGCTGACGCTCAAATACGACAATTCTTCCGTTTGAGTCACAAATGGGCTTCATCGCTCAGAATGGGTCTGCGATAATAATCGTATTCGTTTTCTCACATGTTTACGGCCTAATCATTGAAATTACGTCCCAGCTAATGTTCGTTCGGCTTCAGTTCTTGATTCAAAACGATTTTATAGGGATTTAGGCGCCCAAGAACTTGCACAAATTTTGCCACAAACTGTTGACAGATATGCCCATTTTCTAAGAAAGGCGCGTCGAGATTCCTGATCAGCTTAACGTCTCAACTATTGATTTGCTCTTTAAGATAAATCGCAAATTATGTTAAAAAAAACCCTCCACAAAATTTGAACTCAATTAAGTGAGCAGTGTGGAAACGTATTAAGTTTTCTACGGCTCATAATAATATTGATCAAATCCATTACTTAAAGCATTGTTTTTGGCTACAGTAAAAAAATTATTTTCTGTTAAATAATACTAAACATTTTCTATAGAGTACAAGGTTCAAGTCTAACTATTTTATTTCCAACTTTTTTCCATAAGGACAAGTCCACCATGCTCGCTGAAGACAGATCTAAATCCGCATTTTTACATCTTTTGCTTGAAATTAATTAACTTTTGTTAAACCGCCAAATGACGCACAACCTATTTGTAATATTGAATTATTGAATGAGAATTGTAAAGGTGGCTGTGTGCGTGTGTGATTAAATCTATGTAGTTATGTACGAGTACATACCACCTGGAGTATTCTTCTATCTTAAATGTGCTGGGATATTATTTGTCGGACTCGTAAAACGTACACAAACGCATCCGACATAACTCCATAACTAACCGAGACACTAATAAATGTAATCTTATCAAATACTGATGTCTCGACTGGGGTGTGGCCGACATTCAACCCTAAAGATAAGCGGGGGCAGCGTCTTGAGTAGTACTTACGATGAATATCATGGTTCATGGAGTTATCATAGTAATAGCTCTATGTTTTGTCCATCGGAGATACACATGTGTGTAAAATTTGAAGAAAATCGGGCTCATTTTTAAAAAAATTATATGGGCACCACTCAGGACCCGTTCACTCCAAAAATTTTACATACGGTTTTGTCCATCGGAGATACACATGTGTTTAAAATTTGAAAAAAATCGGGTTAATTTTTTTAAAACATTTGTATAGAGCCTCACGACCCTTCGGCCCGCGGTCTCTAAAATTTTTACAAAAATTGTTGTCCATCGAAGATACACATGAAGAAAATCGGGTTAATTTTTTTTAAAAAAAATCCATTGGGTCCCACGACCCCGGTGCCATTTGTCTCCAAAATTTCTACAAAAAGTGTTGTCCATCGGATATAAAAATATAAATATATAAAATTCGAAGAAAATTTTTTTTAAAAAATTTGTATGGGCCTCACGACCCCAGGTCCCGGGATTTAATATAGAGAATAAAAAATAAATAAAAAAATTTTTTGAGAAAAAAAATTTAATACACTGACGATTCTGGCCGCGTTCGTTTTTTTTTTTTTTTTTTTTTTATATAATTCGCGCACGCTTCAAGGGGTTCGCACCCTTATAATGCTCGGCTATATGCTTGGCACAGCGTGGTCGTTAAGGAAGGGAGGAGAAAAGAGAGAAAAGAGAGAAAAGAGGAGATGTCTATGAGCTTGTGTTTTGAATGCCTGTGGATCATAGTGATGTGGGAAGACAGAGCTTGGCAGAGCATTTCACATACATGTTGTACGGCTGAAGAACGAATCCCTGAATTTAACTGTACGTCCGAAGATGGGCTTGAGGGTAAACTGATGAGCATTTAGAGCGCCACGAGTATTGCGGTTGAATTCAAGGAGAGGTGGCATGCAGATGGCTATTTCTCTTGAGCACCGCTGGTAGAAGAAACGATAAAACAGGGACAAGCAAGAAACGTTCCTGCGGTGTTCAAGCGAATCTATTGATTTCGGTATATTTTCGTCACCGATAAGTTTTATCGCGCGGTTTTGTATTATATCTAGCTGATGCAAAGAAGTCTTAGGCGCACCAGACCAGATATGGCAATTGTACTCAAGTTTTGGGCGAATAAAAGCCTTGTAAAAGAAAGTAGTGTTGTCTCCATTTTTTTAAATTAATTTATAAGTTTTGAAAATGAAATAAAGAGTATAAAATAATTTATCTTAGCCCCATACAGATTCCTAAACCTACAGAGAATTTTTCAATTCTCTATATTAACTTCGCGTGCCCGTGGCTGGCTGGTGGGCAGAATCTTGTGATCAATTTTTAACCCACTTCCTTAAGCCCGATTTTATTCAAACTTTGTACACGTGTATATTTTCCATGATAATACTTTCTATTTGTGAGTAATCGGGCTGCTGGATCGGGGGGCTCCCATACAGATAATTTTTTTCCATATAGCGGCATCAGATCATATCATAGTATAATGACTGTGTTCTGTGTGCGCTGATGTGCTGATGCGCTATAAGCTGCGCTGCTTGCTTAACGATTGTGGTTGTTGGGTTGCAGTGCTTCGCATTTGTTTTTTGGATTTTCAGCATTTATAGTGGAATTCAGTATACTCTTGCTTATTGCAGAATTTACATAAACAATTTTAATTTTTAAATTCTCTATATTAACTTAGCGTGCCCGTGGCTGGCTGGCTGGCTGGCTGGCTGGTAGGTAGAATCTTGTGATAAATTTTTAACCCACTTCCTTAAAACCAATTTTATTCAAACTTTGCACTTTGTGTTTCTCCCATGACAATACCTTCCATTTAAATTTTGGGCCCCTCCGGCCTCAGAGTCGTGGGGCTTCGATACAAATATTTTACAAAATTTACCCGATTTTTTTATAAAAATTTGAAAGTGATCGGGCCCCGGGGTCGGGGGCACCCATAAAAATTTTATAAAATAAAGTACCCGATTTTCTTCAAATTTTATATGCATGTCTAACTCCGATGGGCAACACTTTTTATAAACATTTTTAAGTGATCGGGATAGGGGGCTCCTAAACAATTTTTATAAAAAATGTACACGATTTACTTCAAACTTTGCATATTGTGTATCCCCCGATTAGAGAATTTACACGAACAATTTCAATTTTAATGGGTTATTTTATTAATTGTGGTTTTTTAATATAATAATGAAAATATACTTGTAAGATTTAAAATGAAAAACGTGGGCACATGCAACTACTCATGCATCAATTATCATATACGTTTTTCATTTTAAATCTTACAAGTATGTATATCAAAGATATTACAAATTCACAATTAAAAATTCTCAGGACTATCTGCATAGGGCTAGGATAAATTACTTTATACTAACTAGTTCGTTTTAAAAACGTTTAAAATTAAAAATTTATTTTTATTCAAATAATCGTTTTGTTCTTCTTTCTGTGTATGATTTTTTTTTTGCATTGTCAATCTTTATCCAACTATAAGGTATGTTTAAAGTTTCAAGTATCTAGCTCACTGGGACTTTAGTTTAAAATCGATTACGAAATTCCAACTGAACAGACAGACAAGAAAGCGAGCTAATAAAAACGTTTTAAAAAACCTGATAAATAAAAAACAACCCATAAAAATTAAAATTTTTCTTTTAATTCTGAGCACTTAGAGCACGCTCATACTCTGAGCAAATAAGAAACACGAGCATTTTTCTTGAGAACTCTTTGACTGCTCTGAACTAATTTATGAAAACGCCAAATGACAGAATATTGTGAAAACTTGTTGTTCTATCTGTAAGTTGATATCGACAACAAAAAACGGCATCAATTTAAATACAATTCAGTAAATAAGTAAGTAAGTTGAATTAAGCATAAAACATTTATGTCTCCTTTCATTTGCGGGGTTTATTTGTGCGTGAGCTAAGATTTCTCTCTCTCTCCACTACCAAAACCAAGCAGCGCAGCCGACTGCGCAGCATACACCGCACACAGTCATTAAAGCACGACGGTATCTGATGCCACTATAAATATTTAAAAAATGTATAAGGCCCTTGCGGCTGAACCCAGGGCCCGATCACTACCAAATTTTAGAAAAAGTATTGTTTATTGGGTATACATGTATACACATGTGTGTAAAATTTGAGAAAAATCGGGTAATTTTTTTTTTAATTTTTATGGGAGCCCCACGAACCCGGGGCCCGATCACTTCCAAATTTTAAAAGAAAGTATTGTCACCGGAAATACACATGTGTACAAAATTTCAGGAAAATCGGGCTTTAGGAAGTGCGTAAAAAATTGATAATTAAAAAAAAAAATTTGTATGGGAACCCCGCGGCCCGAGGGGCCTCAAACTTAAATAGAAAGTGTTGTCATGGGAGATATACATGTTTGCAAAATTTCAATAAAATCTGGCTTTAGGAAGTAGGTTAAAAATTGATCACAAGATTTGGTGTGCCAGCCAGCCGGCCGCCACAGGCAAGTGAAGTTAATATAGAGAATTTAAAAATAATCCAAGATTAGTAATTCAATATTGTTGGAAGCTTGAGAAGTCGTAGGTTTCAAAAGAACTTGATAACTTAAATTACTTATATATTTTGTGATTTTTTTAAATGAAACCAACCCTTCCGACCATCATACAGTATAATATTTTACAATGAATGTACAATAAATAATATAAAGCTTTAACACGACTGCCTTATGCATACAATCTACAATTAAATTTTGTAGTTTTTATAAATGTAAATAGGTGTGCCAATCACGCCAGATCTTAAACGATTTCTTAAATTGTACGTACCCAGCCAGCGCCCTGTCTATCAACTGCTGGGAACACAGCAGCTGCGACACCGTGAGTGGGTCTATCTGGCACACTGTGAGTTCTGTTGATTTTGGAAGCAAGTTAATTATTTTCTATAGATAGGCAAATACTTTTTACACAGTTTAATTAACATACTCAATGCAATAATTTATTATAGGCTGCATTTCAGGTTAATGCAGAGCTTCCGGTTTCTCTTTAATTGAATCTTAGTTGAAGTGTGCAGCAATCGTGTAGAAGATTTAATTCGAGATAACGCTTTTAATTAAAAATAGAACCCTGTTTGCTCTGACGTCGTTTGTGTACTGTCGATTTTAATTTTTTTCTCCTTATACAGAATTTCCTCGGGTGATTCAATTGGTATTACAATAATTAAAAACTGCCACTACTTTGGTTCTGTGTAAGATAATAAGCTGCGATTTATAATATTATGCATTGACATTTAATTATGAAGCAACATGCGCTAGACAAAATCAATTTTTAATACATTTTGTGGAACCCATGTTGTGATACAGAGCCTATCTTCTCTCGACAGCGGGACCGTGAAAAGCTTTCTGAGATTCGAACTTCTAACCTTCAGCGTTGTAGTCTAGAGAACTAAACATTTGAGCCACGACTCCCAATAAAATTTTAAATAAAATAATCAACAGCTTACCAAATACAAATGTGCTTCTTTCTACTAGTCCCGAATAAAAGCTGATGTCATTCCGTTTAATATCCCTAAACTGGTCTTTTCCATCCTTCTAGTGAAGGTTTAGCCTAGCTCGCTCATCCAATTTAGGTGCATTACCCACCGGTTCCGGTTTTGTTTTTATTAAGTCTCTAGAATCGTGCTTTCTCACAAATGATTCAATGATTCTCTGCACGACTTTTCAGCCGAATGCGGCTGATAGTTTGAAATGCTGAAAGTTCAAGTCACACATCGTTAGTATCAGTACAATCATTTTTTTCGTGAGCGGATAAGATATTAGTTAGGTTAGAATTTGAAGAGTATTAACGGATTATAAGAGCCGTTATTATTATTTAATACAATAATTTGTCATGTCACCTGTTAAATCGCTAATGCACGCGCGCACGCACAAGACATATGAGCCTAAAATTATGCAATGTTTTAAAGTATTTATGTTGTTTATGACAATTGAAATTATTAAGTGTACTAATTGGCTATGTCGCATGCAAGCCCAAAACATACAAGCCTAAAGTCATACATTGCTTTGAAAAATTTCCATTGTAAGACAGTTGACATAAAATAAGATAATAAAAACTAGGAGCGTCCCGTTTATTAATTAAAACGGGTAGTATTGACTTCGTCTTGTAATAACTGGCTGCTACAATTGATCAGAAATCGAACTTCGCCGTCTTAATTGAAGAACCAACGTTTGATCTTCGGGAGCCCAGGAATGGACTCCGCCAAACATGATGATGGTTAATGTTTTATTTTAGTGCAGGCAACACGTACTCTTTTGCTCTTATTTGTGTTGTGCAGTAAAAACAAACTACCCCTGTGTAACTAATATTCCTTGTAGCTTATCCATAGAACTCATTTATTGAAAACAAAAGCAAAACAAGTAATGGTATTGTTTTACTAAATACTTTAAACTTTAAAGTTTTCCCTTGAAACCTCTGTAATGGTTCTGGACTGAGCAAGTTTTCATATTCAACCTCGTTAGCTGTAGAAAAGGATTAATTTTTCATTCCCTCTTAAGCAACAAGAGACAGAAAGGATAATGAACATCCTGTCATTTATGTCGGACGTACGGCGCAGGAATATAACATATTTGAACTTACCCTTTTTGGGTAGGGAGTCTTTCCTACCCTTTGTTTGTTTACTTGGAAACAACTCGGCTCGCTCGTTGAAGCTTAAGTTTAAAGACCTCGTTTTAATGACAAAACAACACTGCAACACAAATACAAATTTTGTACGTTAACTGAAAGTACTCGTCATTGTAAAGCTCGTTTAGAGTTAACAAAAACAGTGCTCATCACCTTATTGCTGTGCACCTTATTATATTCAATGAAATTGGTAGGTGGGAATATGTGATATGTACAGTGGAGCTATAAGAACTGTTTCTCAATACTCATTTTGTGGTCGGTCAGTGCACTATGCATTCATTTGCTAGAACAGTACTTACAGTTGTTGTTATGTTTATAGCTCCATTTACAATCCAACACAGGAGATAATTGGATTTATTAACAAAATTACAATCAATTATTATTTTTCTGTCTATAATGGTGCCCATTCGTTTCGTTCTTTTTATTACTTACAGACCGAACCTTCTAAGTTGGAAATAATTATTATGTGAATGTGAATAAACTCAAGAATAGGCGTAGTTCTGATCGGCGGCGGTCTCGCCTTTGCCATCGCAATCAGTCAAGTACCATAATCAGCGGCAATTTTTTTTCATAATCAGACCACGTCAACGGCAACAACAACATAAGCGAGAACGCTCAGCCTCCATAAAAACATCAGCATAAGCGACGGAGTTCTCTCTTCATAATTCGATAACAGAACGTTGAGATGCCATCGCTAAGGCAAAAGGTCACAACGTATTTTCGTCAGCTGAGTTTTATTGCAGATGCGCGCGATAGTCCGAGAAGTCCTCGAAAATCTGACGACGATGATGGGAATTTTATTACGAAATATCTGGAAGGGTAAGTTTACCAATATATGAAATTCTCTTCGGACTATCCGTTTAATGTTTTTTAACTGATGTTATAATGAATGTATAAGATTTATATAATGTTATTTATGGTACATGAAATCTTCGAGTAGTTGAACTTTTCCGAAATTAAGGCTGCTCTGCATGCCTGCAATCTTTTTATACAATTGTCGGTAACATTTTTATATAAAATCAATAAACCAAATCGTTTCTTATAAAGAGATTATGTAGATCTAGACTGTAGACCACAGATTTAAGTAAAGCTTAAAAAATCATCTGCCTAATTTATCGGATTTAAAGCAATAAATGAACGGCATGCACCCTTCGCATGCGGGGCAAATTTAAAAACATAAGCCTCATAAACGTTCACGCACCTACAGAGGATTTTCCAGATGATGAAAAAGAAGAATTTCTTTGAATCAGTCGAATGGGAACCCCATGCCTGCCCTCAGTATAATGTAAAAATCATTCTGGGGGATATGAATGCCAAAATAGCTAGGGAACCAGTATTCAGGCAGTACATTGGCACCCATAGCTTACACGAGAACACTTATGGCAATGGACATCGGTCATAGAGATGGCAGCAAGCGTTGCGAGTACAAGGTTTGCGCGTAAAAACATCCACAAAGCCACCTGGGTATCCCCTGATAGAGCCACTCGCAACCGGATAGACCGCCGCCACAACCCAAACCTGATGACGTTACGAACGTACCGAGGTGCCAACGTCAACTCGGACTGCTATCTTGTTAGTATGGTGCTCCGAGCGCAGATTTAATCATCATGAAAGACTGCATCCGCGAATAAGATTCGAGTCAACAAGGCTGCCCTTCGCAACGAAAAGACCAGAAACAACTACGGCGATAGGACTCGCCCTAAATGCAGGGAGAGCAAGTCCTGGGGCTGAGATGTCAGGCGTAGAAGATAAATGGACACGCCTTAAAAATACTGTCATTAGTACGGCTGACTCCATCTAAGGCAGTGTCGTAGAGATCGGAACGACTGCTTCGATGACTAATGTAAGCTAGCGACTGAATAATGTTGCGTACCGAGCAATGCAACGCGGGCACGCGAAAATGAATATAAAGAGCTCAGAAGATAAACAGTTCACCGGCGAAAGAAAGCTGCCTAGGAGAAGAATCTCGTCCGTGAATTAGAACACTACAGAGAGCAAGGACCGCTCCAGGCGCGAAAGTTCTACCAAAGAGTCCGCGATATGACTTAATATACACCGCGTTGCACATGCTGCAAGGACAAAGAGGGTAATCTGATCACCGATCTTAAGGGCATCTTAGAGCGATGGAACGAGCAGTTTCATGAGTTGCTAAATGACCAGTTAACTGAGGAATTGGACGCTCCACCAATGACCAAAATTCATACTATGCTGCCGCCACCAAGTATAGACGAAGTTAGCAGAGCGTTGTTGACTACCGCGTATAAGATTTTCTACTCTATCCTTAAGGAAAGGATAGCCCCATACGCTAAAGCCATCATTGGTCCATACCAGTCTAGAGTTTCAAAACTCACTACACCATATTTTTATAGACTTTAAAGCCGCCTATGAGAGCATACCCAGAGTAGAACTTTATAAAGCCATGAGAGAATTCGGCATCCCAAATAAACAAACGCATTTCTATGTAGGTACCAATGTTATAAGCCAAGTAAAAATATCCGGATCACTATCAAGCCCATTCAGCATCTATAACGGGCTCCGGCAAGGGGATGGACTGGCCTGCGTCCTTTTCAACCTGGCGTGATCCGAGAATCAGACGTAACGGCGAGAGGAACAATCCTCTATAAATCCATTTAGATACTGGCTTACGCAGACGATATTGACATCGTTGGTAGAAACCCCAGATTTGTACTGGAAGCTTTCACCTAGATCGAGCAGGCGGCACGAAATCTGGGGCTGCACATAAATGAGAGCAAAACAAAGTACATGGTGGCCACGTCTGCGACTAGAAGATCCAACATTGGTCCCACAATTAAAATAGTGGAGCGCGGGTCAACTGTAGCAGCCGATAACAGCATGGAACTAGATATATGCGCACGGTTGCTTAAAGCCAACAAAGCCTACTATAGTCTGTCAAGACTCTTCAAATCCAGGAACTTAACCATAACATCCCAGCTGCTGGTATATAAGACAATGGTCATATACAGGGTGTTTTTTTAAGAGGTTGCCGATTTTTTTTTGAATAAAACACATATAAAATTATGAAATGACCAAAATTTTTTTTTATTTGGTAGATAATTTTTTGGCATTTAACATTTAAACACAATTTCTGGCATATGGCTACCACGACTATTTTTCACAAATGTCATTCTGGAGGTCCAATTTTCCGGCACTTTTTCAAGCATTTGAGGGCGTATGTCAGCAATGACACGTTGAATATTGGTTTCCAAAGCGTCAATCGATTGAGGTTTATCCACATAAACCAATGACTTCACGTATCCCCACAAAAAGTAATCGAGTGGCGTCAAATCGCACGAACGCGGAGGCCAATTCACCGGACCATTTCTCGAAATAATGTTGTCGTTGAAAGTTTCTTTCAATAAGTCGATTGTTTCACGTGCTGTATGGCAAGTGGCACCATCTTGTTGAAACCACATTTCATCCATATCCATATCTTCAAGATTTGACAACAAAAACTCATTTAACATGGTTCTGTATCGATTTCCATTCACGGTAACGCGTCGTCCTTCCTCATTTTTAAAGAAATATGGACCGATGATCCCACCAGCCCATAGACCGCACCAAACAGTACATTTATCAGGATGCATTGGTAATTCTTGAACGGCGTGTGGATTATCTTTGCTCCAAATGCGACAATTTTGTTTGTTGACGTATCCATTTAACAAAAAATGCGCCTCATCACTGAAGAGAATTTTACGGTAAAAAAATGGATCTTCGTTCAATTGATTTAACGACCAATCACTGAATTCACGGCGCAAACGATGGTCGTGTGGCTTTAATTCTTGCACCAATTGAATTTTGTATGGCACCAAACCCAAATCTTTACGTAAAATTTTCCATAAAGTCGATGGACAAAGTCTAATTTGCTGAGCACGACGACGAATCGATAAATTGTCGTTTTCTTCGACACTGGCCTCAACGACAGCAATATTTTCTTCTGTACGAACTCTTCTCATTCTTGTCGGTGGCTTGGCATCCAAAAGAGTGAATGTAGACCGAAATTTGGTAATTACGTTCTTTATGGTGGTCTCTGACGGACGATTATGTGCACCATAAAATTCACGAAGTGCTCTATAAACATTTTTAATTGAACACTGATTTTGAAAATAAATTTCCACGATTTGAAAACGTTGTTCTGGAGTTAACCTATTCATAATGATTTGCCAAACAATACTGAGTAGAAATGCCACTTTGAGCTGTCAAAACAACTGTCATAAAATAAAACGACATCTATCGGAAAAACAAACCTCCTAAAAAAACACCCGTTATATACTTACATATGGATCCGAGAGATCTTAGCCGCGTTCGAGAGAAAAGTCTTACGGATAATTGTTGGCCCCGTATGTGAGGAAGGACGATTCCATAGACTCTATAATGAAGAGATCTACGAGCGTTAGCGCGATGTCGAAATCTTGAAGAGAACCTAGCTCGGTAGGCTTCGGTGGGCAGGACACCTAGTTCGCATGAGCGAAGAGAATCCTGCTCGAAAAGTACTTTGCGGTAGGATTTATGGATCACGACAGCGAGGAGAGCCAAGCCTACGTTGGAAGAATGGCGTAGACCAGGACGCCCAGAGTTTAGGGATGCCAAACTGGATGGCATCGGCTCGAAATCTGGACCGGTGGAGAGACTTTTTGCGGGAGGCCATGACCGGACCCCGGTTGTAGAGCTAAAGATGATGATGATGATGAATTTAAGATCGGTACTACATTTTATTAGCAATGCCAGACCCGATGCGATTTACAGTGCTATGCCAAAAGTTAAGTTAGCATGCTGACAAACTAAATTTTGTTCTTTAATTTATTTCTAATGGTAAAAAAAAATTTCATTTTCTATGATAGACAATATGAACAAACAAATTTTTTCAAAACAATTTTTTTTTAAGAATATAAACAGTTTTGCCTATATCCTATGCAGTTTTGCCTTTTAAAACTATATATGGCGTTTTATGCAACCAATACAAAAATTTTCACTTTTAAAAATAAAGTACGTTTTATTGATTAAAAAAAAAAAAAAAATAAAACCACAAATCATTCACATGAATTATAATTGGGATGAAAGAAACCAATTTTAACTGATTGATACTGCCCTGCTTGATTGGACTAGTAACTACCTTTCTGGCCGTTCAATTCAGGCCTTAAACGCCAGTGCTCCCCAAGGCTCTGTTTTGTCTCCGACACTCTTTTTTATTTTCATTAACGATCTCCTATTCGCTACATCTTATCCAATCCAATTCCTTTGCTGACGACAGCACTCTAAGCTTTTCATATAAATTCACGCTTTCTGCACTGCACGCCTCTCTACATCGCAAGTGGAACTTGACCTTGACAGCATAACAAGGTGGGGACTACATAATAGAGATGAATTTAACGCTTCTAAAACCTAATGCTGTCGTCCAAGAGCAATTTAAACCCCCAACCTTTATCCATGAATGGATCTTGCATCAAAGAAACTGAAAAAGTTTCAATTCTCGGTATGTGCACCAACAACAAGCTTCGTTGGAACGACCACATATTTGTCATTGCCAAGAATGCTGCGAGATATTAGGTTTCCCAAAACGGTGCAAGATGTATTTCACTTCCTCAGACCTGTGCAGGACCATATTGCATCTACTAGACAGAATTCAGAACCGCGCGTTAAAACTGATTGGTGACGTAAATATCGCGAAAACAATCGAATCGCTTGAACATCGCGATTTGTCACTGTATTATCGCTTTTTCCACAAGCGGTGTTCAAAAGAAATATTCAGATGCATCCCTCCCATTCTCGAAACAATCCGTAATATCTATCTTCGAACGTACCTACTAACCAATTCAGAGATTCCTTCTTAGCCGCACAATAGTTATGTGGAATATATTGGCTGTTTCCGCATTTGTATGATCTGCAGTCGTTTAAGACACACGTGCACAGACATCTCATCTTTTCCTCTCCCTAATTTCCTAACGCCCACGCTGGATTATAAGGGTGCAAATCCCTTAAACGTGTGTACATTATAAAAAAAAAATTTCTGTCTTCATTTAAGCATAAGTAGACTTCACATTTGGAGCAAACATGACAGACCGAAAAGTACAATCGTCTTGGTATTGTTGTCTGGTTTCTTGCCGTTCTGAAATATGACCCATTTAATACAACACTGGCATGTCATGTTACATGGCATGGTGTTTTCATCTGTTTCAGGTATAACCACTGCTTCGGTCCAGGACGAATCTTCTACTATTTTGTCTTCTGAAGGGAATGGAGTTCCAGGAATGGAATAAAATGTTCGGCAACTATTAAAAGAACTTCTTAAAGCCATGTAAATGTCTCGGGTTTTCACACTAGCTAGCGCACACTAGTGGCTAGCGTAATTTGCTTGTAGTTAATCTTGTGCTCGTTTCTTCGTTCACCCTTTTCCCAACGAGATTTATATTTTTTTTATTTATATTTTCGGTAGGGTCTTGAAGGGATGGAGCTGACATATTGCATTTTAATACTTTTTTTGTAGGCTTACTTAACATTTTTCACCTATAAATACATACATCTAAATAAACTCTATTCACAAACACATGAATCACCGCGCTAGCACTTCTGAGTCGTCATCTACACTGAATAGAAATAAGCAAGAGCGCCGGTTTTGTCCAATCTGCGCGATTCCCGTTCTCCGCCAACCCGTCCGCTGGGAACAAACTCAACGTCTTATCGCGAGCTGACCATATACGCAAAGAACGACATAGTACATACGTCTCTAAGACTAATTAGCGAGTTATTAAGGCAAGACGATATAACCCATTTCGTTACGCTACTATTTTTGTTCATGTATCCCTATGTATCATGCTTCAATTTAGGGACTTTTTACGTCAAAACCACATTTAATATTGCATACCATTAGGCTTAAAAAAAAGATATCGATGGTTAGATTGAGTATTTTTCTCAGTTTCCCATCTACTACCACAATGAATAAAAAAAATACGCTAGCTGAGCACTAACCAATTGTTTAAAAACAAGTCCCATCAAATTCTGACTGGTAGAAGCCGAGATATACGAGTGGACAAACTGACACACAGCAGAGCACACATCTCCGCTACTAGTTATGTTGAAATCGCCCGCAATTTTCCTTGTATGTTAAAACGTCATATAAACAAAACTCTCTCTTGAGAAAGCCCAACTGTACGTATACTAATGCAGTGAAAAATACGAAAATCGGCTGTATTTGTTAGATGTGAATACAGTGTTGAAAAAATATTATGAAACGCGCTAAGTGGTGGTAGTGAAAAGAGTGAGTAACGTAAGTGGTACTTTTGAAAACAGAAAATTTTTATATTGATTTTGCTCTTTAGTTAATTACCAATACATCTAATTTTTTAATTTTTAAAGATGGATCTGTGATCTAGCAAAACAGTTGGGATTTTTATATAGACAGTTGCTTATAAACGTCTGCGCTGCTTGTGATGAATGGTACTTTATAGTAAGATATTAATTTACTTTCAGTTGTTACGACTTTTAAAAACTTTTATTTAACTTGACTTGCCCCTTTTTGTCTGTATTTTCGACTACTTTGAGGTCCTTTTTAACCACCGTTTCCACATGACCTAGAGAGCTGAAAATTTGTAAGTGTCTAAATGGCATTCCGCGTATGACGCGTGTGATGGGTTGAAATCCCGCCATTTTCTGTTTTTTTTATATCTTTTTTAACCAACTTTCGCACGAACTAGAGTGTTGTGAGCGGCTCAATGTCAGGGGCCAATTTTGATATCCCACGTGTGACGTATGTCGCGTGTGAAGCGTGGAAAAAAGAAACTAAAAAAACAGATATTTTGGCGACTATTATTACCAAATAATAAAGGACTGTGTGGCGTGTTTCCATGTAAAGGTTTGCACCCGAAAAACGAAGTTTTTTTACATTTACTTGTTTATAATTAATACCCCATACAAATAAACATGGAGGTGATTTTATCTATTTGAAGAACAGTAAAAATTATTTTTATTTATCTTTGTAAATAGTTAGGTATTTTTGTTTGATTAATTTTTGTACCGCGAAGATTCTGTTTCTGTTTTCCTTTGGAATCTGTGTTACAAGTTCAGACTGAAATTTGAAATAGTGGTCACGTTACCCACTCGAAAATAAATTAACTTCTTAAGACACTCAGTGCGACTACAATATTAGTATTAATTGTTAATTGCAAAGGCTTAAAGCTTTCCCAAATAGAAAAATTCATTGAAATTTTATTATTGAAAATGTCGTTCATGTCCACTAGAGCCTACCGAGCTGAATCATATTTAACTATATGCAGATATGCAGTAAATCTGCTGCAGATATTCTTTGTATAATAATAATAATAATATTCGGCGCGACAGACCATTGCGGTCCAAGGCCTTGTTTCTCGCAACCATTTGTGTTGAGCATGTATATTTTTTCACACAAATGGAGGGGACCTACAATTTAATGCCGGATCCGAACGGCAAATTGAGAAACATTCCGTGACAAGTTATTATTCTCGGAACGTTTGTCACCCATTCGCGAGAGGTGGGACACCGTGAAAAATACTTACTCGTCAGGGACAATTTTGATATCCCGCGTTTGTCGCGAGTCGCGTGTGGTGTGTGTGATGTGTGGAAAAAAGAATATGACTGTGTGGCGTGTTTCGATGTATACATAAAAGTTTGTACGCAAAAATCGAAGTTTTTTTTACTGTTCTCTATATTAGCTTCGCGTGCCCGTCCGTGTGCTTGTGGCTGGTCAAATCTTGTGATAAATTTTGAACCCACTTCCTAAAGCCTGATTTTTTCCAACTTTGTACACTTTGTGTATGTCCGATGACAACACTTTCTATTAAAAGTTGTTGCCTCGGGGCTGGGGGGCTCCCATGCAAATATTTTACAAAATTTACCCGATTTGGTGTGCAAAATTTGAATGAAATTGGGCTTTATTTAGGAAGTGGGTTTAAAATTGATCACAAGATTTGTCCAGGCAGCCACAAACACAAACGCTGTTCATTATCATCATCTTCGAACGTTGACGTTTAGTACCGTAACGAGTAGGGTTTCGCCATATTTTGGAAATGCTCCGATTCCTAGTCAAGAGGCCACAATACGCATTTTTTTACTTATCTCATTTTTTATGCATTTTTCGGAATGGTATATATATAAGTTTCCTATTTTGTTAAAATATAAAAACATTTTTTTTACCTGGGCAACACCGGGTGTTATAGAAAATTAAATAATTTATTGAAAAAAAATATTGTGCTGAAGGTGAAAACTTCACTTTATTGATCAACTGAAAACTAAAGGTAATACAAATTATGACAAAATTTCCGGCGAAAGTCCTTGCATGATGCAGTTGCGAAAAAATGGGCCTGTGAGGAGTTTACGGAATTTTGTCTGGTACTTAAAAATGAACTGGAGTGCAATTCTGCTGAGTTACCTGAACTGACGTAATTATGTGTACATGAATTTTCTTAAAGTGATTCTTAAGTTTATATATCAACTACCTGATTATATATTATATATATATATATTATATATATATATATTATATATTATATATATATATATTTTAAAAAATATATTTTAAATTATAGCTATAGTATTCAAATTATAAAATAAATTTTAAAAAAATACATAAAATTAATTTAAAACAAAACTTGGTTGTATACAATGTTTTTAGTTTCACCTTCAAGAGCAAGAATAAATGAATTCTTAGGTCAACCCAACCCAGAGCAAGCAAAATAAAGTTGTCCGTGGGAAAAACATGGCTATCTCAAATCTATACTCCGCAGTACTTAATAAACTTTCCGACTTATTGATCGTCATCGTAAACGCAAGTTTTACTGGAAATTGCAATCTCTTAAATTGAAAAGGTAGATCCGTCGAAATGAGTGCTAGCCGTGGGATAAAAACAGTTTCGTAATTCGTAATAAAATGATTGGAGATCAATCTGTAAGACGATGTGGTGGCAATCCAGACGAGTTAAGTGAGTTTAGGAACTCAGTTAGATAATTAAATTCCTCATCAGTATCTACCACCGTATCGATACACTTATATTCAGGGACTATGCCTATTAAAATGGCAAGTACTTGATTGTTTGTTTCGTGGGTGTCTCCATTTTTAGTAGCAATAATGGCCCCTTCTCGCAACCGGTTCAAAATGTGATAGTTTTGAGAAACAGCCGGATAAATATAACTTATAAGTTCTGCGGCAGATTTCAAAAATCGATGTCAATTTAATATAACCATAAAACACAACTACTAATCTACCTTTTCCAATTTGAAGTAGGGGCGACAATGTCCTCACTCGAGTACCATTCTAAACACCACTATTCATCTCAGCGACCCCGAAAACTATGTATTGACAATAATATCGGTCACCCTCTCCTCTCCGGGGAGAAATTATATAATTATAAATTATTATAAAATTACACGCACGAGTTATTCGCATTAGGAATAATCGCTGAGGTCAACTCACCCATAGGAGTGTCCTACCAACACTTTAAATCTCAGTGGCCCCAAGAACTATTGAAGTGCCTCATACAAATTTTATAAAAAAAAAGTACCCGATTTCCTTCTAATTTAATGCGCATGTGTATCTCCGATGGACAACACTTTTTGTAAACATTTGGAAGTGATCAGGCCCCAGTACCGAAGGACTTCCATATAATTTTTTAAAAATTAAGACAATCTTATTCAAACTGCACACATGTGTATGATGTATCTCCAATTAGAGAATTTACAAGAAAAGTTTTAATTTTTATGGGCTGTTTTTTTTTACATTTACTTGTTTGATTTTACATAAAAAATTATGGCAAATATTCGCTCTGACGCAGTGTTGGAGTGAGGCAGAGACAAACTATACCTTGCCAATTCAATTAAATTTGTTTAATAGATCAGTCCCACAATTTTGTTCTGGTTAAAAAAATTGTTCATTTTTCCATTTTTTAAATTAGTCTTTAAAATTCCCACGAAAAGGGATAACTGCTGACCTGCAGTTATCATTAAACCACTTATTCTTACGAATATTGCTTTTCTTAAAGGAGGAAGGAGTGAAAGTTTTCATTCCTAGCAGAATGGTTGACGTGATCAGTTGAGATGCTTCATCAGCATTATTGTTGGAAAAGCAGGTTGACTAATCAAATGAGCTATAAAATTTATTCAGGAGCTCCCAGTTAGCATTTTTGAAGTGTCAGAGTAGCCTTTTACGAGTAGGCTCTACAAGTGCCGGGGTTATTGAAAATTTGGCTAATACCAGAGCGTGGTCGGAAAGACCTAATGGAGCAGATAAATCAATCGAATATTTATCTGGCATAGAAGTTAGAAATAAATCTAATAGGTGAGGTATCGTTGTATCGGGATATCTAGTTGGCTTATCGACGAGTTGGGTGAGAAGATTGATATTTGAAAATAGTTCTGCGGATTAACCTGATTGGGTTACCCATGAAAGAAACCGTCGTTTCAAATAAACTAAGAACCGCAGGTTTAGTCGCGTGAAGATAAGCTACGATGGAGTTAAAATTACCCTTAAAGCCGCGAATATTAGTGAAATGAATTTCAAAATAATAATTCATTTCACAAAGTAAAAATACCGAAATCGGAAAATACACGAAAAAATATGTTACAAACAAAACAAAAAAACAATTAAAAATAACAACAATAAGATGATTTTTTTGAGGCCAACAGCTCAAAAGAAAATCGCATAAAAAATATTCTTATTCCTATTCCGGTACTACTAAAATTCAGCTTATTTAGTAAAATCATGGATTCGTTCTTTATCCATACAACACGTATGTGGAATGCTTTGCCAAGCTCTGTCTTTCCACATCACTATGATCAATAGGCATTCAAAACATAAGCTCTCATCTCATAGACATATCCTCTTTTCTCCCCCTTTTCCTTAACGCCCACGCTGTGCCAAGCATATAGCCGAGGATTATAAGGGTGCGAACCCATTAAGCGTGCGCGAATTATAAAAAAAAGTAAAGTTGCGAGCAGAAAGCTAGAAAAAGCAAAAATCAATCGGCGGACTGACAGCAAAAAAATGCTTAAAAAAACAACCCATAAAAATTAACATTTTTCATCTAAATTCTCTAATCGTAGAAATTGATATGGGAGCCCCTCGATCCCGGGCCATTTTATTTTTATTGTAGAAGAAAATCATCGAAACAGACATTTGACATCAGATGTTAAAATTGAAAATGCTCAGATCAGATCAGACGCTCATACTCTGAGCAAATAAGAAGCACGAACATTTATCTTGAGAACTCTTTGACTGCTCTGAACTAATTTATGAAAACGCCAAATGACAGAATATTGTGAAAACTTGTTGTTCTATCTGTATGTTGATATCGACAACAAAAAAAACGACATCAATAAAAATACAATTCAGTAAATAAAAATGTAAGTTGAAGTAAGCATAAAACATGTATGTCTCGTTTCATTTGCTGGGTTCATTTGTGCGTGAGCTAAGATTTCTCTCTCTCTCTCCACCACCAAAACCATGC
This sequence comes from Nephrocerus scutellatus, assembly GCA_947095585.1. Taxonomy (NCBI): domain Eukaryota; kingdom Metazoa; phylum Arthropoda; class Insecta; order Diptera; family Pipunculidae; genus Nephrocerus; species Nephrocerus scutellatus. The sequence continues at coordinate 30,841,269 of OX352761.1, forward strand.
AGCGCAGCCGACTGCGCAGCACACACCGCAGACAGTCCATAAAGGGCGACGAATATCTGATGCCAGTATCGATATTTAAAAAATGTATAAGGGCCTTGCGGCCGAACCCGGGACCCGATCACTACCAAATTTTCGAAAAAGTATTGTTTATTGGGTATACACATGTGTGTAAAATTTGAAGAAAATCGGGTAAATTTTTTAAAATTTTTGTTTGGGAGCCCCCTGACCCCGCAGCCCGAGGGGCCTTAAAATTTAATAGAAAGTGTTGTCTCCGGATATACACATGTGTGCAAAATTTCAATAAAATCGGGCCATGGGAAGTGGGTTAAAAATTGATCGCAAGAATCCACGACAGACGACCGACCGACGACCGACCGACGACCGACCGACGACCGACGACCCACGGGCAAGTGAAGTTAATATAGAGAATTTAAAAAATTAGATCAATGCAATGCATAGCTAACTTTCCTCGCATTGTCAGAAGGACCCAAGATTGTTGTGTAACTAACTAGCTCGCAATCGTGTTGACTTCGTTCGTCATTTAAAAAATTTGGAATTTTGTTAAAGCTCACATTTTCTGGAAGCTTAGATTCCCATAAAATTTCGTATTTAGCCTGTAAAATAATTTTTGATGGGGAATTGTGAACTCGAATGTTTTTAGTTTACATTGAACCCCTATTTTGGACACATCAAATACGACTCGTAGTTCTTTTAGAAGTTCAACTTGGTTAAGAATTATAAGTACAAGTCGAAACCGCCCGTTATATGAATAAATGGGCTCTCGTTTGTATTATTGAATTTAATGTCAATTGTCTTAGAATTGAAATGTTACAAAGCATTGCATTTTATTTTTGTGTGCGTGTATGCTTGAGCGAGCGTGTGACATGGGCAATTAGCATAATGAATAATGTTAATTATGTTCAGCGAAAATACTTTAAAGCATTGCATAATTTTAGGCTTGTATTCAATTAGCGTATTGATCGATATGTTTCAATATTTTTCACACGCCCATAGACGAAAGTGACTGTTTCATACACTATAACCTAGCTTCGACAGTAGCCGTTACGCACACTAGTGAATTAACATATAATATACTTTTGTTATTTATTGCAGTCACAGCGAACACAAATTCCCAGAGTAATTTTGCATTGCGCATAACCGGTTTAGCAGAAAAACCGGTTTTGGTTGTGTGAAAAATAGCGTACATTACTCGCAGAATAGTGCTCATCGTGCTCGTTACATTGAAACTCCACTTTCCTTGCTAGTTATGTAATATTTGTTGTTTTCTTTCTCTTTACAGTCGGATGGATAGAACATTTGTACAAGCACCCGATGTTAGTTGTGGGAAAACACCAACCGATATGCCAGATCTATCGATATCGGTTTATCCAACGGGCCCCAGTACAATATCTGCTGCCTGTACCGGTCCGGATGATGGACTGACCGGAATCAAACGCTCCAAACTGCATTTAAGCGCGGCGTCTGACATAGACTTCATTGACACTATCCAGGAGTCTGACTGTCTGGAAGTGCGAAAGAGCATAAGCAATCACAGTAAATTCAAATTCAATGGAACTACAGACAATCGGAAATTCTCGAATTCTGATCAAAATGCAAATAAGACAGGGATGCGATCTAGGAAGAATTCCAAAACTGGACTCTCATCGCTGATCAGTGAAAATAATAGCGTTGGCAAGAATACAGAATCATCACCAAGGTTGTCGACAAATTTTAATCAGTCAGCTGCCGCTACTGCTGCTGCATTGGAGGAAAACAAGTCGACAACCATTGTGGTGAGCATGGTTAGCAGTGCAGCAAATTCAGCGGGGACGACAAAGACAACCTCGATTAAACAGGATGCCATCGATGAACAACAAAATAATAAGAATTTAAATAATGTAAAGACTGATTTAAAGGATTTCTCTACGTGCTGCTCATCGAAACGAAGCGACAACGAGTCACAGCAAATTATTGCTACCGAAAAAAAGATTGATGACGCATCGCGCTTGTTGCGTGAAGCGGTTTCGAATCAGGCCGCCGCCATCAGTAGTGGTGGATGCAACGGGTCTATTTTGGAGCAAATTGCCGGAGTGACCAATTGGAAGATGGAGTCGGAAAGTGCATACGGAATTTCAGTTTCTCTCTATGAGAACAACATGCTGACGAAGGAACCGATGGGCAATCCAATCGCCGACTGCTATGGCATGGTGGTGCGAGGAAATGCTGCTGCAATGGCTCTTGCAGATGGCGTCAATTGGGGTAGTTTTCTATTATTGGGTAATGTTTTCAATTCATTTTTAAATATGCAATTTTATATCTTAAGGTGATGGAGCACGATTGGCCGCACGATCGGCTGTTCATGGCTGCTTGGATTATTTGGATCGAGCGGTTTTTGGCTTAGCACGAGAGTGTATGGCCACATCGACTGCGGAAGTCTATGTTAGTCTTCTTCGTAGTTTGTGGGAAGGTCATGGGTGCATCTTGGAAGTAGGAGGAGCCTTAACTACTTTAACAATTGCGGTTGTCTTGCCGCTTGCCGAGCCACAGCTGGGCAAGTATGTTGTGTGTGCGTGCAATGTGGGCGATTCGTTAGGATATGTCTATTCTAAAAAATATGGAGTGCGCGAATTTACACAGGGTGAATATCAATGCGAATAAAAATCTAATAAAATAAGAAACATTTTAAATTATTTTTCCCCCTTCTCTTCTAAAGGATGTCACGACATTACATCAATGCGAGATATGCGCGATGCCCTTGGTGCTCTTGGACCAGCAGATGGTAATAAACCTGAGTTAAGTAACCTCACCCTATCAATGGCGGTTGTTGAAGCCGGAGATATAGTATTCTTGACGTCAGACGGTATAAGTGATAATTTTGATCCGGTGGTTGGTAAGTTCGCTGAGGCCTGGACGCCTGAAAGTAAAATTTCAAGCACCATTGCTGGTGGAGTTCTAGCCCCAAAGAGGCAAAATAAATCGGCTTCAGCTATCTATTCGCGTTTACATCGTCATGATATTGGTCCAGTCAGCACACCACCACCAAAACGACCGCCACGGACAAAAAAGTCGTCTTCACCGGAAAATAATATTATGTCCAGTTCTATCTCGTCATCGTCCCCATCATCATCGTCATCCAGCAGTACTGCTCCAAGTCGTCCAAAATATATGCGTTCTCAGACAGTCATCGAACCACGCATCCAAGAGCTTCAACAACAAAAGTATTCGCTAACAGCGAAAATACCAAAATCGATAGCTGGACTTCCGCTTGTCAGTGGACCACAACGTCATGCTTTAACACTGTACCGTCTTGAAGATCTCTTAAGCTATGGAATTAATGGAACATTTAGCCCATGTTCGTCGGCCCGTCGCCTCTGTCATCTTCTCATCGATTTTGTGCGAATGATTACATCAGCGCGACGTAAAACGCTCGAGCAGCGTGAGCTCTTCTATAAATTGGCGACGGGTCCGGATGGAATTAAACGCGAAGTGGAATTGAATAGAATGCAACATCGGGCAGCGAGGAAACGAATTGTCGACAGCAGTGCGTTCTCCTCGTTGCCCGGCAAATTGGATCATGCAACTGTAGTGGCCTATACTGTCGGTTCTGGTTTGCAATCGTGTGAATTTCAGGAAACTAATTTTTAATAAAATTAAGTCAACAAGGAGGCGTGTTCTTTAGTTTAAAAAACTGACATGTACCAAACGGATAATATATCTATCTATATTCTAATCTGTATACATAATTTACGTATAGATTTATGTCCATTTTTAGAGCTTTTACCAACTACATAGAATATACTTTTAAGTTTTACAGAAATGTTAATTTCGATTTTCTAACGCATAGCTTTAGTAAGGTATAATTGAAGTACATATGAAACAGAACACATGCATGCATACATGTAATTACCAATGTTAAGTTTAATTATACATTATTTTGTGATATTAACCAAAACAGAAATATTGAAATTATAAATAATAATTGGTCTTGTGTCATTTTTGTGACGTTTTTGCTTTTGGGTTTCCATTTTTTTGTTCGCTTAAAATGTTTTGTTTCTTTTTTAAACTAAAAACCCTGCAGTAGCCCGTGCCTAAAAGCCCGTGGTTTCGTCATTCCAACGAATGCATTGAAAATGAAGAATGAAATTTTTACAACAGAAAGACGACGAAAGAAGAAAAACCTCAATGTTATACTATATACTACTTTAAAAATGAGAAAATGAAGAAAATAACAAAAGCGAGTTCCATGTATTTGTATCTCCTATGAAATCTATCTGAAACTTTGGAAATAAATGATTTTATATGAAAATCAATATTGAATGCATTCTTATTTATCCACTTAGATATATGGCAGGACTTAGCAACTGTATGGTTGCTTTTATATATACATCACTAGGTGTGCGGGGGCGCTTCGCTACGCATAATAAGAGCGGTTCTATTTCTTTAAATATCAATTTCAGGGGACATCTATATAAAAACAAAACAGAAGCCACTATTCCTGGGCGCTTTGTTTGCCTATAACCTTCCCCCACCTGCGAATACATTGAAAATTTCATAAAAATCGGATTGTAAATGTGGCTGATATTAGCATTTAACATTCTCCCTAGGGTGGGGGGTGTACTATACCCTGTAACCTTTCACCATCTGCCAATAATGTACATTCAAAATTTCATAAAAATTAGTTGGTAAATGTGAGTTTCTATAAACAAACAACAAACACACATTTCATTTCATTTTTAAAATTGTTAACATCGCGTGACCGTGTGCTTGTGGCTGGCTGGCTGGCCAAATCTTGTCATCAATTTTTAACCCACTGCCTAACTCCCGCTATCATTCAAACTTTGCACACATGTGTATGACAAAACTTTCCCTCGGTGTCGGAGGCTCCCATACAAACATTTTACAAAATTTATCCGATTTTCTTCAAATTGTATAGGCATGTGTATCTCCGATGGACGATCGATACTTGTCACGTCTATAGAGCCAACAGCGGATCTTGATGAGGCAGCGTACTAATTTAATGATGTGTTACTCACTTCCTATCATGTGAGTTGTGTCCGTAAAACCAGTTTGTGTAAACGTAAGGTTCCCTGGTGGAACGACCATCTGGCTAAGCTTAAGAAGAGAGTTCGAAAACTCTTCAACGCTGCTAAAGGCACGAAGAGTTGGGATGAATATAGGTTCGCCATTATAGAGTACAACTCTGAATTAAGACGATCCAAACGTGCCACATGGAGCGAATGCTGCGGAAACATTGTTGAAATGTCAGTAGCGGCACGAATACACAAGGTTAAGGATCAGACAAACTGTGTAGGTTTATTAAAAAAGGCAAAAAGGCCGATGGCACTTACACGTCGGGCCGTGAGGATACAATCAGAACCCTACTCCAGGTTCATTTCCCAAGTTCTTCTACCCAAAACACCATACACGTACACGAACACATCTGACCAAAGGGTCTGTATTACTAGTAGGCTAAATAGTTTATTCGGTAAAATATTCAGTCCGGATATGGATAAATGGGCAGTAGGCTCTTTTAAACCTTTCAAAGCTCCCGGCGGTGATGGGATCTTTGTAGCGCTTCTACAGAAGGCAATCGATCTCATCCTACCTGGTATGATTACTTTATTTAGAGCCAGCTAACACTGGGGATACATTCCAACTAACTGGAGATAGGTAAATGTGATATTTATCCCCAAACCAGGCAATATACCTAGTGAGCTGCCTAAATCATACAGACCTATAAGTCTAACATCATTTGTCATCAAAACCATGTTCATATTAGAGGCCGGTTCTATGGTCACTAGTCATTGACAATCTTCTAGTCGATCTTCACAGATCGGACTACATCGCCATTGGTTATGCGACCGATTTGGCGATTTTTATTAATGGTAAGCACTGCACGACTATCCTAGTGTCATGCAAGGTGCATTACTACACGTTTTAAAATGGTCCAGCAGAGAAGGACTATCCATCAATCCTTGTAAAACCATTCGACTGCCTTTCACGAAATAACACTGGTCGATATGGGAACTATCATCACCAAAGGCACCATGTTATATTATTCTAGTGAGGTTAAACATGTCGACGTCATCCTTGGTAAACGGCTAAACTGGAGTTCTCATATCAAGTCCGCCATAGAACGTGCCACTAGGACGCCTCTACGGCAGACTTGGGGTCTAAATCCCAAAATGATACATTGGATGTATACAATGATGGTGAGTCCTATTATCACGTACGCTGCCATTGTTTTTTGGCCGAAAGTACTTGAACGGACAACGGCAACTAAGCTTTAGAAGCTACAAAGTGCCTGTGTATGTATAACGGGTGCCATGCGCACCTGCCCTACGACTGCATTAGAAGCTGTTGTAGGGCTTTCGCTCTTGCATATCTTCATCAGGAAGACGGCTGATAGTTGCGCTTTTAAGCTGCAACTAGAATACGGATACAAACCGGGTGATTATGTGGGTTACCATAAAATTCTTGACTTAATTCCTGAAAGAGGTAGAATCATTGGACCGAGTAAACTGGTGCAATGGTGTTCCGGCACTGGACGCTAGAGGTCTGGTCTGGTTTACAGATGGATCGAAGATGAAAACTGGAGTTCGAGCTGGTGTCTTTGAACCCAATACTAAAGTCTCGATACCAATGGGAAAAAGTCCCACGGGTTTTCAGGCGGAACTCCATGCCATTGAGATCTGCGCCAGACTTATTAATAAAGGAATTAAGGGCGCTTTAATATATATATTTTCAGATAGCCAGGCAGCACTTAAAGCGCTGTGTCGAATTTAATGGACTCGTTAGCAGTCAAGGATGCTACGATGCACTGCAATCTCTTGCCAGACAAAACAGAGTGAAACTAGGTTGGGTCCCTGGTCAACAGAGAATTGCAGGGGACGAATCTGCAGGCGAACTAGCTAGGGCTGGCTCAGAGTCTGCGCTCATAGGAACCGAACCCTACAGTGTTGTCAACTGGGCTGCCGCTACAGCACTGATAAATTGTTGGGAACACAAACTTCGTCTGGCCCACTGGGATAACGTCCCAGGGCTGAGGCAATTCAAACAATTGACCAGACCCTTTTCCTACAAGGAAGTCCTTAATCTAAATAAGGACAGCATAAGGAAGCTGGTAAGTTTCTTAACAGGTCATTGTGGCTTGCGATATTACCTTAACAAAATTGGTGTGGGCTCAGAGACAGAATATAGGTTCTGCTGGAAAGATGTTGAGACATCCGAGCATATTCTCTTCGAATACCCAGCACTAATTTGGTTAAGAGACGCTTTTTTCAAAAGGAAATATGTTTGACAGTGGAGTTTAGGAATTCCGCCGCTAAGGATGTACTATCATTCATTAGGGAGGTGGTACGTATCTTAGAATAAAATCACCCTATGATAGAATATATCTTTAAGTTCGCAGTGCCTGCCTTATGATAGGGTAGGGTAAATATATAAAAAAAAATCTCTGATGGACAACACTGTCTGTAAAAATTTGGAAGTGATCGGGCCTCAGGACCGAAGATATAGATATATAGTTTTATAGATATAGGGTGCTCATATTTTGACAATCGTTTCGTAAGTCAGTTGTTAATAACAAGCTTACGTTTAATTGAATTCATCTTCTCGTTGGTTTTGTCTATTATATATAAATACTAAAAGCCCCTGGTGCGAATCGCACTAACCCAGATGACCACCCACCCAACACCAAAAAACCATTGGACGGTTTCAAATCCAGTGTTCACCGCATAAACGCCGGTCTCATATCAACTACTTCTAATCTAATTTATTCTTTCCCGATCGACAGCACTCTTTGCTTTTCATACGTGTTCGTGCTCTCATCACGCCCGTCTTCATCACAAGTGGATCTTGAAAAACACCGTATGTTATGTACGTTAAATTCTGCACTCGTCAGCATAACAAGTTGGGACTACACAATAGAGAAGAAATTAATGCTTCCAAACCCCAATGCTGTCTTCTGTCCTCTAAGCGTAATCTAAACGCTCAACCTTTATCCGTTAACGGATCCCGTATGAAAGAAACTGAAAAACTCGCAATACTCAGTATGCGCGTCAACATCGCTAAGTATGCTGCGAAATGTTTAGGTTTTCTAAAACGGTGCAAGATGTACTTTACTCCCTCAGACCTGGCTATATTTACAACGCATATATTCGCCCTAAACTTGAATACAACTGTATTGTCTGGGAAGGTGCCCCCAAGACCACATTGCATCTACTTGACAGAATTCAAAACCGCGCGATAAAACTTATTGGTGACGCAAATATCGCGAAATCAATCGAATCGCTTGAAAATCGTAGGAATGTTTCCTACTTGTCACTGTTTTATCGCTTTTTCCACAAGTGGTGTTCAAATGAGATATCCAGATGCATCCCACCCATCCTCCAACCCATCCGCAATATCTGTGCCACAACGAGCCCATGGGACTACTATTCTACCTTCGGAAGTACTAACCAATTCAGGGGTTCCTTCTTTATCCGCACAATACTTCTGTGTAATGAATCGCCCCAATCTGTGTTTCCGCATTTGTATGATCTGCAGTCATTTAAGACACACGTGCATAGAAATCTCACCTTTTCCTTATCTTGTTCGGACTGGACTCTGCAACAACGTTTTAATCACTAACAACTCAATACTCCCACTTAGGTTCAAATCCAATTTCAATTCAGGAAAAATTTTAATACCTTCCAAGTAGATCGTTAAAGTACCGGTAGATATACGTAATGGTGATATTTACACAAAAACCATTGCCATTGAACCACAGTTGCATATTGGTTCAGCCTAGTATAAGTCACAAATAACAGCGATCAGAACAAAATACTTCTAATAGAGCAACCACTTAAAGTAAAACAATACAACCCTTCAGAATTTATCGAAATAAATAATTTTAACATAGAAAACAACGAAAATTTAAATCAATCAGACATTACCAATTCTAATTCGTTCCTCTCACCTCAATACAGAAGAAAGACATGCTCTACTCAAAATCTGTAAATCATATGACGACATATTCTTCAAAGAACTTTCTTTTTCGTATATAAAGTAAAACACAGAATAACAACCACAGACCATTTACCAATCTATACCAAGTCATATAGGTACCCATACATACACAAATCTGAAGTCCAGAAACAGATAGCGAAGATGTTAAAACAAACACATGCATTTTTCAAAAAAAAACTCAAAACTTTGGATGCCCCTTCTACCCAGAGGGGGCGTCGCCCCCAAACAAGATGGCGATTGTCGCAATCTGCTCAATTAGGGCTTTACGGTGAGGGGTGTCAAGAAGGTCAAATCAAATGCCGGACGTACCGTTGTTTAGCCTCGAGATTTGCCTCCGCCTATACACTTCCCTCTCGTAATAGTATTTATATAACAAAATGCATGAAACAGTTTTTTAGCCTACACGGCATTCCAAATAAAATACTTTGTGATCAAGGTTCCGAATTTACCAGCAACATGTTTAAAGAACTATGCAAACAATACAGTATACAGCTACACTTCACATCCTTTCAACAGTCAACCAGTAACTCTCCCGTCGAAAGACTACACTCATCTCTTACCGAAATCTATAGGATCATTTTAATAAAAAGAACAGAAAATCACTTAGACTTAGAACATGAAGAAATTTTAGCCGAAACTATAACCACATATAACAATGCTATCCATTCCGCAACCAAGCTATCACCATTTGAATTATTTTATGGAAGAACCCAAGAATTTAACAAAAATATACAATTCAGTAACGAACATGATTACCTTAAAAAACTAAATGAGTACCAAGAAATTCTGTATCCAAAAATTAAAGACAGAGTTGAAAACATAACCAATTATAGGATAGATAAACTTAACGAAAACCGGGAAGAACTAGAAGAACTAGCTATTAATGATATAATTTATAGAAAAGAATGTCGTAGAAACAAACTTACACCACGTTTTTGAAGCATGTTGTAAGAAGAGATGACAAAGTAACAAGTCAAAAATCAAAAAGAAAACACAAATAGTAGGACAATAAGGAAATTTAAGACAATTAAAAATTTATATATTTTATTCTAGGATAATCGCTGTCACAGCACAAAAACTAGAGACGCAGGAATTAACGGAAAAACAAACGATACTTCCACTTTAAATAGGTAACAAAAGTAAAATTAAAAGAAGTTGAATATAAGTTAAATGCACTATCACCACAAGTAAGGAGTAAAAGAGGACTGATAAATGGGTTAGTAGGTACAGCTGTCAAGTTCATTACGGGTAACATGGACGCAGAAAACCTTAATAATATTAATTTCGAAATGAATTAGATAGCGAAATAATGCTAAACACACAAATGCTTCAGAGATTTGAGAATATAACCAACCATATCAACCAACAACAAAATAGTATTGAACATTTCCTTAATAAACTAAATGATGAAAGTAGTAACCGCATCCACACAAAGAAATAGCTATTTCACCATACGCCCTATATAACTTCGAAAATATTCAATTCCTCGACGAACCATGTCCCTAGGTAGAAAGCACTTATTACTGCAAAGAGTCTAGACGTCAAGAAAATATGAACCAGTCCACATGTCTAGGCAAACTTCTAACAAACCAACCAGCCACCTGTACACTGAAAGAAGTCGGACCAATATCCAAAAATCTTCAACCAGAACCCAACTATATTCTACTACTCCAAGCTCCAGCTACCGAAATTAATTCATCATGCAACTATGGACCACACGTAATCTGCGGAAATATTCTTCTACGTTATCAAAACTGCGATGTAGATATAAATGGAATCACCTACAGGAACAATCCCTCCGTATTCTGGCAGGAAGTCTACCTTTTACCAACATCACACCAGAAGATCAACGTAAATTTTACCACAGAAAAATTAAACCTCCAAAAATTGAAACAATACAACATGATAAATGAAAACGCCATCAACATCCTCCGAACAAATTTTGAAAATAAAAATTCCTATACTTTTGGCTCACTTTTAATCCTAGCAACAATCTTCATTTCATTAATGGCTTATACTTTCAGAATACTAAGTACCAATAAAAGAATCTTCAAAATTCAGCTCCAGCCACATCTTCACAGTATCTCTGGCCGTCGCTTCATTCTAAGGGGGGCGGAATTACATACCCCTAACAGGTCACTCACCCAACACAAGCCGCATAAAGCATCCGGTCCAATTGCGACACATATAATGCTAAATAAGCAAATTAATAAAATAATCAATTTTGTCAATTAAATATATTTTTTGTAATGTCAATTAGGCAAAATAATAAAAGAGTCAATAATGTCAATTAAGTATAAATTCTGTAATGTCAATTAAGCAAAATATTTACAGTATCAATTTTGTCAATTCAGTAAAAAAAAATTGTAAAACCAATTTTCATTTTTAAAGAAAGAAAGAAACGAATAAAGCAGTTGTTATTTATTACTCATCGGAACGAGTTGTCTTTTTTTTAATTCGCGCGTAAGGGGGCTTTACCCTTACAACACAATGTGTGCGTACAGTTAAAAAGGTTGAGCAAGAGGTGATCACTGTGAGCTTTCACTTTGAATGCTTAATGATCATTCGATTTGGTAATACACAGCTTTTAAAAGAATAATTCCACATACGCGTTGTAGTGCTAAAAAAAGAATCTCTAACACTCTAACTTTAGGGTAAACTGAGAGCGTGTAGACTGTAGAGCAGTGCGTAAAGATCAATGGACTATTTATTTGGAGCACCGCCAGTGTTAGTAGCGACTGAACAGTGAAAAACAGAAAACATTTCTGCGGTGAATGAATGAATCTATTAACTCCGCAATGTTTTTCTCACAAATATTTTTTAACACTGTATTCTTTATTCTATCATCAGATCAGATGCAAGTCGTTGATGCCTCAGACCAGAGGCATCATTAGGGCGAATGAACGCCTTGTAAAAAGTAGCCAGATCAAAAGAAGTGGAATATTTATTGCACCCTGTTAGCAATTCTCAACATTTTGCAGCATTTTTGATGATGTGATTATTCCACCAAAGATTGTCTATTATGCAAATACAAAGCATTGTGGCGTTCCCGTTTCTTCGATGCTAATGCCATTAATTGATTAAGCCTGGAGAGTTCGTTTCGCTTTCATGACATGAGATAGTATTTAGTTTTGGAAGCGTTAAATTTTATCATGCTGTCCAGGTCAGAATTTAACGTGCTTATCGTGCTTTGAGTTCCACTTGCAAAGAGGATTAAGGTTCCTCATACTTATATGTGGAGCTTAGAGAGCTGTTGTCAGCGAAAAAAGAATTGAATTAGAAGTAGCAGACAGGGTAAAATTAATAAATATGAAAAAGTGTGTCGGGGACAAATTCACAAGTGAGAGCGTGTTTCATATGTTCGGTGAGTTATGGCATCAAATCTTCAGTAGAATGTTAGCCACGAAACCCGTTCCCTTAAGCCCTTAAGGACTTTCAAGATAATTCATAAGCTGATGATTGATAAGCGTTTTTATGATCATTGAAAGAATGGACCTAAGTGATATGGATACCTACGCCTTTTTTAGGTACAGGCTGGACAGATTGCAACTGTACGAAGAAAATTTCCACTTCTTTACTTGGAGAGGTATACGCAGTTTGAAAAATTCGCAGCAAGCCGTTTAGATTTGTCATTGGAGCTGACAGCTGCAATGTGCTATAAATCAGTGTTAGACTTGGAAACGAGTTTCTTTGCTTTAACAGACTTTGTCCTAGATATGATAAAGTCTTTCATAGTAATTAGAATGATGTTTGTGTTTTGAAGTCCAAAGTGGAGTACGTCAGGGGTGCATACTATCAACGCTGTTATTCCTGGTAGTCATCAGCGATATACTCCGTGCAGCATTGATGGTAGGGAACATTGAAATTCGATGGACTATGACAACTTTCCTTAAACACCTAGACTACGCTAACGATGTTTGCCTGCTCTCACATCGGATAATGGACTTTCATATGATGGTCCAAAATCTAGAAACCGAAGCAAGCAAAGTGGGTCTCAAGATAAACACTGCCAAAACAAAAGCCCTGAACACTTCTAACACCCGCTCTCAGCTCAACATTGCTGTACAGGTAGTCAAAAAAGTTGACAACTTTCTATACCTATCGAGGTGGCACCGAACTGGATGTGTGCAGCAAAATCGGGAAAGCAAGGGCTGCGTTCGGAATGCTATCGAAAGTCTTGAGCAGCAATGTCTTCAGCTTAAGAACTAAGCTTGGACTGTTCCGCTCCAACGTCGAATCAGTACCGTTGTATGGGTGCAGTACTTGGAAGATGGATACCAATACCACGCGCAAGCTGCAATATTTCGTATACAAATGCCTACGTGTCATCCTGAGGATATTCTAGCCCAATCGTATATCTAACGACGAACTTAATCGGAGAACGGGCCAAGAACCTATAGGCGTTATTGTGCGAAGGAGAAAGTGAGAGTGGATTGGACACGCAATACGGCGCGACGACAACTCCATTGCGAAATATGCCATGCAGTGGAACCCGCTCACCCAGGCAGGTAGAACAGCGGGACGTCCTAGAAGAAGCAGAAGAGGAAGAGGAAGCAGGGTCCTTGGGAATGAGTTGGAGGCAGCTCAAACGCGTTGCAGTAAACAGAACAAGGTGGCGCGTAGGCGTTCTTGACGCCCTATGACCCTATCGAGGTGAAACTATAATAATGTATTAATCAGGATGAGAGATAAAAACAAATTCAGGGTGTGAGCAGAATGCTTTGCAATGTCAGGAATTCTTATAGACTCATTCACAAACTAAATAAGGTTGCTTATATCAACAAATATTTCAAGACACTTTCCTGCGGGTTTTGTCTGGCCAAAATACCGCAGCACTTTTAAAATTGTACACTATACTATTATTATTACTGTTATTACATTTTTGTAAATTATCTTAAAATAGGTACGAAACAAACACTATGTGTGCAAGAACAAATTTATTTACATTTTTTTAATGAAAAATACAATGCTATTTTCATGGGGCACTTTATTGCTTAAACAATTTTCATTTTTTCACAGCAACATCTGCACAACCAATGAATGTTTCTTGTGGTCCACATCCGGTAGCTGAGGTTTTATCTTCGCAAACACCCCAGTTGTTTGCTAAATTTTTTAAATGAGAATTGTTAAATTCATAAATTAATACGAAATTAAGCATTTAGCTGGAATTTTGGGTAAAATGATAATCTTAGGTAGTTATTTGGAAGGCTCTATTACCATGCAGAGAGCCTTTAGCTATTATCGCGCAGTTAAAAAAATTACATTTTAATAAATGTTAAATACACTTTATTTGGGGATTATGGACTATAATCTCTTTAAACTTAGCCACTCACCAGTTACGTAGGTCCATCTTAAAACACAATGATTGCACTCCAAGTCGTCTGGTAGGATGAGTGTGGTGTTAAACCATCCGGTATAAAATGCTTTCATTGTGTATTTGAAACCACCAGTAAGCAACGGCAGAGGATTCTGTTCGAAGCATTTCTCCGACTCCGGCTGATCATCGATATTGCATAAATGAAACAAGAAGTATCCTCTATGATTTGCTGTGATTTTCACGCCAATGCGAATAATTTCGCCAAGCGTATAACTACGAACGATAACTCCTTGCCCAAATGTACCACCAAATTCATGGGGACGCGGACGCGGTAAACGGTAATTGTCTCCACATAATCCACACCTTCCAGAATTTAACCGCCATTGATTCTAGGCAGTAATTTAACATAATATTTCTCCAATTGTTATTGTTTCATTTCATTGTGATAACTCACATAATATCCACCGCAAAATCCCTCGTTGTCATTGTAGTCTGCCTTTGCTGAGCTGTTTAATCGCCAGCGAGATCCTCTGGCAACCGGTTCCAGAAGCATACCGTGTCCACCGACTTCTTTGCCAAGAAATGTTAAAGTATACAGCACTATTGCAAAATAAATTTGGTTGAAGCGCATTTTTGAATGAGAAAAGAAGAAGGGCATTTGGAAAATATTTTTGAACTAAAACTGACCATTGCACTGTTACTGCTTTTAAGGCAGAATCGTGAGCGTATTGTACGTTAGCGCTCAGTGGTAGAAATCAACTCTTGCCTGTCGCTGTTATCAGCGGTTCTTGCGTCAAAGTGTACTATAAGTAAATACCTCTTGTTATCATCTTGTTCATATTTGAATTGCCGGAAAAGGAATCGAGCTGTTTGAACGATATTCATATATTATATTGCGAAAGTGAAAAGTAATGTGTTTTTAATTATTATTTTATGGCAATAATTATCAACTTATTTGTGGCATTTGAAAAGGTATAAATATTAAATTGCTACACAAATTGATTTTTTATTGTTGTAATAAGTGCCTACCCTTATAAATAATCTACGAATGTACCACAAATATCAATTAAGTTCTAAACACGCCTAAAAAAACAGCCTTTATATGAAGTGCAATTAAATGTTTGCTTTAAACGGTGGACGGTGTCCAGGAAGCGAAAGTGCCTATTTGTATCATACTTTGAACACTTTTTTTAAATAAAGAACTTTAAAAACAAATAATCACAGTCAGCCATCATCAGTATAGGCAACAAGTCATAGAGCAGCGGACTCGACTCACACTACGAAAAGACCTGAAACAATCATGGTCAAACAATGACAGTAATAACATTCGCCCTGAATGCAGGGAGAGGCCATGGGTTGAGATGCCAGGCTTAGAAGAAAAATGACAAGAAAAAGGAAAAGAAGATCGGAACGACTGGTTGTAATGGATGTAAGCTAGCGTCTAGCGACTGATTGTAAGGTTTTTTTAAATTCTCTTTATTAACTTCACGTGCCCGTGTGTTTGTTTGTTTGTCGTGAAATCTTGCAATCAATTTTTAACCCACTTCCCAAAGTCCTCTTTCATTAAAATTTTGGGCAAATATGTTTATTAAGGGATTCTAGGGAAAAGTGGGAGAATAAAATCCATTCCTTTTACGTCGTGGAATTAATTGAACTTGAGAATTGGCGAATAAAGGCTAATAGTAGTAGTAGTAGTAGTAGTGTGGTCGTTTCAGCGAAGCATAAATAATAATTTTTTATAACCCTGTTTCTAGAAAAACTAGAAGACTACCCCCTTCTAGAAAAACTAGAAGACTCCCCCCTGGAAGACTGGAAGACTCCCCCCTTCTAGAAAAACTTTCTAGAAAAAATAGAACACTCTCACCCCTTTTCATAATTTTTTATTACCTGTTTCTAGAAAAACTAGAAGAAGATTACTGTTTTTGAAGTCTTTTCAATAAGGGCTTTCAGATGGGGGGAGTCCGAAAGCCGTAACTCTATATTCCATAAAACGCACTTTAGCCAATATACTCACACTCTATACTAAAAAACTCCCCCCTTCTCATAATTTTTTATTAACCTGTTTCTAGAAAAAACTCATAAATATACTCACACTCTATACTAAAAAACGCCCCCCTTCTCATAATTTTTTTACAGGAGTTCAGGCATTCATTCATCGATAAAGAAAGAAAGTTTATATTTCAGTTATATGACTGAAGAAAAACTAGAACACTCTCACCCCTTTTCATAATTTTTTATTACCTGTTTCTAGAAAAACTAGAAGAAGATTACTGTTTTTGAAGTCTTTTCAATAAGGGCTTTCAGATGGGGGGAGTCCGAAAGCCGTAACTCTATATTCCATAAAACGCACTTTAGCCAATATACTCACACTCTATACTAAAAAACTCCCCCCTTCTCATAATTTTTTATTAACCTGTTTCTAGAAAAAACTCATAAATATACTCACACTCTATACTAAAAAACGCCCCCCTTCTCATAATTTTTTTACAGGAGTTCAGGCATTCATTCATCGATAAAGAAAGAAAGTTTATATTTCAGTTATATGACTGAAGACAACGTTGGGTTTTAGAAACATTATTGGTTATGTAACCTCTAAATACATGATAGTTGTACCCAAATTAAGGGCAAAAGAAAGCATTGCAATACTTGATGAATAATTTAAGAAACCTTAAATATTTCGCCGACTTCGGTTTTTGTATTATGAAATTAGAAATAGTGTAAACAAACAAACAAGCTGCGAATTTGGAATTTGTCCATTAAGCAACTACGGGTGGAGCTGGAGGACAGGCAATTGTGCACGAATGGCATAAAAAGAAGCTTTTTGGATAGAAATAATCGACATGATAGGAGTCTGCTTAATTCCGGACAGATACTAGGACAACGAAATTCTCAGTCGAAAGTACCCACGGACCAGGTCAACATATCAATAGACACAGCTGAGCAGGATACGCAAGAGAGTTGTAACGAAACAACAAATCCTTCAGAGGTGACTCCAATGGATGACGAAGAAATCAGGTTACGACATTGGGATATAATCAGATGGGAGAAAATGTTAATAGAGCAGGAACCGACTCTAATGGTCGAGAGCGGGAGTTAGGTGAAAACCTCAAGTTCTTAAAACCAGTTTTTTTAACAACAGCCAATACCGCAACCAGGCAGAAAGTAAATTGTAGCGTTAGAGAAATTGCTGATGCCCTTCCAATGTTCTTGTCTGGAGATATAACTTCAATGTCGGCTGACTGTTGGTTGAACAGAGTCGAAATGTTAACGAAGATTTATGATTGGGACGAAAGGGCATAATGGCAACAGCGTCAAAAATGCAAGGCCCCGCACGATACTGGTGGGACACTGTCGAGGGAGCGTTTACTACATGGAATGAGTTGGCCAACGAACTGAGAATGGATTTTCCCAATCAGCATAGAGAAGTTTAAATTCATAAGCAATTGGCAAGAACAATACGTAAGCCAAAGGATACCATCGAAAACTATTGTTTCGAAATGAACATGTTTGGTAAAAAGATACAGCTGTCGGATAAAACGATAATTCAATATACGCTCATAGGACTAAACGACTCTCTGATGAGTTCAAGCTTGGCGGCTAGTTCCTTTAAATATATAGCTGAATTTGAATTTGAAGTAGAAAAGATTAAATGGTTTAACAGCATACAGTTTGGCTAGCGGACCAAAATTTATTAACAACAACCGACTGGACAGTACTGGACAGCCAAGTTGGCAACCGAATAGTGCAGTTTATAAAATTCCGAATAAGGTCACGTGTTAGGATTAATGAGACTCATAATGACTGCTACCATAAAACTGTAAGAATCAACGGGAAACACCTACTACAGTACTCTACTTGATTCAGGAAGTGAACGTTGAATAATTACGGAATCAATATCAAAAGATGTTGAAGCTAGCATAGATAAGTGAAACATCACACTGTTTTATTTTGGTGGCGGTAAGGCCTGATTGTATGAACGAGGATAGAAAAAATAAAATCCGAGAGTACAGATATATCTTAATCCGAGAATTTTATTTTTTTCCTATTGTATGAACAATTTAAAATATTTTTCTATCCTCTTTTTGTAGCAGTTTTAGAGCAGTTTTTATTAGAGTGGTAACACTTTTTTCTCGTTTATGTTTGACAATCTGACAATCTCAAAACTAATTCTAATGTATTTTCAATTATGAAAACTATAAGGA
Organism: Nephrocerus scutellatus; assembly: GCA_947095585.1. Taxonomy (NCBI): domain Eukaryota; kingdom Metazoa; phylum Arthropoda; class Insecta; order Diptera; family Pipunculidae; genus Nephrocerus; species Nephrocerus scutellatus. The sequence continues at coordinate 30,859,797 of OX352761.1, forward strand.
AATAGTAAACAGTAAAAAAAACGAAGAAGAGTCTAATAAAAACAAATGAAGCTTTAACTTATTAAACTAGACACTATCCAACATCCAAATGTATGTAAGCTGTATTTTATTTGAATCCGAATAAGGAATTCGAATGTCAAAACCAGCCAAACAAATTCCAAAGAAGGAATTCGACAGTGCAATTGATGTTGTAATTGCCAATTCGAATTCAAATAAAGTACAGCTTACATACATTTGGATGTAGAGAGTTTTCCCTATAGTTTTCATAATTGAAAATACATTTTCGTATTCCTGTTTTTTCAAACGTTTATTATTTGACTCCATTTTATTCAATTTTATCAACATAACACAAAAACAAACTGTGAACATTTGAAAACGTCAAAAAACCAATAACAACTTTATTTATCCTCGGTTTTATCCACCGAAAAGAGAAGATAGAAACAGAGGATAAAACAAAATCCATAGATATATTTGCTCATTCATACAATGCAAACGACGATAAATCCTAGGTTATATCGTCTATCCGCGTTCATACAATCGGGCCTAAATGTCAAACAATAAGAAGCCTATTTTGCGATACACAAATTGATAACGCAAGTTTCCCTGTTACCGTTTTGGTTGTGAACAATGATTTCTTATCTGAATCTGTTTTGAGGCACAGACGTCCTCAGTAACTCAGTCTGTGCTCTTTGGTCTAAATAAAAAAGGCGGCATAGAAAAATCACTTGATTATTTTTTTTTTTAAGATTAAGATATTTTATTAAACATTAGTAATATACAATTTTGACTTAAAACTAAACTTATAACTATTATTAATAAGTGTCGGCTCAACGATAGGGGCCCGGCGTATATACATTGTCTTTTTTTTTTGTATTGCTTATTACTAAACAATAATTTTGACTACTTAATCTACTACATGTTTATATTTACAGCAATTTAATTTTAAACAATTAATTTTAAAATAAAATAAAAATGAAAAAAAATAGAAGAGGATGTATAAACAGGGCGATCTTCAGCCTCTGTAATTTTGATTGCTGGCCTTTTCGTAGAAGGAGACGTCTTGACTATTAAAGATGTCGTCGAATCTAGCATCTGTGAATCCTCTGATGTGTATGTACCGGTGACTTGGCTCGATTTCTTCGCTTTTCAGTCCTTGCATCTCAGGACTTGGATGAGTTTCCAATCCGTCGACGAATTTCCTCGCCATTTGGAACAAGTGGTCGGTTATTGGCAGCAGACCTGCTGCTTCGTAAAGTCTTGCAGTCGACACAAACTTATAGCTGTTTGGCACCCTCCAGAGTCCTGTACAGATCCTTAGTACCTTCCTTTCAAAAAGGGAGATCTTCTTCATCGTTGTTGGTGAGACGGTGAACCATATGGGATAGCCATAGGTTATCACTGGCCTGATGAGCTGCTTGTAGGTGAGCAGCTTGGTGTTGTTGGACAGTCCGTTTCGTCTTCTTAGTAGCGGGTGCACCAAATGAAGAGCGTAGTTCGCTTTTTTCATTGTTTTATCGATGTGAGAGTTAAACTTGAGCCTCTCAGTAAAGTTGATTCCCTGGTACTTATTCTCTGACTTGGTGTTTATTGTCGTGTAATTTTTAAGGCTCTGCACCGACTTGCGATTTTTCTTAACCTTGTTTTGGTTGCTGGTACTCGGAAGCAGATGAGTTCCGTTTTGTTGGCGTTGATCTTAAGTCCCCACTTCAGATAGTACTCCCAAAGATTTCGGAGGTGTTCCTCCACTCTTCGGGCAGCTATCTCAGGAGAGCGAGAAACGGCAAACGTGATGGAGTCATCCGCGAAAAGCATGGTCCTTGTTCCGGCTGTATTGGTGGGTTGATCCGCCGTAAAGATGCTAAATAGGACTGGTCCAAGTCTGGAGCCTTGGGGAACTCCGGCTTTAATCCTTTTCCTTGTCGATAGGCTGCCATACACCTGTACAAAAAAGACCCTGTTTAAAAAAAAAATTTTAATTATTTTCACAATATAATTGGGGAATCCATATCTAATAAGTTTGTACAGAAGCCCGTTTGTCCAGACGCTATCGAAAGCTTTTTCGATGTCTAACAAACAGGCTACTGTACTACTTTTGACATTCAGTCCTCGAGTGACGTCACTGTGAAGCTTCATCAGAGGGTGTAGCGTAGAGTGCTTTTCTCGAAAGCCGAACTGAAAGGAAGGAATTATATTTCTTTCCGAGCAAAACGCATTGATCTTTTTACGGATCAAAGACTCCAATACTTTACTGATACAACACAGTAAAGCTATGGGGCGGTAACCAGTTACACTGGAGCGTTCGGTTTTCTTCGGTACTGGTACTACTTTGGCTACCTTCCAGTTGTCTGGAAAGTATCCATTGTTAAGGCAATTGTTGAATATGATGGTAAACATCAAAATTGCCATACCCGGCAGCTTTTTAAGCAGGAAATTTGAAATCCCGTCAGTGCCCGATGATTTTTTAGAGTTTCCACTCATAATTAAATCACTGACAACAGCTGTCCCTGCAAACATATCCACGTCTACGGGTGCGTTTGCGGGATTGTCTTCGCTGAATTGCACTTCAAAATTTCTTGGGGAAGTGGTGTCTTCCACAAGACTTTCAACTTGCTCTATGAATTCTGGAAGATGAGTTGGTGGTCGGTCTGTAAAGCTCCTTTCGAAATGACAGGCAAAGGCTTCGGCTTTTTCAACAGAACTGGCAGCTACTTGCTCTCCAAACGTGATACTTTCTGGAATAGAAATACGTTTTCCGATCACAGAATTTAGCTTTTTAAAAGCATCCGGGCCTGGTTTGATGTTCTGAAGTCGTTTGGTCAGTTCATCTTCTTGGTAACTTCGCACAGCTTGACGAAGCATGATTATTGTACAACGCAGTTGCGAACATACAGACTGATATTCGTCATTAACTGTGTTTAGAGTCCTGTTGAAGATCCTCTGAAGGCGTTTCCTAAGCCTTTGCTTGTGAGCATATATTGCCTGAATATTCTTAGGTAGATGTTGAAAGCGATCCCTGCTAGAGCGAACATTTTTCTGCCGATCTATGGCTGTGTTCACTGAAGTCTCGAAATTTTTAATAGCATCATCAATTTCGTTATTCTCCAGATTTCTACAAGCCACTGGAATTTGAAGTCCAGCTTCGACTTCTGATCTAAACCGGTTCCAGTTTATTTTCGCAAAGTTGATGTATAGTTCAGGTGTTTGGGTAACTTGAACTATTCGCTGATTCAACCTCACTCGAAGCTCTATGGCCAAATGATCCGAATCACTACCATGTGCAAAACAGGAATAATTCCTTAATTCCGGCAGAATGTTGACGAAATTTGTCGTTGCCAAGAAGAAATCCAGCGTGGATGGTGTCCGAGGATATGTTTTCCGGGGCTGGGAAACAACAGCCATGGTATGCTGCTGAGGATTTGAATCCAGCCAATCTGCAATGGCCTTTCCTTGATTGTTACACACTTCATCTTGCCATCGGGTGTGCCTAGCTTTAAAATCCCCTCCAACCACACAGTATGTGTGCCCAGAGGAGATGCCGCAGACAGTTTGCAGATCCCGTTGAATGTTTTCCCTCGTTGAATTACAGTGATTGTACGCTGATATTACCAACAAGGTCTCAACCTCGTTGACTTTGATGCTGACAGCTGTTGCTTCCATGCTACGCATACCACTGATTTGCACCTTTTCGCCTGCCATAGTGTTCCTGATAAGGACCGCCGTCCCAGAGCAATCACTGCTTTTGTCGACCCTGTGGATGTTGTATCCATCTGGACTGAATCGGTTTCTCCCTGTGAGATTAGTTTCCTGTAGAAGAAGAATGTCAGGTTTATTAGTTTTAATAAATAATTTTAGTGTGATACGCCTAGCTAACGAATAAATAGAGTTTACATTATATGAGAATATACTTATCCTGCTTATTGTGAACATAATTCACAAATAAGTCGACCCAAAACGGTTGTTTTGGACCTGTCATCAAGGCTGCTATAATTAGCAGGCACGACTTCTCTTGCTTTCTGCAAAATTGTGAAAAGGTCTGCTCCAAATAGCCTTTCCGTATCGTCGAAGATGTTAGACTTTCCAGTAGATGGTGCCGGTTTTGGAGCTTGTTTACTTACTAGTTTTTTGCTTGCTTGGATGGTTGGTGGTGGTTTGTTGATTGTTGCTGGCTTGCTAGCAGTCCCCATAGCAGCTATACTAGCAAAGCTAACTCCTTTCACTATAGCTTTTGCAGCAGATTTCTGGGCGAACTTATGCTGCTCCATCTTCTTTTGGGCGGTTTTTATTTTTTCCGCCATTTTTTCTTTATATTTAGGACATCCTCGATAGTATGCAGGATGTCCAGATTTTTGGCAATTTGTGCAGAAAACGTTGTCGTCTTTCTTGTTGTCTACATTTCTCGGGCATTGGCTAGGTAAGTGTTCGTCCTTGCACTTAACGCATCTGTATTTCATGCCGCAATTGCTTGCTACATGTCCAAACTTTTGACAGTTTCTGCACTGCGTAATGCCTGCCGGTTTAAGTTTTTCCCAATGTACCAACTGGTTCATCAGGAGGGTTTTTGAGCAAACTGCTGCCTTATCGCAGTTCTTCTCAAGTTTGACAATGAAATTGTTAAATATCCTGTCGGCCCTCTGAGATTTGAAGGGTTTGACCTCAAGATGGAGCTGGGTCGCACAAATCTCGTAGAAATGGAAAAAACTCCAGTCAAGCAGGAGTCTATAGTTCACCATCCATATAAGGTCCCATATGCTAAAAGACAAATTCTAACTTCTATGATTACTGACCGGTTGGAAAGTAAGGAATCACAGTCTGATTTTGCCCCGCTTCACCAGTAAATCTGGTAAAAAAGAAAAATGGTGAAGAAAGGATGTGTGTAGACTACCGAAGACTCAATTCGATAACGAAGAAAGTAAAATTGCCAATGCCTCTCATCGACGAACAGCTGAATAATCTCGTTGGTTACAAATACTTCATAGTACTTGATTTAGCGTCAGAGTATTATCAGATGCCTATTTAGTTAGAAGACTGTCATTTTACATCTTTTTTAACTCCAGACGGATTATATGAGTTTATGGCTGTACCGTTCGGTCTGGTAAACGCTCTATCCCTATTTCAGAAATTGATGAACAACATAGTACAAAAGATGCGACCTCATGCAATTGTCTGTTACATGGATGATGCTGCCATTCCAACGAAACCATTGTACAAAAGATGCGATCTCATGCAATTGTCTGTTACATGGATGATGTTGCCATTCCAGCGAAATCAATAGTATGGGATATGTGTAATCTAGAAATGTTCGTGAAAATACTAGTTGATGCAAACTTGACTTTAAATCTTAAGAAATGTGAGTTTTTCAGAACGAAAATTGAATTTCTTGGAGATGAAGTAAAAGATGGAACAGTGCGACCAGGCAAGGTCAATTCACCGGTCTGACAGGCTAGTTCAGAAAGTTTATTAAGAATTACTCTCAAATTGCCCTTCTTTTAACAAATTTAACGAGAAAATATCCCAAATTCGAATGGAATTCATCAGTAGAAACAGCCTATCAAGAGTTAAAGAAATGTCTTACGAATGGGCCAGTGCTTGTACACTTAAGGATTCTCTTTGAACCGCGAACGAAGTCAGACGTGCGACAGAACAGAATTTGCATCTCGGAAATTTAATAATAAAAAAAAATTATTTGAATAGTTTCTTTAGTTTTTGTTTTTTTTTGTGTAATAAAAAAATAAAACTGGTGTGCAAAATTAGTTATTAACTAACCGAAAGTTGTGAACATTGTTGTTTATAGTGTTATTTTTTTTCTCTTTATTATTAGTACTATTTTAAAATAAACAGTGAGGGTTATTTCGAAGTTAAGTGAGAGGAGCAACCACAAAAGTGGAACCTCCATAAAATATGTGGCATCTTTAAAGGATCCGCAAAAATTCTTGCAAAATATAAACAGTGGAAAAAAAACCAAATGAGTGTTAAAAATCTCTTATCTAACGAAGATATTAAAAAATTAAGATTCTACGAAGAAATTCAGGACGCCGAAGAGGGATTTTCCCATCATCAAGAAAAAAACGACGCCACGCCGTTTCAAAGTGAAATAAAAATGTCGGACAAAAAAACAGTGCTGCCAACTTGCATGATGAATGGACCCTTATAAAATCCAAAATTAATAAAGTGGTCAGGGGATCTGATGATCAATCAAAAAGAAGTCGTATAAGTCATGAAGGGAATATCAACAGGTTTGAATTATTAGCGGACAACAAAATAGACACGGGTGAACATTTACACAACACAAAGACAATCCCAAAAACAAATACGGTATCTGAGAAGGGGACTACCTTTTGTCCACCAATTTTTTTATTTAAATTGAGTTGTGACTTTTTAAAAAAAATAATTGAATTCACGGCAAAAGAGTGCAAAATCTCTGCATATAAGTATAAATTTATAAATGTTGGGTATCAAAAAACAAAAGTATTTGTGTCCAACAATATCATCCACAGGGAACTGATCGCTAAGATTCGAGAAACTGAGGCACAAGCGTTCTCCTTTACCCCAAAGGAATGTCAGAAGGTGCCAGTATTGCTAAAAGGAATGGATGCCGACACATCGCTGGAGGATATAGCTTTAGCTATTAGAGTCAAATGCGCAAATTGTGCCAGTACATCCCATTCAGCGCTAGATTCTACGTGTCCAGCGTTTTTGAAATATAAGGAACGCAGAGAGTTTCTCTTGCAAAAAGCAAGACAACAAAAAAACCAAGGAATCCCAATCAATATTCCTATTCTTAACAACAAGAACTTTCCTAATATTTTATCTCAAGCTAATTCACCGAAGTCAAATCCAGTAAACAAAAATTTAAAATATTCCGATGCAGTTAAAAGTGGGGCTTCAGTTGAGCAACCAACCAGTTCTTCTCTTAAATCTTTTCTTGAAGAGTCTCAGAAGCTTTTTGGAATCTCATTTAGTGATCTAATCACGAAATTTTGGCCCGGGTACATGCAATCTAATTCGGTAGAAGATAAAATGTTTAAATACATTAGTTTCGTTGCTTCAATAGTAGTGTAATGAATCGCAACAAGCTTAAAATACTTTCGCTTAACATAAATTCTATAGTTAGTCATGAAAAAAGGTTATCCCTACTAAACATTCTAACTAAATATAAGCCCCAAATTTGCTTGCTTTCCGAAACTAAATTAAGGGCCAGGCACAAACTTAGTTTCGATGGTTTTAATATAATTAGAAATGACGCTTTAGGTGGAACCGCAGTTATTTTAAGAAATGACTATAAATATTCTGTGATAACCTTTGAAAGTAGTGTATTTTCAACATGCCTGGCGAGTATTACATACAACAGTAATACAAACCAGCAGAGGAACCTCTTGATTGGAAGTATCTATATACGACCTAACATAAACTCCTCTGTGAAAGGTGAACTGGATAGCCTTTATACCCTTACCAATAACTTTAACGAAGTTATTCTAGGTGGTGATTTCAACTCGCGTCACACAGCATGGGGTGATTCAACTGTTAACAGAAATGGGCAGCTTCTTCAAAGCTGGCTTAACGACGGACCATTTATAACGTTAGAGGTAGTTTTTCCAAACAGTCCAACATTTCCCAGAACGTCTTCACTCTTAGATTTTTTTATTGTCTCATCTTCATTAATCTCTTTTACCTCTAGACCCAAACAAATCCTTACAGCTGTACAACGATTTCATCTCCTTCTGATCATTTTGGAGTCCTTTTAACTTTAGGCTTTCACAGTTTTCGTCCACTCGAAATCGACCTTCCAACGTTTACAAGCTTTGTGAACACTGATTGGTATACATTTAGGTCAGAACTGCATCAAAAAATCTCTCTAATCGATATACCAACAGACCGTAACATTTCGAACTCCTCAATAGATCTATTTATAAAAAGTATTAGTAGCGAAATTAATTCATGTACTGAAAATCATTCAGTGAAAAAAACTGCAAGAGGCATGAGATATTGTAATATTTCATCTTTTACAAAAGAATTACTCAAAACTCGAAACGTTTGGAAAAGGAAACTTAAGCGAATATACCATCATCGCCTTAATAGAATAACAGAGGAGTACAGAGAATTGCATAATAGAATTAAATGCCTAACTAAAATCATCAGAGATAGAGTGAGAATAGATCTTAATAAGGCCTTTGCAAAAAGACTCAAAGAAATAAAAGCTTCTCCTGCAGCTTTTAAAGAAATCGATAGAATATCAGGTAGAAAATTCTTTGGTACTGATATTTCAAATTGTAAACTTTCATTTAATAACCACGACCTTAACAATAGTGATGCTAAGCTCGGTGCCTTTCACGATTTCTTTGCAGGTATATACTCTGAAAAACTGCCTTCAGCAAACACTCATCTGAACACAACTGTCTATAATTTCGCCAGTAACTTTTTTAGCAACGCTAGAAACAGCATTATAACAGTTTTTTCGCCTACTAACTTAGCCTCAAGTCCAGATAACCCATCTGTCTTTACTAGTGCAGATGAAGTTGAGGAATTAAGACTGAATCTTAACAACAAAAATCGGCTGGTACAGATGGTATATCAAACTTTATAATTCGTAAATGCCCCCATTATTTGGACATTAAATTATCCATAATCTTCAATCACTGCATTAATAATGGTTATTTTCCTTTAGCATGGAAAGAAGCCAAATTGATCCCATTGGCAAAAAAGAAGAGTTCCAGAGATATAATGGATTTTAGGCCAATATCACTACTTTCAAATATGGGCAAACTGTTTGAAAAAGTCTTAGAAGGAGGGATAAATAAAGTCTGTTCCGACCAAAATATAATTCAGAATAACCAATTTGGTTTCAAGAAATATCATTCCACTTACCATGCGATTATGCTCCTTTCAGATAAAATTACACAAAACCTAAGAAATGGGCGTTGCACAGTATGTTTAGAACTAGATTTTGAGAAAGCGTTTGATTCAGTGTGGCACAAAGGTCTACTCTTCAAACTTCACCAACTTAACTTCCCTGCCTATTTAATAAAAATAATTGGAAGTTACTTGTCAAATAGAAACACCAGAGTCTTTATAAAAAATGAAAGATCTGGAATAATTCCAATTTTATCGGGCGTACCACAAGGCTCTATTTTAGGTCCAACTTTGTTTAATATATTTCTTAATGACTTCCCATTTACAGATCCCTTCACGGATGAACCAGGTGCTATATTGTATGCGGACGATACAATTATTTTATCCAGCAGCGAAAGACCTCATAAAGCCTTAGATAAGATTAAAGACAAACTCTCAGTTTTGAAAGGATACTTTCAAAACTGGGGATTGAAATTAAACTTAGACAAGTGTGGAGTAATTTGTTTTAGAAACTCTAGCGGAAAAGGTCACCATTTGGCAGTACGAGAAAGCAAAACTCTCAAGCTGGTCTTTGACCAAAAGCTCATTCCGTTAAAGACCGAGATTAAATATCTGGGTATTAATTTTCACCACAGATTTAACTTAAGCACGCCAGGAAATCTCTTAATAAAGCGAGATTTGCAATCTGTACTATAAAACCCTTGTTAACTTCAAACTTTCTTTCCTCTAAAGTCAAGCTTTTAATGTACAAAACACTAATAAGACCAATTTTAACTTACAGTTTTTCCACCTGGTTTACAATTTCTCCAACTGTAGCTCAAGAAATGGAGTTATTTGAGCGCAAGATCCTGAGACACTGCACTGGAACTTTTAGAAAACTCAACAAAAAATGTATTTCTAATAACATTTTGTATGATAGAGCAAAAGTAGTGCCGCTTATGAGATACATGGTTAACCTAATGAGGAAAGCTATGTCCAATATTGAATCCCACGCAAACCCATTACTTCGCTCCATTTTTGAGAGAAACATAAATGAGTCACTGATAGATAACTACTATCTGTCACCAGTAAATATTCTGCACGACGATTCATCCAACCATATCATCAGCCCTGATGAAGCGGAGAACATAATTGTGTCCTTCTACTTGAAAACATCTGCTATAAATTACAGAACATAATATAATTTAGATCTAAATATAAGATTCGTACACACATCTAGACAATGAATAAAAAAATCAGCTAAACACTATGTATATATATATATATAATAAATAAAATAAAAAAAAATAAAAAAAAATATATATATATAAAAAAAAAATTATTTAATTTAGTTTTTTAGGTTAGGTTACCTTTTTATGGATTACAACACACATTTAGATTTATTTTTTTTTTCTTTTGTTATGTTAACTAGTTATAAGTGCCTATGAGGCAGAAAAAGGTGTAAGCTATGAGCAAGCAAATACACTATACATATAATTAAGAGTACAAATACTATTTGTAGCTAAAAACAGCAGTATCAACATTTAAGAAAATGTCTAGTTACTTAAGAACTTTGTAATAGCTTGACATACTTACTAGTCGGCTACTGTTAAACGTCAAACTAAATGTATATAATTTGGAAAACAGTCTCAATAAAGAATTGAAATTGAAATTGAATTGTACACTTAATTGGCAGATGAATTACACACCGACGCAATTTCGCGAGTTATTGCAGGAGTAGCTTATTATAGTAGGAAAACTACAAAAGAAGAACTGATGTATGAGTTATGAATGTCAAAACCAGCCAAACAAATTCCAAAGAAATAATTCGACAGTGCAATTGTTGTCGGCAAATAAAATACGGCTAAAATAATATTATTATGGTAATAATTGATGCTTTTTTTTTATATAGAGACTTATTGCCAAGGGATGACTCCCTGAATGACTTACGTCACGGCAATAAGTAATAAGTATGCAATATTGAAGGCAATGCCAAGCACTCAGACAAAAGAGGTTCTGAATTTCCTTACTGAAGTATTTTACACATTCGGCAATCCGAGACGTATCGTGCCTGGCTGCGGGACTGCGTTTATTTCAAAACTGTTCGAAACGTTTGCAAAAAAAACAATGCGAACATCATGTATTAAACGCAACTAGAACTCCTCGTGCAAATGGACCAGTATAACCGAACAATTTTGCATGCATTACTAACATCAGTGGAAGAAGAAGAGAAATGGGACCAAAAAGTCAAAACTGTACAGTGGGGAATAAATAATACACATAATCAAGCCACAGGTAAAACTGCTCACCAACTGATGATGGATTACATACCAAGAGATCCACTACGGAACGCGCTACAACTAGGAGTAGATCTCAATCAGAAAAAGATTAATATTGAAGAACTACATAATGAAGCATTAACAACGATAAGAAAACTCAAGACTCAGTCTTAAATCACCAAACGAAACATCGTAAAGCGATTATAAAGTTGGAGGTCTGGTCATGTTGTCGAAAGATGCACAAAGCAGCACGGGAACTTCACGCAAAATGGAGTCAAGGTATCGTGGTCCGTATACAATTACCACAGTACTTCCACATGATCGGTATCAAGTGACAGAGATGCCGTTTGCGTCAACGCCAAGACGACAAAACCATACTCAGCAATCTGGTCAGCTGATGGAATGAAAAGATTAATAGAAATCAATATAGGCTCGGACTTCGACGAGGACGACAAAACTGTAACCCTGCTTTCACAATGAAAAACTTAAGACTTTAGACTTAAAACTTAAACCTTAGAAGAACTCGCACAATGAATACATAAAGTTTTAGGGTGTGACAGCAAAGTTTCAAATGATGATAAGCTTCATAGTTTTAATATTGAAGACATAACAACAACAACAAAAAATTTTCACATCCGTTTCAAAATGTTGTGAACTTTATTCTGTATTTCTTCAAAAGTTTGAAAACTTAAGAACTAAAATCTACCAACATAACGAGCAGAACAATTTTTTTTCCAAAACCAAAATCCATAATTTCTGTTTTTCATTGTGAGAGCGCCCTAAATAGAGAAAACAACAACAAGAAAGAGACAACACGACACCACTGGCTAAATAATTTTTTTGGCTATATCATTTTTCCCTTTTTAAAATTAATATCCTTGAAATACCTTCAAAATGACAAAAAAGAATATTATATCAGTGAATAAGAAAAGTGACAAAATATAAATATATGATATTAAAATATACTCCAGTGGAGAGTATGATTACTAAAAGCAAAATAGAATTAATCCTATTCCTACAAAAGGTTGGAATAAAAATTTCCGAAATGTATGAAATGTTTAAAATTTGTTTGACGCTGATTGATCTGTTTGGCTTATTGAAATTCAACATTATATGCACATGTTTTGTTTTTGCTGAAATGTTGTCACTTCGTTCAATGAAAACATCCGTACTTTCATGTTGCATGACATCTTTGAAATAAAACTGTCATCAGCTTTGATTACAAGTAAAAGCTGGACCCAGGCCGACTGCGACCAAAAAAATGGAAAATATTCCGCAGAAATCAAAATCAACAGATTGCCTAGAATGTAGGCTTGTTAGTGGACTTGGAATAATTGGTATTGGGTGTTATGTCTACGCGCAAGCAAGTAAGCAAAAAACAGGAAGAAGTGTTATGAAGATATTATCGGCAGGTAAACTCCAAGCTCTATTGTTAGTTTAAACATTAACGTTACCATCAAATTTATATTTTTTCTTCAAAAGGAATGTTAGGACTTGGAATTGCTAGACTTTTAAACGTATCATTCCACAAGGCAAGGGCCAAAAGCTGAACTACTGTGTCCTACTGATATCATAAATTCAATTAAAAAAATCAACATTTATTTCAATTTGTGCACTATCCTAAGAGTATATCAAATAATTTTGTTAGTTATCCATCATCATCGGATTCTAATTTACTTTCTTTTTCAGAGTTTTCGCTGTCTTCTTGGTCCCAGTGTTTAATTTTTTTATTTGTCATAAAATCGTCTCTGCAAAAAGTTAAACAAATTAAACCTATTTATATCCAATTAAATCCATATCTACCTTAATACACTCCATTCGGCATTTTTTCTTTTTGACGTGCCAGGTTTAGAATCTTCATCGTCGGACACGATGTCCTCATCTTTAATCTCATCTTTCACTGATTTATCAACTTCGCCTTGATTTGCACGTTTTCCACTATTTAGGATATCTAAAAACGTCCGTTTGTTGATACTACTCAACACAGCATCCCTTCGCTGATCTAATGGACCTGCTTCCAAAAGCTTTTGCTCAATTTGTTCTTGGTGAATGCGTATAGCATTGAAGAATTGGACAACACCACGGGTCGCAATTTTTCTTAGTTCCCTTTCGTGCTTGTCGTCTTGATCAGAAAGCTTACCACGTATGTTTAACTCAATATTTTTCTTCTTCTTTGACTTTCTGTCTAGTTCTTCGGTGTCGTGTTTCTCTTCTTCTATTTCTCCATCAACTTCGAAGTCAAAGGATGGCCCTTTCTCTATAGAACTTTCGCCAGGTTTAATTTTCTTTGCTCGTGAAAGCACTAGAGTTTTTTTGGTTTTTGGTTTATTTGTATTTAGGACTTTTGCAATGGAGTCTGCCCATCCTATATTTCCGTCGACCTCTTCATCACTAGAATTACTTGTATTACTGCTCTCATATTCTTCAACCTTTTGATGCTTCGAAGCTGTTAAAATAGCCCATTTGTGTAAAAATAATCGCTAATTACATCAAATTGATTACCTGCTTTTTGGTTTTTTATTACTTTTGAAGTCATTGTTTCACATTCGTAGGCTAGAGCTAGAAGAAACCACCAATAATTTGGTTTAAATATCAAATCACAGCTAAAAGCAGATTTGTTTTACCCTGCTACAATTCACAAGAAGTTTTTGAAGTTTATGTTTGACATGCACGTGTACTGTACTAAAATTCTATCCAAAAATGCCATTGCCAATCATTCCACAATAGGAATGGTATTTTAACATGCAACGAGGGATGTTACTTATCGAGTCTAGATAATTTAATTAACAAAATGTTTATACTCAACAAAATATGATTTCACAGAGTTAAACAAAAGTGCAAAAATAATCTTTAGTTGGAAAAACTTAAGAAGTTAAAGAAATGTTTCAATAAAATATTTTCTAATTTAGTCATTCAAATATATTTTCTTATATATTTTATATATTTAATTCGTCGTAATTTACATTACATTTTTCAATTTGAGTGAAAAAATATGTATACATCCACAACACAAATGGTCTCGAGAAGCTAAACATTAGACCGCAACGGTCCTTCGCGACGATTATTATTATTATTAATTGAAATTATATCTGTGTTGCTTTAGCAAAGCCGGCTTGGCTTTACAAAGCAACAGCTTTTGGCTTTCAATTTTCGATGCATTTTAATTGTTTTGTGTTAAACAAAACACCGCCTTACGGTGAGTACCATAACTATAAAATGGCTTTAGTTTTTAAATCCTAAAGATTTTTGGATTTATTTTTGGCTTTATGCTTATGCTATTGTTGTTGTAAGCCAAGCCGGCTTTGCTAAAGCAACACAGGATATGTAAACAAACTAATACTAATTAGCTCGAGTATACCCCTTTTGGCTAAAAAGCTTTTTGACGTATTTGGGGTTAGGGTTTTCGGACACCACTCTTCTGAAAGCCCTTATAGAGCAGACCTCGAAAACCCCAATCTTGTTTGGGGGAAATGCCCCCTTTAGGAGAGAGACGCTTCCATAGTATTGAGCTCCTTTTAAAAAAATGCATTTTTCTAAGTGGTTTGGTGGATGTTTGGGGGTTAATTAGTATCGTATAAAAGGCAATAAAAGTACCTTTTATCTTATAAAAATCCAAGCCCACCTCCCCCCCTCGATATAGTTTAAGCCAAAAAATTACTTTTTCATTAAAGTTTAGTGTTTAAAAGTGGGCTGGCCTAAATATTGGTATCAAATTAAAGGTCAAAATTACTTCTACTTAGCCATACTTTCTTTGTGGGCGTGGGCGAGCTTAATCGAAAGTTTGATCAAGTTGTACTTGGTTCATGTGGCATTTCATATAATTGAGTGATATATCAATGATTTTTTTTTTGAAAAATGCATTTTTCTAGTTAGTTTGATGGATGTTAGGGGGTGAATTGGTATCGTATAAAAGGTAATAAAAATATCTTTCATCTGATAAAAAATTGGATTCCCTCGCTCATTTGCTTTTATTCAGAAATTAGTTTTTCCTTTTAAAAAGTTTTTTTTTTAAATTGCATCATGGTATGTCATGTAATTAAGTATGTTAAAAACTCAACAATATAATACATATATCACTCAATTATGATATGAATTACGCTTGCGCTTCATACGAAGCTCCAAATGGTTCAACGAGTAGGCGTGGAATTTTCCTAGATCCTTGTGGTATCACAACGGACCTTCGTGGTCTAAGTGCGACGTCGGTTTTGACTGACGGTCACTTCAACCTAACCCTACCTACCACATGAACCAAATACAACTTGATCAAACTTCAGTTCAAATTGGACCACGCTGATAAAAATAGTAAAGCTGTGTAGAACTAATTTCCGCCTTTAATTGTGAGAATTTTAATGAGAAATTCTTTTTTCGCTCTTACTCTGGCGGGGGGTTGTTTGAACCCAAATTTTTATAAGATGAACGATATTTTTATTACCTTTTAAACGATACCAATGTGGGACCCCCTTACATCCATCAAACCACTTAGAAAAATGTACTTTTCAAAAAAGAGCTCAAACCTTGTGAATCTCTTTCCCATGAAGGGGGCGTTTTCCCCAAACCACGCCTACATTTCTGTGCTGGTGAGTGATGGGCGGATGGTGGTAGGAATCTAAAATCAAAACGTTAAAATGCATATTTGCCTCCCTTTTTTACTTACACCAACAAAAAAACTGTCATTTTGACTTTTGATTTGTGAATAATTTATATTTCCTCAAACTGTTCAATTCGCATAAAAAACTGCATCACGTGACAAAATTTTTCGCTTTTTTATAAATCTGTAGTTTTTGAAATTTTAACAAATTTCTATTAACACCAACACAACGTAGTAAAATAAATGTATTATTTCTGCCATTTTGAATAAAACATTTATTTGGAATGTCGTTTAAAAGCCTCTTACAAATGCTGTGTTTTTTTTTAGTATTTCAGTGCTTCTTCGTTGGTTTTTATGTGTTATTTGTGTTGTTTTTATTAATGACAAATGACAACTTTTTATCAAAACCACACAGCCACAAGAAGGCTTTTGAAGATGCCCAAACACAGTAAATCAGCTTTTGGTTTCAACTCACATACACACATGATCATCAATCACATCACATACAACAGAATAAATAATTTATAAGCTGATTTAAATGTTCATAACAATTTATTGTGAGGTGGGTACATATTAAATATATCATATCACTGCACAAACATAGTAATGCAGTTGCGTGTCGATAGTAGTAGGAGAAGTAAAAGCTGTTAAAAAAATATGTGCGTGTAATCTTTACGCGCGGTTGGAGTGAAATTCTTTGACGTTGTGTCCAATATTACGATTAAATTAAAAGGAATCCCTTGAGAAATGGCTTGGTTCCAAAAATCCCAGACCCTATTGGCCAGATCCCAGAATTTCCATAGGAACAAGTCTTATAGTCACATATTAGTCCTACATTCCGAGATTCATACAAATCCCTTGAGAAATGGCTTGGTTCCAAAAATCCCAGACCCTATTGGCCAGATCCTAGAATTTCCATAGGAACAAGTCTTATATTCGCATATTAGTCCTACATTCCCAGTTTCATATAAATCAATTAAGAAATGGCTTGGTTCCCAAAATCCCAGACCCTATTGGCCAGATCCCAGAATTTCCAAAGAACAATTCGTATAGTCGCATATTAGTCCCACATTCCGAGTTTCATACGAATCCCTTGAGAAATGGCTTGGTTCCAAAAATCACAGACCCTATTGGCCAGATCCTATAATTTCCATAGGAACAAGCCTTATAGTCACATATTAGTCCTACCTTCCGAGTTTCATACGAATCCCTTGAGAAATGGCTTGGTTCCAAAAATCCCAGACCCTATTGGCCAGATCCTAGAATTTCCATAGGAACAAGTCTTATAGTTACATCTTAGTCCTACATTCCGAGTTTCATACGAATCCCTTGAGAAATGGCTTGGTTCCAAAAATCCCAGACCCTATTGGCCAGATCGTAGAATTTCCATAGGAACAAGTCTTATAGTCACATATTAGTCCTACTTTCCGAGTTTCATACGAATCCCTTGAGAAATGGCTTGGTTCCAAAAATCCCAGACCCTATTGGCCAGATCCCAAAATTTCCAAAGTCTTATAGTCACATATTAGTCCTACATTCCGAGTTTCATACAAATCCCTTGAGAAATGGCTTGGTTCCAAAAATCCCAGACCCTATTGGCCAGATCCTAGAATTTCCATAGGAACAAGTCTTATAGTCACATATTAGTCCTACTTTCCGAGTTTCATACGAATCCCTTGAGAAATGGCTTGGTTCCAAAAATCCCAGACCCTATTGGCCAGATCCCAAAATTTCCAAAGTCTTATAGTCACATATTAGTCCTACATTCCGAGTTCCATACAAATCCCTTGAGAAATGGCTTGGTTCCAAAAATCCCAGACCCTATTGGCCAGATCCTAGAATTTCCATAGGAACAAGTCTTATAGTCACATCTTAGTCCTACATTCCGAGTTTCATACGAATCCCTTGAGAAATGGCTTGGTTCCAAAAATCCCAGACCATATTGGCCAGATCCTAGAATTTCCATAGGAACAAGCCTTATAGTCACATATTAGTCCTACATTCCGAGTTTCATACAAATCCCTTGAGAATGGGTTGGTTCCAAAAATTCCAGACCCTATTTTCCAGATCCCAGAATTTCCATAGGAACAAGTCTTATAGTCACATATTAGTCCTACTTTCCGAGTTTCATACGAATCCGTTGAGAAATGGCTTGGTTCCAAAAATCCCAGAACCTATTGGCCAGATCCCAGAATTTCCAAAGTCTTATAGTCACATATTAGTCCTACATTCCGAGTTTCATACAAATCCCTTGAGAAATGGCTTGGTTCCGAAAATCCCAGACCCTATTGGCCAGATCCTAGAATTTCCATAGGAACAAATCTTATAGTCACATCTTAGTCCTACATTCCGAGTTTCATACGAATCCCTTGAGAAATGGCTTGGTTCCAAAAATCCCAGACCCTATTGGCCAGATCCCAGAATTTCCATAGGAACAAGTCTTATAGTCACATCTTAGACCTACATTCCGAGTTTCATACAAATCCCTTGAGAAATGGCTTGGTTCCAAAAATCCCAGACCCTATTGGCCAGATCCCAGAATTTCCATAGGAACAAGTCTTATAGTCACATCTTAGTCATACATTCCGAGTTTCATACGAATCCCTTGAGGAAGGGCTTGGTTTCAAAAATCCCAGACCCTATTGGCCAGATCGTAGAATTTCCATAGGAACAAGCCTTAGAGTCACATATTAGTCGTACATTCCGAGTTTCATACGAATCCCTTGAGAAATGGCTTGGTTCCCAAAATTCCAGACCCTATTGGCCAGATCCTAGAATTTCCATAGGAACAAGCCTTATAGTCACATATTAGTCCTACATTCCGAGTTTCATACGAATCCCTTGAGAAATGGCTTGGTTCCCAAAATTCCAGACCCTATTGGCCAGATCCTAGAATTTCCATAGGAACAAGCCTTATAGTCACATATTAGTCCTACTTTCCGAGTTTCATACGAATCCCTTGAGAAATGGCTTGGTTCCAAAAATTCCCAGACCCTATTGGCCAGATCCCAGAATTTCCATAGGAACAAGTCTTATAGTCACATCTTAGTCAAACATTCCGAGTTTCATACGAATCCCTTGAGGAAGGGCTTGGTTTCAAAAATCCCAGACCCTATTGGCCAGATCCCAGAATTTCCATAGGAACAAGTCTTATAGTCACATCTTAGTCATACATTCCGAGTTTCATACGAATCCCTTGAGGAAGGGCTTGGTTTCAAAAATCCCAGACCCTATTGGCCAGATCCCAGAATTTCCATAGGAACAAGTCTTATAGTCACATCTTAGTCATACATTCCGAGTTTCATACGAATCCCTTGAGGAAGGGCTTGGTTTCAAAAATCCCAGACCCTATTGGCCAGATCGTAGAATTTCCATAGGAACAAGCCTTAGAGTCACATATTAGTCGTACATTCCGAGTTTCATACGAATCCCTTGAGAAATGGCTTGGTTCCCAAAATTCCAGACCCTATTGGCCAGATCCTAGAATTTCCATAGGAACAAGCCTTATAGTCACATATTAGTCCTACATTCCGAGTTTCATACGAATCCCTTGAGAAATGGCTTGATTCCCAAAATTCCAGACCCTATTGGCCAGATCCTAGAATTTCCATAGGAACAAGCCTTATAGTCACATATTAGTCCTACTTTCCGAGTTTCATACGAATCCCTTGAGAAATGGCTTGGTTCCAAAAATTCCCAGACCCTATTGGCCAGATCCCAGAATTTCCATAGGAACAAGTCTTATAGTCACATCTTAGTCATACATTCCGAGTTTCATACGAATCCCTTGAGGAAGGGCTTGGTTTCAAAAATCCCAGACCCTATTGGCCAGATCGTAGAATTTCCATAGGAACAAGCCTTAGAGTCACATATTAGTCGTACATTCCGAGTTTCATACGAATCCCTTGAGAAATGGCTTGGTTCCCAAAATTCCAGACCCTATTGGCCAGATCCTAGAATTTCCATAGGAACAAGCCTTATAGTCACATATTAGTCCTACTTTCCGAGTTTCATACGAATCCCTTGAGAAATGGCTTGGTTCCAAAAATTCCCAGACCCTATTGGCCAGATCCCAGAATTTCCATAGGAACAAGTCTTATAGTCACATCTTAGTCATACATTCCGAGTTTCATACGAATCCCTTGAGGAAGGGCTTGGTTTCAAAAATCCCAGACCCTATTGGCCAGATCGTAGAATTTCCATAGGAACAAGCCTTAGAGTCACATATTAGTCGTACATTCCGAGTTTCATACGAATCCCTTGAGAAATGGCTTGGTTCCCAAAATTCCAGACCCTATTGGCCAGATCCTAGAATTTCCATAGGAACAAGCCTTATAGTCACATATTAGTCCTACATTCCGAGTTTCATACGAATCCCTTGAGAAATGGCTTGGTTCCCAAAATTCCAGACCCTATTGGCCAGATCCTAGAATTTCCATAGGAACAAGCCTTATAGTCACATATTAGTCCTACATTCCGAGTTTCATACGAATCCCTTGAGAAATGGCTTGGTTCCAAAAATCCCAGACCCTATTGGCCAGATCAAAGAATTTCCATAGGAACAAGTCTTATAGTCGCATATTAGTCCTACATTCCGAGTTTCATACGAATCAATTGTGAAATGGCTTGGTTCCCGAAATTCCAGACCCTATTGGCCAGATCCCAGAATTTCCATAGGAACGAATCTTATAGTCACATCTTAGTCCTACATTCCGAATTTCATGCGAATCTCTAGGAAATGGCTTAGTTCCCAAAGTACTGACATTTAAATTTTGTGATATTTAATAGTGATCATAACATTCGGAGATTTAACAGTGTCTCACTTAACACTGTCTCATAACAGTGTGAGCACTGTATCACTTAACAGTGTCTCACTTAACATTTGACTTTTTGGAAATGCACCCCTTGTAGTGAGATGTTGTCACGTCAAAAATGCAAATCGAAAGCTACATTAATTTAATCCTAAAGAGTTCAGATGCTCAGCTTACCTATGCAATGCTTTGGCAAAGCCAGCTTGGCTTTACTTTAATTTTCAAAGATACAGCTTTTGGTTTTACCGCCTTACGGTGAGCACCATATCTATAAAATGGCTTTAGTTTCTTAATCCTAAACATTTTTTGGATTTACTTTCGGCTTTATGCTTATGCGATTGGTGCTGTAAGCCAAGCTGGCTTTGCCAAAGCAATATAGTACTACTACTTACACATACGAATACCGAATCATATAAAAATTGTAAAATTAAATTTGTGTTGGGCCGTAAAACTACCTTCTTTTCGTATTAAGGTAATTTAAAAGTTCAATAAATTAAAATAAAATGATTAAAATGAAATTAGAAGCATTGGAGCATCCAAGTCCAACCACAGTTGATTATAATGGTACGTCTTGAATCAATAATTGTTACCCATATTTTCATTGAACGTTTTTTTTAGACCGAAAACAATTTGCCAGCACCATTCTGTGGCTCGAAGATCAGAAAATTCGTCAATATACAATAGAAGATCGTGAGAATTTACGAAAAGTCGATAATTTACCTATTTGGGAAAAAGCTTACGCGAGTTACAAACAACAATTGGGTGTGCCTCAATTTGAGAACCCAATCGAAGAACTTTCCTGGTTTTTAAACTACGCAGTTAGGCTAGAATTTTTAGATGCAGCCGACAAGTATAAATCAATTAATTCTGAGGAAATAGGTCAACTGAATAGTAAATCACAGGCACCCTGCATTAAAGCTGAAAATTTTTTTGATAACTTGGATTGTAAGTTGCCATTTTATAATTACATCGTGTTACCAATAATACAATCGTTTTTAGTTAATCACAAAGATTTTATTGGCGGCGTTCGTTCGCTGGCAAGCAAACTTAAAGTACCGCATCACCCAAACCATTTAATTCAGTTGGAAGCTATTGCACGTATTGTTCACGAGCGTATTGCGCCGACAGCTGGAAATCGGGAACCTGTTGTCGGCACTCCATTTCCGTTTGAAAAAGGAGGAGATGTAGTTTCTGCAGATGATCCAACTCTAGATTTTCCAGTGCGTATCTTACGACTTCTTCAAATTCAAAGCCTGCGAAAGCTGCAAACGCGAATTAATGAAACAATTGTTTGCGTTCAAGACTTGACAGCTAATCCCAAGACTGATACTAAATTAGGAAAAGTTGGATTTTAGAAAGTAACGGAAATAAAAAAAATGAATTTTGTTTAGGAAGCTGAACTTTTATTAGACCATTATATTCCTTATTTAATAAGCAAATTAAATGCCGGACTTGGGGAGTAAATTTGCAATGGATTAGCTGAATATACAGTTATAGGCAAGTTCCAAATCATTGTCTCGACTGGTATTTCCGGCGGAGCAACTAATTCGCCACTTGTGACGGGTTCTTCACCAAAATCCATCATTATGCTGGTAACAAATTCAAAATGCAACCGCCACCGAACATCCACAAGCTCTGTTTTGAAAGACGGCGTTGCGTGCAATGGAATTGGAATGATTACTTGTGTCTGCAACATAGAAAAGCAGACTTGGTGGCTCGTTGCAAAAGTCGTAATTTTTCCGGTTGGTTCTTCAGCAATCGATCCAGCAGGGCTTTTTTGCAAGCTATCATTAACACTGCCGGATGTGCTACCTAAATCAGTGGATGAATTAATGGATGCAGTGTCATCTGCATGGAGTTGTAGTATTCCTGCATTGCGAAGACATATTTCCTCAGACTGTAATTTGACGGAAAATTGCACACATCGAACTTTGCAGTTAGCAAAATCTAAACTTCCGACAATATCTTCGCCAATCTTATAAGCAGCCTTAAAAAGGCAAAACCTTCCAATGAAGCCCCGTTTGTTCGAGATGCGATAAAACTTCGGTAGACGGCGTGTGGTAGCGTTCTGCAAGTGAATAAAATAACTTAATTAAATATTTTTAGTTTGTTCATAGAAATAATGATGGGATTGTCTTAAACATTTTTCACATGTTTAAACATTCAGAAGTGAAAAATAAATTTCAATAAGGCCTAAAATTACCCGACAAATCGGGTACAAACAAAAAACACACCAAAAAACGCCACATAGTCCTTTATTATTTTATAATAATCGCCAAAATATCTGTTTTTAAGGTCAAACGCGGGATATCAAAATTGGTCCCTGACATTGAGCCGCTCACAAAATTTCAGCCCTCTAGGTCGTGCGAAATGTGGTTAAAAAATACCTCAGAAAACAAGCCCGATTTCAATCTATCATGCGCCACACGCGACACGCCACATACGCGGAATATAAAAAATAATATTTTGGACTAACGACACTTACAAAATTTCAGCTCACTATGTCGTATGGGTGGTGGTAAGAAAGTGGCCGGAAATACAAAAAGAGAAATTAAGCGAGTTTATAAAAATGGAGGTGTGGCAACAACATGACTTTCTTTTACAGACGAGGCCGGAATCTTCATATTCTTCAGATTTCTCATAAGTGATATGCTTTTTGAGATATGTAAGTAAAAGAAAAACATTTGAATATATAAGTAATTTAAAAAAGTATAATAGCGGCTGCCGTTATGGATCAATAACACGTAGGACATAGTCATAATTTTTCTGATATAAAGGAACATATTTTATTACTTTTAAATGGTTCCACGAGATTTCCAATTCAGTTATTTCTCTCTTCTCTAGAAAAGGGTTCGTTGGTGCCAACTCTTCATTAGTTTCAGTACCGGGTAGTTCGTCTGGACGTGCAATAATTGGAATCGGTAGAACTCGAATTGGAACGGTCAACGTTTGTACTTTTGATTTAACACGTTGTGTGGCAATCGTAATTTTATAGAAATATTTAATATCGTGTCCACGATAGGTTGGTGGTCCATCACGGGGAACAAATTCATTGAAAAAATCTAATAGCGAAAAAAGTTTATGTGTATACAGTTAACGTTTTTTGTAAAGTCTCGTTCTTCTATTACATATTTTACTCTCGCCAGGCCTTAATTTTAAATCACAGAAAAGTATTTTAGGTTTTGTGGCTACTATAATATCACCCGGTGTTTGAGTGACTGCATCCAGAGTGGTCTTCCCTATTAATTCCGCTAGATCTGTGGAATTTGTCGATTTTTCCGTGTATGTTGTTTTGCGGTAACAATGTAGCTGCACTGATGCCCAAGCTAAATTTTCCAATTTGTTCCTGTAGGTAATACGGAAAATGACAATTTTTGAATATTAAACACAAATAAGCGGAACTATACTCAAGTGATTCTTTGGCATCAGGATTAGAATTTGCAACTTTGACAGCAAATTCAATAAGACATTCGACTTTTTCACCAGTAGCATATATTGCAGAATCTGCACGAACAAGTTTTGCGTTGATTTCAATCATTTCATTCTGTGGACACTTTAAAATTTCAACATCTAAATTACTAAAATTATAAATAAGAAAACACTTTTCGTCTCCGTATTTCCATAACGCGTTTTTGTATTCTCGGGGAAAACAACTTCGGTATTAAATTCCTAATGTGGATTTCGATTCGCACAAAAATAAATGAGAATCTCACTAAAAAAATTGATTTGTAGGAAAAAATTAATTTTTCAAACAGGCTGTTGGCTAGGGGCTTTGGGCCAACGCCAAATAAAAGCGAATTGGAGGCTTGTGCCGACTTTAAAATCCGGTTTTGTCGTTAAAATAAAACGCCCGGCTGAACTTCAACAACAAAATCCATAAATGGAATGATTTTAATTACTGAAATTTTAGAACAAATAATATTATTTCTAAGACAATAAAAAGAACCAACTTACGTTCATCGGCCTCGCAATTCCTTCTCTCGAAATTTGTACAACAATTGAATTAATTTTTATTTTTATTTTCGAATTCAAAAAAGAAGTTGCGAAGCTTAGCAACGTAATTTTCTTGTTTAAAAATAATAATAATAGAGAACTTGATTTAAATTTAATTTTGGCTGGTCGACACAGGCCGAGGACCCATAAATAGCCCAGTCACAATCGGAGCGATTAAGATACCTGAAGTTTTCCATATGTATCTGTGCGCGGGCAGACAGCCCTTTTTCCGCCACTCATGGAAATTTAAATTGAGCACAATAAAAATATTTTACTTATTAAAAAAACAACCCATAAAAATTTAAATTTTTCATGAGAATTCTCTAATTCTCTAAATTTATACGGCTACCCCACGGCCTTGGGTTCCGATCACTTCCAAAATTTTATAAAAATTGTTGTTAAATGTGTAAAAAAATTTGAAGAAGATCGGGCTTTGGAATGTGGCTTTAAAATTGATCACAAGATTCCAAAAGCCATCTACTCACAGACTCCAAAACAGATACATGCCGACCCGAAGGAAATATAGAGAATTAAAAAAACCGAGACGACACTCACCAAAGGCTGAAATAAAACGAGACCAGCGCCAAGGCTGAACATAATCGAGGCAACCGGCACAAACCGTAAAGGTGAAGCTTCTTCCGTATAAAGTAAGGCCCCAAGGCCTCAAAAGCAGGGATCAGCGGCACCAACGTAAAACTGTTACAGAGTCTACAGTGAACGAGACGGAATCTGCCTGCAGATCAGTAATAGCTTAAATGCGTAAATAGGACGGATGAAGTTGAATGATGCTTAGCATAATTCCAAATAACCTTCACACTAAAACTGCTTCAGTAGCTCTTCTTCTTAGATTGACAAAAACGGGGGAATATGTTGTCCTAATCCAAGAACCAGGGATAAAAAGATATAAGAGCTGTGGACTCGGCTTGAAGAGGTATTATAAAAGTATTTTCCTATTATTCCGCGGCCAGCCTTGAAGTCGGAATTGTGGCTAGTATTGGCGTATATTGACCGGGACAAAAAGACTCCGCTGGAAATTCTGGGGATCAACTCAGAAGCAGAAAAACAGAAAAAAGGTCCAAATACTCGTCACGTAATATGGGCACTTACTTTAATGAAAGGGGTGTCATTTTTTGATTACTTAGACGACTTCTAAAAGATGATTCAGGCGACCATGATTCTCATTTTTCTATAAGGGCAAGAAAGATGGGTAATGACAAGGATTTTTCCCGGACGTCGCGTGCGAATTTGTCCATGATTTGATTTGACTTACTTGGACAAATTTAATTGGACCGACGGAGTCACCGAAGCTTTAATTATAGAATGAGAGTTTCAACCGATTCTATATAATATTACCCATTCAGACTATACATATCGCATCAAGCGGTCGGATGCACTCAACAAAATTTTGGAAAGGTTGAAAGAGCTTTTTTATTAGCTTAGCGTCAAATCATAAAACAAATCAAAATAAATATAAACTAATATTTGATGCAAAGCTACGTACGTGGAGCACGAAAAATAGTTTTGAGGATTTACAGAACGATCGTACTATGAGTGTTGACGTGGATCCTTAGTTTAATGTCGTATTTTTTTTTAAAAAACTGCGCTCGAGCTCAGATTTTTTTCTCGAAAAAACGAACACGAAAGCCGAGAATCTTTTGTTTTGTTGCATGTGTTTTTGTTGCAGTTAAGGAAAAGAGGGGTAAATCTCTCAAAATATCAAGATCTGTTGAGAGGAAATCCGATTTACCGTAATTTTTTTTTTTTTGGAAAAAACGAACAGCTTGACAGCAAAAAAAAAACACGACAAATAAAACATAATACACCTATTGGCGAAAGCCTACAACTCATTGGTTTGATATTTTCTCATATCGCTAGTACCAATGGTGCCGCTTCGAAAATCAAATTGCATTTGCGATGCAATGCCTAATAAACGTATTGATTGATAAAATAATTAATAATCGGTCCCGTTATCAAAAATAGTAACAATTGTTACGAATTTTGCAAATTTGTACAATAAAATCGTTCCGTACTCGAAAAAATAGTAAAAGAGAGTAAGTTAAATTTGTGGTTTTATGCGTTCCCGTACCTCGGATTTGTTTTAATATAAGTCCTACCTCATAAAAGGTAAAATATTTATTTTTCATTTTCTATTTATGTATAATTTTATTTTCAATTATTTCTATATTTTCTAGTACACAATATGACGTAAAAATACTATATCTACTTTTGTTATACAGTTAACTTTATGGTTTATCTATTTTTGTGAATAAAATAACTTTTATATTTCCTCTTTTGAAATCTACTTTAGTGCGGCCGTTTCACTTTTGTGTTGCACGATTTTTAAAAGAAAATTTATATTCCGTAAAATCATGAATAAAACCTCCATTGAATGGGTAATAAATAATTAATAAATAATAATAATAACAATATATAATAACTTTTATTTTTACATTGTATTTTGATTTTTTATGGTAGACTGAATTCGAAAAGAATAGAGAAAATCCTTCTTTATGCAATTTTGATTGAAAATGCATTCTTTTGTTTTGCTTGGTGTAATTGGTAATAGTTAAAATAACTTCCGTTTATTTTTCAAATTACTTAAATTTGCAAGAATTTTTTCGCAAGAAGGGAGAAGTAATAAATCAAATAATGGTGCTCTCACAATAAAAACCTTAATACTTAAGACTTACAGGATTGTATGGATTTTGGTTTTGACGGAAAAAAAATGTTTGCTCGTTATATTGGAAATCCATACAATCCTGTAAGGCTATGGGTCTATTCTTTTATTCAACCCGAGCGAGCAGTGTACGTAAAAAATTTACACTGTGTTTTTTATTCACCCGTGGTAATTTTACTCTGTACTCTGTGTTTTTTATTGTGAACCGAGCACGACACGGTGTATACACAGTGTCCTATTTTTTACTCTGTAGTGAATATCAGTGTAAGGAAGAGTAAGAGCGAGTAAAGTAATCCAGTGTACATACCGAATACTTTTACGCTGTGCAACATTCGCTCGGTGTACTCCGGGTAACTTTACTTTAACTTTTCTTATTGTGAACCAAGCACGACACGGTGTATACACAGTGTCCTTTTTTTTACTTTGAATTGAATATCAGTGTAAGGCAGAGTAAGAGCGAGTAAAGTAACCCAGTGTACATACCGAATACTTTTACGCCGTGCAACATTCGCTCCGAACCGGGTAACTATACTCGCTCGGGTTGAATAAAAGAATAGACCCTATGGCTCGATTTTATGAACGCGAGTAAATGATTAATCCGAGGATTAATTGTCGTTTGAATTTTATGAACGACATTAAATGAGAAAATTAATCTAAAGATTTTTTTCTACTCTCTGTTTTATCTGCTGATTTTTGTGGGTAAATCAGAGGGTAAAAAATGTGTTTTTGTTATTAGAAATTTTGACGTTTTAAAATTTAAACATTATATTTATTAGTGAGAATTTAGAATTGAGAAGAGATCAATTGATCATAATTTAATAAATTAAATTAATTTAAATTAATTGAAAATGGAATAACAAAAAAAGAAAAATGAGTATTAGTAAGTACAAAATAGTTAAAAAATATAAAAATATAGTGATTTCGAAATTTTTAATCATACACACAACATAAAATGTTAGTATAAACTATGTAGGTGTAAACGTCAAAAAAGTTTTACCACTCATACAAAAAAAGAGCAGGGTAGGTTGTGTCGAAGACACGGCCGTGGGTTTTGAGCGAGACAACGTCTGTCCGGGACGAAAGAAAAGAAAACAAAGATCTTGTTGTCTGTGGGACATAAACAAGGACGGATATATAAAAAAAAAATTCTATACTAAATACAAGTCCTACTACTTGCACCGTAGCTCATCACATACATCATCATCACATCACATTATATATAAATTATTTATAAGCGAATTTTAATGTTCATAACCACTAACTGTGAAGTTGCTGCATATTGCATATTACTGCCCAAACACAGTGATGCAGCTTTTGGTTTCAACTCATAAAAAATTTGAGTAGTTTTAAATTAAATTAGAAGAGAAAAGCAGTGAGTAGTGCTGCCCATGCTTCGAAATGGTATGGTAAAAATGTCGCTTTCAAACATGCAGGCCAATTATTTCTCATTAAATTTCTTTTGCATTGTTCTCTTATTTCTGTAACTTATAGTAGTATTGTTTTCTGTGATAACTTATAGTAGTATTGTTTTCTGTGATACGACCAAACACGAGAGCACTCACTCACAATGTTGATAGAAAGAGCAGAGCAGAGCACTGATAGGAAAATGAACAGAGACTATACTATCACTACGGCTGCGGTAAAGAATTAAGTAGCTTCGCAGCTTGTGCTGCACAAAAAAATGGCAGGCAGTCGGTATGCACGAAATTGCGGCTATATTTTGAACCGACTTACAGTCTGCTTGTATTGCATCCCATTTTAAGTAGCTGCATAAACTGCGCAGTCGATTTAACTTTACTGCATTGGCTGAAAAGTGAATTTTTAACCAACATGCAACAAACTGCGCAGTGGCTAAATTCTCGGCTTACTCCTGCATATGTTCGTTTCGTTCTGCTCAAGCTATGAGCTCGATTGTATGTTATTGAAACTACATACATGATCATCAATCACATCACATCAACAGAATAAACAATTTATAAGCTGATGATGTGATGTTCATAACAATTTGTTGTTAGGTGGGTACATATTAAATATATCATATCACTGCACAAACATAGTAATGCAGTTGCGTCGATAGTAGTAGGAGAATTAAGAGCTGTTAAAAAAATATGTGCGTGTAATTTTTACGCACGGTTGGAGTGAAATTCTTTGACGTTGTGGCCAATATTACGATTAAATTAAAAGGCACGAGTCGCTTGAGAAATTGCTTAGTTCCCGAAATTCCAGACCATAATGATCATAATCCAGAATTCCCATAGGAAGAAATCTTATAGTCACATCTTAGTCCTACATTCCGAATTGCATGTGAATCGCTTAAGAAATTGCTTTGTTCCAGAAATTCCAGTAATAATGATTATATTCCAGAATTTCCATACGAAAAAATCTTATAGTCACATATTAGTCCTTCATTCCGAATTTCATGCGAATCGCTTGAAAAATTGCTTTGCTCCAGATATTCCAGACAATAATGATTATATTCCAGAATTTCCATAGGAACAAGTGTTGTAGTCGCATCTTAGTCATACATACCAAATTTCAAACAAATCGCTTAAGAAATGGCTTGGTTCACAAAATTCCATACCCTATTGGCCAGATCCCAGAATTTCCATAAGAACAAGTCTTATAATCGTATCTTAGTCCTACATACCGAATTTCATACGAATCGTTTAAGAAATAGCTTAGTTCGAAAAATTCTAGTTCCTCATGACCAAATCCCATTGGATATTAAAAAATTGACATAACATCTGTTAAAAACGTAACTTAAAATCTTTTAAAAAAGTTACTTAACATCTGTTAAAAACGTAACATTTAACATTCGACTTTTTGAACACGTACCCCTTAAACCTTGTAGTGAGACGTTGTCACGTCAAAACTGCGGTATAACTGCAATAAAACCTGTAATAATTTACGAATTTTTATAATCTATCGTCGTTCATAGAAACGACGAAAAAAAAAATCCTAGTGTAAAGATTAATCTTTACTCTCGGATTTTATTTTATCTATCGTCATTCATAAAATCGGGCCTATGTGTTATGTGTTAATTCGGTATATTTTGAGTCGATTAATTTGTTCGCCAGTGTAAACATAGAAACAACTCTGATATGATGATGTCGCTTGTCGACTTGTCGTGTCGCTGTCGCTCTACCTGTCGCGTTAACCTTAACCAATCAAATACGATGCCAAATTGCAAATAGTAAGAAAAAAGTTTTGTTTGTGGAATACGGTGGTGTTCCCTCGTAACTTATAATCTCTTATTGGTTCGTTGTTGCAACTTGTCTCATTTATTCGATGTGGAAGTAGTGAAATTAAACAAAAAATATATAAAATATAAAGTGAATTAGCTTCAAGAGCCAAGATATTATTGTAAGTTTGCTTGATTAATAATGGACAATATCAATGGCAAAAATAGGTTTTCACCCCTATTTTTCTAATTCTAATTTTTTGTTTCTGTTAATTGCAAAGAAAAGCGATTACTGCAATGGCGGTTGCCGTAGTCAAGGCCTGGGATCTTTCCTCCACGCACTGCGAACATAAGTTAAATGTCAAATTGCCAGTTTACGACTGAAAAAAGTTATTAAATCCAAAGCAGATCTTTAACAATTTTCACTATGAGATAAAAATTAACCTACGGCAACTGCAAAGTAAGATTTATAGCTGCTTCTCGTGAATTTTGCACGCGTATTAGCAGATTTGTTCACACAAACCGGAAAATCATAGATGGCCCATTTTCCGAATATATATTTAACTAATAAGCTAAAACTGATCGGGTCGAATCTAGTGATCATAAACTTAAAGAACAAAACCAGCATAAGTTATTTTTAGTGACATCATCAATTTTTTTATACTACGGACTAGACATACTTGTGTGTCTGTCACTCAAAAAATTAGGAACATATTGTAAAACGGGCGAGACAAGAATACTTTGGAAGAAATCGGCCGTAACTACGTTGTCGTCAAAAACGACAACTACAATTTTGGTCAGAATCAGAAGTAGCTGTAAAGGAAATAAATTAACAATTGCATACATGTGCATTCCTGTCTTTTGTTCTTTTTACTGTACGCAACTTGTCTTTGTCGTATGGTCGCTATCGCGCCTTCAATTTGTATAGTCAAATTTTACATTCAACTTGAATGCAAATCGCAATCGGAGATTTCCTTTCTTTGCGTTGACGCTGAAGCCAAATGTATAGTTTTTAATATATCATACAAACACCTAATAGAATGTCTGTTCTTGTACGTCTGTCTGTTGTATAAAACGCGTCGTCTACTAACACCCAATATCATAATTAACACTGCATGCATTAATGTTGAAATGTGAAAAAAAGAAATACATAATTAACGACTGCATATTTGGCCTATATTCGTTGTAAAGCTGCTGATGTCGCCGATGGTGTGGTATTGGCTACACAGTATTCGAGGGTCGGATGTGGTTGTTGCTATAAGTCTGTTTGGCGTTTGCTGAAAATTATATAGAGGAGGAAATACAAAATTACCTATTTGTAGTTTTTCTCATTTTATCATCGTCACAATTTCAATTTATCATTATTCATTTTGTGCTATAACTGGTGTGCTGCACTCTCTGTCGTCGACTCGTGGTATTGTTAGCCCACGTTGACGTACGTTGTCCATAGTTTGTCGCGTAGTGTTTAGTAAAGTAATCTAATAATCTATAAGTACGAGTATGTTGTATCAATCGACTTTCTTTTCTTCTTCCGGTTGATGACCTTTACCGGCTTTTGTTGTTGCACGTCAATGATTTTTTTTTTCAAGTACATATTATAATGTTTTTATATTAAATCACTTGCTACATTGCTTTGGCAAAGCCGGCTTGGCTTAACTTTAATTCTCAAAGCAACAGCTTTTGGTTTTACCGCGTTACGGTGAGCACCATAACTATAAAATGGCTTGTTTCTTAATCCTAAAATTTTTTTGGATTTACTTTCGGCTTTATGCTTATGCTATTTTTGTTGTAAGCCAAGCCGGCTTTGCCAAAGCAATATAGCTATTTGCTGCGTTGCTTTGGCTAATCCAGCTTGGCTTTACAAAAGCACAGCTTTTGGCTTTAAATGTTCGATGCATTTTAATTGTTATGTGTGTTAAACAAAACACCGCCTTACGGTGAGCGCTATAACTAAAAAATGGCTTTAGTTATAAATCCTAAAAACCTTTTTGTATTTATTTTCGGCTTTATGCTTATGCGATTTTGTTGTAAGCCAAGCTGAATAAGCCAAAGCAACGCAGCAATTGTTTCCTTACAATAATTACGCGTAACCAAAACCTTCTCTATAGAAAGCCCAACTGTTCCGATCGTACACAGATCCATGCTAAGATTCATCCAAAACGTATTTGCATTAGTAATTAACTAAAGAGCAAAATCCATATAAAATTTTTCTGTTTCCCACTACCACATCTTAAGTCTCTCGCTCTTTGCGACTACTTATTTTTTGTACACTGTATTCACATCCCATAAACACAGATGCGTTTTGGATGGCCAACTCTATAGAGAAGGTTTTGCGCGTAACCCATTTTTTAAAAATGACCACGTAGCCCTTTCCTACTTCATGATGAAATTCCTTAAAATGTTTGTTTGTTATTTTTATTGATGTGTAGGTATACCAATTGCTTGGGCGGTTTTCAAATATTTAAGCTGTATTTTATTGGAATCCGAATAAGGAATTCGAATGTCAAAACCAGCCAAACAGCAGGTTTTCCAATTCCAAAGAAGGAATTCGACAGTGTAATTGTGTTGTAACTCCTTATTCCTCGGCAAATAAAATACAGCTTTAGTTGTTTTGCAGCACGAATTACCAACCTGCATTATATGTATAGGTACAATACAGTATCGAATTTATATTATTCTATAACGCTAATAACACGTAGGCAATTGATTAATATTTTGCTTATTTTATTAAAATTGAAATTGTGGTCAATGGGTGATAGAAAGCGCTTATCTCGGAATTTGATTAAAAATGACAGATAAGAAAATCTATAATATTATTCGTTGTTCTTATCACAAAGAAATTAATTTATGGATTCAAATTCTAGAAGAAGAAACAAATCTTTGGTGTTGCCAGCTAGCTGTTTAACTCATTATCTGTTCAAATAAAACTTTATCTTCAGAGGATTGTTTTCTGCACGACACGCAATCTCGAAGCAAGTACAAAAACAAATAATGCCGCATATGACGTGTCAGTCAGCAGTTGTCGAATATCGTCGGAATTTTATTATCATTCACAACTCTTACACATTCACATTAAGGCAGTTATATACATACTTGCAA
This sequence comes from Nephrocerus scutellatus, assembly GCA_947095585.1. Lineage (NCBI taxonomy): Eukaryota > Metazoa > Arthropoda > Insecta > Diptera > Pipunculidae > Nephrocerus > Nephrocerus scutellatus. The sequence goes on from OX352761.1 coordinate 30,893,251, forward strand.
CCAACAAAGCAAACAATACTGTTGCACTTGTTTATTAATTCGTGTTATTTAACCAATGTAAAACGAACTCATTAATTCGATCGTATGTACATTGTACGCGTCCGTCCATACTACTGGCTCGGTCACTTGATTGATCACATTCACATATTTACTTTCTCAGCGGCTTATATATCTATATGCACGCTTGTAACCACTTTAATCAGCAACCGAACTAAACAATAATTTAAAAAGAAAACAGAAAACCGGTGAGTATATGCTACATACATACATATGTAGCGAGCTATACCCAATTGATAGACCGGCTTTATGATTTTTTCGTGGCATACATATATATATCTTTTTTTTTTGTTGAAAATGCCTGGCGGTAACGAAATTATTTAAAACGGATTTTAGAGAGTTCTATGGATTTTTTTGGAACTGATTTTGTTTTTTTTTTACTTTTCTTCACTCGGGGTCTATTAATAATTTGCATTACCTGTCTACTTTTTAATGCCTATAAGAATACCTCTTTAATAAGACATTCTTGATCGAAAGATTGAACAATGTCTGCATGTAAACAAACCAAAATGAAAATGTATATGTATTTTAAGTTAATCTGTGAAATACACCCGACCTCAAAAACAGATAATTTGGCTATTATTACCAAATACAATCCATACTAATGTTATAAATGTGAAAGTAATTCTGTATGTCACCTTTTCACGGCTTAACGGCAGGACCAATTTAGCTCTTTTTAAATGTTCGTAATAGTCCGGGGATGATTATAGGAACCCCTAAAAATTTAAAATTCGGGTAAAACTGCCGTTTTCCATTGGATTTCTGAATGAACTTGCGACCATATGCTACAAATTTGGGTCAGTGGCGGGTAGGTGGGGGTGTTTTCAGTGGGGGTGGACTTAATGGTGTGTGGTGGTTTCAGTGGGGGAGCGATCAGTTAGCGATCAGTTTGGTTGGGTCAGTAGGGTGTGAGAGGCAGCCAGAATCCGCTTGTTATTTTAGCTTTAGCGAGTCTAAACGGTGTCTTGGTGTAGGGGCAAAACCTTCTCTATAGAAAGCCCAACTCTACGCATACTAATGCTGTAAAACAAGAACAAACGCATGTGTGTTTGTGGGATGTGAACAAAACCTTCTCTATAGAAAGCCCAACTGTTCCGATCGTACACAGATACATGCTTAGATTGAGACCAAACGTATTTGTATTAGTAATTAACTAAAGAGCAAAATCCATATAAAATTTTTCTGTTTCCCACTACCACATCTTACGTTTCTCGCTCTTTGCGACTACTTATTTTTTGTACACTGTATTCACATCCCACAAACACACATGCGTTTGGTCTTGGTTTACAGCATTAGTATGCGTAGAGTTGGGCTTTCTATAGAGAAGGTTTTGGATGTGAATACAGTGTACAAAAAATAAGTAGTCGCAAAGAGCGAGAAACTTAAGATGTGGTAGTGGGAAACAGAAAAATTTTATATGGATTATGCTCTTTAGTTGATTACTAATACAAATACGTTTGGTCAAAATCTAAGCATGTATCTTTGTACGATCGGAACAGTTGGGCTTTCTATAGAGAAGGTTTTGGGTAGGGGTCGGCGTGTCCCGGGTAACGCTGGAATTAACTCGTGTAAAAAAAGACTTATTAATATTATTTATTTATTACTTATTACCCAGTTAACAAAGTTGATTTTTCGTATTATCAATTGACCTTTAAAAATCGTGCAACGTAAACGAAACACAAAAGTGAAATATTGGATGTTCTAAAGTAAATTTCCTTGGTAAACAAGGGAAAACAAATGTTTATTTGTAGAGATAGAGAATTTATTTTATTTATTTTTTTCGATATTACAAAAAATACATTAAGACCCATGTCTTTTTTACAATGTATAAAAAAATTTGCAAGGGAATCAATAAAATCAACCGGATGAGTAAACTGTATGAGGGAAATTTACAAAGAATGTAAATGAGCACAATGCGCACTCCATTGACGACTAAAACAGCAACGACAAATAATTGAAGCGTCGAATAGAAAATTTAATTAAGGTAAAGCTGCATCCAATGGTCAAACAAACAATCGGTAGTTAGAAACAAGCTAGATTTGGTTGAAAAGAACACGACATTGTTTAGCAAAGGTCGAAACGATCCTTGACTCCCTGACAGCTAGTGGTAAGGAAATCCATAAACGAAGAGCGCTGAAAGTAAATGATGTGTCTATAATACTGTAGGTATGAATCGTAACAATGAGGAGCCTAGTTCTCAAAGACTGTCCAAATTTATAAAGTTAACAGGATAACAAAAGTAGTAATAGTATTTTATATACAAACAAAATGTAAGCGTTGAATCATTCGCGAAGCCACAGCATGATCACTCCGATTGATCTAGCAAGCGATAATACGCCTTTCAGCCTTCCGAATGGAAAATATTTATTTTTGCCTTCCCTGACAATGTCAAACCATTTTTTTACCCATTCTTTAAAAAAATAAAGCAAAACCTTTCTTTTTTACAAAATAACATTTTATACAAATAAATGAAGCACTTGAAAAACAACGTTTCTACTTTGACTATTTCTAATCTTATAAACCAATTTAAATGCATGCTATTCTGAGTCACTTTCCATTTACCATTGCATTCAATATGTGAAGCATTTTTTCTTTCTCCTTTTCTTAAATTCTCTATATTAACTTCGCGTTGCCATGGCTGGCGGACTGGAACGCCAAATCTTGTAATACATTTTTAACCCACTTCCTAGGTGTACTTGGTGTAATGGGTGAGTAAAATGGGTGTATTGGGTGTAATGGGTGTTCTCAGTATACTCAGTAAACTCAGTATAACCAACCCAGTACAACACGTTCTATTAAAAGTTGGACTCCTCGGGCCTCGGAGTCGGGGCTCCCATGCAAATATTTTACAAAATGTACCAAATTTTCTTAAAATTTTATACGTATCTCAGATAGAAACATTTTTTTGTAAAAAATTTGTAGTGATCGGGGCCGCGGTCGGAGCACCCATACAATTTTTTTAAAAAAAGTACCCGATTTTCTTAAAATTTTATACGAATGTGTATCTCAGATGGAAAAAACTTTTTGTAAAAATTTGGAAGTGATCGATCGACCCCCGGAGTCGTGGGACTCACATACAAATATTTTTAAAAATGTTCCCGGTTTTCTTTAAATTTTATACACATGTGTATCTCCGATGAGAGAATTTAAAAGAAAATTTTTAATTTTAATTGGCAGTTTTTTCCATATTTCTTTGCACAATTCGGGGAATAACCCGGAAGTTTCACGTTGGATGTTGTTCCTAAAGACGTTAGAAATCTCTGCCTTATCGGAATATGCAGTGGACGTGATATAGGACCAAAGCGTCGAAAGCGTCAAGAACATACCAGACAATTGACTGGTCCATTTTGCAGATATAATGGTCACCGAACTTCAATAACTCGATTGTTAAGCCAACTGTGTGGCATATGACGTTGTCTTGTTGAAGCCACATATTCTTCGAGTCAACCCTTTCAATTTATCCCAAAAATAGTTAGTCAACATGGTCTGCTAGCGATCTCCATTCACTGTGACTGAGTTGATAGCATCCTTGAATAAGAAGTATTGGCCAATGACAGCCACATGAAACCCGCACCAATGAGTTAATTTATGTGGGTGTAATGGCGTTTCTTGAATGACGGAGAATCGTTAAAAACTCCATTTGAATACAACTTTTTCGCTCATCCTTGGTACAATGTTTGGCGTCAAAAAACACATTGATTTTGTATAATTGCAACATTTGAATTTTGATATGTCCTATCGGCTCGATAGTTGTGTATATTAAGCCTGGTACTTCAAACAAATCCGATAAAATTCACTATCGAGTTAATGGTCTTTAAGAAAGATGTCAACTAGTTTCTGAAGGAACGAATTTTTCAATAGAGGTTCCAAGAATTTTTAAGGCTCACTTACGTCATTTTTGTAACATTTTCTTGGTCAAGGTTTTTTTTGTTTTAATTTGTCAATGTGCATCCAGTTCTGAGCTATGTTTAAAATTGCAAGTCTCTAGCTCAATGGGAAGTAAGTTTAAAATCAATTACAAAATTCAACCCGCACAGACAGAGATACACGAAAGCGAGCTAATAAAAACGTTTGAAAAAATATATATACTTGCATGAAGTAAAAAAGTAAATATTGCTTAATTGCAGCCAAGCAAAAAATTATTCTTATGAAATTAACAAATACTCGAAACAACCACCAGCCTTACCGTTTTGGTTTTTGTTGGAAACCGAATTTTTGATATATTATTTAACAAGAAGGCGACAAAATATAACCGCCTTGCATGTTTCTAAAAAAAATTAAAAAAATCATCACATTTTCTGCATTTCCGGTCTTGCCCCTTCCCAAAAGGTTGAGTAAAAATAAAAAGTTTTTCACGGGAGAGTTATTAGGTTCTGTTCTCATCAACCATAATTAAAAGGGACTAGAATGACCAATCAGTCCTTTTCCTTAAGGTTATTTTTGGTTAAATTCTCTTTATTAACTTTGCGTCCGGATGTGTTTGTTTCTTTGTCCTGCGATGACAACACTTTCTTTAAATATTTTTAAGTGATCGAGGGAATCTTATATACATATATGTATCTCTTTATGTTTAATCCGATTTTATTCTAACTGCACACATGTGTTTCTTCGATTACAGAATTTACATGAAAATCTTAATTTTTAATATTTAAATTCATTCTCTATATTAACTTTGCGTGCCCGTATGTTTGTGTGTTTGTTTGTTTGTCGTGGAATCTTGCAATCAATTTTTATCCCACATCCCAATCTCCACATATCCATATCTCCGATGACAACACTTTCTATTCAAATTTGTGGCCCCTCGGGCCACCCGACTATCTTCAAATTTTACATACATGTGTATCTCCGATAGACAACAATTTTGTAAAAATTTTGCCCATATAAATCTCCGGTGACGACAGTTTTTGTAAAAACTTTGAAGTAAAGGAGCTCTAATATTATTTTTTTCCAAATTAACCCAATTCAAACTTTGCACACATATTAGTACGTGTAGATCCACGAGGTCAAGCGTTGCCTCGAAAAATCTTTCTAGTAATGTGTGCAGTTGAAGTTAACATTTTTATTTTGTGTTAAGTTTTCAGTTTTTTGATATTTTAATATTTGACGTAGTTTAAACATTTAATTATGTACATATTTGTTTTTCATTATAAATAATTGTAGCTTAACTATAAAATGATTCATTTTTATTTATGACAGAGGGCGGCTTCTGCCACGCATTCACTGTAGACTTGCTAGATTATCACTCTCGCTCACTCCTAGCTCACTCGCAATCTGTAAAGGCTCAAAGAGTTGTACGTTTTTTCGCCGTCATCAGCCCACCTATTGTAAACCGGTGAAATTGTCTTATTCTCCATCAACACGGATCGGTTACTGTAGTTGTTGGCGGACAGCGGCGTTGACTCTTTCTTTCGTTTTGTTTAACCGTATTCCCATTTTATCCACATATTCCCCTTTGTGATCTTGCTTCGCAATATACATTCATTCCACCAAGGAGGAAATAGTAAGTGTACATACATAGATACGCACTTCTCATCAGTCTCTTTGCGCTATTGAAAGAAATTCCCACACTATTTCCCATTCTTCCCCAGCCACAAATGATTCAATCCAAGGTTATTGCTCTTCTCGTTTCTTTTCATACTGGCCAAGTAACTTTTCAAGTTTGGTATTTGTAGAATTTGCAACTGGAAATGGAATTGGCTGTGCAGGCTATCATTTCTTCATCTTTTATAGAAATTGTGTTTAATTTAACTTTCTTATTGAGAATCTTAATAATAAAACTATTGAAATATGTATATAGAATGCAATAAGCAATTTCCCAGAATTTCGTTATTCTATCTGATGAGTCGAGAATATCATAAAAATATGGCGAGTTGTGGGAGTTTTTGTGGTAAAATTACCTCAAATTTTTCGTCAGATGAACAACCGGATTTTCGCTGAGGCTAAAAATTTAAATTGGTTTTTGTGTGTAATATGGCAAACATACGATCTTTTGTTAGTTATATGTACTTATAGAGTTTTCATACTAAACCACACGCGCTGTATAAACAGGGGTATTTTCTTGCTTAAATATCCAACATATAAGTCCTGAATCATCAAGAAAAATGTGGCTCCAACAGGTTTTTGTAACTGACTCCACTGATTTTTTAGAATTTAAAGTAACAAAATCAATCGCACGATAGTTGGAAATTGCACTCCATATCATTACCCCATCTTCCTTGTAACGATGGCGTCCCAAACAATGTCTTTCCTTTCTAATACACCAAAGTCATATAATCGCATATGACGTAATGGTTGCAGAGCGAGTTTGAAAAATTGAAATTATTATAAAAAAGAAAATATTACCACAGATATATTTCTTATTTATGTTTTTAAATGGTTGCTTCTTATATATAGTCAGTTATCTTTGAGTTCACGTTTATGGCATGTTAATGGAATGTTGAAATTGTAAATTGCCTTTAGAACTTTTGATTTCACAATTACCAAAGGAGTCAATGTATGGCTTCCTCTTGCATTTGTAAGGAAATGCATAATAAAGTTTATGGGTTTTTATCTATTTTTAAATTCTCTATATTAACTATCAACGCGTAGCTCGAGTGGTTAGTGCGTTGGACTTCTGAGCAGCGGATTCGAGGTTCTCTGAAACAAAAAAAAAATATTTTTCATGGTCACACCTCTCGCGAATGCCTGACAAACGTCTGAGAGCAATAACTTGTCACGCAAAGAGCTTCTCTTCTCCATTTGGTGTTCGGATACGGCACTGAATTGTAGGTCCCTTCCATTTGTGTGGAAACATATAAGACGCACATATATATTAACTATGCGTCCGGGTGTGTTTGTGGCCAAATCTTGTGATCAGTTTTTAATCCACTTCCTAAAGCCCGATTTTATTTAAACTTTGCACAGGGCAGAAGGGCTTCAAAAAAATTTATATCAAACTAGCCCGAATTTACTCAAACTTTACACACCGATTAGAGGATTTTTGATTTTTTTCGTTTTTTTTTCGGATGAATTTTTTCTAGACCAGATACATTCAAATAAAGCCCAGTTTTATTTGCCTTATATATCTGCTCCATTTCCAGTCCCAACTCTTATTTTTGAATCCAATTTAATTTTTATTTGGCCGACTAGGTTTGGGTGACTAGTCAAAAAATGTATGCCATACCTCCTTTTCACTTAAAGTAAAATGTAGAAGAATATTTCACAAAAAATTCAAATATATACAATCCGAACTTGAGCAGCTACAAGAAATCTCGATGAGTTCATAAAATATGTGTAGTTTCTATAAATGGGGAGTAAATATAACCATGACTTTGCTGTATCTAGAAAGTAGTACTACTTTCTTTCTTAATAATAGTATAGATAGTATTGTCTATCCAAAATTAACTTCTTTTCGTCGCTAAAAACTATTTTTGTCTAACTCTTGCTGCACATCACATGCCATAAATTCTTTATGAAAACATCTAATATAGCTTAATTGTAGACTTTTATTTATTTAAAATTATAACATAGATTTATTCAATACTTCGGTCTTGCTGACCATTATCAAGGCAAAAATAAGTTTTGAATAACTCCACATTCCTGACATATATCTGGAGAAATAGCAATTTTATCTCCAAAAATGATGCACTTCTACTCTAATGAACCGCAGTGTATTACCGTCCGTTTTTTTTTCTCAGCCCAAAATAATTGAGTCATCGAATTCTTAATAAAGTTATTATATTTTATACAAGAAAGTTATAAGTGTGCAGTCTGCAAAGGCGGTTCGCATTTATTTCAAAATTAAGTTCAAGTCGAAGTCGATTTGAGTCACGACACTTGTTTAAAAATATACTATGTACATACTTATATGATATTTTGCTTTGTTTTACATACGGATGAAATGTGATATTAACTTTTCAAATTATTTTTATCTTAAACGAAATATTCTGGTGCAATGAACATTTCTTAAAATTTGATATTTGATTATTGACAATAATTTTTCATTTCTTATTGGTTGTTCGAAAAGTAATTTCGGTTTTTTTATAAATGGTTGTTCATTTTTTGTAATATAAAAATAATAGATCATTGAATATTGAATATATATCTAATTCAAAGTGCTTTAAAAACTAAACTAAACATAAGACATGCTCATATAAACTTAATGATGGCTAAAGATAACTGTAATAGCCGGAACAAATATATAAATTAAGATAAATTTGTTTATTGTGTACATCAAGTTATTAAACAACTGTTTTTTTTTATACAACAGGTTAAACCGTCCGTTGAAAGTTATCCAAAGTTGCGCACAACCAACTTAACATACCGCAGAAAGTTTTAATATCTACTCGCATATAAGAAGAAAATTATGCAAATATGGATTTTCATATATTAATTGTAATCTCTTGTGTGTTTTTGGCTTCGCTCTTCTCCCTTCTCTTTATCAATAAGTTTTTCCGCCGAAAAACATTTGAGGAAATTATAGCGGAAAAGAAAGCGATGACTGACAAAATCTATGGTCAAACTAAAGCCGCCAAGAAACCGCGTAAGGTGCAACAGCAGAAAAAAGAACTAAAAAGGGAGAAGAAACTAAGACAAAAGGACTCGCAAAAGGATACGGAAGTTGATGATAGTGATGGTCATTCGGAAAATCATTCCGTCGAAGATGGCAGTCCAGGTCCAAACACACAAAAACCAGCAACTCGTGTCGAATTTGCTGAACCAGAACTGGTAACCGATTCAGATAATGGACAAACGGGACCGTCTCCTGTCGCCGAAACTAACAACCAAGAAAAACAACAACAGCAGCAGCAGCAACCGCAACAACAGCAATTATCTGCCAAAGGCGGAAACAGCAAATCAAGTAAAAAACGTGGTGGAGGCGGTGGCGATAACCATGGAAAAGCTGCTAGCACTGGAAAGTCGGGAATACTTGTGAATAAAAATGAACCAGTAGCTGAAGCAAAAGAAACTGTCGCTATCGTCGAAGATCAGGCAGGTAATCATTTCGATATCAAAAATGCAAAAGACACTATTGAATTAAAAAGGCAAGATAAACAACAGCATCAGCCGCAGTCAAAGAAATCGATTAAGAAAAATTCAGCTGCTGCTCTTTCTGTTGCCGATTCAAATGGAATTGAAGTACTCACTGTTGCAAAAGAACTCAAACAGTTGGATGAGAAGGCCACACGCCAGGGTTCACCAAAGAATCAGAACAATAAGATAAAACACCAACATAAAAAGAATAACGAAAAGGAATTTGTTGCTCTTGATAAACTTGGCGAGACAGACACAATCGGTGTCAGCCTGTTGATGAATCTCTTCGGACGTGCCGAACTGAATCGCAGTGAAATTCAAATACTCATCGATTATTTGCTTAACAAACAACAAGATATGCCTACGTCTCATTCAGAGTGGAGTGACGACATTGTTCAGAAACTTAAGAGACAATTAGAAGAGAAAGAAAAGGCCCTGCAAGATGAACAGGAGGCATCGGTGGGCATTCAGGCCAAGTTGCGAGACTTACGTTTGGAAGTCAATTCAGAACGTGCTCAAATGAATGCCACTATTAAAGCTTACATTGAAGAAATACATGGTAAAAAACAGGAAATCGTAGCCCTAAACCAAGAGATGCAAATGCTCAACGATAAATTCAGCTTAGAACGTCAGCAATTCCAAACGAAATTACGTTTGGAGAAACAAGCCGGTTCACAAGATTTGCTCGTTCAGTTGCAACGTGAGAACGAACGCTCAAACATGATGCAAAACGAACTTGTCCACAAAGATAAGTGTATCACAGAGCTAACATGCATTGTGAACGCCTCACATCAAGCTGTCGAAGAATCCAAACAGAAGAGCAACGAAATTATTCAGACACAAGGCAATCAGATTCGTGCCCTGGAACAGAAACTAGACGAGTCTGAGGTTATCATCAATGAACAACGTTATGCACTCGAACAGTCGAAGAATGTTGAAAATGAACTCGATGCCTGCAAGGTGGAGCTACGCAACTTGCAAAATGCCCTTGATTCGACACAAGCAGAACTTGTCATTGCTCGCAACGAAATGGATTTGACAAAAGCAGAACTGATAATGCTTCGCAATGAGCTCAACGAGAAGCAAAAGCATATCGATGAGATCTCTGCGAATAACAATGAACTGTCCCAACAAATTGGGGGCATTAGTAGTAGATGTGAAGAACAAGATAAAGAACAGTTCGAGTTGCAAAACAATCTACAAATTCTTAGGGAAGTCGCCGTCGAGAAAGATCAAAAAATAGCCGAGTATGAGGCTTCATTTAGTAAATTGGCCAGCAAAGAAGGGGAACTGTTACAGCAAATTCAAGAACAAAAAGAGAAAAACAATGTGAGTACATTTTACGGTTTTTTTTCTGTTTCCTAATCGCGGATAAAGTTGTTTGTTTGAATATTCATCCACTTCCAGTTTTTAGTTTTGTATCTGCGTATATGAGGAGTAATATTTTTATAAATAAACATGTTAGCAAATAAAAATACATTTTTAACTTAAAACGTTTAGTATTGTAAATTGCAAACTCGCGTTGAATCAATTCTTTTTTGTGATTTGTTCTGAGCTATGTTTAAAGTTTCATGTCTCTATCTCTAGTTTAAAATCAATTGAAAAATTTCACCCGCACATACAGACATACACGAAAGCGAGCTAATAAAAACGTTTTAAAATAGGATATCAATCCAAATTTTCCAAATAGTTTTATGTTAGAATCCCTAACCATCTCTAAAGTTCAATTAACCTTAAACTCTCAGGCGGTTTACCTGCTGATAATGAAACTTACATCGGCCACTTAAATAGATTATAGTTAGTTTTTTTTTTTTAAATAAAAGGCAAGCAATGCAATTTGCTGTCATCAACATTTTGGGTCAAAATCCGGGGTCCGGTCCTAAAATACATACTAATTCATGCCCGTCTTCAGGAATATTTTTTTCCTTCCATACTTGCAATATTAGTTCATGCATTTCTTATCGTAGTGCCGAATCCTCCAGATTTTAACAGTTTCGTATGTATGTCGACTAATGTTGTGGTCTTATTTCTTTTGAGCCGATTTATCGCTTTGCTAGCTTCGTCTATGCTTGGAGCCGGCAGCACAGTTTATTAGTTGATCATTGAAGCCTCCAACTGCTCAGTCAGCTGGTCTTTTAGCAACTCAATAAAGTGCTTTTTCCATCACTCCAATCGCATCTGGCTGTTGTTTGTCAAATTTGTTTAGTGCTAGTCTACTAGAGTCTACTGCTTAGTCTACTTTTGCTCCTTTAATAGCGATACAAGACTAAAAGCTACCAAGCGTGGCTTTATCTCTTTTAAGGTGTAGCAAGTATAAAGCAGTCCTTGTGGTTATAACAATTTTGTTTGTCTTTTATGTTTCGTAGGAATTGCGAACGAAAAACTGGAAGTTGGTTGACGCTTTGCAATCGGCTGAAAAAACAAACAGCTTTCTAATGAAAATGTAGTAGTAAGTGGAGATAAATTAAACGCAGTTCAGTTCAGTTTTTTCGTAGTTGAATTTTTTTTTTGTGGTTTTTTTGCATAAAAAAAAGTTATAAATAATAATAAATTACTTCTTTCTTCCTAATTACGACACAGCTACAACAACAACAGTTACTTCTCGCTGTATCAACAAAATCAGCACCTTTAGATCCCTCTAAGGATCAGAAACACATCCGCGAATTATTCCAACGCCTGTATCCAGATGCTGTTAAGGCAAATGCTGATTCAGCCCTTTCATTATCGTTCGATCAGTGGGTCGAACAAGTCTTAGCAGTGCATGTTAAACAATCACTGAGTAAAAGTTGTAGCAATAAATCAACAACAACAACTAACAGCAGCGAAGAAAGCAGCAGTAATAATCATAATTCTTCACCACATAATCATAATAATTTAAACAATAGTGAAGAAATAAATAAATCTAAAAATAATAGTAATAGTAATAATAGTGTTAATGACAGCAGTAGCAGCAACAGCTCTGATCAAGCTGAGACACAAAACCTTAGAAAACAAAATGCTCAATTGCGAGTGAGTATTGATGAGTTGACAAAACTTGTCACAAAAACTGTAAGTAGTAACTGTAATATGGAACAAGAGTATGTAATCATTTTGACTATGAATTTTATTTTTTGTTTTGCTCGCAGGGTAACACATTGTCTGAACTAGAAACCCGTGCGCGTGAACAGGATGAGCACTGGAGAAGTATCGTTCGCTCAAAAGAGGATGAAATATATTTATTAAAGCATTCAAATGGAGAGCAAGTATGTTTTGTTTGAATTGATTATTTTTTATTAGTTCTTTAAGCAGAATTATAAGGTTTATCTTTGGCTCTATAATCAGGATCCACTATTGACGTCCCAAAAATATTTCCATCGGTTCTGATTTCGAGTTATGTCTATTCAGTTGCTAAAACTATATACGTCATGGCCCTACGCAATCCATCTAGAAGAGACTTGGTCGGCCCTGCTGTCCTTTCTTACATATTAGGCCAACATTTGTCTGTAAGACTACTGCATAGTATGGAACTCTTTATACTTTATACTTAAAGATAACTTTTAAAGTATATTCTTTGGAGTCCTTCCGCAGATATCACTATCTTGTTTATCGTGATAAATATTTTTTCCAGCAATTCGTGTATACGGCATCTTGCCGTAGACTTTTGGTCAAGGTAACGTATGCAATTCCGATTATCTATTCACAAATTTGGTGAATGCAAAGTTGTTGCACTCGATATTTCCAAGAGTCTAGCATCAAGCTCTTTTCTCCAAAATGAATGCCTATGCAATTGATAAGGCCCTACTTGATTGGACTAGTAACTACTTTTCTGGCCGTTCAATCCAGGTCGTATTGGCCGGTTTCAAATCTAATATTCACCGCATAAACGCAATTGTCCCCGACTCTTTTCGTTTTCATTAACGATCTCCTATTCACTGCTTCTAATCCAATCCATTCTTTCACTGACGACAGCACTATTAGCTTTTCATATGATTTCACGCTTTCTGCACGCCCCTCTACATCGCAAGTGGCACTTAAACAACAACGTATGTTAAGCACGTTAAATTCTGACCTTGACAGCATAACAAGGTGGGGACTACGATATAGAGTTGAATTTAAAGCTTCTAAAACCTAATGCTGTCTTATGTCGTCCAAGCGTAGCTTAAACCCCCAACCTTTTTCCATGAATGGATCTTGCATCGAAGAAACTGAAAAATTCGCAATTCTCGGTATGTGCGTCAACAACAAGCTTCGTTGGAAAGACCACATATTTGCCATCGACAAAAATGCTGCGAGATGTTTAGGTTTCCTAAAACGGTGCAAGATTTACTTCACTCCTTCAGATCTGCATACCATTTGTAAGGCATATATTCGAGCTAAACTTAGTTACAACTGTATTGTCTGGGCAGGTACCCAACAGACCAAATTGCAGCTAATAGGCAGAATTCAGAACCGCGCGTTAAAACTTATTGCTGACGTAAATATCGCGAAAACAATCAAATCGCTTGAAGACACATAGTGGGAATGTTTCCTGCTTGTCACTGTTTATCGCTTTTTCCACAAGCGGTGTCCAAAAGAAATAACCAGATGCATCCCGCCTATTCTCGAACCCATCCGTAATAGCCGTGCCTCAACTCGAGCCCACGGGTCCACCATTAAGCCTATCTTCGGATGTACAAACCAATGCAGAGATTACTTATTTAGCCGCACAATAGTTATGTGGAATGAATTGCCTGATTCTGTGTTTTCGCATTTGTATGATCTGCAGTCATTTAAGACACACGTGCATAGACATGTTCCTCATCTGTTCCTCTCCCTAATTTCCTAACGCCCACACTGTGCTACGCATTATAAGGGTGCAAATCTCTAGTTCCATCTGATTCCTGCCGCAGTACAGTTATGTGGAATGAATTGCCCGATTCTGTGTTTCCGCATTTATATGATCTGCAGTCATTTAAGACACGCGTGCATAGACATCTCATCTTTTCCTCTCTCTAATTTCCTAACGCCCACGCTGTACTAAGCACTATAAGGGTGCAAATTCCTTTAGCGTGTGTACATTATAAAAAAAATTATTCTTAGGTTTTCAGCATAATAATTGGTTAGGGCTTTCGGACACCTCTTCCCTGAAAGCCAACATTGAGCAGACCACGAAAACCGCCATCTTGCTTTAGGGAAACGCCTCCTTAGAAGGCTTTCAAGGATTTTTTTTTTTTTTAAAATGCATTTATCTAAGTGCTGAAGGAGGTTTGGAGTTTGGTTCGTAGTAGTCGTAGTCGTTTTTCGGAATCGAATTTTATTTTTATTTATTTGTTTTTTAGATCATAAAAACTTAAAACAAAATCAAATATAAAAAACTTCATCAAAGGCCTGAATTGGAGGTTTCTCCGGTGAAATTGGCCAAGCTACGAGGAAACGCAAAGAATCTTCAAGCCCTCCATTAGAGTCCAGCTTTTTCGCTTATCCTTGGTGCAATGTTTGGCGTTGGAGCTTCTCGGCTCGATAGTTGAGCGTTCCTTTTTCGTTTGTTAGGCCTAGTACTACAAAGAATCCTGTTCAATTCTGTCGAGTTCTTGGCCGTCAAGAAAGAAGTCAGCTAGTTCCTGAAAGACTGAATTTTTCAATGGAGGTTCCAAGAATTTTGAAGGCAGTCTCATGTTATTTTTTTTGTAATACATTGACCATGATCCATTCATTAAAGCATTTGGACTCGCGTCGTTTTAGTTTCATTATCGTTATTCCGTATTGCTTTTTTCAATGATTCAGGGAGAGTTTCGAGAAAATAATTTGAAACCGGCTACAAACGTGACGAATGTTTTCCGATTTAAGTCTTAATTTTAATAAAGGGCTTAGGCCACCTTTTTGACGTTGCACAAGTCTTTCAGGGAGTATTTCCTTGGCAATAAGCTTAAATATAAAAAAATTGGTACCAAATGTTAGGTAATAAAAATACCTTTTATTCAAAATCTAAATTTTTTAAAATTCTATTAGAAATATTTGTGTTTATCTTTTATACAATTGCATTCCATTTATAATGTACTCATAAGTAGTAACGGCACTTGGCTTAGTATATTTATCTCATTATATAAATTTGAAAGTTAAAATTGGGCCACACCCATAAAACTAGCATGGATGTGAAGCTAATTTTCACATTTCATTTGACACCAATACTTACGCCCTCCCAATTTTTTAACACGCCCTCTGTTGTACTTCTATGTGAAAGTCAGTTTTTTGGCTCTACTACTGGAAAGGATGGTTCTATTGGTCCCATTTTTTTCATTGATACTTACCTAAATTACTTTCATTTGGTACCAATTTACCCCCAAACCTTCTTCAAGCACTTAGATAAATGCAAAAAATACAGTAAAATGCTATACCATAGAAACGCCTTCACATTACCTTTCATCTTTTTCGACCGTACCGTAAAAGTACGGGATCGTGTTACCTATTTTTTTTGCAGGTTCGAGAGCCCTTTTATAGTTTGCCATAGGTTTTTTGTTACCAAGTTAAGGTTATGGTAGTCCAGGTTGGCTCTCCTGGTATGTTCGTTCAGCTTGGAGGAAAAAGCATTTGGCTTTACGTATAACATTGCGAAGTGTTTGCTCTTTGACATGGAGCTATATAGGCACAAGCAAAATTTTTTATTGTTCTTCTTGTTATTTGCTTGTTCTTTTCAGTTAGCTTTCGCGAACATCCCATCTTGGATGGTGCATATTCGTTATGCTCCCATTATGCAACAATTTTTATATAACAACAGATTTTCTATGTTGACATAGTGTGCTGTTAGACAGTTTGATTTAGGTTGTATGTTCACATTTATTAATGCGATATTAGTTTTGGCTGACGATTGCTTTGTGTTCCAATATATTATCTTTTGTTTGTGTGTGTGTGTGTGTTTAGCCGCCTTATAATTCACGATTACGCTCGCACAATTTATCTGACAACACTATCACTATCCCTCCTTACTACAGAATAGTTTGTAACATTGATGTTGGGTTTTAGAGTCCTTTCTTGTGGTACCACAAATTTGTTTATCAGAAAATAAATGAAATCCGATATTTTTCCCCTTTCTCAATCGCATTGAATCGATTTGAAGAACATTGACCTAACCTGGATCTTCGAGTTGTATAATGTACAGTGTTCCATATTTATTCTGTTATTATTCTTGATATGCGGCGTGTAGCAAGGTGCGATATAATTTAGGTTCCATTGATTATGGTGCGCGAACAGTTCTGTAGATAACACCATTGGTTGCTTCTATTATATTTTTTTGTGTAGAATGCTTTTGCAGATCCAATTAGTGGGATCTGATTCGGGATTTTGTTCTATGGCAGCCATTATTAGCAAAAGACGTAGCATTAGCGCTGGATCAACCGAAAAATCCTTCAAAGCTAAGGTGACGATCGTTGGTTGATGTTGATTGCTCTAGATGTTTCGGTCCGAAGAGCCGAAAACTACATTTCTTCTAACGAGTTGTTCAATTTGGACTTTTTTCTTTGGGCTATGACAAGTCTACGCCAATAGCCTGACGACATCTAATTATAAAAATTCCCACGTTTACTTACACTCCGCTTCAACTGAATAGGTACAACATTTTTCAAGGGTATGGGATTCATGATTTCCAAATATTGTACGTGAATTGATCATTTCTTGCTGCTTATGTTGCTATGATGTTGCGAAAAAAGTGAAAAAGAATAATTAAAAAAGCACCGTTATTTATTCTTTGGCTCTCTTCCATAGCATTCCATATGGAAAAATGCATTTTTTTCGTCAACTTAATAGGTACATGGTTATTATCTTCATTGTTTTTCTGTGTATTGCGAAGATTGATACGTTTAAGCAATAGATAAAGCGTTTTAAGTAATTTTAATCGATAAATTGAAATTTGGAGTAGCTTGGGCAGAGCAAAATCACTTAACAATGTTAAAAATGCTAAAATCGACTTACTTAAGGAGCAAGGCTTAACCGGACGTGTTATTGCTATAAAAATTGGACGAAGCTTTAGGCTGTTTTTGTGTTTATCAATAATTTTGTTCAATGAGAAAAAAGGCAGAACAGAACAGCACAAATTTGTGAATAATGTCAGATCAAGTTAGAACAGAAAATTACAGCCATATGTCAAGCGATAGAATGTTAAGTGATACAAGTTCCAGCAACGCCAAGTAGAAAGCATGCAATTTGCAATATCAGCTGATTTTGACATTTCTCACAAATCTGTTCTACCTCAAGAGTAGGTGCAGAAAAGCTGTCCAGAGCAGAGTCATTGAACACAAAGTGGAACAGTCTCAGACAGAAATTTTTCTCATTGAACACGAAAACCTGATATTTTCCTGTTCTGAACTGTTCGGAACAGCCTCATTGAACAAAATTAATTACATGCGTACATATGAAGGTGTTTATGGCGCAGCGATTTGGCGAAAAGCGAAATTAGCGAGCGACTGCAAGCGACTGCGTGCGACGAAAAACTGCAATCAGAATATTTTGAATCAGTTTAGCGAATCGCTCGTTCGTTATGGAAAAATTTATTGAGGTTGTGCGCGAAAACCAGTGTTTGTGGAATCGCTTCCAAGATATATTAAAATGATTCACCGTTCATACGATAATACTCTTTAAATTTTTCAGGAAATTGTTGGAGGCGGGGATGCAAATGCTGACATTCTCCATGACGTTTGCGTTCTTTGTTTATTGGATGCACTTGAAATCTCTTATTTATTTTTAATGTTTTCAAATATTTTTTACGCAGCAAATAACTGCTTTCCAATAACAATAAGCGCCTTATTTTAGCACGCATGTTGTTTATTTTAGCAATATAAAAACAAGGCGAATTCGCTCTGCCATAAACACTCAATCGCTTGCGATTTCGCACGTAGCGATGTCGCTTGCGATCGCGCGAAAAGCCATCGCATCGCGCGACGCGAATACGCTTCGCCATAAACACAGCCTTAATGTGATCTATTCGTACTTAAGGAACAAAGATTCGTATGAAAAAAACATGAAGGGGGGTAAAAGAACGGCAACAACAGCGGCTGATAGAAGAGCAATATTACGTTCTGCTTCCAATTCCTGCGCTCAGCTGCGAAAATTAAGCAAAAAACTGGTCTTACTGCTAGTCTTTCCAAGTGAGAAGAGTGATTTACAGTGCCAATCATCTAAAACGGTTGAAACTTTAAAAAAAAACACCACTAAACCATCAGCGGAAGTGTATGCGGTTGGACTTTTCGAGGCAGCATATGACTTGGAAAGAACAATGGCGTTACGTGGTTTTCAAATGAAAAGAAGTTCAATTTTGATGGACGTGATGGATTTCACTATTATTTTCATTACATGAGAACAGACGAAAGTTTTTTATCCCGGCATCACAGAAGGTGGTGTTATGGTATGGGGAGCAGTTAGCTACTATGGAACTGTTGAGCTTGAGTTTCAAACAGCAAAAATGACTGCAGTAGTACCCACTACTAGAATTAACCAACAAAATGTTTTGTTTAAGAAAAACTTGTTTTGTTTCATTCCATTAACAACTTTTTCTAATTTCATTATTTTTACCTATTCAGTTGACGGAAAAAAATGAATTTTTCCATATGGAATTCTTTGGAAGGAAGCCAGAGAAAAAGTACGGTGCTTTTTGAATTATTCTTTCTCACTTTTTTTCACAAAATCATAGACAAACAGTTAGCAGCAAGAAATGATCAAATCACGTACAACATTTTGGAAATAATGAATCCCCATACCCTTGGAAAATGTTGTACCTATTCAGTTGAAACGGAGTGTATATATAATGTTTATTTAGCCACAATCAAAATAACAAATTTATTATTTAACCAATATTAATTGCTTTTCTTTTATTTTTCTTTCAGGACGTTTAATTCCGCACTTTATCAATTTTTTAAGAGATAATAATGGAGATTTAGATTGCCTTGCAATATCCGGCGTATATATTTTAATACGATTCAATATTATATTCTAAGTACTACTAGAATAAAAAAACTTTCGTATAAAATTAATAACAATATAAAAAAAGAAGAAACAAAGTTATCTACGCAGCCAGCCATCCAGTCTCTCGACGACAAGATCAAATTCAGAAACGCATAACTCAACAACTAAAAGAATAAATAATTGCATGCAAACGCGATGAACAGGAATCGTAATAAATAAATACGGACAATTTGGAGATCTCTTTCAGACTACCACTACCCAATTATTCCCCAACAACTTAAAGTTTAAGGTTGAGAAAAACGATTAGCTCTTTCGGTAACGATTTCGACATTGTTCGTCAACTTCCACTTCCTACTTTCTAATTTGTTAAATCTTTTCAAGACCGTTGAATTTCACTTGCCGGCATTACATGCGTACCGTGTGTTTACATATATATTATAATTCGTTATTTGTACGAGTATTAACCCCGAAAAGAAATCTTTGGAAGTGTACGTGTTAATGAAAGAATAACTAAACTAAAGAAAATTACTTACTTCCACAACCCAAAACAGCAGCAACAACAATACAAGAAAAACAAAACTTTATTCATAATGAATCTATTTTTTATAACATATTAAAAACCATAAATTAAGATGCATTAAAAGGAGCGAGTATAAGATTCGCATTGTATGCAAAATGTGGAATAGATAAAAACGCAAAGCTAATAAAACAATAAAGTTTTAGCAAGCAAACAAAAGCGGAGGATCGTTGCCGTCGTCATCGTCGTCTATTAACTATGTACTGTAAAAACAATGAAATTTAGCAAATGAGCAACAGACTAAAAAAATAAAAACTATAATTTAAAACAAAAGAAATACGAAGAAAATATTTGAAATGATTTGAGAAATCGTTTTATTTTCGAACAGGTATTAGTGAGAACAAACAAATTTTTCAACTGACTTAGACTATAATTAATATTTTATAAAATCCTGAATGCTGCGTTTAAACGAGACCTTTTTGCTGCTGTGCACATAGATAGAAAAAGGGAAAATGATAGAGATAAAGAGAAAGAGAGAGATATTGACAGTGCTTAGTCACACTTTTCATTAAATTTGTTTAGGCATTAAAATAATTTCTCGAATCTTGATAACAACGTACGGCAGAAGGGAGGGAACAAATAGCAAACCGCAAAACGATGAATATTGCATATTATTAAGAAACCGGAGAACGATAGTGTCAAATTATAAGAGAAAGCAATTATAAATTATGGCTAATAATAATAATAAACAACAACAAAAAATTTGTAACTTCATACATACAACAAAATGTGAACTTAAGAGAGATATATACAGAGAATAATGCAAAGAAATTGTAAATGTGCGCTTTAAATCAACGACACCGGATTATTATAAATAAAAAGAAACCCTCCGATTAAGGGTTATTTAATTTCATTTCAGTAATTCCATTGATTTTTTTTTGTTTTTAAAAGAACAAACTATATAAGAACAAGGCAAAAAAACAATAATTCCATTTATATTACAATTTTTCTATATTATGTTAATTATTATTTTATTCGTATTCATATATAATAAATATTATGCTTATTAAAAATAACTACATACATTTCTTGTAATCAAATTATTTTTTTTTTCGTTTGATGATTTGTTATTTGTTAAAAAAATTTATTGGCATGTGGGTGTTGTTCGAAAAGTAACTAATAATTTAATGTTTAAATGTTATATTTTTTAACCTTTGCAATGGTTTTCAAACAAAAGACCCTTTATTATTTGAATCAATTACCTATCTAGTTTTGGAAAATTTACCTAAAGACGATCTACTTATAACAAGCAATACAAGCAAACCGAAGATATCAAGCGATAAAATTTAAAGAAATATATGCTCATGACGACAAAGATTAACTAACTTTCGGGAAAAATATCAATGAATGAATGATAATAGATATATGTACATGAAATATGTGTTTGTTTTTTATTTTTTATCAATTAGAGGTATATATTGAAGGTATTTGGACCTCTTTGTAATCGGCCTTGTCACAACTGAACGGATATTGGTATCGAAAACTTCGTTTCATATTTCAAACATCAGAGTGACCGGAGACCCACACTATGCGAATGTCGAAATACTCGTCCATCTCCTTAACGAATGTGTGGCAGCTCAACGCCATTCCTGATGTCAGTTAGACTGATTTAAGCGATTTTATTGTCACTTACTAATAATATATTATGTTTTAGCCAGATCAGTTCGCTGTCTCCTCCGCCTGATAGTCCGCGAGACGAATGAAAATGCTCACGCTGGGTTTGTCATAGAATACCCCAGCACCTACTTCACCTTCAAGCTTAGATTCGTCCGTGAAGAAGTTCACAGCCTCGATTTCCTGTAAGGAGCCATCACTTCATTGTTCTCTTTAGGGGTAGACAGCTCAGGAATCCGCTCTTGGCTTTGGCTATCTTGCTGCATTTTCGCTTTTACAACTTGTTGCAGAAAAAATTCTTCTTTAATTTGCCTTCCGAGCTCTTATTTCAGCCGCCTACGCCGACTGTTACGAAATTTAGGCTTTCTAGAGAGCTTATAAAGGTATCGCAAATAAAAACAACACAAGTGCATTCATTCACAAATTACAACTTTGATTGGAAATGCAAAAAAATGAAACCCACAGTTATTGGCTTTAAACCAGTAAATGACAGTACAAACCCCGAGGTGCCAACGTCGCCTGAAACGAGATCAAGATGAAACCGTCCAAACATTAAACTCTCATTCACAGTACAAATAAACCTATTAAATTTCGCAGTGTACTTAAATTAACTAAAGGCTTATGGGAAGCAAAGCAGATAGAAAATAAAAGTTCCTATACTAATTAGATGAACTAAAGGTGGTGTCATCGAGTTATGTTGGCAGGCCAAGAAAAGAGGTCGCGCCAACAGGGTTGGACCACAGATCTGCAACGTCCACATCAGTTGGGTGTGGGGGGCAAAGGAATAGGTGGTTGGTAGTATGGGTGCCTTGGTTACAGTCGGGGCAGAGATCATTGGTGCCAAGGATAAAGCGAGATTTATAGCTCTGAAGTTTATGGCACCAACCCGACTTAAGTTCTGCCAGGGTTGTCCGGGTTTCCCTGGGCAACGACTTTTCGCTGTTATTTATAGGGGGATGTGTACCAAGGACCCTGTTAACCTTGCTTGAGGAGACTGCTGCAGAGACTGTATCATAGTGTATACTATTTGAGGCTAAACAGACTGTGGCGTGTTTCCAAGTGCCCGGTATGACTAGGTTTATACAATCTTTGACGTCCTGGCATCTCACTGACAGCAGTTCTTTGTGTTGCTTAACGGGGAGCATGGACGTTTCGTCGTGAAGATGATCCGGGTTGGTTATGGAGTGGCACCCAGTTGCGATACGAAGGGCTGTATTTTGTCTGGACTAGATACTCTTATTATTCCATTGAATGTAACTTAAAAATGACGTCCAGATGGGGGCGGCGTAGTTAATAATTGATCGGTCAATAGCATAATACGTCGTCACAAGGACTTCTTTGTCCTTAACCCATGCGGTTCCGGCTAGGGCTCTTAGAACCCTACTACGACTGCTCACTTTACTGAAAAATATGCCTACAGAAAGTAAGGAGATTGTCGAATATGACTCCTAAAACTTTGGGGTTATTAACTGTAGGGATGATTTCGTTGTTAATACGATTGTCAAATGAAAGCCTGACTTCTTTAGTCCAAGATGTGAACAGCGTAGCAGATGGTTTTTGTGAAACGAGGTGTAGTTTTCTTTTCTTGAAAAATTCAGATAGCTCTGTCAGGTAGGAATTTTTTCTATATGTGACCTCGTTTACATCTGCACCGGAGGCAGCAATCATCATCGGTATCGTATGTGATCAGTTTAACGCCAGTAAGGGGAGTAGGAAGCATCGAGACATAGAGATTAAGGAAGATGGGGGAGAGGACCCTCCTTGTGGGACACCCATCTTAAGATCTTAGGATTCTGATGCTCTGGGCAGGAATTTCTGAATTCCACATATGCGCTCCTGCCATTTATGTAAGCTAACAGAAACCTTTTGATGGAGTAGGGGAGAGTGGAATTCAGTATGTCCTGTAGGAGAGAAGAGTGGTCAACCGTGTCGAAAGCCTTGGACAAATCGAGTGCCACGACAGCAGTGCGCCAGTGCGGGCGACGGTAGTTAAGACCGTCCGCAATATGGGTCGTCAGCTCCGTTAAGGCGGTATAAGTGCTGCGATTTTTCCTAAAGCCATGTTGGTGGGAGGCGAGACTCAAGTGTTGATGAAGACGGGAGGAGGGGTGTCTCTAAAGTTTTGGCTATAGGAGAGAACAGCGAAATTGGTATATAAGACGATCCTTAGTGGGCGGGTTTGCCAGGCTTTAAAACTGGAACTATCCTGTCAATTTTCCATACGTTTGGTATGGTGAGGTTTTCCATTGCTAGGTTGAAGATTTTTGCTAGATAATCCAGGCTGGAGTTATGTAGCTTCTTCAACAGAAACAGAAATCCCGTCCGGCCCTTGCACCTCAAGGGCGGTAAAGGTAGGGTGGTTTGGGTAGTATTTTAACGCTTTTAGTTTGCGTAAAACAGGATGAATGGTTTTCTCGTGAGCTGACGGGTGTTCGACGAATTGTCGTGAAAAATGTGATGCGCATTCAAGCCGGAGGGCTTCCGGCGGAAAGGATGGAATGACCATTTTGATTCTTCCGGAGGGAATTAATCTTTTGGTTGCACGAACTACAATGTCACGGAAGGCCTTATCACCAGATATAGCGTTCAGTGGATAAAAGAACTGGTGTAATTTTGTATCGACGAAATCAGCGAAACCTTGCCAATTGGCTTTGTTGTGGTTTATGAAGGTTCGCTGTTCGGATATGACAAAGTTGTCTGGTCTATTAACTGTGATCACAATGGGGATGTGATCAGAGCTAAGCGCTGGTGCTGCTTGCCATGATAGGGAACCTAATAGCGAAGTGCTGGTTTTTGTGATATCAGGGGAGCTAGAGCCCGTAGCGGTGATCCTGGTGGGAAAATCTTCATTCAAGGTGACAAAGTCAGTTTCTTCTGATATGTCCACAATGCAGTTTCCACGGTAGTCTTCAGGGAGAGCATAGAAGTCCCCCATCACAATTTTGTTTTCACCCTGGAGAAGGTGCAGTAGGGATGGTTGATAACTATTTACTCTATCTTTGACCTTACTTAGCCCCTACAACTCGACAACTTCGACACTCAGATAGAGGTAGCAGTAGAGGTAGGGTAGAATATTTTATATAAATTTTCCCACATACAGTTTTATGTATAATATTACCACATATAATTTTACATACAATATTATACTGAAAAACAGATGGCGCTGTTACGTGTACTAAATTATTTTCACAATCCAATGTGTTGGACGTTGGACGGTCTGGCTTTCACTATGGCTCGACTCACCGTAGCCTTTTCGGTCTCATTTTTCTTGAAAACCTTGAGGGTTATAGAATACGAAATTATTTGAATATAGAATTATTGAATATAGAAATCTTAGCAGAATGGGGGGGAGGGGTCACGGATTTTCTCTAAACACGCGATTTAGTGCATTAAATACTGACTTCCATCTTTCCAAAGAGATACTCCCTTCTTCATGATTGCTGTCAATGACAGCAAGCACCCAACTCCTGCAATTAGGCCCTTTTATTCCCCCAACTATGCCCAAATCTGTGGACATTTCAAAACAAATATCCATATGCATGCCGCCCATCCTCCAACCCAACCGAATTACCCGTGATTCAACTCGAGCTTACGGATCTACCATTAGACCTATCTTCGGACGTACCAACCAATTCATGGATTCCTTATAACTGCACAATAATAATATGGAATGAATTTCCCGAAAAAACCTACAAAACGTTAAAATACCTTATATCTTTCAGGTCGTTAGTTGCTCTAAACTTAACAAGTGAGGTTCCCACCTGGATTCACTCTCTCTCTCTACGCTTTGTCGTTTGACTTTTAACAGGTTTTTTTCTGAGCTGACAATTAGTTAAGAATGTTGTTCGACTGAATGCATTCTTACTCACTAAGGACAAAGAAAAAATCTGTGAGCCCTCAGCTAACTCGAACGTACCTAATGTCAGCTGCGCCTTCTATAATGTGACAACGATTGCTTTGTTTTCAGCGGTCGAATTCTTGAAGGCTTCCTGTTAAGCGGATCCCGTGGTGAGAGACCGTTGATCCAACAATTTTCCACTTGGGATATGTTTTTCTCCTCGTGTTCTTGAAGAACACACGCAGTATTTTTGAAAATATATTATGATTTGTTCATGGAAATAAGACAGGTGGTGTCGCCGAACTATCATACCTCTGGTGAACATCGAGAACGATACAAAGAACCATTTGACACGAAGAGGTTCGGGAGGGGTGGCACCTCCGACGACAAACCAAGCGATGGTTCTTCGGTTGCCTCGGTAAAGCATGCCGTGATAGTTTGTATTTCTGACACCGGAGGCAAAATTTAGCACAACTTCCAAGTCCTTATTCATCGAGGGCCAAACGAACTTAATTGCGACTTCGTTTGCAGTGCTTCGGACCACAGGATGCTATATGATATTCGTGAAAGGGATGAAACATTAAGTGTGCCGATGCGCGAAAGACGTCTGCCACAATATTTTCGACCACCGGAATTGTGACGGATGTCGGAAGTATATTGTGCGATTTAATCTAAATGTCTGCGTTGGAGAAACCTTTTCGGGATTTTGATTTAGAGCAAACGTTAGGGGTTTGTGATCGGAGAAAAGAACAAATTCGCTCTCT
Organism: Nephrocerus scutellatus; assembly: GCA_947095585.1. Classification (NCBI taxonomy): domain Eukaryota; kingdom Metazoa; phylum Arthropoda; class Insecta; order Diptera; family Pipunculidae; genus Nephrocerus; species Nephrocerus scutellatus. Next base: position 30,919,022 of record OX352761.1, read on the forward strand.
TCCACAAAATATTTAAAATGCTTCACCGCCAGCCGCCAGGATCCTTGGATTATATGTGCTGTACCGAGTCTCAGCGTCGTAAAGTTTTCGAGAAAAGAAACATTTTTTTTTTTGAAAAAAAAACTTAAACTTAAACTTATTGCCAACGGAGAACTCCCTGAATGACTTGTGCCATGGCAATAAGGGCTAAGCCCTCTATTACAATTCAAAATCGAATGAATGTAATTTACAATATATCACATTCCTCACGTTTGTAGCCAGTTTCAATTTATTTTCTAGGAATTCTCCCTGATTCATTAAAAATAGCAATACGGAAAACGTTCACGAAACTAAAACAACGCGAGTCCAAATGCTTTAATCAATAGATCATGGTCAGGGAATACTACAAAAAACCTTGACCAAGAAAATATTACAAATAATGACTTAAGTGGGTCTTTAAAATTCATGTATCCACTATTGTACAATTCGGTTCTTTAGAAACTAGTTGACGTCTTTCATGAAGGCCAGCAACTTGATAGTGAATCGTACCAGATTCGTTTGTAGAGCCAGGCCTAACAAACGCAAAAAGCACGCACAACTATCGAGCCGACAGGCTAATCAAAATTAATCTTGTAAAACTAAGACGGTTCAAAAATGTTGCAAGCTCCATAAAATTAAACATAGCACCAAGGATGAGCGGAAGAGTTGGGATTCAAATGAAGTTTGCCAGAAAAGAGTTTTTGACGATTTCCTGTGGTTTTTTGTAGTTTGGCCAAGTCTTCTGGAGCAACTTCCAATTCAGGATTTTAATAAAGATTCCCATTTTTATTTTATCGTTTTTTTTTTTGTGGTTTAAATAAATTAAAATAAAAATTTTGAATTTTATAATCGAATCACCTAGTACGAACTAGAAAGATTTGAATAATATCTTCCAACTAACTGAGGAATGTTGCTGTAACACTACGCCAATTGCTGCAGTGGATGCGTCGACAATAATAGCGACTTTCTTGTTTGATAAGTGATACGCTAGCTGTGTCGCTTTCGCAAGGAGTAATTTTCACGTTTCATTCCAAATTAGTGAAACGTTGTCCTTTTCCTCGAGACCTTTTAGGAAAGCCTATCAATTTGCTTGATGTGCACCACTTTACGCAGAAAAATTCGGTAGTAATTGATCTTGCCCACTTATTAAGGTTGATTACTATACCTGCATCGCTTAGCCTTTAGAAGATTTGGCAAATATGTGTTTTACCGAATTTTAAGGAATTTTTCCCCCACCTATTCCGCCTATCAACCACCACCCCGGGAATGTTGGCGGAGTTTCTCGGAAATTCCCCCTTAATGAGAGAGAGATGAGAGAAAATGCATTTTTCATTTGAGTGCAATATCATATGATTAAGTTTTTCCCATACAAAAACATGTGTTATATAGCAAAGTGCACTGTAGGGTTTACTTGGTTACGACTTACAGACACTGAAAGCCCTTATTGAGAAGACCACAAAAACCGCAATTTTGTTTGAAAGAGACGCCTCCTTTAGGAGAGAGAGTCTTCCAAACTCAATCATATAATATTTCACTCAATTATATGAAAACCTACCAGGTACAACTTGATCAAACTTCCGTTTTAGCTGGCGTCCGTCCATAAAAAAAGACGTGTAGAAGTATGTAATTATCACCTTTCATTTCATACCAATATTTGGGCCCGCCCACTTTTGAACACACCCCCTGATGATTTTTAAGGTGAAAGTAATTTTTTGGCTCTAACTCTATCGAGGGGGGTTGGATTGGACCAAATTTATAGGAAGGAAGGTATTTTTATTGCCTTTTATATGATACCAATTAACCCCCTAACATCCATCAAACCACTTAGAAAAATGCATTTTTCAAAAAAGTGCTCAAAAAATTAAAACCAGCTCTCTCCTTGAGGGGGATTTTCCGAGAAACAAGATTACTGTTTTTGAAGTCTGTTAAATAAGGGCTTTCAGATGGGGGGAGTCCGAAAGCCGTAACTTTATATTCGGTAAAACGCACTTTAGCCGAAGACTTTTTTAAATGCTTGAGATGATCTCCATGGTTTTCGACGCGATCAAAAGATCGTCGGTATATGGGTAAACAAAATATAAGACACGAAATATAGAATGTATTAGCCGTTGGAATATTTAATCCGCAGTTCTTACTGTAAAGGTCATATGAGGGAACTCAAACAGTCCAAACAGTGTACACATTGCGGTTTCTTCGACGTCTTTATCTTAGACCGGCACTTGATAATAAGCTCTAACTACATCAACCTTAGAAAAATATTCACATAATTCGAGCTGATGATGAAATCAGTAACAAATGGAATTGGATAGCGATCGGGCTTCGTTTTCTCATTAAGAGCGTGGTATTCTACATCAACGATTTAACGATTTAATGTAGACTGGCCCAATTACATTTAGGGGGCCTACAAACAAGTTGACTTAATCAAACATCTATTTTGGTTATTACTATTAGAAAACATCAGACGAAGAACTTGTGTGCCGCAACATGTTGTGCCCGTGGGTTTATGATAGTGTGAGGGAATGTTCGCGAGTTTAGCTGAATTTCAAAATAATTTGATTTTTTTCGTTGTTCGCGAACATGTTCATCGTCTGAGTTTATGTTGTCACACATCCATACAATTTTTCATTCTAAAAAATTTCACTGCTCAGTTCGTTGCGGACAAAAATATATTTAATTTTTGGGTTTTTTTTTGACGTGACAACGTCTCACTACAAGGGGGTGCATGTTCAAAAAGTTAAATGTTAATGCTCACACTGTTAATACTCTGCTTGCTCACGCTGTTAATACTCTGCTGCTCACACTGTTAATACACTGCATGCTTACACTGTTAATACACTGTTTGCTAACACTGTTAAGTGAGACACTGTAAAATGGCAATATTTTGTGAACTAAGCCATTTCTCAAGCGATTTGTATAAAATTTGGTATGTAGGACTGAGATAAGACTATAAGAATTGTTCCTATGAAAACTCTGGGATAGGGCCAATAAGGTCTGGAAGTTTTTGGACCAAGCAATTTCTAGAACAAAGCAATTTCTCAAGCGATTCGCATGAAATTTGGAATGTAGGACTAAGATGCGACTGCAAGACTTCTTCCTATGGAAATTCTGGAATATGATCAATATGGTCTGGAATTTCTGGCACAAAGCAATTTCTCAAGTGATTCGCATGAAATTTGGAATGTAGGACTAAGATGCAAATATAAGAATTGTTCCTATGGAACTTCTGGAATATGATCATCATCGGCTGGAATTTAGGGAACTAAGCAATTTCTCAAGCGAATCGTGCCTTTTAATTTAATCGTAATATTGGCCACAACGGCAAAGAATTTCACTCCAACCGCGCGTTTTTAAAAGCTCTTACTTCGCCTACTTCTATCGACGCAACTGCATTATTATGTTTGTGCAGTGATATGCAATATCCAATATGCAATATGCACCCACCTCACAATAAATTTTTATGAACATTTAAATCAGCTTATAAATTATTTGTGATTGTGATTGATGATGATATATGTGATTTCAAAAACATACAATCAAGCTCATAGCTTGAGCAGAACGAAACAAACATATGCAGTAATAGGCTGCGGTCAAGAATTCACTTTTGCAGCCAATACAGTAAAGAAAAATCGACTGCGCAGTTCACTTTACTTTAAATTGAATGCAAATAGCAAAATGTAAATGTCACATTATCGCCCTACAAGCAGACTGTAAGTCGGTTCAAAATATAGCCGCAATTTCGTGCATACCGACTGCCTGTCATTTTTTGTACAGCACAAGCTGCGCAACTACTTAATACTTTACCGCAGCCGTAGTGATAGTATAGTCTCTGTTCATTTTCTATCAGTGCTCTGCTCTGCTCGTTTTATCAACATTGCATAAAGTGATACAGTGCTCTCTTGTTTGGCGTGTTACAGAAAAAAAATACTACTATAAGTTAAAAAAAAACAACCCATAAAAATTAAAATTGTTCATCTAAATTCTCTAATCGCAGAAATTCATATGGGTGCCCCTCGATTTTTTTTTTTATTTTTTTATTGTAGGAGAAAATAATCGAAAGAAAATAATTTGAAAATGCTCATTTTATTCTGAGCACTTAGAGCACGCTCATACTCTGAGCAAATAAGAAACACGAGCATTTTTCTTGAGAACTTTCGTTGACTGCTCTGAACTAATTTATGAAAACACCAAATGATAGAATATTGTGAAAACTTGTTGTTCTATCTTTAAGTTGATATCGACAACAAAAAACGACATCAGTAAAAATACAATTCAATATGATATTTAAAAAAATTTATAAGGGCCTTTCAGCCGAACCCGGGGCCCGATCACTACCAAATTTTAGAAAAAGTATTGTTTATTTGGTATACACGTGTGTAAAATTTGAAAAAAATTGGGTAATTTTTATTTTAAATTTGTATGGGAGCCCCACGAATCCGGGGCCCGATCACTTCCAAATTTTAATAGAAAGTATTGTCACCGGAAATATATATGTGTGCAAAATTTCAATAAATTCAGGCTTTGGGAAGTGAGTTAAAAAATTGATCAGAAAATCTGACCAGCCAGCCACGTGCACGCGAAGTTAAAATAGAGAATTTAAAAAAAGGCATACAACAAAGACAACCTGCTCGCTTCCTTGCAACTATTTCCTTTTCTTTTCGCTTATCTTATCCTTACTCATGTGTGCAGTAACTAGAGTAAATAACTCATCGATTAATTACAGAAATGAGAGAACCATGCAAAAGAAATTTAATAATGAATAATTGGCCTGCATGTTTCAAAGCTACATTCTTCGATGCTCGTAAGATACCATTAACATGTGCAGCAGTCGTAATCGAAGTTCTCTATCAAAGTTCCATGCAAAATTTACAAGTTGCAAGCGACGTGGCTGTTGCTACCATTTCATTTTCTTTTGGCTTGTCTTTTGTTTAATCACTCCAACATTACTAAGAGTTAATAATTCTTCCATCAAATTAGATAATAAAAACAGAACCAGATAAAACGAAGTTAATTTCGAATATTGTTTCTGTGCGTTTCAAAGCGAAAAACATTTTGATGCATACTTCTATTTTCATACCATTCCACTTCCCCAACAACTCAATCACCCTTGCAAACATGTCTAAACAACCAAAACTTCTTTCTACGGTAAATATGTGTAGTACTAGTATTAAAACTCGAAAGTCACCTTCGGTGCTCTGCTTACTCTTCTCTTACCCATGCAGTTGCAACTTGCAACCCATATGGTTGCACGAAAAAGGTTATGTGTTGGTTCTCTGCTTGCTTCCTTTGGGCTTTTCTTTAATAATTTATAAATTACAAAATCTCTCAGTGAAGGAAAAACAGTGAGAAACGTAAGTTTTTGTAGTGAGAAACAGACAATTTTTATATGGATTTAGCTCTCTTGTTCTTTTTTAAGCATGTATTGTTAAAAACCAAAACAGTTCTCTACAGAAGGTTATGAGTGACAGTATAGTTTCTGTTGGTTCATTGTCTGCTTGTTTCCTTTCGGCTTTTTTTTTAACACTCTGTTCGTCTTCTATCGGTATGCTGCTCTGTTCTTTCTATTAACATTGAATAAATTGATACAGTGCTGTCGTGATACAGAAAATCGGTGATCTGCCTTGCTCGCTTCTTAATAACATTGCATAAAATTATACAGTGCTGTTGTGATAGAGAAAAAACACAAGTCCTACGACTTCCACCGTAGCTCATCACATACATCATCATCACATCACTTTATATAATTATAAATTATTTATAAGCGAATTTTAACTGTGAAGTTGCTGCATATTGCATATTACTGCCCAAACACAGTAATGCTGCTTTTGGTTTCAACTCATAAAAAATTTGAGTAGTTTTAAATTAAATTAGAAGAGGAAAGTAGTGAGTAGTGCTGCCCATGCTTCGAAATGGTATGGTAAGAATGTCGCTTTGAAACATGCAGGCCAATTATTTCTCATTAAATTTCTTTTGCATTGTTCTCTTATTTCTGTAAATGATCGAAAAGTTATTTTGAACCGATGCTTAATGCCATGTATGATGTTTGATTGTTGACTCAATGGACTTAAGCTTGCAGGTTGTCATTGTTATATGCCTCTTTTTTTTGTAACTTATAGTAGTATTTTTTTCTGTTACACGACCAAACACGAGAGCACTCACTCACATTTTATGCAATATTGATAGAAAGAGCAGAGCACTACATTTTAAACCGACTTACAGTCTGCTTGTAGGGCGACAATTTGACATTTACATTTTGCTATTTGCATCCAATTTTAAGTAGCTGCGTAAACTGCGCAGTCGATTTTTCTTTACTGCATTGGCTGAAAAGTGAATTTTTGACCAAAATGCAGCATAAACTAAACTGCGCAGTGGCTGAATTCTTGACCGCAGCCTACTACTGCATATGTTTGTTTCGTTCTGCTCTGCTTGATTGTATGTTATTGAAACCATATACATGATCATCAATCACATCACATACAACAGAATGAATAATTTATAAGCTGATTTAAATGTTCATAACAATTTATTGTGAGGTGGGTAAATATTAAATATATCATATCACTGCACAAACAGAAATTCAGAAATTTCCAGAAATTCCAGACAATAATGATAATATTCCAGAATTTCCATAGGAAGAAGTCTTATATTCGCATCTTAGTCCTACATTCCGAATTTCATTAGAATCGCTTGAGAAAATGCTTTGTTCCAGAAATTTCAGACAATAATGATCATATTCCAGAATTTCCATAGGAAGAAGTCTTTTATTCGCATCTTAGTCCTACATTCCGAATTTCATGCGAATCGCTTGAGAAAATGCTTTGTTCCAGAAATTCCAGACAATTATGATCATATTCCAGAATTTCCATAGGAAGAAGTCTTATATTCGCATCTTAGTACACATTCCGAATTTCATGCGAATCGCTTGAGAAAATGCTTTGTTCCAGAAATTCCAGACAATAATGATCATATTCCATAATTTCCATGGGAAGAAGTCTTGCAGTCGCATCTTAGTCCTCCATCCGAATTTCATGCGAATCGCTTGAGAAATTGATTTGCTCCAGAAATTCCAGACAATAATGATCATATTCCAGAATTTCCATAGGAAGAAATCTTATAGTCACATCTTAGTCCTATATTCCGAATTTCATGCGAATCGCTTGAAAAATTGCTTTGTTCCAGAAATTCCAGTCAAAAATGATCATATTCAAGAATTTCCATAGGAAGAAGTTTTATAGTCAAATCTTAGTCCTACATTCCGAATTTCATGCGAATTGCTTGAAAAATTGCTTTGCTCCAGAAATTCCAGACAATAATGATCATATTCCAGAATTTCCATAGGAAGAAATCTTATAGTCACATGTTAGTCCTACATTCTGAATTTCATGCGAATCGCTTAAGAAATTGCTTTGTTCCAGAAATTCCAGACAATAATGATAATATTCCAGAATTTCCATAGGAAGAAATCTTATAGTCACATCTTAGTCCTACATTCCGAATTTCATGCGAATCGCTTGAAAAATTGCTTTGTTCCAGAAATTCCAGACAATAATGATCATATTCCAGAATTTCCATAGGAAGAAGTCTTATATTCGCATCTTAGTCCTACTTTCCGAATTTCATGCGAATCGCTTGAGAAAATGCTTTGTTCCAGAAATTCCAGACAATAATGATCATATTCCAGAATTTCCATAGGAAGAAGTCTTATATTCGCATCTTAGTCCTACATTCCGAATTTCATGCGAATCGCTTGAGAAAATGCTTTGTTCCAGAATTTCTAGACAATAATGATCATATTCCAGAATTTCCATAGGAAGAAGACTTATAGTCAAATCTTAGTCCTACATTCCGAATTTCATGCGAATCGCTTGAAAAATTCCTTTGCTCCAGAAATTCCAGACAATAATGATCATATTCCAGAATTTCCATAGGAAGAAATCTTATAGTCACATGTTAGTCCTACATTCTGAATTTCATGCGAATCGCTTAAGAAATTGCTTTGTTCCAGAAATTCCAGACAATAATGATAATATTCCAGAATTTCCATAGGAAGAAATCTTATAGTCACATCTTAGTCCTACATTCCGAATTTCATGCGAATCGCTTGAAAAATTGCTTTGTTCCAGAAATTCCAGACAATAATGATCATATTCCAGAATTTCCATAGGAAGAAGTCTTATATTCGCATCTTAGTCCTACTTTCCGAATTTCATGCGAATCGCTTGAGAAAATGCTTTGTTCCAGAAATTCCAGACAATAATGATCATATTCCAGAATTTCCATAGGAAGAAGTCTTATATTCGCATCTTAGTCCTACATTCCGAATTTCATGCGAATCGCTTGAGAAAATGCTTTGTTCCAGAATTTCTAGACAATAATGATCATATTCCAGAATTTCCATAGGAAGAAGACTTATAGTCGCATCTTAGTCCTACATTCCGAATTTCATGCGAATCGCTTGAAAAATTGCTTTGCTCCAAAAATTCCAGTCAATAATGATAATATTCCAGAATTTCCATAGGAAGAAATCTTATAGTCTCATCTTAGTCATACATTCCGAATTTCATGCGAATCTCTTGGGAAATGGCTTAGTTCCCAAAGAACTGACATTTAAATTTTGGGATATTTAATAATGATCACAACAGTCGGACAGTGTCTCGCTTAACAGTATCTCACTTAACAGAGTCTCACTTAACAGTGTCTCACTTAACAGTGTCTCATAACAGTGTGAGCACTGTATCACTTAACAGTGTCTCACAACATTGTGAGCATTAACATTTGACTTTTTGAAAACGCACCCCATATACCTTGTAGTGAGACGTTGTCACGTCAAAAAAAGCCAATACTAGTATGTTATTAAAAAAGAGGAATGGTTGGTTGTATTTATTTAGAATATTCTTAACCGTAATTTTTTTTTCTTTATATAACAGATGGTTCGCCATTCACTTCTTACTAAATTAACTATGCTTATCATTATACTGAATGTATAATAATACAAAATCAAATAATAATCTTTAATATACGGTTTATTTCCCATTGTTTATAGAATAATGACTCTGAAATATCCTTTCAATACGATACGGTACTTTTCCACATATACACTTTTGTATATAATGATAATATGATGACAACACTTTCTATAAAAATATGGAAGTGATGGCCTAAGGTTAAAGAATTTATGTGGAAGATTTTAACCATTATAAGTTAGTTTTTTATATTTTATAATACTAACGAAAACAGCTTAAGACCTATCTTCGGACGTACCGATCAATTTAAACATTCCTACTTTAGCCGCTCAAAAATTGTGTGGAATGAATTGCCCGACTCTGTATTTAAGCATGTGTATGACATTAAGTTAAAATACATGTGATTATGGCTTGGCAAAGTTTATATTGATATTACCGTGCAATATAATTAGTATTTTACCCCAATTGTTTTTGGCCAATAAAGCTGCAACCTCTGAAATATACTCGTATGCCGTCTAAACGTCACTATAGAGCATGTAAGCCCGTAAACCAAAACCCTCTCTAGAGAAGTAGTAGTGTAGTATAGTCTCTGTTGGTTGGTTCTCTGCTCAACTCACATTACATTACTAATTGAATTGAATTCATAGGTTTAAACTCGGAAATTATTTTATAACAACATAAACTGGAAAACTAGAGTTTAATTTAAGTAAAATGTGCATACATAAAAATTAAATAAAATTAAATAAAAAAAATAAAAAATAAACAGTGCATTGTCAGTAAATGTTTGTAACCGTTGTCACGCTCAAAACCCTCGCGACCTTGTAGACGACACAGCCTACTCTGCTCTTTTTTTGTTGTGTCATATACTGGAAGTTTTTTATCATCGGCCTCATCAAAACCTTCTCTATAGAAAGCCCGACTGTTCCGATCGTACACAGATACATGCTTAGTTTCATCCAAAACGTATTTGTATTAGTAATCAACTAAAGAGCAAAATCCATATAAAATTTTTCTGTTTCCCACTACCACATCTTACGTTTCTCGCTCTTTGCGACTACTTATTTTTTGTACACTGTATTCACATTCCAAAATACAGACGCGTTTTGGATTGGTTTACAGCATTAGTATGCATTGAGTTGGGCTTTCTATAGAGAAGGTTTTGGGCCTCATGGCATCGACTGTGAATACCGATTTAAATGTAAATGGCGATCATGTTGGCGTAGCTAACGTCGGTAGGTAAACAACACCAAAATAATGACGGATATAACTAAATGTCGATTAGGGTATATGGTTTTCCTTACTAGGAATTCATTACTTTCCGCAACACGCATCCAGGACCCAACCTCGTTTTATGCTTATCAAAAAACTTCAGCATTTTCATATTTTCCCTTATTTTCTTCTTCTTCTTCACTTTTAACTTTCCAAATTTCTGGTCGAGCTTCCAAAAATTGAAAAACTCTACCCAGAAATCGGTATTTACACTCGATGCCATGATGCCGATGAAAAAAAATTTCCAATATATATATACACGAAAAATTTTCACAATAAATTTTTTTGTCCGCAATCTTATGATTGAACTGAGCACCATGAAAATTTTTTTAGAATGAAAAATTGTATGGCAGTGTGACAACATGTTCTCAGACGACGAACATGTTCGCGAACAACGAGAAAAATAAAAATATTTAGAAATCTAGCGATCATGTTCGCGAAACTCACAAACAGTCCTTCACACATTCCAAAACCCGCGAGCACTTCATGTTACGGCACACAAGTTCATCGTCTGACTTTACCTTTATTTTGGGCGATGTTTATCAACCGACAAAAATATTTTATAGTTCTGTAGCTGGTTGCCATGGTGTTGTTTATTTAGAACTTTCGAAGAAAATCCGTCGGCCTTGATTGTCGTTATACCGTAAGAAGGTATGGAAAATAATTGCATTAGATTTTTTATTCTTAATGTCGACCAAAAAACCTGAATGTTAAAGAAAATCCGCGCCGAGAATACAGCGATCGACATTTGCTATTACAAATTTTCAAACTAAGAGTCTACATAAACCGATATTGAGAATCAGATTTTTGTTACCAAATGTATCTATGTATCTATTGTGAAAGATGACAAGAGATGTTGGTGGTATTACCGAAATTTCGGTTCATGTGTCACTCAAAAATTGCATTTTGCTGTGAACGTTAATTATATTAAGACGGCAATTAGAATTTTGGTTACCATAACCCCTCAAACAAAGAAATATCGTTGCTGTCGTCGAAATTACAGGTCTTTAAACACTTAAGTGCTTTCGTGTCAAATCGGTAATGATACGTACGTACGAATTAACGCAAGATAGTGAGTCAATGCCTTTGCTCGGATTAGAATGAACGTGTAAATGCCCGAAGGCTTATTAATAAATGTTCATTATTTTATCGGCCGTTGTCGCAAGTTCTAATAAATCGGCGATTTCCAAACACGACAAGACTGCTTGCGTATGGGTTGGTAGCCGCTGTAACCACTGTAAAATATTTACTGCGTTTAAGAATATTACTTAAAATGGCATTATTTTTATTTATATAATTCTACTGTCACTGAGCTCCTTCTAAACGACTGGACCGATTTGAATGATTTTTGTTGTATGCGTTTAGGTGACGCCCTGGATGGTTTAGATTCACAAATCAGCCTGGCAGATGGCGCTGGTATCGTTTTTTTTCCGAAAATTTTTATTTATGGAACGATTTGGCTCAAATTCACACCATATAATATTAAAATAAAAGAAAGTCGTTGACAATTTGGACCCGATAGGTGGCGCTGGGGTGGAAAATTTCGTTTTCCCCGTATATGATCTTCATATAAAGAATATTCGAACAAGTGTACATTTTTCGCCTGTATAAGTGTCGCTTCTATAGTTTTCTGGATTGGTGAGTTGGTTAGTTAGTGGGGTGTAAGTGGGCGTGGCGTCAGTGGGCGGGGGTCAGTGGGATGGGGCAGCCGGGAAACGCGGGTGTAAGTGGGCGTGGCGTCAGTGGGCGGGAGGTCAGTGGGATGGGACAGCCGGGAAACGCCGGGTATTTCTGATAATACTGATGTGACTAATACTGTGACGCGATATCGCAAAACAAATAGCTTTTCACAAGTTCACAAAACGATCACAAACAAATTTATTGAAAGTGGGGTCAGCTAGTATTATATATTCTATGCAAAATTTACATTAAAACACCACCTAAAATAAGTGGTATTTTATGTAATTATGTATCAAGAAGAGCAGCATCTCCGTTACCATATGCAAGTAGCTGGTGATGTTAAAACAGAATATTGTTGCCAAGCTTCTGATTAACAGATATAAAATATAAATAGATATATAAGTAACTACGAAAATACTTTTTCCCATGTGTATGTTTTTTGTTGATAAAATATTCATGTAGTGTTCTGTGCCAATACATTAATAAGCTCAAGCATTAACACTCCTAAAAGACCCTCAAAAGACAACCAAAAGACATCCACAAAAACTTCAAAAGACCTCAAAAAAGCCCCCTAAAGACCCTAAAAAGACCCCCAAAAAACCCTCAAAAGACCCCCCAGAATACCCCCAAAGAACCTTTAAAGTCTCTCAACCTTTCGCCAAAGACCCTCAAAAAACCTCAAAAAGACCTTAAATGACCCCCAAAAGATCATTAAAAAACCCCCAAAAGACCCTCAAAAGCCCTTCATAAGTCGCTCGAAAAACAATCAAAAGACTCCAAAATATCTCCAAGAAGACCTCCAAAAGATCGCCCAAAAGACCTCCAAAGGCCATAAAAAGACGAAGCTGTTGAGATATATGTATATTTTCCTGGAAAATGTGAACGTGCGTGCACTGAACTATCATAATTCAAAAGAGAATTGGAGATCATACGTAATGAAACAACGAATACAAATTTGTAAATAACTTTCAAATTAAAAAACGGAGGTGTGTGCACAACACGACTTTCTTTTTTCGTTTTTTTTTAAATTTCTTTTGTACTTAATACTTAGTGCTATCTTTTTTGAGTTATTTCCAAAATATCGAAAAACTGTCCCTTCCGGTTGTCAGATTTCCGTCAAAATCATCTGGCCCCTCACAATTTATGTAAATAAGGCCTAGCTTTCTCGCGACCATTTGTGTTGTGCATGTATATTGTTGGACACAAATGAAAGGGACCTACAATTTAAGGCCGGATCCAAAAGACGATTTGAGAAGCTTTCCGTGACAAGTTATTACTCTCGGAACGTTTGTCACCCATTCGCGACAGGTGGGACACCGTGAAAATACTTTTGGTGTTACTGGGATTAGAACCACGAACCTCCTGCTCCGCAATTTATGTAAAAAGCTTGAATATGAATTTTCATCCCGATAAGTTCAGTCGTCTGGGCTGAAGAGTGGACACAGATAGACAGACGGATTTTTTTATTTTCGCTTTTTCTGTCTCAGGAGATACTGTAATGGGTAAATCTGCAAAAAGCCCGAATTTGAAAATGTTCATGATTACTATGTAAAAGATACTCTGTGAATGTGTGTTCGCTGAGACTGCAGTAAATCACAATGACACACGGTTGATCGATGCGTGTGGTACTAGCCCAACAACGAATATAGCATAGTTCTCTCTTTTTCTCGACTGGCCATGTAACTTAATGCTTTCTAAGGCCCGATTTTATAAATGACGATAGATAAAATAAAATCCGAGAGTAAAGATACTCTCAGATTTTTTTTTCGTCGATTCTATGAACGACGATAGATTATAAAAATTCGTAAATTATTACAGGTTTTATTGCAGTTATACCGCAGTTTTTTGTATGAGTGGTAACACTTTTATGACGTTTACACTTATATTATATAGTTTATACTAACATTTTATGTTGTGTCTTGTATGATTAAAAATTTCGATATCGCTATATTTTATTTTTTAGCTATTTTGTACTTACTAATATGTACTCATTTTTCTTTTTTTTATTCCATTTTCAATTAATTTAAATCAAGATCTCTTCTCAATTCTAAATTCTCACTAATAAATATAATATTTAAATTTTAAAACGTCATAATTTATAATAAAAACAACACCTTTTTTTACCCTCTAATTTAACCACAAAAATCAGCAGATAAAACAGAGTAGAAAAAAATCTTCAAATAAATTTTCTAATTTATCGTCGTTCATCAACGACGATTAATCCGAGGATTAATCATTTACTCGCGTTCATAAAATCGGGCCTTAATCGGGTATCTCCCGATGGAAGCACTCGCAACCAGATAGACCACGTGTTGATAGACCGCCGCCACAACCCGAACCTGATGACGGTATGAACGTACCGAGGTGCCAACGTCGACTCGAACCACTATCTTGTTGGTATGGTGCTCCGAGCGCGGATTGCATCATCACGGAAGACTGCATCCGCGAATCAGATTCGAGTCAACACGGCTGCCCTTCGCAATGAAGAGACCAGAAGCAACTACGGTCAAGCGATAGGACTCGCCCTAAATGCAGGGAGAGTAAGTCCTGGGGCTGAGATGTCGGGCGTAGAAGAGAAATGGACACGCCTTAAGAATACTGTCATTAGTACTGCTGACTCCATCTTAGGCAGTAGTCGTAGAGATCGAAAGGACTGGTTCGATGACGAATGTAAGCTAGCGACTGAACGTAAGAATGTTGCGTACCGAGCAATGCAACAATCTCATAGAACGCGGGCACTCGAAGATGAATACAAAGAGCTCAGAAGATATGAAAAAACAGTTCACCGGCGAAAGAAAGCAGCCTGGGAGAAGAATCTCGTCCGTGAACTGGAACAGTACAGAGAGCAAGGACCGCACCAGGCGCGGAAGTTCTACCAAAGAGTTCGCGGTATGACGCAATATACACCGCGTTGCACATACTGCAAGGACAAAGTGGGTAATCTGATCGCCGATCTTAAAGGCATCTTAGAGCGATGGGAAGAGCACTTTCATGAGTTGCTAAATGGCCAGCTAACTGAGGAATTGGAGGCTCCACCAATGACCGAAGATCATACTATGCTGCCGCCACCAAGCATAGTCGAAGTTAGCAGAGCGATAAATCGGCTCAAAAATAATAAGGCCCAGGGATCTGATGGGATCCCAGCGGAACTGATAAAAATAGGAGGCCCCACATTACACCAAGCAATTCATGAAATAATAGTGCCCCATACTTAAGAAGGGAGATATCACTAAATGCAGCAATTATCTCGGTATAACGTTGTTGAGTACCGCGTATCTGCATAGCCAAGCTACTTACCAACCTCCCAGCAGATTGCAGCCTAAGTGAAATACCAGACAGAGTCGAGATATGGCAACCGGAACATAACTACATACTATTAATCAACATTCCGGAAACGGTCATCCTGACAACCTGTGGACCTAACCGCCAAAAACTAAAAGGAACACACCTCATTCACTTCGAAAACTGCGAGATCGAGATAAACCAAATTCTATACGAAAGCAGCGAAAAAACGTACTGGGAAGACATCCATATTTTTCCGTCATTATTCAGCCAAATCAACGCATCATCGATACTGGTGACACCCAACCTACAGAAACTACAGGCCTACCAGTTTGAAAGTACGAAACTGATCAACACACTTCATACAAAAACCACCCGAACCAACATACTGATGCTCAACACTGTAACAATCTTCAGCCTCATTTTCATCATCATACTGATATACCTAGTGAAACAACATAAAACATCAAAAACATCATTCAACATCCCGATAGTTCAACAAGCAGTGGAACCCATACCTACTAAAATCGTCGCTCCTGCCACCGAAACAGCAGGAATGCAGTTCCTTTGGTCGACACTCCACTCCAGGGGGGGAGGAGTTACGTACCCATAACAGCCACAGCATATACATATTGTTTGCCTTACTTATTACTTATTACTTATTGCGCAATTGTCGAATTGCACTTTCCGTTGTTCCAGTCAATGCACCTGCATATTATTACATACATACATATTTCATATTTCGCAAACTCTGAAATTGTCTTTTTATATTCCTTAATTCGCATTTAATCAAATTACAATTTGTTCACCTCAAGTCAATCAATGCACTTGCCCATATAATTTGTATTGTATTCATATTGCAAAGTAAGCATAAAACATGTATAAAAGACTATGTAAAAAATTTTATAATCGAAGTCTTGTGAATAAATTTATATACGGCGTTACGCTGCCCAAAAATTAATTGTTTTTTTTTTGGAAAGCCTCCTGGTCTAAACCTTAACTCGCGTAAGGAAGTTTTAGTTCAACAACACAGATACTAGTTAATGATAATCCACCGTGGTGGCGAACCAAATCGCCCAACAACGATCAATTTCCAATACTACTTGAGTATATATTTTTATACATTTTCATTTTATTTGTATATATGTACGTGTTTTATTTATTTCTTATTAATAAATTATTTAATTTCTGTTAAAAATACTTAATATTTAACTATTTCTGTGGTATATTAAGGTTTTGAATAGGAATTACCATATGGAAAGGATATCGCAGAAGTTCAGCAACACTTGGCCGGTTTTTTGGATTATGTTGCAGACAACTTTTCGCCATCTAGTAAAAAATATACATTTTTGACTATGTAATGTAATATTTAAGTTTTCATTACATACGTGAGTTAGCATTACTGGATAAAACGGAGCAATAGCTGGATATTCAATTTCTGTCGTTGGACTTGTAATGGCATTTACTTTGGCGTAAATATTTTTTATGTGTCCGAAAGGGGTCTTTCTGTAGAGAAGCAAATATAATATGCAGCCCAATGACCAGACATCGGATTTCGTTGAGATCTTAAGCAAATCATATTTAAATACATTTGAAGAAATGTTAAAAATCATACAAAAAACTATTACTTTAATCTTAGGCTGATTCTTTCCCATCGGGCTATTTCCCGTCGAAGTGTCTGTAAGCGCTTCGGGACTTATGTAGTTAAAGGTACCGGCCTGTGAGAATTTTATAATACTTGTAGAGTCTATGGCAATATTGCTGGCTATTCCGAAATCAATTAGCTTTAATCGTCCATTTGCCATTAGAAAATTCGCTGGTTTCAAATCTGAATGAATTACTCCTGGAATTTAAACGAAAACAAAACTCTTACAAATGAGTTTTTAAAGCATCTCATAACGGACTTACCATTCTGATGAATATAATTGACCGAATGAAGCATTTGATACCAAAAACCTATTAAAACATACAGTGGAATATATGTTTTGTACGTTTGAAGAATTTTGTCCAGATCAGAATCGCCTTTCTCCATAACCATGTAGAGTTTTGATTCCTTTGATACCAACTCGCTGCAAAATTAAATCAGATCAGTTTGTCCAAAGACTTATAGTAATTTTGTCGTGATAATCTTACTATTCATATAAGTTTACAACACAAATGTTTCCCTGTAATTTTTCCAGCAGTTTTGTTTCGTTTAGATATCCTTCGACAACATTTTTATCACCACGTAAGTCGACAATCTAAATACATGATATGCATTCGTTTACTTAGTATTGACACCATGTCTAGCATATTACGTATTAAGCACTAATATTTCTTCTTCATACCTTAAGAGCACATTCCTTTCCTATATCTTTGCGGTAAGCCAAGTAAACTGAGCTGGAACCTCCTGAACCCAATTTTTTTGTTATTACATAGAAAGATCCGTTGATTTTTACTATTGTCTCTTTAGAATTTACAGTTGTACTTGTCGAACTGGAAGATACGGACGTTGAGTATGATTGCTTTGCTTCTGCATGCTTAGTCTCAGGTTCCATCACTGAATCAACAACACCATTCGACTCACCACAGCCATTGAACTTAGATTCGAGCGATATTTTTGATTTTGAACAAGATGTTTCCGGCTGCGACGGTGTGCGTGGCTCTTTTTCTGCAGTATTTGGTGTACCATTCTCATTTACGCTGTCCCATAGTGACAACGTGATGCTGTCATTTGGCATGCAAGCAATGGGAGCACGCGTCATCGCCATTGGTGTCTGAAATAGAACCTTTTGGGACCTGAATTCATTAGCAATAGCTGTTCGGGTTTTCTGAGATTGCGTTGAACAGAGATCGCGCGGTTTTCTTGCAAAAGACCATGATCGTATTTGAGGAGTGACGAAATGTCCGTCGACAGACTTAAAAGGAGTTTCAATTTCATCTAGAGTAGTTGAGGAAGGAAAACTCGCAATTGCAGTTGTAGCATGAAGGGGAGCCGTTTCAACTGCTGCGTGATTAATGATTCTCGTATTATCGGCAATCGGCTTTGTTGCTATCACGGCACATTCAGAGATTTCATTCTCATTTATTGGTTTAAGTGCAGATTGGGTTGGTACTAATGGGTTCTTAGAGGTAACCGATAAGATAGAATTTACAAAATTCTCTTTGGATCTACTGTCTGTCTTTCTTCTTATATTTTGTGGATTGATGTTTTCATCCGTCTCTAGCAGGTCAGAGATAGAGCCCTTTGTGGAAAGCACACTACTTCTACTTGCGCTTTCGGACAATTGCATTGAGCCAAACCGCCTCAAAAACGATTCACTTCCTAGATCTTGAGTCGCATTTGTTGCAGATTTCTGCATTTTTTGTAATTTTGTTACTAGCGGTGATGCGTCCAATTCATCTTCTTGATCACTTTTTGCGGGACTTATGAGAAATGAATCGTTAAGAATGGCACAGTTATGTCGGTCGTTCTTAAAGTCTTCATCATCTGAATCTGGTTCGAGTGGGGGAAGTTCGGAAACTCGCTGGGGCCTATTGTAACTTGATCAACATAACTTATTGTTTTAATTATTATTAATTGTATTCAACTCACATTCGTTTAGTTGTGACATCATTGCTGCTGTACGTTAAATGAGTCTTCCCTTCCGTTTTCTTATTAGAATCGCTTCTGGAATTTAATGAATATTCACAAGCCAAAGAACAAAAGCATTAAAGAAATAACTCACTTCTGCGGTGTTTTATATTCATCTTCTGAGTCTGGTTCCAACTGAGGTAGATCTTTTACTCTTCGCGGCAATAGAAACGACATTTAAATAGTATTTTAAGAAAATCCTAGCAAATTTGCAAATTATTATAACGAAACTTGAAATGAAAACAACTTTGAAAACGCCTTGACAGTTAACTGCTTTGTACTGAAGTTGGATGCAGCCTTATATTTGGGTTGTTACATTTGATATTAAAATTCTATGTTAGGTCCGTTCACATACTTTTTGTAGTAAAAATTATAATAAAAAATTTGTTTGCTTTTGTTAAAATTTTTAATAAAATATTTGTTATCATTCTTATCGTTACGTCATGTTCCATACATACATACATACAAACCTTACTCAACCAAACCAACTCGGGATTTTTGCGTACCGTATCTCCTGAGCCATAAAAAGCGAAAAAAAAAATATATCGGTCTGTCTGTCTGTGCCCACTCTACAGCCCAGACGGCTGAACTTGATATTGAATTTATATTTAAGCTTTCTACATAAATTGGGAGGTCCCAGTTGATTTTTGGCAGAAATTGGTCAACCGGAAGTGACAGTTTTCCGAGTTTTCGCAAATATCTCAAAAAGAATAGCACTAATAAGAAATCTGCTAAGAAAAGAAATTTAAATAAAATTAAAAACAAAAAATTTAAAAATTTACTTACATTTACTGAAGATTGCAGCTTAGTTCGGTAAAATAAAATCGAGTTGTGACCATATCTTCTTTTTTTAGAATGTTTTTTCGCTTAGAATGTTTTTTTAACTAAGTGTTCCCATTGAGCTAGAAACTTGAAACTTTAAACATAGCTCATAACTGGATGAACATCGACAAATCACAACAAAAAAAGACAAAAAATCGCAAAAAAAATTATTCAACGCGAGTTTGCAATTTGTTTCTGATCACACACCTCTAGCATACATGTAGTGTCTACAATTTATAAGTTTAAAATACGCACACGCAGCACAATTTTTTGAAGTTGAACTTTTGGAATCAGTATTACTCACGTTCACTTGAGTTAAGTTAGCATTAATGAACCTAATTCCTCTCTCGTTCAGCTCAAATACATACCCGAAACCAAACATAGGGGAAAGTTGTCAAAGTAATAGGGTTTTCGTGGTTTTCGTGGTGAATTCTTTGCAAATAGAACGCCAAACCGAAACCAAATTTGACAAGAACAACACACCGTGAAAATAGTATGCTTGCTTACTCTTCGTCATCTTGCTGAGTAAACGAAACCTTACCCTTCGATTGCCGACGAGTAGCAAAGTTACAGTGTCGGTTACAAAACTTTGAAAATAAAACGCCCATAGAACGTCAAACCAAAATTACGAGAGAGAAATCTTAACTCTACCCTGCAAATAGAAAGAGCTATAAGAGAACTTAATAGAGTGAGAATAAGCAAATACGAATAAAAACTAAATCTATTGGATTACATTATTTAACAAAACTAATGCATAGGCTAAATTTGTTGATCTAAACTAGCTCAGCATGGGCACCGAACCTCTAGTGATTAGCGCATTGGACTTCTGAGCATTAGATTTAAGGTTCGAATCCCAGAAATACCAAAAGTATTTTTCACGGTCCCACCTCTCGCGAAGCTTCTCAATTGGCCTTTAGGATATGATACGACATATAATTGTAGGTCCCTTCCATTCGTGTCGAAAAACATATCACGCACAACACGAATGGTCGCGAGAAGGTAGGCAACGGTCTGTCCCACCAATTATTATTATTGTTATCATTATTAAACGAGCTTAGTAAATCGAGTGGATTCTAAATATCTTTATTACATTGTAATTATTTTTCGCCGAAACTTGTAAGATGTTAAAAGAAAATTGTTTTAATACTAGAAAACCATTTTAAGATAGAAATACTGTTGACTGCATAACTAACCGTATTTATAGAACCGTATTCATAGGAAATTAATTACAACCAACCTTTATTTTATTGTTTTATTGAAGAAAGTAAAATATAGCCAGCTTCCTTACAGAATTGTTAAAATATGTATCATTTGAACTTTCTTTGATTTGCTTGAATTTAAATTTGCACTTTTTTCCATTTTACTGCAAATATCTAATACGTATGTAATTAATTGTACAAAATAACGAAATTTTGAATATATATATGCAAAAGAATAAATTATTTAAATAAATTAATCAGCTGCGTGTTGTCCAACTACCAAAAACTCACATGAGTACGTTCTAGTTTGAATAAAACATATTTTTACAATTTTATTTAAATAAATTAATCAGCTTTGAGTTGTCCAACTACCAAAAACTAAGATGTACTGTTCAAGTTTGAATTAAACTTATTTTTATAATTCTTTGTATTTCACTTGAAGTTGCCCGTAATTTTCTTTTAACTTAACAAACTTGTTTGTAATTTGTTTGTAAGTTGTTTGTAATTTATTTTTTATGATGAAGTTAGTAATTTTTCTTGTCAAAACTTTGTAACTAAAAAAATCCTTCCACAGTAACAGTTTTTCACGAAAAAGATGAATTTACAATGAAACTGCCTTCGATTGTTAAATTTTTCATCATATATTTCGTTTAAACAACATTTGCTATATTGCTTTCAACAAAAAAATGAAAATTACAACAACAAACACATTGGATAGACCAGAAAATGGTTAGCGTTAACCAAAAAAAAAATTTTGGTTAAGAAATATTTAACCAAATTTTTATTTATAATTCTCACCACCAGAGTCGACTTTTAAAAATTATATATGGATAAGTTGGCAAACACATGAAACAAAAAATTTACCAAAATTTGGTTAGTTTTTGCGGTTGCTTTGATCAGCCGTTAACCACAAAAAATACCTAACTCATTTTGTTGAAAGCAATATAGCAATTGATATTTTACTTTTAAAAGGTTTTACTGTTAAACAATCAGCATTTCACGCCACGGTTGTCAATGACTAAACTACAAAAGAAATTCTATTATATGAGCCGTGTTTGTTTTATGTCGTATTAATTTGAAAGATATTTTAATTTTCAAATTTAATAACTTTTTTTTCATTTTCCGAGTAAAATTTATTTCTCTGATACTACGATAATTCTCGGATACCATCTTTTTCTCTGAAAAATATACAGAACATTTTTGACAGCTGTAGTTGTTTGTTTCTTTAAACATAAGACATGTGGATTACTATGAAGCATTTAGGCGAAAAATAAATCTCTTCTCTGGTACTAAAAAAACAGCAGATCTTTTTTTTTGATCTGACAGAACTGATCAGAGAAAAAATTATCGGATTCATCAGATTTATTGGAACTCTGATTTCTCCGACACAAAAAACACGCATGAATGAAATGAATAATTATCAAACAAGAGAGACAGAGCTAGTTCTGGGCGCATTCGAATGATATAATCGATTATTGAAATGTCTCGAGATATTGTCCAAAATCATTCGATTGATTTCTTATTTCTGTTCTACCGAACTAGCGCGAACGAGATATGGATATGCGCAGCGACGAGCGACATATCACGTCTGAGCGAAAAGAATAACAAGAACAAAAATAAGCAAAGCAAAAGCAACAAGAAAAAACACAAGCAAATGCTTTCTGTATTTATCTGGTATTCGCTCTTCGCTGTTCACCTTCAGTCGCACATCATAGCATGGTTCATGGCCCATGGCGGAGAAATACACATAACACATCACCCATGTGCGATCTGCTTGGTTTGCGCTTACGACTGCGTAGTGCGACCAAAAAGCTACAGCGAGAGAATAATAATACCGAAACCGAGAACTCGAGTGATCATTCGAATGATTTTGTAACGGAGTACTCGATGCTCATAATCAATTATCATTCGAATGATTTTGCAACCTAGCGAGACCGAGTTCTTGAGTGATCATTCGAATGATTTTGCAACCGAGTGTTCGATGCTCATAACCGATGATCATTCAAATGATTTTGCCTCCGAGACCGAGTACATGGATGCAATGTTAATGTAAAATGTTAATATCAGCCACATTTATGATTACGTTTTTTATGGAATTTTCAGTGGTTATTACTGAATGGTGGGGGAAGGTTATAGGCTACAGTACACCGAATTTCACCATCACTGGACGGGGATGTAGATTGTTAATATCAGCTACATTTATGAACCAACTTTTATGAAATTATCAGTGATTATTACTGAATGGTGGGGGAAGGTAATAGGCTATAGTAACCATTTTTTAACCAATTTTTATGAAATTTTCAGTGGTTATAACTGAATGTTGGGGGAAGGTTATATGCTATAGTACCACCCACCACGCGTTGATAATTGGTAGGCGGAACGCTTGCGGGTAGCAAAGCCCGGGAAGAGATAACTATTTCTATATCGTATTTCATTCATATCTCGAATACTGTTAGACATTTTACTCAATTTAAAATTTCAAGCAAAGGGTAAATTAAATTAGATGTATGTAAATGTCCAAAATATGAAACGTTTTCATTAACCCTTTTTAAAGGCAGCAGACAGCAACCGAATTTTTCGGAACTATTTTTTACGTATTTCGGTAAGACGCAAAACGTTGTGACTTGTGGTTGTCATTAATCCATTTTTATATAGACCAGTAAAATCCAAAACGTTGTCATTAACCCTTTTTACTTTTTTCTTTGTATAAAAACCAAGAATTCTTTAAAATAAAGTTAGTTCTATAGTTTAATTCATGTGTGTTACATCAAAGGTAAAAACGAACATCGGTAATTATAACAACTTATTTTATTCGTTTTCTACATATTAAAATTGCTATAAGAACAAGTTAAAATCACAAGAGCCTTAGTTATTTCATAAAATTTATTTGAGAGGTAAAGCTTATACTTTCATTAAGTTTTTTATCGGAAACTAATTAAACGTTTTGGCAGAAGCAGCAAAAATACCAAAATGAAACCTAGTTATAAGAAATCCGTTGTTTGAAATTTTTTCGTGAAAGATGTGGACTTTAAATTCGTGAAATGCAACATTTGCAAGAAGAATTTTAAACAACAATTTAAAATAACCAACTTAAAACAGCATCTTGAACGAATACATCCTGTGCAATTAAGGAATGAAATTGATGACATTGTTGAAACAATGAACTGGACACTCATGTTTCAGACTCAGTTCCGAGTACCAGTAGTTTACAATCCCATCATCAACGCATACCATCCACTTCAACAACTTTAACCGCAGCTACAACGAATGTCGAAAAGAGATCAGCTCCAGCTCCAGACACTGATGGCAGATCAGAAGTTAGTCAACGAAACTAAGCAAATAAGGAGTAAGAGAAAAATAATTTTCTCAATAAGGATAAGATCGACAAATGTTTATTGAAGATGACATCCATTGATTATCAACCGCTGTCACTGGTGGAAAATTCAGGATTTATGGAATATACCCATATGCTTCAGCCTCTATATAAGGATCCTCTTTCGGTTGCAGTTACTAATTTACCAAGAGCTCCAGAATTTTTGGTTGCGTTCGAATGGGAATTGATTCACGATTGCATTCTACTTCTAACACCATTTGCACGCTTACAAAGGAACTTTAAAGAGGAACTAAATGGTCTTATTTGTCGGAGTAGACCTACGCCAACGTCGGAAACAATAAGTCCATCGACAAGCACAGTACCAGCACAAAATGATCCTGACTCACTCTAGTTTCACTTCGACGAAAAGTTGGCTCACACGCAGACAGTCATTACAACAGAAGTAACGGCAACATTGACATTGAGGCAATATTTCGAATTACCTCATCTACCTAGATCTGCAAATCCGCTGGAATTTTGGAAGACACATAAAAACTCACTACCCGATTTGTATAAGCTGTACCTTAAATATTCGGCTATACCCGCAACGTCAATGCCACCAGAAAGAGTTTTTTCGAAGGCTGGTCAACTGACGAATGACCGCCAAAATCGTTTACTGTAAAAAAAATTTGGACAAAATTATATTTTTAAATAGTTATTTTTCCAAATGTGACCAATATTAAATCTTATTAATAAAAAGAACCTTTGTTCAAAAGTAAATTTGTTTTTCTTATTTTAAAACTTTCAAGTTAATTTAATTTAATAAATTAAGTTTCAGATTTAATTTTTTTTATTAATAGTTATTATAATAGTTAATTTAAAATGAATTTAGTTTAATGTTTTTAGATGTTATAAATTTAGAAATAAAAAGTACTTCAAAATATTTTTTCCCCCTTTTGTCTTTGAGAATCATTCGAATGATAATCGATTATATAAATCATTCGAATACTCAATAATCGATTATTGAAATCATTCGATTATGCCCACCACTAGACAGCGCTGTCAACAAAACAAAGCGAATTTGGAATAAAAGTAAAACCAAAGAACTTTTGTTTTATTTTTTGTTTATTTATATATGTATTATATTGTTATATTCGTGTAGATACTTTGAATATTTTGTAATAAAAAACATAACAACGAATAAAATGGTGGCGTAGATAGCTAAAGAAATCTCGTCTCTGTGTTATGTTTTTGGTTTTGGTCTTTTATTTGTGTTTTTGCGAAAAAGGAACTACGTAAACAGAGAAAACAAAGTCTAGCAATTTTCCGTGGCACCAGATTATGGTCAGTTTGGGACACAATTTCAACATGAATACGGTTTGTCTTTTTTATTAAGAATCAGTTCAATTGTTATTATAGTTTATTGGACGTGTTTCGACGCAAAAAACATAATCTTTCGGTAATTTAGAATTTGAACTTTGATTTGCAAATTTTTTTGTTAATAAGGGAGCACAATATATGGATGAAAATAATGCTGTCACCGGGTCTGCTGTGGTGGGTGGTAGCGGAGTAAACGATAATGATCACCAAGAGCTGTTGGATCCAGTTCTAACATCAAATTCTGGTGGATCTTTTAAGTCATTAAAGACGACTCCAATATGTAGGTAAGATTATGAGCATGTTAAGAAAATGTGGGCAATTCAAATTCTGTAAACTTGACCGACAGCAATTTTATCTTATGCGTAATTTAGATGCAGTAGATATTTGCAACAATGTCAATGACTCAGATTCTATATTCAGTTTCCTATATGAATTTTTTTTTTCTTTAAGTACACATACCAATCTGGAACTTGAAATAGTTGATCGTAACTAGAAATCACAATACATAATGGTATTTGTCAGCTCTTCTGGAAAAATGTACGTTTAGAATTCAACTGTAATGGGTAGGAATTCATAAGTAGCTAGATTCTTTTTGAAACTGAAATCAAAATACTATAATAAATGCGGGTAACCAAGGCGTCCGTCTCTATTTCTTGCCAGTTTGTGTTGTTTGCATGTGTGGTTATGCCACATGAAGGAAATGACTAAAGCACATCTAGCTGATGGAATAATTTATTGTTATCAGTTTAATAACTGCATTGTTGTCTAGGTCCAGAAATTAATTACACATGAGAATGTGTTCAATTTTATCAACGTATGGTTTCGGTATTAAGATAATGCAGATTCACAGTTTTACAGATTAAGCATTTAATTTACTTGCAAAACCTAGTGATAAGAATACATTGTTTACAAAAATTATTCTGTTTTTGAGGGGTCAAAACGTGCGAAAGTCATTGTCATTGATGGTTTTTGCAAATTTATGTAATTTTCGGTTACATTTTTTTAAAAAATCAATATTTATGCAATTCCATTCTATCTAAATCAAACAGAAAATATTGAAAACTAAAAAAACTACATTTTCAGCATCCACTTGTTGATCTCCACCGCAATATCGTTTGCCGGTGTGCTGTTGGCAGCGTTTTGGCCCGATGACAAGCGATGCGAAGCCTATTTTATTATGCTCTACTTACGCGCTGGATTTTGGGTCGTTACCTTCGTAAGTTTAATAGAATCTCTTGCAATATTCCAGTTAACAGCACTATTTGTTCGTTCCTTGCATTTTAGTTAATCGATCATATTGTTAAGAAACATCACGATGATTTACGTATGAATGGTTATCATGAATTCCATCGTTCGACATCTGTTCACAATGCAGTGCCACTTTATATTGTTTCGTTGTGGAATACAGCTTTATTAGCTATCGCAGCGATGATGCATCACTATTATGGTGATAACTTTGGAGAACATTGCATACAAGGATTTTTCACACCAATCATTTATGTGACAGCTTTTAATATTGCTGAAAATGTTGTTTTGTGCTTGACACATGGCTCATATATTGGTATGTGTAGAATACATTTACATGACTCAATTTAAAGGTTTTTTCATCACAATTAGCTAAGGTTCGACGATTCAATAAGGGCCGCCAACCACCAGATGCACTGCGTGGTACTAACAGAATGGGTGGATCTTTGGGACTTATGCAACCGGGTGGAAATGTTGCTGATTTGCTGGAGAAACAAGTAGGTTAAGCTAAACTGCTTCGTTATTTTATTTTCAATAAAAAACTTTTTTTTCTGCAGGCCGACCTTATTGGTTACCTGAAAGATCATAATATGAAATTGAACCAAAAGTTAATGCAATTGAATGCTCAAGTAAGAACTGTAAACGTTCCTCATTGAATTTATCGTCCGTTTGTATTTGAATACATATACGTATTTCTCATAAATATATTAATTTGCGGATCATTGATGGTGGTTATTAAAAATATAGTAGTTTTGTAATGTAGTTTTGCATTTTCATAAGATAAATATGTATGTTAATTATTTTATTAATAAACATTCATTCAGTCCTTACGATTATCAATTTCGTATTGGTTGGATATCAAAATTGGTAAGCCAAAAAAGCACTAAAATGTTATGAATAAATTGATTTCAATTTAAATCTTCGTATTTGATCTCCTTATTTAAATGGTTTTCTATTCTCTTTCTTTACTAATCTTAAATCAAAATGAAAAATATTTTGTTTTGTACAGTATTGTATTTAAGAAAAAAAAATTTATATCCGAAGACATGTAAAGAAAATTAATCACAGACCTTAATTTGAGTGAACACCATTTTTTGAAGCTATCATCTTCGGACTGGAAAAGTGTTTCGATAAATGGTTTGAGCGTATGCAAAAGTATATAGATATAAAAGGCAAATATTTTGAAAAGCAATAATGCAATTTTTGATGACAAATTGTAATTTTTTAATACTTTTACCAAAAACTTTTACGGCACTTTTTTAATATTCATTAAAAAAAAACATTTTAAATTTTATGAAAAACACGTTCCAGCATCCAGCTCAATATAGCCTCTATTGGAGCGGATGATAGCGTCGAGTTACTTATCGAAGGCATTGCATGCTGCACGTTGCACGAAGGTGACCTGTTCACCTGTTGGTATTTTGGTACATTCTCTACGAAAAGCTGTCTTAAATACGTCCATTGGATTCAAGTCTGGTGAGTATGGAGGCCGAAGAAATGAATTTGGAACGTGACTGCAAAAACTGTTGTTTCAAACTGGCTTTATGTGGGTGCTGAATCAAGTTGGATGTCCAGAGGTTGTTACCGCATTTTTTGTATGCCCAAGGTATCAACACACTTTCCCGGTAGACTCCTTAATTCACCTTGACGGCCAGACAGTGTTAGCAACCGTGCGATAAATATCGTGCAACGATAATTTCACATAGCGTACTATGTACTCATACATATCAGTATCTTACGTAAAAATACGATAATTTTGAGTATCGAAGAAATGAAAAAAAAAAAGATTTTTTAGAAATATGTACATTTTTTTTTAAATTTACATCCTTGTACGGCTTATGAAATTTCCAACATGTCTCTCTAGCTAGTTTCTACATTAAGCTAAGCCAATCTGCCAGCTGTTATAACCCGTAAAAGGAGTGCGATAAATAAATAACATAGTTAATATTGCCACTGTGATTGTCAACAGATTTATTTACATTAAAACGTAAGGATGTTTCCGAAACGAAGACTTATTTCAGACTTATTGACTTATTTACTTGGCTGCCATCGTTAATAAATCAGTAAAATCGTCCGAATTGATTCCATTTAATTACTTTGACAACAAAATCAAAATAAAAAGTGTGTCTCTGTTTTTCTCTCCTAACAAGATATAAAATGGCGGTCAGCCATCAGCAGAATAACACAGAATGCTCTAGAATTGCAGGTGGTCAATAACCTCGCCTGTAAAAAATTATTACGGAACCCAAAATCAGCCTCGGATACACAGATGAACGACGACGACCACGGCAACGAAAACGGCTAAACGATTTAAGAATTTTCTCATGGAACGTGCGCTCACTGTATAGAGCTCGAGCTGCACAGCAGCTGGTCCTGTCTAAATATAAGGCTGACATAACAGCAATCCAGGAGATGCGGTGGACAGGGAATGGTGCCTTACAAAAATCAGAATATGACAGCTGTATTTTATTTGGAATCCGAATAAGGAATTCGAATGTCAAAACCAGCCAAAACCTGCCAAACAGTAAGTCTTCAAATTCCAAAGAAGGAATTCGACAGTGCAATTGCTGTTGTAATTCCCAATTCGGATTCAAATAAAATACAGCTGACATATATTACAGATGTCATGCAAGACATCATGTTTCTAGTCAGCAATAGTATATTACAGAACGAGCAAGGAAAGTGGAGTGGAGAAAGCGAAGTCGAAGCTTCAATGTAACGAGCACGATGAGCACTTTTCTGCGAGTCGTGTACGCTATTTTTCACGCGTCCAAACCGGTTTTTTGTGCTAAATCGAGAGAGAAGCAGAAATGTGAGAATGTGTGTTCGCTGTGACTGCAGTAAATAACAAAGAAATGAATTTTTCACGCGTCCAAACCGGTTTTTCTGCTAAATCGAGAGAGAAGCAGAAATCACAAACGACAAACAAAAGAGAATTCTTGCTCATGCGCAATGTGTTCGCTGAGATTGTAGTAAATAACAAAAGACGTTTATATCATAACATAACTAGTGTTGTTATGGGCTACTTTCGAGGCTAGTTTATAGCGTACGAAACAGTCACTTTCGTCTATGGGCGTGTGAAAAAGAATTAAACCCATCGTTATCGGCTTTAAAGCAATAAATGAACGGATATGCACCCTTCGATGATGAAAAAGAAGAATTCTTTGAATCAGTCGAACGGGAACTCCATGCCTGTCTTCAGTATGACGTAAAAATCATTCTGGCTAAAATAGGTAGGGAGCCAGTATCCAGGCAGTACATTGGCACGCATAGCTTACACGAGAACACTAATGACAACGGACAACGAGTCATAGAGATGGCAGCAAGCAATAATTTGGTCGTTGCGAGTACAAGATTTGCGCGTAAAAATATCCACAAAGCCACCTGGGTATCCCCCGATGGAGCCACTCGCAACTAGATAGACGACGTGTTGATAGACCACCGCCACAACCCGAACCTGATGACGGTACGAACGTACCGAGGTGCCAACGTCGACTCGGACCACTATCTTGTTGGTATGGTGCTCCGAGCGCGGAATGCAACATCACGAAAGACGGCATCCGCGAATCTGATTCGAGTCAACACAGCTGCCCTTCGCAATGAAGAGACCAGAAACAACTACGGTCAAGCGATAGGACTCGCCCTAAATACAGGGAGGGTAAGTCCTGGGGCTGAGATGTCAGGCGTAGAAGATAAATGGACACGCCTTAAAAATACTGTCATTAGTACAGCTAACTCCATCTAAGGCAGTGTCGTAGAGATCGGCACGACTGGTTCGATGACGAATGTAAGCTAGCGACTGAACGTAATAATGTTGCGTACCGAGCAATGCAACGCGGGCACGCGAAAATGAATATAAAGAGCTCAGAAGATAAACAGTTCACCGGCGAAAGAAAGCTGCCTAGGAGAAGAATCTCGTCCGTGAACAGTACAGAGAGCAAGGACCGCAGCAGGCGCGGAAGTTCTACCATAGAGTCCGCGGTATGACGCAATATACACCGCGTTGCACATACTGCAATGACAAAGAGGGTAATCTGATCGCCGATCTTTAAGGCATCTTAGAGCGATTGGAAGAGCACTTTCATGAGTTGCTAAATGGACAGCTAACTGAGGAATTGGAGACTCCACCAATGACCGAAGATCATATTATGCTGCCGCCACTAAGCATAGACGAAGTTAGCAGAGCGATAAATCGGCTCAAAAATAATAAGGTCCCGGGATGTGATGGGATCCCAGCGGAACTGATAAAAATAGAAGGCCCCACATTACACTAAGCAATTCATGAAATAATAGTGCAAGTATGGGAAGAAGAAGCTATGCCAGAAGACTGGCGAAGAGGCATCCCGTGTCCCATAGATAAGAAGGGAGATATCACAAAATGAAGCAATTATCGTGGTATAACGTTGTTGAGTACCGGGAATAAGATTTTCTTCTCTATCCCACAAGATAGGGTAGCCCCATACGCTAAAGTCATGATTGGTCCATACTAGTGTGGCTTCCCAGGCAAATCTGATCAGATTTACACCCTAAGGCAAGTGATTGAGAAATGTCTAGAGTTTCAAAACTCACTACACCATCTTTTTATGGACTTTAAAGCCGCCTATGTTAGCATAGCCAGAGTGAACTTTATAAAGCCATGAGAAAATTCGGAATTCCAAATAAACTGACACGACTGTGCAGGTTGACCATAACCAATGTTATAAGACAAGTAAAAATATCCGGATCACTATCAAGCCCATTCGACATCTATAAAGGACTCCGACAAGGGGGTGGACTGGCCTGCGTTCTCTTCAACCTGGCGTTGGAGAAAGTGATCCGAGACTCTGACGTAACGGCGAGAGGAACAATCCTATATAAGTCCATTAAGATACTGGCTTACGCAGACGATATTGACATCGTTGGTAGAAACCCAAGAGCTGTACAGGAAGCTTTCATCCAGATAGAGCAGGCGGCACGAAATCTGGGGCTGCACATAAATGCAAGCAAAACAAAGTTCATGGTGGCCACGTCTGCGAGTAGAAGATCCAACATTGGTCCCCCAATTCAAATAGTGGAGCGCGAATTTGAAGTAGTGCAATCCTTTAACTATCTCGGGTCAGAAATACACGCACGGTTGCTTAAAGCCAACAAAGCCTACTATAGTCTGTCAAGACTCTTCAAATCCAAGCTGCTGATATATAAGACAATGGTCACACCAGTACTTACATATGGATCCGAGACTTGGGTGCTTAGCAAAAAGCATTCTGAACTCTAAGCCGCGTCCGAGAGAAAAGTCTTACGGAGAATTGTTGGCACCGTATGTGAGGAAGGACGATTCCGGAGACTCTATAATCATGAGATCTACGAGCGTTACCGCGATGTCGACATCGTGAAGAAAATTAAGCTCGGTAGGCTCCGGTGGGCAGGACACCTAGCTCGCATGAGCGAAGAGGATCCTGCTCGGAAAGTCCTTTGCGGTAGGATTTAGGGAACACGACAGCGAGGCCGGCCAAGCCTACGCTGGAAGAATGGCGTAGACCAGGACGCCCAGAGTTAAGGGATGCCAAACTGGATGAAATCGGCTCGAAATCGGGACGGGTGGTGATACTTTTTGCGGAAGGCCAGGACCGTACCCCGATTGTTTTCTCTTTTTCTGAGTTAGGGGATCTGCAAAAAACCCGAGTTCGAAAATTCACATTATTACAATGTAAAAGAAAGTTAAAAAGATTTTTTAGAAAGACTTTTTTTTTGTTTAAAATTTACATCCTTGTGCGCGCTTATGAAATTTCCAGCATGTCTCTCTAATGTCGTGTTTTTTTTTTTGATTTAGCAATCTGCGGTCGATCGTAGATTTTTTCTCGAAAAAACGAACACGAAAGCAGAGAATCTTTTGTTTACATTGTTTTGTTGCATGTGTTGTTGTTGCAGTTTATGAGAAGAGGGGTAAATCTCCCAATATATCAAGATCTGTTTGAGGAGAAATCCAATCTACGTAGATTGGTTTTTTGGAATAAACGAACAACTTGACAGCCAAAAAATCAATCTACGGCAGATTTAAAAAAAAAAACGACATAATAAAGTAGCTAGTGGCTACATTAAGCTAAGCCAATCTGACACATTATTGCCATATTGCTTTCAACAAAAAAATAAAAATTACAACACAAACACATTGGATAGACCAGAAAAGGTTTAGCGTTAACCAAAAAAAATTTTTGGTTGAGAAATATTTAACCAAATTTTTAGTTATAATTCCCACCACCAGAGTCGACTTTTAAAAATTATATATGGATAAGTGGGCAAACACATGAAACAAAAAATTTACCAATTGATTTGGTTAGTTTTTGCTGTTGCTTTGAACAGCCGTTAACCACAAAAAATACCTAACTCATTTTGTTGAAAGCAATATAGCAGTTGTTGACATTGGCTAGTCAGCTGTTATAACCCGTAATACAAGAGCGATAAATAAATAGCATATTTATTATTGCCATTGTGGTTGTCAAAAGGTTTTATTTAAATTAAAATGTAAGACTGTTTCCGAAACGAAGGCTTATTTCAGACTTATTGACTTATTTGCTTTGCTGCCATCATAAATAACTCAGTAAAATCGTCCGAATTGATTTCATTTACTTTGACAACAAAATCAAAATAAAAATGGTGTCCCTGTTTTTTTCTTCAAGCAAGATATAAAATAAGTCACTTCGCGAAGAGTTAGGTTTAGTTAGGTTCCCATATATTAACTGAGTAATTGTGCAAATTTTTAATTTGATTGTAATTTTGGTCTAAAAAATTTACAGTTACAGCTGCCCAAACCATCATAGCACTTGTTTGCCAAGAGCAACTCGCTTTTTTTTTTGTCCAAATAGTCGTCGGACTTGCCCTAAAACCACACACGGTCATTTTGTTTGTTTACGTACTGTTGAACCGTAAAAATGGTTCCATCAGAAAACATCAAGTTGACGAGATCGTTACGTTCGTGCAGACGTTTGCGTCTTTAAAGTCGAACTGCCTTTTGAGTCGTTGTTAAATCTTGCACTTTTTGAATATTGTTGGGTTCAATTGATGTTCATTTTTCAGTATCCGTCAGATGTTTCTATCGGACACGTGCAGATTTTTCGCCAGTTCTTCCGCACCTTGTCGTGTATTTCGCTTAATTCGTGTCTTCACTAAGCGAACTTTTTCTGGTGATGTTACTGTTTTTGTAAGGCCACCTACATGTTGTTTTGCGAAGCTACCAGTATCGTTGTAACGTGTAATGATGTGTGATACACAAACATTTTATTCACATTCCAAAGTTGGAGCTGGATTTGAACCGGTTGTGACTTTCCAGTCCAATCACACTGTTACGTTTGAATTCCATTTTGAATATTTCTTTCAAATACGACGTATATCGATATGCTGTTGTTGAAGGGTGAGGTCTTCCTACATTCAGGGTAGCTGAGATTAATAGTGATTACTGATTATAAGACACCTCTAGGTTGTTGGGGTCTATAGGTGAGGGTGGGGTGACCGATGTCCGTGTCTATAGAATTAAATTTTATACCCGTACAACGATAAGTTTTGAATAAATAATTGATATATATTTCCATCCCCGCATGAGTTATCAGGGTAGATTTAATAAAATGGCTTACTCTGTATATTTCTTATTTGCTGTTGGCCAATAATTTTCATGCAGCTTATAAGCTTTGCAATAATTTTTATTTTTAAGAATTGCATTTTGCATTTTAACCTCTTGCCAGTTAAGAGCAAACTAAAAATAAAACAACGATAAATTATTGATGAAGTTTAATTTCTTTTCAGACTGTCAAAGTCTGAAGTTTAAACATACATTTTTCTTACAATTAGTAATATTATTTATTCAGTCAAAAGGATTAAGTATATATATCTAACACATAGATATGTTTACTTCTTCATATATGTATATACGTATAAATGAAATACATTAAAATAAGGTTTTTAGCTTTTAACCTTAGTCACAATATATTTTGGAATATCATTAATATGTACTGAGCCATCCTTAGAGGAAGTGATGATCTGCAAGTCGAACATAAGAGAGATAGAAAGAATAAAAGAAGGCAATTTGTTTGGACGACACTTGTGACAATTTCAACAATTCACACTCACCTTATCACCGGCAAGCTCCAATGAAAGAATCATTTTGCCAGAACCCGGAAATCGTCCAATTTGACATCCTGTAATTTTATCCAGGACATAGACAAATCCATCATAACATCCGACAAAAATGAAGTTCTCCTTGTAGAGTTTCAAAGAGACAGCGCCCATTCCGCAATTGAATATTGACAGTCGTGCGCCGGTCTGCATTGTACGTTCAATTGTGTGTTGATTTCAGATTGAACAAAGCAAAGAAAGTAAAATAATTATTTTATGTTTACCGTAAAGTCATACTGATAGATTTCGTTTTTTTGTGTTCCACAGTAAACGAATCCAGAATCCAATAATAAAGTGTAAATGTGCAAATTGTCGGGAACATCTAACGAGCGCAACAGCAGTCCAGAAGTGGCATCGCGGAAATTAATTTGATTGCCTTTGGACGAAACAATGAGAATTTTTCGTGGTCCCTCCTTGGTTGCCTTCAGTGCAATAACTGAACTTCCAGACGAACATAGAAGTGACTCGGATAGATGATTTGTCTGTAAAGAAAAAACGGAAAAAAAAACTCAAGTCTTCTTCTTTTTGTAAAAAGCGACAATTTGGAGATGCGGGGCATCGATCCCCGTACCTCTCACATGCTAAGCGAGCGCTCTACCATCTGAGCTACATCCCCCTTACATTGTGTTGAATTAACGTCTTTAAGTATTGCAGCGACCGGAATAATTAAATTTTAAAGTGGTCAAACTGGCTGCTAGAGATACCCATACTCGTTCCTTTGTATGTATAGTTTCATTGCATACATGCTAGTGCGGTGCCGCTCATTACGAATGCATTGTGTGTATTGTTATGGGAAATGGTAAACCCATTTTACATTTTCAAACAACAATCTCGCTACAACAATACTAGGCATAACAAACGGTAGAAATCAGAGGTTTCGGTTAGTAAACCACTACGTGCATTTATATTTATGATTAGTGGTTATGGTATTTCTTTATGCACAATTGCCAGCAGAACTACTCACTACAACGTCATAAGAGTTATTGCCTGCCCAGGATATAACCTGAACACGGTCCCAACTCTCGCGAATGTCTGACAAACGTCCGAGAGTAAAACAATTGTCACCGAAAGCTACTCAATTGTAGGGTCCTACATTCGTGTGCAAAAATATTACACGAACAACACGAATGGTCGCGAGAAGCTAGGCCTAAGACCGAATCGGTCAGTCGCGCCAAAATATCATTATTGATCACAGAACAAATTATAAATTAACTACAAAAAGAGCAGGGTAGGCTGTGTCGAAGACACGGCCGTGGGTTTTGAGCGTGACAAAGTCTGTCCGGAACGAAAAAAAAGAAAACAGCACGCGAAAAATTAATTTTAATCGACCATTTAAATTTTTTCTTTGTTAGAGCCCTGTTAACTTTAACAACAAATTCAGATGCACTCGATATACATGCAAATAAATACAAGATGCATTTTGACGGATACGTTTATTTTTTTTTACGCAATGCAAAAGCATCATACGGGTTTACGAGACGCAGGCTTTAATTTTGTTAAAAAAAACTAACTTATAATGGTTAGAATCTTCCATGTAAATTCTTTAACCTGAGGCCATATCACTTTCATATTTATATAGAAAGTGTTGTCATCATATAATCATTATATACAAAAGTGTATATGTGGAAAAGTACCGCATGGTACTGAAAGGATATTTCAGAGTCATTATTCTATAAACAATGAGAAATGAACCGTATATTAAAGATTATTGTATGATTTTGTATAAGTATACAGTCAGTACAATGATAAGCATAGTTAATTTAATAAGAAGTGAATGGCGAACCGTCTGTTATATAAAGATAGAAGACGAACAGAATGTTAAAAAAAGCCGAAAGGGAACAAGCAGACAATAAATTAACAGAAACTGTTATTCATAACCTTCTCTACAGAATGCCCAACTGTTTAAGAATACATGCTTAAAAGAGAACAATAGAGCTAAATCCATATAAAAATTTCCTGTTTCTCACTACAAAAACTTACGTTTCTCGCTCTATTTCCTTCACTGAGAAATTTTGTAATTTATAAATTATTAAAGAAAAGCCCAAAGGAAGCAAGCAGAGGACCAACACGATCCTTTTTCGTGCAAGCAGAACACCGAAGGGGACTTTCGAGTTTCAATACATTACTAGTACTACACATACACATAATAGCCGTAGAGA
Source organism: Nephrocerus scutellatus (assembly GCA_947095585.1). NCBI lineage: Eukaryota > Metazoa > Arthropoda > Insecta > Diptera > Pipunculidae > Nephrocerus > Nephrocerus scutellatus. Next base: position 30,956,107 of record OX352761.1, read on the forward strand.
GAGAGAGGGTGTTTCGAGTTGTTGGGGAAGTGGTATGGCATGGAAATAGAAGTATGCATTAAAATGTTTTTCGCTTTGAAACACACAGACGCAATATTCGCCATTAATTTCGTTTTATCTGGTTCTATACTATCACTACGGCTGCGGTAAAGAATTAAGGAGTTACGCAGTTTATGCTGCACAAAAAAAATGGCAGGTAGTCGGTATGTACGAAATTGCGGCTACATTTTAAACCGACTTACAGTCTGCTTGTAGGACGACAATTTGACATTTACATTTTACTATTTGCATCAAATTTGAAATGGCTGCGTAAACTGCGCAGTCGATTTTTCTTTACTGCATTTGCTGGAGAAGTGAATGTTTGACCAACATGCAGCATAAACTGTGCAGCGGCTGAATTCTTGACCTCAGCCTACTACTGCATATGTTTGTTTCGTACTGCTCAAGCTGTGATCTTGATTGTATGTTATTGAAATCACATACATCATTATCAATCACATCAAATACAACAGAATAAATAATTTATAAGCTGATCTAAATGTTCATAACAATTATATGTGAGGTGGGTGCATATTGGATTTGCATATCACTGCCCAGACACAGTAATGCAATTGCGTCAATAGTAGTAGGATAAGCAAGAGCTATTAAAAAAATTGGTGCATTTAATCTTTACGCGCGGTTGGAGTGAAATTTCTTTAACGTTGTGGCCAATATTACGATTAAATTAAAAGACACGAGTCGCTTGAGAAATTGCTTAGTTCTCGAAATTCCAGACCATAATGATCATATTCCAGAAGTTCCATAGGAAGAAATCTTATAATCGCATCTTAGTACTCCATTCCGAATTTCATGCGAATCGCTTGAGAAATTACTTTGTTCCAGAAATTCCAGACCATAATGATCATATTCCAGAATTTCCATAGGAAGAAATCTTATAGTCGCGTCTTAGGCCTACATTCCGAATTTCATGCGAATCGCTTGAGAAGTTGCTTTGTTCCCGAAATTCTAGACCATAATGATTATATTCCAGAATTTCCATAGGAAGAAGTCTTATAATCGCATCTTAGTACTCCATTCCGAATTTCATGCGAATCGCTTGAGAAATTACTTTGTTCCAGAAATTCCAGACCATAATGATCATATTCCAGAATTTCCATAGGAAGAAATCTTATAGTCGCGTCTTAGGCCTACATTCCGAATTTCATGCGAATCGCTTGAGAAGTTGCTTTGTTCCCGAAATTCTAGACCATAATGATTATATTCCAGAATTCCAGAATTTCTTATAGTCACATCTTAGGCCTAAATTCCGTATTTCATGCGATCGCTTGAAAAATTGCTTTGTTCCAGAAATTCCAGACAATAATGATCATATTCCAGAAGTTCCATAGGAAGAAATCTTTTAGTCACATCTTAGTCCTACAATCCGAATTTCATGCGAATCGCTTGAAAAATTGATTGGCTCCAGATATTCCAGACAATAATGATCATATTCCAGAATTTCTTTCCTACATTCCGAATTTCATGCGAATCGCTTGAAAAATTGATTGGCTCCAGATATTCCAGACAATAATGATCATATTCCAGAATTTCCGTAGGAATAAATCTTATAGTCGCATCTTAGTCCTACAATCCGAACTTCATGCGAATCGCTTGAAAAATTGATTGGCTCCAGATATTCCAGACAATAATAATCAAATTCCAGAATTTCCGTAGGAAGAAATCTTATGGTCGCATCTTAGTCCTACAATCCGAATTTCATGCGAATCGCTTGAGAAATTACTTTGTTCCAGAAATTCCAGACCATAATGATCATATTCCAGAATTTCCATAGGAAGAAATCTTATAGTCGCGTCTTAGGCCTACATTCCGAATTTCATGCGAATCGCTTGAGAAGTTGCTTTGTTCCCGAAATTCTAGACCATAATGATTATATTCCAGAATTTCCATAGGAAGAAATCTTATAGTCGCGTCTTAGGCCTACATTCCGAGTTTCATGCGAATCGCTTGAGAAGTTGCTTTGTTCCCGAAATTCTAGACCATAATGATTATATTCCAGAATTTCCATAGGAAGAAGTCTTATAATCGCATCTTAGTACTCCATTCCGAATTTCATGCGAATCGCTTGAGAAATTACTTTGTTCCAGAAATTCCAGACCATAATGATCATATTCCAAAATTTCCATAGGAAGAAATCTTATAGTCGCGTCTTAGGCCTAAATTCCGTATTACATGCGAATCGCTTGAAAAATTGATTGGCTCCAGATATTCCAGACAATAATGATCATATTCCAGAATTTCCGTAGGAATAAATCTTATAGTCGCATCTTAGTCCTACAATCCGAATTTCATGCGAATCGCTTGAAAAATTGATTGGCTCCAGATATTCCAGACAACAATGATCATATTCCAGAATTTCCGTAGGAAGAAATCTTATGGTCGCATCTTAGTCCTACAATCAGAATTTCATGCGAATCGCTTGAAAAATTGATTGGCTCCAGATATTCCAGACAACAATGATCATATTCCAGAATTTCCGTAGGAAGAAGTCTTATAGTAGCATCTTAGTCCTACATTCCGAATTTCATGCGAATCGCTTGGGAAATGGCTTAGTTCCCAAAGTACTGACATTTAAAAGTGGCTCACTTAACAGTGACCACAACAGTGGGACATTTAACAGTGTCTCTCTTCTGTTGATCACAACAGTGTATCATTATAGATTATACCATCTCATCAATTTGACATTAGGTAAAAGATTGAACGGTAGAAAGGTGCACCAAATCACAAAGAAATTTACGAGTTCCATTACTATCTGTCAGAATAAAAAAACAACCCTTAAAAATTAAAATTTTTCATGTAAATTCTCTAATAGGAGATGGGTACCTATGTGTTAAAATTTCAAGAAAATCAAATCCGGAATTTCAAATTGATTGATTTCTAAAAAAAAATTTACATGGACACCACACGGGTCTCATGGCCCTATCACTCCAACAAATTTACAAAAAGTTATGTCCATCGTGATACACATTTGTTAAAAATTTGAAGAAAATCGAGCTAATTTTTAAAAAATTTATATGAGCACCCCTTGAGCCTCAGGGCCCGTTCACTCCAAAAATTTTACAAAAAATTTTGTCCATCGGAGATACAGAGGTGTATAAAATTTTGAAGAAAATCGAGTTAATTTTTTTGAAAAATTTGTATGGGGCCCACGACCCCGGCCACCAATATTTTTGCAAAAAGTGTTGTCCATCGGAGATACACACGTATATAAAATTTGAAGAAAATCGGGTTAATTTTTTTAAAAAAAATTAAATGACCCTGGGGCCCGGGGTCACCAAAATTTTTACAAAAAGTGTTACCTATCGGAGATACACGCGTATATAAAATTTGAAGAAAATCGGGCTAATTTTTTTAAAAAAATTTTATGGGGCCCCACGAACCCGGGGCCCGGGTTCTCCAAATTTTTTACAAAAAGTGTTGTCTATCGAAGATACATGCGTATATAAAATTTGAAGAAATTCGGGCCACGAACCCGGGGCCCGGGGTCACCAAAATTTTTACAAAAAGTGTTGTCTATCGAAGATACATGCGTATATAAAATTTGAAGAAATTCGGGTTATTTTTTTGAAAAAATTGTATGGGGTCCCACGAACCCGGGGCCCGGGGTCCTCAAATTTTAATAGAATGTGTTGTCTTCGGAAATACGCATGTGTGCAAAATTTCAATAAAATCGGACTTTGGGAAGTGGGTTAAAAATTGATCGCAAGATTCCACGACGACCGACATCCGTGCCACGGGCAAGTGAAGTTAATATAGAGAATTTAAAAAAGGATGGCGACGGATTAATGCAAAACTCCACGTTTAATACCAGAGGATTTATTAAATCTATTATAAGACGCAACACACGCGACAGGCGTCACACAAGAGCGCTTAGAAATGTTCCATGAGAACAAGCTTCGACAAAAGCTCTCGTGTGAAACTTGGCTAAAAGGTGCTTAAATAAGTTGAAACTCTAATGCGTCACACACGACATGGCCCATAAGGCCTAGCGGCCCACAAAATTTCAGCTCTAGGACGTGAAAGTTGGATTAAAAGAGGTGAAATATTTTTTGCGCCGTGATAAGAAGCCTAGATATACGAGTATGCATTTTAACAAAGCTTGTTGAAAACGCACACATCGAGAACAAGAGACGCGACAAGCATCCATCGCACGTAAATAGGAAATCGGACTTTTGGTTCGGTGCTAAAAACATCCCGATGGACATTATATTTTCTGTTTGCCTTTATACGGTCCAATTTGTCAGAAACGTCGAGATAACATGTTTTTGGGATACTTAAATTTTTTGTTTTTTTTTAGTATCAAATACTTTAGTTTTTTGACCCAAAGCAATATTTTCGGAAATATTTACTCCTAAGTAACAAATTTTAATGATTGTGAAATTTTGTGTGTTCAGTACATACAAGTGTGAATCCATTGAAAATGTATTGTAACAATAAACAATTTTGAACTTAATTAGAAAAGGTTGGTTAAAAAAATATTCATTCTCACTCAAATATAATAATAATCTTGTTTATTGTATGTCTGACTTTAACACTACCTTGAACTATTAACGACCCTAACCTACGTTTAACTACCTTTCTCTAATTTTAATTGATTTGAACTAAAATTAATTATATTAGTTAACTCACTGACATGACGGCAGTGAGAAAACATGCAATTTAAAATTTATTAATTTATTGTAACTATATAAGGTGTTTTTAAGTTCTCTATCTTAACTTCGCGTGCCCGTGGCTGACTGGCTGGTGGGCAGAATTTTTGATCAATTTTAAACACCGTTCCTAAAGTCCGATTTTATGCAAACTTTGCACACATGTGTATTTCCCATGACAATACTTTTTATTAAAATTTACCCGATTTTCTTTAAATTTTATATGCATGTGTATCTTCGATGGACAACAATTTTTGTAAAAATTTGGTAGTGAAATGGCCCCGACTTTATTCAAAGTGCACATTGTGTATTCCCGATTAGAGAATTTACACGAACAATTTTTATGCGTTGTTTTATTTATATTATAATCTCTGGGTTCGGCGGTCTGCCATCAGCAGAATAGGGGGAAAATACAGAATGCTATAACTATCTCTGACTGGTGGAAGTGCAATCAAACCTCCACGTGGAGGCCGCCGGTAATTTTCCTCCAATAAAGGAAAAGCGGAATGATCGGGTAGTCCTTTCAAAGTAGGGTTGGTGCGAGGCCAATAACTTCGCCCGTAAAAAACCATGTTACGGAACCCAAAATCAGCCTCGGATACACTGATGAACGACGAAGACCACGGCAACAAAAACGGCTAAACGATTTAATAATTTTCTCATGGAACGTACGCTCACTGTATAGAGCTCGAGCTGAACAACAGCTGGCCGATACCCTGTCTAAATATAAGGCTGACATAACAGCAATCCAGGAGATGCGGTGTACATGAAATGGTGTCTTACAAAAATCAGAATATGACAAATGTTACAGCTGTCACGCAAGACATCATGTGCTCGGGGTGGGGTTTCTAGTCAGCAAAAGAATGAAACCCAACGTTATCGGCTTTAAAGCAATAAAGGAACATAAGCCTCATAAACGTTCACGCACCTACAGAGGATTCCCCAGATGATAAAAAAGAACAATTCTTTGAATCAGTCGAACGGGAACTCCATGCCTGCCCTTAGTATGATGTAAAAATCATTCTGGGGGATATGAATGCTAAAATAGGTAGGGAGCCAGTATTCAGGCAGTACATTGGCACCCATAGCATACACGAGAACACTAATGACAATGGACATCGAGTCATAGAGATGGCAGCAAGTAATAATTTGGTCGTTGCGAGTACAAGGTTTGCGCGTAAAAATATCCACAAAAGCCTCCTGGATATCTCCTGATGGAGCCACTCGCAACTAGATAGACCACGTGTTGATGAACCTCCGCCAAAACCCGAACGCCGAACCTAATGACGGAACGAACGTACCGAGGTGCCCACGTCGACTCGGACCACTATCTTGTTGGTATGGTGCTCCGAGCACGGATTGCATGATCACGAAAGACTGAATCCGCGAATTAGGTTTGAATCAACACGGCTGCGCTTCGCAGCGAAGAGACCAGAAACAACTACGGTCAAGCGATAGGACTCGCCCTAAATGCAGGGAGAGCAAGTCCTGGGGCTGAGATGTCAGGCGTAGAAGATAAATGGACACGCCTTAAAAATACTGTCATTAGTACAGCTAACTCCATCTAAGGCAGTGTCGTAGAGATCGGCACGACTGGTTCGATGACGAATGTAAGCTAGCGACTGAACGTAATAATGTTGCGTACCGAGCAATGCAACGCGGGCACGCGAAAATGAATATAAAGAGCTCAGAAGAAGAGATGAGAAGACATCTCATCTTTTCCTCTCCCTAATTTCCTAACGCCCACGCTGTGCTAAGCATTAAAAGGGTGCAAACCCCTTTAGCGTGTGTACCTACATTATATAAAAAAAAGTTCACCGGCGAAAGAAAGCAGCTTGGTAGAAGAATCTCGTCCGTGAACTAGAACAGTACAGAGAGCAAGGACCGCACCAGGCGCGGAAGTTCTACCAAAGAGTCCGCGGTATGACGCAATATACACCGTGTTGCACATACTGCAAGGACAAAGAGGATAATCTGAACACCGATCTTAAATGCATCTTAGAGCGATGGGAAGTCCACTTTTATGAGTTGCTCCGGGATCTGATGGGATGAAGGGAGATATCACAAAATGCAGCAATTATCAACATTGGTCCCTCAATTCAATTCACTCCACTAGAGTGCGAATTTGAAGTAGTGCAATAATTTAACTATCTCGGGTCAACTGTAGCAGCCGATAACAGCATGAAACCAGAAATACGCGCAGGGTTGCTTTAACCCAACAGAGCCCACTAGAGTCTGTCAAGACTCTTCAAGTCCAGGAAATTAACCCTAACATCCAATATAAGATATAAAAGACAATGGTCATACCAGTACTTACATGTGGATCCGAGACTTGGGTGCTTAGCAAAAAGAATTCTGACCTTATTCGTTTACGGAAAACCAATAAATATTTATGTACCTACATAGGTTTTGACATAGCGACTTTGAGTATAGTTTTCTGTCATTTTCTTATGTTTTTTTTTTCATGCGACACAATAACTAGGTGTGGGATTGAAATTGCTTCCAGTTAAACAAACGGCTGTTCATGTACCCACCAAAATATTGTCCCAAAACGTCAACTACAATATCACCACTGCAAAGTCAAATTAAGCCGCTGAATTGGAATTAAACTCTGTATTGATAAACTATTAATACTTTGCACTTTGCGTTTTGGAAGTCAGTTTTTGCTTTGGCAGTAACACTTGGAATGTATATGTGTAATGTCAAGCAAATGTCTATGGCAACCTCGCATCACAAATGCGAGCTCATCTACATGCTGTAGCATCTAAACGACATTTGGTGGTGTAAATATAAAACAAAAATGTTTACTGGCGTTGCAACAGTCAGACGTGAACAAGACCTTAGTCCAGCTGTAACTTCTTTCAAATGTACTCACTATATTGTTACGAAAAGTAGTTAGTAGCGTAGATAGTGAATTCGAATCCTAAGATAAATCGCAATGTACATACTGCATACTAAAAATAGGCACTGATTAGAATTAAGCACTTTTGTATAGCATACTTTTAGGCTGAATTAGATTATTTGAAATATAACGGACTTTAAATTTAAATCATACTGTTTTGGTTAAAAATGTAGCCAAAACGGTTTCTGCGGTTTGTCCGGTTTGTGTGTAAGAACATGATTGAGCATGTAGTTTATTTTTAGAAGATGACTTATTACATATAAGTATCGTTAGTTGTAAATAAGGGAATAAGGCTACAATTATCTGGTATAAGATTGGAAGTTTCTGGAAACTTTTCAATGAATATAAACGGTGGCGTTCGTTGCAGAGGATTCATAAAGCTACAACTTAAGAGAATTATTGTGAAGTACACGTATTATAAGTGTTTTTGTGTACTTTAAAGTTATCACCAATATCGAGTTGTGAACTTGTGTTATTTTTACTGTTTGTTAATTAAAATTGTTATTTGTAAATTAATAAATTTGTGTTGTGTTTTATTTACAAAATCCTTTACGAACTCGAAAGTCTAAATTTCATAACAATTGAGGTCAGAATTGGGATTTTGCAAATCGTTGGACAGTAAATAAATTATTTAGTGATTTTGCAAATCGATATACAGAAAATAATAAAATGGAAAGTGCAGTGAACATTAAATCCTATAGTTCCCAGAAGCTTAAAGAAGAACTTTTAAGGCGAGGTCTAAGCACCGCTGGAAATACGCAAGAGTAATTTCTCCGATTGCAACAAGTCGTTAAAGGGGAAATGCAGCAAGCTGGAGTAGTGTTTTCAATCGAGACGGAGTTAGTGGAGCGAAAATCGGCTACTTCAGAAGATAAGGAAGTGCCAAACATGGAAGCGATGATGAAAGCTTTAATGCATCAAATTAACCAGCAAAACGAGCAAATGAACAGCAAGCTCGACAAAGTGAACAATCGCAGGAACAGAATCAAGAAAAATAACAAATGAATAGCAAGTTTGACCAGCAGAGTCAGGAGAATAAACAGATCTATAATTAAGTTCCAAACTAAACGAGATGTTGAACCAGCAGAAGCAAGAACTGAATTTTCAAATAAGCGACAAGTTGGAACAGCAAAGCCAAAAGCTGAATCTACAAAATCAACGGCAGAGCCAAGATCTGAAACAGGAATTGAACTCCAAATTTGATCAGCAAAATAAAAAGCTGGATGTTATTAAAAAAAAACAACCCATAAAAATTAAAATTTTTCATCTAAATTCTCTAATCGCAGAAATTGATATGGGAGCCCCTCGATCCTGGGCCATTTTTTTTTTTTGTAGAAGAAAATCATCGAAACAAACATTTGACATCAGATGTTAAAATTGAAAAAGCTCAGATCATTTTATTCTGAGCACTTAGAGCACGCTCATACTCTGAGCAAATAAGAAACACGAACATTTATCTTGAGAACTCTTTGACTGCTCTGAACTAATTTATGAAAACGCCAAATGACAGAATATTGTGAAAACTTGTTGTTCTATCTGTAAGTTGATATCGACAACAAAAAAAACGACATCAATAAAAATACAATTCAGTATATAATAAAAATGTAAGTTGAAGTAAGCATAAAACATGTATGTCTCGTTTCATTTGCTGGGTTCATTTGTGCGTGCGCTAAGATTTCTCTCTCTCTCTCCACCACCACCAAAACCATGCAGCGCAGCCGACTGCGCAGCACACACCGCACAAAGTCCATAAACGGCGACGAATATCTGATGCCAGTACAGATATTTAAAAAATGTATAAGGGCCTTGCGGCCGAACCCGGGACCCGATCACTACCAAATTTTCGAAAAAGTATTGTTTATTGGGTATACACATGTGTGTAAAATTTGAAGAAAATCGGGTAAATTTTTTAAAATTTTTGTTTGGGAGCCCCCCGACCCCGCAGCCCGAGGGGCCTCAAAATTTAATAGAAAGTGTTGTCTCCGGAAATACACATGTGTGCAAAATTTCAATAAAATCGGGCCATGGGAAGTGGGTTAAAAATTGATCGCAAGAATCCACGACAGACGACCGACCGACGACCGACCGACGACCGACCGACGACCGACCGACGACCGACGACCGACGACCCACGGGCAAGTGAAGTTAATATAGAGAATTTAAAAAAAAATTTTTCATGTAAATTCTCTAAAAGGAGATAATTTGTGCAAAGTTTCAACCAACCGGGTTAATTTGGAAAAAATAAATATTAGAGCCCCTTTACTTTAAAATTCTTACAAAAACTGTTGTCACAGGAGATACCCATGTGTTAAAAATTTGTATGGGAGCCCCCGACCTTGGGGCCCGATCACTTCCAAATTTCAATAGGAAGTGTTGTCTTTGGAGATACACATTTGTTTAAAATTTGAAGAAATCGGGCTAATTATTAAAAACAATTTGTATGGGCCCACTCGGGTGTCAGGGCCCGTTCATTCCAAAAAATGTACAGAAAGTTTTGTCCATCGGAGATACAGATGTGTTTAAAATGTGAAGAAAATAGGGCTAACCCTGGGGGCCGGGGTCTCCAATATTTTTACAAAAAGTGTTGTCCATCGGAGATACACATGTGTATACAATTTGAAGAAAATCGGGTTAATTTTTTTAAACAATTTTTATGGGGCCCTACGACTTGGGGCTCGAAATTTTTTACAAAAAGTGCTGTCTATCCGAGATACACATGTGTATAAAATGTAAAGAAAATCTGGTTAATTTTTAAAAACTTTATAATTTAATAGAAAGTGTTGTCTCCGGTAATACACATGTGTGCAAAATTACAATAAAATCGGGCTTTGTAAAGTGGGTTAAAAATTGATCGCAAGATTCCACGACAAACCGACCGACCGGCATCCGGACGTGCCACGGGCAAGAGAAGTTAATATAAAGAATTTAAAAAGTTAAGAGGTAAGATGAGTGAAATTCAAGCAACAATTCAAGAAGAAGTGAAATCTTTCGAAACGAAGATGACAGGAAAGGCGAGTGGTCTTGAAGGAAAAATAAAAGCAGTTTGAGACCCGATTGGATAGTCGTACCCAGTTTGTCAGGGAGAACACTCAACAGAGCAGTACCACAGTCATTCCAGAATCTTCCGGTAACCAGAAGATAATTTTGAAACCTGGTTCGATGTCGAGACCGCTTTTGAAAATTGAAAGTCCAGTTTGGAGCTGCGGCACAACATAATGGATGGGGTGCTGAAAATACTAAATTCTCTAATCCTGGCGTTGAGGGGCAAGGCAGCAGACGTATTGCAAATGATTCCAAATGCCGAGATGAGTTCCGGAAGAATCTTGAAAAAGCTGGACTTGCGTTGCGGACAGTCCCACACCCAGGTGTTAAACAGATGAAGAAACAACAGCGAGGAAAACGATTTCAAGGAATAGATCGGGAAATAATTAAGCTAGCCCGACAAGCCTATTGTGGGGTTCCGGCTGGTATCTTGGACGGACTGGCAGTGGATGCGTTCATCAATGCTATCCGAGATGAGCAATTGAAACTTCATTTAACGACAACAGCCAGAGGAAAGTCAATGAATAAAATATTAGCATCGGCTTTTGAATATAAAGCCGCTAAAGCCAGTTTTTCTACTGAATTGGTTAGTTTGCGCAAGCTGGAAACAGAGGAAATTACACAAATAAAAGCCCTTATTAAAGAGGAAACCCGCAAATCAGAAACTAGAAGCCCTCAGAACGACGGCAACCAAACATCTAGTTCAGGTCCAAAATGCTTTAGATGTCAGAAACCTGGACATTTTATCCGCTACTGCAAGGAACCAAGACCAGTACAAAACAAAATACAGCCATTGAACCCTGTCAAGAGGCCTGAACATTTACGGCAGATAGACGCATCACAGATGAATGATGTGCAGCAGCTAGCTGCAGACTAGGAAAACTAAGTTACACCATCTTGACGGGGCGTAAGCTGGTGAAGAGGGAAGAGAGCCCCAAGGGCACGGTGAACATTGCCAAATTTGAAATTTAGAAAGGATAGAAACAGCTTGGTTGTTAGTGGTGTGTTAGAAGGAAAACTATGAAGGTTTACCTTGGATACAGGAACTTCCAGATCAGTTGTGAAACCCGGAGTGATGTCCAAAGGTCAAGTGGAAAAATCATTGTAATTTAAAGAAGCTGCAGCAATTAAAGTAGAGTGCTCCTGTAGTGTCACGTTTGGAGGAATACGGTTTTCTCATCGGTTTATTGTTGCGTCACGACAATAAGATGGGCTATGCCCTTTATTAAAATTAAAAATTAAAATTCGAAGGAATGAGAATTACAACATATCACATCCCTCACGTTAGTAGCCGGTTTTAAATTATTTTCTTAGAATTCTCTCTGATTCATTGAAAAAGCAACACGAAAAAACGAACACGAAACTAAAATGAAGCGAGTCCAAATACTTTTATCAATGAATCATGGTCAGGGAAAACTACTAAAAACCTTGACCAAGAAAATATTACAAATTTTATAAATAAAACCAATAATACAAACATTAACATATTTTTTTTAAATTAAATAATAAAATATTCTAATGACCTCTACTGTCTCCTTCAGGAAGTTGTTGATGGTTATTTTGAAGGCCTGTAGATTAAAAGAATCAGAAAACACAGAGTCTACTAACTGATTCCACATCGAAGTCACTCTCGGATAAAAAGAGGATTTGAAGTGTTGGGTTCTTCATGTTGCCAGCATTACAGATGAATGCATATTGGGTCTGGATTTCATGACAGTACACGACAGGAAACACGGAGTCTACTAACTGATTCCACATCGAAGTCACTCTCGGATAAAAGGAGGATTTAAAATGTTGGGTTCTTCATGTTGCCAGCATTACAGATGAATGCATATTGGGTGTTGATTTCATGACAGTATACGAGATTTCCATTGATCTAAGGAACCACGTGTTAAAATGGCGTAATATGGAAGTCCCCAGCAAATAAACGATAACCAGAGAGGTGGGCTAAGAGTCATTACTGAAAAAAAAGTAGAGATACTACCGAAGTGCGAGAAAATCATCTATGGCAAGGTGAAGGGTGATCTTGGGGTAGGAATAGGCCTTAGCTGGAAGACATGTCTAGTATATTTGGATGACATCATTGTTTTGGGACGGACTTTTGATGAACATGTGGATAATCTTCGGGAAGTTTTGGAAACCATAAACGCTGCAGGCTTGAAGTTGAGTCCGCCGAAATGTAGCCTTTTTAATCCAAAGAAGTTGGAAGCTGTTTAGGAATGGCCGGTACCAAAGAATTTACATGAGCTGCGAAGTTTTCTGGGGCTATGCTCTATCCACTATCGACGGTTTGTGCCTAACTTAGCAGATGTTGCACGAAGCCTTTATCGCCTTACTGAGAAGAACCAAAAGTTCCAATGGTCGAGCGAGCGCCAATGCGCGCAAAGCGAGCAACGGTTGTATTTGGCATAGAGCTTCGCCTACCATGCGACATTAGACATTGTTGCAACCATACAAATTTTATAAAAAAAGTACCCGATTTTCTTCAAATTTTATACGCATGTGTATCTCCGATGCACAATACTTTTTGTAAAAATTTTGTATTCCCGATTAGAGAATTTACACGAAAAATTTTAATTTTTATGGGTTGTTTTATTAAATTCTCTATATTAACTCCGCGTGTCCGTGTGTTTGTTTGTCGTGGAATCTTACGATCAATTTTTAACCTGTTTCCCAAAGTCCGAATTCATTAAAACTTTGCACACACGCATATTTGGGGCTCTTCAGGCCCCGGGGTCGGGGGGCTCCTACACAAATATTTTACAAAATTGACCCGATTTTGTTCAATTCTTATATACATGTGTATCTCCGATGGACAAAACTGTTTGTAAAATTTTTTGAGTGAACGGGCCTTGAGGCGCGAGGTGTGCTCATAGATTTTTTTTTCTAAAAATCAGATCGATTTTCTTTATATTTTATCTATGTATATATGTATCTCTGATGGAGAAAACTTCCTGTAAAATTTTTGGAGTGAACGGGCCCTGAGGGCCTGAGGCCCATATAAATTTTTTAAAAATTAGCCAGATTTTCATCAAATTTTCAACACATGTGTATCTCCGATGACAACGCTTCCTATTGAAATTTGGAAGTGATCGGGCCCCAGGTCGGGGCTCCCATACTAATTTTTTACACATGTGTATCTCCGGTGACAACAGTTTTTGTAAACATTTTGAAGTAAAGGGGCTCTATTTTAATTTTTCCAAATTAACCCGGTTAAAACGTTGCATATATATGTACATATCTTCTTTTAGAGAATTTATGGGGTGTTTTTTTTTTAATGCCAAATATATAAAAATAAAACCTCGTCTGTATGTCTGTTCACGCTTAACTCGAAGACCGTTCATCTGATATAGATGAAACTTTGGGTTGTGGTGGGGAAGGTTGGGGTGGATGGCTAGGTTTTGTTTGTGTGAGATTGGCTTGAAGACAGTGCATTTGATTAATAGAGCAGATATGTCGGTGATGGATGGGGGGGGGGTATAACAAAGTGGGTCTTGATGGTTTCTGGTGGTCAGTTGTGCGTGTCGGGGGCGGGTTTTGTGGCTGGATGACAGAAATCTTAACTCAATTTTTAATCCATATGCTAAATCCCAATTTTATTCAAACTTTGCACACATGGTTATCTCCGATGATAACACATTCTATAAAAATTTTGAAGTGATCCCCTCAGGGATGAGGTATATATTATTTTTTTAAATTAACCCGATTTTATTCAAACATTCTCGGATTAGAGAATAAACATGACCATTTTTAATTTTTACGGGTTGGTTTTTTTAAACATTAACTTCTATGACCAAATTATTCATATTATTCAAATTTTTACTTTTTCTTTTTTGGTATATTTGAATTTTTTCGACATCTGAATAGTATGAAAGAATTGTTTTAAGTGCTTTCTTTTTTATAGAAATACATATTAAAAGTTTATTTATCTCTTTTTTACTTTATCCAGTTTCCTCTAATGAAAGGATCTAAATGCTTAGCCACAATTTACTAATTTTATATGCTAAGCTTTTATTTGAATTTTTATTTTCATAATAAGTGAAGAAGTTTATTGCTAGAGTATCCTCCCATTTAGAGAAATGATTTATTGTTGGATAATATAAGCTTAAATATCTATGCATGCAAATAACGACGTCTGCGATGCAGCCATTTTAGGCTAACAAGGATTGTATAATTTATTCAACTACATACGTGTTTATGTATTCTATGTACGAGTATATGGTAGATCTAATATTTATATATAAAGAAAGAGTCATCTCGAAAATGCATACCGCACCTATTTTCATTGTTATTGCATCATGTATTGCACACAACAACGCCGAGTCTTCAGTTGCTAAATAATGCCTAAGAAGCAACCCGATTCGTTGATCTCAACCAATGAGAAAATAACATAAACTCCTGAAGTATTTTCCCAGCGAAAATAGCGAACCAACCAAAATGCCGTACTTCCTTCCAGCTGCACTACCAACAAAAATAGCAATAACAATATAAACAAAACAAAACAAAACACAGCAGCTTGGAAACCACCTACGTTCGTTCGGCAGCTGTGTTGGGCTGTTGCTGTACACCATGGCCGTATGCTTCCAGAAACTTCTCCATTCAAACCGGCGCGAGTAGAGAGAGAGGCAGTTCCAATTCCAAAACATAGCTACAAATATGCTTACAAGTATATACAACAAAAAGAGATGCCGGCACCGACAAGCAATAGATGCATTTAGAATGCCATCACCATGTCTTTGAAAGCCAAATGAGAAAGAAAATGCATACACAAAACAAGCAGGCCATGGCATGTCCTGCCTTTCAGCCTGTCGACTTGCCTGGCTGCAACAACCAACAAACCAAAGCAACCATTCACTACGATGAGAGATGAGTGCTTCCAGGATCCAGGCATGCGCGTATCTAGTGGAATGCAACACAAGGAATAAGCTTTCTTTGAATAAAGAGAGAGGTTGTTGGCCATGGGCCTGGGCCAACATGGGCAAACTGAGACACCACAGTGCACGATGCACAGACGTGTAGTGTACTGCAGACGGCGAGTATAGTATATAAAATGTTGTGCCTCGTCCTGTATCCAACACAAACCCACCTAATGTGAGATGGAACTAGTGTACGGAGTAATTTTAGTTGTTATCAAACAACGAAACAAAAACAAACAAAATAAACGATTTGCAACGCCTTCTAAGGGGTGTGGAAGGTGCATTGTTATTGTTGCAGTGCTTCAGATGCAGCACGATACGATACGCGATACTGTAGCGATAGGGCTTGGCTTGATAGTTGGTAAAACTCCCAAGACAGGGAATAAATAAACAAAGACAAGGAATACACAATAAGATTTATATGAAATTTGTGTTCATGTTTTGCGCTGCAAATTCCCCAATGGTGGAAGGAGGAGCAAGTAACAGAACAAATCCATGCCACAAACAAATAAAAAAAAATGAATTACGCTCAAGTAGGCACCGTGAATTATAATCACGTCGAAGCAATAACTTAAAATCGATCGTTATATAGCTTAAGCATACCAAGTACCAAGCAGTACTATGGACAAGACATGAACTCGTTATAAAGGTAGGTACTTGGTTGGTGTGGATCACCATACTCATCCAGAAAAAGGAGGACATCGTACTACAAAAATTGAATTTTATACTGTCTGAATGGTTTTTAGAAAATATTAATGGGGATTGGTTGTGCGAATATTTTCATTAAGTTTCTCTTTGTTTTATATATATGTATATACATGTTGTTATATTTGTTTTAATCACTTTTTTAAGACTTAGTCTTTTATTGGTATATAACGTAGTTTTTTGTGGGGCGTGGAATATTTGCATGAAATATTTGCCTTATCATTAGCTTGTGGCTGTGTTCTTAAAAAGTTTTAATTTTTAATTCAACGAAAATATTTTAGATTAGTAACGACGAAATACTAAAGACCTGTTAAAATTAATAACCATAACTTGTTATACATTTATAGGAAACTAATAGATACCTTGTAAATAGGTGACAAACGGTGATGATGACGCGATTATAGACAGTCACGTCCTAAGCCTCTCGCATCACAACTCCTATCTTATGCGTCCACGTCGCGTCACTGGAAACTCGGCCAAATCAAGTGAACGATTTTGGTACCCAATCCGATTTGTATTAGCTTGGGTCGGGGCTAAATAAGAAGGGGACTAACCTTGGTCGGCGGCGTTTTCTGTCGACTTTGGTTGCGGTTGGCCAATCACTACTCTGAATTAATTGATTCTTGAAACTTATACAAGCCTCGGATACATATCGAATTTATCAACAATGACCTTTGGCCCACGGAAAAGAACACGTTTTGGAACTTGGAACATTCGCACGCTCGTCAAGACCACAACGCTTGCACAATTAACAAAATAATTTCGTAAATACCATCTAGAGATTCTTGGTCTTAGCGAGGTGAGATGGCCTGGAGTAGGGGAAAAACGAACATCTATCGGCGAATTTTTAATTTTTTAGGGTAAGCCTGCAGGAGAACACCATGCGAATGGAGTGGGATTTCTACTCTATAAAGCCGCGAGAAGACTGGCACGCAATATTGGATAGAATTATTATTGCAAGATTTAAATCTGCTGTTTTACAGGTTCAAGTTTACGCACCAACGGAACAAGCCACCTCTGAAGAAAAGAAACGTTTTACTTGCGTCTAAATAATTCATTAGATCAACTACGGAAGAATTACATCGTTATTTTGATGGGTGACCTTAACGCAAAGGTAGGCAGCGACAATAGTGATTGGGAACATGTCATGGGAAACCTTGGCCTTGGTTCTAGGAATTACAACGATGAAAGGTTTGCTGATTCATGTTCTGATCATTGGAGGCACAGTTTTTCCCCACAAAAACATCCACAACGCCACGTGGACTTCTCCTGATCACATTTACAACAACCAGATTGATCACATCGCTATAAGTGACGATCATCGTTGCTGGACGTTAGAACCCGAAGAGCAGCCGACGTCTACAGCGACCACCACCTTGTGGTTGGCCAATTGTTGTAGCCGTCGTAATTGTCGGTGTAATTGTAAAACATAGTTTTTCCCCACAAAAACATCCACAAAGCCACGTGGACCTCTCCTGATCACATGTACAACAACCAGATTGATCACATCGCTATAAGTGACGATCATCGTTGCTGGACGTTAGAACCCGAAGAGCAGCCGACGTCTACAGCGACCACCACCTTATGGTTGGCCAATTGTTGTAGCCGTCGTAATTGTCGGTGTAATTGTAAAACAAGAAAAAGACTTAGTCTGATGATTTGTACGAGTGTTTTCTTTATTCTTTGGTTATACACACGATTGAAGCTCGCGGTCCACTCATCCAAACGAAGTCAAACAACGAGAAAGCCAGCTGTAGCAGCAATGAAAGACCCAGATGTGAAACTGCAATATGTATCTCGCATACAACAGGGCTCTCTGAGATACAGCCCCAAACCTAGGGAGAAAACAGTAAATGCGTATACGGAAGTAGCCTCAACCTGAAAAAACTAGAAAAGAATCGATATCACAGATAGCACATGGAACACCATTCGTGAACGCCAATCCATCAAAGTAGAGTTATACGCGGCCTCGGGTGCCGCACAGCAAGCCGCTGATAGTAGACAATACAGCACAGTCTACCAACTCGCTCGTAAGCTCGCCAACAAGAAACACCCCATCAACTACCCTGTTAAGGCAATAGACGGCTCTTTGATCCTTATGGAGGAACAACAATTAACCCGCTGGACAGAACATTTTAGTAATGTTAGAATGTCATTTAAGATAGTAAAGTGGAGCTTCTTTGCTTGCCATAATTCAGATAGAATTAACTTAAAAGGATTTTTTTTTTGGGAAATACACACGGAATATTAAAAATTATGTATGAGACTAATAATAATATTTGGCGTGACAGACCATTGCGGTCCAAGGCCTAACTTCTCGCGACCATTTGTGCTGCACATGTTAATTTTTGGACACAAATGGAAGGGACCTACAATTTAAGGCCGGATCCGAACGGCGAATTGAGAAGTTTCCGTGACAAGGTATTAATTGCTCTCGGAACGTTTGTCACCCATTCGCGAGAGGTGGGACACCGTGAAAAATACTTTTGGTGTTGCTGGGATTCGAACCTGAACCTCCTGCGCAGCAGCCATGTGCATACCACTGAGCCACGGCGCCCACAAGTATGAGAATAAGTCGATCACAAAATTTCAGCTATCTCGGTCTCGGTGTGAAAGGTGGTTAAAATAGACCTCAAAGAAGTCGAAAAAAGGCACTTTATGCATCACACGCGTCATACGTCACAAATTACGCCATCGCAAGCCAAGCACTAACCAATTGTTTTAAAACAAGTCTCATCAAATTCTTACTGCTAGAAGCCGAGATATACGAGTTGACGAACTCGTCCCTTGGGTTCGCAATCATTTAATCTTTTAAATTTTAAAACATTAAAAACTCAAGTGTCACACATAAAATATTTAATTAAAGTTTATATTATTGGCTAAAATATAGACTTTTTTCTTTTCTTAAATAAAAAATTATATTTAATCCAATATTTCGGTGTTTTTCATCATTTTCAACGATTAAAAAAATATTTAACAAAAAAAAAATTTAAATTTTAATCAATTTAAAAATTTAACAAAAAAAAAATATTTCAAATAAAATATTTATTATTTTTATACATATTTGTTTTATTTGTACAAATCAAAAAACAGGTTTTTAAGTTTCCAAAAACTCTCAAATGAATACGCGCCATTTTCATGAAGGAATTTTGACATTTTTTTGCAATACTCTTTAACTACCTACATTTTTTAACCTTAATCTACCAACCTATCTAAGAATACCTACGTTGTGCCTAAAATGGTAAATCAAATTACTAATTATTAAAATATTTACAAACAAGAACAATAAAATTTAATCATACTTAACTACTTAGCTTGTTCTTCAGTGTACTCATTAAACCACAAGCAATAATTATTGTGCCTTTTCCCCATTGTACTACAGACTTACTGTAGCTCGAAGTAGTGGTTGGTGCGTCTTTCTGTCCCTTAATAAGGTAGTTAGACTAACTACTTAGTTTCTGAGACTGCATTAAACCGAAGGGCGCTGATGTGGTTTGAGGACTGGGTCAGCCGGATGAAAAAGTGGATCAATCAATCAACTTTTGGTAGAACTTGTTTTTCTCATTCGAAAAGCTCATAAAACCACCCCCGTAGGTGAAACGCGACGGACGGCTTAGATATCAACTCAAACAGTTAAGTGCTTTCAAGTATCATCAACTTTTATTTTATTTTTATAATTAGCGCACGCTTCAAGGGATTTGCAGCATTATAAGGCCTAGACACAGCGTTGGCTTGGAAATATTGGGATAGGATAGGATAGGACATGGAAAGAAAGTGTTGTGATGGGTGTATGCTCACATACGAGTACTCACAAACTAGAATATTGTGCTCATAACGGCACAGATACGGCTGTCAAAACAATTATGTACTGAAATGATCAAATGATGATCAAATGCAAGGTGCAAAAGGTGATGCAGATACATCTTATCTTATCATATCATATCTTATTTATGCCCATATGTTCATAAAAATAAATTTAGAGATTTCAACCACTTATAGAAAGTAATAACGTATTCAAGAATACCATAGGTAAAAAAAAACACCAAACCAAATAAAGAAGAAGAAAAATAAAATAAAAAAATTTCTCCAGATACTTTACCATTTGAACGTCGTGCTTTTTCGGCACATACATTGAAATTTGTGACAAACGTACACAATTGATGATATATGTATATCGTTAATAACTAACCTGACTGACAAATCCAGACTAGAACAGTTCCAAGAATATATGCAAAATATTACTAAACCCCCAATAAAGTAGCCACTATTTAGAGTCTGTCGGGTGTCTCTGATTATAAATTATAAGAAAATCGTAAGTGCGTTCTTTTGAGTTTGTAGATGAGTGTAACTATCTCTTTGTAGAAATCCAAATGTAATACATAAAAAAATGAAAAGCAGATTTGAAATGAGAGTGACGATAACTTCAAGGCTCATTGCTATATATGTTTATTGGCTCATCAGTTAGAGTGCTAGGAATGTAGAGGTCTCGAGTTCAAATCTGCCCATAGTATTTTTAAGTATTTCTTTCTCTATATTTTTTTTAATTTAATTAAAAAATTTAATTTAAGTGGACTGTAACTTACCGTTGTATTGTAGGTAAAAATGTTACCCCATCGGCTTCCAATAAATGCAGTTCCCCAATTGACGTCAATTGACTGTAATGGTTCCTGCACGTATACAGACTGAATATCAAGATCGAAATTCTGAAACGAAGTGAAATAAGAAAGAAAGGTCAATCAGTTAATGTGTAATAATATAAATACTAAAGTATAGCCGATTAGATATTAGTTTTCAGACTATCGAGAGAATTATATCGGTGCAAACACCACAGTTTGCAAATTATTCCACAATCGTTTTGTAAAGCCATTCATTGATAAAGCTGGGGATTTACATTTCGTTTTTATAACAAGAGACAGTGTAAAATTCTTCTCATTCGTGTTCTTCCCACTTTATGAGAGAGAGGCTTCTTAAGTTTTGAGTTCTTTAAGAAAAATTCATTTTTCTAAGTGTTTTGATGGATGTTAGGCGTTTAATTCGTATCACATAAAAGGTAAAATACCTTTCATCTTCTTTTAAAAATTTGGGTTCAATCCAACCCCCCACCTTCCGTTAAAACTGGACATCGCCAATAAAAAAACAACCCATAAAAATTAAAACTTTTCTTGTAAATTCTCTAATCGGAGATACACACACACACACTGCGTGCTCGTCTTGTGGCAAAATCATCCACGAAATGACGCAGCGGCAACGAACAGCGCTGCTCACAAAGCACAGAGCTCAGACTTTGTCGTGATCTGATGCGATATAGCGATATTTAAAAATTGTATATTGGGGTCCCCAAGGGGCCGATCGCTCCAAATTTTTACAAAAAGTATTTTCCATCGAAGACACACATGTGTACAAAATTTAAAGAAAATCGGGTATGTTTTGTAAAATATTTGTATGGGAACCCCCCGAACCCGGGGTCCGAGGGGCCTCAAATTTTAATAGAAAGTGGGCTAAAAATTGATCAGAAAATCTGACCAGCCAGCCAGCCAACCAGCCAGCCACGTGCACGCGAAGTTAATATAGAGAATTTAAAAATAGTACGGCTATGTAGAACTAATTTTCACCTTTAATCTGATACCAATATTTAGGCCCACTCACTTTTAAACACTTCCCTTGCTGAACTTTAATGCGAAAGTCATTTTTTGGCTCTAACTCTGTGGAGGCGGGTTGGAAATTTTTTATACGATGAAAGGTATTTTTATTAACTTTTCCCCCAAACAAGATTCCGGTTTTCGAGGTCTGCTCAATAAGGGCTTTCAGAAGAGGGGTGTCCGAAAACCCTAACCCCAAATATGTTAAAATGCACTTTAGGTTACAAATAATGCGAACAATAATTATTGTTTGTTTTTTAATTAAATGATCTAATCTTCTAATGAACACTACGGTCATCCTTCAGGAAGTTGTTGACAGCTATTTTGAAGCTAGATTTGAAGTGTTGGGTTCTACATGAAAACGGGTTTAAGGCAAATCTATGTTGCTAACAGGTTTCTGTAGAACATCTTATTGCAGAAAACTGTTTTACTACGGTAGATGTTCATGTAAATGATAACTTGCTTATTAGTGATACAAATGGTACAAATAAGGCGGACGTGAATTCGACGGTCATGTCTGGAACGTAAACTTTTGTTTTGCGTTTTCATATTTTATGGGAGTAGAAAAAAGTATTAAACTATTTTTGTTCACTAATTTTTTGTTTAAAATTCTGATTTCTATATAAAAAATAAACAATTTAATATTTATACATTCAATAAAAAGTATAAGACAGCTATTAGGATGACTCTTCGGGTATTAAATTTTTGAAGTATTAATAATTGTAAAAACGTATAATGCTCACCTCAATAGAAGTTTTCTTTAGATATCCATCCAACGAAGTAGTGTAAATAACTTTTTTGTTCCAACAAAGATACATTTGCGTAATAGCTTCGCTGTGCTTTGCAAACTGTTTCTCCAATTTGAGTGAATGAATATTGTATTTATAGAGACTGCCGTCTTCCGATGCGGCCAAAATAGAGTCTTCATAGAATTTCATTTGCGTTACGGGACACTTAATTCCCACAAGTTGGCCATTGGGTACTTTTGAATAATCAACAGAAGAAATATATACATTTTCGGATAAATCCCGCTCCGTTTCTGGTGAAGTTGTCGTTGTTATTTCACTAGATTCCTCTGAAATAAGGTTAGTCGATTCTAATGATTTTCCTAACATTGATTGTTTCTTTCGTTTGGCCGAAGTTTCGACACATGGCGTACACGACTTTCGCTTGACAAACCCTGGTGATTGATTATTATTTACCACTTCTCGTTCGGACTTCACTGCTTTGGTAATTGATGGTAACCGATTTCTTGCATTTGTTGTCATCGCTGTGTTAAGCAGAATGAATTTTTCATTTTGCAGTTTCATTGTTAAAAGATCAGCTTCCATCTTGTCCTTTTGCAGTTTCAGAATCATCTCCTCGATAAACATCTTGCGCTTGTGTAACTCCATTAACTTAACATCGATCTCTCGCAAAGAACTAACTACAACTTCGCCAATAAGGCTTTGCTTTCTTAGAGAATCTAAATCGACTTGGGGCATGCTCGGCAGGGAAATCATTTCTAAACTGCTCGCCAAATTGGTCAATTTAGTAACACTTTCTGTGCGGTCAAAACCACAACCAAATGATGTAGATATGGGAAATTGTTCGTTCCTTGCACCAAGGCTACGTTGCCATTGAGAAGTTTCATTCTCGGAATATATATCGCAGTTATAGTCGTTGTTTTGGATGTCATCATACGCAGCAGAACTTAATGGCAGCTCTGGCTCATTATTAATGAGATTTCTTCTTCTGCCTGTTAGAACGTCTTCTTTCCCCATAAAACAGCCGCCACCAGCAGTATTTTTGTTGCAGCAATCGACTTCGGCCGTAAAATCTACCGCCAGTTTTGCTGAATCGTCGCTTTCGTCAACACATGTTGCCACTTCCATCGCTTTTAGTTGATTTTCATTTACCCCACTTTGATGTTTCCGAACTGCGGGTGTGGATGAGTTTTGCTCTGACTGTGGTTGCTGCGATGGAGAATGCGAAATAGATTTAGTTACTGCTGTGCTGGCTGTTTTACTTTTTACTGTCGGAGAAGTATTATTTGTTGGTGTTAGCATCGTAGTCTTCGCTGATGCAATCCTATTACAGTTATTCTGCTGATTGGATTCCGTGAAATCATTTTGTTGCTGTTCATCCGTTAATTTTCTGTTCGAGCCACTGGATTTTCTGGTCTTTGTTTTGGCATCTGATGGCTTTTGTTCCTTTTGCTTATTGCTCGAGGAACTCGTCGACATTCGTTGTATCTCCTTATGCTTGTTGAATATGTTGACGATTTCTTTCATTAGAAATTTCAAAGCAACTGAACTGTTGCTGGATTTTAAGCTTTTTTTAATGCGAGCTTTTTGCTTTGTTTTAAACGTGTTTGTGTTTAATTTGCTTACGCATGTGCCGTATATAAAGTGCAGTTTATTACTGGTGGTAAGGTATTTTTCACGGTAGGAAATGCGTTGATTTTCGCGCATATATGGCAGGATTAATTTTTCAAAGCTATCAACTACGTTTTCGGCATCGTTTTTTTGCTGTCGACGTCGTCGGTTGACGGAAGATGAGTTGCTTCGAAACGATCTGTTGGATTCAGGGTCAGAGGAGCTGGAAGATGACGACGAGGAGGATGAGGAGGACGACGAAGATGAAGATCTTGACGAGGCTGATGAGTCTATGACTACAACTTCAGTAACGGGGACGATTCGACTTTGTCGAGTTTTATGTATTTCTCCCTGACCACCACTCTTGGATTTTTGGTCTTTGCATTTTGAGATCTCATCGAGTTGTTTTCCAGAGTGCGATTTAACTTCATCAGCAGTTTTCAATCGAACCATAAGATCCGACCGTTTTGGAATTTCTTTGTGTAATGCAATTGATACCGAAGTTGCAATTGCAACTTCCTTGATTGGAGAAGCGAAAGCGTCACCGTTAACGATGGGCTGTTCTGTCTGTACTTGTCTTTTAACCCAAGGAAGCGGTGCTGCTTTGATCTCTGGAACCGTTTTATTATTATTATTATTACTTGATCCATTTTCATCAACGAATTCAATTCCAAACGCTTTTCGAATTTCATCAAGGAGAACATCAGGAATATGCATAGAATCGACTATCTCATCGGGAACAACCAGAGATTTATTCTCATTTGGCTGTTCAAAATTCATCGACTTCAATTGTCTATGAATCTCTTCGCGAAGTCGTTTGCGGGCCTGCATTTTCAGTGCCGCATCGTATTTCGTGCCAGAACTGTTGATAACATTTTGAATTCCCACTTTGTCCATGTTGGCAACTTTATCGAGCAATGTTTCCGAAGTTGTGCCGGATGTATTGAGAGAAATTTTACGTCTACGTTGTACTAAGTTTGGTCGACAAACGATACGTGGCGTATGCGTCTGTACAGGAGCTGCAGCGTCAGTTGAAATAATTTCGTCCTGATTGAGATTTTGTAGCTCTTGCTTTATAAGCCTCGATAAAGGTATAATTGAAATTTTTGGAGAACTATGTGCCTCTGCAGGAGTCTCGTCGTAAGATAACAATTTTTCCACTAAAACTGATCCAGATTCCACTAATTCAGGTTCTTTTGTTAGTTGGGAAAATGATGTTACTATTGTCTGAACAATAAGAGGTTCCAAAATAGATGGATCAGATTTTGACTGCGATGGCACAAATGTATTATTTGGATTTGCTTTGACTTCTGTGAAAGTCTTCGACGTAGTCGTTTCTTTTATAATTTCTTTATGCTTCTCAGGAGAAGATGATATCTTTTTGGTGCGGTTCAGCGGATCATCATTTGTCGAAGGAGTTCTTTCTTTTAGAACTTCATTGCGCTTCTCAGGAGAAGATGCTATCTTTTTGCTGCGGTTTAGCGGATCATCATTTGTCGAAGGAGTTCTTTCTTTAATAACTTCATTACGTTTCTCAGGAGAAGATGCTATCTTTTTGTTGTGGTTTAGCGAATCTTCCTTTGTCGAAGCAGTTCTTTCTTTTATAACTTCATTACGCTTCTCTGGAGAAGATGCTATCTTTTTACTGCGGTTCAGCAGATCTTCGGCTTTCTGTGCACCTAGTATTGGAGAAGAATTTGAGTCATAGCTAAAATATTTAGATGATTTTCTCAAACAGTCTGAGTCTTTAGTTTTTCTGCTTCGATGGATGGAATTATTATCCCAGCGATAGATTCGTCTAATATCTTCCCAATGAGGTTCTCGATAATCGTCACGTCCAGTTCTTCTTTCAGATCTATGGTCTATGTATTTAAATTGGTTCCAGGAGTTATTGCCTTGATTATAATAACTGGAACTTCTTGAATATTTCTGAAAGCAGAAAATATCAAATATTAAACTATAAAAATCTATGATAACGGTTAGATTAAATTGCATTTTCAAGCTTTATTAGGCATGTTGTATTCTCAATGTTAAAGATTGTCTTTGCAAGTTAATTATTTAACATCTTAAAGTCTATACATTCTTCTTATATTTAAAGATACATTAATCGGAACGGTTAACATCAAATTCCTGGAATTCGTATGAAAAATGTATAACAAATAAATAATAAATATCAAGAATCTTTCACTTCAGTCAGTTGTCTGCATTCGAATCGAATCTAGCTTTTTTCATTCTGTACGGAAACAAAAGTATTCGTTCGTTGTTTATTGGTGGGAAACAAGGCCCTAATGGTGAGTAGTATACATGTAATTTTAAACTACAAAATATTATTGCTACGAACAAACTTACATTTTGATTGGGACGAAATTGAAAATTATCGTATCTATGCCAGTTATTGTGCCTTTTGTGGTTATGTCTGCAAGTGAAATAAAAAAAAAAATAAGTAGACATTCGTATACGCTCATATAAGTTTATATATCTTTATACATATATGTAATCGTTGGTGCGTCTGTCAGTTATTCAATATATATGTATATATAAAAAAGAAATTGCTACAATAATTAAGTACATAAAAAAAAACAACCCATAAAAATTAAAATTTTTCATGTAAATTCTCTAATAGGCGATAGATATCATGTGTTTGAATTATTTTAAGTTTAAGTGTTTAAAGTATTTGAAGGAAATCAGTCTAATTTTCAAAAAATGTACATGGGCACCACTCGGGTCTCAGGACCCGATCACTCCAAAAATTTTACAAATAGTTTTGTTAATAGGAGATACACATGTGTTTAAAATTTGAAGAAATCGGGCCAATTTTTTATATTTTTTATGGGTGGTACCCCTCGGTCCTCAGGGCCGACAAAAAGTGTTGTCGATCGGAGATACACATGTGAATAAAATTTAAGAAAAATCGGGTTCATTTTTTTAAAAAATTTGTTTGGGGCCTTACTACCCCGGGGCCCGGGGTCTCCAAAATTTTTACAAAAGTGTTTTCCATCGGTGATACACATGTATATAAAATTTGAAGAAAATAGGTCAATTTTGTGAAATATTGGTATGAGAGCCTCGCACCACAAGATTTTAATAGAAAGTGTTGTCATCGGCGATATGCATGTGTTCAATGAAATCGGACTTTGGGAAGTAGGTTAAAAATTGATCGCAAGATTCCACGACAAACAAACAAACACACGGGCACGCGAAGTTAATATAGAGAATTTAAAAAATACAATTTCTCATGTAAACTTTCCAGTACTGAAATCCACTATAAACGCTGAAAATCAAAAACAAATGCGAAGCACAGCAACCCAACAACAAAACAACCACAATCGTAAAGCAAGCAGCGCTGCTTACATCGCATCAGCTCTTCAGCGCACACAGAACACAGTCATTACAGTATGATATGATCTGATGCCGCTATATGGAAAAAATGTGTATAGGAGCCCCCCGATCCCGCAGCCCGATCACTCTCAAATTAGTATTAGAAAGTATTGTCATGGGAAATACACATGTGTGCAAAGTTTGAATAACATCGGACTTTAGGAAGTGTGTTAAAAATTGATCACAAGATTCTGCCCACCAGCCACGGGCACTTATAAGTTAATATAGAGAATTTAAAAACAAATTGTATTCAAAAGCATTGCGCTATTTTTTAAAATTTTAATATTAACTTGCGTCACACACATCTGTATATCCGATGTCAACACTTTCTATTAATATTTGGAAGGTATCAGGTTCCCTGGCGCAAATTTTTATATAATATTTTATAATAAATTATACAAAATTTGCACAATGTATAAACCAGATTAGAGATTTAGCTCTCAAAATCATTGTTATAATAATTATCATGTTTTAGCAAAAACAATAGCTGAATGAAAATGATAGGCGCGTAACTAATGGAATGTGATAAGGAGTATACGTTTTGCGGGGTACTATAATTACAAGCAAACCATCTGGAATGTTCTGCTCGAACAGAAATGTAAAACTACAACCTTTGATGTCACCTCCAAAAACGCTCTTTTCTTATCTCTTAAACATTGCCCAACAATCGATATCTTTAGGACATATGCAACAATCAGTGTCAACTGGGGCGATACAATGAAGCCGTATTGCATATACTAAATTTTCAAATCCATGAGCGACATTCAACCGTAATCCATCTCAGTATATACTTGGAAATGAAGGACGTGTTACAATCACAATAGAGAATGTCAGAGCAAAAGATGCGATTCCTCCAAAAACGGCATTGTCTGAATTTTTTCCGTTTGGTGAGAACGAATGCCTTTTATGTATGAGGATGCTCTTTCACATAGTTGATGGTCCTACGTTATAAAACGTACAAACAAGCCTGCCAGCGATGTGTATTGCTTGAGGAAGATCAACACGGTGATAAGGCTTTATTAGAGGTATCTGACAAACTAGATGACGTCGCCCCGAAATCGGGACCGGATTTTTTGCTGGAGCACATGTCCAAACCTCGGTTGTAGAACCATATAAGATGATATGTGTCTTCTATGCTACTTCAATTCTTATCATTGCCTCCATTTATTGGCCAAATTCTCGATCTCATTGAGAGAAATGCATAGAGAATTTGGGCAAAGACAATCCAAATTTCAAAAAACCTAGCCATTTACAAATTTCAAACCTTATCAAAATAAAAAACTAAGAAAAGAAAAATCAGGAGTTTAAATAAAAAACAACCCATAACAAACCCAAAAGTTTTCATATAAATTCTCTAATAACCAAAAGTATACTGAATTCCACTATAAATGCTGAAATATAAAAACACATACGAAGCACAGCAACCCAACAACAAAACAACCCCAATCGTAAAGCACAACGCACACAGAACACATTCATTATAGTATAAAATGATCTGGTCGGGGGCTCCCAAACGAAAATTTTAAAAAATTTACCCGATTTTCTTCAAATTTTACACACATGTGTATACCCAATAAACAATACTTTTTCGAAAATTTGGTAGTGATCGGGTCCCGGGTTCGGCCGCAAGGCCCTTATACATTTTTTAAATATCTATACTGGCATCAGATATTCGTCGCCCTTTATGGACTGTGTGCGGTGTGTGCTGCGCAGTCGGCTGCGCTGCATGGTTTTGGTGGTGGAGAGAGAGAGAGAAATCTTAGCTCACGCACAAATGAACCCAGCAAATGAAACGAGACATACAAGTTAACACAAATATCGGTCGTTGCCCTTTACACAATCCCACACTGCGTTTCCACATAATTCCTTTTACCGATGACACTGCATAATATTTCACCTGCCCAGACACCCAATTTCCCGTGTTGCAATATTGTTTTGTTATTAGCTTATGTAGACTGTAGAGTAAGCATAATTTGCAGAAGTAATATTCTTGATTTAATAATTCTTAGAATAAGAATTATTAAAACGAAAACAATAGCATAAGCATAATTTGTAATTCCTAGAATAAGTATTATTGAAAGCAAATTTGTAAAATTATAAATATACGCAATAAATAAATTATTGGTTGTTCTGATTCGACCTCTAACTGGACGTGTTGTATTTTTTTTGGAGCTGCGCGACTCAAATACCTTAACTGGCGCCCGAGCAAACAAAAGTCTTTAAACCCGAAAAAAAGTAAAAGTCGTGTATAGTGCTAAGTGTTCCCTACTTTTAAAATTGATAAATTGATATCATAAAAAAGTGTGAAGTGGTAAAACACCCGTAATACAAACACCCTGCCTGTTAAAAAAGTGAAGTGGTTATTATATACCCTTGCTATATTAACAGTGTGAAGTGGCAATAAAGGCCCTACTAATTAAAGGCGAAAGGTGACCTTGTTACAACACTTTTGGAAAGCTCAGGAAAAAATTTTTTATCAGTGTCCAGAGGCCTAAAACCAACTCATCAAAGAATCATCATAGAACCAAAGAAAACCAGCAGATAACCATCGGAGAACCACCCGAAAATCATCAGAGAGCCATCGAAGAAACATCAGAGGACCATTACAGGATCATCAGAGATAACCAGATAACCGGATCCAACGTGACACATCCCGTTCCCAAGTAAGCAACGCTAAAAAGGACAAAACGGACTGCCCAAAAGGATTTAAACAAGATGCTGTTGGCTGCATGTTTGCTGTAAGCGATTATTTTAATTTTATATATTAATCTTACCTATTAGTTTAGCCACAAGAATTTAAAATAAATTTCACCTTCTTTTTCAAAATAAAAATATATAAACCTTGATATTTAAATACACCAAATATATATACTAAATACTATATAGATTGAAAAGAGTAAGAATTATTATACAAGTATAAAAGAAGCAACAAACCAAGTTATATAAACCTTGATATTAAAATATATACAATCATTATTTCAAAATAATATATTTTATAAAGTGAAAAAAGTTAGAGTTATTACACAAGTAACAAACCAAGTTATTAATTTGAAAAAATGGAACAAGTGAAAGATTTAATAACCCAGCTAACTGGGGCTGTAAATGCTCAAATGGAGCAAATCAAGCTAATTAATACCCGTTTGCAACAACTCGAATGCAGAGTCAGCCCTCCTCAAAATACTTCCCAAACCCCTCCTGCAACCCTAGCTCTTCCAAAAAGTGAGCAAGACCTTATAGATATTAGGAAACTCCCTGACTGCGTTAGAGACTTGCAAATTTTTGACGGAAATCCAGTTCACTATATTTCATGGATCCACAGCGTTGAATCCATATTAAAAGACTACGAGATAGTCAAACTTAAGCCCATTTACAGGGCAATCATACAACATATAAGACAGAAAATTAGAGGCCCAGCCGATACTGCCCTTATTTCGTACAATATTTTTGACGACGATTGGTCAAAAATTAAAAAATGTTTATCCCTGCATTACGCAGATAAACGTGACGTTCGTACCCTTGAACACGAGCTCAATTCAATGAATCAAGGAAGACAAAGTATAGACGAGTTCTATGCAAGAGTCAATCATCAACTTTCCTTGTTAATAAATAAATTAAAAACCGAAGACTACTCTCAAGAGACTATTTGTGCTCTAACCGAAAACTATAGGAACAGGGCTTTAGATATATTTATCAGAGGTCTAAATGGTGATGTTTCAAGGATGCTTGTCATCCAGAAACACAAGACTTTACCAGAGGCATACACCTCATGCCTCGAGTTTCAGAATCTTAATTTCAGAAGCCTTCCGATCTACAACAGAGGCATAAACAGTACTATATCCGCACCCATAAAAAAAAATATGATTTATAATACACCTCGATATGCGGAATACTACCCCAACCAATATAATAATCCACCCCCAAGACCAACACAACAAAAACCCCCGCAACCTATGGAAATCGATCAGTCTATTCAAACACATCGTGTAAATTACATAAATAGACCTGCAAACAACCCTCTCCCCAGAAGATCGAATGAGTCATCAAACTTGCCCCGAAAGCAGCAACGGCTTTTTGCTACAAACACTGTTGAAAATTCAGATCTTAAGCAGATAGATCCGGATGATAACACATATCAAACAGATGAAGAGTTCGACTACGAGGAAATCGTAGACGAAACTCCTGAAATAAATTTTATGACGGAAGCCTCTCTAGCGTACCCTACCTAGAGTATGTTACCGAAATGGTAAAACGTTAAAATTCCTAATCGACACAGGAGCTAACAAAAACTTTGTGTCAAGTACAATTGCAACAAATTCCAAACCTTTTAAAACACCGTTTAAAATACAATCAGCTGCGGGACAGCTTGAGATCACCCACAAAATAAGTGGTCCCTTTTTCAGAAGCCTAGGTAATAACAGTATACCAGATTTCTTCGTTCTCCCTGGCTTAAAATCGTTTGACGGAATAATAGGAGACGATACTTTGAGGAATTTGGAGGCTGTAATTGATAGGAAAAACAGTATCTTGCACATAAGTCCTAACATAAAAATAAAACTAAAGGCAAAATATTCCAAACAAGTCAACAGCGTACAAACAAACACTGACATTGAAAATGAAATTCAGAACATCCTGAAAAAACATGACAAACTTTTTGGTACCATTGCTGATTGTGGAGCAATCGATACAAGTGTCCGTGCAGAAATAAAAACTACAACGTCTGAACCGGTCTACACAAAGTCGTACCCCTATCCAGCTAATTTGAGGTCAGAAGTAGAAAATCAAATTGAGAAAATGCTTGCAGATGGTATTATTAGACCATCCAAAAGCCCGTACAACTCTCCTCTCTGGATTGTCCCGAAGAAGGCTAATTCAGCAGGAGAAAAACAATACAGGCTAGTTATAGATTTTAAGCGTCTTAACGCAATTAACGCAGACGCATACCCTATCCCGGACATTACGAACACCCTAGCAAGTCTTGGAGAATGCAAATTCTTCACAACTCTTGACCTAACTTCTGGTTTTCATCAAATAAAAATGAAAACTAGTGACATTCCAAAAACTGCATTTTCCACGGCAAACGGAAAATACGAGTTTACTCGACTCCCGTTTGGTTTAAAAAATGCTCCTGCAATTTTTCAGCGTATGATCAATGATGTATTAAAACCACTTATCGGGAAGATGTGCTACGTCTATATAGACGATATAATCGTCTTCGGAAAGAACCGGGACGAGCATAATAGAAATCTTGACGAGGTTTTTTCATTTCTGGGAAAAGCCAACTTAAGAGTAAATTTAGAAAAATCTAAATTTTTGAGATCCGAAGTGGATTTCTTAGGGTACATAATTACTCAGGAAGGAATACGTGCAGACCCGAAAAAAATTGCTGCAATCCAAAAAATTCCAGCACCACAAAATCTTAAAGACCTAAAGAGCTTTCTTGGTCTAGCATCGTACTATCGAAAGTTTATTAAAGACTTTGCAAAAATAGCTAAGCCTTTGACAAACCTAACTAGGGGATTGAATGCTCAAATAAAGGCAAATCAATCAAGAAAAAAGGAAGTACACCTTGACGATCAAGCTCTGAAAGCATTTACAAACCTTAAGGAAATGCTCGTGTCCTCAGACATTTTAATTTTCCCAAACTTTCATTCTAACAACGGATGCCTCTAATTTTGCAATTGTAGCCGTTCTATCCCAAGGAGAAATGGGCAAGGATAGACCTATCACATTTATATCCAGGTCACTAACCAAAGTTGAAGAAAACTATTCAGTAATCGAGAATGAATAACTAGCAATCGTTTGGTCACTCGATAAGCTTAGGACGTACCTTTATGGAGCCAAGTGCATAAAAATCTTAACAGATCATCAGTCTTTAACATTTGCCTTGAGTAACCGCAATAATAATGCAAAACTCAAAAGGTGGAAGGCAAAAATTGAAGAGTTTAATTATTCCTTATATATAAACCAGGTAGAACAAATGTTGTAGCGGATGCCCTCTCAAGACTTCCAACGGAATTAAACGTTCTAACTTCTTCTGGAACACAACACAATTCAGAAGAAGATAGCACTGACCTCATACCACACTGCGAGGCACCGATTAACGTCTTTAGAAACCAGTTAATTTTTTCTGAAGGAAACGATATGATTTGCTATGAACAACCACATCCTAAATTCCACAGGCATTATATAAGATTACAATCTTTCGATAAAGACAACCTAGCTCAAATTTTAAAAGAAAAACTAAATCCAAATATACTGAATGGAATTAAAATACCAGAACACATTATTCCATTGTTAGGAGAAGTATATAGAGAGTTTTTTTCTCACTTCAAAATTAGAATCACGCAAAGAGTAGTTACGGATATCGCAAATGAGGAAAATAAACTGAAAATAATTCAAGACGAGCACAAACGCGCACACCGGAATCATAAGGAAAACAGGGAACAAATTTTAGAAAAATACTATTTCCCTCAAATGAACAAACTAATAAAAAAGTATACCGACTCTTGTGATGTTTGTTGTTCTAACAAATATGACAGACATCCACCAAAACCTGAATTGCAACCAACTCCAATTCCATCATATCCAACCGAGATATTACATATGGACATCATCGAAATTAAAAGAGAAAAATTCATAACATGTGTGGACAAATTTTCAAAATTCACAAAATTTTTTCACATTAAAAATAAATCAGTTTTACACGTTAGAAACAGAATAATAAAATTATTGCATTTCTTTACCAAAGGAGGAGGAGCTTTGTTGTCTCGTATTCTTCTACTTGCGTTCACGAGTTCATCAACTGTTAGCCTTGGAATACTTTCTCTGCTAATTTCTCTTATTATGTTGCACATAGTATATGGTCCTTTCGGAAATAGGTGTTCTACGATGGACCTAAGCTTTGTTGGGCATGATATTTGCGGGGTCCTACAGCCTTTTAGCTTTGCCATAACTATTTTGTATGCTGTGCCCCAGGGATTGATGTCCGCCTCGTCACATAGTCGTTTGAAGCACTTCGACTTGCTTTCTTTAATTGCATTTTTTAAATTTCGTCTAGCTAATCTTAGCATATCAAGACGTTCTTGAATGTCTGATCCCCTTCTTGAGCGCTGCACTCTACGTCTGGCTTGTAAGCAGGCAGCTCTCAGTGCTTTTATCTGCTCATTCCACCAGTAGCAGTGTACACCTTTCTTGCTAGGTCTTCTCCTGGGCATAGCTGCGTCGCACGCTGTAGTGATTATACTGGTAAGTTGTTGCGACAGGATCTCAGATGTTCCGCTTTCGATTAGGAAGCTTGAGTTTATGATTTCCTCAAACATTTCTTTATCAAGGAACTTGTCTTTTCATTTAGGTCCCCCTAATTTTGGGCGTTGCACGGCTTTTTTTTCTTTAATTTCAATTACAATCGCCTGGTGGTCGCTGTGCGTATAGTCTTCGCTGACGCGCCATTTTATCATCCGCAGGAGGGAACTGCTAGCGAAGGTAATATCGATGATCGATCCCCTTCCTGCTTTGCGATACGTATTTGCTCGTCCCGTGTTAGCTATGCCTATATTTAATGAGGCGAACGATTCTAGCAGATAATGTCCTCTGCTATTAGTAAATCTGCTGCCCCAGTCTATTGCCCAGGCATTGAAATCTCCGCCTATAACCACTGGAGCTCTTCCTCGAGCATCGGTCGTAAAATTTTCTATCATTGCTGAGTATTCGCTCATCGCCCAGCTGGGTCTTGCGTAACAACTATAAAAGTTGATTCCATTTATTTTTGCCCGTACGAAGCCCTCCGCCTGCCCGTCTACATCTTGGAAGGCATGTCTCCCGCAAATCCATATTGCAGCTTTTTCTGTTGTGTCACATGCCCAAGCGTTGATGTCACGAGATTTGTACGGTTCGCTTATTAAAATTATGTCCGTTCTCTCGTCTTTAGCCGTCTGTGACAGGATATCCTGTGCTATCTCGCAGTGATTTATGTGTGGACAAATTTTCAAAATTCACAAAATTTTTTTACATTAAAAATAAATCAGTTTTACACGTTAGAAACAGAATAATAAAATTATTGCATTTCTTTACCAAAGGAGGAGGAGCTTTGTTGTCTCGTATTCTTCTACTTGCGTTCACGAGTTCATCAACTGTTAGCCTTGGAATACTTTCTCTGCTAATTTCTCTTATTATGTTGCACATAGTATATGGTCCTTTCGGAAATAGGTGTTCTACGATGGACCTAAGCTTTGTTGGGCATGATATTTGCGGGGTCCTACAGCCTTTTAGCTTTGCCATAACTATTTTGTATGCTGTGCCCCAGGGATTGATGTCCGCCTCGTCACATAGTCGTTTGAAGCACTTCGACTTGCTTTCTTTAATTGCATTTTTTAAATTTCGTCTAGCTAATCTTAGCATATCAAGACGTTCTTGAATGTCTGATCCCCTTCTTGAGCGCTGCACTCTACGTCTGGCTTGTAAGCAGGCAGCTCTCAGTGCTTTTATCTGCTCATTCCACCAGTAGCAGTGTACACCTTTCTTGCTAGGTCTTCTCCTGGGCATAGCTGCGTCGCACGCTGTAGTGATTATACTGGTAAGTTGTTGCGACAGGATCTCAGATGTTCCGCTTTCGATTAGGAAGCTTGAGTTTATGATTTCCTCAAACATTTCTTTATCAAGGAACTTGTCTTTTCATTTAGGTCCCCCTAATTTTGGGCGTTGCACGGCTTTTTTTTCTTTAATTTCAATTACAATCGCCTGGTGGTCGCTGTGCGTATAGTCTTCGCTGACGCGCCATTTTATCATCCGCAGGAGGGAACTGCTAGCGAAGGTAATATCGATGATCGATCCCCTTCCTGCTTTGCGATACGTATTTGCTCGTCCCGTGTTAGCTATGCCTATATTTAATGAGGCGAACGATTCTAGCAGATAATGTCCTCTGCTATTAGTAAATCTGCTGCCCCAGTCTGTTGCCCAGGCATTGAAATCTCCGCCTATAACCACTGGAGCTCTACCTCGAGCATCGGTCGTAAAATTTTCTATCATTGCTGAGTATTCGCTCATCGCCCAGCTGGGTCTTGCGTAACAACTATAAAAGTTGATTCCATTTATTTTTGCCCGTACGAAGCCCTCCGCCTGCCCGTCTACATCTTGGAAGGCATGTCTCCCGCAAATCCATATTGCAGCTTTTTCTGTTGTGTCACATGCCCAAGCGTTGATGTCACGAGATTTGTACGGTTCGCTTATTAAAATTATGTCCGTTCTCTCGTCTTTAGCCGTCTGTGACAGGATATCCTGTGCTATCTCGCAGTGATTTATGTGTGGACAAATTTTCAAAATTCACAAAATTTTTTTACATTAAAAATAAATCAGTTTTACACGTTAGAAACAGAATAATAAAATTATTGCATTTCTTTACCAAAGGAGGAGGAGCTTTGTTGTCTCGTATTCTTCTACTTGCGTTCACGAGTTCATCAACTGTTAGCCTTGGAATACTTTCTCTGCTAATTTCTCTTATTATGTTGCACATAGTATATGGTCCTTTCGGAAATAGGTGTTCTACGATGGACCTAAGCTTTGTTGGGCATGATATTTGCGGGGTCCTACAGCCTTTTAGCTTTGCCATAACTATTTTGTATGCTGTGCCCCAGGGATTGATGTCCGCCTCGTCACATAGTCGTTTGAAGCACTTCGACTTGCTTTCTTTAATTGCATTTTTTAAATTTCGTCTAGCTAATCTTAGCATATCAAGACGTTCTTGAATGTCTGATCCCCTTCTTGAGCGCTGCACTCTACGTCTGGCTTGTAAGCAGGCAGCTCTCAGTGCTTTTATCTGCTCATTCCACCAGTAGCAGTGTACACCTTTCTTGCTAGGTCTTCTCCTGGGCATAGCTGCGTCGCACGCTGTAGTGATTATACTGGTAAGTTGTTGCGACAGGATCTCAGATGTTCCGCTTTCGATTAGGAAGCTTGAGTTTATGATTTCCTCAAACATTTCTTTATCAAGGAACTTGTCTTTTCATTTAGGTCCCCCTAATTTTGGGCGTTGCACGGCTTTTTTTTCTTTAATTTCAATTACAATCGCCTGGTGGTCGCTGTGCGTATAGTCTTCGCTGACGCGCCATTTTATCATCCGCAGGAGGGAACTGCTAGCGAAGGTAATATCGATGATCGATCCCCTTCCTGCTTTGCGATACGTATTTGCTCGTCCCGTGTTAGCTATGCCTATATTTAATGAGGCGAACGATTCTAGCAGATAATGTCCTCTGCTATTAGTAAATCTGCTGCCCCAGTCTATTGCCCAGGCATTGAAATCTCCGCCTATAACCACTGGAGCTCTTCCTCGAGCATCGGTCGTAAAATTTTCTATCATTGCTGAGTATTCGCTCATCGCCCAGCTGGGTCTTGCGTAACAACTATAAAAGTTGATTCCATTTATTTTTGCCCGTACGAAGCCCTCCGCCTGCCCGTCTACATCTTGGAAGGCATGTCTCCCGCAAATCCATATTGCAGCTTTTTCTGTTGTGTCACATGCCCAAGCGTTGATGTCACGAGATTTGTACGGTTCGCTTATTAAAATTATGTCCGTTCTCTCGTCTTTAGCCGTCTGTGACAGGATATCCTGTGCTATCTCGCAGTGATTTAGGTTTATCTGGATAACCTTCATACTTTTCTGCTGGCGATAGCTCTCCTAAAGACTGGGCATTTGCTGCTGCCCGCTACATGCTTCGCAACTTCTGGGTGTTCCTTTCTACAGAACATGCACGAAGGCTCCTTTGCGCAAGACTTAG
Source organism: Nephrocerus scutellatus (assembly GCA_947095585.1). Classification (NCBI taxonomy): domain Eukaryota; kingdom Metazoa; phylum Arthropoda; class Insecta; order Diptera; family Pipunculidae; genus Nephrocerus; species Nephrocerus scutellatus. Next base: position 30,994,521 of record OX352761.1, read on the forward strand.
CTATGTGGCCCTCATCCCCACATCTTCTACACAGCTTGGAGCGATCTTCTCCGTTTTTACACTGCTTGGCAATGTGCCCAAATTCCAGGCATTTGAAGTACTTTTTGAGGAGTGTCCGTTCGCGGATGCGACACACTACCCACCCGATTTTTATCTTCTTTGCTTCCAGCAGCTTCTTTGCTTTTGCATTTGGAAGGCTGATAGTCGCCGTTTGGGTTCCACCATATGCTTTCCTCAGCGATATAAAGTCTGTGTAGTCACCTATGGATCCCATGGTTATCTATGCAAGCAGTGAGGCCATGCGGGGGTTGACACGAGCCCTTATGGGGTCTTGTGTTCAGAGCCAGATCAGTGTTAGACAGGAATTTTTCATCTGTACCTACACCACTAACTTAATAGCGACGTAACATTGAGCGTACTTTGAGTCCTGCCAGGGTTTTAACTGGACGGGGACGCCGGTAGCATTAGCCTGAAAGCCATTTCAGCAAAATTTCACTCTTGCCTACTCAGGTAACAGAATACCACAGACGTCAGCCCAAGAGTTGACAAATCAAAATGATTGCTTCCAGTACACCATAATTAAGACCTTACTGGGCTCAGTCTTAATACATTCATTGAATGCCGCGCTCCCTCGTTGGCCGCGGCTTTTCCTCCGGGCGGGTTGGGAGTTATACCGCTCCTACTCGGTCGTCAGAGCCTCGGCGAGCAGGTTTTTTCATGCAAGAGAGGTTGACAGTGACTTCTTCTCCGCCGTAACCCTGGCTAGGGCCCCTCACATGGTACTATCACCCGGGGCAGGTGAACCAAGGTTTGTTGACGTGGTTTTACTCCCCGGACTAGGGCCCGTGGGGTTGTCAGACCCAACACTCTACTTCAGAGTGCCCTTGCGGTGGGTGTGTATGTGTGTGTATATCAAAATCCTTTGATCTAATAGTCTGGTTACCAACTCGTATATTTATGTTTTCTATATTTTTCCGGCTGGTAATCAGGACTGCTTCCGTTTTATGGTCGGCTAATTCTAGACCGACGGATACTAGCCATTTTTTGATTTGGCCAACTGCTTCATTCGTGGCTGACTCTATTCCATTGTCTTTGACACCGTGACAACGGCGATGTCGTCAGCGAATCCAAATATTTGTACGCCTGGTGTGTGTGTGTGTGTGTGTGTGTGTAAAAAATAAATTCTGTGCAATTTCACAGAACCATCGTTGTACTTATACAGGGTGTACCTGCTTACGTGGCAAATATTTACGATCCTTTGGACAGATGAAGCAACTTTTACGAGGGACGGAGTGATCAATTTACACAGCCTTCATCATTGGGCTGAATTCAATGTCGTTCTTCCTCGTTTTTTTGTCGTTGCTTCAGTTATGATTGCGACTTTTGTTAGGAAGCAGTTTTGAAATAGACCCGTTTCGTCTGCATTGTATACCTGCTCTTGCCTTTGCTCACAATTCTTTTAGGTTTTGTTGCGAATGATTCAAAAACGGCTCTACTGCATCTTTATTGCTGGGCAATTTCCTTCCGTATATTTCCGGATATAAATATCTAAAACTGACTTGTCCTAAAATTTGAAGCTTTTAAGAAATCGTAACGTGATTTTCTCTGTCATTTTAGCTCGTAGATCACGGTCTTAACTTTCGGCATTTCAGAATTCCGGAGCGTTTTCCATGTGCCAGCTTTAAATGAACTGAAAGCTTCTGAGAATTTTTTAAATTCCTGTTATAGTGGATTCTGCCACTTATTTTGGCAAATATCAAAAGAATAATAAACAAAGAGTGCGAACTATGTGCGAGTGCGAGAAAAGCAAAAAATTCAAGGTTAGGTTAGGTTAGGTTGAAGTGGCCGTCAGTCAAAACCGACGCACTTAGACCAAGAAGGTCCGTTGTGATACCACAAGGATCTAGAAAATCCCACGCCTACTCGTTGAACGTCTATTGAGCTTCGTATGAAGCGCAATAGACTATTAATGTCAATTTTGGTTAGATCGTTGAGATCGTTGAAAAAGAACGCTCCCAGATGGAGCTTCGGTTTCAGCTTCGTTCAGCTGGGCACGTACAAAGTAGACGGAGAGTGTTTTCCTCCTCCTCCTCATCTATGAAGCTTCTGCAGAAATCGTTGGAAAAGACTCCTAGTCCTTCTACATGCTTGCCTATGAGACAGTGTCCAATTATGAAACCTATAATGGCACTAATGTGCAGTCTGTTTTGAGAGATCAAACACTTCGGAGCGTTTTGGATCTAGCTTGGGCCATATCTGCTTCGTTGCTATGCAAGTTGTACCGTTTGACCATCTATAATTAGTTTTTATTATAGCATCCCGTTTAAAAATGAGTTTGCACGTAGCGAGCAGCATGCCATATCCATATCCCATATCTGGTCGTAGTAGTCGGTCGTTTTTCGGAATTAAATTTTTAATTTTTTAATTATTTCTTTTTAAATCATACAAATTTAAAAGTAAATAATCAAATTTCAAATCATCATGAAAGGCCTGAATTGGAGGAAGTTACGAGGAACCGCAGAGAATCATCAAGAGCTCAATTTGAGTCAAGATTTTTCGCTCATACTTGATGTAATGGAGCTTATCGGCTCGATAGTTGTGCGTGCCTTTTTCGTTTGTTAGGCCTGGTACTCCAAACGAATCCGGTACAATTAACTGTCGAGTTGTGGGCATTCAAGAAAGAAGTCAGCTAGTTCCTGAAAGACCGAATTTTTCAATAGAGGCTCCAAGAACTTTGAAGGCTAATGTATGTTATTTTTTTTTTGTAATATTTTCTTGGTCAAGGTTTTTTGTAGTTTTCCTTGACCATGATCCATTCTTTAAAGCATTTGGACTCGCGTCGTTTTAGTTTCGTGAACGTTTTTTCCGTATTGCTTTTTTCAATGAATCAGGGAGAATTCCGAGAAAATAAAATTGAAACCGGCTACAAACGTGAGAAATGTGATAAATTGTAAATCACATTTCTCCGATTTAATTCATAATTTAAATAAAGGGCTTAGCACACCTTATTGCCGTGGCGCAAGAGAATTCCCTTGGCAATAAGTTTAAATATACAAAAAAAAACATATTCAGGCAATACGGGTAGTGTGGTTCCATGTTTGGTGAGTTCATCAGCCATACAATTTCTCGGCAATTCTGGGCCAGAATGGAATTTGTGGAGACTAATTCCATGGACTTTAGCGCCGCCTGGCTATCCGAGAAAATGTGGACATCATTAACAGATATGACATTACTCTTCAGCCAAGACAAGGCTTCCTTAATAGCCATTATTTCCGCTTTGGAAAACACTACCGTGATCAGGAAGAGAGACTTAGATTTAGTTTTTTTTGAAAAGACACCTCTGCCAACCCCTTCATCAGTTTTCGACCCGTCTGTGAAGAAATTTCAAAGTTCATATAAAATGAATGGTAATGTATAGTTTTGTTTGTGTATCTGCAAATTCATATTATCAAAGATACTGGTAACTGACAATGAAAGTAGTTTTATAAGCCCAATCATCCTTAATTATATAGAAGGTCTCGGAGTAACTCTCTATCTGGCCCCCCGCAAAAGAGTGAGGTCAATGGAGCTGTGGAAAGAGTACACTCAACTATTATTGAAATAATAAGATGTCTTCAAAGAGAATTCCCAGACTATTCGATAAAAGAAATAATTAATATAGCAGTAGACAGATATAACAATACAATCCACTCGGTAACAAAAAAGAAACCTGCCGATATCTTCTTTGGAAGAAGTCAGAGAATAAATTATCAGAATTTAACAGATTTTAAAAACATAATTAACACTGATTTAAGATACGAAATTTTACGTAATCAAAGGAATCAGATCAACAGACACAATCAAAAAAGGTCTCCACCAAGAAACTACAATCCTGGTGAAACAGTATATAAAAGAAATAAACAAATAAAGGGAAAAGAAAAACCCATATATCATAAAGAAACTGTAGGATTAGATAACACCGTTACAGTAACAACAACCAATGGAAAACGAGTACATAAGTCTCACCTCAAAAACAAACCTCCCATTTCAGATTAATCCTCTACGTCTAAACGTCTACGAGTACAATAGCCCTCTCATTGCAGTGAAACAAGGAACGGGAAGAATATCTTCACAAACTTCATTTGGACAACGTTAAAAAATTATCCCATTTTTCATCTTATACGGCTCTCTCAATAGGCTCAGATATAAACATCCTATTAATTAGTATATTGCTAAATCTTATTCTAATCTTTTGTTTGAAATTTAAAAAACAAAATGAACCCCTTGATGCCACTTTAAAAATTTCAAATCTAGAACCCATTAAGATAAACTTTTGATCAGCGGGACGCTGATACTTAAGAAGGGGGGAGTTAACACAAATATCGGTCGTTGCCCTTTACACAATCCCACACTGCGTTTCCACATAATTCCTTTTACCGATGACACTGCATAATATTTCACCTGCCCAGACACCCAATTTCCCGTGTTGCAATATTGTTTTGTTATTAGCTTATGTAGACTGTAGAGTAAGCATAATTTGCAGAAGTAATATTCTTGATTTAATAATTCTTATTCTAAGAAAACAATAGCATAAGCATAATTTGTAATTCCTAGAATAAGTATTATTGAAAGCAAATTTGTAAAATTATAAATATACGCAATAAATAAATTATTGGTTGTTCTGATTCGACCTCTAACTGGACGTGTTGTATTTTTTTTGGAGCTGCGCGACTCAAATACCTTAACTTACATGTTTTATGCTTACTTCAACTTACATTTTTATTATATACTGAATTGTATTTTTATTGATGTCGTTTTTTTTGTTGTCGATATCAACTTACAGATAGAACAACAAGTTTTCACAATATTCTGTCATTTGGCGTTTTCATAAATTAGTTCAGAGCAGTCAAAGAGTTCTCAAGATAAATGTTCGTGTTTCTTATTTGCTCTGAGTATGAGCGTGCTCTAAGTGCTCAGAATAAAATGATCTGAGCTTTTTCAATTTTAACATCTGATGTCAAATGTCTGTTTCGATGATTTTCTCATACAATAAAAAAAATGGCCCAGGATCGAGGGGCTCCCATATCAATTTCTGCGATTAGAGAATTTAGATGAAAAATTTTATTTTTATGGGTTGTTTTTTTACTTTTTTAGGTCATAAACATTTTTCTTGTGAGTAATTAATTTATTAAAATAATTGAAAATACATGTTATTAAAGTAGCCTTACGAAATTTGTACTTGACTCACTGCCATAGCGGATAAAAGAGAATACTGTCGACACAGAAATATTATACGAGGGGTGCCGTAAAACTACTAAAAAATTAAAAAATTTCATCAAAAATTGCTTAATTGCTTTTCAAAATATTCGCCTTTAAGACCTATAAACGTTTGCATACGTTCAAATCATTTATCGAAACATAGCTCCAAAACATTGTTTTTGAAAGCTTCAACCGCTTCTTCAGGCGATAAAAATCGTTGTCCAAGCATCTTATCCTTGTTGGGAACAGGATGAAGTCATTGGGTGCCAAGTCCGTGCTGTACGGCGGATGAACCATAAAATCAATCGTTTGAGTGCTCAAATACTCGTTTGTTTGATGTGATGTGTGTAAGCTCGCATTATCGTGATGCAAAATGATTCACCGTTTAGGGTTGTTTTCTCTCAATTTGTTGAAAACCTTAGGCAAACAAATAGTCGTATACCAAGCTGAATTTACTGTCTCTTGATTTTCAGTAACCACATGACCGGTTTTCGTGAAGAAACACGCCCATTTGATTCACAACGCTCCGAGATCGCACAACTTTTGTTGGATTTTCTTTGACTTGGAAGACCCAAACAGTCGATTGGCTTTTTCTTTCTGGCTCATACGCAAATATCCATGACTTATCACCTGTCACGATCTTGTATACGTTTTTTGAAGTACCTTCAACGAATTTTTCAAGCATTTGGCGGCACCAATCGAAACGAACCTTTTTTTGTGTGTCTGTCAAAAAATGTGGAATCCAACGTGCACAAAGCTTCCGCACATTTAAATGTTCATGTAAGATCGTATATACGCTGGTGTTACTAATGCCTAGGCATGCCTCGATTTTCCGACATGACGATCCTCTTCTCACAGCATCGATGTTTTCTGGCACAACAGCTGTTTTTGGACGATCTTCACGAGACTCGTCTTTGAGTGAACGTCGATCGCGTATAAATTCACTTTATCAATTATAAACACCAGCCAATGATAGTGCTTCGTTAGCCCTTTAGCCCTTTTCGAAAATCGTAAAAAATCATCACACGAAAATGGTTAAACTTTTACGGCACCCCTTGTACGAAACGAATTAAGATATTAATAAAATTCACCAATTCATTCAAATCAACAAATCACAAATGACTATTCAATAACTTGATGAGGTTTACTTTTTCTTGACGCTCCCGAGGAGAAACGTTTCCTATTTATTTGCTTTTGGCTGAGATCAGTTTACACTAGCATTGTCAGAAACGCGTCGACAATGTAAGATGGGATCTAAAACTGCCTCCTTGTCCTGTACAAACTGGGGGGGGATTTACAAAAGGGGCAATTTTAGCTTTTGGCACGAATGAACTTTGTTCGAACATTACGGGACAAATTTGAAATCTGTATGCTTCTCTAATGGAAAGCTTTGAGTGGCTTGCTTCCCAAAAGATGAATTTTCTTATTTCTTAATATTTCTTTACTATTTAATTACTGAACTAGTGTTATTGCTTAAGTACATAGAGAAATTCGATTCACACACGCGTAAAGGGGTCCGCACTCTTATAATGCTCGGCTATGTGCTTGAGGGTAAATTGGTAAGCATTTAGAGCGCCACGAGTATTGCGGTTGAATTCAAGAAGAGGTTACATGCAGCAGACTATTTCTGTTGAGCACTGCTGCTGGAAGAAGCGATAAAACAGTGGCTTTAATGGTGTGTATTTCCACCACAAGTATGGCTTAAAGGAGAAATTCGTCTGGGCAAACCTCGAACGAGATTTTTTATAACGGTATAGTTCATATTCGTCAATTTCTCGGTTTGAGCAGATTTCAAGCCGCTTAGCATCTCTGGAAGGGCAGATCTCAATGTAATCCTTTTTTCCAGCATGCCCTTAACATATTCGATGGTGTTCATGTCCTGCCGATCCGTTACCTTGATTCACACTTCTTGAAGATACTCAGTAACGCACGTGGTGACGTGTGGTCGTCCATTACCTAATATCAACAAAAAAAATTTCGCTACTAAATAGTGCAAAAGGATCAACACATATTTCTCAAGAATGTTATTATTAATTATTAGGAATTTGATTTAATCCAACAAAATCAAACCAAGCCAATAACAATAAACTTACGAGATCTTACGAGATCACGCGAAAAAAAGTTTATTTTTAAACCAAACAACCCATAAAAATTTAAATTTTTCGTGTAAATTCTCTAATCAGAGATAAACATGTATGCAAAGTTTAAATAAAATCGGGTTACTTTTTTAAAAAGAATTTTGGGAGCCCGGAGCCTGATCAGTCCAAAAAGTTTTGTACATCGGAGGTATACAGGTATATAAAATTTGAAAAAAAATCAGGTTAATTTTGAAAAAAGTATGGGAACCCCTCGTTCCAGAGGGAATTTAAAAAGTAAAAATACAAAAGTGGACACCGTGGCTCAGTGGAAATGCACATGGCTACCGAGCGGGAGGTTCATGGTTCAAATCCCAGTAACACCAAACAATATTTTTCACGGTGTCCAACCCTCTCGCAAATGGGTGACAAACGTTCCGGGAGTAATATAACTTACCACGGAAAACTTCTCAGTTCGCCGTTCGGATCCGGCCTTAAATTGTAGGTCCCTTCCATTTGTGTACAAAAAACATGCTCAACACTAATGGTTGCGCCGAATATTATTATATTATGAAATATACAAAAAATTTGTTTTTCGGGTACAAAATTTTATGTATACATCGACATCCACTTTTACACGCGACACACGCGGAATCTTAGAAACAGCCTGAATATCCCACAAAATTTTAGCATTCTGGGTCGTGTGAAAGTTAGTTAAAAAGAACCTCAAGGAACTCGAAAAAAAAAAACACTTTTACACACATCACACGCGACTCGCAACACTAAGCTGTTCATAAAATTTCAGCTTTCTAGGTCTGTGAAAGTTGATTAAAATGCCTCAAAAAATTCGACACAAAAAGAACACCAGGGGTCAAGTCAAGGGTCAAGCTAAATACAATTTTTAAGAATACAATGCTGTTTTTCTAAAACGAAATTACATTATATATCAGGAGGAAAATATCACGAAATTTTTGAAAAAATTATGCTAACAGGTTTCTTGTTTGTTATGTCCTATATCCCCTTGTCGGTCCTAGACCCTTTACTACCCCACGCGCCATCGCGTGCGGTTCCTAGCAATGAGCTTTAGCTCTCTTCTGCAACTCTTTCCCAATTGTCGTGACTCCTCCTTAACTGTTCTGCGTCATGCATTTCGCGGACGACCCGTTCTTCTACCATCCTGAGATAACGGATTCCATTGCATTGCGTAGTTTGCTATGGATTTATCGCATTTTCGGAGTGTATGACAAATCCACTGCCACTTCCGTCGTTGGATGGTTGTGCCTATTGGTTCCTGACTCGTTCTCTGGTAAAAATGTTCGTTAGAGATACGGTTAGGCCAGAAAACCCTTAAGATGTTCCGTAGGCACCTATTTACGAACGTTTGTAATCTTTTTGTGATAGTAGCGGTCACCTTCAAAGTATTGCACCCATACAACAGCACATATTCAACATTTGAACGGAACAGTCGCAGCTTGGTGTTTAAGCTGATCGCATTGCTTCGCCATATCATGGACATCTTTCCAAACACTGATTTTGCTTTTGCCAATGTCCTGTTCGGTTCCACCTTCGGTCGAGACAATACTCCCAAGATATTGGAAACTCTCTACTCTCTCTACCGAAATTTATTTCTGAATTTAATAAAATTTTCGTCCAGCAATGTTAACTTGAGTTACTGAGTTAGTGCCGAGGTTGATGATTTTGGTTTTGGCAGAATTAATCTTCAAACCCGCAACATTTGCCTTCCTTTCCACATTTGCTGTGATTTGGTGCAGCTCCATAATCCTGTGTGAGAGGAAACAAACGTCGTCAGCGTAGTCCAGATGTTTGAGTTGAGATGTAAGAGTTCCGAAACGAATTCCTCCGTTTCCAGTAGATAAAGCTGCGCAAAGTACATTGCTAATCACCAACAACAAAAGTATCGGCGATAGAATGCAACCTTGTCGTACCCCACTTAGGATCTCGAATACCTCTGATAGCTTTCCTCTATGCAGCCATTTATAGCCATCATAGGTTGCTTTAATAATAGTTAGCGGTATATTTGTAAAATGATAACAAATGATGAAAAAGTGTGACTGCAACACTTTTTTGGAATGCAGTGCATTAACCACTTTACTGCCCATAAAGGCTTTTTCAATTGAACCCAATAATCGCAGCTTAAGTGTGGCAAGTTTTTAGTCTTTGGTCATAATGATAATAAACTTTCTGTTCAAAAATGGTCAGCAATTAGCAGAATAAGGGCGAATAACACGTAAGATTCATCAGAATTGCAAAAGGCTGTAACTATCTCTGAGTGATTGTGGAAGAGCGATCAAGCCTCCACGTGGTGGTCGCGAGTAATTTTCCTCCAATAAATTTGAAGCTGAATGATCGGGCTAGTCCTTTCCACCAAAAATTTGGCGCGAAGCCAATAACCTCGCCCGTAAAAAAATTTTTTTTCTATTACGGAAACCCAAATCGACCTCGGAAACACTGATCTACGACGACGACAACAAAATTTAAAAATAATTAAAAAATACTTGCAATTAATCAATTAATTACCTGTACAACGGATTTAAGTTATCTTTATCTATATCAAAATTACAGATTGTCGTAAAATGCAATCATATTATTTTATTATTTTGTATCTGCAATCAAACTGGCTCAACCACGAACGATTAATTTATTTTCGTTTGCGACAACACAATCTTAAAGCCACATACTTTCTGTAATATTGGTCAACACCTCCACCTCCAAAACGTGCTGTTTATTCGTACTTGAGTTTATTTTGTTTATTTTCGATAATTCATAGGCCCATGCCAATGTGTACATAACATTGGAGAGATATTCTCGTGTGATACATCGGGGATGTAGCTCAGATGGTAGAGCGCTCGCTTAGCATGTGAGAGGTACGGGGATCGATGCCCCGCATCTCCATTCCTTTTTTAGATTATGGTTTTATTGCCATTTGCATAACTAATTCAGTTATTAATTTATTTTTTAAGTGAATATTTATTGTCTCAATAGTGTATTATTTTTATACCATCTTCCTCTTAAATTTGTAAGAAGAAGGAAACTACTTGTTGAGAGGAATATTTAATGTAATCAAGCGGTGCGATACAAAATATTTTATTGGTTTATTTTTTTTTTCTTTAAAGGTGGAAGCACACAAAATATATGCAAATAAATGTTCCTTGGTACAAACGGACGAAAGCAAAAAAAAAACAGGATTAATTTAACAGATTTAAAATTTATAACTAAGGACAGAGGAAGGAACTTAACAATTGAAAGAACATTTTCCATCACATTTCTTATGTCCTGGCTCATGGAGTGAAAATTAGAATTAAAATTACTTCAGAGTCGAAAATTGCAACCAACAAGCGTCCCACATACACTCTCACGACACAACAAAAAGAATACCACAAATCTTTTCACCTTAAACTAATTAAAAAATGTTCCTTCGAATAAATTCGCTTAAAAATTCGTTTGCATGTTCTTTGTTTGTATTTCGTTAGGTTCGTTACGAATTTGAGCTGATTTACATTTTTACACCAAAGAAGTTTCTGTGAAGGATTTAGCACCTGACGCGGCAATAGCATGACGGAATGCTGATGATTGTGCTCAAGCTAATAAATATTTTCATTAATCATGGCGATAAATATTTCATGGTATTTTTCCTTCAAAAACTTCAAAAGTTTTTGACTTCTTCTTCCCCTTCTTGTGTGGTGCAGAAACAAACTTTTTGAATAGCAAGTAAATTGAGGTAAATCACAAATTAGGTTCCATTTCAAGAAGAAAGATTACTTTGAGGTATATTCATAAAATATATTATTGGGTCTTATATTGGTTTAAGTGTAGTTGCATAGAGTATGCATAGTGGGTAGGTAATGATAAAATTCATTTACAATTGATACAAGTTTTACTTGTATTCAACAAAAAAGAGTTTCTTTGGGTGTTTGATCTCATTTCAAGTTTTCGCTAAGAAATGCTGGTTTGTTAGACGCTGCTTTGTTGTTTATTGGTACTAGAACTAATGTTTTACTCAATCCGATTGCAGCAACATGAGCATGAGCAACAAAATGGAAAAGACTTAGAGCCATTTTTCAATTGTCAGATAAAGAGTTTGTTCGCTAACTACTGATTAGATTTATTCCACTCTTTATTTACTAGATAAACAGTGAGAGTTTTTTTTTAAATTCTCTATATTAACTTCACTTGCCCGTGGGTCGTCGGTCGTCGGTCGGTCGTCGGTCGGTCGTCTGTCGTGGATTCTTGCGATCAATTTTTAACCCACTTCCCATGGCCCGATTTTATTGAAATTTTGCACACATGTGTATTTCCGGAGACAACACTTTCTATTAAATTTTGAGGCCCCTCGGGCTGCGGGGTCGGGGGGCTCCCAAACAAAAATTTTAAAAAATGTACCCGATTTTCTTCGAATTTTACACACATGTGTATACCCAATAAACAATACTTTTTCGAAAATTTGGTAGTGATCGGGTCCCGGGTTCGGCCGCAAGGCCCTTATACATTTTTTAAATATCTGTACTGGCATCAGATATTCGTCGCCCTTTATGGACTGTGTGCGGTGTGTGCTGCGCAGTCGGCTGCGCTGCATGGTTTTTATGGTGGTGGAGAGAGAGAGAAATCTTAGCGCACGCACAAATGAACCCAGCAAATGAAACGAGACATACATGTTTTATGCTTACTTCAACTTACATTTTTATTTACTGAATTGTATTTTTATTGATGTCGTTTTTTTTGTTGTCGATATCAACTTACAGATAGAACAACAAGTTTTCACAATATTCTGTCATTTGGCGTTTTCATAAATTAGTTCAGAGCAGTCAAAGAGTTCTCAAGATAAATGTTCGTGTTTCTTATTTGCTCAGAGTATGAGCGTGCTCTAAGTGCTCAGAATAAAATGATCTGAGCTTTTTCAATTTTAACATCTGATGTCAAATGTTTGTTTCGATGATTTTCTTCTACAATAAAAAAAAATGGCCCAGGATCGAGGGGCTCCCATATCAATTTCTGCGATTAGAGAATTTAGATGAAAAATTTTAATTTTTATGGGTTGTTTTTTTTAATCGTAAAATAACAGCTAGATAATTATTATACGTATCTGGCAATACTCACAATAACAACTATGTCTAAATTGACACAAAGTGGGCGTGAATGAGAAAAACTGATTCACAATTTTTCATGTTACCTAGAGAATTATATGATATGTATGATACACAGACTGAATCATTGCAAAATCAGCCCAACATAAGCTTCAGTCTTACAAGAAAATAAGAACTTCATAAGTTACCTAACATTCTTTCTTACAGTGAGTTTCCGCTGAAGCTAAGAGTCTCTGTCTAGAAGACGCAGAAAATTTAAATCAGAGCGAGAGTACATTGCCAGGAATTTCATGGTACTTGTTTTAAAGTAACTATTTTAAAATTTTTTCTATTCATAGTTTTAGGGGTAGTAGAGTGGTAGAAGGAGTTTTAGGAGGAAAAGTACAATTTTTTTCATGAAACTAAAATCCTTTTAAGCTAATTTAGTCTTTAGACTGAATTCCATCTTAAAAATGCAGAACACCGCAAGAAGGTGTATTATCCCCTCTCCTCTGTAATATAGTAATCAACGAATTACGTCTCAGGGAAATACCTCAGAAAGATTAATGAGGTTATGTAAAATGCCCTCTTAATCGTTAAACAATGGACAAATAAAAGCAGTCTGGGCGTCAACCCGAATAAGATGGAGCTTGTCCTTTTCACCAGGAAATATAAAATTCCAACAGTTGATCCGCCAACACTAAATGGTACCCTTTTAGTTTTGTTGATAAAGCAAGATTTCTTGGGACAATCCGGACAGGAAACTGAGCTGGAAACCTTATACAATAGAACGAGTAAATAAAGCAAATATTGCTTTATACTCATGCAAGAACGCCATTGGCAAAAAATGGGGCTTTACACTTCGGTAGTGAGACCAATACTACTGTACTGGGTAAGCGTATGGTGGCAAGCTATGGAAAAAACCACGTATAAAAGTACATTGGGGAAGGTACAAAGAGCGGCCTGTGTGCTTATAAGCGGAGCGCTGAGATCTACACCAAGTCGCGCTCTAGAAGTTATGCTCCACCTTATCCCACTAGATTTATTTGGCAAACAGAAAGCGGGAATTGCAGCTACGCGACTGTTAGTTGTCAATCAGTGAAAAAGTCTTCAAAAAGGGCACTCCACCATAACTAAATCGCTAAAGCAAGAGCTGACCAAACTTGATTACATAACACCAGCATAACACGCTTTCAAAAAGGTTTTCGGACAACAATACCCTCCAGAGAATACTGGAAGAGTGGATCCGTAACCGATAATGAAAAAATACAGTTTTCACGGATGGCTCTAAGCTAGACGGTAAAGTAGGAGCAGGAGTCTTCTGTGACAAACTGAAATTAAGCATCACTGTCCGTCTACCTGATCGCTGCAGCGTATACCAAGCTGAGGTGATAGCGATTGAAGAGGTTATGAGTTGGCTGAAGCATCATTTACTATCTTCAAAGAAGATTATCATTTAACAGAGGATCATTGTTAAAACTATAAATGGATTGTCCTACCTTGGCAGTCCAAGTCGATAACAACCATAAAATACTAATAGCATACTCACCCCATAGGAAGGTGGTACGCACTTATAAAGGTTAACTAACAATACACAATGATTGTTAGATTTTATTAGATCGGCTACTGGGCAGGGTAATTTAATAGAAATCATATAGGGTACGATAGCACAGTTAATCTTTTAAATTATCTAGCTAACGAAGAGAAAAGCCTCTATTCACAGAAAGAAAATATTTAACTTCAACCAGAACCATAAAATTTTTAATACATTTCGATAATTTACGTTCCTCATCGTTTGAACATGTGGATATTTTACTTTTAACGCGGCCGGATAAATTTTCTCTAAAAACTATTAATTTAATAAAATTTTGTATGTAACGAGTTGGTAGAACTCATGTCCCACAGTACACAAATTATTCAAACGTACATTGTTTAATATGCAAAAATCGTACGAACTAGATTTGTGGAAGGTTTGAAAGGATTCTTTAGAATTTTTTTTAGATGGATAGAATCATGTAAGGATAAGGAAAGATGCGACATGTCAATGATGAGAACAACGAAGAATATATACTTTTGGGTTCAACTCTATCTGACTTTTAAAAGGATATCCGGAATTTGGCTTTTTTTCTCACTCAAATAATCATAGCCTTCTTCTTTCTTGCCCTGATGAGAAATGTCACAAAAGTCAATTAAAGTTGTCAATCAGTGAAAAAGTCTTCAAAAAGGGCACTCCACCATAACTAAATCGCTAAAGCAAGAGCTGACCAAACTTGATTACATAACACCAGCATAACACGCTTTCAAAAAGGTTTTCGGACAACAATACCCTCCAGAGAATACTGGAAGAGTGGATCCGTAACCGATAATGAAAAAATACAGTTTTCACGGATGGCTCTAAGCTAGACGGTAAAGTAGGAGCAGGAGTCTTCTGTGACAAACTGAAATTAAGCATCACTGTCCGTCTACCTGATCGCTGCAGCGTATACCAAGCTGAGGTGATAGCGATTGAAGAGGTTATGAGTTGGCTGAAGCATCATTTACTATCTTCAAAGAAGATTATCATTTAACAGAGGATCATTGTTAAAACTATAAATGGATTGTCCTACCTTGGCAGTCCAAGTCGATAACAACCATAAAATACTAATAGCATACTCACCCCATAGGAAGGTGGTACGCACTTATAAAGGTTAACTAACAATACACAATGATTGTTAGATTTTATTAGATCGGCTACTGGGCAGGGTAATTTAATAGAAATCATATAGGGTACGATAGCACAGTTAATCTTTTAAATTATCTAGCTAACGAAGAGAAAAGCCTCTATTCACAGAAAGAAAATATTTAACTTCAACCAGAACCATAAAATTTTTAATACATTTCGATAATTTACGTTCCTCATCGTTTGAACATGTGGATATTTTACTTTTAACGCGGCCGGATAAATTTTCTCTAAAAACTATTAATTTAATAAAATTTTGTATGTAACGAGTTGGTAGAACTCATGTCCCACAGTACACAAATTATTCAAACGTACATTGTTTAATATGCAAAAATCGTACGAACTAGATTTGTGGAAGGTTTGAAAGGATTCTTTAGAGTTTTTTTTAGATGGATAGAATCATGTAAGGATAAGGAAAGATGCGACATGTCAATGATGAGAACAACGAAGAATATATACTTTTGGGTTCAACTCTATCTGACTTTTAAAAGGATATCCGGAATTTGGCTTTTTTTCTCACTCAAATAATCATAGCCTTCTTCTTTCTTGCCCTGATGAGAAATGTCACAAAAGTCAATTAAAAAAGTAAAACTGTACGTGACTTCAAGTATTATTAAATATACATATATATATATTTTCTTCTTTAAAAGAGGAAGAAACTCCTTTACCATAAACTTGTTCAATTCTTTATTAAATGCTCAACCTTAAGAAAGAAAAGTAATCTTCGTTGTCTACCTACAGCGTAAATGACAATACAAATTAAAGTAATACAAGTTACCTTGTTGTTTATTTACCACAATTAAAACTCTTTGTATTTTCGGCGGGGGTTGAGAGATTTTCAAGTTACCTGAAACAACATGCGAACAAGGAGTTTAAGGATCCTTGAGATTAATTTCGGGACATATCATTGAATTTTACGATTCTCGTAAATATGAAAACGTTTAACTCTTTTGCGCGATGGCGATTGTTGGTAGAATTGAGGACTAATTGTTGCATGTGTGTGCGCCGCTTGTTTAATGTGTATTTTAACGGTGATGTTGCTGATAAAATATCTTGTAAAATTGGGGTTGATTAGGAACAGCTTGTGGCAATTTCGAAGTTCTCTTGTTTTGTCTTTAGGAAAAGTAATTTTCTTGCCAAACAACAAATGTATTAAAGTAAAAAGCTGACAATTCCTGTATTTCAATACATGAAAATAGTAGCTTTACTTGAAAGAAAGAAGTCAACGAGGAATAGAAAGAAGGTAAGTTATCTTACCAAGAGAAAATTTGTGTACGAATGCCAACAAATATAGTAGTATAGCTACAAATCTACAGTTCACAACAAAGGGTATTTGCTAAAATGCAAACAGTGTCAATCACATTAATTTGTAGCGAATAATTTAATTGCCTAAATCTGATTCTAAATAGTATAATAATAATTTCTTTAAAGGCAGTTTAACGTGTGCTACCATTTCGACAAATGTGAAAATAGAAAAGTAATTTATCCTGCAGTACATTGCTTGTGCGCAACGTTGATATTAAAATTTAAATGGCAATTAAAAATGTAAAAATACATTTATTGTTTATTGTTTAGTAGTGAAGCGTGGTGCAGTAAAATCCTAATTAAAAATATCTTCGCATTAGATAATAAGAAGAGCGTTTGAAGTAACAGATTCAATCACTAAATGGTATTTTAAATACCTAAACCTGATGCTAAAAATAAACTACTTAAATATTTATTTCAGCGTTAACAAGAAAATGGTCCACTTAAAACTGCCATCTTGAATAAGTAAGAAAAGCCATCCATATGGACTCCATATATGTTCTAATTTTGACAACCAAAATAAAAACAAAAGACTTTTAGAACCAAGTATCAGCCTTTATCCAGTCTGTTCCAAGAAACTCTTTCCTGTACCGAGCAAATGCGATAACATCCATACTTTCTAAGGTCATGGAAACGCTGATCAACCGTAAGCTTATGCAATACCTTAAATCACACGAAATCCTTAGCGACCAGCAGTACGGTTTTCGTAGGCAACGATCTACAGGTGACCTGATGACTTATCTCACTGAAAAATGGAACCAGTCTAATCACAAATTTGGTGAAAGCAAAGTTGTTGCACTCGATATTTCCAAGGCATTTGACAGAGTCTGGCATCAAGCTCTTTTGTCGAAAACGAATGCCTATGGAATTGATAAGGCCCTGCTTGAATGGACTAGTAACTACCTTTCTGGCCGTTTACAAGGTGGGGTCTACGTAATAGAGTTGAATTTAATGCTTCTAAAACCCAATGCTGTCTTCTGGCGTCCAAGCGTAATTTAAACCCCCAACCTTTATCCATGAATGGATCTTGTGTCAAAGAAAGGGAAAATCTCTAACTTCTCGGTATGTGCGTCAACAACAAGCTTCGTTGGAACGACCACATAGTTGCCATCGCCAAAAATGCTGCGAGATGTTTAGGCTTCCTAAAACAACGCAAGATGTACTTCACTCCTTCAGATCTGGCTATTATTTACAAGGCGTATATTCGCCCTAAAATTGAATACAACTGTATTGTCTGGGCAGGTGCCCCACAGACCACATTGCAGCTACTATAAAAAATTCAGATCCGCGCGTTAAAACTTATTGGTGACGTAAATATCGCGAAAACAATCGAATCGCTTGAGCATCGTAGAAATGTTTCCTTGTCACTGTTTTATCGGTTTTTCCACAAGCAGTGTTCAAAAGAAATATCCAGATGCATCCCGTCCATTCTCGAACCAATCTGTAATACCCGTGCCTCAACTCGAGCCCACGGGTCCACCATTAAGCCTATCTTCGGATGTACAAACCAATGCAGAGATTACTTCTTTAGCCGCAAAATAGTTATGTGGAATGAATTGCCCGATTCTGAGTTTCCGCATTTGTATGATCTGCAGTCATTTAAGACACACGTGCATAGACATCTCATCTGTTCATCTCCCTAATTTCCTAACGCCCACGGTGTGCTAAGCAAATCCCTTTGCCGACTTTGATACTTAAAGAACTTATTTGCATTTGCATTTGCATTTGCAGAAAATATTCAAACAAGAGCATTATACTATGCATTTGAAATCTGCATTTATATGTTTCGAATGTACGAAGCGTAAAAGCCTTAACTCTGCCGTAATAAGTTATAATTTAGAAATATTTGCAATTAATTTATCGAGGGCGTATACGTATCATTTTTATTTACGTATGTATTTCTTACGTAACTTTACGTGTAAGTGGAAACGAATTTAAATGTAATTGTAATGTGTGGCATATCTTTTGCTGCTGTTAATTAATTCCTAAAGCCTTTCTATCGAGGTGTGGGCAATTTTATTACGTTTTTTCTTTTCTTTAGCAGCACAGCGAAGGTTATTTCTTTTCTTGTTAAAAATTATGTTGATAAGTAAACGCAGGTTTCCCAAACGGGGATGTAGCTCAGATGGTAGAGCGCTCGCTTAGCATGTGAGAGGTACGGGGATCGATGCCCCGCATCTCCAAACATTCCTTTTGAGAATCTATTTTTGATTTTATCTATTATTAAATTTTTTATTTATCAAAAAAATAACAACAATCGCTAAATTTTTTTAGCCCTATAAGGAAAAACTGAACGCGCAGAGTTACGAAAAACTAGTTAGATACACGCAGACCAATTTTTTGGATTATTGTACTCGTGTAGTCGGCAGTAGAGTAATAATGCACCACTTTACTGATCAGAGCCGTTGCACAAGTGGTTAGTGCGTTGGACTACTAAGCTGGAGTTTCGAAGTTCAAATCCCCAAAAAAAATCTCCGAAAAGCTTTTCACGGTTCCATCTTTGGTGAATGCATGACAAAAGTCCGAGAGTTTAGGTTACGTTAGGTTGGGGTGCGTGGCTGCCGGCAGGAAGCCGACCCACTGAGACCAATAGATGGTCCATAGTGATGCCACATGGATCGAGAGGATTTCTCACCCTACTCGTTGAACTAGTTGGAGGAGGTTCGAATGAAGGGTAGAAGATTTTTGATGTCAGTAGTGATGAGCAAACGCAAGACCAAGACCATTTCATCTCGGTCTTGGTCTTGGTCTTGCAAGTCGAGTCTTGGTCTTGGTCTTGCATTCGTGCCATTAGTCTTGGTCTTGGTCTTGCAGCCTGATTCTTGGTCTTGGTCTTGCGGTCTTGCAGAATAAAGTATTTTTTGAATAATAACTATATAAGTATGTATAAATGGTTGTTTGTATGTACATATTTTTGTTTAAGCATAACGTCAAAATCAAAAATTAACATGGGGAAGAAACAGGAAGAACAGGCATTAAACTTGAATATCTGAAGACTTAAACAAGAAATCAACGTATATTTTAACGTAGTTACAATGCCTAGTATTTCTTCCACAAACAAAGACCTAAACGAAGTTTCTACCATAAGTATTAGCAGAGCAATTTCCGTTAACATGGGTCAGGGTGCACCAAAGTAAGCTTTTTCTTAAATCCCCGATAAATGATGTCAACATTGGAGAAGGACCCTTACTGTGAGCGATTTTTTTCTTAGAATATACACAAGAAACATTTCCCAAATTAATGTGCACGAATAAGGGGACACCCTATATACACACAAAGCTACCAACATTTATGCTTAGCGGTTAATTCGAAAAAAAATTGTTCAAGAAAGTCTAGACTTATTCTGTCAAAAGAACTCATTCAATTTCAACATTTCTATTTGCAACTGATGCCATGACATACACGTCGTTGTTAACGTCTTTTTTTTATATGACTTGTCTAGCATGAAAAAACCTTTAACAAGAAAAACCCAAAAGTATAAACTTATGAGGAAATAGCAATCTAAATCTATGTGTGTAAGAACATTCATACATATGTCTGTAAATACTATACAACACAACAGACTCGCTGAAGATCTTCTGACTGGGTTTTTAAGTTTGGCATTATTATATATGTACCTACTCGTATACAAATAAACATACGACATATGTAGGTTTTAAAAATAAATATCAATTACATAACTTTAAATGCAGGAGTCTTGCAGTCTTGCAGTCTTGCATACATATTTTTGGTCTTGGTCTTGCACACTAGGTGTTGGTCTTGGTCTTGGTCTTGCAACTGAATGATTGGTCTTGGTCTTAATCAGACAAGACTGCAAGACCAAGACCAATTTTGCTCATCACTAGATGTCAGTGCTTGACAAATCGTTAAGGTCATTGTAAAAGAAGGCTCCAAAATGCAGCTTACGCTTTTGAGAAATAGCACCTCCTCCTCGTCAATGCAGCTACTGCAGAAGTCATTGGAAAGTACACCAAGCCTTGTTGCATGCTTACCTATAAGATAGTGCACAGTAATTACACCTATCGAAGAGCTTATGTGCACTCCGTTTAGGGTGATCAAACACTTGGAGTGTTTCGGATTCAGCTTTGGCCAGATCTGTTTTGTCGCTACACAAGTTATAGCATTTGTACATCTAAGGTTAGTTTTGTCAGTAGCATTCTGCTTTAACATGAGTTTGCATGTAGCAATCGATTTGCCTAAGGTAGAAGAAGCAGCGTAGTACCAAATTTGGTGGGTTCATCGGCCTGCAATATCCCAGAATCTCCCTATGCCCGTCACCCAATACAGGTGAATGTTGAACTGCTCCGCCATCTCCCTGAGAGATAATCGTCAGTCTAGGGCTACAATAGAGTTCGTAGAGACTGATTCTAGGGATCTCATAGCTGTTTGACTATCCGAAAAGATGCGGATATCCTTAGTGCGTTTCTCTTCAGCCAAGACAGGACTTATTTAATCGCCAATATTTTTGCTGCACTGCAGTGATTAGGAAGACGGAAAGACAGACTTATAATTAGCTTTTTTGGGAAAACACCTCCGCGTACCCCATCATCAGTTTTTGACCCGTCAGTATAAAAACTGACTGATTCATTCCGAGATAGCACCTGTAAGTTGTTGTGAAATGTAGTTGTGGAATGGTGTAGTCTATGCTTCCTGGTGGAGCCCTGAATGAATTCAGAATAGTGGAGTGTCCGAATCCATTTCTTATCCACTGAGAGGTTGCGTTGAGGCGAATATCCGTGCTAGTAGCAACCTAACACCACTCGACATCGCCGACGTCGACACCGGAGGGGGTGGTGCAAAAAGCTCCGCTCATATATAGACAAAACTAAATTTGGACTTATTTTGTTGCGATTTTTTTGCTTTGTCTGAGGCAGTCCAGCAGACCACTACACCGTACAGAAGTGTAGGTCTTATTACCGAAATATAAAGCCAATGACTGATATGAGGGTTGAAGACTCCATTTTTTACCAATGGCTTTTTTACAGGAAAAGAGTGCCACTGTGGCTTTACGAACTCTTTCTTGTATATAAGGTTTCCAGCTTAGCTTTCTAGGCCGTTATAGAGGTACATGTAAAATTTTATATTTTCTAGTGAAAAGGAAAAGTTCTGTTTTGTGTGGGTTTACTCCCAGACCACAACGATCTGCCCATTTAGTTAGCTTGTTAAGAGTTCATTCAGGGTTCAGGGTATTAAGGTGTTTTCCTGAAACGGCAATAACAACGTCATCCGCAGCTCACTCACTGCAGCCCTCCCTTTTCAAGTATATCAGTAGCTCGTTCACCACTAAATTCCATAGAAGGAGGCATAGAACTCCAGAAATGCTACCATTGTATACTTCTTATGGTGGAGTGAATATTCAATTGAACTCACTAACGTATGTGCTGTTTCTACAAAGTTGCCTTTGCAACAAGCATGTTGATCATTAGAGATCATTTATCTATACTATTGCGGAAATCAATATCAATCAGTTTTTCTTTTTATAAGAAATGATGACAGACTGATAGGTGTGAGATCTTTTGGACTGACGTGAGAGCGTTTGTCCGTTTTGGGTATAAAAACCACTTCACTTCTCAAGTAGGGTAATATCTGAGGACTTTTAGAGTTCGTCTGGTATTATGCCGTCTGGTCCTGCATATATGTATGGCTGAAGCTGTGCCGTGCCCAAAGCAATTTGCCCCTTTTAATAAGATCATGAGATATGTGTGATAAAGGGTTTGACCTATTAATGTTAACGTTTCTAATGACATGAGAGCTACGTGGGTGTCTAGTAGCAGATTGAGCGATTCTTCGCTAAAGGTAGTCTACGAACCGTCTGTCTTTTTCAAACAGCTAGGCATTATTGATTTGGTTAAGAGAATTTTCCTAAGCCTTGAAGCCTCGGAAGACTCTTCTATTTTTCCACAGAAGAGTCTCCAGGATAACCGCTTGGCTTTTCTTAGTCTTTTAGAGTAATAAGAGTCATGAGGAAGATTATCAATTCGTCCTTTGGATATGGGTTTAAGTTGTTGTTACCTTCCATTTGTGTGCAAAAATATAACACGCACAGCACGGATGTTTTCGAGAAGCTAGGCTTTGGACAACAATGGTCTGTTGCGCTAATTATTATTATTACAGCTAAAAAAGTTAACCTCTTGTCAGTTCGTCTTTGATGATAACGGGTAAAATATTCTTATAGAATCTGATCAGAATAGTTTTGGAATGAACAGCAGTACAATTATATAGTCAGATTTCTAGGTAGGACTTTGCGGGACAGTTAGGAGGTACATACAACGTAATGCAATTTTTATTCAAAGATTTAATTAATTGCTAAGACGATGTGATATGGAAAAGCGACAAACCGAAGGAAAAAAATATTCTATAAACGTGAGTTATATATTCACGAGAAGAGATCAAAAGCTATAAGTCATTTTTTTCTCCTTTAGCAGTAAATTAAAAAAAGTAGCTGTATAAAGAATTTCCCTTTAAAATCATAGGAACAGGCGCAGGAAAATAATAAAACTGCTGTAGCTATACCAAAAACGCCACAAGTGTACCACGTATTTCAATGTATGATGAAAGAGAAAAAAGTTTTCAATCAAGCAAAATACGAGTATGTTATAGTATATTACGTAACGAGCGTAGAAAGTGGACGTTATCGTGCGAGTTAGAAGCTTAAATCTAACGAGCAAGATACGCACTTTCTAGCGAATACTGTACGCTATTTTTCACACGATCAAAATATTTTCTCTGCTAAACTGCTAATGCGCAATGCAAAACTAATGTGTCTTCGCTGAGACTGCAGTAAATAACAATAGTATTTTCTATGTTAACACACTAGTGTAGATAATGCCTACTTTTGAGAGAGAACTTTCTCTTGTAGAGAGAACTTATATATATTTTAACAGCGTTTGAAAGATTGAAAACCACTCTTCTTTGATCTTTTGATGCAGTTCATCTTTTTACGATCTAGTTAAGTTGGTATTAATAATTAAGATAACAGCTTCTTAGACCATAGAAATTAATGATTTATCTTAAACATTATCGCTTAAAAATAACATATTCCATTAAGCGTGAGACAACAAGTGATCTTGAAGAATGCTGTCCATTGTACTACTAATTTAAAGTAATTTTTATCATAAAACGAACTGTCAGTTTATAAGTCAAAAAAAGTTAATTTGGGCTCAACCGGGATTTGAACCCGGGACCTCTCGCACCCAAAGCGAGAATCATACCCCTAGACCATTGAGCCACATGATAGAACGAGCTTTTATTTTAAATTAAAATTCAATCACAGCAGCATTAAACAACGCACCGATACAAGTAGCTTGCAACTTGATTTTGAATTGTGTGAAATGTTAAATGGTAAGCTAGTACGAAATACTCTTAGCTTTCACTTTTGTTACAAAAAGTGGTTTAATGCTCAATGTGCATTAGTGGCCAACACCTCGTCCGGGATGTAGCTTAGATGGTAGGCCGCATCTACAATTCGCCTTTTTGATGCGTTATGCCCTTATGATAAATTAATATGCAAATTTATTACATTGTATTTATAAATATATATTGGAATGAGAATATCTTAAGATCCAAAAATGAACTCTGGCAGAAAAATATTTTATTACCCAGTGTGTTAATCGATTAGCAACAAGACATTGACAAATATGAGTATCCTTGAGTTGTTCCGTAGGTATTTTTTAATTAAATTTCAAACCATAAAGATATTATGTAAAGTCAGCAAATGACAACAAGATGCTAATAGTATAGCGTTAAAAGGAAAATCATTGCAACAACCAGTTTGTAATTAAATGATGACGCGTCGTCGAAGTGAAAAATTAAAACCTCCGACGCATATATCAAATATTCCGCAGACGACGACAATTTTTCCACTTGGTCTATACACCGTCTATTTATCCGTATACACAACCGTTTCAAGCTGAATGATGAATATTCACATTTTCGTGAAGAAGTACGAGTGGTATATCGATGAAATCCTTCAATAAAAGCTTCACTTAGCGTAAGTAGATAATTCTTGTATAGTTAGTACGAGTATTACCAGAATAAAATAAACGATTACCATCGACATTTAATTAAAGGTAAATCAATTAAATTGTATTTTTCTTTTGGAAAAACAAATATATTACTAATAACAAGAATTTTTTTATCACTAGCGCAAGTTTCAAAGGATTTGCACAGGCACAGCGTGGGCTTGGAAATATTTGAATAGAAGAAGGAAAGTATATTGTGGTGGGTGGAGTTGAGTTCACAACCGTTTCGCCTGCGACCAAAAATTGAGGCAAAAAATACTACAATTTCCCAACCTTTACACGACGATTGGTTCTACGTACTGAAAGGACCCCAATGCCTATCAAGACATTGGACCAAAGATCGTCAACAGAACAACAGGTTTGAGATTGGATCACCTGGATCAACTTCTTACATTTGCTTTATTTTGTTTTGCATGCATGCTTATTTTTATTGTCTTTCAGAGTGGGCCCCCGGCAAGCCTAATCTGCATTCTACTAATTAGAGCAAAGATCGAGCTCCGGAAAAGTGTAGCCTCTATGCGTTGCAGCAGTTGTGCTAACTGGTGTCATCTGCGGCAATGCTCAGGGCTACACTGTGCCAACGATTATAACACCAATTTCGTTGGCACATGTTGCTCCTAAGGAGCTTCACCTTGAATGAAGATTTTCCACCAGGATCACCGCTACATGCTTTAGCTCGCCTGACATCACAATAGCCAGCACCTCGCTATTAGGTTCCCTGTCATGGCAAGCAGCACCAGCGCTTAGCTCTGATCACATCCCCATTGTGATCACAGTGGATAGACCAGACATATCCGAACAGCATACCTTCATAAACCACAATAAAGCCAATATTTTACTTATAACAAGAATTTTTGTTATCACTAGCACACGTTTCAAAGGATTTGCACAGGCACAGCGTGGGCTTGGAAATATTTGGATAGAAGAAGAAAAGTATTGTGGTGGGTGGAGTTGAGATCACAACCGAGCACTCACAAACTAGAATATTGTGCTCATAACCCATACATTTAATACACGTGGTTGTTGATGTGGATTTAGTAGTTCTAGCGTTGGAGTACTTAGCGGGAGCTAATCGTTTACACGGTTCCACCTTTTGCGAATGTCTGACTTACGTCCGATAATAATAACTGTCATGGAAAGCTTCACCTTGTAAGTCCCTTCCAGTTGTGTGCAAAAAATATGCTAAATGCTATATAAGCTATGCCTATCTTCAGTTACCACAAAGGTCTGTCACTCCAATCAGGTGTCTTTGGATTTTTTTGTGGTGGGGGATAACCGGGCCACAGTTATCAGGTAGTATTTATACATAATTGAGACCACACTATGCTGCCGTCACCATACGTACAAAAAGTTTGCATAATGAAAAGTCGGCTAAAAAGCAATAAGGCCTCGAGTTCAAATAGCAGCACAGCGAAGGTGGTAAAATTTGGACCACACTACACCAATTCAGAATCATCAATAGTAGTACAAGTATGGGTGTTCCTCTGCCTATGCATCCAGATACTGGCATAAGAACATAAGAAGTTTTTATCTAGATCAAGCGGTCGGTACGAAATCTGGGGCTGCACATAAATTAGAGCAAAACAAACAGCACTATGGCCACATATGCCAGCAGAAGACCTAACATTGGTCATTCATTTAAACTAATA
Organism: Nephrocerus scutellatus; assembly: GCA_947095585.1. Taxonomy (NCBI): domain Eukaryota; kingdom Metazoa; phylum Arthropoda; class Insecta; order Diptera; family Pipunculidae; genus Nephrocerus; species Nephrocerus scutellatus. The sequence goes on from OX352761.1 coordinate 31,020,609, forward strand.
GATCTCCAATTTGAAAAATCCGTTAACAATCAGCCTAAGGCAAAAACAACGTTGGCGGAACATCATAAACCTGGACGCCCAGAGTTTAGAGATGTACAACTGTATGATTTTGGCGGCGACTTCTATATCATATAGCTCCAAAGTTACCAATTTTAAACATAGTTTTATTTAAAAGTCATGAAATAAACCAACTTTTAATATGAGAATATGAAATAATTATCTGGCAATACAATGTAATCACATATAATCCAAGCTACCTAGCGTGGGCCGCAACAGAACCCAGACAGATTTCTCTTTCACATTTCATTACCATACGTTCATCGAAAGGATGTGAAATCAACCTGCGTAATTTGATTTCCCCTTTGCATTTTGTTTGTTTGCCTAAGTAGGCTGTTAAGCAATTAAACAACAAAAAATCAAAGGGTTATACCAGTGAAGACTTGTTCGAGCTGCTTCCTGTTTCAAGCTGCCTTCGATTCAACCGTTAGTATGATAATGATACATGACGTGCTATTTATGACGACAGCTTTTGTTTTAATTTTGAACCAAACGCTACAAGATGATTCAACTGTGCAGCATAAGGCAGGAGGCACTACGACTCCATCTAACTCTAGTACAATCTACATTTATCCTGAGGGGATGCCAAAAACAAAACAAAAATAATAAAACTACATACCACTTTCTGTTGTGGTACTTTATTACTGAACGGCGTTTTGTACTTCCCTAATGTGTGTGTATGTTTGTGGAGCGTTTGTAAATCGTCATCATCTTCACCATCGGCATCACAGGAAACGTTGCAGCATTTCCCACATAAAATTTGTTGGAGAAACAACAAATGTAGGAAGTCTGCTGTGGTGGGTTCCTCTGTATTGAATCACCCTACAGAGAGGCGAATTTGTACATTCCTGTAATGAAGGGTTGTTGTTTACCACTTTAGTTACTGGCATGCCATGGCAGAGGCAAAGCAAAAAACTTCCTTCCTTGCTTGCTTGTTTTTCGTTTTCCCGCTAGATATTAACGAATTTCTCGCTAGTCCACGGTGTTTTTCGGTAATTTGGATTTATTTTTAATGTTGATATAGTTTGGAGTTTTGTTGTTTTGTATAGTTGTGCTACATACAAACCCAAGTTGAAGAGAGTCAAATGGTATTCTGCTCATACCTATTGATTCGAGGAAAACTTTTGTGCTGACGACTAAATTTATGACCTTTTGTATTTTTAATTGTTTTAAGTGTTTTACGATGTTTGTCTTTTGAACGAATACGATAAGTTTAATATACATTGTACATCACAGATTTTATTGAATTGTTACAATACAGGAAAGGAAACGAAACACACTTGGATAAATATCATAAGGTGTAAACTGAACAACAGTTAGTTTTCGGCTCAAGACATGCCATCATATTTGTTAATGTAAATAATAGTAAATATATAATTTACATACAGTTAATTAATTAAATTAATTATAAACGCTTTAGGTAAAAATATACCCATTTAATTCTTTAGGATTATAAGATCAAAAAATAGTTTTTATTTTAATTCAGACTTTTCCATGCCATGGATGGATTGGATGTGGTCAGACTCGTGCGTCAAGGAGTAGCCTAACGTACTTTTATGTAGTATTCTCCTTTAATTATCAAACGAACAGGAAACCATCATATTTAAACATGAGCCTTGGGTCAATTCATATTTGTTTTATGTTGTTGAGCGCGGTAGAGCTCTTTTACTGTGCGTGAGACAACAGCTAGTATAATATTGTTACGAAAAATAGTTAGTCTAGCAGATAATGAAATACGAATACAAATATAAATCGCAATGTACATACATCCAAAAATAGGCACTAAATTAGAATAAGGAATTGCATACTTTTAGGCTGTTAGATTAAGTACATTATTTTAAACATAACCGATAACCGGTATGAGTTTAAATCATTATGTACTGGTCGCATTTTGTATTTCACATTCAGCTAGGCAAGACAATATTTCCCCATTTTTTAAACACGCATTGTCAAGGGATAAGTCCCTGAATGACTTTCGTCACAGCAATAAGTTGGGCTATGCCCTTTATTAAAATTAAAAATTCGAAGGAATGTGATTTACAATATAATACATTCCTCACGTTTGTAGCCGGTTTCAATTTATTTTCTTCAGAATTATCTCTGATTCATTGAAAAAAGCAATACAAAAAAACGAACACGAAACTAAAACGACGCGAGTCCAAATACTTTTATCAATGAATCATGGAAACTACAAAAAACCTTGACCAAATGACAAATATTATAAATATTACAAAAAATACAATCAATAATAATTTTTTATATAAAATAATCGTATCCTCTAATGAACACTACGGTCGTCCTTCAGGAAGTTGTTGACAGCTATTTTGAAGGCCTGTAAATTATAAGATTCGGGAAATACGGAGTCAACCAATTGATTCCACATCGAAGTCACTCTCGGATAAAAGGACGATTTGAAGTGTTGGGTTCTACATGAGAACGGTTTAAAGGCAAATCTATGTTGATTAGACCTCAAACGAGTGTTAACGTTGCTGACAAAAGGACCTGGGAACAGAGAACGGGTTTCTAAAGAACATCTACCGTTGTAAAATTTGTAGAAAACAGATAAAGCTCCAACATTACGTCTATGCTCCAAAGAATCAAGAGATGAAGTAATGGATACATCGTTTATCAAACGGATAACTCTATTTTGAATTCCATCAAGATAAACCAAATGCGATCTTGGAGCCCCACCCCACACAAATGAATTAAATTCTAAAATTGGTCTAACATAAGATTTATATAATCTAAAAAATCAGAGGGGCTGAAGTAAAAATTACAACGTCTTTTAAAGCCCAAGCATTGGCTCGCTCTTTTTGAGATTTCATAAATATGTTCCTTCCAGGAAAGTTCACTAGAAACTTTCAAACCTAACATCTTAAGTGAAACTGATCTCGCAATAGTGGCACCATTAATTACTGGTGCTACGTAATGTTGAATTGCCTTTTGAGAAAAAAGACAAGCCTGGAATTTATTAGAGCAATAGGGCGGTAGTTAGTAGGTGCTGACTTATCACCTTTTTTCGGGACGGGTTGAATATTAGCTATTTTCCAAATTGACGGAAAAACACCTGTCTTCATTGAGAGATGAAACAATTTGCTAAGCGGATTAGCCAAAGTATGATGACATCTTTTCAATAATAATGGTGGAATACCGTCGGGTCCAGTTGCTTTATTGGGGTCAAGTTCTTTAAGAATTTTGGAAACAACCCGACGACGGAAATAAATTGAAGACATACCTAGGCCTACATTCGGAAAAATTGGTGGACTTCGGTTAGAAAATGGAAGGGTTGACGCACTAGCAAACTGCGAAGCTAAGAGATTGGCTTTCTGAATATCAGTTTTATAAAGAATACCATTATGGAATAAAGTAGGAACAGAAGAAGTCTTTTCTGCAAAATTTCTTTTAACCATTGCTGCAAATGACCAAAAGCTTTTAATGTTTGAATCAGAATCTAAAATTTTCCGCATGCTATCTCGAATCTTTTGGTCATTTATTATTTTGGACCTGTTAATTATAGCGTTAGCTCTATTTCTGGCTATTCTAAAGTTAACAAGGTTTTCTACGGATGGGCAATTAACGTAGTCCAAATGGGCAATCCAATTCTGCATTCTACCAATTGGAGTCAGAATCGATTCGAAACCAGGTACCAAAATACGGTACTGCTCGATCTGTAATAGTCCTATCCGGAAAAGGGTAGCCTCTATGCGTTGCAGCAGTTGTTTTAACTGGTGTCATCTGCGGCAATGCTCAAGCCTACACAGTGCCAACGATTATAACACCAATTCCGTTGGCACATGCTGCTCCCAAGGAGCTTCACAGCAGAACTTCACCCCTCCCCCATTCCATCTCAACCACCACCACTGTGCACTAACAATGTAAAAAATCTCAGGGCCTAACCTCAATGTCATTTCATGACCACCAATACGACAGCAGTAAAAAATGAGCATCACATTTTTCACGACAATTCGCCGAACACCCGCCAGCTCACGAAAAAACCATTCGTCAATATTTTATGCAAACTATAAGCGTTAAAATGCGACCTAAACCACCATATTCACCGCCCTCGAGGTGCACGATGCCATACGGAAGGCTAAACCTTCCAAAGAACTTACGCCGGACGGGATTTCCATGTTTATGTTGAAGAAGCTACATAACTCCAGCCTGGATAATCTAGCAAAAATGTCCAACCTAACCATGGAAAACCTCACCATACCAAACGTATGGAAAATTGCCAGGATAGTCCCAGTTTTAAAACCTGACAAACCCGCCCACGAAGGATCATCCTATAGACCAATTTCGCTGCTCTTTCCTGTAGCCAAAACTTTAGGGACACTTCTCCTCACCAGTCTTCATCAACATTTGACTCTCGCCTCACACCAACACGGCTTTAGGAAACATCGCAGCACTACAACTGCCTTAACGGCGCTGACGACCCACACTACGGACGGTCTTAACTACCGTCGCCCGCAGTGGCGCACTGCTGTCGTGGCAATCGATTTGTCCAAGGCTTTCGACACGGTTGACCACTCCATTCTCCTACAGGACATACTGAATTCCACTCTACCCGACTTCATCAAAAGGTTCCAATCAGCTTACATAAATGGCAGGAGCGCATATGTGGAATTCAGAAATTCCTGCTAAAAGCATCGGAAATTTAAGATGGGAGTCCCACAAGGAGGGGTTCCCTCCCCCATCTTATTTAATCTCTATGTCTCGATGCTCCCCACTCTCACTACTGGCGTTGAACTGATGACTTACGCTGATGATTACTCTGTTGCTGCCTCCGGTGCAGTTGTAAACAAGGTTACACATAGGATAACTTCCTACCTGACAGAGCTATCCGAATTTTTTAAGAAAAGAAAACTCCACCTCACCTTCCAAAAATCATCTGCTACGCTGTTCACCTCTTGAACTAAAGAAGTCAGGCTATAACTTGACATTCGTATTAACAACGAAATCATCCCTCCAGTAAATAACCCCAAAATTTTAGAAGTCATATTCGACAACCTCCTTACCTTCTGTAGGCATATTTGCAGTAAAGTGAGCAGTCGTAATAAGGTTCTAAGAGCCCTTGCCGAAACCGCATGGGGTCGTCCTAGTGACGACGTATAAAGCTATTGGCCGCTCAGTTATTAACTACGCCGCCCCTATCTGGACGTCATTTTTAAGTGACACTCAATACGAGTATCCAGTCCAGACAAAATACAGCCCTTCGCATCGCAACTGGGTGCCACTCCATAACTAACACCGAACATCTACATGACGAAACGTCCATACTCCCCGCCAGGCAACACAATGAATTGTTGTCAAAGCAGTTCTTGTTAGGGAAACCCGGACAACCCTGGCATCCAATGATGTCTGCTCCGACTGTAACCAAGGCATCCATACTATCAACCACCTATTCCTCTGCCCCCAGCCCCAAACGGATTTGGACATTGCAGATCTATGGTCCAACCCTGTTGGAGCGGACTCTTTTCTTGGCCTGCCAACATAACTCGATGACTATGCACCACCTTTAGTTCATCTAATACTAGTAAGTATAGGAACTTTTATTTTCTATCTGCTTTGCTTGTCATTCATTAGCCTTTAGTTAATTTAAGTACACTGCGAAATTAAATAGGTTTATTTGTACTATGAATGAGAGTTTACTATTTAGAGGGTTTCCTCTTGATCTCGTTTCAGGCGTGGGGTTGCTGCAACAGCAACAACAATGTCCCAAAGGTAGTAAAAATTTTTGGTCTTTCGCGAAAAGAATCAAAAATACAGCCTCGTCGTCGATTCCAACGCTCATTTATAATCACATTCTATTTGTCAACTCTAAAGACAAAGCAAATCTGTTTGCTGCACATTTTGCAGCTAGCTCCACGCTTCCAGATTGTGCATTCCTGCCACCTGCACTTCCGAGTATTGAACACTCTATTGGACAGATCTTCATTCGTATTCACTGGTGCAGTTTCTAGAGTTTTAAACGATATCAACACTCACAAATCCGCTGGGTAAGATGGTATTTTCACATTAGTTCTGAAGAGGTGTTCGTCAAAGCTGGGATTACCATTGCGTAAGCTTTTCCATCTATCCTATTTTTCTGGACTCTTACCGAGAAGTTGGAAAACAGCCTTTGTCCAGCCCATACCTAAAAAAGGCGAGCCGTGTTCTCCTTCTTCGTACCGACCCATAGCACTTACATCCATTCTTTCCAAGGTCATGGAAACGCTGATCAATTTTCAGATCACGAAATATCTTGAAACCAACGAAATCCTTAGTGACCGGTAGGATGGATTTCGTGGGTAACGTTATACTAGTGATTTGATGGTATATCGCACCGAGCAGTGGAACCGGTCGTTGCATTAATTTGGAGAAAGCAAAGCTGTTGCACTCGATATTTCTAAGGCATTTGAGAGAGTTTGGCATCGAGCTCTTTTGTCCAAAATGCGTGCTTATGGAGTCGCTGATAAACTGCTTCATTGGATTAGATACTATATTTTGAACCGCTCAATTCGAGTTGTATTGGACGGTTTCAAGTCTAAAGTACAGGCGTTCCGCAGGGCTCTGTTTTTTTTCCCCGACAGTCTTTATCATTTTTATTAATGATCTCTTTTCCATTACTTCTAATTCAATTCACTCTTTCGCTGACGACAGCACAAGTAACAAGGCTTTTGTTCGCCCTAAACTTGAGTATAATTGTATGGTGCGCCTAAAACTACCTTGCATAAGCTAGACATACGGGGGGTGCCGTAAATGTTTTTAGAAAATGGTAATACTAGTGTTTTCCGATGCAAATCTCTATGTCAGTCAAAAAGTTTCACATTTTTGGAGGTTATGTTTCCCAAAAGTAATCTGTCAGTTCGCATCTTAACATTGTTTTTTATTTACTTGAAAAATTGAATTCAGTGAAAAAATCGAATTATCGCGTGAAAATTTTCGTGCGCTGATTTTTTACGATTTTCTTAACAACAGTGCTTCGAAAACGCGAACGACGTTCACTCAAAGACGAGCCTCGTAAAGCTCGTCCAAAAACATGTGCAATTTAATATTATGAAATATAACACTGTTGTGTCAGAATACATCGATACTGTGAGAAAACTTATTGATTGTGACTTATCGGGAAATAACATTTAAAGGTGCGGAAGGTGACAGACGCACAAAAAAAGGTTAGTGTCGATTGATGCCGCCAAATGCTTGAAAAATTCGTTCAAGGTACTTCCAAAAACGTATACAAGATCGTAACAGGTGACGAGTCATGGATATTTGCGTATGAGCCGGAAAGAAAAGGGCAATCGACTGTTTGGGTCTTCCAATTCGAAGAAAATCCAACAAAAGTTGTGCGAGCTCGGAGCGTTGGGAGGCAAATGGGCGTGTTTCTTCACGAAAACCGGTCATGTGGCTACTGTGGCTCTTGAAAATCAAAAGCTTGGTATCAATTCAGCTTGGTATACGACCATTTGTTTGTCTGAGGTTTTCAACAAATTGAGAGAAAACAACCCAAAACGGTGAATCATTTTGCATCACGATAATGCGAGCTCCCACACATCACATCGAACAAGCGAGTATTTGAGCACTCAAACGATCGAATTGATGGGTCATCCGCCTTACAGCCCGGACTTGGCACCCAATGACTTCTTACTGTTCCCAACAATTAAAGATAAGATGCGTGGACAACGATTTTTATCGCCTGAAGAAGTGGTTGAAGCGTTTAATAAAATTGTTTTGGAGCTATCATCTTCCGACTGAAAAAGTGTTTCGATAAATGGTTTGAGCGTATGGAAAAGCCATTTTTGATGAAAATTTTTAATTTTTTATTACTTTTACTAAAATCTTTTACGGCACCCCTCGTAATACAAAACCGTGCGATAAAGCCTGTCGGTGACGAAAACATTGCGAAATCAATAGATTCGCAGGAACATTTCCTGCATGTCACCATTTTACTATTTTACGCAGCTGCATTCCACCTCTCCTCGAATTCAACAGCAATACTCGTGGCGCTCTTAATGCTCATCAGTTTACTGTCAAGCCCATCTTCGGACGTACAGTTAAGTTCTTAGTTCTTCAGCCGTACAATACGTATTAGGAATACTCTGCCAAGCTCAATCTTTCTACATCACTATGATCCACATGCATTTTAAACACAAGCTCATAGACATCTCCTCTGTTCTCCTCATTTTCCTTAACGCCCACGCTGTGCCAAGCATATAGCCGAGTATTACAAGGGTGCGAACCCCTTTACGCGTGCAAAAAAAATTTAAAAAAAAACCCAATCCAAGTTGTTTTCGAAGGTTTTAAGTCGGTAACTCACCTCACAAATGCTAACATACCCCAAGGCTCCTTTTTGTCCCCGACACGTTTTCTTCTCTTCATTAATGTTTTGTCTGCTATTTCTAGTCTAATTCATTCTTTTGATGACAACAGCTATATCAGGTTTACATATAAGTTCCAGTGTTGGTGGTGCATTGGTTAACATCGTTGGCTCACACTCGATTCCCGGCGCGTCCAAAAAATTCAAGAAGTTTTCTCACCCCACTGATCAACTAGATTGACGAGTAAACATGATACGATACTGTACATGTGATAATACAGTTGCTGTATACAGTGTTATTCACATGTACGGTTGATTTGATGTATGAAGTAATCAGTCAACAAACAATGTGGGTTTAATAATGATAATATAATAATATTTGGCGCGACAGACGGTGGCTATGTGCAAGGCCTAGTTTCTCGAAAAAAATTTGGGGTTATTAGCACAATATTTTAGTATGTAAGTATATGTCATATTGTAATTTTTGTAAGACACCATTTCCCGTCCACCGCATCTCCTGGATTGCTGTTATGTCAGCCTTATATTGAGACAGGGTATCGGCTAGCTGCTGTGCAGGTCGAGCTCTGTTCATGGAGCGTACGTTCCATGAGAAAATTCGTAAATCGTTCAGCCGTTTTCGTTGCCTTAGTCGTTTTCGTTAATCAGTGTATCCGAGGTTGATTTTGGGTTGCGTAATAATAATGTTTTACGGGCGAGGTTATTGGCGTCGCGGGAAGGGAAGGAAAGGGACTAGTCCGATCAAACCGCCACCACGTGCCGACCCTTGGACCCAATATATTTTCTATAAAACGACCCTCACGGGTTTAATCGCGCCAATATGGGTTATTGTACCATTATACATGTAATCGATTGATCAAAAAGCATAGGTTACACTCAACACATATGGGTTGAAGAATGCTGTCCATTTTACTACCGATTTAAAGTAATTTCTCTCAGCTCTCAGTTGTTAAATATTTACAAAAAGTTATTTCGGGCTCAACCGGGATTTGAACCCGGGACCTCTCGCACCCAAAGCGAGAATCATACCCCTAGACCATTGAGCCACATAATTAAAGCACCGTGTGTTCCGCTTTTCAATTAACAATTCAATCACAGCAGCATTAAAATGCGCACAGATATAAGTTGCTTGCAACTTGAATTTAAATTCGTTCAACTTGCCTCGATTAGTTGGGTGAAATACCTTTCACTTTTGTCAACAGCCAAGTGGTTTATTGCTGGTCAATGAGCATAAGTGGCCAACAACTTGTCGGGGATGTAGCTCAGATGGTAGAGCGCTCGCTTAGCATGTGAGAGGTACGGGGATCGATGCCCCGCATCTCCAATCCTTTTCTTAAATAACTTTTTGTTAAAGGTTCGTCTACATATATTTAGCATAGTCAACATATTTAGTTTTGTTTAGTTGCTGATACATGATCCTCAGTTGTTTTTTGTAGATGTAACACATTTTCATTCAAAACTAATTTTTGTTATTATCCCAGGTAAGCGAAACCTACAAAACTAATACAATCGTATCATAAGATTATTTCTCGATATAAAGTAAGCCACCCAAAATCTGCACTTTTAGCTTTTGCTTACACTTTTCAGAACATACCCAATAGTTAAGTATTGGCAGCAAACCATAAGTAACCCTAAGTTAAAGAAGAAAATTAAACCCGCTATTCCTCTGCAAACTGGCAACGTATTACCGAATCAAAGAGGACACAACTTTGAGATTCACCCTGCTGCCTGCTTTGCCATTTATAGTCAAGTTGCCGGTATTTGCTGTTTTGTTTCCAAACAAACAATAAAATATTGGCACATTAATGTTTAGTCAGACGTAAAATTACTTTTAAGTCTTTTTTCCTCGAAAAGTTTTAAAATAATGCAAAGAAATTTCATATATATTTTCCGGGCATTAATCCGATTTATGGCGAGGGATAGCGGCGGAGACTTCGTATGGAGTAAATGAAGTCTTCGACGTGAGACGCCCACCCGCCTTGTTGCTGATTTAGAATTGAATTGGATTTGAATTGATTCGTGTGTCGCTTTATGTATTGTTCCCTTCTCTCAGGCATATAGCTAGCCCCCCCCCACCCTTTTCAGACACACGCTCGGTATTATCGACGGCAAAATTAAGACGAAATGTACCATTTCTCGATGATTGTTATTTTCATTATTATTATTCTTAAAAAAGAAGGGAATACCTACTAGCGTACAATTTGTTTGCTGTGCCCAAGTAAAAAGTTTATTACTGAAAAAGAAGGAAGAGGGAATGCGGGCTGTGTGAAAAAAGTGAAGAGGAACTGAGTTGTGTAAGGTGCGACCCGATGAATGAGTGGATAGCTGGAAGTTTAATCTGATTGCTGATTTTGACGAGAACTCAAAGTGTGATGCGAGGCTGCTGCAGATAAAACAACAGCGAATGAAGCAGATTAGTCGTGGTGGCAAATATTTTGGATATAATTTAAATAATTTCATCTGTTCATTTATCCACAAGAAAATCGAGTATTACTCTTCTTGCCTGGCATAATGCTCGATAATGAAATACTTTCTTGACGGTGGCAACTCCATTTAAGATGATGCTCTTCGATCGTTATACAAAGATAAACTTTTTCAAGTGTTTCAAATTTAATTAAAAAAAAACCTTCAATTGCCAGATGCTTCAGAAGATTTTGTTATTTTTTTCATAATAATTACTGTTGGTACGGTCGAATAGGCTACCAACGACACAAAAAAAAAAAACTTGTAACTTGAAATTATTGTGAGCGGAATAGTGCACTACTTTACACGAAAAGTAAAATAAAATTTGTTTACTTAAAAAAATGAGAAAACAAATTTAAGGCTTTGGGTTTTTATTTTGTTTACCAACTTGTGCAAAAGGATATTGGAGATGCGGGGCATCGATCCCCGTACCTCTCACATGCTAAGCGAGCGCTCTACCATCTGAGCTACATCCCCGTTATACTTAAGTTACTGAATTCACACCATTTAAGTCCATTTATAACTTGATCACAGTTCGGTCTATTGTAAGTTGACCATGGAACGAATTCATAAAAAACATACGTCCGTATCAGACTGAATTGGCATCCAAAGCGAATAACAAACATAACAAAATATGTAAACAATCAGTCCAACGCAATAACAACCACTAGAGCCACTGCACCCAATTACTTTGTTAATAGCGATGGTAAGTAATTACTTTAAAGTGGCCACTGCTCAGGCGTATACGCAACATTTCGGCCACCATTGAAATTTAACGTTTTGAATGTTCAATATGCAGGCAACCGAGCCGATAGCTTTCTATTTTACACTATTGTTGTTGGATGTTGTTGTTTTAGTTCTTGTTTGATAAAAATACGTAAAGTTGGCTCCATACACAACTTTTAACTTTAACGGAATACGTGTAAAATTATAATTGTAAAAGGTTTTTTTGTAGGGTGTCAGTTTGTGCTTGAATCACATGTCGGACGAAAGTTAAGAACATGAACCGTAGGTTTTATGCAGGGTGTCCCTTAATTCGTCAAGGATAATTTGGGAAATGATTCTTGGGTATATTCTAAGAAAAAATCGTTCTACAGTAAGGGTCTATCTCCAATGTTGACATGATTTATCGGGTTTTTTAAGAAAAAGCTTACTTTGGTGTACCCTGCCTGACCTATGTTAACGAAAAGCTCTGTTACTACTTATGGCAGAAACTTCGTTTAGCACTTTGTTCTTAGAAGAAATACTAGCCTTTGTAACTGCGTTTAAATAAAGTTGATATCTTGTCTGAGTCTTCGGATATCAAACTTTAATGTCTGTTCTAGTTTTCTTGCCCATGCTAATTTTTGACTTTGAGGTCAATTTTCTCTAGAAAATGCGTCCTAAACATAACGATTTTCTATTTTTTTTATAAACGTAACAATAATAAAAATAACAAGTTTGCGGAAAACCTCATACATTTTATGAAACTTGGGAAAACCGGCAGCAAGTACAATTAAAAAAAAGGGTTTTTTGCTTTAAGCTCCAAGGCTATGAATAAAAAATGATTTTGTGTGGTTTTAGATAATTTGTATTCTATGTGTGTACAACAACAGTTATAACAGGTGCCCAAAGTGTCCTCCTTGGTTTTCTATGCATGCTAGAGCTTGTTTTGGCGTGGTAGTTTGAAGGGGCCGATTAACTTGTTTCCAATTACACCTGCACACATATTGACGCTGAATTTGTGTTGACATGATGACTGTCTCCTTTTGTGTGGATTTTTCGCAGCCCATATTAAGATTCGTCCGTCCTGCTAATTCTGCTAATAAAATAGTTTGCATCCAATCTCCGCTTCAGTAACCAGTTGGAAAACTCAAGACTCTTTTCCAAATCATCGGGAAGCAGTTTTTTCACAGGTTTAAGGTGGTATGGATAAAGATTTTCTCCATGCAGAACATTGAATTGCAAAGTGAAATCTAAAAACGGGCTCTAGCATGCATACAAAACCAAGGAGGACACTTTGAGCACCGGTTATAACTGTTGTTTTACACACATAGAATAAAAATTATCTTAAACCACACAAAATCATTTTTTATTCATAGCCTTTGAAGATTAAAGCAAAAAAAAACCCTTTTTGTTAAATTTTACCTGCTGCAGTTCTTCAAATTATCATAAAATCTATAGGGTTTTCCGCAAACTTGTTGTCAATTTTTATTTTTATTATTGCTACGTTCATAAAAAAATTAGTAAAACATTGTGTTTATTATACAATTATGTATTTTCTGGAGAAAATTTACCTCAAAGTCAGTAATTAGCATGGGCAAGAAAACTAGAACAGACATAGAAATTGGATATATTTAGACTCAATTAAGATATGAAATTTATTTAAACGCAGTTACAAAGGCTAGTATTTCGTCTAAACAAAGTTTCTACCGTTAGTATTAACAGAGCAATTTCCTTTAACATGGGTCAGGGTACACCAAAGTTAGCTTTTTCTTAAATCGCATTGTCAACATTGTCAACATTTTAGATATAACCTTACTGTAGAACGATTTTTTTCTTAGAATATACCCAAGAATTATTTCCCAAAAAAACTTAACTGAACTTAAATTGATGTTTTAAACTCATTTTTTTAAAAATCGCGCACGCTTAAAGGGGTTCGCACCCTTATCATTCTCGGATATATGCTTGACACAGCGTGGGCGTTAAGGAAAAGGAGGAGAAAAGAGGCTTGTGTATTCACACATAGCATCATAGTGATGTTGGAAGACAGAGCTTGGCAGAGCATTCCATATACGTGTTGTACGGCTAAATATTTCGCTGCATTTTTGGCGACGGTAAACATGTGGTCATTCCAACGAAGCTTGTCGTTAACGCACATACCGAGAATTGCGAGATTTTTAGTTACCTCGATGCAAGTGCCATTCATGGATAATGGCATGGGATTTAGGATTCCCATTTTAGTAATGAACTTTAGACTTGAAACCGTCCAATACAAGTTGAATTGAGCGGTCCAAACGATACCTTCTAATCCAGTGCAGCAGTTTATCATCGACTCCATAAACACGCATTTTGGACAAAAGATGCTTGATGCCAAACTCTTCCAAATGACTTAGAAATATCGAGTGCAACATTTCCAAATTGATGCAAAGACCGGTTCCACTGTTCAGTGAGATATACCATCAAATCACTAGTAGAACGTTGCCCACGAAATCCATACTGCCTGTCACTAAGGATTTCGTTGGTTTCAAGATATTTCTTGAGCTGAAAATTGATCAGCGTTTCCATGACCTTGGAAAGAAAGGATCCAAGTGCACTGTGTCGGTACGAAGTAGGAGACGACGGCTCGCCTTTTTTGGGTATGGGCTGGACAAAGAGCTTACGCAATGGTAATGCCAGCTTGGAAGAACACCTCTTCAGAACTATTAGGGAAATACCATCTGGCCCAGCGGATTTGTGAGTGTTGAGATCGTTTAAGACTCTAGCAACTGCACGAGTACGAATAAATATCTGTCCCATAGAGTGTTCAATACTCTGAGGTGCAGGAGGCAGCAATGCACAATCTGGAAGCGTTGAACTAGCTGCGAAATGCGCAGCACACAGATTGGCCTTGTCTATAGAGCTGACAACTGGAATGTCATTATAAATGAGCGTTGGAATCGACGACGAGGCTGTATGTTTGATTCTTTCACGAATGACCAAAAATGTTTACTACCTTTGGGACATTGTAGTATTTTTTGCCTCAATTTTGTTACTAATTGTTACTTCTCGGGCAGATAAGAACCATATAAGAAACAAAGAAGCCAAACATCCTTTTTATTAACATATTCTTCTATTACTTTTGCATACAGCACTCAGACAATCAATCTGAATCTCAGAAAACAATTTTTCATATTCCACGATGATTGCTGCTTTCGATAAATTAAATCCCAACCATGCGGTTTGTTCGTTTGTTCGTTCTTTAACTTAGGAGAAGATTCTATCAATGCTTGTTTTAAATAAATGCTTGTCTACTACGACAAGAAGCATGGGAATTAACAATTTAGCGGAATCGTTAGGATGACCTTTTATTTGCGATATTGCTTAAGAATATAGGATTGCTTAGGATATCTAAAGAAAAGCTTGACAGCATAAAAAAGCATATGAAGAGTAATCAATTATTTAGATACAAGGTAGTCGTTGTTTGCATTTTCACGTAATAGGTTGATATTTATTAGTCTTTTCTACTTTTCTATTAGTACTTTTGGTACTGATAATAAGTAAGTAGTACTTTGACCAAAAATTAGAGTTAAATTTTAATTGAGTGTAAAATGTTAAAAATAGAATGGATAAGACCATATAGTAAGTTTTGCAAACCTCTAATAAGAGCATCGAAATTGTTAATTTTATAATTTGCAATATTTGAATACTATCGTCTTGACCCAAACCAGGGATTTTAAACTGAAATTATTTTTTGGGATTTCCATTTCGTTTAGTGTAAGTCCCAAGCGTCCGTGGAAGATGGTGAAACCTTTTATTCTTTTTGTTGATACTGATTAACCTATGGACTATATGGAACGAAACTAAACCTAAATTTGTTGCTAAATTATTTCAGATTCGCACCAACATTTAACTATTTGCTAAGTTTAAGTGTTGCAAGGCGCAGCATGTCATTAACCGCTGTAAAATTTGCACTTGTGTAGAATTTTAACTATTTATTGCGGTCCAAGGCCTAGCTTCTCGCAACCATTTGTGTTGAGCATATATATTTTCGTACATAAATGGAGAGGACCTACAATTTAATGCCGGATCCGAAGGGCGAACTGAGAAGCTTTCCGTGACAAGTTATTACTCTCGGACGTTTGTCAGACTTTAGCGAGAAGTGGGACACAGTGAAAAATACTTTTGATGTTACTGCGATTCGAACCATGAACCTCCTGCTCAGAAGCCATGCTCTTATCCACTGAGCCACGTCCATTTAGAAATGATTCAAAGCATGTAGAGATATGTACTAACTTAAAATTTCGCGGTGACCGGAGATCTTTATATACCGTAGCAGTTAATTTAAGCAAGACCATGGTGCAAAATACGGGTTGCATTGGGACCGAAATTACAGCTATAAAAGCTCTAAATAGATTTATCATTTGTATTTCTATAACCGAGTCCGTTCTTGTCCACTAGACAGATTGATTGATGATATTGATTTTTAAGAATAAGTATTAAACCAAATTTTTACTTAGAATTGAGTTAATAATTTGTACAAATAGAATACTTCAAACATTAACTTAACCATGCATGAGTATTGAACATTACTTCCATCCAATAATGAGGTGATACATCAACCATCAATCGAATTCATAGTAAACCAATGACGGTAATGTAATATTTGTACTTATATTGATATCCACTGCAAAATGATTTTTTGTGATTTTTTGTATTTTTACCAGTTTTCGCAATTATTTAAGAATAGTTATAGATAACCAATAGCAATAAATAGCAGGACGGAATAGCTTTCTTGTGTGATACCAGGAAGGATATGGGCTAAGTTTTCGGTAAAATCTATTTTGCAGATGTTTTATATGTATTTTGAAAACCATATCTGAAATGACGGTGCAATTTTCGTATTAAAATAGCGGACTGTATTCCATCGATTGTCTTAACAAATTCAGTTTCAACGGATAAATATGCTTGTATTCAATTTTGTATTTCAATTTTCTATTATCAATTTAATTAAGTTAATAACATGTAAACAGCATATGATGTGTAATAAGCGCATTATAAAAAAAATATCTTTTTTTTTTGTTTTTTCATTGGATTTAGTATAATTAAAACCCTTACAAAATCTATAATATAAATTATATGCTCGACTAGGAATGCGAAGTAAAAATTCAACATTTTAAACAGAAAATATAAGAAGTTTTTCTTCAATTCGTTTTTCCCCACACACATCACTCCACAACAAAACATAAAATAGATTACATTGAGAGAAGATTCTATACCTAACAGAGCAACTTGTATTGAATTTTTACACTTAAATATAACGCACCATTAGATGGTTTATTTTAATTACCTTTGTATTAAATACAGACGTTTTTATTAACAATAAAATAACTCTTGAGCTTGGCTCGAAATTAAAATAATCACAATTAGGTTATTGATTGTACAACTAAGTTGTTTCACTGATCACATTTGATAATAAAGTGTAGTTAAATTACAAAGTCTCTTACATTATTTGCGTAAAATCACGGGAATGCAAAAAACATTACTTAAAAAAATCACACACTAACTATATACTACATTTATATCACACATTAATCAAAAGTCTATGATCGACAGACGTCAGTTATTCCATATTATACTAACGGCAATAAAGTGAATTGCTACGGCGAAAGCAATGTGAACGCGTAGACGATCACGCCGACAAAACTAATTCCATAAAAAAATTCTTATTGTACCCATCGGATGGTTAACAATAATAGCAGAAATAGTAATAATGCACTGAAGAAGAGCCAGGACACTAGAAGGCGGCACAACTGCAACAACTGATAACAACCGTTTTGGGAGCTGCTGTCCGCTAAAATGCCTGTCCTGTTGGTCTGGTCAAATGGCACTACGTTGTGGGGAACAGCCGCAGCATCATTAAACAGGAAATAAAAACGAATAAGATACCTTTCCAAGCAACAACACAAAAACAACAACATAAAAACAACAACAACAACATAACACAACAACAATAGAGCACAACACAACACACACCATACCATACCACACAGTAACAAAACAGCACAACAATACAACGACACATCAAGAGAACAACCCTTAGCACAACAACACAACGACACATCAAGAGAACAGCCCTAAACAACCAAGAAGCAAAAAAAGGAAAACAAAAAGCACAATACCCTTCCCACATAGCCATACAATAATCTCATCCTTCGCATGGATTCCCCATCCACCATCGACATCGGCCAAGTGAAGCAGCGCAGCGAGGTGCCAGGAGATGCTCACCAGCGCAAGAACATCACCATCACGTGGTGTTGATCCAAATAAATTGGGCTAACGTTGTTATTGTAATCAAATTGTGGATTCCATTCGAGAAACGGAGAAAGAGCGAACTGCAAATGTGGGAAAGCCCTACAGAATCCCGCCAAAATGTGCACACATTTCATGAATGAAAATCCTTAGGAAAACGTGACTTGACCCATAATGGAATCCATTACACGAAAAGCATGCGCCAACATAGGAAAGCTGTCGTTATCGGTTCTCGGTTCCACGATGAACAACGAAAGATTAAAGATAAACAGTTGTCTGTCGAAAAGAAGGAACAACGGTTGCCAAAGAAGAGAGAATTTTTCGAGTCACTAAACAAAACACATCACTCGCATATTTTGCATTACGAGTATCGCTGAAAAACAAGAACAAAAACCCCAAAAAGTAACAGAGTACTCGTACAGACGTTGTTTCTACTTTGGTAGAATTTCTAGTCTGCGTTGTGCTAACGAAACGGGTAACGTGATAGAAAACCTTATAGACAGAAGTAGATATGCACAGTGCTAAACATTAATAAAAACCATTAGAATTTCCTAACCATCAATTCTATTAAAAGTTCACATATATAAATAACAAAATAATTAAAATTTAAATTTTAAATGTAAGATCGCGATAATGTTCAAATGTTGATCAATAAAATAAACTTTAATTTAACGGGTTATTGGTGGGGTGGGTTAAATGCATCGGTCAATTGTATATAAAACTCTACGCAGTAGTTTTTGCCGTTTGTCCGTCGTCATATTCAACGAAAGTATCTTTTATAAAGTACTATTGCCGTTAAGTTTGGTTTTTTTTTGATTCAATGCAGGTTTCGAAAATTTGTTTATTCTTTACTGACCAGTTTTTTAATTAAAAGGCCTTACAGCCGTTTTAAATTTTACTATTTAATTATTTGTAATATTTTACAAAACAATCAATAAAATGCTCAAGTCAAGTCAACATTTTTAATTTTATTAAATTGTTTCTACAATTTTAACAGTATTCTTTTTTTCTCTAAATTAACAAACACCCTTTTAAATTGTCTTTTATATCATAAATATCTTAAATTTAATTTGAATGTAAATAATTAAAACTGGCTTAATAGTTAAAGTGCTGGACGTCTCAGATCGAATTACCACAGCGAAAAGACGCGGCTTTTTACTGTTATCATCTGACTCTGTGGAGACCTTTTAGATTCTATTTACGAAAATGTTTTTCCATCCTTATTACTTCAACTGAAATCATACTGCATCAATGCTCTACGTACTGTCACAAATCTCACTAAAAACTTAAAAGCCAAAGACAATTACATTATTCTATTTACCGCGATTGCGGACGAAATCGCTGTTTATCGTAAACAATGTTTTAAGAAAGCCCGAAATCAAGCTCTTCAGCTCTTGACACGATCCATCCAGTCTTCTCGGAAGATCAGATGTCAAGTATTTTGAAATAAACATCAAACTGTTAATTAAACTTTTAGTTTGGAAATATCAATTCATTCCAATTACAGTGGAGTACCGATTAACCGGGATGAATGGGACCGGGCTCATAACGGAAAATTGAATATCCCAGATAAACGAATAAATATACCATGAACATAAATAACCAAAATTCCACAAAAAATACTTTATTATGGCATATATAATACAAAAGAAGAAAAACTTAAGAAAATAAATAAAAAACGAAAAATAAATAAGGAAATTCATTAGGAACAATTCAAAATGTACACATATAATCATTTAAATGAGAGATTTAAAAAATTCGGAAATGTTTAACTGCCTCTTACATTTATCTCTATTTTTTTAATTAAGTTTTCTCTAATGCGATAAACTTGCATTTTGTCTTGAAGCGTTACTTCAAGTAGGTCAAAGCCCTCTAAGAAATCCAGAAGGGTACTGCTGGAGTTAATAGCCTTATATAATGTTATTTTTCTATCCGCTTCTTCAAATTCATCGGAATTTGATTCATTCTCAGATTCTTGAGCATATCCACAATACCGTCTTCAGATAAAATAGCAAATGGTGAAATGTTCTCGTTTGAATCCATCCAATTTCTAATTGCATCTTCATTAAAATCTCCCGAAACTTCCATAATTTCCACTACTTCGTCGGGGTCATCTTCAGCTGATAAAATAGAGTGTAGACTTTGTTAAAAGACGATCCTGTAAGTGTTGAATTAAAGTATGTGTAATTTACCTGACACGTCAGTTGCTAGGCAAAGTATATTATGCCAGACAAATTTTTCAAAACGTCAGCCGTAGCATAATTCCAAGATGTTTCAATAGTCCATATGCAGTTTTTATGTTAAGTGATTTGCAAAACTCTTGTCGGCCTTCTGAGCTTACTAATTTTACTACAATTTCTTCTCTTCAACTCCGATTGGCTGGTTCAAAGATGTGCAGTTTGGCGGTAGATATCTCACAATAATGTTATGGCTTTTGAAATCTTCTACATCAGGGTGAGCTGGGCAGTTATCTAGGAGTAATAGAACTTTACGGTATTCTTTATGAATAGTATTCCTCAAATGCTCTTTCACTTTCTGTACAAAGTTTTAATTGAACCACTCAAGAAAAAAAACCCCAAGCCCTCTGGTTAGCTTTATAAATGACAGGAAGCTCTCAGATGTTTTTCAATGCTCTTGGGCGGAGACTTTTACCAATTACCATCAACTTGCATTTGTGAGTCCCTGCAGCATTGGAGGAAACTAGCAAATGCAACATTTCTTGGATTCTTTGTAGCATTGCATTTTCTTCTCTACATGTCAAAGTATTTCGTGGTAAATACTTCAAAAACAGGCTTGTCTCATCCGTATTATATATTTGCTCATTTATTAAGTTTTCCTTTTTTATTAGCTCATCAACAAAGCGGGTTCATATTCAACCAATTGTTTTTCACCTAAACTTTTAAAATTGTGAATTCCGTGATGGTTTTTAAGGTTTCTCAGCCAGCCAGGGCAATACACACATCCAGAATCTTGACCCAATTTAACGTGAAAATACTTTGCCTTTTCCACGACACTTCGCCAAAAAGTGGAAAGTCTCTGAATCTTTGTTGACGTACCCATTCATACGTTGCACTGTCCACTTTTTGCTTCTCAGCATTCTTTTCTGAAAACCTTTAATGGAATCACTTTCGCACTGTTTGTGCGCCGCCTATGCAGGTTTGTTTTAAACTTCTCGGTTGATTGGGCATATCGGTTAATTGAACCCTGATAAATCGGTACTCCACGGTACTTTGTAACTGTTATAATAACTATTAAAACTCAATTAAGTAATGCATTTAACTAATTAATTAATGTTTATTGGAAATCCCGGACCGTAAACCGGTTTTAGAACCAAATGTGACGATAATATATTAACAATTTCGTTATTGAATAAAAAACACGTTTATTCAGTTACACATTCCTTACGCATGCATAAATTGATTAACAAAACAAGTTAATGCAGTGGGAAAACATTTATGTGTAGCAATTTGCACACATTTATTGCTTAATTCTTCACCCGATACACCAAATCATCAATAAGCTTGTAAGAAGTTTG
This sequence comes from Nephrocerus scutellatus, assembly GCA_947095585.1. Taxonomy (NCBI): domain Eukaryota; kingdom Metazoa; phylum Arthropoda; class Insecta; order Diptera; family Pipunculidae; genus Nephrocerus; species Nephrocerus scutellatus. Next base: position 31,041,965 of record OX352761.1, read on the forward strand.
TAAAAATCGGCATCGATAGGCATTCCAGTGATCTGCGCATACGATAACGGGAGTTTATAAATAAAATAATTTTTTTTACTACTAAGGTTAAGGTTATTGAAAATAAATAGGAAAAATAAATTTCTTAATTGTCTAATTGTATAATAATTCCAAAGTCAAAATCTGTAAAATCACTAAAATTTAGCGACATGAACGCATGGACCGTAGGACCAATAATAATATTTGGCGCGATAGACCATTTCGGTCCAAGGCATAACTTCTCGCGAATATTTGTGTTACGCATTTATATATTTGGACACAAATGGAAGGGACTTACAATTTAAGGCCGGCTCCGAACGGCGAATTGAGAAGCTTTCCGTGACAACTTATTACTCTCGGAACGTTTGTCACCCATTCGCCAGAGGTGGGACACCGTGAAGAATACTTTTGGTGTTATTGGGATTTGAACCACGAACCTCCTGCTCAGAAGCCACGCGCATTTCCAATGATCCACGGCGTTCACATAGGAGCAATATTGACTATTTATTAAAAGATGTCAAAACGATATGCAACACTTAGAGAGAGAACGCTTCCCAACAAAATATTTTCTAATTTCTTATTGAACGTATTTTAAGCTTTCTTGAACTGTTGGGTCAACAGATCCCTAACAGACAAAGAATAATTATTTGGAAAATGCTATGAACACAACATACTCGTCCGAGAAGGTTTGGATATACTGTTGATATTACAGAAGATTGAAAATTGATACCAAAACATAAAGAGAACTAGTTTTTTTTATAATGTACACACGCTAAAGGGATTTGCACCCAGGGCGAATATATGCCTTGTAAATAGTAGTCAGATCTGAAGGAGTGAAGTGCATCTTGCATCGTTTTAGGAAACCTAAACATTTCGCAGCATTCTTGGCGATGGCAAATATGTGGTGATTCCAACGAAGCTTGTTGTTGACGCACATACCGAGAATTGCGAATTTTTCAGTTTCTTCGATGCAAGATCCATTCATGGAGGTTAAAGGGGTTTAAATTACGCTTGGACGACAGAAGACAGCATTGAGTTTTGGAAGCGTTAAATTCTACTCTATTATGTAGTCCTCACCTTGTTATGCAGTCAAGGTCAGAATTTAACGTGCTAACATAGGTTGTTGTTCAAATTCAATTTGCGACGAAGAGGGGCGTGCAGAAAGCGTTATCTGGTAGCGTGCAGCTAGCTGCGAAATGTGATTGTGTGTGTGTGATGTGTATTTTTAATTCATTTCACGAATGACCAAAAATGTTTACTTCCTTTGAGACATTGAAGTATTTTTTGTCTCAGTTTCTGGTCATTGTCGAAATAGCTCGTCTAAGGTATGCATTACAATAATTTCTGAGTTCGGTTTTCTACAGTGGAATCCTTAAAATCAAATTTTAAGATGCGGTAAATTGGTACACAATACTTTTAGTGTATGGTATACATTCGCCCTAAAAAAAGGACTAACCACAAATCAAGAAAAGACCAAATACCTAAAACTATCCGTAGATCAATTAACGAACCGATATTCTTAGGAACTAGAGGGGTGTCTTAATTTAACTTGAGATTTTTTGAAATTTTCAAAGTACATATGTTATCGGCAGGTGGGGGAACTTTATATGTTTAGTACATCCCCCATTATAAAACAAGAGTTAAACTATGGCTGTGAACCATGCCCTGTATGCTCACAATGCTGAATTAAAAAAAATTGCGCGTCGCGAAAAAAAAAATTAGAACCTTAAAAAGACAATCACAGTTTAATTAGAATGGACGAAAGCAGGATTAAAAAAAACAGCATGTAAATTTTTCATGTAAAGCGAACTGCGCTGCACACAAAGCACTGAGCTCAGACTTTGCCGTGATCTGATGCGATATAGCGATATTTAAAAATTGTATATGGGGGTCCCTAGGTGGCCGATTACTCCAAATTTTTACAAAAAGTGTTTTCCATTAAAGACACACATGTGTACAAAATTTAAAGAAAATCGGATAAAATTTTTGTAAAATATTTGTATTTATAATAGAAAGTATTGTCACCGGAAATATACATGTGTGCAAAATTTCAATAAAATCGGGCTATGGGAAGTGGGTTAAAAATTGATCAGAAAATCTGACCAGCCAGCCAGCCACCCACGTGCACGCGAAGTTAATATAGAGAATTTAACAACCACAAATCAAATCATATCGGGGAAAACAGCGCCGCCGCTGAACCATTCCGACGCAAAGTTCATTTTATTATTTTATTTTGTTCTTTACATATTTTCTACGATAATTATCAAAGTAAAGTTTTAAAAAAGCGTTTAAGACCTAGATATCTTTTAATATATTAATCTGAATCAAATTTATTGTTCACGACTTTACACTTTATATAGAAATTGTAGTAATTTTCCACTATGGGGATGGTAAGAAAGAGAGAGTGCATTTTTATTTAAATGCTCTGTCTTACGACATTTTTTCTATTTCCTTCCAAGAAATACAATTGGGTGAATGGATGCTGCTTCGTTTTCCGACACAAGAAATGCATATTTAGTCGAGTGTTAATAATCCTGTCCCGATGAAATTTTGGGGTTGAAGGTGTGTTTTGAATTATTTTTTTTTCTCAATGTTCGTTAACTTTTGACTGCGCTCTTTGTCTTCGTTGCCGGTGGAGTGGATGAAGTGGTCGGCGCTAGTGGTAGGCAATTTTTCATGAATTTTTCTGAGAGACAAGGTGAAAGTTTGAAATGATAATTCTGTTATTCAAGTTCTTTTATTTTTATTCTAGAAGGAGGCAGTTAGCTGGGATGAGTGATGGTCTTCGGAATAAATCTCAATCCCTATTAACAGCTTTGGCAGTGTGGTGTACTATTTGGATAAAGTCAAGACGTTTATTCATTTCCGTATACTTTTTTCATTGTTGTTGAAGATAGTCTATACTAAAGGCATTCGAAGGATGCGATACGAGACTTTTCGGTTTGAATATTTTAATTTAGAGCCATAATTAAACAAAAAGGATATCCGCGACTTTTCTTCTTATTTTCTTTGAGTCGGTTTTGGTTTGGCTGCATGCTATGTAATCGCAAATGCAAATATAAATGAAACAAGGAAGACATTTTCAAATTAAAAACTCGCTTCGTTCCTTTTATTTAAAAATAGGTGACATTTGGACGTGTAGTTTTTTGTAAGCTTATACCATTTTAAAATCGTTTAACGTTTTTTGATTTTGGTACTAAATTTGACCTAATGTAAAACCTTTTTATAACAAATTGAATTGCTGGCAGCAACAAAATGACGAAATTGAAAAACTTAAATTTTCTTGGAAAAGGGCAGAGTCTCAAGACACCGATAAAAATTTCCGGCATCCAGCAATGTGAACAACTATAGGCATGAAATTTACAACATTTGAAATGTGTACATAAGGTAGAGATTTTTTTTATTTTTTATTTGAAGTATGTTGTGCTTCTGGTTTAAATTTAAATTTTTCGCTGCAAATAATTAATAAGTATGTATAATACTCATACTCATATTTAATAACACATGCACGCACCATTGTGACTTTAAAACTGTGGAAATATCATCAATATACCAATTCAGTGGTTCACAAATTTATAACAGAGGCACAAACCATAATGGGAGCAACACTTTCATAGTTTCTCAAAATTTTAAATAAAATTGAGAAATGTTTTCATTGTAAGACAATTGACATTAAAATAAATAATACAAACTATCGGGACGTAGATTCGTATAACGGGCTGCAGCTACACTCGTGCTTTAATAATGGCTTGATGTGAATAAAATTTGGACCAATCGGCAGTATAGGGGGTTAGGGGCGTGTGGAATCCAATTTTAATGGAAGTTTTAAATTTTTATTTTTTTTATAATTTTTTATACTTTTACAAGATTTTATAAGATTTTGCGAGGTATGCCTACCTTCACCAGAATGCCGGCGCTCGCAAAAGCCTTTTCCACATCACCGAATGGAGTAAGGTTTTAGATGGTTTTTTTAAATGCTCCGGGCGGGGCTGTGAGCGACCCGATTTTATTTGTATATCCGATGACAACACTTTCTGTAAAAATTTTCCAGAACCGAGCCGTCCCATATAATTTTTTTTCGAAATCAACCCGATTTTATGTGTACCTATCTGCGATGATAACACTTTCTCTAGAGCCCCCAATGACGAGGGGATATTTAAAATAACATATTGCTAGAAAATATTGAAGGTTTTTTTAAATTCTCTATATTAACTTTGCGTGCACGTGGCTGGCTGGTCAGATTTTCTGATTCTATTTTTAACCCACTTCTCATAGCCCGATTTTATTGAAATTTTGCACACATGTATATTTCCGGTGACAATACTTTCTATTCAAATTTGAGGTTCGGGGGGCTCCCATACAAATATTTTACAAAATTTACCCGATTTTCTTTAAATTTTGTACACATGCCTTCGATGGTAAAAACTTTTTGTAAAAATTTGGAGTGATCGGCCCCCTGGGGACCCCCATATACATTTTTTAAATATCACTATATCGCATCAGATCACGGCAAAGTCTGAGCTCTGTGCTTTGTGTGCTGCGCTCTTCGCTGCCGCTGCGTTTCATTTGGTGGATGATTTTGCTACAAAATGAGAACGCAGTGTGTGTGTGTGTATCCCCGATTAGAGGAATTACAAGAAAACTTTAAATTTTTATGGGTTGTTTTTTTTTAATAATAAAGAAAAAGATGCTTCTGTTTCGACAATTACAGATTTAATAGTTTCATGCCTTGAAGTGGCTATAAGCAAGTCAATTTTGACCACGTGCAAAAGAACTAGTTTGGGTCTTACTCAAATCGCTTTCTTTTCACTATACCGGGAGAAGTGACGAGACGATTGTTTGCTACCTAGCACTTGTTCGACCAACGATATCTAAAGATTCTGTAATAACGTAACTTATAGGGACAGCTTAAATCAAGAATGTTTGAACAAAGAGAGAGACTGGGGCTCGACTGTAGTCGAAATTAAATTCTGAGTAACAGGTGAGGTTCTAAGTAGCTTGATGGCGTTGTTTTGATGGAAACGAAATGGGGCTGGGTGCTTCAGCTATACGCGTCACACGTAATACACGTACACGAAAACGTACGAATTTGGTGGCCGGGCTAATTTGGACTAATACAAAAAATTAACCCGATTTTCTTCAAATTTAAACACATACCCATCTCCTATTAGAGAATTTACATGAACAATTTTTATGGGTTGTTTTTTTACTCTTTGGTTTCTTTGGCGGCATCAGATCATGTCATACCATAATGACTGTGTTCTGTGTGCGCTGCTGCGCTGTGAGCAACGCTGCTTTGCCATACGATTGCGGTTGTTTTGTTGTTGGGTTGCAGAGCTTCGCATATGTTTTTATTTTCCAGCATTTATAGTGAAATTCAGTATACTTTTGGTTATTGGAGAATTTGCATGAACATTTTTAATTTTAATATTTTATATTTTGAGATATTTTATAACATTATCAATTAAATTAAGTTAAAAATAGCTTAAAATTTAATGAGAAATGGGAAAAATGTTTCTGGGATATCGTTTTTATTTTTGTCATGTCAAGGCGTTGCCTTAAGAATCGAAAAGTGTACTACTCTGCTTACTAATTTTATGTTTTATGTCATCATAAATAATTTTAATATGTATTAATAAAAGAACAAAAAAATCCATTTTTTTAGATATAAATAAATATACTGCTCAAAAAGATACATATTTTTCAAATCAGAGACTCCTTCTTTTATTAATATACATCTCTACGGTCTAGGTAATAATGGTTTCAATTGAATTAATCAGCAATGATATACAAATTCAAATGATGAGAGAATAAAAGTGTCAGTAACAGTTCGAAAAAGTGAAACCGATTGCTCATCCAAATTAGTTGCAAAAAGGTAAAATCTATTGAGAAAGTTTGACAGGACTATTCATTCGAAAAGCCAAAAGAAAAAGTTTGTGTAAAAAAATCCCTCAAGCGAAAGGAGCAAAAAAGGTGAATGCTTCCATGGAGAGCAACGAGAAGCACAATTCTTTGCTGCCCGCCCTTCGTCCAAGGAACGAAATTTATGTGTTAATTTCGTTCGGCATTATTTTTTCCTCTATTCAAGTCCATTCCTTTAGAGAAGTTCTGTTGTTGTTGGTAAAAAACAAAAAAAAAGGATACAAAGGGCTTTGCGGGAGAAAATAAAACAAAAAACGGAAAGGTCAGTCAATAGCGACTCAACTTTCCATGTGTCATTGCAGCAGCCCGGTGTGAAAAGTAATTTTTCTTAAATACACAAAAGGTGCAAAAGAAAGCATAGCGCGGTCAGTGTTTAGGTAAAAGTGAAATATTGGGAATGGTGCAACAATTGGTGGATAACAGTATAAAATACCTAAGTCTAAATAAATAAAAAAACATACACTTTTTTTATTTATTATTATTACCCAAAATAATTAAGGCTATGTTAGTTGATTCCGATACGTCAACCTTTTCTTTTGTCACTTACTGTATGGTATAATATATTATGTTTTCTTACAACTCTTTTCTAAAACTCATTAAACCCTAGTAATTTACATAAATATACAATCCATCAATCAATCAATTTCACCAGCTTCTATTTTTTAATTTATGTTTAACCGCGTATCAATAAGTTTTAGTTTTATTTTACAAGAAGCTGTCCATAATTCTTTTTTAAAACTTTTATTTAACTTGACTTGACCCTTGTTTGTCTGTATTTTCAACTACTTTTAGGCCCTTTGAAACAGCCTTTCACTCAACCTAGAGAGCTCAAATTTTGTGAGTGTCTAAGTACCAAATAGCATTTTTTATATGATGCGTTTCGCGTGATGCGCGTGTGATAGCTGGAATTGTTTCGATTTTCTCGTTTTTTGAGGTCCTTTTAACCACCTTTCGCACGACATAGAGGGCTGAAATTTTGTGAGCAGCTCAATATCAGTGGCCAATTTTGATATCCCGCGTGCATCGCGTGTGGCGCTTATGATGCGCGTAAAAAAGAAATGGGAAAAATGTTTCTGGGATATCGTTTTTATTTTTGTCATGTCAAGGCGTTGCCTTAAGAATCGAAAAGTGTACTACTCTGCTTACTAATTTTATGTTTTATGTCATCATAAATAATTTTAATATGTATTAATAAAAGAACAAAAAAATCCATTTTTTTAGATATAAATAAATATACTGCTCAAAAAGATACATATTTTTCAAATCAGAGACTCCTTCTTTTATTAATATACATCTCTACGGTCTAGGTAATAATGGTTTCAATTGAATTAATCAGCAATGATATACAAATTCAAATGATGAGAGAATAAAAGTGTCAGTAACAGTTCGAAAAAGTGAAACCGATTGCTCATCCAAATTAGTTGCAAAAAGGTAAAATCTATTGAGAAAGTTTGACAGGACTATTCATTCGAAAAGCCAAAAGAAAAAGTTTGTGTAAAAAAATCCCTCAAGCGAAAGGAGCAAAAAAGGTGAATGCTTCCATGGAGAGCAACGAGAAGCACAATTCTTTGCTGCCCGCCCTTCGTCCAAGGAACGAAATTTATGTGTTAATTTCGTTCGGCATTATTTTTTCCTCTATTCAAGTCCATTCCTTTAGAGAAGTTCTGTTGTTGTTGGTAAAAAACAAAAAAAAAGGATACAAAGGGCTTTGCGGGAGAAAATAAAACAAAAAACGGAAAGGTCAGTCAATAGCGACTCAACTTTCCATGTGTCATTGCAGCAGCCCGGTGTGAAAAGTAATTTTTCTTAAATACACAAAAGGTGCAAAAGAAAGCATAGCGCGGTCAGTGTTTAGGTAAAAGTGAAATATTGGGAATGGTGCAACAATTGGTGGATAACAGTATAAAATACCTAAGTCTAAATAAATAAAAAAACATACACTTTTTTTATTTATTATTATTACCCAAAATAATTAAGGCTATGTTAGTTGATTCCGATACGTCAACCTTTTCTTTTGTCACTTACTGTATGGTATAATATATTATGTTTTCTTACAACTCTTTTCTAAAACTCATTAAACCCTAGTAATTTACATAAATATACAATCCATCAATCAATCAATTTCACCAGCTTCTATTTTTTAATTTATGTTTAACCGCGTATCAATAAGTTTTAGTTTTATTTTACAAGAAGCTGTCCATAATTCTTTTTTAAAACTTTTATTTAACTTGACTTGACCCTTGTTTGTCTGTATTTTCAACTACTTTTAGGCCCTTTGAAACAGCCTTTCACTCAACCTAGAGAGCTCAAATTTTGTGAGTGTCTAAGTACCAAATAGCATTTTTTATATGATGCGTTTCGCGTGATGCGCGTGTGATAGCTGGAATTGTTTCGATTTTCTCGTTTTTTGAGGTCCTTTTAACCACCTTTCGCACGACATAGAGGGCTGAAATTTTGTGAGCAGCTCAATATCAGTGGCCAATTTTGATATCCCGCGTGCATCGCGTGTGGCGCTTATGATGCGCGTAAAAAAGAAAATACTTTCAAATATCGCCAAACTCAAATACAGATAAGTTGGCGATGATTACCAATTAATACAATGTAAAAGGACTGTGTTGCGTATGGCGTGTGACGTGTGCCGATCTATACATAAAAGTTTGTATCAGAAAAGCTTTTAAATTCTTAATATTAACTTAGCGTGCCCGTGGATCTGTTTGTTTGTTTGTCTGTCTGTCTGTCGTGGAATCTTGCGATCAATGTAAAGCCCACCTCCCAAATCCTGACAACAATTTCTATTAAAATTTGGAGCCCTCGGGCTCAGGTCCAAGGGGTGACCATATAAATTTTTTTTAAATTTTTACGATTTTCTTAAAATTTAATACACATGTTTATCTTCGAAGGATAACACTCTTTGTAAAATTTTTGGAGGGATCGGGCTCCGGGGTCTGGGGGCCCCATACAAATTTTTTTAAAAATTTACCCGAATTTTATATACATGTGTATTTCCGATGCACAACACTTTTTGTAGAAATATTGGAGCGATCGGGCTTTGGGTTCAGGAGCCCCATACACATTTTTTTAAAAAATTAACCCGATTTTATTAAAAAAATTTATACAGATGGGTATCTGAAATGGGCAACACTTTTTGTACAAATTTTGTAGTGATTGGGACCATTCGGGGTCAATATATTAGTATTCCAAAACGGCAGGTTTTTTTTAGCAATGAAGTTGATATTAAGTGATTGCAGACTGCGACATGTTGTTATCGGTGCTGACAATCAAATTTTTTAAAAAATTTACCCGATTTTCTTTTAACCCGATTTTATTTAAACTTTGCATTGTGTATTCCGATTAAAGAATTTACACGAAAAATTTTATTTTTTATAGGTTGTTTTTTACAATTACTTGTTATTTGTTTGTATTAGACTTAGAATTAGTATTAGTTATTAGTATTAGTTTAGAATTAATCCTTATTTAACCATTGCTAAAACTATGTAATTTAGAAAAATTAGGCACTTACCCTCGGTTTTTTTTAACACTCTGGGCGTAATTTTATTGTCATAGATCGATCCACGCAATCTGCTTTCAGAAATTTTTTGGCGCTGGCCAAGAAAAAGAATTACATAACTGATGGATTCAGTAGAGATTCAAATAAATAAGTCAAAAATGGGGTCGAACCCAAAATGACTAAGTAATTTTGAACTTGAACCTACAATTGAACCATTTTTAAATTCTCTATATTAACTTCACTTGCCCGTGGCTGGCTGGCTGGCTGGCCAAATCTTGTGATCAATTTTTAACCCACTTCCTACAGCCCGATTTTATTGAAATTTTGCACACATGTATATCTCCCAAGACAACACTTTCTATTAAAATTTGAGGGCCCTCGGGCCGCGGGGTCGGGGGGCTCTCATACAAATATTTTACAAAATTTACCCGATTTTTAAATTTTGTACACATGTGTGTCTTCGATGGAAAACACGTTTTGTAAAAATTTGGAGCGATCGGCCCCTTGGGGACCCCAATATACAATTTTTAAATATCGCTATATCGCATCAGATCACGGCAAAGTCTGAGCTCTGTGCTTAGTGAGCAGCGCTGTTCGCTGCCGCTGCGTCATTTGTGAATGATTTTGCCACAAAACGAGCACGCAGTGTGTGTGTGTGTGTGTGTGTGTGTGTATCCCCGATTTAATTTTTATGGGTTGTTTTTTTTTAACTTTGCATTAGAAATTTACTTAAATGTTCATGACTTATAACGATATGACTATTAATGAAAAAAGCCTAAACTGGCATTGGACAGAACATTTTATTATAACGGCTGAACCACTGAAGCTTTCAAACTTATACTCACAGCATATATTCGCGTGGTGCTCCGGATTATTTTTGTTTGTGTTAGACCCCCCCCCCTCCCTAGGTAGCACTGGACTGATGGCTCAAATTCACACCATATAATATTGAAATAAACCCGACCACGGGCCCGAGGGGCCCAAAAAGTATTGTCATGGGAGATACACATTTGTGTTTGAATAAATCGGGCTTTAGGAAGTGGGTTAAAAATTGATCACAAGATTCTACCCACCAGCCAGCCAGCCAGCTACGGGCACGCGAAGTAAATATAGAGAATTTCATAAAAATAAAGTCGTTGGCAAAATTGGACCCGATAGGTTGCGCAGGGGTGGAAAATGTAATTTCCCCTGTATATGATTTTCATATACAGAATATTCGTTCACGTATACATTTTTCTCTTCAAATCCAGGAACTTAACCATATCATCCAAGCTGCTGATATATAAGACAATGGTCATACCAGTACTTACATATGGATTCGAGACTTGGGTGCTTAGTTAAAAGCATTCTGACCTCTGAGCCGCGTTCGAGAGAAAAGTCTTACGAAGAATTGTTGGCCCCGTATGTGAGGAAGGACGATTCCGGAGACTCTATAATGATCTACGAGCGTTACCGCGATGTCGACATCGTGAAGAAAATTAAGCTCGGTAGGCTCCGGTGGGCAGGACACCTAGCTCGCATGAGCGAAGAGGACCCCGGTTGTAGAGCCAAATATACATTTTTTGCCGGTATAAGTGTCGATTCTATAGTTTTCTGGGTTGGTGAGGTGGTCAATTGGTGGGTTGATCAGTTGGTAGGAGGTCAGTGGGTGGGGGTGGTCTGTGGGTGGGTGGTCAGCTGGCGGGGAGTCATAGGGCAATAGGTCAGTGGGCTGGGGGTCAGTGGGCGGGGGTCAATGGGCGGGGGGTCAGTGGGCGTGGAGTCAGTGGGCGTGTGCTAACTTGGGCGGGGGTCAGTGGCTTGAGACAGCCGGGAAACGACGGGTATTTCCGTATATATATATATATATATATATGTATATATATATATATATATATAAAAGTGTAGGGTCAAAGTTTTCCGAATACATAGTTAACGGTGCTGACACTTTAACAAAACAATACTGTGACATTGATGGATTTAAAAAGTCACCTAAAATTATTAGCGTCGTCATCCTAAAAAATGTTTTGCCAAGCATTTTCATAACTTAACCAAAATTAAGAGCCGGAATTTAGGACACTTTTCGTGGCAATAAAGGTTCAGGGCTCTCTCTACTATTTGCAAAACAAATTAAAGAAGACACACAACCAGAAAAACGGATAGCTCGTCGATGATTTTTTTTGTCTTCCTGCTGTACGATACGATAGTCCCCATGTAATATAAGTTTAAAAATTCAAGACAAAATCATCTGGAGCAGAAATACCAATTATCCAAATCCTTGATCGTAGCCACATGGTCTAAGACTGAGGTGGGCAATACCCCTCACAAATTAAATTGACCCAATCGTCTCTTGCCTCATACCAATGGAAGTTAAAAAATAACAACCCTAATCCTTATTTGCAGAAGCATACCTTGAACTCCACACACCTTTTTTGTGATAGATTCTGGTCAACAGTGTGCGTGGGGACAGACAGAAATTTACCGCACATTTCGATACAGCGCGAAAATCTGACGTATGAAAGAGGAGGATAATGTGAGCGTATGATATTCTTCCTTTACATTGAACTGCGAGGAGAAACAAATGAAAACTCATTCCCTTATAATTTTATTCGTCTGCCGTATAGCTGGACGAACAAAACCAATAGCCGGAGACGAAGTGACGTAAAGCTGTTGATGTTGGAGAAAAACAAAAATTCCAATCAATTGGTAACAGAAATTTTTCTTGTTTTCCTAATTTTCTCCAGACTCATTTGAGAGTTTTTTTTCTCACCGCTCGTCGTAGCTGTGATCTCGAAAAGAAAATAATAAAGTAGTATGTAGCGGTTATACGTGTTTCAAAATATTTTTGCATACTGCAGTAGCTGGATGGAGGAAACAGTATCGCTAGTGTCAGCTCGTCATTGGACCTTGTTATTGTCTGAGAGAATGACGCCGCTGGCGCTTGAGACACCAAAAGTAATGGACGGCAATGACGACCACGAAAGTCTATGTTATGCTTGTGCAAGTGTTCGATTGGAGTGCCGAACTTTGTTCTAGAATACAACGCAATATTTGCTGTTGTATACAGGAAGAAGAAGTCGAGGAATGTTTTTCCTGTTTTCACGATAACATTCTCCTTCATCGCCAGCGGTTGTGCTTGCTTTATTATTGTAATCTGCGAGCAATAAGTTGATGAATACGACGGCATGAACGACATGGTCAAAATTCTGCTGAATTACAATGTTTTCGTACTTTCATATTGGATTTTTTGTAAAGAATTTCATATTAGAGCTCTGGTAAATTGTGTGAGCATTTATGAGGCTAGCAAGTATTTTGATTTTTTTGCTGAAATGGTCCTCCAAAGATTAAAAAAGTTTTTATATTTCAATTACGATTGAAGTGCGCAACGTATGAACAAAATAAAAATAACTAACAGTTTACCAAGTATAGCAACGTTGCGAGTTGCGTTATCATTAATATGAATTATATGACAAAATGACAAAAATCATCATCATCATCTCTCCACCGGTCCTAAACGATCGATCGAGCCGACGTTATCCAGTTTGGCATCTCTAAGTTCTGGGCCGCAAAGGATTTTTCGAGCCTACAAGACTTAATTCTCTTCAAGATGTCGATATCGCGGTCACGCTAGTTAGATCTTATTATTGTAGAGATTCCAGAAGTCCGGGTAAGAATGCTTTTTGCTAATCACCCAAGTCTTGGATTACCACTGTCTTATACACCAGCAGCTTGGATGTTATGGTAAAATTCCTAGATTTGAAGAGTGGGCAGATTTTTGTAAGATATCATTTCCCGTCCACCGCATGGAGTTTTGATCACACTTCCACCAGTCATAAATAGATACGGTACGTGCTATTCTGATAAATTTCTCGCGGTCCTCCTATTCTGGTGATGGTTGGCTGCTTAAAAATTAGCCATAAAAAATCTAATCGTAAAAATATATAACCCTAAAAAATTTTGTAACTATCACCAAGTTTTTTTTGAAATTATTTTAAACAAAATTTATCCGAATTGTGTTTAATTGACTAGTAGAAGAGTAATCAAATACAAAACTCGGAAATGATGGTATATCATTTTCACACGACCATAGACAAAAGTGACTATTCCCTACACTATAACCTAGCATCGAAAGTATGCTTTATCCACACAAGTGTGTTAACATAGAAAATACACTACTGTTATTTACTGCAGTCTTAGCGAACACACATTCACACAGTAGTTTTGCATTGCTCATGAGCCGTTTAGCAGAAAAATTCATTTTGTCGTGTGAAAAATAGCGTACATTGCATTACTCGCTGAAAAGTGCGAATGCTCATAAGATTGCGAGTATCAACCTTCTTACTCGCATCCACTTTCTAAGTTTGTTATGGAATATACTATAATGTTAACTCTGGAACCGTATACGCGACCAAATCACCTAATAATGTGTTATATAGCATGCAATGCCCCAAAACTATTTTTAACTCAAAATATATGAAAATAGTAGATTTCTTAATGGGGTGAACGTGTAAATGAGTTAATAAACTAAGTAGCAGAGGTGTTGCACATTATATAGCTGATCACCGAGAAGTGTAGGCAGCAAATAAATTTCTAATCGGTTTTTTGTAAACAATCAGCGCACTGAACAGAATGGAGAGACTCTTTCTGACTTTTGGTGCTTTCTGGTTTCATTCGTGCTAAAGAAGAATTCATTCGTGCAGCAGACAGAAAATTATTTTGCGAATTAAAAAAAATAATAATTTTTAATAATTTTTAAAGAATTAAAGTTGCTATCGCTCGTTTTTGCATTTGCCAGTTGTCTTCCCTAGTAGATATTTTTTTTGTATAGCGAACCAATTGGAAGCCTAATTAAGTGCACTGTGAATCCGCAAAAGACCACACATATACGACATCTTGCATATAAAATTGTTGTGCACAATTGCGAATACTTACGACATCTTGCTTTTGTGTGATTCCAAATAAACCCTCAACCAAATTTCGCTAACTATTTGTGTGTTTTGGCTTGTCGTCGGCTAATTATTGGATTATCAGTTGTCACAGTTAATAAAAAATTTATATTCTTCTTCTTGACATTATATATCGCAATGAACAAGGAAACTCAAAAGAGATTTGCCGAATATACGAAACGACGTGTTCATGCACGTGGTGCCCCAACATTCCAAAACCTCACTTGCGGGTGCTATGAATCTCCAAGACGCATACGTTTATTTGAAAGAGATTGAAATATGTTATCGGAACTTTGAGGAAATAGATCAAAAAATGGCAGACCTTGATCCAAATTCCACTGAAATCGCACATTTTGAGCATAAATTCTGTAAGCTGAAAGCGAAACTGAGAAGCGTGGTGCACTATTAACGGCAGTCCAAAAACAGTAAAATGAAACCATGACTTCATTAAATGTGCATCAAAGAGATTTACTAGAAGCAATAAGGGAAACGAGCATGGCCGCGGTACCAAAGGAAAGCGTGACACCTCCCCCTTTAGACATTCCATCCTTGTACGGAAAAAAGTCGGAAGAGTTTCAATCGTTTAAAGACATTTTTAAGGCGGTAGTCGACAAGAACTTAGCGATGTTAAAATTAAAGTTGGAAATCAATGATTACATTATGAAGGACCTGCCGTCGAAGTTGCCAGATCAGAGCTACTCAATAATTGGGATGAACTAGACAGAGTTACTCTGGCTGGTTTTATTAAAGAGCAAAATAACGAAATAGATGTGCTACTGGCCACTTCATGAAAATATTATCAGATGGCAAATCAGAAGATCCATACAAACTAGTCGCTCAAAACACTATGTTCAGCTGGATAATTGGGAGTGGTGATGCGCATATGCCCATACAACAATCATGCAATATAAACTTCGACTTCAACATCGATGATACTCTCCGAAAGTTCTTGGTGCTGAATGAATCGCCGGAGCGCAACCATATGAACATACAAAAAACAAACATGTGAGGAACTCTCCCAAGATACTAACTTACTAACTTCGTAGTGAGACTACCATTCATGCCGATCGTAGCGTCACTTGGCGAGTCGCGATCACAGGCAGTTTACCGATATGCCAGTTTAGATAGACATAATGCCGACAGTATAGCCATATCTAACGTCAATTCTAATCCGTTTTCGACTGCACAAAATAGCATTTACGTCAGACATTCAAAGGATGTATAGGTAGGTGTTAATTCACCCAGATCACGCCAACTTCCAACGCATCGGGTAGAGAAACACGCTGACTGGACCGCTTAGACAATTCAAGCTTACCTACGGAACTGCTTCCGCCGCATATCTCGCCACCAGAGCACTGGTTCAATTAGCTAAGGACGTTGAAACTACCCAGCCAGTTGTGGCGTCTATAATCAAAAACGACTTCTATGTGGACAACGTCTTAAGTGGAGCTCACTCAGACGAAGCAGCCATTGTGCCAGTCAAAAAATTTCAGCAAGCGTTTAGTTCAGCAGGATTCAAACTACACAAATGGGCGTGCAACTCCTGCGTGGTATCAATGACATAGAAATTATGAAACAAAATTCTCACAAAGTCCTGGGACTACACTGGAACTGCGAGGAAGATAGCTTCTCATTTAAGGTGAGTCTCATGCACATTGACCTCCCACAAACGAAGCGCAAATTTTTATCTGACGCATCTCTCATTTATTTCATCCGCTCGGTTGGCTGGCTGTCCCCAATGACCATCACCATAAAGGCACTCGTTTAAAAGCTACGGCTATGGATGGGACGACACCCTACCCACCGAAGTCTCAGATGTATGGGCACATATCAAAGAACAAATGAACCACGTCGAGCGAAGATACATAAAAACAATTGACCAGCAAACGGAAGCCCAGGAATTCTGTGATGCCAGCAAAATAGCGTACGCTGCATCATTCTACCTACGAAACATCGATCAGACCGGCGAAGCGAGAGTCTACTTAATCGCAGCTAAAACGAAAGTCGCTCCAATTCGGCCCATGACGATTCCCAGATTAGAACTTCTAGCTAAACTATCATCAAAACGCGACAAATTGAAAACATGCCATCTTACTCAAATCGAACTGCATAAGTGCACCAATGGTTACCTCAATGTGGCAACATGTAGACACGAGATCGATTCCTTACGACTGCGCGTCTCGCGGTCTAATGCCGTGAGAGCTGGAACAATAATCCGCTTTGGAGGAAAGGTCCCGAATGGTTGCTATATGAAAGAACTACATGACCAAAGCAAAAACTGAATCATCTTGCCAATAAACTAGAAACTGTCGACGAGTTATCAGTCCACGCAAACGAAGCTGTAATGGAAATCAACGTAAATAGATGCCCTGTTCGATAGAATATCTGAAAACGAATTCTTAGTTGGTGCGTCCGTTTTATCCAGCAATCGAAACAGCATCGAGGAAGAACCAGGTCGCAAACTGCAACTCGTGTCAACGCGAACAACGCTGCAATTCTTATAGTCAAGGAAACAGGAATTACGGAAAAACAAACGTTGGGCCCAGAGATCTGAATACCAGAACGAATTGCAAGATTTGCAGCTAAGAAACAGGTAAACCCAAAAAACTGCGTGTATGGAACATTGTAATGTAATTAGAATTGCACTTATGTGCGAAACTTGTATTCAAAATTTTAGTCCGCAAAATTTATAAAGCTTCTAAATGCTAATTCCATCGTCGGAAAAGTTTATTTGTGTCATAACATTGCAGTGTTACGGGTACTACATGTTTGTGCAAAATGTTAACTCAATTGGACAATGGGAAGTTGATAAAATTCGAGTTGCAACATTTGCATTTGTGAAATAAAATAATGCTTGTTCCTTCCGAGTCCATCATATGACCATCTTAGTGGAACCATAACATTGTCTTGTCATTAGGACTGTACATCTGTGCAAGATTTTCTATCTACTGAATGACGGTAAGTGCATCAAAATAGACTTGCAAGATTTGACACAGACAAGCCTTTGAGTCTTCTACAGCACAAGTTTATAATCGGAATAGTTAATTTGCACCAAAAAATTGCATTGTCACCGGGACTACATTTTTATGCAAAAATTCAACTCAATTGGACAACGGGAACTCGATGAAAATCGACTTCCAAAATTTGTGGTTAACGGACAAGGCAAGTTAAATAACAGCTATTACTAATAAAAAAAATTCGCTTAAGCAAACCCTAGAAAATTTCCTGTAGTGATTGCTTCAAATCTTGACACGTCCTTACTTCAACTTAAATAAAAAGTTAATCTCTCAGAAACGTTTTTTCTTCTTCTTCTTTGCCAAGCTAATAACAAATAAATTTTGTTTTGTCATCACAATTGAGTTATTCGGGCTTCGTTATTACTTAAAGCTAAATTAGAAATAAATAAAAGTCTCTTCGCAATAGTCACAAATTAAATGAAATTTAACTTTTGTAGAAAATAAAAACGCATTCTTTATTAAAATATTTAACACCGATGTGCAATTAAAAACCAAAATAACATTCTTATTATGTAGTTAAAAATGTGATGAAAAAATATTTCAAAATTTGTACACGAATTTTTTCTATCACCCCACACCCACATTGTAGCCCATGATACTGAGTTAACAGCTGAATGACTAAAAAGTGCACATGATAATGAGGCGCTATCATATCATGCGGTAGCATACCCACCTAAAGCCAAAGAGAAGAAAAAATCCACAAACTCGACAAAAAATCACATCCTTTTACGATGAAACGCCTAATTTTATTACACACATGCGGTGTCGGTGAGGTGGTGAAAGGACAATGAAACATTATGAGTTCCATCGCTGTTGCTGTTAACCAACACCCTTGATGATGATCCTTCTTATGGCAAAACGTTTACCTCAACAGTTTTGGAGTTTCGTACATACGTACCTACGCACTCCCATTAGCCCATGTGTAATATTCGCATATGAAATATAGGAAATACATACTCG
Organism: Nephrocerus scutellatus; assembly: GCA_947095585.1. Taxonomy (NCBI): domain Eukaryota; kingdom Metazoa; phylum Arthropoda; class Insecta; order Diptera; family Pipunculidae; genus Nephrocerus; species Nephrocerus scutellatus. Next base: position 31,060,315 of record OX352761.1, read on the forward strand.
TAGCTCTTAGGGTGAGCCAAGAAGTTCATGATTATTTTTTTTCGCACATTTTTCTTCAGCGTTTATTGAGTTTTTGATTTTGAATTTTTTTGCTAGGAATGACTTCAGACAGATGTTACCAAAATGAAATGGATAAAACGTGTCGATTTATTTCGGACGAAATGATTTGTGCTCGCCGGGTGTTACGACTAGAAATATACATTTTCGCTTCTAAAAGTAAAGTACAAAACAATAACCCAAAATACAAAATAAATCCGGCATGTATTGGATAATTATTATTATTCTTTCGATTTGTCCTTGCTTATAAAATAAAGTTTTGATTTACAGTACCTTTTCGATAATGTGAACATTTTTTTATACTTTTTCTCCTTAAACTACCCGTATGATTAAAATCTCAAAACTACGCCATCGCAAGCATAGCGCTAAACAATTATTTTAAAAAAAGACCGATCAAATTCTGATCGGTTAAAGGTGAGTTATAGGATTTAACAAACTTACAAACACACCCACGCTGAAAACAAATTCATTTGCTCTGATTATTAACTTCGCCCTTCGAGCTCTTTTTCGTGCTTTTTTTCAAAATTATCTCGATTTTATTCAATCTTTTCACACCTAGCATATCTCCGATGACAACACTTCTTATAAATTTGGAAGTGATTGGCCCCAGGGTAGAGGAGCTCTCATATAAATTTCTTAAAAACTACTTCGCATTTCAATAAAACATTAAACGTTAAGGCGCATATTTTTAATTCTTTCCTTGGCACACATATGTGTCTTCAATAAAAACACATTAAAATTTGAAAGTGATCGGACTTCAGCTTGGGGTCCTCCCATATCGTTTTTTTGTAAATTAACCCGATTTTATTCCAATTTCGTGCACATGTGTATCTTCGATGACAACAATTTTTATAAAAAATAGGAAGTATCGGGCCTTAGTGCCGAAATATAAATATATAATTTTTTAGAAAATTAACCCAATATCGTCAAATTTTATACACATGTGTATCACCAGTGACAACCCTTTTTATAAAAATTTGAAAGTGATTGGCCCCAGGGCCGAGGGGCTTCCATACACATTTTTTTTAAATTAACCCGATTTCGTTCAAACTTTGCACACATATATGTATCTCCGATTAGAGAATTTACATAAATTTAACATTTTAATTTTTATGGGTTGTGTTTTTTTCATTGAACAACAAATTGTCACAACATTATGTCATTTGGTCATTAGAGAATTTTAATTTTTATGGCTTGGTTTTTTAAAAAAAGGTGTCAGAAAATAGTACAACTGGAAGTTCTGTAACAGAGATGCAAATTTATTTGGCTATAACTGTTGTCAATTGTGGAATTTGTTAAAGTTAGCTGCGTTCTGCGGGTAATATACAAAAATGGTTTAGATGGCTTATTGGTTATTAAAGGTCTGTGTTAGTTTTTTAAAATGTGCTGTCTTAATCCGTGGTGTGCCTCGGATTTCCCAGTCGACGAGACTATCATATCATTGAAGTAAGTAATTAACGACAAAATATATAGATATTACGATGACATACGTTTAAAGGGTGTATTTCAAACTTTAATGAAACTTTAAATAATTATTTTGTTACTAGTTACAATAAGATTTTATTATTGATTCTATTTTATTTTATATTTATGTATATATAATTTTGTTTTAAATATAGCTGTTAATAAAAGCACACGTAATCTATTTCTAATCAATAATAAACAAGCGGAAAAAACTTTAAACCGAAGGAATTTTATGAAAAGTCTAATTACTGCTTGCAATCGCCTACTTTGAAAAGGTTTTTACATCAATAAATCGCTTCCAAAACTACCAACTAATCCGACAGAAATCGATTAGGATGAACCTTTACTTAATAAAAAGGAGATACTATGCATACTGTCCTTCGAAAATGGGATGACGAACGCGTTATGCACCTAGTACAAATAGCCATATGTCGCGAACACAATTCTGATGTATTTTGTGAGTGTATATTTAATATTCTTTTCAAAGCTTTCTGTTAAGTTTTTATGTATTTTTGTTTTAACTAAAATCCTATTAGAATACTTATTTATTTATTTATTTATTTAGCCACACCCTCCCCTACACACCACTGACCCAAAATTGTAACCTGTAACGTGTTCGAATCTTGGAATCGGACTATTACGAACATTTAAAAAAAATGAACCACATCGCTTCAGACGTCTAGCCGTAAAAAGATAACAGACAGACAGACTAGTTGCTTTCACATTTATAATATTAATAATATGGATTATAAAATTAAAATAAATATTTGATTAAAAATGAATGTTTTATTTAAATCTAGCTGATTGGCCGTCGTTACCCAGGTAGGTAGGCAGGGGTAGAAAAAAGAATGATATCTATCTGTAAGGTAAAATCGAAGTAATTTTAATAACGAAATAAGTATTTTAAAATATAGCTATAGAATTCAAATTATAAAATAAAATTCTCAAAAAATCAACTATAACATTAATTAAAAACAAAACTTGAGTCTATACAATCTTTTTAGTTTCACCTCCAGGAGCAAGAATAAATAAATTCTTAGGTGAACCCACCCTAGAGCAAGCAACATAAAGTTTTCCGTGTAAAAAAATTTGAAGAAAATCGGGTAAATTTTTAAAAAAATTTGTATGGGAGCCCCCCGACCCCGATGACCGAGGTGCCACAAATTTTAATAGAAAGTATTGTCATGGGAAATACACATGTGTTCAAAGTTTGAATAAAATCGGACTTTAGGAAGTGGATTAAAAATTGATCACAAAATCTGACCAGCTAGTCAGCCAGCCACGGGCACGCGAAGTTAATATAGAGAATTTAAAAACGATTGATTACCAAAAATTAAAGCAATGATGTAAAAGTTTCAAATAAGCTTTGAAAAAAACCTTACATTTCTTTCATAACTAAATGTTTTAGTTCTGATTAAATGCGTCTGTACATTTTGTTGTTTGTTTCCTTTTCAAATTTATGCTATGTCTAGATTTTAGAGGATACATGGAAACAGTATTTTATGAAAAAATGGATGGGCCGCTTGACCTTGGGGTACAGCCCAATCCAAAATATGACTAGTTCGTAACCTGTAACGTGTAAATGTAAGGCGGCAGCTATATACAAAATCTGGAAAAGGTGATTTCGAAAAAAGAAATCGTAGGGTACCTGACCCAAGTCTCTGACACTTCTAAAATATGGCTGTTCTTTCCTTTTTGAATACCAAGCGAGCAAATCTCTAGGACGATACTATTTAAAAATAATCTTTGAAACATGTGAATAGCGAACAGGTTCTTGTTTTAATTAGTTCACCTTACCGAAGTAGTACTGTATTTCAAATGACCATCAACCTTGTAAGTACTAAATATGTAAACATATTCATAGGTATTAAGGTTTTTTTTTACACCAAACACAACGAAAGAATAAACCACTTCGTACAATGTTTGAGTTTTGGTTTTGTTTATCCCCGGTACGGTAGAGAAGGGGGATATAACCTCGAATATCATTATGATAATACGTACAAAACAAACCAAGTCTGAAAATGTGTCTGCGAATGGAAAACAAAGATCTGTGTTTTGCTTTTAGAAGCCTAAGTAAACATTATTCACATTTAAACAACTTTTAGTCTTTTTTTAAATTTGAAAAGCAAATATACAAAATACCTCGAAACTTAGTCTGGTTTTGCTTTTGCTTTTAATTTTTTTATTTAAAATATATTTATTTTTCATGCAATTCATGTATATCAGCCATTCCAGGGAAAATTAGAAAAAACTACATATTTACGAGGCAAAAGTCTCGAATTAACAAAATTGGATTTGAGTTAAAATTTATTAGTTTAATACTAACGGAGTACCGTTATAATTGGTTTATTTTTAGCAGATCTTCAAACTTTTTACGATTTTAAAGCATAAAGCATATGAAAAGTTTGTGCAGCATACGAGGGTTGGTCAATGAGTCCCTGAAAAATGAAATAAGGAACACTCTTTTCGGCATAAAAACATTTTATTTTTCAACATAGTATCATTTTAGCTCGATACACTTCATCCAAAGTTTCTCCAATTTTTTGATGCCCTCCAAATAATACGATTTCTCGAGCCCCTCAAAATAAGCGTTTGTTGCAGCGATGACCTCTTCATTCGACCCAAATCTCTTACCTTCAAGCCATTTCTTCATGTTTACAAACAATAAATAGTCACAGGGGGCTAAATCTGGGGAATATGCTGGATAAGGGGGGAGTTCTTAGCCTAACTCATGCAATTATGCGGTTGCGACTGCGGACTTGTGCGCCGGTGCGTTGTCATGGTAAAAAATAACTTTTCTCTTTTTGTTTTTGCTTAAAATCGGCTTGGAATCGATCCAGCAGCTATGCGTAATATGCGCCGGTGATCGTTTTACCCTTTTCAAGGTAATCGATGTGAATAACACCGCGCGCATCCCAAAAAAACTGTCGCCATGACCTTATTTGCTGACAAACCCATCTTCGGCTTCTTCGGCTTCGATTCACCAGGAGAAGTCCATTGTTTTGACTGTTCCTTGGTTTCAGGTGTGTTGTGGTGAATCCAGGTTTCATTCACGGTTACGAAACGGCGCAAAAACTCAGTCGAATTTTTCTGAATCATCGCCAAACGCACCTTTGAAGTTCTTAAACGAATGCGTTTTTGTGCGTCGAGCTTTTTGCGGGAAGCTTTTTTTTATGTAAAATCGAAATCACTGACTGAGCCATGTGGTAAGCCTGTGTCCTCTTCAAGTTCGTGCACTTTTACTCGCCGATCGTCCATTATCTAACCATGGATTTTGTCGACCATTTCTGGTGTAGTAACCTCAATTGGGCGACCAGAACGTTCGGCGTCACTTGTGCTTAAACGACCGCACCGAAATTGAGTAAACCAGTGGTGAATGGTTCCAATCGATGGTGAAGAGTCCCCATAATATTTGTCAAGCTTTTGTTTGGTTTGCGTGATAGTTTTTTCTCGCAAATTAACTTTTTCCATTTTAACGAATATGCTCGTAGGCGTCTATATAAAATGCCACAACAAAACTATTTGACAGATCTGTCTGAAAATTTGGGTGCGATCTTTTGAAAGATGATTCTTGACAAAAAAACGATAAATTTAAGGTGACGACACAATTTGTGTTAATTTTCAGGGACTTATTGACCCACCCTTGTATTCCATAAAGTCCTGAAGTATTTTTTTAAAACAAGTCTCTGCTTTTTTGACTTTTATTATATTATCTGTCCATTAAAAAATACCTCTATAAAAAGCCTCTTTTACAATGGTGACCCAAGGCATTTGGATCATATCAAGTTAAACGAATTTTTACAATTCAGTTCAATTAAATTCCCATATGAATTCGGAACTTTAATTTTCAAACAAATGACTCCTCAAAATAAAAAATTAAAACAAACTAATAACTAAACACTAAGTTGGAAAACGATTTTTCCATATATGTACTACGATAATTAATTTAAAGTAGGATATAGTATTTTTTATATATAAAAACTTATTGCCAAGGGAGAACTCCCAGAATGGCTTCCGCCACGGCAATAAGGGAGGCTATGCCCTTTATTAAAATTACAAAAATCGAAGGAATGAAATTTACAATGTACATTCCTTTGTAGTCGGATTCAATTTATTTTCTCATAATTCTCCCTGATTCACTGAAAAAGTAATATGGAAAACGATCACGAAACTAAAACGGCACGAGTGAAAATGCATTAATCAAATGATCATGCCTACACGAATTCCTGACATATTGTTTCGCGATAGCAGCGGATGCCGCTGATGCAATCACAAACATCATACTTCATCCCTTCCAGGAATAAATCTGTTAAGGAAGATGTATGGTATGACTGAAAATAGGCTTCTAGGATTAGAGAGGTATGCTTTCGGTTTTACAAAGCAAAACCCTACTGAGGAAAACCGAACAAATTTTAAACGAGCCAGAAATGATTGCAATGCCCATCTTCGTCGAGTCAAATTCGCCTACGACCAAAAGTTGAGGCAACAAATACTATACAAATACATTTTTATACAATGTCCCAAAGGTAGTGAAAATTTTTGGGTAATCGTGAAAAGAATCAAAAATACAGCCTCTTCGTCGATTACATCTCTTATTTATTATGACATTCCAGTTGTCAACTCTATAGACAAGGCCAATCTGTTTGCTGCGCATTTAGCAGCTAGCTCCACGCTTCCAGATTGTGCATTACAGCCTCCTGCACCTCAGAGTAAACACTCTATGGGACAGATATTCATTCGTATTCGTCTCCTTCTTCGTACCGACCCATAGCACTTACATCCATTCTTTCCAAGGTTATGGAAACGCTGATTAATTTTCAGCTCAAGAAATATCTTGAAACCAACGAAATCCTTAGTGACCGGCAGTATGGATTTCGTGGGCAACGTTCTGATTTGGTTTGATGGCATATCTCACCGAACAGTGGAACCGGTCTTTGCATCAATTTGAAGAAAGCAAAGCTGTTGCACTCGATATTTCTAAGGCATTTGACAGAGTTTGGCATCAAGCTCTTTTGTCTAAAGTGCGTGCTTATGGAGTCGATGAAAAACTGCTTCATTGGATTAGAAGTTATCTTTTTGACCACTCAATTCAAGTTGTTTTGGACGGTTTCAAGTCTAAAGTTCACTACTTAAATGCTGGCGTTCCCTAGGGGTCAGTTTTGTCCCCGACTCTCTTCCTCATTTTTATTAATGAGATCTTATCTGTGACTTCTAATCAAATTCACTCTTTCGCTGACGACAGCACTCTCAGCTTCTCATATAAGTTTGAGGAACGTCCCTCCACTTCTCATGTGGAACTCAATTAAGTACGTATGTTAAGCACGTTAAATTCTGACCTAGACAGCATAATACAATGGGGAGAAAACAATCGAGTAGAAATTAACGCTTCCAAAACCCAATGCTGTCTCCTGTCGTCTAAGCGAATTCCAAATCCCATGCCATTATCCATGAATGATACTTGCATCGAAGAAACTGAAAATCTCGCAATTCTCGGTATGTGCGTTAACGACAAATTTCGTTGTAATGACCACATATTAACCGTCGCCAAAAATCCTGCGAAATTTTTAGGTTTTCTAGCCCTCATGGACATCTCCTCTTTTCTCCTCCTTTTCCTTAACGTCCACGCTGTGTCAAGCATAAAGCCCAACATTATAAGGGTGCGAACCCTTTTAAGTGTGCACGATTTATAAATGTAAATCATGGTTAAGGAACTACAAAAAACCTTGACCAAGGAATTTTTTAAAAATAATGACATAAATGAATAAGCCTTCAAAATTCTTAAATCCTCTAATGTACAATTTAGTCCTTCAAGAACTAGTTGACCTCTTTCTTAAAGGTACAACTTGACAGTGAATCTTACCGGATTCGTTTGTAGTACCAGGTCTAACAATAGGTTTATCAAAATGCAACTTCTAAAACCCAAGCTTTGCACGAAAGATGAGCGGAAAAGTTCGAATCTCTTTTCAAGAGTTTTTTTATTTTGATTTTTCAACAAAAAACTATTTGAAATCAAAATTCGAGTACTTTATTAAACCTTAGCATCAAAGATTGATATGAAATCTGACAATGAATTCCAAAGATACATCTGAGAATTCACCAATTAGAACGGTACTCCGTTAATATTGGAACAAGCAAATAAAAATATCGAAACATTTGCACAACTTGCCATTAAGATTGAGACAGGCGAAAATAATGCCGCATGCGCTGAGACAACGGCACAGATCCACGATGGACTGCGGGTACTGACTAAGTCCCTGGATCAATGGCACCAATGAGATATTATGAGGAAAGGTTAATATTGTTCTAAACCAGTGTATTATGAAAAATTTAATAACGTACTTTAGTTTTGCCCACTTTTTTAATTCTCTAAATTAACTTCACGTGCCCGTGTGTCTGGCTCGATTTCCCAATGTTGTGATCAATTTTTAACCCACTCCTAAAAGCCAGATTTTGTTCAAACTTTGCACACATAAATAAGTATTTGCGATGACAAAACTTTCTATTAAATTTTGGGGCCCTCGGGTTCGGAGGACTTCTATACAAATATTATACAAAATTTACCTGATTTTCTACAAATTTTATACATCTCTTTTATGTATCTCTGATAAACAACATTTTTTGTAAAAATTTGGAAGTGATCGGGCCCCAGGGTCGGAGGCATCCAAACAAATTTAAGACAAAAAGTACCCGATTATCTTCTAATTTTATACGCATGTGTACCTCCGGTGGACAAGACTTTTTGGAAAAATTTGAAAGTGATCGGGCACAGGTATCCCATACATTTTTTTTAAATGTACCCGATTTTCTTCAAATTTTATACACAGGTGTACGAGTATCTGCTTTTATTTTCTATTTTATATTTGGAAATCCTCATTAACTCTTGCAATGAAATGAAAGTAAAAGTCGTCGTAATCCTCGTAATGCAAACAGGCCAAAAAATAATATTATGAATTGTGTTCCTATCTTCTTAAATACGCGAAAATCGTCTCTATTATTGGAAATTTCGGTTTTATTTATGAATTAAAATGTAAAATTTTTAATAACAGGCGCATACATATATGTAATGTATATACAATGTATTATAATATAGGTACTTACTTTTGAGATAGTGGTTCATCTTTGGCGGACCGTGATTTATCACTTTTCCGAGAATTATTGCCAGGAATGGACTTTTCCATTATAAATTAATTATCACTTTTATTTCTATATAATTTTTATATATTTTTTTGTATCACTTTAAAGACTTGAGACCGATTAGATTATTTCTACAAGGCACAGCACTAGAACAAAGCGATAGCGGACGCTTCCACCATCCGGCAAAAGCAGTAGCACAAGCGAAGGCACAAAATATCCGAGTATGCTTGTAATTTAATCAATAATTGGATTACCAAATATTTTTGTGCAACCTGGGATTTCATATATATTTTTAATGGACAACTATCGTTTAAACAAGATTATTGTAAAGTTATTTGTACAAATATAGAAACTAATAAAATTCTACCTGTTTAGAATGACAGCCATTCGGCTATTTCCCAAAAACGGAAACCCACAAAAACAACACAAGTGACAGCTTGCAAAGGCATATGTGAAGCTGTCAGCGGGAATGTCAAAAAGAAAACAAAAACATAGCAAATTTAAAGATAAATGCGCGTGAGCGTTGCAGAACCAGTGGCTCTCAAACCTTATTACGTGAAATTTTCTTTTCATTTATAACTGCATTTCATTGCCGAGGAATAAGGAAATCGAATTTCAAAACCAGCCAAAACCAGACAAACAGCAGGTTTTCAAACTCCAAAGAAGGAATTCGACAGCGCAATTGTTGTTGTAATTCCTTATTCCTCGGCAATTAAATACAGCTTATATAAAATACGTATATCCATATGTACAAAATTTTTTCAAATAACAAAATTTAACTATCTAAAAAGTTAATGCTTTGAAATATAACGTTATTTTTTTAAAAAATAACAAAAGAAAATCTTATATTAAATGAATAAAGTAATAAATAAAAATATGAAAATATATTTAGCTAATACCGTAGAGGGGTACACAGGTAGAAATGTTATAGCGATTTTAATTTTCTCATTCTGAAATCGGATAATCATCTGTATAGACAAATCGTGTAAAAAAAGCAAAAATTGCTTATTTATTAAAGAAAATATAATTATCTTGTTTGTCTCTCCAAGCGGATATCACATGTTCCTCCCAGAGTTGTGCCTACTTTCAGGATCGTGGTTAATAGCTACGCGAACAAAATACATATTTCAAATAAAATGACAGTGATCACCTACAAGTATGCGATCTATTATAATATAAAAAAAATGGCATTGAAAATGTTATGTAATGTTATTTAAATTTAATTCAGCCGGCTTTATTTGACAAGCTCGCATTGTTTTCTATATTGTATACGCAGCTACTGAGAATATAATCTCTATCTAACTAATCTTCTTTATTTTTACAGAGATCTATTGGCGGATATTTTTTGAAGAAGATAAGATAAAGCCCGATTTCCAAAACGCATGAAAGATGACTATGATAGGAGAAAAGCCACTATTACAATCCCATGTAGTGTCATAACATCTTAAAGCTGTTTTAGTAGTATTAGTAGCCGTTTTCCGAACAAAACCATCTTTTTGGTAGTGTCATACGAGCTTTAATGGCTGTGTGTTTTTTTTATGTCAGGGTAATCGGAGAATATATTAAGCTGTCAAAATTCAGATCTGTTTTTTTTTCATTCTCCGAAAAAAATTATTTCTCTGATTCGTTTTTTTTACATTCTCGGATATGATCTTTTTACTCTGAAAAATATACAGAACATTTTTTGACAGCAGTAGTTGTTTGTTTTTTAAATTCTCTATATTAACTTTAACTTTTCAGACAAATTTTTAACCCACTTCCCATAGCCCGATTTTATTGAAGTTTTGCACACATGTATAATTCCGGTGACAATACTTTCTATTATTTGAGGCCCCTCGGACCTCCGGTTCGGGGTATGTAGGCAGCGCTGCGAATTAACGATTGGGGTTGTTTTGTTGTTGCGTTGCAGCAGTGAGCAAAGAGCAGAGAGTATAGAGAATTTGTGTTTTGTACAATATTACGAGTATATGAAGAACTGGTTTTGTACTCAACTGTTTTACAGCTTAACTCAACTTAAAAGAAATCATTTTAGTGGTACTTCATACGTTGTTGTGTGTACGTCGCACCAACCGTGCGCTGTGTCTGTTATGTTTTCATACCAAATGGTGAATTCACCACAAAATCGAATCTCCGATCAGAGAATTTACAAGAAAAATTTAAATTTTTAACTTCGCGTGCCCGTCAGCTGGCTGGTCAGATTTTCTGATCAATTTTTAACCCACTTCCCAAAGCCCAATTTTATATATTGCACACATATATATTTCCGGTGACAATACTTTCTGAGGCCTCTCAAATGTTGTACACATGTGTATCTCCATGGACAACACTTTTTGTAAAAATTTTGGAAACCCCGGGCCCCAGGGTCGTTAGCCCGATTTTCTTCAAATTTTATACACATGTGTATCTCCGATGGACAACACTTTTTGAAAAAATTTTGGATACCAAATTGTATACACGCTGTTATCTCTGATGGACAAAACTTTTTGTAAAAATTTTGGCACATGGTCGTGTTGCCCCATACAAATTTTTTTAAAAATTAATCCAACTTTCTTTTAATTTAAAACACGGGTGTACCTCCGATGGACAACACTTATTGTAGAAATTTTACAGACGCTGGGCCCTGGGGTCGTGGGGCCTCATACAAATTTAAAATAAAAATTAACCCGATTTTGGTAAAATTTTATACGCATGTGTATCTCCGATAGACAAAACTTTTTGGACAATTTTTGAGCGAATGGGCCCTGAGGCCCGATGTAAATTTTTTAAAAATTAGCCCGATTTTCTTCAAATTTTAATCATATGTTTATCCCAATGGACAAAAGTTTTTGTAAAATTTTTGGAGCGAATGGGCCCTGAGGGCCGGGGGCGGGGCCATGCAGGTTTTTTAAAACTTAGCCCGATTTACTTTGAATTTCAAACATATGTGTATCTCCGATAGACCGAACTTTTTGGAAAAATTTTTGAGTTTTTGATTTTAATTTTTTTCCCATACAATTTTTTTTTACACATGTGTATCCGGTGAGAATATTAATTTTTAATTTTAATTAATTAACCCGGTTCAAAATTTGCACACATATGTATCCCCTATTAGAGAATTTACATGAAACATTTTAATTTTTATGGGTTGTTTTTTTTTTAAAGATGAGATATGTCGACTACTATGGAGAATTCTGCTGAAAAATCAGGTGAAAAACTATACTTTTCTCTGGTACTAAAAAAGCAGATAATTTCTTAGTTTTTTCTTTGGTCTCTCCGATTTCTTCTTCTTTGGCAAAAATGATCTAAACGACTGTCAAAAAACTGATTGTTTTACTTTGAGATTACTTTAAAATTTCTACCTTTACAAATCCTGATGGCTAGTAAATAAACTACTTTTAGTATTATCGCTTTTAGATAATCGCAATTTTAGATTACCAATTTTTTTTGGCTTAGCAGTCTTTAAACAGTTTTTTTCAAAACATCATTTATCGGTTGTATTATTAGTACTAGCACCGATTAGATATAGATGACGAAGGTAGAGCAGGCAGAATAATTTCTCAGTTTGTGTTTGTCATTTAGGTTGGTTTTTGTTTAGCGTTCTATTTGCAAAGCCTTCACCACGAAAACAACTAAACCTATATTTTTGACAGCTTACCCGTGGATTTGTTTTTGGTTATGGTTTAAGTAAATCGAAAGAGGCATTAGTCTAGGGAACTCTAATTCTTAGTGTTCTAATTACCGGCACCTATTCAATGACCGTGTTTTTTTTTATGTCGGAGAAATCCGTGTTCCGAAATATCCGATAAAAACATAGATCTGAATTCTGACACTAAAATTATCTCTCCAAATACTCCGACATTCCTATATTCCGAGTTTCATACGAATCGCTTGAGAAATGGCTTAGTTCCTAAAACTACAAACGCTATTGGTCAGATCCCAGAATTTCCATAGGAACAAATCTTATAGTCGCATATTAGTCCTACATTCCGAGTTTCATACGAATCGCTTGAGAAATGGCTTGGTTTCAAAAATTCCAGACCCTATTGGCCAGATCCCAGAATTTCCATAGGAACAAATCTTATAGTCGCATATTAATCCTACATTCCGAGTTTCTTACGAATCGCTTGAGAAATGGTTTGGTTCCCAAAACTCCAGACCCTATTGGCCAGATCCCAGAATTTCCATAGGAGCAAATCTTATAGTCGCATATTAGTCCTACATTCCGAGTCTCATACGAATCCCTTGAGAAATGGCTTGGTTCCAAAAATCCCAGACCCTATTAGCCAGATCCCAGAATTTCCATAGGAACAAGTCTTATAGTCGCATATTAGTCCTATATACCGAATTTCAAACAAATTGCTTAGTATCTATAATTCAATCATATAACACAAAAAAACGTTACACAAAATCCGAACACAAAAACGGAACACAAAATCCGAACACAAAAACGTTACACAATTTTATTTTTGATACCCTACTAAATTTTCTCCTTACCGTCGCTAAAGTAGTTTCACTTCAAAAATACCGAGTGACATTTAATGAATCTATCTGCCCCATCTAAATGCATGGGACAATGCGTGTTAACAACGGTTGTTTAAACATGCAATACTCATAAAGAAAGCTGTGGCATGGGTGCGAACTTTGGTGCGAACACACTTGACCACACATGGGTGCGAAGCATTGAATTCATGTGTGTTAGCATCAATGACACAGGAGCAGGAGCTATCTTACTGATCTACTTTATTTTTATTGAAAAGATAAGATATAGCCCGATTTCCAAAAGGCATGGAAGGTTGCCAATTTACAATTAAAAAAACAACCCATAAAAATTAAAAATTTTCTTGTAAATTCTCTAATCGGGGATACACACACACTGCGTGCTCGTTTTGTGGCAAAATCATCCACCAAATGCCGCAGTGGCAGCGAACAGCGCTGCTCACAAAGCACAGAGCTCATACTTTGCCGTGATCTGATGCGATATAGCGATATTTAAAAATTGTATATTGGGGTCCCCAAGGGGCCGATCGCTCCAAATTTGTACAAAAAGTGTTTTCCATCGAAGACACACATGTGTACAAAATTTAAAGAAAATTGGGTAAATTTTGTAAAATATTTGTATGGGAGCCCCCCTCAAATTTTAATAGAAATGTGCCAAATTTCAATAAAATCGGGCTGTAGGAAGTGGGTTAAAAATTGATCACAAGTTCCATGACACACAAATCCACAAGCCCACAAACCCGCAAACACACGGGCAAGTAAAGTTAATATAGAGAATTTAAAAACGCAGTGTCGTAACGGCTTTAAGGGGACGTGTTGTGTTGCGTGCTGAGTGGGTCAAAGGGGTTCGAGGTTATCCGGAGAGGATCTTGAAGTGGTTTTAACGGGGCGTATTGTGGTGGTCTTGTGAGCGCCGTGGCTCAGTGGAAATTAGCATGGCTACTGAGCAGGGGGTTCGTGGTTCGAATCCCAGTAACACCAAAAGTATTTTTCACGGTGTCCCACCTCTCGCGAATGGGTGACAAACGTTCCGAGAGTAATAACTTGTCACATAAAACTTCTCATCAATTCTCCATTTGGATCCGGCCTTAAATTGTAGGTCCTTTCCATTTATGTCTAAAAATATACATGCGCAACACAAATTGTCGCGAGAAGCTAGGCCTTGGACCGCAATGGTCTGTCGCGCCGAATATTATTATTACTGAGATGGTCTTGAGGGGGTCTTGAGTGGGGTCTTAGCGGCGACTTGAGGGGTTCTTGGGTTGGTTTTGAGGTAGCCTTAAGGGGTATTGAGGTTGTTTTAAGGGGGTCTTTAGTGGGGTTTTGGACGTCTTAAGAGGGGTTTGAAGGGGTTTTAAGGTGGTTTCTTTGGTGGTTCTAGAGAAGAGTTTTGATGTGGTCTTGACGGGTCTTTAGGTGGTCCTGAGGAAGGTCTTGAGGGAGTTTTATAAGGGTATTTGCGGGTTTTAAGAGGTTTTTAAGAGTATCTTGAGAGTGTCTTTAGGTGTTCTTGAGGCTGGTCTTGAGCGGATTTTTAGTGGAGTGGTTACGTGGTCTTGAAGGGGCCTTGAGGGTGTTTTGAGAGGATCGTCAGTGGAGATTTGAGGAGATATAGAGGGCGTCTTGTGAATGTCTTACGGTCGTGGGAGCCTGATAGGTACTCTATCTAATAAAAATATAAAGGTGGGATAGATAACTCATCTGGCGCGCAGGTGTGATTTTACCGCTTCAATGCGCGGAAAAATACCCAAGCCAAACAAAAATACACGCACACATTATCCCAAATACAACTCAAACGTCACATATCATGCGACTAGTCTTTCTCAAAACCTTCTCTATAGAAAGCCCAACTGTGTGCATAATAATAGACTGAACAATCCCAAACGCGTCTGTGTTTGTGGGAAAAAATAAGCAGTCGCAAAGAGCGTGAAACGTAAGATCTGGTGTGAGAAACCGAAAAATTTTATATGGATTTTGCTCTTTTGTTGATTTCCAATCCATAAACATTTGGGATTTTTTTAAGCATGTTCTGTGTATCAGCGGAACAGTTAGTTGGGCTTTCTATAGAGAAGGTTTTGGTCATACTGCGAAAACATTTTATTATTGTATTCAATACGCGGAATGGGTATAAAAATCCATACCGTATCTCAGGTAATATGACAGGTAAAAAAAACCTAACCTCTAATTGGACCAATAGTAGCGTCTGTATGAAGTTTCATCGAAATCTTTTCACGAAATCAAGGGTCAGCCGTTAATATGTTAACAACCGGTTATTTCGGTGTTTTGCACCATTTTCATCGATCAAAAATAATTTATAACAGAAAAAAAATTTAATTAAAAAAAACCTGACCTGGTATACTTAATTTATAATTATTTTTTGGAAATCGGGTAAATTTTGTAAAAAATTTATATGGGAGCCCCGACTCCGAGGTCCGAGGGGCCTAAAATTTCAATAGAAAGTGTTGTCATGGGACGTGCGCATGTGTGCAAAGTTTCAAAAAAATCGGGCTTTAGGAAGTGGGTTAAAAATTTATCACAAGATTTGGTGTGCCTGTCCGCCAGCCAGCCAGCCACGGGCAAGCAAAGTTAATATAGAGAATTTAAAAAGAAAGTGAGTTATTGGTTTCTTTTTCTACTGTAAATTTCAATTTATTATAAAACGAATTAAATTGTAATTTTATGTTATTGATATTAGACTCAGATGTGGCTAAAATAATGTCATCAACATATTTATAAATAAAATTTTGGTTGGATTTCTAGTAATGGTAATTTCATAGTAAATAATTGTTCCAACACTATGTCTGCTAAAATAGGTCATAATGGATTTCCCATTGCTAAACCAAATTTTTGTTTATAAAAAACATATTCATATATTATGTCATTAAATGGGTTTTTATGTCTTACCTAAATTTTTGTGTGTTTATTTATGTTTTCTTATAAATAAATAACTGTTTCAAAAAATAATTATAAATTAAGTATACTAGGTCAGGTTTTTTTTAATTAAATTTTTTAATTTTTTTGTTATAAAATTTTTTTGATCGTTGAAAATGATGCAAAACACCGAAATATCCGGTTATTAAATATAGTTTTTTATTTAAAAACAAAGAAAAGAAAAAAGTCTATAATTCAGCCATTAATATATAATTTAAATTTTAATAATCGTAGCCAAGGTACATCAATACATCGATAGACAACACTTTTTGTAAAAATTTGTAGACCCCGGGCCCCGGGGTCGTGGGCCCCAAGTTTTAAAAAAAATAACCCGATTTTCTTTAAATTTTATATGTATGTATCTCCGATGATAAACACTTTTTGTACAAATTTTGGAGACCCCGGGCCCCAGGGTCATTGGGCCCCAAAAATTTAAAAAAAAAATTAACCCGATTTTTTTTAAATTTTATATACGTGTGTTTCTCCGATGGACAACACTTTTTGAAAAAATTTGGTGGCCGGGGTCGTGGGGCCCCATAAAAATTTTTCAAAAAAATTAATCCGATTTTCTTTAAATTTTATAAACTTTTGTATCTACGATCGACAAAATTTTTTGTAGAGTTTTTGGAGTGAACGGGCACTGAGGCCTGAAGGGTGCCCATATAAATTTTTTAAAAATTAGCTCGATTTTCTTCCAATTTGAAACACATGTGTATAACTGATGGACAAAACTTTTTGTAAATAGGGTTTTGTAAAAAATAGGATAGGGCCCTGAGACCCGTGTGGTGTCCATGTAAATTTTTTAAAAAATATTTTATAATTAAAAAAAAAATTATTTTTAATACAAACCCATCTCCTATTAGATAATTTACATGAAAAATTTTAATTTTTATGGTATGTTTTTTTATATATTAGGATAAAATTAACAATTTTTAAACAACAAAATATTATATAACATAAATTAATTCACAGCACAAAAAACAAGAAAATTGCACTTCTTGCTTTTTCTTCCGCAAAATAAAATATCAAGTGGCTGACATTTATAGTTTTTGCTTCGTCTGATTCAATTGACAATAACGCTTGATTTACACTGTTAAATTTAAATTTTAGTTAGCCAGACGAGATAAGAAGTATATTTTTCAATGTTACCATAATGCTATAGATAACATTTCCCATGTTACTATAAAATAAATATAACATTCGTGTAGTGTCAATCTCTTCTGTCCAACCTAAGCTTCAATTTAAATATAGTCGGCCCGCTCACTTTGTATCGCACGCCTCAAATGTAAATTTTACATAACGCCAATCGTCCTTGTGCTATAGAAGAGCGAATGTAAGTTTTAATTAGCTTTGGCTTACTAACCCAGTCAGCATCGAGCGCTCAACACGAGCACATCTTATACAGATCCCGCACCAGATCGCTCAGCTATCTGCTACCGGCTACGGAAAAAAACCCTCACACCAAAAAGCGAGCATTTCGCTACCTGCGATATTTTAACATATTTTACTAATTACTTTTTAATTTCAGGCACATATCTATAATTAATAGTTATTTATTTTAAGATTGAGTTTCTTCATCTTTCAGCCCTATAAAATGGGGAAACAAGAAAAACGAAAGGAAAAGGTTAATGATGTATTAACCTTAATCAGACAAGAAGTCTCCACCCATGGTAGTGACTTCAGGGATTCCTTGTATGAAGTCAACCAGCTGTGAGAAGACTCAGCTTTCTCTGAAAAGGAGAAAATGAGCCTTGGCGAGTTAGCGGACAATGATGCGTCCGAATCCAGCAGCAGCGATGAAGACAGTCGCAAACAGCGGCCTTCTCCTATGTCAATAAAGGCCGAAAGAAGGAGGTAGTCTGGAAATTCCAGACCATCATCGCCACCAACATCATCTTCTCCTGCAGTGGTTGCTGTTGAAGTGAGAAAACCGACGAAAGTCACTGCTGTAGAGAAAACAGCCAAGGCAAAAGAGGCACAAAATGTTATTAAGAAGGCACCACCTTCAGCAAGCAAAAAAGGCCCAATTACGGGACCAACATCGAAACCATTTGCTATGCCGCCAACAGTCTGTTTTAGACTCAACGTTGCTGAACTATCTAAGTTCGCGAAGAGTGCCAACATTAGTTGCCGAATCCGCAACATCAACAGCAGTAAGTCGGTCGTTACGGCCGTAAACAAAGATGGGCACCAGAAAATTCGGTCTTTCCTGCAATCGGGAACGACTGAATTTAACACTTACACTGCTAAGGAGGACCGTAAAGAAATGTTGGTCCTAAAAGGCATACACCACCACAAGTAAGCAAGCTCCAAAACCGGCATCATCTACTGGAAAATCTAACATCTTCGACGATACAGAAAGGTTATTTGGAACAGACCTTTTCACAATTTTGCAGAAAACAAGAGAAGTCGTGCTGACATGATATCATGATGACAGATCCAAAACAACCGTTCTGGGTCGACTTATTTGTGAATTATGTTCACAATAAGCAGGATAAGTATATTCATATGGAAACTCTAAAAAATCATCGGGCACTGACGGGATTTCAAATTTCCTGCTTAAAAAGCTGCCGGGTATGGCAATTTTGATATTAACCATCATACTCAACAATTGCCTTACCAATGGATACTTTCCAGACAACTGGAAAGTAGCCAAAGTAGTACCAGTACCGGAGAAAACCGACCTCTCCAGTGTAACTGATTACCGCCCCATAGCTTTACTGTGTTGTATCAATAAAGTATTGGAGTCTTTGATCCGTAAAAAGATAAATGCGTTTTGCTCGGAAAGAAATCTTATGTCAAATGTAGTACAGTAGTAGTAAAGTAGTACAGTAGCCTGTTTGACGAAACGGACTGTCCAACAACACCAGGCTGCTCATCTACAAGCAGCTTATCAGGCCAGTGATAACCTATGGCTATCCCATATGGTTCACCGTCTCACCAACAACGATGAAGAAGATCTCCCTATTTGAAAGGAAGTGTGCCAAACAGCTATTAGTTTGTGACGACTGCAAGACTTTACGAAGCAGCAGGTCTGCTGCCAATAACTGACCACTTGTTCCAAATGGCGAGGAAATTCGTCGACGGATTGGAAACTCATCCAAGTCCTGAGATGCAAGGACTGAGAAGCAAAGAAATCGAGCCAAGTCACCGGTATATACACATTAGAGGATACACAGATGCTAGATTCGACGACATCTTTAATAATCAAGACGTCTTCTTCTACGAGAAGGCCAGCAATCAACATTACAGAGGCTGAAGATCGCCCTGTTTATACATCCTCTTATATTTTTTTTTCATTTTTATTTTATTTTAAAATTTATTGTTTAAAATTAAATTGCTGTAAATATAAACATGTAGTAGATTAAGTAGTCAAAATTATTGTCTAGTAATAAGCAATACAAAAAAAAGACAATGTAAATACGTCGGGCTGAAAAGATATATATTCTAGCGCCTATAATTCCTTTATTAAGGTTAATCCCGGCGCAGATCTCAACGGCATAGACTGTGAATCAGACCAGAACTCTAGCGTTCAGTGCCGGAACACCATTGCAATAATTTACCCGGTCCAATATTTCTACCTAAAATTTCCTTCCGAAATAGTGCTCGCTGACCATAATGTCGGGGATAGTACAGAACATGTCTCTTCAGGAATTGAGTCAAAAATTTTCAGCTGACCCACATAGTCACCCGGTTTGTACCTGTAATCTAGTTGCAGCTTAATAGCGCATCAAGCAGCCGTCTTCCTAATGAAGATTGGCAGGGGTGAAAGCCCTACAACAGCTTCTAGTGCTGTCGTTGTGCAGGCGCGCATGGCAATCCTTATACTAAGACAGATAATTCTTTGTAGCTTTTGAAGCTAAGTTGCCGTTGACAATTCAAGAACTTTCGGCCACCAAACTATGGCTGCCGCGTACGTGATAGTAGGTCTCACCATCATTGTGTACATCCATTACCATTTAGGATCTAGATTCCAAGATCTGCCGTAGAGGCGTCCACTGGCAAGGCCCTAGTGGCGCGTTCAATGGCGGACTTGATATGAGAATTCCAGTTTAGCCGTTTAACAACGATAACTCCGAGATATTTAACCTCACTGGAATAATCTAACGTAGTGCCTTTGATGATGACAGGTCCCAAATAGATCAATCTTCTTTTCGTGAAAGGCACTAAACGGTTTGCAAGTACTGTTCTCTGTTGCATCATTCTAAAACGTGTAGTAAACCACCTTGCATGACACTAGTTTTAGTCGTGCATTGCTTACCACTAATAAAAATCGAATCGAATCGAATATGAAGATCGACTAGAAGATTTGCAATGTCTAGTGACCATAGAAGGGGAAAAAGTACTCCTCCTTGGGGACAACCCCTAACTGTAGTCACAGACACAGACACTCCTCTCGAGGAGGAAATAATATCTCGACTTTCCAAGAATGGCATTTTTCCAATGATTGCTCGAGTCTTCGATACCCCTGCTACTGATTGCCCAGGCAATAGAGTCGTAGCCAGTGTTATCGAAAACGCCCTCAATGTCGGCACAAAGGACCACTTCCTTGGAACGAAAAGTTGCTTCTATCTTCTTTACAACATAGTGAAGGGCACCTTCTGTGATTTTGCCTTTCCTGTACGCAAACTGACTTGAGTGCAGAGGGGTAAATAATTCTAACCGGCCTCTAATTTGAACAACAATAAGTCTCTCCATGGTTTTGAGGACAAATAATGTTAGACTTATAGGTCTGTATGATTTAGCAGCACTAGGCCTGGTTTGTAAATTTTTTAAAATTTTGTATGGGGCCTTTCGACACCGGGGCCCGATCACTCCAAAATGCGTATAAAATTTGAAGAAAACCGGGTACTTTTTTTATAAACTTTGTATGGCAGCAGAAATATACATGTGTTCAAAATTTCAATAAAATCGGACATTGGGAAGTGGGTGAAAAATTACTCACAAGATCTGACCAGCCAGCCAGTCAGTCCGCCAGTCACGGGCACGTGAAGTAAATATAGAGAATTTAAAAAATCTAATTTGGTAGTTTAAATGGGTCATTATCGGGCAGTACCATGTAAACGTACTGATACTACATGTACTGAAGGTCTTAAAAGCGCGTATTGTCATCTAAAATAATGTTTCTAACTTTAGGTCAATCAAGGTACATAATGATTACATAAGAATTCTTGAGGCGCTTACAAAGTCAAATTCAAGGGGCAATTATTGATTTTAGCTTCGGATGATATGATATTATATTATGTGGTCTAACGTGACACCGCACATGTACTATGGAGGCTCATAAGCTTTGCCTGCTATGCGCGTAATCATTTATTCACCTTTCAAAGACAAAAATAACATTTTGCATTTTATTAGAAAAATTCCCGTGAGGAAACTTTTTGCATTTTACAACAGAGGCACACGCAGCCAAACAACAATAATAACAACTTGAGTCGAAAAACAAAAGAAAAAAATTGTGGAAATGAGAAATCGCTCCCGTACCGCAACGATGTTTATCCAAATGAAAAGAAATCTCCGTTGTTGTCTCCCTCCTCAGAATTTTTATTTGTTTTTCTTTCTAAAGAAATCGGTGGCTGTGATTTTTTGTGTTATGGTGGAATGTGCCAACGGAATGCGTTGCTACTAGTGCGCTGCGCCACAAATAAATGTGAATTTTAAATTTCCATAATTATATGCATCAGCGGATTGGTATAAGTGAAGGCAAAAGCAAAAATGAGTAACAGAAAATAAAACAAAACAGAATACCAATGAGAAATTTTATTTTTTCACTACAATGCTTATCGGAAGTGTAAATATTGACACATTTAAATTGTGATGAAAAAATCACAAAACACCGGTAGCAGAGGAGGAAATCACAGAAATTAGTACATACTTACAAAGTAAAAGCCTGGTGTACACTAATGTGTATAACAACATTTAAAACATGCCGCCGCTTAGCCGGGATTTAACCCCAGACCTCTGTTAATTAAAGCGAGATACCACTTGACGATTCAATCGCTTAAACAGCGCCGCCCAACTACACAATATATGCGATATGTGATGTTATTTAATATTTTTTAAATTTTCTATATTAACTTCGCGTGCACGTGGCTGGGTGGTTGGCTGGTCAGATTTTCTGATAAATTTTTAACCAACTTCCCATAGCCCGATTTTATTGAAATTTTGCGCACATGTATATTTCCGGTGACATACAAATATTTTACAAAATTTACCCGATTTTCTTTAAATTTCTTACACATGTGTGTCTTCGATGGAAAACATTTTTTGTAAAAATTTGGTGGATGATTTTGCCACAAAACGAGCACGCAGTGTTTGTGTGTGTGTGTGTGGTTTTTTTTTATGGCTGTGCCAAAGGTGGGGAATCTTCTAAAAGATACCAGTAGAGCCCTCCAGGGGTACTAGCATGCACGATTCGTAGACCTGAATGTTCGTACCAGGAATTACGCATACGTACTAAACCCTCCTTACACACTTCAATTATTATTATTATTATTCTATGCCTTCTGCATCTTCTGCTGCTGCTGATCGCCTTATCTTTTCGATTCTTCGCAGCTCGTTTTGCACATTCGTTACGTATACACACAGATCTCAGCATTTCTTCTAAAAGGACCTGTGGACTTGGCAGGTTGCTTCTCCATTCTCTGAAGCGTCTGCAATGGAAAATCGCATGCTCTGTGTCTTCTTCCATGTCCGGACAATCTGGGCAAAAAGGTGAGCTATCGTGTCCAAATCGATAAAGATATTTTCGATAGCCGCCATGGCCTGACAGAAACTGCGTAAGTTGGAAATTCAGTTACCGTGAGATCGGTTTGTCCAATTCTCAATGTTCAGGATCAGCTTGTAGGTCCATCTTCCTTTCAAACTTATGTCCCACCGGTCTTGCCATTGAGGTGGCCTTTTCTTCCTCTTTGATCATTTCGATTGATCGTTGGTCCAGTTGTGATAAGGCTCTTCTATTGTAGATCCTAAGCATTTCATCTGCGAGGATGTCTACTGGAACCATTCCTGCTATAACGAGGGCCGCATAATCGGAGATCGTTCGGAACCCGCTGACCGTCCTTAGTGCACTGAGTCTGTACATAGACGAAAAGTTTCTTCTTATTTCTTTAGTCACCAGTGCCTCCGCCCAAACTGGGGCTGCGTAAAGGAGGACTGAGCTAACTACTCTGGACATTAGGACCCTCCTTGGATATCCTGGTCCTCCGACATTTGGCAGTAACCGAGATAATGCTGCCTGCATCTGCGACGACTTTCTGCTAGACGTGTATTTTAAAACGAAGCCTACTGTCAATCATTACTCCTAAGTATTTGACAGAATCCTTTGATCTGATGGTCTGAATACCAACCCGTATACTTATGTATTCCATCTTTTTCCGGCTGGTAATCAGGACTGCTTCCGTTTTATGGTCGGCTAATTCTAGACCGACGGATACTAGCCATTCTTTGATTTGGCCAACCGCTTCGTTTGTGGCTGACTCTATTCCATTGATTGTCTTTGACACTGTGACAACGGCGATGTCGTCAGCGAATCCAAATATTTGTACGCCTGGTGGTAATGCTAGTCTTAGAACTTCATCGTACATAATATTGCTTAGAAGGGGACCCAGCACCGATCCTTGTGGGACTCCTGCGGAGACGTTATAGTACTTTGTACCCTCATTGGTTTCGTACCTCAACCTTCTATAGCTTAAGTAGCTTGATACTATCTTCCTTATATAGTACGGTGCATCCATTCGGGCGAGTGATCTTCTTATTGAGGACCATTTTGCAGAGTTAAAGGCATTTTTTATATCCAGTGTCACTACTGCACAATATTCCTTTGTGCCCCACCACCATCTTTCTCCTTCAATCGGTGCTATATTGACCACCGCCTTTATGGCGACGACGGTCGAGCGCGATTTTCGAAACCCGAATTGATGATCTGACAGTGCTCCTTTATTATCCGCTATATTAAGCAATCTGTCATATATGATCCGCTCGAGTATCTTTCCCATTGTGTCTAGTAGGCATATTGGGCGGTACGACAATGGGTCACCCGGTGGTTTGTTTCCCTTTGGCAGCAATACTAAATGTTGCAGTTTCCAAGGTTCAGGGAAAACTCCTTCATCTAAACACCTTTGCATGCATGCAATGAACATGTCCGGCCTGCTCCGGATGGCCGCTTTCAATGCTTTGTCCAGGGTCCAGGAGCTTTTTTGTCTCTTATTATTTTAGTTGCGTTCACGAATTCATCAACTGTTAGCCTTGGAATACTTTCTGTGCTAATTTCTCTAATTATGTTGCACATAGTATATGGTTCTTTCGGAAAAAGGTGTTCTACGATGGACCTAAGCATTGTTGGTCATGAAATTTGTGGGGACTTACCGCCTTTGAGCTTTGCCATAACTATTTTGTATGCTGTGCCCCAGGGGTTGATGTCAGCCTCGTCACATAGTTCTTTAAAGCATTTTGACTTGCTTTCGTTAATCGCGTTTTTAAAATTTCGTCTCGCCAGTCTAAGCATATCGAGCCTGCCATTGTATGTTTCGCAGGAGGGAGCTACTAACAAAGGTTATATCGATGATCGATCCCATTCCTGCTTTGCGATACGTATTTACACAACCGTTATTTGCTAAGCCTATCTCTAGTGTTGCGAAAGATTCTAGCAGATAACGTCCTCTATCATTCGTTAGTCTGCAGCCCCAGTCTGTTGCCCAGGCATCAAAATCTCCCCCAATAACTACTGGAGCTCTTCCATGAGCATCGGCCGTTAAGCTCTCTAGCATTGCTGCGTACTCACTCGCCGTCCAGCTAGGTCTTGCATAACAGCTGTAAAAATTGATGCCATTTATCTTTGCTCGTATGAAGCCCTCCGCCTGCCCATCTACATCTTGGAAGGCATGTCTGCCGCAAATCCATATTGCAGCGCTCTTCGTTTTATCGCAGGTCCAAACGCTGTTGTCAAGAGATTTGTACGGCTCACTGATTAACATAATGTCCGCTCTCTCGTCTTTTGCTGTTTGTATCAGGATATCCTGCGCTATCTCGCAGTGATTAAGACTTATCTGAATAATCTTCATACTCTTCTGGCAGTTATAGCTCTCTAAAAGACCGGACACTTGCTGCTGCCCGCTACGTGGTTCGCTTTTTTTGGGTGTTCCTTTCTACAGAACATGCTGGAAGGATCCTTGACGCAATTCTTTGCTATGTGGCCTTCTTCCCCACACCTCCTGCAACGCTTGGAGCTATCTTCTCCGTTTTTGCATTGTTTGGCAAAGTGCCCAAATTCCAAGCATTTAAAGCATTTTTTGAGGACTGCCCGTTCGCGGATGCGACAGACGACCCAGCCAATTTTAATTGCCTGCTCGCCTAACGCTTCGCTGAGGACACTCTTGAATTCGGCGGTCTCTTCCCCTGTATCTTTAAGCTGGATGAGAAGATCGCCTTTTTGTGTTCTCCTGATCCTGGAAACTTCTTTTCCAATAAGCTCCATTTTTGGGTCCGCTTTCACGTTGCGCAGAATCTGCGCATAGGACATTTCCCCCTTCGCTTGTATAACAATAGCGTCGGGTCTTGTCTTTCTGACTTTTTTTGTTGTTTGCCTGGTGGCAGTCTCCTTGCTAATGGCGTTGGTTTTGACCTTTTTTCCTTTTGTGACAAGCAAGCAGTGAGGCCATGCAATGGGTTGACACGAGCCCTTATGGGGTCTTGTGTTCAGAGCCAGATAAGTGTTAGACAGGAATTTTTCATCTGTACCTACACCACTAACTTAATAGCGACAAAACATAGAGCGTACTTTGAGTCCTGCCAGGGTTTAAACGGGACGGGGGCGCCGGTAGCATTAGCCTGAAAGCCATTTCAGCAAAATTTCACTCTCGCCTACTCAGGTAACAGAATACCACAGACGTCAGCCCAAGAGTTGACAAATCAAAATGATTGCTTCCAGTATACCATAATTAAGACCTTACTGGGCTCAGTCTTAATACATTCATTGAATGCCGCGCTCCCTCGTTGGCCGCGGCTTTTCCTCCGGGCGGGTTGGGAGTTATACCGCTCCTACTCGGTCGTCCGAGCCTCGGCGAGCAGGTTTTTCCATGCAAGAGAGGTTGACAGTGACTTCTTCTCCGCCGTAACCCTGGCTAGGGCCCCTCACCCGGGGCAGGTGAACCAAGGTGTGTGTGTGTGTGTATCTCCGATTAGAGAATTTACAAGAAAAATTTTAATTTTTATGGGTTGTTTTTTTTAATTTCGATTTGATATCTTTCATATCAGAGAATCCTCTTGCAAAGATGTATATGCTTCCAAACATAGAAGTCGTATACAATCCAAAATGCGGAGAATTGGAGATTTTGGTAAGTGTAAGCTTCTGACTTCTGACCTGATGCAGCAATTATCGTGGTATAACGTTGTTGAGTACCGCGTATAAGATTTTCTACTCTATCCTCCAAGGCAGGATATCCCCATACGCTGAAGTCATCATTGGTCCATACCAGTGTGGCTTCATCCCAGGCAAATCAACAGCTGATCATATTTACACCCTTAGACAGGTAATGGAAAAATGTCCAGAGTTTCAAGACTCACTACACCATCTTTTTATAGACTTTAAAGCCGCCTATGCTTGCACAGCCAGAGTAGAAATTTTAAAGCCATGAAAGAATTCGGCATCCCAAATAATCTGACACGACTATGTAGGTTGACCATGACCCATGTTATAAGCCAAGTAAAAGTATCCGGATCACTATCAAGTCCATTCAACATCTATAACGGGCCCCGACAAAGGGATGGACTGGCCTGCGTCCTCTTCAACCTGGCGTTGGAGAATATGATCCGAGACTCTGAGGGAACGGCGAGAGGAACAATCCTCTCTAAGTCCATTCAGATACTGGCTTACGTAGACGATATTGACATCGTTGGTAGAAACCCAAGAGCTGTACGGGAAGATTCGTGCAGGCGGCACGAAATCTGGGGCTGCACATAAATGAGAGCAAAACAAAGTACATGGTGGCCACTTCTGTGAGTAGAAGATCCAACATTGGTCCCGTAATTAAAATAGTGGAGCGTGCAATCCTTTAACTTTCTCGGGTCAACTATAGCAGCCGATAACAGCATGGAAATACGCGCACGGTTGTTTAAAGCCAACAAAGCCTACTAAAGTCTGTCAAGACTCTTCAAATCCGTATGTGAGGAAGGACGATTCCGGAGACTCTATAATGATGATATCGTTAAGAGAGATAAGTTCGATAGGCTCCGGTAGGCAGGACATCTTAGTC
Source organism: Nephrocerus scutellatus (assembly GCA_947095585.1). NCBI lineage: Eukaryota > Metazoa > Arthropoda > Insecta > Diptera > Pipunculidae > Nephrocerus > Nephrocerus scutellatus. The sequence continues at coordinate 31,087,629 of OX352761.1, forward strand.
GCATGAGCGAAGAGGATCCTGCTCGAAAAGTCCTTTGCGCTAGGATATATGGAACACGACAGCCTACGCTGGAAGGATGGCGTAGACCAGGACGCCCAGAGTTTAGGGATGCAAAACTGGACGAAACCGGATCCCGGTTGTAGAGCCAAATATGATTATGACCTGACTCAAATTGCGATTTTTAGGGCTTTTTATTGGATTTCAAATATTACAATGTATTCTCATGTATCTCATTGTTTCTCATTTAATAGCAGCCAGCTTGAAAATTTTGAAAAAATTCACAATCTGCAAAATTTGTGTGCCAATTTAGAATGTGAAAATTGATTTGAATCAAAAATTTGACAGTAATTTTAATATTTTTCTGCCAAAGGAAAGCCCTATATCCGTTAATGTGAATATAAAGTCCGTTAATATCTTTTCCTTGCAAAAACTTTTATGAAATATTCAAATATTGGGTAACGTCTCGTCGTTTGAGAATTGTTTTGTTGTATACGTCAAAATACACTTTTTTAGAGTGGATATGCAGTACTATGTTTTCAAAGGTGCTCTTTCAATTTCTGTAATCATATGTAACCTATAATTTACCATTACTGAGATAATTAGTATGCATTTTGTCGTATAATAGACATAATAGATACGATACAAAATTTTAAAGAAAATTTTAGAATTGTTTTGTCGTAAGTGTATGAAACTCAGAAGAATAATGGAACTGATACAATTCGTATACAACACAAGCACAAAAAAATAATTGCGGCATGGTTTGTTGTACGTGCATACAGATTTTAACGGAGGAAGGAGAAAATATAAGTAGACGAGGATCAGCGTTAAAAATTTAGTCGTCTGCTAAGTCTGTGAGGTCGTGAGACTACGAATTCAAAATTCATTTTGGAATTTATTCGATGCTGAGAAACCCTATTTTTACGGCAAGTTTGTTCAGAAAACCCCAGTCCAAAGAAGAAGAATAATTGAATCAACGGTTAAGAAACAATCCTTTAAGTTCTTCCTTCAATCTGATGAGGAAAGAGTATACCAAGTTTGTAAAAAAAATTTTAACACCTTATTTTAATATTATTTCAATAATTTGCATAAACAAGGCTGTCCTCAGCCATTACAAAATATTAACAAAATTACACCACCTAAGAAAATAAAGGATTCATAAAGAAAAAACAAATGATCCTGTGAAAGAAAATATTTATAGAAAAGAATTCCACTTTTCGTTTAATCTATCATTTTATAAACCGAAGAAAGATCAATGCGATCGTTGCTTGATTTTTAGGTCTAAAACAAACCCTATAACCGCACAAAAATGATAAAGCTTCAATCAAGTCGGGAAGGGTGCGCATAGCTCCATCGACAGGTATCTGAAAAATTTAGAAGTATTCAGCCAGTTGTCACTTTTGAGACATATGAAAAACATGAGTTTTAAAAATGTCATGTTAAAGCTTGTTCAAATGCAGCCAAAAGAAAATGCCTTGAATTTTTGGTCAGAGCAGGTCAATTGAATTACTTGTTGATTCCGTTTACAAAAATTAAGTTTCTTAAATTCGTAAAAACCAATTTGTTTATACAACATTTTAAAAAAAATGGGAGAGAATTTAACTATAAAAAGGCTTCCATATTTAAAAGATCTAACAAAAGAAAAAACTTGGCAACATTAATTCAGCCAAAATCTAAATGTTATGAGCAACTCCAAATCTATATCAAAGGATAAAATAATGATTTAAAAGTATTGTTTGTTCCCATACCTAAAGAAGATCAAAAAGCCTATTACGTAGCTTTATTTAATCAAGTAAAATAAATACTTATTTAAGTTGTACTGGATACAATAAGTTCATAAGCTATTTTTCTTTTATTTATTATTTATGGTCATAGGATGACTTTTGTAATGTTTTTTTATTTGTTTTTACCATGAATTCATTTTAAGTTTGCGGATATACTAAATAAAAATATGAAAAGACTGTTTTTATAAAAAATATTATAAGTTTATTTAATAAAAAAAATGTTAGGGTATGAAAAAGTGATTTTTTTATATGTAAATAGAAAGTCATATTTTTTAAGGAATTTTTCATATAACACTCAGTATTGGATTCAACAATTGATCTTTGTATTGGAATGTGGTACTTGTGTTTACTTTGTCGTACGTATATGGGGTGAAAGCAAGTTTTAATTTTTGGGCGTATACGATAAACTCATTTTGGGGAAAACCCCTAATAATTTAAAAACCAAAAGATACTTGGGAGCTTAGAGTACATCAATCAATAATCTATTAAAAATAGGAAAACTTCAGCGATTAGTTTTTTTCCTATTTAAACCTCAACATAAAAATGCGATTTCCCAACATCGTTCAAATGGCGTGTACAACAAAACAATTTTCGAGCGACGATTCGGTTAAAAATTCAAGGGATAAAAGAGACTGGTCGGCAAAAAGTTCACTGTATAAACGTAATTCACGTTGTTCTGTTACGAAGAGATAAATTTTCTTTCTAAGTTGGAACATTCTTATTTAACTATTTCCTGAACTTAACCACCGAACGTTGCTGTGTAATAATACCTATATCTTAATATTCTTCTAAAAATACTTAAAATAACCAAGAAGTGACTGCACGATTTCTATCTCTATATTCTATATATTTATTCTCTATATCAACTTCTATCTCTATATTCTATATATCTCTATTTTCTATATATTCTCTATATTCTATATATTTATTCTCTAAATTAACTTCACGTCGCCGCTCCGCGTGTTTATTTGTTTGTGGCTGGCTGGCCGGCCAAATTTTGTGATCAATTTTTATCCACTTCCTTAAACCCTAATTTATTCAAACTTTGCTCACATGTGTATTTCCGATGACAACACTTTCTATTAAAATTTGGAAGTGAACGAGCCCCAGCGCCGAGGTGCTTCCATATAAATTTTTTAGAGATTTACCCGATTTTTTTAAAACTTTGCACACATGTGTAACTGCGATTAGAGAATTTACATGAAAAATTTAAATTTTAATTGCTTTTTTTTCTGGTTGAAGAGTCCTACAACAAGCAGCATTCCCACAAACCCAACACTTCGACCGGTCATAGATTTGACACCGACTTTTGTTACTGCACATTTCAATTGTCTGAAAATATCCGCTCGTATTTTCACTAAGCGAAGCCTGTTTAAATAGATCATCAAAATAAATTGAATCAGCATCCAAAGTTTTGAAAAAAGCATATGGCTGGTATGAGCTACAATCGCTACAAAAATCACGAACAGATCTCATGATTACATCTGCTTCGTTGTAAATTAATGATGGAGCGTTTACAGAGAAGGCATTTTTCTCAATATTTTCCCATCTTTCAATAAATAGCTCCTCTTCTGATAGTTCCTTCCTAGAAGCTTGATAGTAAACGCTATAAAAAAACGGGATCTTTTAATTATGTTTCCCAATCCCAATTGTTCTTAAGTTCTTATATCAATATCGGCATACTAAAATAACCAAACCTGCTAGGATCGATCGCAGAACTGGTGGAGCTGCAAAGAAATTTGTAACCAAATACTACACTAAGAACCGGAAAGGAGCATTAATTCGCGTATGCTTGCTGGCATTTAAAAACATTTTACAGATTGGGTTCACACGAATAAATGGAATTTGTAATTTAATGACAGCCAAACGCGTCCATAGCTTAAGAGCGAAGGCATTTTATACTTTGGCCAAGGAAGAAGCCGATACTCTAATAACATTTTCGTTTGACTGTCAGAAAAATATGGTTTTGCCGAAACTTTCTGACCAGGCAGCATATTTTAGTCGCCAACTTAATTTGTACAATTTTACAATTGTCCAAGGAGCTTCTAAAACTTTCTTTAAAGAAAGAAAACATATCATAAAACTATGAACAATATTATCGGACTCATGGATTATTAAAAAATTTTCGGAGTATGGCACTATTGTTTTAATGGGAAGTGAAGATTGCCCAATATATGATTGGATGCTTTCTTTTTTTACAAAAAACCTGGAAGCTGGCATTTTGAGTTCAACAAGTCGAAGCGGTTCATTATTAGGGGAATAAAGCGAGGGATTTCGGTACAAGGTGAAGCTGCTTACAGATCTGATCTATGCAATCCGTGCTCTGTATTGAAAAAAGCTTCAAACTTTCCTCAAACTCTACCCGATCAGCTTAGCAATGGAAGATACATTAATTCAGCAAAGTTGAAAGACATAGAAAATCTATTGAGGAAGCATTTCGGAGATAATTGGAAATCTCGCGAAGAATTATTATTTTATAAGAATTTGTTGGACGCGAATTTTCTACTAAATATATGTGATAACGTATGTGTAGATGAGGTCTGTACATTCATTTAGGATGTGGATTTACATGTCTAGCTTTTTGATGACTGATGAAAGACTATTTTATTAATTTTAAGTTCAAGATAATTATTTGTATTTTTTTACGAATTTATAACACTTAAAAGTGTACCGTAGTTTTTTTATTTTTATTTTAAACTAGCGGAAATACCCAGGGGTCAGTGGGATGGGGCAGCTGGGCCCACCAAGTTAACACACGCCCACTAACACTACACCCACTGACCTCCCGCCCACTGACCCCACGACCACTGACCCACCGCCATCTGACCCCCAGCCCGTAGTTTTTTTTATTTTTATTTTAAACTAGCGGAAATACCCAGAGGTCAGTGGGATGGGGCAGCTGGGCCCACCAAGTTAACACACGCCCACTAACACTACACCCACTGATCAGATCAGTTCAGATTGCCACAAAATATTGCACTTCCATGGTTGGTGCATCAAAATCAGATAGTTCCATTCAGTTGCTTCAAAAGGTATCATATCCAAAACATAAAAGAGTTTTTCTCATTTAATTCAAATTTTTTTATTTGTTTTTATTAAAATGGTAAATCAAACAACCGTTATTTATCCCAAAACAATATTACAGTCCAATGTATTAATTAAATAAATTTTAAAATTTTTTTTTCGATTTAACACTTCTTTAAATGGAAATAATTCTACTTTTGATACTACTACACACATATGTATTTTACAAATTCATTAAAATTAAAATTTTTGACCGTATTATCAATAGGATGTGTTGGATTGATTTTCAAACTACATATTTGCTACCAAATATAATTGTATTGTCACCAAAATCAAACATGGGGATGTAGCTCAGATGGTAGAGCGCTCGCTTAGCATGTGAGAGGTATGGGGATCGATGCCCCGCATCTCCAACTTCTTTTTGTATTTTAACTTATTTTTAGTGAAATGTTTTTTTTTTTTTTGTTTGAAAAAAGAAACACAGAATGTGCCCGGATGTTTCGTTCTCCTTCAAGCAGAACCTACATTCCGTGTTTGAGCCCAGATTGATTTTGTTAAGGTGATATAGCAAGCCACAGTGACCTGTGAGAAAACTCACTAGTTTTCTAATGCTATCCTTGTCCAGATCAAGAATTTCCTTATAGGAGAAGGGCCTGATTAACCGTGGGCTAGACGAAGTTTATTTTCCCATTTGTGTTTTTTTGTGATTTGTCAATGTTCATCCAATTCTGAGCTATGTTTAAAGTTTCAAGTCTCTATCTAAATGGGAAGTTTAAAATCAATTACAAAATTCCACCCGCTCAGACAGACATATACGAAAGCGAGCTAATAAAAACGTTTTAAAATAGAGATAAATGTATAAGGCAGTTAAAAATTTCCGAATTTTTTAAATCTCCCATTTAAGTGTTTATTTTTCGTTTTTTTATTTATTTTCTTAAGTTTTTCTTCTATTGTATTATATATACCATAATAGACTATATTTTGTTGAATTTTAGTTATTTTTTGTTCATGGTTAATTTATTCGTTCATCTGGGATATTCGATTTTCCGTTATGAGCCCGGTCCCATTCATCCCGGTTAATCGGTACTCAACTTAATTCATTCATGAATTACTCACATTAGCATATGAAGATGCAGGAGTCAATGCTGTTATAATTTTTTTTTCTACTTCACACTATTATCGCGATATCTACACGTAGAATACATTGTGTAAAATTTCTTAAGACGAACAAACGCTACATCGTAGCAAAACTGAACTAAGAAGCCAATTTTATAGTGCCAACTTTAATTATAAAACTTTGAATTGAAATTTTAGCAAAATAAAATCTAAAATCGTTTACAATTTAGAGGGCGCACTAATTGCTCTGTGGTCGAATGCGCAACCGACTGGTGGAGGTGCTGTTTATGGTGCTTATTAGGATATGGTTTTTTATTTACATTATGTTATCTTACCGTCGTAGGCATAAAACCCATTATGTTCGACAAAGCAAAATATAGAATAATGGTAATTGCCTTAGCTTTTAAAAATTCGAAACAAAAGAAAATTAAGAGAGGCGTTACCTCAGAGTATTGTAAGATTATCTGGACGATTTTAGCTCTATGTCTCATAGCCGTGCCTCTGTGCCACTAGTTCCGAACTGTCCCCGCACAAGATAAGCAAAATCATTAACGCCATTTCAAACAGAAATCAAACTCCTGTTCATTCATCCACCTTCACCAGGAGACAAGTGAAATTTTATTTTGAAAACATTTAGCTTCATGCTGCCATCCTATAGACAATCCTGGTGCTTGTTGGTTTGCTTGCTGTTAATGAGGAGGCATGTTACAAAGTTCAGATGCGGTAGGTTGGCATGCGAACTGCCAACTATTATATCAAAATTAAATAGTAAAACCCAAAAATAACGGCAAAGTACGAGTCTATGCGCGCATCGTACTATGGGAGTGTGTAAAAATCTTAGAAAATTACGAGATTCTGGTAGGAGGCAGAGAAACTTTCCCAGTGTACATCACAGTACCAGCAGTTACGTACGTCCTAGAGCTGAATTTAATTATTCATAAGTTCGTCGTCGTCGTAGTTGTCGTTCAAGACGCTGGTTATTACGATGTCGTTAAGCCATGTTTTCTTATCGTCCTGTTTGTTCGTTCGGTGCTCCTGGCTCAATTTCGCTTTTAACCTCAGCAAACGCCATAAATGGTAAATTATGTCATCTCATAGTACACAGGATGTGAGGAGGAGGTTTGCGGGTTAAATTCTTATATCCTCTTTTGTTAGAAATACTCTGCTATTGTATTTGCCAAGACTGCGATACAGCGAACAACAGTGTAAATTAAACGAATTTACGTGATACGGGATGATTTCGTATGGGAGGTGTACTTTTTCAAATATATATTGTTATTCAATGAAACATAAGTTTCTCAGATTCTTACTTAGCTTGTAAGCCATCTGGTTGGTGTACCATTAATTAAGAAATCGGTATGTCCTGAATTTGTTTGCAAGCCTTTCAGTTTCCGCCATAACTTTATTGAACATATTTTACAAATTTAAATTTGATATCATTTGAGTGATTAATTTGAGGTTTTTGGAAATAGCAAATAATTCATGCACTTTGCTAAGTAACACAACTCATGGCAATTGTTTCATAACATATCACAATAATAACTAATAAACTAGCAATTAGAAATAATTCACTCTTTTGTATTTAAAAGAAAATAATGAAAGGGAATCTTTGTTAATTAAAAAAAAAATAAAAAATCTGTATATGTATGTATAATAGAATGAAACGAGAATGAAAACTTCAAGCTCGTTAAATGAAGACAAGGAAAAAGTTGTTGAAGTCTCGGTTTGGATCTGTTGTCTTGAGTTTTTTCAGCAATAATTTTTATTTTTATCGGTTTTCTGCAATTCCATTGAGGTTCAGATTCGAATCTCTCTGATTTTTGTTTTTTATTTTTTTTGGAAAGGTTTCGGTTTTGTGCAATTGCACAGGGGATCAAATTTTTATTTTTCTTTAAATAAAAAGCTTTTTTAGTAGTCGATAATGACTTAAACAATTGTTTATAAGGTTTTTTTAATGGAAGAATGGTGTGGAATGGTGTTTACTTGTAGCGTGAGCCTCTAATTTAAACCAAAAAGAGTACCTGGTTTCGTAAGCTTCTGTTTCTTGGCATTTGCGTAGATTTACCCATGCCCCTTATAATAAAACTGGATGACATCGGCTCTAAATCGGGTTCGGTGGAGAGACTTTTTGCGGGAGGCCAGGACCGCACCCCGGTTGTAGAGCCAAATATGATAATATTAAACTGTCACATTACGCAACATCATTTCTAGAGAGTAATCATCACCACTTTGTCGTCCATCGTCGATTGCCTATCTAGAGTATTCGATTGAAGTGTTTTGAAATTTTTGAACAGCTGAGTCTTCATGCCGACATGTCCTACCAGAACTAAATATAATTTTCCAAGTTCCTAGTTAATCTGGCGGTCCGCCTCCCTTTTGTTTCTTATGATCAAGGCTCCTATCACTGGTGCTTAGACTTTTTTTTGGCCTCTATTTTTCAAAATTCTGTCAAGGTACCTCGTCTTATCGTGCAGCATCAGGGCGGTGGTCATGAATATTGGGTTTTAATCTGTTTAGTAAAATTCCTTCCTTGTAATGTGAAGAACTGGATTTGATAACTCTAGGAAGACATACAATTGGACTGTACTCAAGTTATTATAACAAACAAGGTTTTTAAAGAAGTCTGAATTCCTTAGTTTTATAAAGATATTACTTTCAGAACTTAATCTCTTAATCTCTTAGAAATGTCATGATTTTTAAATTCTCTATATTAACTTCGCGTGCCCGTGTGTTTGTTTGACGTGAAATCTTGAAATCAGTTTTTAACCCACTTCCTAAAGCCCGATTTTATTGAAACTTTCTATTAAAATAATAATAATTTTAATTTTAATTTTTAATTTTTTAAAAATTAGCCCGATTTTCTTCAAACTTTATACATATGTGTATCTCCGATGGACAACACTTTTTGCAAAAATGTTGGACACCCCGGGCCCCGGGTCCGTAGGGCCCCAAACAAATTTTTAAAAAATTCACCCGATTTTCTTCAAATTTTATGTTCATGTGGGGGCCCCAATCAAATTTTTTACAAAATTTACCCGATTTACTTCAAATTCTATACACACGTGTTTAATCCGATGGCCAACAATTTTTGTAAAAATTTGGAAGTGGCCCCAGAGCCCGCTAACCCGCTATTCAAATTTTATACAAATGTTTATCTCCGATAGAATAAACTTTTTGTAAACACTTTGGAGTGATCAGATCCCGTGATGGGACCCAAACAAATTATTTAAAAGACGTACCCGTTATTCAGTCTTTGCACATTGTGTATCCCCAAATAGAGTTCTTGTTATTCTTGTATTTCCTGTAATATATGCGTGCATCCGAGAAAAAATTTAACAGTAAATTCAGATATCCATTAAATTAAGCTTACATAGGACCTCTGTTAGACCCCATATTTTTCGGATGGCGCTTGTTGATAATTACATGGCTAGAGCACAACAGGACAACTCAGGAGTAATTAACATTAATCTACACACAATATGTAAGCGACAATATAAATAAAAAAAATATGTCATTCTAAAATTATCTAAAATTAAGATATTATTTCTACATCCTCCTTTCCTTTGGATATGATGTCTCAACATTTATTTCCCTCAAATATGTCAATTAATTCCAAACTCATATGCGCGCCGGCAGAAATATCTATAATACATACACAGTGTGTATCATCATCCATTTATGCAAACGTAAATATTTAGATTTACCCAAAACAATAATAATAGTTTAATGTCCCTGATAGCTTTGATTTAATATCAGTATACAGCAATTGCCACTTGACTCCATAAAACATGTGTCAGCGATTCTTTGACGGAGCTTAGTAGCATATCAGCGAGCAACATATGGGCAACATATATATTTGTACACACAAAAATATATATTTTATGGAATAACAACGGAGATATATCAACAGCCCCAGCCAGTCTTAGTAATTAGCTACTACACCCCAATATATTGTACACATACGTGTACATGCGAGTGTGTTATGTCCTGGCCAAGATTTCTGTTTTTCTCACAAAACACATGTAAAGCCTTGGCCAAGCCGACAGCAGCACATCATCGCAAACAACAACTGCAAGGCGGGTACGATAAAGGACATTTGTCTTTCTCTACGTTTAACAAGGGACGCCGCTGTCGAGGAAGATCGTCGTTATGAATAATTTAGACATAGCATCATGTCCTTTGTATGCTGGAATCCATTATCATTTCAACATTTGCTGAAAGTAAGAATCTATGTCGAGGACCACGACTCTAACTACCTACCTAACTATGAATGTCTTGTAAGAAACTATGGGCTTTTTGCTCTTATTGACGTACCCACGCTGTTTCAATCATTCATACAACTATTCCTGCTTCCAATGAAGTCCAATAAAAACCACAATCTTATTGCAAATTGTAACCACGACTGCCCCGAGGTTTAGCCCAAACAAGTCTTTGGCGTATCCTCGTCTCTGATTAGATAAGTTAATAATGTAACATAATTTGGAATTAAATTGATAAATTAAGGTTCATTGTGTCATAGTGGTACTTTTTTGCGATGGTAAAACACGTCACGAGGTAGGTATAGACAGATGAAGGAAATTAATTATTTACGCACGTACAAAAATTCAAATTGTGGTGATAAGGAGGGGAGAGTTTGCACAGTTTACAAATTAACGTTAATTTGTTTACAAGGCTCCAAAAGGACAAAAATATTCACGAAGATAATTTTCTCTGCATAATTTTCAAACAATAATAATTACAACTAAACAAAGGAATAATAAAGATTTTTTTTTGGGTAAGTTTATTTCGATTCTTTTTTCATCGCTTCAAATCTTTTCGCTTTTAACCTTTAGGACAAGATGTAGTCCTTTTGACAGAGGCGACCTAAGTCTGGGTAGAGTAATATAAGGTAATTTCTTGTTATTCCTAATTGTTCTGTCGCGTCCTTATATTATTGTGCCATTTTCTGGGCTTAACATTAATTAGGAGTCAACCGTTCCTATCTGAACTTCTTCAAAACATTTAGAGAAGTTGGTCTAATCAAAATACAGAATCACGGCAGAAAGGGAACAACCGGACGATCACCACCACCAAATTCATGTTCCTAATTTGAAGTTATTAAAAATATACAAGTATTCTGCACAATCTAGCTTGGGTATTGGCTTAGTTGTGTTATGATTTTTAATCAGACGAAGGTGAACATTGAAAGGCGGACAGGAATATGAAATAAGCAGAGAAACCTTTAAGTATGATTCTGTGTTATTGCCTGCTGCAATAAGGAAATGTAGTTCAATTTTATTAAAAATTATGAATGTGTTTATAAAATATTTTAAAGCCAAGTGAAAATTTTATAGAAGGTTAATATTAACCGTAGACGACAGCAAGGGACTTTATTTTGTAAACAAAATTTTTCGAACACTTTTTGCAAAATTCTGTTTTATAACCAAAAATATTTAAAATACCTATACAAAATGTTGTTCTTTTTTAACTGATGTTTGGGTTTTCCATACTGCTTCCAACAATGCTTATGTCGGCGTATAGATATGTTATATAGGGATTGTTTAAAGAGTTTGTTGTTCTATCTAATTCGTTACTCACCGTCCAGTCTGAATAGACCATGCTGTGTAAGATACAGAGACTGTCGTTGTTTGGCAAATTGACAAAGTAGGTACATATGCTTGATGGAACCTGATATGAAATCTAGAATTCTAAGGTTAATTTTTCGCATAGCAATTTTTAGCAAATCCAGAAATTTAACCATAACATCCAAGCTGCTGGTCTATTAGACAATGGTCATTACATATGGATCCTAAACTTGGGTGCTTAGCAAAAAGCCATTCTGACCTCTTAGCATTCGAGAGGAAAGTCTTAAAGAGACTAGTTAGCCCCCCCGTAAGGAAGATTTCGGAGACACTATAAGATATACAAGCGCTACTCGTGCCGCGATGTCGACATTGTGAAGAGAATTAACCTCGGTAGGGTTCGGTGGGCTGGACGCTCTCATAAACGAAAAGGATCCTGCTCGTGAGGTCCTTTATGGTAGGATTTATTGGACACGACAGCGAGTTCGGCCAAGCCTACGCAGGAAGGATGGCTTAGACTAGGACGCCCTGAGGGATGCCAAGAGCCAAATATAATGCTGAATTTTTCGCAAGCAACTAATCTTAATTTTAAAACATTTTTGCATAAAGAATAAAAAAAATCATTTATATTTTTATTTCGAATAATATAATAATAATATTTACGGTGACAGGCTACCGTTGTGGTCTATTTCAGGGCCTAGAATTGCACATAAAATGGAATGGACCTACAATTTAAAGCCGTACTGGAAAAGGCGAATTTATAAACTTTCTATGACAGTATTTGTTTGATAGAGATTCGCGAAAGGTATTGAGCTCGATAAAGATGTTTGGGGCTCAGTAGTCCAACGCACAGCTATAGCGACGGCGCCAACAATATTTTGAACAGGACTTTATTAAAAACTTTTATTTTACTTGACTTGACCCCTGTTTGTGTGTATTTTCGACTACTTTGAGGTTTTTAACCACAGAGAGCTGAAATTTGGGAGTGTCTAAGTCTCAAATAGCATTTTTTACAATCCGTTTGTAACTCGTGTCGCGTTTCGGGTGTGGTGCGTGTAATGAGTGGAAGTGTGGTGATTTTCTCGCTTTTATAAGGTTCTTTTAATCAACTTTCGCACGATCGCTTCCTTCTTTCCTTTGTACCGCGGGGGAGCATAGGGCTTCTACAAACGCCCGCCAACGAACTCGATTTATCACCTGAGGTTTCAAGAGATGCCACTCGATCACCGGGGAGCTTGCTTCTTCTTCTATTGTCCTTTTCCATGTCTTTCTAGGACGGCCAACTTGGCGGCTTCCTTGTGGATTCCAGTCAAGCGCTAGTTTCGTAATATCGTTCGCTGGCTTTCTCAAAGTGAGGCCAATCCAGCTCTATTTTCATTTCCTGCTGCGTTACTTTCCACAAGTCTTGATTGGCGATAACGTCCGGCCATCTTATTCTCAGTATCCGCCTAAAGCACTTGTTGACGAAGACGGAGGCGCGTCACAAATGACTTTGTGACTTTTCACTTTTTGCAGTCATACAAGAGTACTGAGAGAAGGTTAGATCTGAAGATCGTTTGCTTCAGATTCCAGAAGATTTGCGAGGAGTTCCAGATATTATTTAGCATACTATAGGAATGTCGCGCGTTGTTTACACGCATCCGAGTCAGCACCACCACCACATCCAGCTGCCTAAGTAACAAAACTTATTGAATTCCTCTATCTGGTGTCCGTCAATCGAGAGATCACATGTTCCACTAGCGTTTTTGTTAAATTCACTTTTTGTTTTTGACACGTTAATTTTTAAAACCACTTTGTTAGCGTTGAATTCTAGTGAGTTTAATTTTCGTTCAATGACACCCAGCGATTTTGATAGGAGACAGATATTATCGGCATATTCCAGGTGAAAAACATTCCATTGCAAAACCGATGGAGTACGGGTAACTATTTTCTTCACCCAGTCACTGACAATTGTGAAAAGCAATGGTAAGACGTCGCAACCTTGCTTGACTCCCGATTAGATGTTGAAAAGTGAGCCAAGTTGACCGTTATGAATGACGCGGAATGTTGAGTCGCGGTACAGCTCCTTGATGATGTTGATGAGTTTTCCTGGAACACCATAGCTAGACAAAATCGGCCACATCATGTTACGGCGCACGCTATCAAAAGCGCGTTTAAAATCTACAAATACCATATATAGAGGAGAGTGGTGCTCAACTCACTGTTCAATGATTATACGCAGGGTGTTAATTTGATCAGTACAAGAACGGTTTGGGTGAAATCCTGCTTGTTCATTTCTCAAAATTGGCTCTAACGCATTCCGCAAGCGCCTAGCTATTATAGAGGAGATCACTTTGTTTATGGTGTTAAGCAGGGTAATTCCTCTCAGTTTTCGCAATTGCTCAAATCACCTTTCTTTCTATTAAGCCTTCTTTTAACGACGATGGAATGATTTCAGATACCTTGATTTATCGAACTCGACGTCGGCTTGAAGGAGTTATGCGTAGATGTTGTCATTGCTTGCTGCTTTACCTGATTGCACTGAACGAATGGTTGTCCTTATCTCATCCAACGAAGGAGTAGCGACGGTGATGTTACGTAGCCTATTATGGTGCATATGTGGGTTGATGGACGTGCCTGGCGAAGTGGAAAACATTCTTAAAATGTTCTGTCCATTGGGATAATTGTTGTTCCTCCATAAGGATAAAGGAGCCGTCTGTTGCCTTAATGGCGAGCTTACGAGCGAGTTTGTAGACTGTGTTGTTTTGTCTACTATCCGCGGCTTGATGTTTTTGAATTTTTTGAAGTGATATTAAAATTTTAATTATAAATATTTTATGCACCGTGAAATATTTGTTTCTTTATAGTAATAGGTATATCAGTCGTATAATCACCTGCCCTATCGACGTTTCACTTCATGTGGTTTGAATAAAGAGTTTATAATTTTAAATGCCATTTGACCACAATCTCAGAGGTTGTTGCGATCTCCAAGCTTCTAGAGGATCTCAAGATAGATGGATCTAGAACATATCCTACACAGTAAAGGTGTTGTCTAGTATTCTGCAGATTAACTTTAAGCAATCGATATTTGCCTCGGACAATTTGCAGTTTTTCCTCAGGAAGGAAAACATAGTCAACACCCTTAACGAAGAATGTTAGGTCAGAGCCACTGACATTAAGGAACTTTAATTCAGAGAAATAATCTTTTTAATAAATGACGAAGAATTACCTTCAGCGCTAAATATATCGGCGTCATCTTTGATAGAAAGCCCAGCTGGAAGGGGAACACAGAATTGAGGGCTAAGAAGCCATGCGTCGCTATCAATGCCAGCAGTAAAACAATCGGTTAGGAATAGGGTATATAGCCACAGATTTCCATTGGCGCAATTTGGCCGCCAAATCAAGAACGTAATTACCTACCAGCCATATAAACAAAACCAACGAGTCTCTCAAGATCTCGGAAGGATATTGCCAGAGGGCATCAGCCATGCTGCTAAGCTTCAAATTTCGGAAACCACCAGTCCACCTACCTACCTACCTTGACTATAATCTACATATTATATTCGAATTCAAAATCATAGAATGTTGGGGTTTTTGCTATTTATATTGTTACTTAGAAAAAATTATAGAATATAAATTCAACACTTTCTAGTAAAAACTTTAAAACCTAAAGCGCTTAAAACAATGTCCATTGTACAATACATGTTCACAAGAACACAAGAAGAGTAATATGTAATTTAAATTTTTCGTTCATATTTTTAATGCTAGTAAACATTTAATTTGTCCATCCACTTCGTTTTTTTCTCTTGGCAGTATATGTTGCAAATTCAATATTTGCCAAGGATTTTACATTTTCATATTCGCACCACACATGTGTGCATCAGCAAAGTAGCCAAAGGTGCTCGCAACAGTATGCTTGAAACAAACAAAACTCACTGGCGCAAACGGAAAAAATCAAACCCATTTATGCGATTTAACCAAATTTTTCGGAACGTGTCCTTTGTTTAACGAATCGTGTAAATGCGGGTATCACTAGTCGTCAACCGTAGAGCGTTCTAAGGAGTAAATAACATTTGTCCGTCGTTTTTTTTCCTTTTCTTTATCTGGCTCGTTTTGTTTGTTTTTTATGTGCGTGATTCAAATATGATTCACTTATACAAAGTTATAAAGAGTGTTCTAATGTATGTATGGATCTTCGGGCGGGCGAATAATTGTTTAGAAGAGTAAAAGGAATATTTTATGTGAACTGAAGTGCAGAGCGCAGAGTACGAGTAAAACTTGAACCGTATTATAATAAACAGTGCGAATAATTGGTAATTCACAATTTCAAATTTGTTAATTTTTAATTAAATTCGAGAGAATTGAAAGTTTTTTAAATTCTCTACATTAACTTCACTTGCCCGTGGGTCGGTCGTCGGTCGTCGGTCGTCTGTCGTGGAATCGGAGACAACACTTTCTATTAAAATATGAGGACCCTCGGGCCCCGGGGTCGGGGGGCTCCCATACAAATATTTTACAAAATTTTACTCGCTTTTCTTAAAATTGTATACACATGTGTATGTCTGATAGACAACACTTTTTGTAAAAATTTTGGAGCTCCCGGGCCCTGGGTTAATGGGACCCCATAAATTTTTTTTAAAAAAAATAACCCGATTTTCTTCAAATCTTATGTACGCATGTATCTCTGATAGACAACACTTCTTGTTAAAATTTTGGAGACCCCGGGCCCTGGTTTCGTGGGACCCCATAAAATTCTTTTAAAAAAAACCCGATTTTCTTCAAATTTTATATACGAATGTATGTCTGATAGACAACACTTTTTGTAAAAATGTTGGAGACCCCGGGCCCCGGGTTCGTAGGGCCCCATAAATTTTTTTTAAAAAAATAACCCGATTTTCTTCAAATTTTATATACGCGTGTATCTCCGATAGGCGGTGTCGTGGGGCTCCAAAATTAAAAAAAAAATTAACCCGATTTTCATCAAATTTTATATACGTACGTATTTCCGATGAAAAACACTTTTTGTTTTTGTTTTTGAAGTCAACTTGCCCTGAGGCCCAAGGGGTGCCCATATAAATTTTTTAAAAATTAGCTCGATTTTCTTCAAATTTTTAACACATGTGTATCACTGATGGACATATCTTTTTGTAAATTTGTTGGAGTGTGTTGGACCCGTGTTGTGTCCATGTAAATTTTTTAAAAATTAGACCGATTTTCTTCAAATTTTAACACATACCCATCTATTAGAGAATTTACATGAAAAATTTTTATGGGTTGTTTTTTTTTGTTATTAAATTCTCTATATTAACTTCGGCGGTCAGCCATCAGCAGAAATAGGGGGAATAACACAGAATGCTCTAGAATTGCGTAATTGTGGACGTAACTATCTCTGACTGGTGGAAGTGGGATCAAACCTCCACGTGGTGGCCGCTGGTAATTTTTCTCCAATGCAGGAAAAGCTGAATGATCGGGCTAGTCCTTTCAAAGTTAGGTTGGCGCGAGGCCAATAACCTCGCCTGTAAAAAATTATTATTACGGAACCCAAAATCAGCCTTGGATACACTGATGAACGACGACGACCACGGCAACGAAAACGGCTAAAAGATTTAAGAAGGCCCCACATTACACCAAGCAATTCATGAAATAATAGTGCAAGTATGGGAAGAAGAAGTTATGCCAGAAGACTGGCGAAGAGGCATCCTGTGCCCCATACATAAGAAGGGAGATATCACAAAATGCAGCAATTATCGTGGTATAGCGTTGTTGAGTACCGCGTATAAGATTTCCTACTCTATCCTTCAAGACTGAATAGCCCCATACGCTAAAGTCATCATTGGTCCATACCAGTATGGCTTCATCCCAGGCAAATCAACAACTGATCAGATTTACACCCTAAGGCAGGTGATGGAAAAATGTCTAGAGTTTCAAAACTCACTACACCATCGTTTTATAGACTTTAAAGCCTCATGTGATAGCATAGCCAGAGTAGAACTTAATAAAGTCATGAGAGAATTCGGCATCCCAAATAAACTGCCACGACTACGTAGGTTGCCCATGACCAATGTTATAAGCCAAGTAAAAATATCCGGATCACTATCAAGCCCATCCAACATCTTTAACGGGCTCCGACAAGGGGATAGACTGGCCTGCGTCCTCTTCAACCTGGCGTTGGAGAAAGTGATCCGAGACTCTGACGTAACGGCGAGAGGAACAATCCTCTATAAGTCCATCCAGATACTGGCTTACGCAGACGATATTGACATCGTTTGTAGAAACCAAAGAGCTGTACAGGAAGCTTTCATCCAGATAGAGCAGGCGGTACGAAATCTGGGGCTGCACATAAATGAGAGCTAAACAAAGTACATGGTGGCCACGTCTGCGAGTAGAATATCCAACATTGGTCCCTCAATTCAGATAGTGGAGCGCGAATTTGAAGTAGTGCAATCCTTTAACTATCTCGGGTCAACTATTGCAGCCGATAACAGCATGGAACCAGAAATACGCGCACGGTTGCTTAAAGCCAACAAAGCCTTCTATAGCCTGTCAAGACTCTTCAAATCCAGGAACATAACCATATCATCCAAGCTGCTGATATATAAGACAATTGTCATACTAGCACTTACATATGGATCCAAGACTTGGGTGCTTAGCAAAAAGCATTTTGACCTCTTAGCCGCGTTCGAGAGAAAAGTCTTACGGAGAATTGTTGGCCCCGTATGTGAGGAAGGACGATTCCGGAGAATTTATAATGATGAGATCTACGAGCGTTACCGCGATGTCGACATCGTGAAGAAAATTAAGCTCGGTAGGCTCCGGTGGGCAGGATACCTAGCTCGCATGCGCGAAGAGGATCCTGCTCGGAAAGTCCTTTGCGGTAGGATTTATGGAACACGACAGCGAGGCCGGCCAAGACTACGCTGGAAGGATGGCGTAGACAAGGACGCCCAAAGTTTAGGGATGCCAAACTGGATGACATCGGCTCGAAATCGGGACCGGTGGAGAGACTTTTTGCGGGAGTCCAGGACCGGACCCCGGTTGTAGAGCCAAATATGATGATGATATTCTGTTGTTCTAGCGTTCTATGGTGGAAAATTGCGATCAATATTTACCCCACTTCCCAAGGCCGATTTTCTTCAAATTTTGTATCTGTGTATCTCCAGTGACAATACTTTCTATTAAGATTTGGTAGTGATCGGGCGCCTATATCCGATGGACAACACTTTTTGTAAAAATTTGGGAGAGTTCGGGCCGGGGGTCAGGGGGCTCCCATTCACTTATTTTACAAAATTTACCCGATTTTCTTCAAATTTTATACACATGTGTATCTCCGAAGGACAACACTTTTTGTAAGAATTTGGAACTCTTTGGTAGTACTTCCGCACCTGGTGCGGTCCTCGCTCTTTATACTGTTCTAGTTCACGGACGAGATTCTTCTCCTAGGCTGCTTTCTTTCGCCGGTAAACTGCTTTTTCATATCTTATGAGCTCTTTATATTCATCTTCGCGTGCACGCGTTCTATGAGATTGTTGCATTGCTCGGTACGCAGCATTCTTACGTTCAGTCGCTAGCTTACATTCGTCATCGAACCAATCGTTCCAATCTCTACGACTACTGCCTAAGATGGAGTCAACAGTACTAATGACAGTATTTTTAAGGCGTGTCCATTTCTCTTCTGCGCCCGACATCTCAGCCCCAGGACTTACTCTTTCTGCATTTAGGGCGAGTCCTATCGCTTGACCGTAGTTGTTTCTGGTCTCTTCGTTGCGAAGGGCAGCCGTGTTGACTCGAATCAGATTCGTGGATGCTGTCTTTCTTGATGATGCAATCCGCGCTCGGAGCACCATACCAACAAGGTAGTGGTCCGAGTCGACATGTGTGCAAAGTTTAAATAAAATCTAGTTTTAGGAAGTCAATTAAAAATTGATCACAAGATTTGGTCGGCCAGTTAATGTAGAGAACTTAAATTATGCATGATTTCAGTCTTACTTGCATGGATGAGCTGCTTAAGTTTGTATTCTAAGATAACTTACTTTTCACGGGATCTAATGTGAAAAATCCGTTTTCAACAATATATTTTGTTAAATTCCCGCATCGATATGATCTTCAAATGTTCAAAGTATAAGCTTACATATGTTTCCTTTGTCCCCACCTTTTTTATCTTAACGCAATCGCTGGACCTGGCGTTATAAGTGTGCAACATCATTGGTGCATGCGCAAATTATAAAATAATGGAATGATGTCCAGGATATGGCGAAGCAATGTGATCACTTTAACACCAAGCTGCGACTGTTCTGTTGAAACTAGATTCAACACTATGCTGTTGTATGGGTGCAGCACTTGGAAGGTGACCGCCACTATCACAAAAAGATTACAAACGTTTGTAAATAGGTGCCTACGGAACATCTTAAGGGTTTTTTGGCCTAACCGTATTTCAAAAACGAACATCTTTACCAGAAAACAGGTCAGGAACCAATAGGCACAACCATCCAACGACGGAAGTGGCAGTGGATTGGTCATACCTCCGAAAAGGCGACAGTTCCATACCAAACTATACAATGCAATGGAATCCGTTATCTCAGGATGGTAGAAGAACGGGTCGTCCGAGAAATACATGGCGCAGAACAGTTGAGGAGGAGTCACGGCAATTGGGGAAGAGTTGGAGAGAGAGGAAGCTCATTGCCAGGCGTAGTAGAGGCCCTAGGACCCACAAGGGGATATAGGACATAAGAAGAAAAAAATTGTAAAAATTATATAAATTATGTATACAATAAAAAGACTCCTATTTACTCGTATTTCCCAGTAAAAAATAAATTTTATGGACAATTATCCATTTTCATTAAATGTATTAACCCAAATTTTATTTGAAAGAATTTATCTGCTCGTATATTGGGACATTCTAATAAAAATTTTTGAAACTAGGATATTTCTTTTACTTTAATGTTTATTTGCTTCATTTAGTAGCTACATATAACTGCTACCCATTATCGTCCTGAATGGACGAATAACACTGTTTCTATAATACTGCTCCGGACTCCGCTTGTAAAGCATATATGGTAAACATGGCAAAACATAAAGAAATGCTTAAAAGGATAAAAGGTCGCAACTTCTTAACAACGTCTCATCATATTGAATGGCTTAAGTTTTTTTTTATATTTGGTCGTTTACATTGGAAGGATGCTTGAGTGTGCGTGTGTGTATGTGATTTCTTGGCTGCTGTTCCTTGTAGTGACATTTGATCTTATGAGTGTCGCTCCCCAACCCGCTTTTTGATTCAAGTATGTTTGCTGTTTGGCTTTTTATACTTTGACAATAAAAAATCAAACTTTTCTCTTCTTATGAGGTCATCTATTAGAATAGCGAATACTAAGACGCACCTAAGTCTTTAGGTAAACAATTTCTGTCGGTTCAGAACGCCGCCGTTGCAAGGTCTGCAGCACAGGACAGGACTTCTATCGTTTATTTTTGTGTACAATACGTTCATAGATTATTGAAGTTATTGATTTGGGGTTTAGGTTTTATGGTTTAGGTTTTGGGTTGACTTTAAATTAAACTTCACAGATTACAGCATGGAAAAAAGTATTTTTGTGAATAGATGATTTTTATTGCTTTGGCGTATCCTATTGCCTCTAACCATTGTATTTTACTCTTAATTATTGTTCAATAAGAATTTATAGCTGCAACAATCAAAGAAGATCACCTCTCGCATGCCGAAGCAGTACGAGTAGGTACGAGTAGTTGAAGTTGAAAACAGTGTACGCCCAACAGTTATTACCATGAAATGCTTTTCTGAGGTTGCGTTGTACTGACAGCTATTAAAAGAGGATTGAATTGAATTTTATTGAAAGAAAATATCTATTTCAATATGAAATATACCCACATAATAGCTTTGTCTTTAATCCTATTCAAAGAAATTGTTATATTTTGATAGTTGAAGAGCTCAGCGTGTAGGAAAAATTATAACGTGGTTGCTCTTCTGTTACCATAAAGTTTTTTTTTTATCTGAGATGATGATGAGATAACAAATTATATTTTAAAATGAAAGGTTGTAATTATTAAAGAAAATACCATCAAAGAAAATCTCAGTTTGCCTAAAACTACAGACTGAACAAAGGATTACATCAGTGTCGATTTGTTTAGAGCAGACCAAACATAGAATAACAGCAGCTTGTAATGTATATTATGTTACATATGACACACATTTTAAAGGTTCCTTATTATGATCTTAACGCATTAATTAAAATGTTTATATTGCAACTATGAAATTGCAATTTAGGCGTATTGAATGATGTACATCAGTCCATAATATTTCTGTAAGCCGTCTACGAGTAGCATATGGGTAGACAAGGTAATAAAAACAGTTTTGTGTAGATGCACCCGTAGATCTTATGTTTAACATAATCAATGTGGTAAGTTTGGGTTGAAGGTAACCATAGTTAGCCCGATAGAATAGGTGTGGGTCAGTGTGGGGAAGGGGTAAGTTGGTGTGTGTCAGTGAGGTGTTAATTTGGGTGGTGGTTAGTTTCGTTGGCTCAGTAGAGATAGAGGGAGAGGGGTGCAGCCGGGAAACGCCTGTTATTTTAACTTTTGACAGGTCTTGATATCTTGATGGTGGGTGAGGGGTCAATGTTAACACCGGGGTTTATAGCTAGTATATTATAATTATTAATTCGAATAATTATTTATTTTTTTTCTCCAAATTAATATTTTTTTTCTCCAAAATGGTGTATTCTTGGAAGATAGTATGTAATTAACATAACAAAATTATGCCAGCTCGAGCATCTCGAAAGTCACATAAATATCATGAGGCTTGTGAAAACCTATAAGTTGATTTTTTTTTAATTTAACAAAATTGATGAATTCGCTCGGCGATATACCAGTACCAGAACTGTAAAACCATAATCTCGACTTATCTATTGGCGTTGCATGCAGAAGTTTTATTCTGATGCAGAATAATTCTTTCCTTCTTTCTCGCGAACTTTTCCAAATACTCTTGGCAAATAACTAAAGGCATACCGTACATCATACTCCTATCATAACGTACAAATTTAGTTTTTATTGCATTCATTTAAAAATGTTTTTTCGCCGTCATGTGTGTCACTGCAATGAGCTGCAGTTTAATGTAATTATTAAAAAAAACATACATGATCACTACATAATCATCATCATACTTGGCTCTACAACCGGGGTCCGGTCATGGCCTCCCACAAAAAGTCTCACCACCGGTCCCGATTTTGAGCCGATGTCATCCAGTTTTGCATCCCTAAACTCCGGCCGTCCTGGTCTACGCAATCCTTCCAGCGTAGGCTTGGCCGGCTTTGCTGTCATGTTCCATAAATACTACCACAAAAGAATTTTTCGAGCAGGATCCTCTTCGCTCATGCGAGATAGGTATCTACCGGAGCCTACCGAGCTTAATTCTCTTCACGATGTCGACATCGCGGTAATGCTAGTAGATCTCATCATTATAGAGTCTCCGGGATCGTCCTTCCTCACATACGAGGCCAACAATTCTCTGTACGACTTTTCTCTCGAACGCGGCTAAGGGGTCAAAATGCTTATTGCTAAGCACCAAAGTCACGGTAATAATAATTTTTTTTTTAGTGTAAAAGTAAAAAAGTATTTTTCACGGTGTCCCACCTCTCGCGAATGGGTGATAAACGTTCCGAGATCCGGCCTTAAATTGTAGGTCCCTTCCATTTGCGTCCATAAATATACATGCGCAGCACAAATGGTCACGAGAAGCAAGGCCTTGGACCGCAATGGTCTGTCGAGCCGAATATTATTATTATTATTATTAATAATTTTTTACGGCCTCGCGCCAACCTTACTTTGATCATTCAGCTTTTCCTGCATTTGAGGAAAATTACCGGCGGCCACCACGTGGAGGTTTGATCGCACTTCCACCAGTCAGAAATAGTTACGGCCACTTGCAATTCTGATGCATTTTGTATTATTCCCACTATTCTGCTGATGTCTGACCACCGATCACTACATAGTTGGCATATTTAAAGTACTTTTTGCAGTGGTGGTGGTGCCTCTCTTTAACACCGTTTTTGCAGGAATTACAAACTAGTACATACAAGTACGTGTAAAAAGAGAACCCTAAGAGACCTCTTATGACAGGAAGCAGTTGAATTAACTGGGAAAATCACGTTAAATATTTAGGAATTATATTAGATAATAAATTGACTTTCATAGTCAGCATATATACAATAAATAGTTGAAAAAACTAACAAATGCATTAAAATTTTGTACAGTATTATAAACTGGCGTTCTAAGCTTAGTAATAATAAGAAACGAATGCTATTAAAAGTACTTAAGGCCAGAAATTAGTTATGGCTCGCCAAAAATTAAAAACTCAGACAAAACTGATAAAAAATTTAAGCTTGGCTGTAATAGTATGTAGCTAAGTCTCTATGTGAACATCCAATTATATTTATAAACATATTCAAGTTGCTCCGGAAATCCAGCTAAAAATTTAATTCAAATTAATACCTCAGAGAGTTGTGAGAATCGTTCCGAAAATTTGACAAATAAAAAAACCAACCAATGAGATACATATTATATTTTACAATCATCATTCAAAAATTCCATTACTTGTGTAAATATTTTCCACGTACAATTTGCAGTCTTTAGGATGAGCTATAGGCTTTCTCTTAACCTAATATCTTTACGGATCCCATCAATCATTGAAGCAAAGACTTTAAGTGTAATTCCACGGTTAAGACATTAAATACTCGTACTTATCCCGAGTCCACCTCCTTGCCGAATAGCGGTGCGCCGCACTTTAGCGCATAAGAGTTTAAAATTAACATTAAGTACATTTTGTGGAAAAACAATTTAACATCGCTTGAACAAGTTTTCGCCTTCCAGATCTTTGCTGTTTGTTGGCTTTGCGGCAGTTTTCGAATCACCGTAGTCGAACTTTAAAAACCATTAAAACAATTTAATCTCTCTTGAAAATAATGCAAAACTTTCTTTTTCAACTTTTGCCATTTCCAGATATAAATCGTTTATTTCCTTGATTTTTGAAATGGTTCCCCAAGGGCCGTCAACCACGTCAACCAAGAAGCCATAGTTAGAGCAGGCAGCAAGCTAAAGTCTTGTAAACCCAAAGTACTCCCTCATAGTCAACTTGTATTTTGTTGTGGAGAACTGCCGGTTAATTTACCCATTCCAGCGCTGAAAGTGTAAGCACAAAAGGATGCATACAATTCCTCCGCATATTTCGTAAGAAGCCGAAAGCTGTGAATTTTTGGCGTGTGATTTTTTGGTAATTATCATTGCATAGAAACCTCGAAGAAAGTGGTAAGAAGTTTGGCTGTTGGGCGTTTTTTTTTTTAAATTTCTTTAGCAATCTGCTGGAGCGCTTTTCCCCCAGCGATTGTCATGTACTATGGTTGTAAAAACCCGAAACACAAACGCGATGTAGAAAATATTCGCCCAAAGCAATGAAACGGCCTTCGTCAGAACGTACTGCGCTATAAAGAACTATAAAAATAACAAAAATACACGTTCAGCAAAGTTAAATGAATGTATCTATGAATGTAGTCGCAAAGCACGAACGTAATTTGGTTGGAGCACTTTCAATGATTTGCACGATTGGTGTGATTTTTATAACAAAATAATTTTCTGTTAATAGCCGCGCAATCAAATTTTGTTTCTTTCGATAATTCGTTTCTTCCTTGTTTTTGATTTGGTTTTTTGGTTTAAACGAATTTGCGGTTGGCGCCGACAGTAATTTTGACAACCGCAAACAGATTTTAGTTTGTCGTAAATAGATGATTTGGTTTTTACAAATGTTAATGATTTTTTTTTAAAACTGTAGTGGGAGCCGAGGATCAGACGCTGTTATTATAGTAATAAATTCGCTAGATAAAAGGGCAAACATATACCTTTGCTGGAACAATATAGATGCACTTCGCTTGTTCTATGTTTCAAAACTTTACTAATGCTTATCGCAATAGACGTCTTGTGTGCTTTCAGTGAGCTACTGATATCAATTCGAATGCAAAAGTTTAGAACGCATTTGAAAGATTCCTGACGTAAATATATTATGCACTGCTTGTTCAACCGCATTAAACGTTTGATCGTCTCTTCAGCTTGGATCCGATTCCGGCATTTCGAAAAAAAAAACTCTCAACCGGTCCCAATTTCGAGCTAATAATGTTCGTAGATCTCATCATAATAGAGTTCCCGCGATCATCCTTCCTCACAAATTGGGCCAACAATTCTTCGTAATACTTTACTCTCAAACTCGGCTAAGAGGGCATATAGTTTTTACTACGCACCCAAGTCTCGTATAAATATGTAAATACTTGTATGACCATTGTCTTGTACACCAACAGTTTGGATTTTATGGGTTAATTCGATTTGAAGATTCTTGACAGTCTAAAATAAGGTTTGTTGGCTTTAAACAACCATGCGCTTATTTCTGATTCCATTCTGTCATCGGTTGCTATAATCGCCCCGATGTAGTTAAAAGTTAACGGGACCAATGTTAAATGTACTTTGTTTCTCTCTCACTTTACTTAAGCCTATGGGAACCAAATCTTACCGAAAATTATACTTTCCTAATGTACGAGTAATCATCTCAAAGTAGTTTCAAACTCCATACTATATTTTTAAATTCTCTATATTATCACACGGGCATGTTTGTTTGTCGTGGAATCTTGCGGTCAATTTTTAAACAGCTTTCCAAAACTCGATTTCATTGAAAGTTTGCACACATGTGTATCTCCGATGACAACATTTTCTATTAAAATTTGGGGCCCCACGGGCCTCGAGGTTGGGGGGCACCCATACAAATATTTAAAAAAAAAAAAACTGTAAGAAATCTTATGAAAAGTAGCGCTATTAAAAACCTGTAATTGTCGTCTCATGATCTTTTAGCACTTGAGATTCAATTTAAACGAAATATTTTCCTTCCGAATTTGATATTTCAGACCACGATAGCTAATAGATTAGAATAGATTAACGACAAAACCAGAAGCTTTGTACCATCTTTGAATAAAAAAAATGGAAGAGTTTGCTGTCAACTGATTTGACTTTTAAAGTATTATTTTCCAATCAATCGATACACAATTTCTGGCTTGCAATTAAAAAGAAATATCTCATCCTGTAGGACATAGCAGTTCAAATTATTTTGCGATTCGCTACTTAATATCTTTGTGAGTAACTCTATCTAAATCAAAATATCGCACACGAATTCAAAATATAGAAAAGATAATGAGACCAGCGATTTGAAAATTGAGCAACGTCTTTAATATAATTGTTTTTTTTTTTAAACATTCAGACTAAACTCAAAGTCTACTCGTACATGTGTAGGTGATTATATTTTTGATTTAACCTTCGCTTTACCAGATATTTTTGACTACGTTGATTACCAATACCCACCAGGTGACCACCGCATCGTGTCGCTCGTGTGTTTTTGGGGCAAAAATAAAGTTCGGGACAAATCAGTCAGTCCTTTTAAATTTTTTGATTAGAGACGTTGTTTATTCAGAATAAAAAATCTGAACAACGTTGATACATTCGGTTGCATCATGAGTTCGGCTATAAGAGACCTAATATGCCGATATTTGAACAAAAAGTCTAAAGACAATTATGCTCGATAGAATGTCTAAAATCCCCATAAGCAGACGCGGATTAGTAATCCAATTACGGTAACGAGTTAGCTTAGGAATTTCGCTTGTAATAGATTGCAAAAGTTAAGTAAAACCAAGTCTCCGAACTCTGGGAAAAGATTGCCTATCCGCTGTATCGAGCAACCATAGGTTCATAGACATTTTGCAATTCATACGCTTTAATTGGCATACAACCAGATCCGTACGCAAGGCAGAATATAAGGATCATAGGGGAATACTTTTAATCTGAGGACCCATTATCGTCCCTATGAGTGCGCTAAAACTGTTCGGGTACAGGGGACGTAATATACAGGCTGTATCCGTTACGGTGGAAAATACTTAAATAGGTGATTCCTTGGTTAATTTTTTAAGTTTTATCGTACAAGGTAGTTTTAGGCGCACCAGACCAGATATGGCAATTTTACTCAAGTTTAGGGCGAATAAAAGCCTTGTAGATAATAAAGATGAGAAAGAGAGTCGAAACAAAACAGAGCCCTGGGAAACGCCTTTTAAGTAATGTAGCTTCTAATCTCTGCAAAATGCCTTAGAAATATCGAGTACAACAGCTTTCTCCTTCCTATGTCCTATATGCCCTTGTGGGTCCTAGGGCCTCTACTACGCTTACGCGCCATTGCGTGCGGTTCATGGCAATGAGCTTCAGCTCTCTCCAACTCTTCCCCAATTGCCGTGACTCCTCCTCAAATGTTCTGCGCCATGTATATCTCGGACGACCCGTTCTTCTACCATCCTGAGATAACGGATTCTATTGCTATGAAACAGTCGCCTTTTCGGGGTGTATGACCACTCCACTGCCACTTCCGTCGTAGGATGGTTGTCCCTATTGGTTCCTGAACCGTTCTCGGGTAAAGATGTTTGTTAGAGATACGGTTAGGCCAGAAAACCCTTAAGATGTTTCGTAGGCACCTATTTACAAATGTTTGTAATCTTTTTGTGATAGTAGCGGTCACCTTCCAATTGCTGCACCCATACAACAGCACAGATTCAACATTTGAACGGAACAGTCGCAGCTTGGTGTTTAAGCTGATCGCATTGCTTCGCCATATCATGGACATCATTCCATACAATGATTTTTTTTGCCGATTCGGTTGACAATGTCCTGTTCGGTTCCACCTTCGGTCGAGACAATACTCCCAAGATATTGGAAACTCTCTACTCTCTCTACCGGCTGTCCAGCAATGTTAACTTGAGTTACTGAGTAAGTGCCGAGGTGGATGATTTTGGGTTTGGCAGAATTAATCTTCAAACCAGCAACATTTGCCTCCCTTTCCACATTTGCTGTTATATGGTGCAGCTCTATAATCCTGTGTGAGCGTAAACAAATGCGTCAGCGTAGTTCAGATGTTTGAGTTGAGATGTAAGATTCCAACGAATTCCTCCGTTTCCAGTAGATAAAGCTGCGCGAAGTACATCGCTAATCAGCAACAAAAAACAGCAACAGCTTTGTTTCTCCAAATTGATGAAGAGACCGTTTCCCCTGTTCGGTGAGATAAACTTTCAAATCACCAGTAGAACGTTGCCCACGAAATCCATACTACTCTTAAGCTGAAAATTGATCAGCGTTTCCATGACCTTGGAAAGAATGGATGTAAGCGCTATGGGTCGGTACGAAGGAGGAGACGAAGGCTCGCCTTTTTGGGTATGGGCTAGACAAAGGCTGTTTTCCATCTTTTAAGGAAGAGTCCAGGAGAATAGGATAGATGGAAAAGATTACGCAATGGTAATGCCAGCTTAAAAGCACAACTCCAAGCGGTTTTGTGATTGCTGAGTCTTTTTACTACTCGAGCAACTGCACTAGTACGAATAAATATCTGTCCCATAGAGTGTTCAATACTCTGAGGTGAAGGAGGCAGCAATGCACAATCTGGAAGCGTGGAGCTAGCTGCGGAATGCGCAGCAAGAGCAAGAGCAGTCGAGCTTACAACTGGAATGTCATTATAAATGAGCATTGGAGTTGGCGACGAGGCTGTATTTTTGATTCTTTTTAAATTCTCTATATTAACTTCGCGTGCACGTGGCTGGCTGGGTGGCTGGCTGGCTGGTCAGATTTTCTGATCAATTTTTAACCCACTTCCCATAGCCCGATTTTATTGAAATTTTGCACACATGTATATTTCCGGTGACAATACTTTCTCGGACCTCGGGGTCGGGGGGCTCCCATACAAATATTTTAAAAAATTTACCCGATTTTCTTAAAATTTTATACAAATGTGTATCTCCGATGGAAAACACTTTTGTAAAAATTTCGGAGAGATCGAACTCCTGGGTCGGAGGGCACCCATACAAATCTTATGAAAAAAGTTCCCGATTTTCTTCAAATTTTATACGCATGTGTATCTCCGATGGACACAATTTTTTGTAAAATTTTTGAAGCGATCGGGCCCCGGTTTCGGGGGGCTCCCATACAAATTTTTTCTTTTATTTTTAATTTTTAACGCACTTCCTAAAGCCCGATTTTCCTGAAATTTTGTACACATGTGTATTTCCTGTGACAATACTTTCTTTTAAAATTTGAAAGGGATCGGGCCCCGGGTTCGTGGGGCTCCCATACAAATTTAAAAAAAAAATTGCTTGATTTGGTGGATTTTGATTGCAAAATCTATTCTGCCTGTTCATGGCAGCACTACGAGTTTGCGTCGCCATATTTTTAACTCGGCACTTACACAGTTATTAATAATGTCATTATTTCTAATAATGAACGAAAACAGAAAATTTCGGTTTCACATCATTTCTCAAGCATCAACACACATTACTCCGACTTACACAATCATTATTAATGCCATTTCACAAAGTTACCATGAATGTGCGTAATAGTATAAAAGTCGAATCGGTTATGAACATTCCATTTCATCTTTAAGTAATATGTATGTATTTTGTTTACTAATGTCTCTTTCCAATTGCACAAACCGTATCCGAAACCATACCCATAGGTTAGCTTTCAAAGTGACAGAGTTTTCGAGGCGAACGAGGTGAGTGCCCGATGTACCCGATGGCCGACGGGTAGCAAAGTAACATTATCTTATTTTTCTTATTGGCTCAGAGTATGAGCGTGCTCTAAGTGCTCAGAATAAAATGATCTGAGCATTTTCAAATTTGACATCTGATGTCAAATGTCTCTTTCGATGATTTTCTACTACAATAAAAAAAATGACCCAGAATCAAGGGTCCCATATCAATTTCTGCGATTAGAGAATTTAGATGAAAAATTTTAATTTTTATGGGTTGTTTTTTTGGTTGTAGGCGAATTTGACTCGCCGAAGATGGGTATTGCAATCATTTCTGGCTCGTTTAAAATTTGTAAGGTTTTTCTCAGAAGGGTTTGCTTTTTTAAACCGAAAGCATACCTATCTAATCCTAGAAGCCTTTTTACAGCTCGAGTCATACCATCCATCATCCTTTGGCTTAACAGACTTATTCCTGGAAGGTATAAATTCTCTCATACCAATAAGGACGATGTTTGTGATTGCATTATTGGTGGCATCCACGTTGCTATCGCGAAACAATAGCGACCAGTTAATTAATTGTAATTAATTGCAAAGCCAAATATGATGATGCCATAATACGCGAAAAAGTAATTTAAAATATACAAGCTGTTTGGGGACGTTTTGCAGCTATGAAATATACTTTGCTTAACACTTTTAAAAAAATTATCTTTGATATAAGGAGGTTTAACTTCAGAATTAAACTTGATCAGTACAGTACAACTGTAAATGGTCGATTATTTTTAAACTTACTCCTTAATATGTTTACTACAAAAACAATAGATGAGGGCTTGAAAATTAATTCAGTTCTAGTTTTGTACAAAGCGATGATTACATAATTGGTGACTGATGACAAACGATCCAGATATTTCTAAAGAAACGTAAATTTATGTATTTGCAAATATTATTAATTTTCTTAAGATGTTTGCAAATATACCACGAAACCGCAATTCTATTATTTCTGCCGCAAGAAAAACAGAATGGAAAATCCTACTTGCTTCCGATTTTCTTTATACCCAAACCTCTGTGAGTGGCAACCGAACAAAAGATCACTCTTAAGGAACCACATTGAGTAAACATGCTTCAAATTTTGTACAAACTAAATTTATGGCGAAACAAACAAACATAGGAAATTCCCCAAAAACTTCCTTTTGTTTTCTTTGATGTGTAAACATTGTTCTTAAGCAGGCGAAACTTGAATCGTTTGCTCGTTGGTGCTCATGAGCTCTGCATATGTGTGAATAATTTCGCGCGGATGTGCCTACTGCTATTGTACTTGAGCGAGTGAAATTTATGATATGCTCATCAAAAATATTTGCAGCCAAAAATTTGCTAATTAATTAGTAACAGCATACGAGGATAAATTGCAGCGATAATGGCGGTTACATTTCGCCGCTAAAATAAAATTGTCTTTCAACTTATGCATATTTACTGCTCGTATACATTTGGTCGAATTGCGTTGGAGCTTCTCCATCTCTTTTCTATTTTGACTGTATACTTTATTTATACGAGAATACGAGTACTAACTTAAAGGCCAGAGAGTATTGGGGCAAATCGAACAAAGAAAGAATGATTGTATGATTGATTCCTGGATTTGAAGAGTCTTGACAGACTATAGCTTTGTTGGCTTTAAGTTGACTGAGGACAGGCATGGAGTTCCCGTTCGACTGATTCATAGATTTATTCTTTTTCATTATCTGGGGAATCCTCTGTAGGTGCGTGAACGTTCATGAGGCTTATGTTTTTAAACCTTTAGCCGTTTTCGTTGCCGTGGTCGTCGTCCTTCATCAGTGTAAACTGATTTGAAGTTCCGTAATATGGTTTTTTTACGGGCGAGGGTGCTGGGCTCGCGCCAACCTTACTTACCTTGAAGGGACTAACCCGATCAT
The DNA here is from genome assembly GCA_947095585.1 of Nephrocerus scutellatus. NCBI lineage: Eukaryota > Metazoa > Arthropoda > Insecta > Diptera > Pipunculidae > Nephrocerus > Nephrocerus scutellatus. Next base: position 31,119,604 of record OX352761.1, read on the forward strand.
TTTGCTTTTCTTGTACTGGTGGAAAATTAACAGCGGCCACCACGTGGAGGTTTAATCGCACTTCCACCAGTCAGAGATAGTTGTGGCCACATTCATTTCTGAAGCATGTAACAAAGTCAACTCGACTACGTCACAAACCCTATGTCTAAATTAGGATTTCCCCTTACACGAGATAATAACATGTTAGCCTTTAACGCTTGCATACGTTCACATATTCATATTTTTCCGTACATGAGGAAATAAGATTTAAGCCTGCAACGTTTGCATACGTTCATCCGAAATATTATTGGTATTCAAGTTAACATCCCATATAAAAATATGTGAACAAGTTATTATTTCATGCTGTGGGAACAAAATTCCCAACAGCTTGAAATAACTCGGCGCATTTATAGGCCAAGAAAATCCAAAGTAGAGTAGGAAGAAAATTCTGCTACAAAATAGCAATTAAATCTTCCGAGGGAAGCCCAGGCTGACCACCGTTCTAAACGAACGAAGTTTTGAAATAAAAACAACAACGAATATAGGCTAATGAGCACTTTCATTGCATAGCATTGAGTGCATAAGAGGAGATGAACAGTCAGTGTGACCACTGTCCGGCATATTCGAGTGTCTGTTGCACAGCAATTGTTCTTATCCCCCCCCCATGGCCGTCTTGGCTATATCTCAGCCTATTATCGTCGTATGACATTATAAGTTGCTATATTGGTTTAAGCAGGCTACCTACTATAGTCGTTGTAAGACTTTGTGTTTGGTAGTCAGCTGGAGCTAGATAAACGGTGTCCGTGTGCTTCCATAGGGAGCAACACTCCAGCGGACTCTGCCACTACGTCACCAATACAGTCTACTATACTCATCGTATGACATTATATTAGCTATACTAGTCAAGCGCTGTTCGACCCGAACACTGCTTACGAGCTCCCGTTGTGGTAGCAGAGTATGTAGCAGAGGACGCACCCATCACCCATTCGGCACTCTAAGCGACTCTGTCGTCGTATGACACAGTATTGTTTTAGTGTGTATAAAACTCCGCTGGTTTCCCCGCACTTATTGCGTACACACCGTATAGTAACTAAGAAAGTATATGTTATAAGTATTTTTAAGGTATAAAACCAGCGTTGTTAGTATATAGAGGAAAAAACCAGTAAATTTAACCAGAACCGATAATTCTAATTAAACAAAAACTTCTTAAATTTGTAACGACGACGCAGATAATGAACCCTGGGTGACCGGCGAGCGTCATCCGAGCGAACACTGTTACAATCATTCTGTGTTATTCGCCCTACTGTGCTGATGGTTGACCGCCATCTGCACATATGTACTGAAAATAAGTATATCCAATATTAGAGTAAGGGGTGGGCGCCGGGGCTTAAGTCGTCAATGCGTTAGACTCTACTGAGAGGGAGAGGTTTGAAGTTCATATCCCAGGACACCAAAATGCTTTTTAAATGTCCCACCACTTGTCATGGAATGTCACGAGAGGCAAGATCGCAACGGAAAGTTCCTCCAAAATATATTATTAAACTAAGGTGATCTTCAACCAAGAAGTAAACCTAGTTTCTCTTACACAATATACCCCAATTTTCAACTGATCAAGGATGATCCTTACAGTGCAATTACAAAAGATATATACAATGAAAAATCCTTCAAAAAATAAAGCATACAGAGTGTGAGTGAAAGTTTTTGATTTCGCTTGCTCGATAGATAAACTACTGCGCCAATATCGGTTTTGACGATGTTAATTTGAGATTTGTATAACTTGTGCTACTTGCTTAACTATAGGGGTTGAGAATAATTCCTGCATGTAAATATTGAAGATCATGCTAACGATGCTGGATTGTAGTTTATAATTAACGTATTTGTTTTTTTTTTATATAAGAAACATGGCGTAGAATGTATTTTATTGTATTGCGAGGGTGGTACTAGTTTTTATTATTTAATTTAATTTTTTACAATTGTCTTGAAACGAAAATGTTGTTAGGAATAGAAGTTAGTTAGTAGTAGATTAAAAGGAATATGAATTTAGAATTAAGAAATTTTTTAAATTATCATTGCTAACAGCGAACAGCCCCATCCGCAGACTAATAGAATGAGTAAATCGATTATCAATTATAAATGACTGTTGTACATAGAGTCTTTGTTTAGAAGTCTTACGCTAGATAACTCATTATGTAGTATCGAGGGTAGTGTAAAAAAGAGAAAGTACCACAATGTTCTAGTGTTAACTAGATATTTCTGTACATAAAATTGGAAGTCTCTGGAAACGTTTCAATAAGCATAAATAGGTGGAGTTTTGCTGCAGAGATTCATTCATTGTTTAGAATCCAACCAGTCAAGTTGAAAAAGTACTGACAAGGAGGTAGAGGTACCAGCAAGTGAATAGTAGTACAAGTATTGTAAGTGTTTTTGTGCATTTTTAAATTTGTCCAGTTTAAAATTGTGAACTTTAGTTATTTTTTGCTTATGAATTATTAAAGGTGTTATTTGTAAATTAATAAACTTGTGTTGTGTTTTATATGCAAAATTCTTTACGAATTAAGAAATATTGTAACGAAATTTAGATTTCCGATTCCGGCTTCTTTAAATCACTGCCGTTATTGTTTATGCCTCTGTTAAATGTGAATTACTGAATTAGTGTAATGATGATATTTCGTTACAGTTTAAGAATAACAATGTTGAGTGCGTGCGTGAGTGAGTAAGTGACAGGAGCAACCAGTATATAGATGTGCATTAAACTTTAAAGGAATATTGTTTCAGAAGATTGTTTGAAGTAAGCATTTCATAATTCATATAGTGCCAGTTTCCAACAGTGTTCTTGACCCAAGAAGTCTGGTTTAATATACTGATAGATCGAAGTCTTTCAGGCTGAAATCGATGTCATCAAGATCTGCGCTAATATCATAATCGCGGGGGAAGAAAAAAAAAGTTACTTCCGGGATTTAAAAACACTGACCTCCTACTCGGTGCTTTTTGCCAACTGCAGGGCTAAGACAACACAAGATACTAATTTGACAATGTTTCTATAGTGAAGTCCTTTCCTATTTCCCTTTGTTAAGCTAAACCAATACCATACTCTCCGAATGGAATAAATAGAAAAATAAAAAAGAAGAAAGAAAAATAATAACTTATGTATATATTTAAATTAAAAGCGCTAACTAAACCTAGCTCCGGTTTTTTGCCTTACTGTGCGGTTTTTGCAACGATGCTTTTAAAATTGAAACATCGAGTTTTACGTATGCAGACACATAAATCAAACAATAAGCACTGTTTCTTGTTTCTTATTATTTGCTCATATTCTCGACGAGTATATAAAGTTTAAGTTTGGACAGTGTGGAATCTACGAAATGGCTTATTGAATAAGAACTCTAAAGTTGGATGTTTCCATGAAGAAATTTGCATAAATACGACATTAAAGGTTAGAAATTGCGCTGTATAATGTATAATGATACTTCAGAGAAGGGCCTGTAAAAATTCGAATTTTCATCTCCTTTAAAACAACAAAGATCCATCGATTGTTGCAGTTAAGGTTTGTGGTGGTGACATTTATCATTTATGTGGATTAATTAATTTTTTGTGAGATATAATTCCACGAAGTTTTCGATAAAAAATGTCACATCTCTTTTTTATGTACTTATCCACACATATATTTCGTTTGTCACTTAGCACACCCACTAGCAAAAATTTTATGTAATTCAAATCTGAAACAAACATCCTTCTGTGGGGCAAAAAAATAAACGCATTAATTATAACATGCTGAGTGCATAGGAAACGTGGCAAACCACTGCAGAAAATCTGTTCCATACTTTTATTCTTTTCAGGAGGCACACAGGAATAAAATAAACGGTAAACGGTAAACTTTTTAATCACTGACAGAAATTATTTTACACCCAAAAAGGCAGTCACTCACATATGTATGAGTGCAGTTCAACATTGTGCCATGTAAGAAAGCAAACGATGTAATGGGCGTAGTTACTTCGATATGTAAAAGAGGCTAATCTAGGCTGATATGTGGGAGGGGTTCCCAGTGTGACAACACTTTCATTGAGCAGTGATTTAGGACTTTCATTTGCCTCGCTTTGTCGTGTTAGATGGTCTTAACAAGTCGCCATGCAGAGAAATTGCAAGCAACATCAAGGACTATCTGACACTGTGGCGTTTTGATACTCGGCACTTTAGATATCTGTTAAATCCGCTTAAACGTTATGGAAACTTACCTTTCTCGGTCGAGTTGTGACTGGTGCTGATAATTAAAATGTACAGATGAAAAATATGACAAGTGATATTTTAAATTGTCCGTTTGTTTGCTTTCTTTTTTGTTTATACCGGTTGGCAGTGGAGACCGTTAACTGATTTAAGTGATTTATACATTTTGAAGAATTATTTTTCGCATACGTTTGAATTCATTACATGCTAAAGAACAGTTTAAAGTTTGCTGAAATTGTTATGGTATTATAGGTTTACTATAATATTTTGACAGTGTATGTAGATTGGTTAAAGAATAAGTTCTGAACAATAACAATAATAGTAGTATCATTTTTAACTACTGTATATGTACTTATTTTTTAATCTAAAACTTGTTATTAAAATTTAACGTACCTCTAAATAAATACGCTTTTTTAATATTTCTCAAAAGAAATTATTAATGGGCAGTTTTTTAAACCACTCATTGATGTAAATAAATACATACATATCATTGCCAATTCTTTTCTAATTTCTAATATCGAATTGTTATTCGAATTCGATGCTCTTCAATTATATTTATATTTTACAAATATGTAATTATGCTATCATATGCTGATGACCACCGCCACTAACGACACTATTAAGTTTTTTTTTTATAATATGCGCACGCTTAAAGGGGTTCGCATCCTTATAATGCTCGGCTATATGCTTGGCACAGCGTGGGCGTTAAGGAAAAGGAGGAGAAAAGAGGAGATGTCCATGAGCTTGTGTTTTAAATGCCTGTAGATCATAGTGATGTGGGAAGAGAAAGCATCCCACATACGTGTTGTACGGCTGAAGAACGAATCCCTGAACTTAACTGTACGACCGAAGATGGGCTTGAGGGTAAACTGATGAGCATTTAGAACGCCACGAGTGTTGCGGTTGAATTCAAGGAGAGGTGGCAGGCAGCTGGCTATTTCTCTTGAGCACCGCTGGTAGAAGAAGCGATAAAACAGTGACAAGCAGGAATCCTGCGGTGTTCAAGCGAATCTATTGATTTCGCTATATTTGTGTCACCGATAAGTTTTATCGCGCGGTTTTGTATTCTATCTAGATGATGCAAGGTAGTCTTAGGTTCCCGGTTCAACTGTTCTGTGAGATATATCATCAAATCACCAGTAGAACGTTGCCCACGAAATCCATACTGTCGGTCACTAAGGATTTCGTTGGTTTCAAGACATTTCTTGCGCTGAAAATTGATCAGCGTTTCCATGACCTTGGAAAGAATGGATGTAAGTGCTATGGGTCGGTACAAAGAAGGAGACAACAGCTCGCCTTTTTTGGGTATGGGCTGGACAAAGGCTGTTTTCCAACATCTCGGGAAGAGTCCAGAAGAATAGGATAGATGGAAAAGCTTACGCAATGGTAATGCCAGCTTGGAGGAACACCTCTTTAGAACAATTGGGGAAATACCATCTGGTCCAGAGGATTTGTGAGTGTAGACATTGTTTAAGACTCTAGCAAATGCACGAGTATGAATGAATATCTGTCCCATAGAGTGTTCAATACTCTGAGGTTCAGAAGGCAGCAATGCACAATCTGGAAGCGTGGAGCTAGCTGCGAAATGCACAGCAAACGGATTGGCCTTGTCTATAGAGCTGACAACTGGAATGTCATTATAAATGAGCGTTGGCCAAAATGGCGAAGACACCCAAAATTGTCTACATTTAAATCGCCCGCAATTACGATTTCATTTTTACGATGTTGTGTGACAATTCTTAAGATTGAATCAGACAGTAGTGCATCAAACTCGCTGTGAGTTGAAACACTGTCTAAATTTAGGCTCCTGTAAAGGGAACGGAAGTGGATGTTGCGCTCTTGTACCTTTAATTTGAGTCAAATAAAATTGAATTCTGGATTGGAACTTTGATTGAATTAAGGCAAAAGCTTAAACGCAACATCACTCCGGACATATATTGCTAGTCCGCGTCGAGGGAAAAATAATGGCACCAAGTTATAACCAGGCAGATTAAATTCCGATATATCAGAATTATCAAATACCTGAGTTTCACTCCGGCCGGTGGAGACATTTTTGCAGGAGGCCAGGACCGGACCGCGGTTGTATAGCCAAATATGATGATGAATAGGTGCTACAAAGCCCCAATATATAAAAAATAAGTAAAACATTCTATCAAAGTATTTTGGTACACTATACTCTCTTGTGGCTCTACTGGTTAGTAAGTTGGACTTCTGAGCAGCAGGTTCGAGGTTAGAATCGCAAAAACACAAAAAATTATTTTTGCCACCTCTCGCAAATTTCTGACAAAGAGTAATAACTTATCATGGAAAGCTTCTCAACTTGCCTTTCGGATACGGCATTAAATTGTAGGTCCCTTCCATTTGTGTGCAAAACACCCATGATAATCTCTTTCGTCAGCTGGGTAGGATATGTTAATCTAATGAAACCTGCATATGTGCCATCCGTATAGTTTTCAATTCAATCAACCGTATGTAATAATTTTCGTACGGTAAAAGGATTTTTACCTTAGAAGAAGATCAAGAGAGGAAATGGTGAGCTGCAAAAACATTTGCCGCCCCCGATTTGCTGGAAGAATTGGATCATCGAATTGCTGCATGAAAAATAACACAGTTGTTACTCACAAATTCGTTCAGCAGCTCTGCTCTACCGATCATTCAATTTATAATCAAGTTAAAGAGCCTGTCCGACTTAGATTATTCCTTGGATTCCATCAGTAAAAAAGCGTACATAACAATATTTTAAAAATATGCAGATATATGGTTTTTATTAAATATCGAAAACGTAACCGCTCGAATCTATGGCGGTTTCGTTTTATACATACATTTTAGAAGTAGAATTAAAATTACTTACCTACTTAATTAACAGCTGTTTGCTTTATTAATAAAGTCTCTTCTACCGTCGATATTGTAGGCTAAATATTTCTTCAATTGAAAATTAAGTGTTCGCTTAAGTTGAATAAAAGTAATGTTAGCGAGAATAACACAGAGAGGAATTTTTGATTCTTTTGGTATGGGTGATTAACATTGGCCTTTGTATAAATTACTTTTATACCTGGAATATAGTCTTTAGTTCCTTTTTAAAATAACTTAAAAACCAACCACTGTTTGAATTGCACCTCTTATTTATTTATCTTAAAGGACACCTATAAATACAAGTGCTGGGAGAAATGTAAACATTGGAGGGAAAAGTGGGAAAACCTAATTAATTTTGCTCCCGCATTAAACTAATATAAGGGTCCTGAACGTAAAACTAGAATTATCTGGGTCATTTATCTCTTTGAGTAATCGCTCGTGTGTGCGAATCCGGGATCAAACAAAAGTATCTCCAAAAAATTAAAGCAAATCGAATATCGAATTGTAAAGAATAGATAACCACACTGCCACCACAAAAACAAGGGTATATATTATCCACACACACACATATACACAAACAAACGTTTAAGTATCACATCAACACGAATTGGATGTTTCCTGTGGATAAGCATCAAAGTAAGTGCTACAGCTGCAAAAAAAAAGACAGAATCACCAAACAAATAAGAAAGTGCAAAACCAGCAAATCGGTACTAAATTACCAAATTACTTCCAGCGTGCTTAGCCCCCGCGTTGTTACTCCTAAGACCAAAGAAGGCAACCATAACCACCCCATTAGATATAAAATAAAATCAGCCTCTCAATTCGAACTCATTGAGTGCGGCAAGTCAAAGGTCAAGCCATGAGTCGCTGCTTGGCTGGTCAGCCATTAAAGACGCATTCAAGGAATACAAAAATGCTAATTTGAGTTTTATCCAAGCGTGTAAACCGATTAGTATTATGAGATAACAAACTCCGAAATCTAAGCAGACACAACCACCCACGGTACCTGCATTCCTTCCCCGAAATGCGTGCTAAATAAAATCTCGTATACGTTTACCAAAGGCCGTATGATGATGCTATGCTATGAAAAGCGAAAAAGGACGAACGAAAAAAAAGTGTGCCGCCACCGCCACCAAAGTGGGATAAGTCTTGTGTAATAAACCCGAAAGCCGCATGATATACACCCTTTCTACGGAATGTGAAATGTAGGAGGGTATTCGACCCGTTCATTCACAACATAAACGACAACACACCGAACGAATAAAATGATGATTACGATGATAATGATACTACCCGTCGTAGTATGGCTGGTTAGACTGGCTGAATGCTGGCTATCCTTATCGCCTTTACATGTACTAGTATACGAAAGTATATATGCTGTCCTGTCACTGACATTGGTCCCTCGGGTGCTATCACAGCCAATTAGGGAGAATATTTTCGGACTAAATCGGTGCTTAGCTATGCAAATGGTGTTTAAGGCATTTCCCCTGAAACGCTGAAATGAACTAAATATCTGCTTGCGTCTGAACGTAATGTGTGATACTGTACGCAAATGTAGATTATCAATTTATAAAGCGTAGCCCTAGGATATGGCAAGTGTTTTCCTCATATTGCAGCTGAAGCTTGAATAGAATTTCAATAAATGCTTCTTCACCTATGAGTTTACGATTTCAATTTCCGAAGTCGCCGGCTTCTTTTGTAAACTATGAAAAGTTCCTTTAGTGTGACAAACAATAGTCAGGATATCTGTCATTGATTTTCAGCTCTGATAATTCGCAAGATGTTCCTAAACTAAATGCAAATGAAAGTCTTAGGTATACAAGCATATGGGCGAAAGATAAGAACTTTCAACACAACTCTATTACAACAATAGATAAATACTATAGGATATTTATGTCCCAAAGAACAACATCGTTTAAAGTTCTGAATTTTTTGGTTGAAACCGGCTACCAGTAGTTATCACTTGAACACATCAAGTCACAAGAACACATCAAAGGAATGATTTGAATAGTTTTTTTTTTGCTTTTTTTTGTGCTCTTATACAAGACTGGATACGCTAAAATAATTATTGGTTCATACCCGTGTAGAACGGAGCAAGTCAGCAATTAATAAGATTTTCAACGTTAGACTTCTATTGCATGAATTTAAAAAACCAAACAAAATTAAATAGAAAATAAAAAGTGTTGTTGAGACCTCTCCGGATTAATATTTAAAAAAAGCGAAGATTTAGTATTGATAAAAAACAATTTCATTTCTGGAGCATATTCTAAGGAATGCTCTCCCCAATTTCTAGAATGAGATTTATTTGCCCGAAAATCGCTAATTTAAAATCATAGAAGCATGTGGGGCGAATTGTCATGGCGCCATAGAACTGCGCATAGCTCAATCATGCGGAAAAATATTTGTACCACCAGTACATAGTATGTAGTCTATAGAATCTACACCGCTAATGTATTTGTTGGTCGTACCTGGGGGTGGTAGGTAGGTTTTAGTTAAAGTTCTATCTATTTTTGACTAACTCGTTATATTAGAATTATCATCCAAAATCTCATTATGTGATTAGACTTCTTCAATCAAATGAAATTAGCGATTGGCTCTATGTGACGCTCATTCAATTGCAAGTATCATTTTAGATTATACTTTTGTATCAAAAATTAAAGTCCACTTTTTATAGCGCATGCTGATAAGATAAGGCAAAAATGTCGTGTAAAATATATTAACTTTTGGGTCTGTTAATTTGGCAAGAATTTAGCTGAGTTCACAACACCAAACTCTTATTGCTCTAAGCCGCTTTCGGCGAGAAAGTCTCTCGGAGATTTTTTGGTCCCTTATGTGACGATGTACGACTCCTCTGAACGAACCTTGGCTAAAACACTGCATTAACAATCGAAATTAAAAGGATTTTTGTTTATTTTGCAATTGATATAATCCTTACACTAACCTTTATAAAAATTGGCGAAGAAATTTAGAGAGATAAGATAAGCTATATAACCTAATCATGTGCAACTCGTAAGTTTGCCTCATGTACAAAACTTTACTCCATAAAGGAAAGAACAATTTCTGATTAAACCAACTTCATTGATTAACACTCAGATTGTTGTTATTTTTTTGCTTTTATTTTTATGCTTTAACCACTCAATGTTACAATGATGATGCCAACAATAACACTAGAATGCCCACCACGCACCTATTAAAAATCCCCCGAGAGATCTAAGTGAGCCATTTATCTTGTCGAAGAAACAACAGTCAGGACTGCGACACCGCACAACTAAATACAATCGATTTATCCTCCAGCGACACGACATCGACATCAGACGAAACAATCCCTATTATACATTTAAGGATTTGAAGATATGTAAGGCCGACATTCCTATATAGTTTATTCTGTTAGATCGAAAGTACAATACGGGTATAGGAAATCGAAGATTGCTATCTTGTTCTTATTGGTGTAAGAACAATTTCAAAATCGCTAACCGCGCGAACGTTGGCGATTCCTGCACAGTCGTTTAAAAGTACAAACGGACATTATTTATGACCCAAACCATTACTCCATCAGAGAGGATGAGGGCAAGGAAATGGCACTGAGGAGATTCCGGTGATTCTTCACCGGGATAAGATGTGCCTCCTGCCACTCCTGGGCTCAATCTCTTTCCTCATCTTACCCTCTCCCTTGTTCGTCCTCATCGATGATATCGATTGATTCCTGCGTATTCTTATATTTGCAGAATAAAAAACTTTATTTTCCATTTCGATTTGGAGTTCTTTCTTTTCTACATTTATTTGCACGATGACGCTATGCTACGCGCACCGTAAGTATTTATCCTTGAAAGTATAAAAACAAAACAGTTTTTTCCTTAGTACTCCTCATTCAAAGAAGTAGGAAAAAAATCATCACCATCCCCCATCATCTAATGGACAAGGGGCGATGTTTTGGGTGCCAGTTCGTTTTGCGGAAAATACCTACAGCCAAAAACATGCGACTTTCAACACTTTGCCCCCCTGCCTGTGGCTGTGGAATGGGTAATGTGGCAACACACTAGTCACTACCAAAGCTTGTTCGGTTTGGTCCCAGTTACGACAGGAGCCATTTCAGCAGCTCCGATGGTGTGGTGTAATCTGTAATGAGGGTGATTTTGGATTTGCGGAAGATTTGTATGCTGTGTTGTGTTGCTTTTATCCTGTTACTGACTTAGTCCAGAAAATCATTTGTCCATTTCGCAGTGGATTTGTGGCTTTGGTCATTTTAAGTGTTGTTATGCTGTTCGTAAGAATGATAAAATTTACCGATTTGTTTTATTTTTTGTATACAAATTTGTACATTTTAGGATGTAAATGGAATAATTTACATGTAAAAAACGAATTTACTCTACGTGTAGGTATACTTCGGATTAGCATTCCATTCAGTGAAACTAAGCCTTACCTTTGCAATCTATAATAAATACTGAAAAATGAGAATTATGAAAGTTCTACTTCATCTGATCGCTGAGATCAGAGATACAAAAATTTGTTTGCAAGTTTCTTTGAGAATGTTTATAATTCCTTTACATCTTCGAATTTTTCCAATGACATTTATAAGGATTTATAACCTATTATTGATTGTTGTTAAATTCATATTTTTCCAGATTATGTAATTGCTGCTTAATATAGTTATTGGTTTGTATTTGGCCTAATGTTCTTAAACATGAACATCAAACATCAAGCTTTCCGAACAGAACAGAATATAGACTGTCGCCTTCTTTTTCTTATCGACAAAGTTCAGTAGTAAAAGTCACGCCTCACATCCTTTCATTTGTGTTTGGGTGTGTTTCCCTTTGTTTTTTCTTATATCCTCTGTATTTAAGTTGGATGGTTAACATTAATTTAAACATTACTGAGCTATTTCCCAACTATTTACTATCCTCAAGCTTAGATAAACTTGTTAAATTATTTCAAATAATTAAACATCATGTGAGTGGATCTCAACGTGAGATTTTTTCTGGGCGTTACCCCTTAACTAACTTGGTTGAATTTTTTTTAAACACTGTTTTATGTATGTAAATCGTATAGTTTTTACTGATTGTGTGTAGATTTGAACCGTGCAATCTTATCACTCCATGTTTATAAGCCTGAAGCCATAAGCTTAGATAGTTATTTTACTATGGCTGAAATCTTACCCGTCTTCGTTTGGTCGTTTACAACAAGTTCTTATTGGTGGTTTGTATTCTAGGCAATTAAGGCCACTTCTGAGGTACCTGAAGGATCACATCTTGGTTCTGTTCTTTATATACTATTTCTATATGATTTACTGATGGCTTTAGAGAATTTTGCTAACGTTTGATGTATGCTGATGATTTTAAATTTCAGTGAAACTTCAATTATTGTGAAAGTTTTCAGTTCGATTTCAATAATTGCTGAAATTGGTGTTATAAAAATGTTTTTGTCCATGATATTAGGTACTTTTTAAAGGATTAATCTTCAAGGTTTGTGGGCGCCGTGGCTCAGTGGAAAAGCGCATGACAACTGAGTAGGTGTTCGTGTTTCGAGTCCCAGGAACTCCAAAAGTATTTTTCACGGTGTCCCACCTCTCGCGAATGGGTGACAAACGTTCCGAGAGCAATAACTTGTCACGGAAAGCTTCTCAATTCGCCGTTCGGATCTAGTCTTAAATTGTCCCCTCCATTTGTGTCCAAACCTTGTGCCTTGGACCGCAACGGTCTGTCGCGCCGAATATTATTATAATTCTTCCTGTTTAAGCCATTTTGACTTCAAAAGAGCTGAAGACCTTGTGGTAAACTTTGAAAATACGGATTACTTTGGAACATTTCTAAAGCACAATTTATTTATTTATTGTTGTCTTGGAGCGCCCTTTTCTGAAAAATTGTAGTTTTCCGTCAAGTACGCTGTTGAATTGAAAACGTAAAATAAATCATGTTTTGCTTTTCATCATCATATTTGGCTCTACAACCGGAGTCTGGTCCTCGCCTCCCGCAAAAAATCTCTCCACCGGTCCCGATTTCAAGCCGATGTCGTCCAGTTTGACATCCCAAACTCTGTGCGTCCTGGTCTACGCCATCCTTCCAGCGTAGGCTTGGCCTGCCTCGCTTTCGTGTTCCATAAATTATATCTCAAAGGATTTTCGAGCAGGATCCTCTTAGGTGTCCAGCCCACCGAAGCCTATCGACCTTAATTCTCTTCACGATATCGACATCGCGGTGACGCTCGTAGATGTCATTGTTATAGAGTCTTCGGAAACGTCCTTCCTCACATACGGGGCCAACAATTCTCCGTGAGACTTTTCTCTCGAACGCAGCTAAGAGGTCAGAATGCTTTTTGCTAAGCACCCAGGTCTCGGATCCATATCTAAGTATGTAAGTACTGCTATGCGTATGACCATTGTCTGATACACCAGCAGCTTTTATGTTATGGTTAAATTCCTGGATTTGAAGAGTCTTTATAGACTAAAATAGGCTATGTTGGCTTTAACCAACCATGCTGTTATCGGCTTCTATAGTTGACCCGAGATAGTTAAAGGATTGTCCTACTTCAAATTCGTGCTCCACTATTTTCAATGAGGGACCAATGTTGCATCTTCTACTCGCGACGTGACCACCTTATATTTTTGTTTTGCTCTCATTTATGTGCGGCCCCAGATTTCGTGCCGCCCGCTCGATCTGGATGAAAGTTTACTGTACAGCCTGTACAGGTTTCTACCAACGATGTCGATGTCGTCTGCCTAAGCCAGTATCTGAATGAACTTATAGAGGATTGTTCCTATCGCCGTTACGTCAGAGTCTCGGATCACTTTCTCCCACGCCAGGTTGAAGGCGACGCAGCCCAGTCCATCCACTTGTCGGAGCCCGTTAAAGACGTTGACTGGGTTTGATAGTGATCCGGATATTTTTACTTGGCTTAAAACATTGGTCATGGTCAACCTACATAGTCTTGTCAGTTTATTTGGGATGCCGAATTCTCTCATGGCTTTATAAAGCTTTACTCTGGCTATGCTATCGGCTTTAAAGTCTATAAAAATATGGTGAAGTGAATTTTGAAACTCTAGATATTTTTCCATCACCTGCATAAGGGTTTAAATGTGATCAGTGTGTGTGAGAAGCCATACTGGTATGGACCAATGATGACTTTAGTGTATGTATGTGTATGTATGTATGCTGCCCATTTAGCAACTCATGAAAGTGGTCTTCCCATCACTCTAAGATGCCTTTGTGATCGGCGAATATTGCCCTCTTTGTCTTTGCCTGTCTGTTTGTCTTTGTCTGTTTTCTTTCGCCGGTGAACTGTTTTTTCATATCTTCTGATCTCTTTATATTCATCTTCGCATGCCCGCGTCCTATTAGATTATTGCGCCGGCGCTCACAAACCTTGAAGATTGAACCAGTCGTTCCGAGATCTACGACTACTGCCTAAGCTGGAGTCAGCTGTACTAATTCTTTAATCTCTATGACTCGTTGTCCATTGTCATTAGTGTTCTCTACCGTAAGCTACGGATGCCAATGTACTGCCTGAATACTGGCTCCCTATTTTGGCATTCAAAATCCCCTAGAATGATTTTTACGTCATACTGAACAGGCATGGAGTTCCCATTCGACTGATTCAAAGAATTTTTCTTTTTCGTCATCTGGGGAATGCTCTGTAGGTGCGTGAACGTTTATGAGGCTTATGTTTTTAAATCTGCCCCGCACGCGAAGGGTGCATAGCCGTTCATTTACTGCTTTAAAGCCGTTAACGCTGGTTTTCATTCTTTTGCTGACTAGAAACCCTACCCCGAGCAAATTATGTCTTGCATTTCCCGTTCACCACATCTTCTGAATTGCTGTTATGTCAGCATTATATTTAGACAGGGTATCGCCTAGCTGCTGTGCAGATCGAGCTTTATACACTGAGCATACTTTCCATAAAAAAATCTTAAATCGTTTAGCCGTTTTCGTTGCCGTGGTCGTCGTCGTTCATCAGTGTATCCGTATCTAATTTTGGGTTCCGTAATAATAATTTTTTACGGGCGAGGTTATTTGCCTCGCGCCAACCTTACTTTGAAGGGACTAGCCCGATTATTTAATTTTTCCTGTATTGGAGGAAAATTACCAGCGGCCACCACGTGGAAGTTTGATCGCACTTCCACCATTCAGATATAGTTTCGGCCACCTGCAATTCTAAAGCATTCTGTGTTATTCGCCCTATTCTGATGATGGCTGACCGCAATGTTTTACTTCTAGACACACTTTATTTGGTTACTATCATACTTATGAAAAGGGTGACACATGACATGGCCGATACCTTCGATAAATAGTGACGGTCAGCCACGCTTAACTTCTCTATGGGTGGGGGTGGGAAGAGAATGCCATGGATTGGATCGTACAACGTCGGAAAATAACAAAACAATATGCAATATTAATAAAAATGAAAACAATACGTAAAAAATATGCAACCTATTTGAATGGCATTAAGGAATAGAAGGAATTAGTTTATATTTATGAAATAATTTTGCAGAGTGATTAAACTAAAAAGACAGTAAATTTATAGGAAAAACATTAGTTATATAAAAGCGCTTTAATAGCTGATATGTTTTCCATTTCTTACCGTTTCTTACAACAATTGTAGCCCTGCATTTAATCAAATTGACATTGCATTTATTATACATTGTTTAGACTTTTTTAGCCCGAAGACGCCTAGTCATTTTGTCCAATTTGAAAATATCTCTTTGTGAAATGTTGTATAAACTTATTATTATTAAATATATGGATGAAAAATTATTGTATTTTTTGTATTTTGTATTGTATAGCTAGCGATTTCTTCATACAAATTAACTCGATAGTATAGAAAGAATTAAAATTGAGAGTAAATGTTATGTTCAGTTTATGACTTTACTTTACATTTTGAAGAATAGAATTTTGTAGGAGAACAAAAAACCATACCTTCTGGTATGTGACGTTAGACGACAAAAATTGGCTCCATCTAAATGACCGACCAATTGACGTGCCTCGTAAAATCTAATCGTAAATGTTAGGCCCAATTTACTTTTATGCTTGCACATATCCTAAATAATGAAAGGTCTTTTATTCGAACAATAAATATTCAAGTCATAACGCACACATACGCATGCATATGCTCAAGTCTGTCGTGAGTAGTTGTTAAAAAAAATCATATCAATTATTATTCACCTCAGAAAAGCGTGTGTCTGTGGGTGTGCTGCTTATGCTGATCCGTTTTATTGCGAACTTTCACTCGAATTCGCATAAAACAAACAAACAGGCAATAAAACGGGATCCCCAAAAGTTCCCGGTGCGAATATAAAAATTCAATTCAATTTTTTTGTTGTTATTTACAGCATTTGAAACTCGTATTATATGTGTATGTGTCGTATCGTATCTTGGCATGGCTTGGCCGCCATGGGAATCCTTTGTCATTTTTGCAAATTTCCAATCGAATGACGTGAGAATTGTTTCTCGGAGACATTGGACACATTTATAGCAAAAATAAAGAATAATCTGTGCTCATACGAGTATATGAGCTTCGGAGCGATGGCAAAAAAAATCCTCAGAAGGAAAATGTTTACTCTGATTTGCATAGAGTAATAAAACTGTGAAGTGTTCTTGTGTTTTCCCATAAAGCAGTATCGTTATATTGTATCCTATTTGGCCGTTGTACGTATGTGGAATACACTTGGTTCTTGTCGTTCTTCTGATACATTCAATGGATGATGCGCAACTTTTTCCTAAAATGGTAATAATTTTGTCTAATAAAATTGATAAATCATAATTTTTTATGATAATTTCTATCGTTCACAAAATATACAAACTGAAACACGAAAGAGTTTCATGTTTAACATCCCACGACACGCGATTCAGGATGTGATGCTACTGGCGCGACGCTATTACGCAATGCCGCGGGATTTATTTAAATGCGGCAAGCAGTCCGTAATTCAAATTCAACCCCGAAATGGATTTTACTGCAACTTCGGCAAACAAAACAGAAAAGTTTTGCCAAGCCATAATACTTCCACAGCAAAACCGCGCATTGATTTGCGACAAACCGCAACATTGTGTCCGGCAGATTTAATTTACATTCAACGTCACCGTCACTCACTGGAGAAGACATTCTTGCCTTGCGTCTTCCGTATTTAAAAAATTAGATGAAACTAAAGGGCAGATAGGCATTTGGCTAGGGGTGATAAAGAAAAGGATACTCTATGAACATTCTACAGATTGCATTTTTGTTACAACAGCATTATTTTTTTTAAGTTTGTCTACAACGATAATCCGTTTGTATAAATTGTATGTACGAATTTGTAAATACTCAACAAACTGCATTCTCATATTTGCCAATCAAGTGCCGCGAACACAAATTGTCCATTTTCCTGTCCGGAAGAGAATTTAAAATTCGAATAAAATAACAAATTCCTGTCAACTGTTTTTGTAAGGATGAGTTCGATGGTTTGGTGTACTTGCCACATTAGCCCAACGGACATTACTCGATGTCTGCTGGCAGAAGAGTATGAAGTATTAAGGGTGAAAATGAATGAAAATATTCGACAAGTTGAAATTGTTCAAATAAACTGTCTCTTTCCTGTCAGGGTTTTCAATTTAGAATAAAATTGAGAATAACACAAAATAGAGATGAAGAAGCCAGAGAGGACATCATCGGAGGATTCTTTATTAAACACTCCACAACTGTGTGGTTTGCCTTACACTTACTTTTACAAACCTATAAAACGCATTACAATTCCATTCATTTAGACCTGGGTATGCTATATCTTACTTTTTAATACATTCACAGGACCGGTCTACCATTCTTTATAAATATTCAACTTATACTGAAGCCAATTGTTATTGAAAAGTCGACGAAATTGATTGGGATGGAAATTTAGGACCTTTTTTGCTTTTCGAATTTGAAGAGAGCGTTGATATATAATTTGCATTGTTATCTATATGTACTATATACATACATATATTAGTGTATATTATAAATACGCTATTTTATCAGAGAATATGCAAATCTTCAGGGTTTGATTAAATTTATCACACAGAAAACAGTTGTTTGAGATTGGTGCAGTGCCATATATAGTTCACGATCCTAATTCTTCTTATTCTTACTATTTAACTTTTTTATAAATTTGTCTTCAAATATTACATCGTTAGTGTTTTATTTAATGAGATAGTATAATCTTAAGAAGCGGAGTTAGAAAAAATGTTTGTTGTGAATTCCGCTAATAAAACTTAAATATTGGTTTTTATAGAGAAAAACGAAAGAGACTATGTCTGTTGACAGTCTTGAACATTTCTCGTTCATTAACACTAAAAACCATGGATTCATGTGGTATTGACAATATACGAGTATCAAATAAAACAATAAAATAAATAGCATTAAATATTATATTACCTATTTACGAGTGCCGTAAAAGTTTATAGAAAAAGTAATGAAAAATTTAAATTTTTCTTCAAAAATTGTTTTATTGCTTTTCAAAATATTCACCTTTAAGATCTATACACTTTTGCATACGCTCAAACCATTTATCGAAATACTTTTTCCAGTCCGAAGATGATATGTAGCTCCAAAACATGTTTTTGAAAGCTTCAACCACTGCTTCAGGCGATAAAAGTCGTTGGCCATGCATTTTATCTTTAATTGTTGGGAGCAGGAAGAAGTCATTGGGTGCCAAGTCGGGGCTCTAAGGCGGATGACCCCTCAATTCGATCGTTTGATTGCTTAAATACTCGCTTTTTTGATGTGATTTGTTTGAGCTTGCATTATCGTGATGCAAAATGATTCGCAGTTTTGGGTTGTTTTCTCTCAATTTGTTGAAAACCGCGAGCAAACAAATGGTCGTGTACCAAGCTGATTTGACTGTCTTTTGATTATCAAGAGCCACGGTTTTGTGATTAAAAAATCATCACACAAAAATTTTCACACGATAATTCCATTTTTCACTGAATTAAATTTTTCAATTAAATAAAAAACAATGTTGCGATGAGAAAAATAACCTCCAAAAATGTTAAACCATTTTCTAAAAAAATTTACGGCACCCTATGTAATATAACTTCAATTTCAGTACCTCAAATGGAGTTTTTCCTTCTCAGATTAAAAGGGCTATTAGCATGCCTCTTTTTAAAAATGGTATGTATGACAAGTATGACAAATTTCCACCCGATATCCCTGCTAAGTGTTTTCAAAATTTTTAGAGAAAATTATTAAAGAATTAATTCTGGAGTTCCTAAAAAAAGAAACTTTATCAGTAACCGAAGATGCCTTCTTACTTCAGCCATGTATATGAACACTTGAATCTCAATCGTAAAGTGGCTGGTCTGTTTATTGATAAAACCAAAACTTTTGACACTGTTAATCATTAAATATGGCTTGACAAAATGCATAAGGTTAGAATTCATGGAATACCATTTGACTTGCTTAAATCTTATTTATCCTTTTGTCCACAAATTGTTATGATTGACGGAGTTTTCAGTGATGTAATGGTGTGCGCAAAGGATCTATATTGGGCTTGATTTTATTGCTGATTTATATAAACTCTTTTTGCAATTTGAATTTCAATGGAAAGGTTGTGGCGTTTACTGATGATACAGCTGAGAAATCCGATAAAATGTTGTTCGGTAAAAACGGTGATCTATTAGTATTGAAAAAATGGTTCAGTATCGATGTTTTGATGTTTCAAAACCCATTTTACGCTATTTTTAATTCGCAATCAGATTGATTCTACTCCAAATATTATTACTTTACGCTCGTCTACGTTTGTAACAAATTTGTGAACCCATATTGTATAATATCAATTGATGAAGTGGAACATTTTAAGTATAGGCTTTTCAGATTAAATGAAACCTTTTGTAAATTAAGTACAACCTTTTGCAAATTAAACGAAACTATATGCAAATTCAGTGAAACCTTTCCGAAACAAAATGAAACCTTTTGCAAATTAAACGAAACTTTTTGCAAACTATGTGAAACTTTTAACTAAATTAAATGAAACAATTTGCAAATAGATTGAAACCCATAGAATTTTATTTATTTTATCTCTAAATTAAAATAAATTTTTTTAAAACAAATTTAATTTTTAATAATTTTAACTATAGTTTTAACTTCTAAGTCAGCGCTTCCCCTGATGTCATCATCATATCCAAAATAAAGTTGTAGTTCGACCTCGCATGCCTTCGGCGCAAATGCAGGTTAAACCCGGATTCATCGATGAAAATCAATTTTTCTCGATTTTGTTGAGCCCATGCTGAAATTTTCCAATACTTATATTCCAGACTAGCCAATTTCAATGTAATCCGAAGTTTACCTAGGCCGTTTTGAATGCTTGAGAGGCTCAGTGTTCTGCAAGCTTTTGTTTGATAATAGCCAACGTAAAACCAGGGTTAGTTTCAACTATCCGTTAAATTTTGGTTAATACTTCTGCGGTTAGTTTTGTCGGTCGATTGCCTCCTTTCTTTTTTATTAACAATTCGCACTCATTTTGTCTGTAACGACGAAGCACTGTTTTAGCAGAGTTAATATTTAGTCCGGCGATATTTGCCGCATTTTGGACTGTTTCCCCCCTTCAAACAGTTTTATTAAAAGATTTTTTTTTCAAGAAATATATTTTGGTAATTTACGGTTCGTCGGTTGTTTCTTGGTTGAGGTTCTTAAAAATGGTTTATTATAGTAATAAAAAACTTTCACATATTATAGTAGATGATATTTATATTATATATAATGTTACATTACCTGATGAACTATTGGATTCAGATGAACTCATTTTAATAACTTTTAATTTTGACTGAAGAACATGAAACAAATGACACAATGAAATTCTTGAATTACGTGTTTCAATGAATGCGTGATGAAATGAATAATATGTGAATGTACCATTATAAAATTAAAACAGAAGGTATTTTCTTATTTTTCAGGAAGGAAAATTCTATGGGTTTCAATTTATTTGCAAATTGCTTCATTTAATTTAGTAAAAAGTTTCACTCTAATTGTTAAATGTTTCATTTAATTTGCAAATAGTTCCCTTTAATTTGCAAAAGGTTGTATTTTGTTTAGGAAAGGTTTCACTGAATTTGCAAATACTTCCATTTAATTTGCAAAAGGTTGCACTTAATTTGCAAAAGGTTTCTTTTAATCTGGAAAACATATATTTACGGATTATTATTGTCCCCAATTTGAATTTTAAGTCAATTCTAAAAAATACAAAATTCTACGTTTTATAACAATAATGTCCTGGAGCTTTGTTCATATCTATTTACTTCGCTTTAGTTAATTTAAGATTAGACTATAACTTAGACCTTTGGCACGTACTTTAAGTCCTAATGGGTAGTAATTGTTTCGCAGAAATATATTATTAGAGTCATCTACAAAAAACGGGCACGCAAGACCACCTTCCATGTTTTTGTTGAGTGGCAAATCCTACTACTGAGATACCCATTCGTTTATAGAACGGTTGATAGGCATCACCCCAGAACTAATCATCTGTGTTTAGTGGATTTTACAAAAAAGATTCTACCACTTTATGACTCCTATCTATACAATAAGTTGCCATCAGAACTTAAATCTATTCAATCAAAATAAATAATATGACTGTTTTTTTTGGTAGCATAGAATCTTGCTTATAAACATACGAGTATGTTTTGTATGATGAATTTCTATTATTTTTTAAACATATATTGATTGAAAATAGCTGTCATTTTAATTTAAAAAATAATCAAAAGAAATAATTATAACAGCAATAAACTGTAAATTTGACTAGAGAATATTTATACATCAACCAACAAATTTTTAAATTTTACACAAGTGATTGTGCTTATTTAATTTTTAATTCTTTGTATTTTCAAGACAGAGTATGTATTTAATGTTATTTCTATTTTAAATGTAAATTACATATTTATTAACTAAAGAATAAGACTGGCATCTTATGGTGCGGTAATTATCGTGGAATAACGTTGTTGAGCATCACGTATAAGGTTTTCTCCTCTATCCTACAAGACCAGTTCGGCTGCATTCCAGGAAAATCAACAACTGATTAACGAAACTTATTTTCATCATTATAGGCAGACGATGGAAAAATGTCTAGAGTCCCAAAACTCACTACATTATCAGTTTAAACAGTAGAAATTTAAAAGCCATGAGAAAAAGTACGGTCCCACCATAACCAATGTCATAAGCCAGAACACTAGCAAGCCCATTCCACAACTATAACGAGCTCCGACAATAGGATAATTTGGCATTTGTCTTTCCAGCCTGGCGTTGGACCAAGTTATCAGGGGCTATGATCTATGATTCATGATCGTTGGCTCACGCAAACAATATTGACATCATCGGCGGAAACCCAAGTACTGTACAAGAAGCTTCAATCGAGATTGATCAGACGGCAGTTAATCTGGGGTTGTATAAATGAGAGCAAAACATAGTACATAGTGGCGTCTGTAAAAAAAAGACACAGCGTTAATAAGTTCTCGGATGCATTGTACAGATAACACTATGAAACCTGAAATACAGGCACGGTTCTTCGAATCCAGATTTATCCAATGGTCATACCAACACTCACATATGGATCTGAAACCTGGGGAGCTAAGCAGGAAACTCTCTGAGCTCTTACCCGCGTTCAAAAGGAAAGTCTTGCGGAGATTTTTTGGCCTCCCATATGAGTGACGTCGATTTCAGCGACTCTATAGTGATGAAATCTACGAGCGATGCCGCGATTTTGGGGATCCGACAGTAATGAATCCACTGAAAGGATGGACAGAACTGCCAACCAATACCTTTTTTTGTGGTTGAAACAATTTATCAGAATCAGAACTAGGTTTTTATTAAAAAATCGTATAGAAATAGAAATTATATATAAATTATAGAAAATTCATGGACCTTATCTCTGAGTGACATCGAGAATCAAACATTATCTTATCTTTCCCATACAATGGCATGACTACTAACGCTTATTCGCACCAGTGCATACTACTGCACTTACACTTTAACTGGTTTGCAAAAACCCGAAAAATTGTCCACGTAAACTGTCACATCCGGTTGGGAGATTTCCGTCGAAATCAACTGGCCCTTCACAATTTATGTAAAAAACATTAATATGAATTTCATCTCCATAAGTTCAGACGTCTGTGCTGTGGAGTGGACACAGACAGACAGACAGAGATTTTTTTTCGCTTTTTCTAACTCAGGAGTTACGGTAATGGATAAATCTGCAAAAATCCCGAGTTCGAAAATTTTCATGATTACTATACTTCCTTTTACTATGTAAAAGAAAGTAAAATCAGTTGATTAACGCACAAACCAAGGCCGTAATTAAAAATCTAGTTTTCAACAAAGTAAAGCGCAATTTGAATTTCTGCAACATTTATTTTTGCCAAAATTTCAAGGAAAAAAATCCTTTAATATAAGAGGATTGAGAGGTGTGTAAAATTAACATGTTGCCGATGTATTATGCTTCCACATATGTCGTCATTGGCGTAAAAAATGGAATTTGCATATGTGTCTGAAAACAGCTGTAGCAATTGTCAAAAACTTAATTGAAAAATTTCATCCCCTCGAGGTTTTTGGCTACGAGTATTCGGATATGAGTATTGTTTTATTGATAATTCGTGACGTGACGACTTATGTTTGCATGCATTTCTTTTTAATTCACAATCTTTCAATAGTTACGAAATTTGTTTACTTTTTTGCAAGGTTCCGTCTTCATCAAAGACAAAGTCAAAATCTATGTTCGATGTTATAAAATGCTCATAATGAACTTACTAGAATTTAAAACTTTACTATTTGTTATCACTTATGTTACGGTTGTGGGCGCCGTGGCTCAGTGGATAGGAGCATGGACTGCTGAGCAGGGGGTTCATGGCTCGAATCCCATTAACACCAAAGTATTTTTCACGGTGTCCCACCTCTCGCGAAAGTTTGACAAACATCCGAGAGTTAATAACTGTCACTGAAAACTTCTCAATTCGCCGTTCGGATCCGGCATTAAATTGTTGTAGGTCCCTCCATTTGTGTTCAAAAAAATTCATGCTCAACACAAATGGTTGCGAGAAGTCAGGCCTTGGACATCTATGGTCTGTCGCGCCGATATTATTATATGCTATGATAGTTCCATGTTATCCATATACAAATTGGCATTTATACACAAATTATCGGTCTCTCTTTAGAAAAAATTAAGACAAAAGATCACAAAATCTTTTTCTACGTATTATATATTAGCATTATTACCAATGGAAAAACTTTTTAAATCTCATTTCTAAACACACACAAACAGAACGAAACGTCACTGAAATAAAAACTACTTTAAATTTTTCTATACCTAGACAGATATATCCGACGGTCCTTATCAAGTCATTTACGATGATTTATTGATGTTTAATCACAAACAGCAAAGTCATCAACAAATTTGTATTTATAATTTAATTTGGAAAGTTCTATTTTCTTTTGTTATTAAGTCTCGAAAAAATTCCAACAAATAATGTACGAATTCTGGAGCCAGGTCTAATTTTTAACCCTAAATCATAAGAAATTTATATTCTCGAGCAAAGACCGAAGAGAAAAAAGGACACAATCCGTTACTTTTAATGGAAAAATTAATTATAGTCTGGGTTGGGTGAATGCCCGCCGATTTTGAACAAAGGGTTGTTAAAGATTTTTTTATCCCGATTTAGAATATAATTCCGGCATTCTTCGTAATTTTTTTCTGATGACAAACAACATTTTCCGCCTTAAAACTTTAATTGGTCATCGCTAAGTTCCTTTTGACGTGATTTTTATCTGATTTGATTTTAACATCGCTATTGCTATGGCATGGCTATCGAATAATATACGGAATACAGAGCACGGGGATGATAATTAAAAAGTTTTTACGTGCGGCTTTATGTATCCTCGTGTATCTTTGAAACACGAAACATACAACATCCGCAGATAAAAATCAATTTCAACCATCTTCGTGGGTAGATTTTTTCCCCGCCTGGCTAGTTTCAAAACTCCTTTTCGATATAAATCACATGGTGAATCCTGACAAGATTTATGGGGTGTTAAAATCTGAATGGTACAAAGTCTTGTAAAAATAAGTAGGAGGACACTTACAGATTGCGTCACGGAACTATAAATGTGCGTAAAAATATTTAAAACTTATTACAGAAACTCTTTGCAGATTCGCAAATTTAAAGTTGTGGTACAATATAAAATAGGATAACTAGATAATGGGAACTCATTCCATGAGAGTCCACTTGGTCGCTATACTGTATTAATACGAAAAATCCATTGAACTATCAATTTTTGTTCCGTCCCATACAGAAAAGGGCCTCTAAACCAAATGAGTTATATAGGCCAATTAATTACATTTAATTTGATACCTTCGGAAAATGTCGTCCAAACGCACACGGTCATAAAATGCATTTGTATAAAAAATCAGTTTTCCCCCCGCCAATATGGACATACACATTTTTTTGGAAAAATATCTAAATTTTAAAGTTCCTCCGTTTAGTGAAGGATGGCAAATGGTGTGGTTTTTGTGGTGGGCGGTGCGGTTGGTGGTGGTTGTTGATAGGTGGTGGTGGGGTTGGTAATTTGGTCAAAATGGCCAAAATGGTCCCAAAATACAACAAAATAAATGCATTCTCACAAAATCGTTAGAAATGAGGTTCATGCTAATGACTATTATAGACTGGACACTAAGGCAACATTTATCGCAAATAATATTTTTTTTTTGTTTCTTTTGATTTAAATATTAATATCTTTGCGAGTTAGTGAGCGCTTGGGTCGGTTACCTTAACCCTGGTATCTGACTCCCTTCAAAATATGACAGATTGTGTTTCATGAAATGGAACATCTGTGTAAATTTGAGGAGCTTTCTATGAAAAAATTTAGGAACACGAGTTTAAAAAAAAAAAATGGATATGAATGTATGTATTGAACCTTGTGTTCCAATCCATCCAAAAAAAGTTCATATTTTCGTATATCGAGTACTTTGAGGCCTAGAATGTTGATGTATTTTTAAAAACTTTTATTTCACTTGATTTGTCTGTTTGTTTCGACTTCTTTGAGAACCTTTTTGACCAACTTTCATACGACCCGGAGAGCTGATACGTAATTTGTGAGTTGCTTATTCTCGTTGGGCATTTCTGAAATCTTTTCCAGAGTTCGGAGACTTGGTTTTACTCAACTTTCGCAACCTAATGGGGATTTTAGACATTCCATTGAGCATATCTGGGTTCAGACTTTTTGTTCAAATATCGGCATATTAGGTCTCTTATAGCCGAACTCATGATGCACCCGAATGTATCAACATTGTTCAGATTTTTTTTCTGAATAAACAACGTCTCTAATCAAAAAATTTAAAAGGACTGACTGACCAAACACACGACACACACGAGCGACACGATGCGGTGATCACCTGGTGGGTATTGGTAAGCAACGTAGTCAAAAATCTCTGGGAAAGCGATTTTAAATCAAAAATATAATCACCTACACATGTACGAGTATACTTTGAGTGTAGTCTGAATGTTAAAAAAAAATAATTATATTAAAGTTGCTCAATTTTCAAATTGCTGGTCTCATTATCTCTTCGATATTTGGAATTCGTGTGCGATATTTTGATTTAGATAGAGTTACTTACAAAAATATTATGTAGCCAATCGCAAAATAATTTGAACTGCTATGTCCTACAGGATGAGATATTTCTTTTTAATTGCAAGCCAGAAATTGTCGATCGATTGTTCGAAAATAATACTTTAAGAGATAAATCAGTTGACAGCCCAGCAAACTCTTCCTTTGCTTTTATTCAAAGATGGTACAAAGCTTCTGGTTTTGTCGTTAATGGCTGTGCTATCTATTCGTTTTCTGAAATATCAAATTCGGAAGGAAAATATTTTGTTTAAATTTAATCTCAAGTGCTAAAAGATCAAGAGACGACAATTACAGCTTTTTAAGTGCGCTACCTTTCATAAGGTTTCTTACAGTTACAGCCTCTTTTTTTTTAGCTTCTAATGCTTCCTGTGAATATCTTCTTCTTTATGTCCTGTATCCCCTTATGGGTCCTAGGGCCTCTACTACGCCTACGCGCCATCGCGTGCGGTTCCTGGCAATGAGCTTCAGCTCTCTCCAACTCTTCCCCAATTGCCGTGCCTCTTCCTCAACTGTTCTGCGCCATGTATTTCTCAGACGACCCGTTCTTCTACCATCCTGAGATAGCGGGTTCCATTGCATTGCGTAGTTTGCTATGGAACTGTCGCCTTTTCGGAGTGTATGACCAATCCACTGCCACTTCCGTCGTTGGATGGTTGTGCCTATTGGTTCCTGACCCGTTCTCTGGTTAAGATGTTCGTTAGAGATACGGTTAGGCCAGAAAACCCTTAAGATGTTCCGTAGGCACCTATTTACAAATGTTTGTAATCTTTTTGTGATAGTAGCGGTCACCTTCCAAGTGCTGCACCCATACAACAGCACAGATTCAACATTTGAGCGGAACAGTCGCAGCTTGGTGTTTAAGCTGATCGCATTGCTTCGCCATATCATGGACATCATTCCAAACACCGATTTTGCTTTGCCGATTCGGTTGGCAATGTCCTGTTCGGTTCCACCTTCGGTCGAGACAATACTCCCAAGATATTGGAAACTCTCTACTCTCTCTACGGGCTGTCCAGCAATGTTAACATGAGTAACTGAGTTAGTGCCGAGGTTGATGATTTTGGTTTTGGCAGTATAAATCTTCAAACCAGCAACGTTTGCCTCCCTCTCCACATTTGTTGTCATTTGGTGCAGCTCCATAATTCTATGTGAGAGTAAACAAACGTCGTCAGCGTAATTCAGATGTTTGAGTTGAGATGTAAGAGTCCAACGAATTCCTCCGTTTCCAGTAGATAAAGCTGCGCGAAGTACATCGCTAATCACCAACAAAAAAAGTATCGGCGATAGAATGCAACCTTGTCGTACCCCACTTAGGATCTCGAATTCCTCTGACAGCTTTCCTCTATGCAGCACATGACATTTAGAGCCATCATAGGTTGCTTTAATAATAGCTATTAGTTTATGGGGTATACCTCTCCTGCACAAGGCGAGCCAGATAAACTGTCTGTTGACACTGTCAAACGCCTTCTCAAAATCGATGAACAGCAGGTGCAGTGGTGACCGGAATTCAACGCACTGTTCAATAATGATCCGCAGGGTGTTTATGTGGTCTACACAGGAGGATCCAGTGCGGAAACCTGCTTGTTCGGCATCGAGTGTATCTTCCAGATGTTCCTTAATACGTTCAAGTACTACTTTGGCTATTACTTTTGCAACTGCAGGGAGAACGCAAATGCGTCTCCAGTTTTCGCACTCCATAAGACTACCTTTTTAGGGAGCTTGACAATCATTCCCTTCTTCCACTCTTCGGGGAAACTTTCTACCTCCCAAGCTCTCTCTACAAGAGGATATAAAAGCTCTGCTGATGTCGTTGGAGCTGCACGTGCGCTGCTCTGCGGGTATACCATCTAGTCCTACCGACTTGTTGTTCTTTAGTGCGTTAATCGCGGTAGCGATCTCGTCTTTACTGGGAGTTGAGGTGCGAATTCGGGAAATTGTTACTTCCGGCATTTCCGTTTGATTTAGGTGCATATCGTTAGCAAATACACGGTTAAGGACCGTAGAGAAATGCTCCTTCCATCGCTTGAGCTGATCCTCATCTGAAACGAGTACGGTACCATCTAGGCCTTTCACCGGATGTTGGCTAGAGCGGTGACCACCTGTCAGCTCTTTGGTGATTCTGTAAACGGTTCTGCTATCGCACCGGCTCGCTGCTTCCTCTGCTTCTGAGCCAGGTTGTTAATATAGTTACGCTTGTCACGTCTTACACTACGCTGCACTTCTCTCATTTTTTTCGATACATGGACTCTAGCTCGCTCCTCGCTGCTGCTGGGATATCTACAATACGAGCTTTAAGTAGTTTACCTTCTTCAATCCGCCTCCAGGTATCTTCGGTAAGCCACGTGCTGTGCCTTGCCTGGCTTCTACCAACAATACTTTCCGCTCCAGATCTGAAAACATTTTTCACAGCCTTCCAATGTTCATGGATGGTTGTCGGCAGTGAGCTGCTGATTGCTTCCACTCCTTGCGATAAATGATCCCTTAATTGTTGGCGTACTGAGGGGATCTTTAGCCGGTCGATGTTATACCTAGGCATTCGGATGATATTGCGGATTCTATGAACTGATGCAGTACGTAACTGGACAGTAGCTACCATAAGGTGATGATCACGTACCATACCCATGTCGGCTCCTCGTCTGTTTCGGACGTCTAACAGACAGCTCCTAAAACGTCTGCTGATCGCCACATGGTCGATTTGGTCGGATGATGATTGCCTGTCAGTTGACACCCAGCTGACCTTGTGGCAAGTCTTATGCTCAAACATGGTGCCTCCTATAAGAAGGTTGTTGGTGTTGCAGAAATCAACAAATCTTTCACCATTGTCATTTCGTTCGCCGAGGCCGTGCTTCCCAATCACATGCTTGAGTCCTTCATTGTCGTTGCCAACCTTGGCATTCAAATCCCCCATCACGATGACGATATCTCCGTTCGGCGTTGCGTTGAATACAGCGTTTAGTTGATTGTAGAAGTTGTCCTTTTCATCCTCAGTCGAGGGATTCGTTGGGGCGTCTGAAATCTGGCCGATATGATCCTATTACTATGCGGGTGCCAGGAAATTAGGCCTCTACGTGCTGTTGGCGTTAGCAGCAGACCCACTCCAGATTCACGGGTACTGCCGGAGGGTTTGCCAGAGTAGAGTAGCACAGTGTTACACGTTGGGGATTGGTACTCGACCGCGTCGAACCATCTTACTTCACTCACTCCCAGTATGTCCAAATTATATCGAAGAAACTCACGTTCCAGTTGAAGAAATCTGGCATTATGAGGTCCTTCACTCCCAGAGTCAAGGAGCGTCCTCACATTCCAGAAACCAATCTTAGTCCGGGTACAATAGCCAAAAGTCGTCATTATTCGATCATTACTTATCCGAGGCGTTGTGTCAGTTTCAGTAGCGGGTATTTTCCTGTGAATATGAATGTGTGAATTTAATACCTAAAGTTTTGAACAGAAGTCCATTTAAATTTTCCGTCATTGCAGCCGCTCAGTCACTGTGAACACTAACACAATTTTCCCAAGACTAATGATCGCGAATCCAATATAATATCTTGCGACCCCATTTTGGGTCTCGACCCCTAGTTTAGGTACCACTGATCTAGAGAGTTTAAAATTTGTGAGCAGCTTACTCTTGTAGAGTGTTTTTCTAATCCCGCGTTGTGCATTTGGCGAATGCAGCTTAGTCTCTCGCAGGACATTAATGAGATCCTACGTGTCACGCGTGTCGCGAGTCGCGTTTGGCGCGTCTTAGACGTTTAAAAGTGGATAGATTTTCAGCATCTCAAAACGAAAGTTTATCATTATGTTGATGTATACATAAAAGTTTCTTACAATTACTTGTTTTATATAAACATTACGTTCTTTCAGGAAAAAAAACATAAACAGTTATAGAGAATTTTTCTTCCATTTTAACTATTACTAACACAATCTGTATAATATTCAAAAAGTCTTTATTACAATGTCAATTTAAAACAATTTAAAATTATTTCTATATAAAAATAAAAACAACCCATAAACATTAAAATGTTCATGTAAATTCTCTAATAACCAAGGGTATACTGAATTCCACTATAAATGCTGAAATATAAAAAAACATACAAAGCACTGCAACCCAGCAACAAAACAACCCCAATCGTAAAGCAAGCAGCGCTGCCCACAGCGCAAAACGCACCCAAAAAACCGTCATTATAGTATGAAATGATCTGATGCCGGGAAAAAAAATTTGTATGGGAGCCGGGGGACCCCGCAGCACGATCACTCTCTAATTATAATATTGTCACCGGAAATATACATGTGTGCAAAATTTCAATTAAATCGGGCTTTGGGAAGTGGGTTAAAAATTGAGCCAGTTAATATAGAGAATTTAAAAAAAAATCTTTTTTGGAGATGCGGGGCATCGATCCCCGTACCTCTCACATGCTAAGCGAGCGCTCTACCATCTGAGCTACATCCCCGATACAGTTATCTTAGAAAAAATGCAATTTTACAAAAAGTTACAAATTTTCAAACATAATCTTGAAAGTCTAATTCAACCAGCAGACATATTTTTTGTTATTGACGCACGCAGTGTAACAAAACCAACTCGCCAACCTCAGTGGAATACCAATTACACACATAGTACCAAAATATCAATCGAAAGGAATGATCAATCATGACTTTGTTATATTAATGGTGCTGATCGTCAATTAGCTGTGAGTTGAATTACAAACGAAATTGGAAACAATGATTGATCAATGGTCAATTCTGTAGTCGAACATGTTTAGTTTTTAATGCATTGTATTTGTTATCAGCGAACAATTTAATAAAGAAAGAATTTATTTTTACCACACATCGTAAAACAAAATAACATTGCTTTACTGTTTTCTGATGGCTGCATGTATGGACATACCCACTGTATAGGCCAAAGACCACGTTATCCCTATGGTGCTTTTCGGAATATATTATTATTTTTAAATTCTCTATATTAACTTCGCGTGCCCGTGGCTGGCTGGTTGGCTGGCTGGCTGGTGGGCAGAATCTTGTGTAACATTTTTTTTGCACCCATACAAATTTCATAAAAAAGTACCCGATTTTCTTCAAATTTTATACGCATATGTATCTCCGATGGACAACACTTTTTGTAAAAATTTGGAAGTGAATTGGCCCAGGGGGGCTCTCTAACAAAAATTTTAAAAAATGTACCCAATTTTATTCAAACTGCACATTGTGTATTCCCGGTTAGAGAATTTAAATTTTAATTTTTATGGGTTGTTTTATTGAATTATCTTGTTCAGGTACGTTTCTTCGTTATTTATAAAATTTGAATTACCATTACCTAAAATAATTTCAAAATGAACTGGAAGACTCAAAGGCAATAGATCTGCGATATTTGCTGCGTTGCTTTGACAAAGCCGGCTTGGCTTACAACAACAATCGCATAAGCATAAAGCCGAAAATAAATCAAAAAATTGTGAAATTGAAAATGTATCAGAATATCCACTGTATAAGTTTTGTTGTATTGTAGGAAAAAAACTATAGCTGCATTTTAATTGCCGAGCTAGTTCGGAATTCGAATGTCAAAACCAGCCAAAACCAGCCAAAACCAGCCAAACAGCAGGTTTTCACAATTCCAAAGAAGGAATTCAACAGTGCAATTGTTGTTGTTCCTCGGCAAATAAAATACGGCTTATATGTACTTTGCAATGGAAGCGGCGACGCAAGACCTGTTTGCACCAAAAGAGATTTTCAACTTCACGAATCATATTTCAGATCCGTTTGTCAGTTTCCACTCCATCAACAGGATTAGTATACAAAATGCATAAAACTTTACTCTTCAAGGTATTTTAAAAGTACCGTGCACTTGGTGATAATATTCATCAAATTTAGAATGTTTTATTTCCAGGGTAGAATTGAGATTTTTTCCTGTTAATTTTTAGTTTGTGTTCAATTTATAAACTTAATTGGTAATTTTTCATTTCATTAACTTTGCTACCGGTCGACAAGTACCTGTGGTTTTCACTGTCAGCACGATGACGACGAGAGCAACAAACACTAATATTTGAGAAGAGATCTTTAGATTTTTATTAGAAGATATTATTAAGAATCAAAGAAAATTGATTGTTTTATTATCATCAGCATATTTGGCTCTACAACCGTGAACGTGTTAACGTGTGTTTATAAAGCACGGGGCTTTGTTTTTATTGTAAAGGAACTTTACTGTCTTGAAACCAGAATTTTGCTGCTGCTTCTCCATTAATAGCTATGTTTTCCATCGGACAACATGTTTTTTTTTTAATTTCTTAAGAAAACTAAAATAAAATAAAATTTTTGATGTATGTTATGCATCTTACTTAACTATCACATTTTATGTTATCCAATACCAATTAGCTCAGAACAGAGGGGGGAAAATGTAAAGGGAATTTTTTTTATTACGTACGATAGTTGCAGTAATCCACCACGTTTTCTCTTTTCCTTTTTAAAAAAATTAAAATTTTTCTTGTAATTTCGGAGATATACATGTGTGCAAAGTTTGAAGAAAATCGAGTATATCCTTGGCGGCTCCCTTGACCCGGGCTCCGATCACTACCAAATTTTTACAAAAAATGTTGTCCATCGAAGATACACATGTGTATAAAATTTGAGAAAATAGGGTAAATCTTTTAAAATTTTTGTATGGGTGCCCCACGACTCCGTGGCACGATCACTACAAAATTTCTACAAAAAGTGTTGTTTATCGAAAATACACATGTGTGCAAAATTTAAAGAAACTCAAGTGACTTTTTGAAAAAATTTGTATAGAAGCCCCCCCCCCCCGATCACTTCCAAATTTTAACAGAAAGTATTGTCGTCGGTGATACTCATGAGTGT
Organism: Nephrocerus scutellatus; assembly: GCA_947095585.1. Classification (NCBI taxonomy): domain Eukaryota; kingdom Metazoa; phylum Arthropoda; class Insecta; order Diptera; family Pipunculidae; genus Nephrocerus; species Nephrocerus scutellatus. Next base: position 31,153,093 of record OX352761.1, read on the forward strand.
ACAAAGTTTGAATAAAATCGGGCTTTCGGAAGAAGTTAAAAGTTGAAAAGTGGGTTAAAAGTCGAAAAGTTAAAAGTTGATTTGGCCAGCCAGCCAGCCAACGGCAACCGAGTACGTAAAGTTAATATAGAGAATTTAAAAACCGTATAAATTACATCTATTTGTAAACACAAATTCAAACTAGAATATGTTGGATCGATAGTACAAAAACAAAAGAACTGTGATTTTTTTTAATTTTATTTTTTTTTATATTTTTGTTTTATAAATCAAATATTAATTATTTAATTTTATATTATAGCTATTATTAATGTAGTGGCCGGAAATTAACACAAAAAATGAGGATAATTTCAGTATTCAGCAGCGGATTTTAAACTATTTTTGTGTAATATCATTAGTTTAAAAATCTGCTCTTATATACACTAGTGGTGAAGGCATATTACTTTTGAAATCAATTTGTTTTTCATCGCTTTATTGTTGATTTAATTGCTTTTTCGGTTTACTAGAGCTTGAATGGCCGATAACTAACATTTGGGCAAGATTGCCTTTTTAAATTCTCTATATTAACTTCGCGTGCCCGTGTGTTTGTTTGTCGTGGAATCTTGCGATCAATTTTTAACCCACTTCCCAAAATTTCATTGAAAATTTGAACACATGCATATCTCCGATGACAACACTACCTATTAAAATTTACCTGATTTTCTTCAAATTTTTTATACATGTGTATCCCCGATGAACAACACTTTTTCCAAAAATTTTGGACTAACCGGCCCCCGAGGTCGGGTACAACTTTTTTTTAAAAAATTAACCCGATTTTCTTCAAATTTTATACACATGTGTATCTCCAATGGACAACACTTTTTGCAAAAATTTTGGCGACCCCGGGCCCCGGGATCATTGGGTCCTATACATATACTGGGGTTGTGGGTCCTCATACAAATTTAAAATAAAAATTAACCCGATTTTCTTTGAATTTTATACACATATTTATGGGTTGTTTTTATTATAAATAATAAAGTACAATCTTTCGATAAAATTTAATAAGTTCAACTGGTTTGTAATTTAATACGTGGAATATTTAAAAAAATATTTAAATTTACTCTAAAAATATGTTAGGTGACCGGTTATTAGAGCAGTTACCCTATAATATATAAATATTTCCCATTATTTTTTGCTATTTTTTCTCTATATTCTCTATATTAACTTCGTCTGCCCGCGTGGTTGTTTGTTTGCTTGTCGTGGAATCTTGCGATCACTTTTGAACCCACTACTCAAAGCCCGATTTCATTGAAACTTTACACACATGTGTATTTTAGATGACAATACTTTCTATTAAAATTATAGGCCTCACTGATGGACAACACCTTTTGTAAAAATTTTGGAGTATTAAACATATTTTCTTCAAATTTTATACACATTTGTATCTCTGATGGACAACACTATTTGTAAAAATTTTACAGACGCCGGGCCCCGGGGCCGTGGGGCCTCATACAAATTTAAAAAAAATATTCTTTAAATTTTACACACATGCGTATCTCTGGCGGAAAATTTTTGGACTGATCGGGCCCCAGGGCCTCATACAAATTTTTAAAATAATTTACACAACGATTTTGTTAAAAAAATTTTAAACGCGTGTTTATTTTGATGGTTAAAACTTTTTGTAAAAATTTTGAAAGTGGCCCAACTTTTATGCAAACTTTGCAGTCATGTTTATACAAATTTGTATATTAAATGTGGGTATTTTGCTTACTTTAATATGTCTTTTGAAAATTGCACAAACCGTACCCGAAACTATACCCACAAGTAAGCTGTCAAATTGACTGGGTTTTCGTGGTGAGCAAACGAAATTTGCAATTGCAAAACGAAATGAAGTAGAACGTCAAACTTAATCCACGATTGATAAATCTAAACTATATCCAGAAAATGGAAAGAGACATATTTCTTTAATAATTAATTTAAATTACGTATTTATTTTCAGAATTATATTATGTTCTTTTATTCACTCAGAATATGATTAGAGCGTGCTCTAAGTGCTCAGCATAAAAGGACCTGAAAAATTTGCAAATTTGACATCGATGCAAACAAATTGCTGCCAAAATTTTTGGTTCTGAATTAGAAGATAAATAAATTTTACTAACAATTATTATGTTAATATTACTAATAATTATCTATTTCCATTTGTTCTGATATTTGATATCTCTAAACGCTCTTTAATAAATTATTAAAACGGCCCAGCGAACACGAAGTGGTAATAAAAATAACTTTTTGTTACTTTTTGTTATGTTGTGAAATTCCCACATACATACATCCCGACAGACATTTTAATAATAATATTAATTGCGCGACAGACCGTTACGGTCCAAGGCCTAGTTTCTCGCGATCATTTGTGTTGTGCATGTATATTTTGCACACAAATGGAAGCCGAATATCCGAACGGCGAATTGAGAAGCTTTCCGTGACAAGTTATTACTCTCGGACGTTTGTCAGACATTTGCGAGAGGTGGGACAACACCGTGAAGAACACGTTTAGTGTTATTGAGTATCGAACCACGAACCTCCTGCTCAGCAGAAATGCAGTTATACACTGAGCGACGGCGGCAACTTCGACTGACATTTTATATCAATTGCGAATGGCATAAAACATCGAAAAACGTATTTTGGAGTACAACATCGGAGATACACAGGTGTTTAAAATTTGAAAAAAGTCGGGTTGATTTTTAAAAAATTTGTATCGGCAGCTCTCGGGCCGATATTCGTCATCGAAGCAGTCGTTCCTAATTCTACGACTACTGCCTAAGATCGAGTCAGCTGTACTATGACAGTATTCGTTATTTCGATTTTTTTTAAATATTCCAAAATAATATGTTGGTGTTCTAGAATGGTTGTCCGATGGAAAACGCAGCTATAGTTAAATCGCCTGTATCACTAGTTTCACTCCCCCATACTTCGTAGGAGTTTTTAGTGGTGTTAGAGTCCCACAGTACTCAAATGTCTCTTTCGATGTATTTCTCCTACAACAAAAGGAACTAAAACCCAGGGTCGAAGGGCTCCCATATAAATTTCTTCAAATTCGAGTGTGAATACTTTGCACACATATGTATCTGCGATTAGAAAATTTACATGAAACATTTTAATCTTTATGGGTTATTTTTATTTAGTTCTAGAACAGCTAAACAGGTGAACTGGTTAGAGAAGAAAGTTTTAATCAGCAAATTGTACACTATTAGTTATAAAAAAGGCCTGCTTGCACACTCTGAACTTAGCTCTTGTTTTCGTATTTGCAACATATACTAGTTTGAATTTGTATTTACATACTGATGTAAATTCATACGGTTTTCTTATTTGAAGAAGAAAAAGATTGCTAGAGGTGGCCGGTTCTTATTTGAAGAAGAAAAAGATTGCTAGAGGTGGCCGGTTACCAGTGCAGTTACTCTACGTACTAAAAAAAAATTGCTTATTACGTTTGTACCCTTTGTTCTCAACTATTCTGTATAAAGTCATGAAATTGTTGCGAACTGGTTTAAATAAAGTTTAATTAATATATTTGTTGAGTTCGAAATTAAGTTAAGATGCATCCATTCCATTGATAGATTAAAAATTTTAAATTATTTTGATTACCTTAAGAAATCCAAAAAAAATATGTCCGTTGGAAAAGGCAGCTGAAGATAGAAAATGTGCCACTGCTTAACATTTGGTTCGTTCACTTTAAATAATTGTTTTAATTATGAAGCTAACACTAAGAGCGCTACGGAAGTAAAAAGTGAGGCGTCTGCTAGAGAGACTAAACAAACAACCTGAGGATTTTGAGGAATCTTCATTAAGGGAAAGAGAGAGAATATTTACATTCTATATGCGGTTCATCTCAAGTTGTTTTTCTTTCATTCCGGAACTAAACGAGAACTCGTCACTTAGATGGTCTTCCCCAGTGAACCGGACTTAATGTGATGCGACTATGATAAAGCAAAACCTAGATGTATCCTTTCAATTTGCCAAATCCCCATCAGGGATAATGCGGTAAGAGATGTTCTCATTCTTATCCTCAAGGACTGGACATTGCAAATTTTCATTCACTTTATTTTCTACTCATACATTGGGTATCAGTATCCATACATTATCACAAACTGTGGCGGACAACTCCAGAAAGAAGATGCTTTATCTCCCAGAAGGCATTTGATGGTCAGAACGCGTCTGCCTAGATGCGACTGATGCGATATGATGCTGAAAATAAACATCGCTAAAAATTCAGTAACGCTTCCCTTTATACCGCAATTTTGCTGTTTTTATTTTATTTTGAGAGAACATTTTTCCTCTGTTTATTATTTTTCACTTTCCCCACACAATGAGAGTATTGGGAGTCTACCAACAATTCACTCCTTTTTTTTCAATTAAAATCAAATTGTGTTCTTTGTCTGTGCAATGTTTGTTTAGGACTCTCGTGATGATTCTAAGTAAAAAGCACTCAGATACCAGTTCCTCAACCAGAGTTCTAAGAATATTTTACTACAGGAACTTAAGCTTGATGTGGGATTATACTATATGAAGTACATACACATAAATGTTTGTATTATTGTAACACTTCGAAGTAGCACAGTATTTTAAAACGTCCAGTCCTAACGTGAGTTCATTTTTTGTTTGGCGGCCAGTAAAGGTCTCGCGCTCCTCAACATGTATGAAAATGTAACTTGTTTTATACGAAATGCTTTAAAAGCGTTGCCAGAAAACTTAACCCACTTAGTGATTAGCGATTACATTTGTGTGTCGTTTACTTTTTTAAATTCTCTATATTAACTTCGCTTGCCCGTGGCACGTCCGGCTGTCGGTCGGGCGTTCGGTTTGTCGTGGAATCTTACGATCAATTTTCAACCCACTTCCCAAAGCCCATTTTACATATGTGTATTTCCGGAGATAACACTTTCTATTAAAATTTGGGGCACCTCGTGCCTCAGGGCCAAGGGGTGCCCATACACATTTTTTAAAAATTAACCCGATTTTCTTTAAATTGTATACACATGTGTATCTCCGATGGACACATATTTCTGTAAAAATTATGGAGACCCCGGACCTCATATGTAGCATATGTGTATCTTCGATGAAAAAAACGTTTTGTAAAATTTTTGGAGTGATCGGGCCCCTAAGGTTCGAGGGGTGCCTATAAAAGTTTTTAAAAATTAACCCGATTTTCTTTAAATTGTAAACATATTGTGTATCTCCGATCACAACACTTACCATTGAACTGGAACTGATCGGGCCTCAAGGTCGGGGGCTCCCATACAAATTTGTTTGAAAAAATTACTCTAAAAGTAAAAGTTGTAACATCTAAAAAATGTCGATTGCAGTAAATAAACCGAAGTTAGCCAAATTCTAAAATATTTCTTCAAAATAATGTCGACTTTATAGACACAATATATATTCATAAACGCTCAATACAATGGTTTGGATTAAATTGGAGCAAAAAACTAATTTATTTCAATTGTATACTTTTAATCGGCTTAAAAAAAATTCATGCCGTCATTCCTTCAAACGCCAGAGACTTCAGACATGAAAGTTGGCACACAAAGATAGGAGAAGCGAAGCCGGATGTTGCTTCTGAACACGCACGTTAATTCAAATGTATCTATTATTTTATATTCGAAATCATACCATGCAGTCCTTGTCCAAATATATATCAACCACCAAAACTGAACAAAAAGGACATCTTTATTCTCACATTCTCCCAGAAGAAACAGAAAGGATAGCGGCGACAATGTGATGATACGATGACGGTCTTATGTTAAAATTGGAATGTTATATCGCCTCCATGCGGTGCTGCCTGATGCTGGTTGTATTAGCTGGCGATGTACCTTCGTCATATTGTCTTCAGGTTATTTTTCGTCTTAATAAATCAAGCAGATAATCCTGTCAAGATTTATTGGATGATTATCTGTTAGAAGACAGGTGGTAGCTATAAGAAAATTGTGCTCACAGTCGCAGCCCACTCGTGAGAAGTGGGCATTTTTCCGTAGTTAAGTTTTATTGTGTATGAGAAGGCATGTTAAGTCGTGCAAAAAGTTGAATGCCATTTGAAAATTCATATTCAGAAGGAGTTAAATATATTTAACAAAATTTTAGATGTTATATGTTTGCTTCTGGCTATTCATTTTTATGGCAGGATAAAATTCGCTTATTTTTCAATATTCTTCACAATAAATTTAAAATGATATAATTGATTTCTTACAATCAATAATAAGGGCACGTTGCAGAACGTCTACTGTATGTATTCCAATTAACTCAGATTCATTCCAATCTTCAACAACAACTTTGCTGTTGATAATTATAGGACCGCATTGGAATCGATTCGGGGTATCAGAGAACTCTTTACTCTAGAGTGAGCAAGGGAGTGAGTAGATTTCTTAATTTTATTTTTAAAAAAAATTTCGGTAACTCTTGTTCATTTCTTTAATGACTTCAAAACTGACTGACTTACAAACTGACTCATACAAAAAAATAGATTTTTTAACACATTGACTGCAAAATTGAAAAAACTCATCTTGTTCGTATGGTGGTATAATAATAATAATATTTGGCGCGACAGACCATTGCGGTCGAAGGCCTAGCTTCTCGCGATCATTTGTGTTGCGCATGTATATTTTTGGACACAAATGGAAGGGACCTACAATTTAAGGCCGGATCTGAATGGCGAATTGAGAAGCTTTCCGTGACAAGTTATTACTCTCGGAACGTTTGTCACCCATTCGCGGGATTCGAACCACGAACCTCCTGCTCAGTAGCCACGCGCATTTCCACTGAGCCCCGGCGCCCCTTGGTGGTATACTAATATGGCAATTTCTTTTGAAAATCCACAACATTTTAATGCCTCTTTCGATTACATCAAACCGTACCCAAAACCATACCCACGGGTAAGCTGTCAAACTGACAGGGTTTACGTGGTTTTCGTGGTTAACGCTTTACAACGCCAAATTATTTGTTCAGTGCGGTAGTTCGCTTTAGGAAAAATAAAAAAACGTCGGAAGCCAATCAATCTGCAAACTTAATCCGTGAGTTATTTGGTAAGTATGCAATAAAATAATAAATAAAGTTACAAAGAAAAATGAATATTGCTTCAATTTAGAAGCTGCAGAAGTGTTGGAGACCCAAAATAGCGAGTTCCATAAGCGAAAGCGAGATACTGTAATAAATAATGTTGTTATGTTTGTTAAAAAAATTAAAATTTTAGCCGAATTTTGGTCCGAAAGGAGAGACTAGGTTCCTTCTGGAAAAATATAGCAAGTATATGGTGCAAGTAGGGGCAACGAAGAAGTTTTGCCAACGTAAAAAAAATTGGGGTGAAATTTCCAAAGACGTGTTAAACTACCTTGGAATTGTTAAATCAACAGAACAATTTTCAAACAAGTAAGTATTATATTAAACTAATTTAAAATCATTTTTTAAAATATTTTAAAATATATTAAAAGGTACTAAAGCACTTGCCCGAAGAAAAAAAATTGCAATCGATAACAATAGCAAGAGTGGCAATTCCAGAGTGGTATATATAAGTTGTTAAGATATCAAATATTTTTATTAATATACAAACATTATTTTTCTGCAGGAGATTCCGTATGCCGAGGAATGGGAAAAACTAATATCAGTAGATGATAGTCTGGATCCCGATATCCATCGGGGCATCAATTATTAAAAAACGAAATTTTCTCTAAAGGAAAATGTTCTTGAAGTGCAAAGTTCCAGTCATTCCGACAGGAAAGGTTCCGCAGTTGTGGCAGCCGAAATTTACAGGCGCACAATGCTCGAGCTAGATGAAAGAAGGGCAAAACGGCACGAGCAGGCGGAAGAACGGGGGTAAGCTCGTCACCTGGAAAGAATGGAGGCGTTCCAAAAACGTCTCTCATAATTTTTACCTGCAATATCAATCAAATGAATTTCTTAATTTAACTTATTTAAATGCTATGAATGAAACACATAATTTTTGTACCTGTTGTAATCAAATGAATTACTTTTTTATTTAACTTATTATTTATGCTATGAATGCAATGTATTTTTGTACCTGTCCATAAATCAAAGGAATTACTTTTTATTTAATTATGAAGTAATATGTACATAAATATATAAATATAAAAATGCAAAGTTTAAAGCACTCCGCAAGAATCTTGCTGAGATTTAATTTCGCTTCAATTCGCCCATTCTTCGTTGTAGATCTTCTCGTTCACTTTCAATTTCAGAAGGTTGACCATGTTCGCTATACGCTGGAATTGCAGTTGCCGGTGTTTCCTCCATGAGAAAACAATCGTCCTTCTCCAGAATGCACATATTATGCAGAATACAACATGTAAATATTAGTTTAGTAATTTTGTCTACAGAGTATATTTAATTGAGACAGAATCCGAAATCGTGACTTCAGAATTCCAAAAGAATTCTCGATTAGGACCCTAGTCCTGCTTAATTTGGTGTTGTTAATCCGTTGAGCATCCGTCAAATTGTTGTACACTTTATATGGTGTCAACAGCCACTCACGGCAACCATAAGCGGAGTCACCTAAAATGTAATACCTTCCTTCACAAATTTGTTCCAATTGTGAACTGATTGAAGATATTTTATAAATCTGAGCGTCGTGAATTTTGCTGGGTGCTCCGGTAAAAATATCCAAAAATTTTCTGTCGGCATCACAGATGGCTTGTAACGTAATAGATGTGTCTTCATGACGGTTTATATATGACGATTTTAATTTTTTAGCAGGAGTATTTATCCCAACATAGGATCCATCAATACACCCAATAACGTTGTCGAATCCAGGAAGCTGAAAATGTACAGATAGGTATAGTTAATATTTTATAGTAATCCCAATAGCTTACATTAGAAAATTTATCTGCAGATTGCTGTTTATCTTCGGAAGTATTTGGGAATTTTATAAAATTCCCAGCTATTTCTGTAAATTTTTTTTTCAACATTTTGTTTACAATCTCTGCGGCAGTCGACATCGCAATTCCAAATAAATTTTAAATTTGTATATATGATGAACTGTTACCAACAATCCTAGACAAAACAATATAAGAACATAATCTTCCTTTGGAATTTCTTTTTTTCCACCTGAAATAGCACGTTCCAAAAATAATGCTTGCAGCCGTTCTTCAGTATTCCTTGACATCCTGAAATGTGCACGCAACTAACGAAAAAAGTTATTTTTATAATTTCAAGTTTTACTTTTTTAACACTTTTTACCTGTTCTTCCCTAAGATTTGCAACAACATCTTTTAAAAAATCTTTTACTTTGGGGATGTAGTTTGGAGATATATGCTGGAACTTACAAAATTCAGAAGCTGCATGATCCTCCTCTTCAAATTTGGAATCAGAATTTTCTTCCTCGCTTGAGGACTCAAAAATTTCAATAAAAATTGTTCGTACGAGCTCATATTTCAATTCAATATAAAACTATTTAATTATTGTTTACGCTTTATTTAAATAAATCGTCGTCGTCACTGAAAACAAACTAAGAAATTAGTCCGCTTTCTCTCTCTTCGCCATCTTGTTGTGGAGCACCGGCCACATACATGGGCTGAGAACGAATCTTTTCGCTGCGTACGTCTATGTTTTTGTCCACAGCAATTCTAGCACTATGTGAAACACAGGTAAATAAAAATTCCGTTACTTCGGAGTTAAACTTGCCTGGGTTCAACATAGTGCCTTTATTTTTCCTACGACGCGGCCCCGCAATAAAATCCAATCCGGAATTTAATTTCATATGGATCAAAATTAAGGTACAAAAGCTGAATTACACTACTGCTTCATCTACAGAAGCCTCAATCTATAAAGTGTTTCAACTCTTAATGAGTGAGACAGTGTGTCAGTTAATTTAATCTCAAGAATTAACTCCGAATATCCGCATACGTTGCGGGCGATCTCAATGTGAATTATTCTGGTTAGCTTCAACATTCTGGTCAGACAACACCCGAAGGTGTGTTGAGATATTCCGTGAGATAAACAATCTTACTCAACTTGTAAATAAGCCTACAAGAATTCCGCTAACACCACTGGACATGTTCCTTACCTCTCGTCCTTAAAATTACACCGTTTATGTATTATCACCTTTAGGCTCATCCGACAATTGTTAACTCGTAAATTTTTGGTCATTAGTGAAAAGAATTACTGCAGCTTCGTTCTCAATGCCAACACTCAATATCTTTTATACAGGGTGTCCCCTAATTCGTCAAGTTTAATTTGGAAAATGATTATTGGGTATATTCAAAGAAAAAAATCGTTCTACAGTAATGGTCTATCTCCAATTTTGACATGATTTATTGGGGATTTAAGAAAAAGCTTACTTTGGAGTAATGGTAGAAACTTGGTTTAGGGCTTTGTTTTTAGAAGAAATACTAGCCTTTGTAACTGCGTTTTAATAAAATTAATATCATATCCTTCCAATTTTCTTGCCCATACTAATTTTTGACTTTGAGGTCAATTTTCTCCAGAAAATGTGTAATAAATATAATATTTTAAAACTTTTTTCTTATGAACGTAACAATAATAAGAATAAAAATCATTAACGACCAAACTACCGGCCGACAGAAAGTCTCTAGTGTGCGGGGACTCTTAAAGTTATAACTAAAAGTATTGTATCCATTGCAACAGTGCGCATATTTTTGCATCATCACATCTATATAACATACATATGTAAATACACGATACGCCATAAATTTTGCTGAATCATTCGCCCATCAGATTATCTTTTACCATCACATTTTCCAATTCATGAATTATTAATTACATCAATCAACAAAAATATCAACAAAGTCAAGTGTTTAGGTCACGAGGAGACTGGGGAAATGGGGGAAAAAAAGGATCAGCAAAAGTGCTTCTGGCAACTTCCATTATAAGATTTCTAAACGAACTTTTTAATGGCGCCCCCTATAAAAGCACTTAAAAAAACTTTGGTGTGTTATTTTCTGTGCCAAAATGTTTTTCTACCCTAATGGCTTAGGGGAGTGGAATGGTCACCCAAAACCCATCAACATCAGCATCTAAGCACAGACCCAATTAAATTAATTTGATGACCGATGAACTTTAATCCGACCAAAACAAAGCAGAGTCCTATTCCATCCCTTTCTTTCTCAATTCCTGTGGGCAACGACAACCATCTGGTTTACTTCAGGGAATTAAAACTTTTCGTCTCATCGGAACTTTTTTTGAATGTTTTCTAAATGTTGTTGATCTTTTCAAATTTTATGCAATTTTTTAATTACGGTACGATACGAAACTAAAACTTTTTAATTGTTTCTATTAATTATATATAAGCAATCGAAAAATGTTTCTTTATCTTGTAGAAAGAACACCATCACATATGATTGGAGTTAACCAGTAAGATTCTCTCACCAATTTGATACAAACAATTGCCGCATCAACACATTTGGAACTTACACCTTCACACCCATGCATCTTGAAAAGTGTCAACCAGACACTTCGTGATAATGACCTCTCAATTGCAAAAAATTGCGTTTTTGACGAACGCGGGTAAATCTGCACCGAATAGCAGCTGCTGCGTAGCAAATTTTTGCCATTGGCTATTTGGTGACAAAAAGAACTTCCATTTGATTATCACTCGTTTTCTTATAATGTGCTTATTCCCCAAAATTGTACGTTACTCGAAGGAAGAAAAACGAGAGCGTAAAAATCGTCAAAATGGTTTACCATCGTTAAATTAAAAAAAAACACACTACAAAAACTCTGGCAGTGGTCATCACTTCTTTTTGGTAAGGGTGTCGCTGCCTGTTTTCTTGTGGCACCTCCCATTACCACATAAATTATGTTAATGTCCTTTCCTTTCAACTGGACAGACAATATGTTAAGGGGCCGAATGCAAAGTCAGCTGAACAAATTTGGGCGTCCTTTTGTTTATGGTTTTTGCTTTAGAAATTTGGCTAAGAAGATTTGCTGTACACCTCAGGATGAATAGACACAAGTCCAGCCAAGTGTAACTTGCTTATGCTTCGGTTAATTTTATGGCACATCATATTAAACCGGTGTTTTTTATTATTGTGTATCGGAATATCGGCGGCACAGTTTTGCTTTTCAGTATTACGTATTTTAGTTATGGCAGCATATTAATCGCAGAAATAAAAAAAAAATACATTTAGAACTATGTGCAATTTTTTTAAGATAAAAAATAAAAAATACCGAACAAATGTACCCCAAAAACATGCGTTCTCGGCATATCAGAAAATTTGGGAGCTAAATAAAAACAACCAATAAAAATTAAAAATTTTCGTGTAAATTCTCTAAATGATACACAATGTGCAAAGTTTGAATAAAATCGGGTAACATTTAAAAAAAATGGGAGCCCCCTTATCCTGCTAACTCCAACATTTTTACACAAAGTGTTTCCATCAGAGATACACATGTGTATAAAATCTTTTGAAATGAAATGAAATGAAATTTTGAAATCCTTTATTTCCGCCGTGGCTCAGTGGAAGTGCACATGGCTGCTGAGCAGGAGGTTCAGGTTCGAATCCCAGCAAAACACCAAAAGTGTTTTTCACGGTGTCCCACCTCTCGCGAATGGGTGACAAACGTTCCGAGAGTAATACCTTGTCACGGAAAGCTTCTCAATTTGCCGTTCGGATCCGGCTTTAAATTGTAGGCACAAATGGTCGCGAGAAGTTAGGCCTTGGACCGCAATGGTCTGTCGCGCCGAATATTATTATTATTATTATATTAAGACGGCTGGTTGGCTGGCTGGCTGGCTAGTCAGATTTTCTGATCAATTTTTAACCCACTTTCGAAAGCCCGATTTTATTGAAATTTTGTACACATGTATATATTGGGCTTTCTAAAGAGAAGGTTTCGTACGAGTATATGAAGAACTGGTTACGCAATCACACTGCTTTACAGCTTAACTCAACTCAAAAAAAAGAAGAACTTCGTACGTGGTTGTGTGCGCCGATTTTATTGAAATTTTACACACATGTGTATTTCCGGAGACAAAACTTTCTATTAAAACTTGGCGCCCCTCGAGCCTCATGGCCCAATGTTGGATCTTCTACTCGCAGACGCGGACACCATGTACTTTGTCTTGCTCTCATTTATGTGCATTCCTAGACTAGAAACCACACCCCGAGCACATAATGTCTTGCATGACAGCTGTAATATATGTCATATTTTGAATATTGTAAGACACCATTCCCCGCCCATCGCATCTCCTGAATTGCTGTTATGTCAGCATTATATTTGGACAGGATATCGGGTAGCTGCTGTGCAGCTCGAGCTCTATGCAGTGAGCATACGTTCCATGAGAAAAATCTTAATTCATCAGTGTATCCGAGGCTGATTTGGGGTTCCATAATTTGGTATTTTTACGGGCGAGGTTATTGGCCACGCGCCAACCTTACTTTGAAGGTACTAGCCCGATTATTTCGCTTTTCCTGTACTGGAGGAAAATTACCAGCGGCCAACACGTGGAGGTTTGATCGCACTTCCACCAGTATGGGTTATTCGCCCTACTCTGCTGATGGCTAGGACTCTCATTTATCCAACAGGGTTTCTCGGCTATTCGTGAAATCATCTGCGGTTTGTTAGACGTTTCAACTCGTGTATACTGGATAAATTTTCAAAAAAAATTTGTTGTGAATACTTCTTAGGCGACTCCGGTCGTTAAAAGTAAAGCTTTAAATTGTTACGTTGTTTGTATATATGTATGTGCATGTCGTTTACGGAAACGCAAAGCCATTTTGAAGCATTCCTGTACATCATCTATATTCCACTTGTTCCACGCATTTTTGTTGCGTTTGCAAATTTTTCTTATTTTGTGCACAAATCCCAAACAAGAAAGTATAAACAAATAAATACAGGTATTTATTGCATGCCCGAAGAGCGAAGCTAATAATCAGAGGACAAGAAAATGTTTTCAGCATGCGTGTGTACATTTGTTAGTTTGTACGTTTATCAGTTTTTTAACTCGTATATCTCGGCTTCTACCAGTCAGAATTTGATGAGACTTGTTTTATAACAATTGGTTAGCGCTCGGCATGCGCTTTATTCATAGGGGTAGTAGATGGGAAGCTGAGAAAAATACTCAATCTAAGCATCGCTATCGATTTAAATCTAAAGGTGTGCAATGTTAAAAGTGATTTTTTCAGTCCATTTCAGAAATCGCTTATGAATAAAAGAGCTACATTTAACGTTGCATACTAATAGGATTCTAAGTCAATCAGTTTTTAGACTAAATTACAGCTAATAATGGCAAGCTGAGAAACTCGCTTTACTATTATATTAGTTCGTGTGAATGGCCGCTCATATAGCCAAATGCATTTGTGCGTGTGTGTAGTCACTCACATAGCAGAGTTCATTATGTAGTTAAAGGTTGTATACTAGTTGAAAGTTGTTGGTAGGAACATTCAGTTTTTTTCGAATTTTTTGGACAACTTTTCTAATTTTTTTCGCATTAGCCTTATTCGGACTATTGAAAACATTATTAAATCAAAATGAGCTAAATCGGTTAAGCCGTTTGAACGGTCTTCGAGATATGCTTGAACAGTCATGCAGACAAAGTTTCATTTTTAAATTCTCTATATTAACTTCGCGTGCACGTGGCTGGCTGGGTGGCTGGCTGGCTGGCTGGCTGGGTGGCTGGCTGGGTGGCTGGCTGTCTGGTCAGATTTTCTGATCAATTGAAATTTTGCACACATGTATATTTCCGGTGACAATACTTTCTATTAAAATTTCAGGCCCCTCGGACCTCGGGGTCGGGGGGCTCCCATACAAATATTTTAAAAATTTACCCGATTTTCTTAAAATTTTAAACAAATGTGTATCTCCGATGGAAAAAACTTTTTGAAAATTTTTTTTGGAGAGATCGGACCCCTGGGTCGGGGGGCACCCATACAAATCTTATGAAAAAAGTTCCCGATTTTCTTCAAATTTTATACGCATGTGTATCTCAGATGGACAAAATTTTTTGTAAAATTTTTGAAGCGATCGGGCCTCGGTGTCGGGGGGCTCCCATACAAATTTTTTTTTTAACTATCAATTTTTAACGCACTTCCTAAAGCCCGATTTTTGTACACATGTGTATTTCCGGTGACAATACTTTCTTTTAAAATTTGGAAGGGATCGGGCCCCGGGTTCGTGGGGCTCCCATACAAATTTAAAATAAAAATTACCCGATTTTTTTCAATTGCAAAATCTATTCTGCCTGTTGATGGCAGCACTACGAGTTTGCGTCGCCATATTTTTAACTCGGCACTTACACGGTTATTAATAATGTCATTATTTCTAATAATGAACGAAAACAGAAAATTTCGGTTTCACATCATTTCTCAAGCATCAATATACATTACTCCGACTTCACAATCATTATTAATGCCATTTCACAAAGTTCCCATGAATGTGCGTAATAGTATAAAAGTCGAATCGATTATGAACATTCCATTTCATCTTTAAGTAATATGTATGTATTTTGTTTACTAATGTCTATTTCCAATTGCACAAACCGTATCCGAAACCATACCCATAGGTTAGCTTTCAAAGTGACAGAGTTTTCGAGGCGAACGAGGTGAGTGCCCGATGTACCCGATTGCCGACGGGTAGCAAATTAACATTATCTTATTTTTCTTATTGGCTCAGAGTATGAGCGTGCTCTAAGTGCTCAGAATAAAATGATCTGAGCATTTTCAAATTTGACATCTGATGTCAAATATCTCTTTCGATGATTTTCTACTACAATAAAAAAAAGACCCAGAATTGAGGGGTCCCATATCAACTTCTGCGATTAGAGAATGGGTTGTTTTTTTATATATTAAAAAGATATATTAAGATATACGCTATGGAGTATATATTCAACTCTTAAAGAAAGTGCTCCGGATTAATAATGTGAAGTTTTATTGGTCAAATATGTATGCAAAACTTTTCATAATTTTAAAACTATTTTTCATTGAGCTGCTATAGACAAATCTAATTAAAACTCTTTGCAAGGAAATTTGAAAGGAAGGTAAGTTTTCACGTCCATCATCAGTATCATCAAAATAAATTCATATATAACAGCAAGCAATTACAAAACAACGTGTTTTCGTTGTGTAGTGGATATCACATCCAACTAATATGCGGAAGGAACCCGCTTCGGGTTATTTTTTCTTTTCTTCCAACTTTGGTGTTTAAAATAGTCAAAATTGCACATAGCAACGTTACTTTCTTTATTATCTACCATTAATCTATCAAATAAGTCAAAATGTTGATACTCACCTTCACATAGCTGATACACAAAGCCCCTTAAAATTAATTTTTTGACGAATTTTCATGATTCGCATTATTATTGCCAAATTATTAACCTCGCAAGCATTTTTCATTCATCAATGCGCCCCCACCAAACAGAAGTATATCTTGTTAAGAGGAGGAAAAACCAAAATGTACCCATTGAATTTTGAAAAATGAAAAAAAAGTTAAACACCACGAAGCCAATTTTTACGCAAAGCAATTTATTTTGAATTATTTTTATGGCACTTATCGTCTCGTTGACTAAGCATAATAAAATGAGCTCAGTGTACCTTACAACATTACCACATGAGGGGTGAAAAACCAAGAATTTCTTTAGTTTAAGAGTCATATTTTGCTTTTAGTCATTTTTCGTATTATATTGGAGTCATTGTAAATAATGCTCTCGATATAGGAATATAATAATTGTATCGTGAATAATAGCGAAACGGCAATATCAGCAACGACGTGCTCCATTTATTGGTCTATGTGAGTATTTTTTTATGACGAAATGTCTTTTGTTACGCAAAAAATAAGAATCTGCATATGTATGTTACAGCGCTAGTTCTTCGAAAAAAAAAATCTAATTTGTGAACCGAAAATAGTTAATCACTAAAAGAAAAAAAATGTGTTCTGGATCGTGCTTCTTTACATGATAAGTGAAATACTCGAATATATGTACTTATAGTTTTCTGATATATGTGGAACAGTTGTGATACACTTCCCTCACAAGAAGATAAGATGCTTCAAAAGTTAAACAAGCATGTTACTTTTAAAGATGATTCTGAATTAACCTTGCGGTTTTGTTAACAGATTATTTGTGCAAGTTTTATAAAAGCTTACGTATGTATGTGCCGATGGTACTCCAACGGATAAAAAACAATTATTTACTACTTAATTACATTCATTTACAATTTTCTCTTTGATAAGTATTTTTTGAACAGGTTTCCCAGGTTATCATTATAATACTTTCTAATCACGAATCTAGTTAGAAGCAGGCCAATAGTCCAAATCAGAAAAGATGACACCTTCGTGCACATTTCTAAGCCCAAAATAAATCCCTGCTTTACGTGACTTAGGTTACTTGTTGATCTGTTCAAATTAAAATTCTGTAATAAAGTTCTGTAAATTATTAAAAACCAACTCATTAAAATGCGTTGTCTTCGGAGATATACATGTGTGCAAAGTTTGAATGAAATCAGGTTTTAGCAAGTGGATTAAAAATTGATCACAAGATTCGGCCCGCCACAAACACATCCGGACGCAAAGCTAATATAGAGAATTAAAAAAAAACACACACATAACAATTCGTAGATTTACACATGTATGCAAAGTTTGAATAAAATTGGGTTAAATTTTATTGGAGCTACTTGGCTCTGGCACCCGATCACTTCCCAATTTCTACAAAAAGTGTTGTATTAAATTTGAAGAAAATCGGGTAACATTTATTAAAAAATTTGTATGGGATCCATTCGACCTGAATACTTTCAAGTTTAAAAAAAAAAAAATGTTGTCCATCGGAGCTACACATGGGTATAAAATTTAAAGAAAATCGGGAAAAAATTTTAAAATTTGTATGGGAGCTCCCCGACTCCGCGGTCCGAGGGGCACTTCATTTTAATAGAAAGTGTTCTCATCAGAAACACACATGTTTGAATAAAATCGGGCTTTAGGAAGTGGGTTAAAAATTGATCGCAATATTTGGCCAGCCAGCCAGTCACAAGCACACGGGCTTAGCATATAGCAGCCAGTTCCCTTACCTCTGTTCAGGTTTTTTTTTTATATAGAAACCATTTACAAGTAGTTTTAATGCAAGCTCTAGTTTACATGTCCCAGTGGCACCATAAAACAAGAAAATGGTTAAACGTCAGTTTCTACCAATACACAATATAAACACAAGCTTAACGCCTACTATTTTATCAAGTAGCCTACGTAAAATTAAAGTAATTCTTTGTAGGGATGATTTCAAATATCCATTTTAAACCTAATAGCCGCTTTTTAATTAATTACTCCTCAGTAGTTACGTTACCAAAGTAAAAGTTTTGAATAAAATTATGAAATGGCGTTGTTTGCAGAAAAGACGTACCTATTGATTTCGACCCATTGCAATCGACCTTACCAAAAAAATATAGACTTTGGACTCGGAGTCAAAATCAATAGGTACATCTTTTCTGCAAACAATGCCATTTCATAATTTTATTCGAAACTTATACTTTGGACACTATGAAGTAATTTACTAAAAATAAGTTGGGCAACTTATATCTTTCCAATAGCACTGCATTGTTAATGAACAAAAATAAATTTTAAATCAAACGAAACCAAAGTTAATTTTTTCAAAACATTATGAGCGCTTGCAGCCAACGGCAGTTCAATCGCTTTATTATAGCAAACCTCTCTTGAAAAACAATCGCAAAACAAAAGTATACATTTTATTATGGTCGGTATTTGTAGTTCAAGTAATACATCATCAAAACGGGATAAGGATAATGCACAACCCTCATCTCATCATCTCAGTGTTTGCATTCAAGTACAATGATGAGGAATCTCTCGCGCAATGGAATGATTGTTTGGTTTTCATTTGGTTCATTCCGGAGGAGATATAATGAAAATCATACAGCGTTAATAATATATAAATTACCACAAGAAAATAAAATAAACTCTTCATCATTATTTTGCGGCGTGCAATAAAAAGGACGATGACTGTTGGTACATTACCGTTCTACCACCAAAGAAGGGAACATGCAGTGTTTTTTATTGAATGCTGTGTGGTGAGTTATGCGTACTGTAATACGATGTTGATATTTTCTGAAAGAAAGACATCTAATTTTCAAAAATGTTCAAAAATAATAATAATTAGTACGTAAAGTTATATTCGCCAAAAAGAGAGCCCTCGGCGAAATAATAGTTAAATTCAATTAATTTAAAAAGTTTGCATCAGAAGCGGGAAGAGAACAATCGATAGGAAAACCAACTGGAACAAGTTCGAAAAACTGGCCAAAAGAGAATGCAGAGATCGTTTATCTTCCTCTGAAGTTCCTAAGAACAGGAATATGACGAACGACGAATGCGATCTTTGCATAGAAAGACTGAATTCGGGAATTTTGACCAGTATTGATTCGACAGTCCCGAAAATGAAAAGCAAAAATTATACGGAGTGTTATCTAAACCGTGAAATACGAACTCTTCAAAGACACAAGAGTTTTTTATTCACGCAGATTAACAGAATACGACGGCAGTTTATTGATGTACCGAGCAATAACGAATTTATAAGACTGAAATCCCTCTTGAGAAATGTTAAAAGCCTTTGGAACTATTGGAGGCATCGGGCTGAAAATAATATAAAGGCAGATTCGGAGACGATGTTTCCTAAAATAAATCGATCTTTTAAGCCTCATAGTGTTGTTTCTGTCCCGGAATTAAAGATTCCTAAAGCATCCCAAGCTGGGATTGATAGCCGAACGACACCAATCATTAACAACAACTTTGTTGTTGGAGACAGTGTTGAGAAGATCAGTCTTATTGGATCGCACTTTGAAACGGTGCACTAAATAGGGACTCGCTCAAGTAGTTCTGCTGAGTTAGTAAGCGAAGAATTAGGTAGATTCCGTAATCAGAATAATTATTCGGAAACTGTTGTAACTTTCTCTGACGACCTTAAATCTGACGAACTGACTGAAGAACAGACAAATGAATACTTTACGACGCTGACCGAACTGACCGTAATTTTCAAAAAACTCAACAATAAACCATCGTCAGGTTTAAAACTTTCCCAATTTTTTTTTAAATCGGATACACATTCCGATGACAACACTTTTTGTAAAGATTTGGTATTAGAATTAAATAATCTAATATTTATTTTAATTTTATGGAAGTAACAATCATCATCAATCAAAAACCAGTTACTACAATTTTCTGCACAATGTTTAGTTATTTCGGCAATTAATTTCTCCTTATATCCATACTTTAAAAAATCAACGATAATAATTTTGATTTGCGTTTTACAAAATTACCTGGAAAATAAATTTGTATAAATAAGAATGCAATTGAAACACATTTACCAACAGATTTTTATTGTATATTATGGGCAGGGGGAGAAAAGTTATAGACCCACCCCCCAGGGGGCATTGAAATGTAATATGTTGATATAAGCCACATTTACCAACCGATTTTTGCTATTAAATATTTATACTATTCTATACTATAGTATCTTACCCACGGTGGTAAGATGAAGGCGGAGGTTCCTGTGTGCAAGTTGCGGAGCGTCCGGGAACAAGAACAGCAGTAATAAATAAAAAATAGTAATAATAGTCCTTTTATTTTAAATGCTCTTATATTAACTTGCCTATATTGAGGGGTGTTCTTATTGGGTCTTGAGGGGAGTGTTGTCGGAGTCAGGGAGTCTTGGGGTGGTCTTAAGAGAGGATCTTAAGGTGGTTTTAACAGGGTCTTATATGTCATTCTGTCACGTTTTTTTTATTACAAATCTGTTAGCAAGTCTCGTACGCATTTTTGGGGTAGGACTTTTCAGGGGATCTTTTGGTGGAAAAAGTAATGCTTAAGCAGCACACGAAATTCACTTTTTTCCATTTTCGTTAAAACTCATGATATTGTCTGCTTTTAATGGCTGTCAAACACAAACTAAATGTCGCAGCTTGCAGTAGTCTTTTAACAGATGGCAGTTGACGGGATCAGTGTTGCATTTAAGGTTACTGCTCCTTATGCTATCTTCCAATTATTTGATAATTTTTTTGGCATACCAATCGAAGTTCTCAAAAGTTGATGCTGATTGTTTTTATCGGCCACAAGATCTTGTTCGTCATAAAGTATTTTAACGTAGGTATATTATTTATGTTGTGGGCGCCGTTGCTCAGTGGTAATGCACATGGCTGCTGCGCAGGAGGTTCAGGTTCGAATCCCAGCCACACCAAGAGTATTTTTCACGGTGTCCCACCTCTCGCGAATGGGTGACAAACGTTCCGAGAGTAAATTAATACTAATACCTTGTCACGGAAAGCTTCTCAATTCGCCGTTCGGATCCGGCCTTAAATTGTAGGTCCCTTCCATTTGTGTACAAAAAATTAACATGTGCAGCACAAATGGTCATGGTCGCGAGAAGTTAGGCCTTGGACCGCAATGGTCTGTCGCGCCAAATATTATTATTATTATTTATATTATTTACACTTTAAAACAACTTGTACAGTTTTCTTAGAAGCGAAAATGTTTTCCAATCTGGATTTTGTGAGTCTTCTCTAAAATTTGTTATGTTTTTAATGTGCTTAAGAGATGATTTACCAATTCCAAAGCTGCACTGATTCGACCTTTAAGTTGGGAGTAAAACAAATGAATAAACCAGCTTAAGGAAAAAAATTATTTTAATTTTCCAATATTTCCTTATAAAAAACTTTAATATAATGTTCTTAATTGCTAATGAAACAGCAAAAGTTAAGCTTTGGTTTCAACTTTTAACGTTTTAGTTTTCTCTGGTCAATATATTTTTTAATTTAGTTCGAAGATCCAATGAAAGTCCAGTATTTCGTAGGTCGAAATCTTGCAAAACCTCATTATGTCCGATGATTTCGTAAATACGCTTTCCAAATTCCTAAAAATGAACAATTTAAAATATTTCAAAAAAATACTAATATTTCTATTACTTCGCCAAAAGTATTATTGGAAGCATCCAGGCTGGTAAGAGTCCTATTCCTTAGAATGAATTCCGCAAATAATTTTGTAATGGTTTCAGTCAAACAACAACCACTTATGTCCAGCACTTTTATGGGAAAATCTTGAAGAATTGAAAATATCGCAGACATGCCATCACTTTTAATGGGATTTAGACGGAGGATTAATTTCTCGATGGGTCGTTTACGAAGAGCTCGACTGAGCACAAAAGCTCCTTCGGGGGCTGTGTTGGAGGTTAGCAAAAGCCTATTTAGTATACTAAGGACACTTGGTTTGAAAAACTATTACATATTCTATTGTTTTCCAAATTAAGCAGGCGTAAGTTCATGAAAGATTCCTTGGAACAAGAGTCTAGAAAATTCCGAATTCCATCGTCTCCAATGCTGCAGTGGGGCAATGATATCGATGTTAAATTTTGACATCCTTTATCCAAGCTCTGTGACAAAAATCCCATTTGATATGGTTCGATTTTAGTGCTCTGCAAACTGAGCGCATCGCTATAGTAACAGAAGTAAGTTAGCTAAACCCAAAATTGTTTTTTTTACCAAAAATCGACCAAATCATAGCATCTGCTTAAGCCGCGAGCTAAAAGCACAGTATCATTTTGAGACAGCGTTGAACATCCAAGGTAGAAATTCGTCCCCATTGTCTTGGCGCAGTAAGTTAAACGCAGAGTTCGCAAATCGGGCAGGTTGCTTAGAATGAAATCAAACGGAATGTGATCTGCAAAAGAAAACATTTCAAATCCTTATTCTAAAAGCGTATCTCTAAAAGAATGCGATTGCAAAATATTCATCTCCCACTTCGTAGCTCTCACCATTTCGTTCTCCTTCCATTGCGGGCTGCAGTTGGTTTATCTCCAAATGATTTATGTAAGCAGCGCAAATGTCTAATGTTGTTTGCATGCCTTCCTGGTCATAGTCGCAGGGCTCGATATTTTCGATGAACTCTTGTAAATGTCGCTCCATGTAAATATTAATCCAGGCCGTTTCTTCCCGTGGCGACGAAATTGTCTTCCACCGATGTTGATAGCATTTTCTCCAAAAGAAATCATCGTTTATGTGTAGGCTGAGAATTTTTAAAGGTAACTCCACATCGAGGTGACTCAGAATATAGTTTCGGTCTTCCCTTCGGGGAATTTCTGTGAATATTGCAGTTTCTGAAATGTACACAAAAATAAACGAATACTTGAAAATAAAAAAAAAACTTTACTGTGCGTTTACCACCCCAATTTTTTATGATTTTGTCCAGTACTAGAATTCTTAGCGCTTTTGGTTGCCTTGAGTTCCACTCGAAGTCGAATGCATTCATTCGCCTTTTACTGTCCGGTGATTTTTTCAGCATGAAATTTTCAATATTAAAATATGCTTTAAATACATTTAAATCCACTGAACACGGTAAATCGAAATTAATCAAATTCATTTCTTTTGTTTTTTAAGATTCAATCTATAAAAAAAATTAATATTAAACACTTAACCCAAAACAGCGCTCGTACTCGTATCTATGTATTCTGCTGTGCTTTAGTGTTACGTAACTAAAACAAAATTCAAGTGAAAACGCTTAGCAACATTGAAGTGTGCATGTGTATGATTAGTATGGCACATAGTACTTCGATTAACAGTATTGTTTTTTTTTTAAGCCTTCAAAAATTACTAGCCTACAAGCTCGAAAAGGTATTGTATGAGTGTATTTATGTTCTTATTAAATTTCTGTATATTTATTGAAAGAGTTAGGGAATACGAGAACATTCTGAAACATTGTAAGAAATATTATAATATCTTTACAGCATCATCATATTTGACTCTACAACCGGTGTCCGCTCCTGGCCTCCCGCAAAATATCTCTCGAAAGCGACTAAGAGGTCAGAATGCTTTTTGCTAAGCACCAAAGTCTCGGATCCCCATTGTTTTATTTACCAGCAGATTGGATGTTATGATTAAGTTCCTGGATTTGAAGAGTCTTGACAGACTATAGTAGGCTTTGTTGGTTATAAGCAACCGTGCTCGTATTTCTGGTTCCATGCTGTTATCGGCTGCTACAGTTGACTCGAGATAGTTTAACAATTGTACTACTTCAAATTCGCAATCCACTATTTGAATTGTGGGACCAATGTTGGATCATCTACTCGCAGAAGTGGCCACCATGTACTTTGTTTTGCTTTCATTTATGTGCAGCCCTAGATTTCGTGCCGCCTTCTCGATCTGGATGAAAGCTTCCTGTAGAGCTCTTGGGTTTCTACCAACGATGTCAATATCGTCTGCGTAAGCCAGTATCTGAATGGACTTATAGAGGATTGTTCCTCTTGTCATTACGTGAGTCTCGGATCACTTTCTCCAACACCACAAACAAGTTTTGAAACTCACTACATTTTTCCATCACTTGCCTAAGGGTGTAAATCTGATCAGTTGTTGATTTGCATCAGATGAAGCCATACTGGTATGGACCAATCATGACTTTAGCGTATGGGGCTATCCTGTATTGATGGATAGAGGAGAAAATCTTATACGCAGTGCTCAACAGTGTTATACCACGATAATTGCTCAGGTTGTGATATCTTTTTTCTTATGTATGGGGCACAGGATGCCTCTTCGCCAGTCTACTGGCATCGCTTCTTTCTCCCATACTTGCATTATTAGTTCATGAACTGCTTGGTGTATTGCGAGCCTCCTGTTTTAATCAGCTCCGCTGGGATACCATTAGATCCCGGGCCCTTATTATTTTTGAGCCGATTTATCGCGTATAGTGTGGTCTTCGGTCATTGGTGGAGCCTCCAATTCCTCCGTTAGCTGGCCATTATGCCACTCATGAAAGTGCTCTTCCCATCGCTTTAAGATGCCTTTGAGATCGGCGATCAGATTACCCTCTTTTTCTTTGCAGTATGGGCAACGCGGTGTATATTGCGTCATACCGCGTACTCTTTGTTAGAACTTCTGCGCCTAAGAAAATAGGATTTTAAATAAAACAACCCATAAAAACAATTCGTGTAAATTATCTAATCGGGAATACATATAGTGCAGTTTGAATAAAATCGGGTAAATTTTTTAAAATTTTTGTTAGCGAGCCCCTGACCCCGGGGCCATTTCACTACCAAATTTTTACAAAAAGTGTTGTCCATCGGAGATACACATGCGTATAAAATTTGAAGAAAATCGGGTACTTTTTTCATAAAATTTGTATGGGTTGGCACCCCCGACCCCTGGGCACGATTACACTCAAATTTTTACAGAAAGTATTTTCCATCGGAGATACACATGCGCATAAAATTTGAATAAAATCGGGTACTTTTTTTTATAAACTTTGTATGGGTGCCTCCGACTCCTGGGCCCGATTACTTCCAAATTTTTACAAAAAGTGTTGTGCATGCGTATAAAATTTAAAAAAAATCGGGTAAATTTTTTAAAATTTTTGTTCATTTAAAAGAATATCAAATATTCACTTGTAAAAAGACTCGTCACCTAAGCCTTAAGCTGCTAGACGAATCGGTCCCAAGACTTTAGAAAGCTCCAAAACTTTAGGATATTAAGCAATACTCTACATTTAAGAAGAACCAATGTCATTCAATGCTAAAACAACACATTCCTTTACTGCCAGAAATCTTCCAATCATGTCCTCTATACTATTCCACCTTGTTTTTCAGTCAAGCATTTAATTTAATTCCTTTCCTTTTTCTTGCCAACGTAACTCGCAACGTTGAAAAAATGTGTCTGCTACCCGCTTTTCGTTTCTTTTAAACCGGTTTTCTAAATTTAAAAACTGGTTTTCAAATGTGTCAAATTTATTTTAAAACCCGGTTTGAAAAACCGTCAAACCCTAATGGAAACTTTGAATATAAAATAACGGGTGTTTTTTTGGGAGGTTTGTTTTTCCGATAGATGTCGTTTTATTTTATGACAGTTTTTTTGACAGCTCAAAGTGGCATTTCTACTCAGTATTGTTTGGCAAATCATTATGAAAAAAAAAAAAAAAAAAAAAAAAAAAAAAATTACATTTGTGAAAAATAGTCGTGGTAGCCATATGCCAGAAATTGTGTTTAAATGTTAAATGCCAAAAAATTATCTACCAAATAAAAAAAAATTTTGGTCATTTCATAATTTTATATGTGTTTTATTCAAAAAAAAAATCGGCAACCTCTTAAAAAAACACCCGTTAGATATAACCATATGGCATATGGCTACCACGACTATTTTTCACAAATGTCATTTTTTTTTTTTTTTTTTTTTTTTTTTTTTTTTCATAATGATTTGCCAAACAATACTGAGTAGAAATGCCACTTTGAGCTGTCAAAACAACTGTCATAAAATAAAACTACATCTATCGGAAAAACAAACCTCCCAAAAAAACACCCTATATATCTTACATTTAGCTAGAGACTTGAAACTTTAAACATAGCATAGAACTGGATGAGCAAAAAAAAAATTAATTCAACGCGAGTTTTCAAAAGACAACAAATCGCAAAAAAAATATTAATTCAAGGCGAGTTTGCAATTTGCATCAGATCAAAGCATACTACTACGCACAATACTCGTTTTAAACGTTTTAAATTAAAAATGTTTTTTTATTAGCTGACATGTTTATTATCAATGCATTTAAAATGAGAAAAATTTAGTGCGATACAGACTTTAGGCTGTGTTTCATATAGTTAAAAAAATAAACATTGCTTTTTCTTTCCTTTCGTCCCGGACAGAGTTGTCACGCTCAGAACCACTACGGCAGTATAGACGACATAGCCAATCATATTTAAATTAGGTTTAAACTCCTTGAAGTAGTAGAAGAAGATACATTAAGTTTTTCAAAGGCCAGTTGGCACACTTGTCAGACTGTGCAGGCGTGTCAACATCGGCCAAGACATTGGTACCATAGGATATCGAAGTTGCTGGCAGCGGGCGATGAAACGAGAAGAATCAAGACGAACAGTTTATGCGGCCAAAACCTTACTTGGGATGAATTAGGCGTAAAATTAGGCTGTGTTAGTTGGTGCTATTCATCATGATAGTTGGCTCTACAACCGGAGTCCTGGACACAGACAAAACATTTTTACATTGATCATGAGATCGAGAAATTGGCATCCGCCATCGTGCTCCATAAACCATAAGGATCGCTTATGCGGACTAGATATCTAACGGAGCCTACTACCGAGGTTGATTTGCTTTCGATCTCTGTCTTTGATCACAATTCACAATTTTTTGATTTTTCTAACACAGCTAACATAACCTTAAAGTTCGGAGACCTTTTTGCGGAGTATTCAAGTTCTACATTCGTATATAACTACTGTTGCAACATAATAAACACAAACTGCCCAACAAGAAGGGTTAAAAGTATTAAAATAATTTAAAACTCCGATTGAACTCATACTACCATAAATATTGAACCAATATTGCCACTTTCATATGCATAACCAATCATTAAACCTAAATATTAATATTTTTAGTTTTACCAGTAAAAGAATGTATAGGCCGTCCGAAATTAGTTGTGATTTAGATTAAATGAAATTCGTTGCGATGATTTTGATCACCGTATTTGGAAAGCAGTGCACTGGTCGCAATTGAGGTTGAGATGTGAAATGTGAGTTCGTATACGTACCAGATGTATACAAAACCTTCTCTATCCCAACAGTTTTGCTGATTGACAGATACACGCTTAAAAAATAACTAAAAACGGATGTATTGGTAACTAAATAAAAAAAATTCTCTAATTGATACACAATGTGCAAAGTTTAAATAAAAGCTGGCAACATTTAAAAAAAAAATTGGGAGCCCCCTAAATCACTCCTAAATTTTTACAAATATCTCCCATCGGAGATACACTTGAAGAAAATCGGGTAAATTTTTTGAAATTTAAATGGGGCCTTCCGACATCGGGGTCGGATCACGCCAACATTTTTACAGAAAGTGTTGTTCATCATAGATAGGTACACATGTATACATTTGAAGAATATCGGGTTTTTTTTTTTATAAAATTTGTAAAACACTTTTTGTAAAAATTTGGAAGTGATCGCGCCCCGGCTCGGGGGCCATATTCAAATTCTTAAAAAAAATTACCCGATTTTCTTCAAATTGTATACAAATGGGTAGTTCCGGTGGACAACACTTTTTGTAAAATTTTTAGAGTAATCGGACCCCGAGCTCGGGGGGCACCCATATAAATTTTTTTTAAAATATACCCGATTTTCTTGGAATTTTATAGACATGCGTAGTTCCGATGGACAACACTTTCTGTAAAACTTTGAAAGTAATCGGGCCCCAGTGCCGAAGGGCTCCCATATACATTTTTTTTAAAAATTAACCCGATTTTCTTGAAATCTTGTAACATGTGTATCTCCGATGAAAAGACTTTCTGTAAAAATTTAGAAGTGATCGGGCCCCAGGGACTAGGTGCTTCCATTTATTTTTACTTTCTTTTATTGCCCAGGCTGAACTTATTGGGATGAAAGTTCATATTTAAGCTTCTTACATAAATTTTGTGGGAACAAATGATTTTGACAGAAACCTGACAACCGGAAGTGACAGTTTACTTAGACCTGTTTTCCAGTTTTTGCAACTAACTCTCTCTTAGTATTTTCTTATTTCTAATTTATATTTTCTTATTTCTTCATTTATTTACTGAAGATTCCAGCCCCTTCCGTATAAGAAAGTCGTGTTGATACAATAGATGTTTTTAGGACGAAGTGTCCACTTGGGCTAGGGTTGTCTTTAAAAAAAAATAAAAAAACACCATTATTTCCAGGGATCTCATTATGAATGCAAATGACTACATATTAGTACAATTTGATAAATATAAAAATTATTTAAGTCTCTTCTTACATAATTGAATGCACAGCTCTCGATTTTAACTTATCATTTTTTATCAGAAATGGAAAATTTGTAAATTCATCTTCATCTTCAAATTACTTACGTATAAACCAAATTCTCAAAGTGAAAATAATTTTCTCAAAACATTTCAAGTCATCGTCTGCCTTCCTAAGGCAGACGCATTAATACAGCACAGACACAGCTTAAAACGAACACCAGCGACCTCAATAAGCAACTTAATCATAAAATTCTACAAAAGTCATGTCAGCCGCCATAATCTCACCTTAATCCGCAGTAAATTTGCCTTTTAATAGCTGTGCTGTATCTATATACGTGCGTATGCAGAAAGACTATATTTGTTTACATTTGGTTCCACCTTTTTGTATACATAAGATGCATAAGTAGACGATATTACAAAATGAATCTAAAAGTTCCATTGGCAAAAGGTGATAACAAAAAAAGTATCTTCAGTAAGTATTCTTGAGAGAAATACCTCCGAAGATACGTATTTAAACAGTTGTTGGAGTTTTTGCAGAATACCCCAATGCCACTTAACTGACTGTAGGTAAAAGTCACAGAAGATTTTATTAAACTACAAACCTGTAACGAACAAAATATTTTTATTGAGTTATTTAAAAGCATTCTAAAAAATGGAGGTAAGGGCACAATGCGGCTTTCTTTTACGAACGGTGATGGGATCTTCAGTAAATGTATATTCAAATTTATTTTTATTTTTTTTTTTAAATTTTTTTTATTTTGTTTTTTTAAACTTTTTTTGCATTTAAAATATTTCTCCTAAGTGCTATACTTTTTGACTTATTTGCTAAAACTCGAAAAACTGTCTAAGTAAACTGTCACTTTCCGTCAAAATCAACAACGGCTATTCTTCTGTTTATTAGTTCCTTCATCAAAGCCATTTGCCCCAGAGGACTAACTACGAAAAACCACAAAGAATCATATCTTTTGAAAAGAGATTTTCTATTTTTTTTAAAACCTATTTTTTTTTAAACCAAATCTTCTCCTCAAGCTTGGTGCAATTTTTGACGACAAGAAACACACCAAAGAACTTGGCCAAGCTACGAGGAACCGCAGAGAATACTCAAGAACTCCATTTGAGTCTAGCTTTTTCGATCTTGCAATGTATGGCGTTGGAGCTTATCGGCTGAATAAATGTGCATGCCTTTTTTGTTTGCAACGCCTGGTACTATAAACGAGTCCGGTACAATTCACTGTCGAGTTGTTGGCCTTCAAGAAAGAAGTCAGCTAGTTCCTGCAAGACCGAATTTTTCAATGGAGGTTCCAAGAATTTAAGTGATTTTTGTAGTTTTCCTTGACCATAATCCATTCATTAAAGCATTTGGACTCGCGTCGTTTTAGTTTCGTGATCGTTTTTCCGTATTGCTTTTTTCAATGAATCAGGAAGAATTCCGAGAACATAATTTGAAACCGGCTACAAACGTGAGGAATGTGAATTGTTGAAAATCACATTTCTCCGATTTATTTCTTAATTTTAATAAAGGGCTTAGCCCACATTATTGCCATGGCGCAAGTCATTCAGGGAGTATTCCCTTGGCAATAAAATAAATAAAAAAACCTCAATTCCAAGAAACTACTTATATGTATATATAAGACTATTTTTGTTTAAAAAAAAAAACCAAATACATAAACATGTTAGCTAATAAAAATACATTTTTAAATTTAAAACTTTTGTGCGAGTATTGTGCTTTGATCTGAAACAAATTGCAAACTCGCGTTGGATTAATTTTTCTTGCAATTTGTTTTTTTTTTGTGATTTGTCAATGTTCATCCAATGTTTAAAGTTTCAAGTCTCTAGCTCAATGGGAAGTTAGTTTAAAATCAATTACAAAATTCCACCCGCACAGACAGATACACGGAAGCGAGCTAATAAAAGTATTTTAAAATATTCGTTCCGAGTACGAGCGTCTTAAACTCGACCAATGAAATGATTAACAATCCCATATATTAAATTAAAATGTAAAAATTAAGGTTTCCGTATTAAATTAAAAAAGTATTTTAAATAATATGGACTTAATTTTAATATTCTATTAATTAATAGTTACGAGTAAGTAAATAGTAATTAACTTTCTCTGTGTCTTTCTGTTGGTTTATATGTCATTCTGTTAAGCTTTTTTCATTCTAATGCTGTGAGTTGAAAGTCTCGTACGCGTTTTTGTGGAAGAATTTCCCGGGCGGGTATTGAGGAGTGTTCTTAAGGTTTCTTGAGTGAGGTGTTGAGGGGGTTATAATGTGGTCTCGAGGAGATCTTGTGGTGGTTTTAACAGGGTTTTAAGTGCGATCTTGAGGGGTATTTAAAGCGGTCTTGAGGGCGTCTTGAGATGGCCTTAACGGGGTCTTGAGTTAGTTCTTGGAAGTCTCGTACGCGTTTTTGTAAAAGACTTTTCCGGGGCGGGTCTTGGGCAGTGTTCTTAAGGTTTCTTGAGTGAGGTGTGAGGTGGTTCTGAGGTGGTCTCGAGGAAATCTTGTGGTGGTTTTAACAGGGTCTTAAGTGCAATCTTGAGGGGTATTTAAGGCGGTCTTGAGGGCGTCTTGAGATGGTCTTAACGGGGTCTTGAGTGGGTTCTGAGAAAGTATTTATGGCGGTCGTAAAGTGGTCTTGACGATGTCTTATGTGTGATGTGTGATCTTGAGGGGGTTTTAAGGGAATCTTGAATGAGATTTAAGCGGGTTCTGGGAGGGGTCTGCAGGGTTTCTTACGTGGTCTTAATTGGGGTCTTGAGCGGTGTCTTTAGGAGGCCTTGAGGGGGTCTTGAGAGCTTTGAAGGGGGTCTTTAGTGGGGTTTCAATGGGACACTATAATGTGGTCATTATAGCGTCTGGGTTCAGGGTTTTTGGGGGTCTTTTGAGAGTCCTTTGGTGAAATTTTGGGGACCTTGTTGGGGTCTCCATATTACCATCCCATCTTCATATTATTAAAATTATATATACATATTTTATTAAAAACTAAAATGTATAATATAAAATAAACTTAAAAATTTAAATAAAAATGCCTTTATTGGAGTATAACTAGACCCTTTAAAGGTAGAAAATGAAATAGGTGGTAGATCTGAAGCAACTAGAACTGTTATAATATAAATAAAAAATTGCTGTATTGTTTTTAATGGAAATCTGGAAAATTTTAGGCACAAAAAATCACATAATTAAAAAGAACCACGCTAAGCATTTGAGGCTTATGACAAGATTAAAATAACATCGAATTCTTCAAGAGATATGTAATCCATTTTAATAAAAAGTAATTGTTTGTTGTTGATATATAGAACTTATATTTTAAATGTCGAAGTGAAATATAATAATATTCGGCTTGACAGACCGTTGCGATCCAAGGCCTAGATTCTCGTAAACATTTGTGTTGTGCAGGTATATTTTTGCACACAAATGGAATGGACCTACAATTGAGTGCTGTATCCGAACGACGAATTGAGAAGCTTTCCGTGACAAGTTTTTTTTATCGGACATTCGCGAGAGGTGGGACACCGTGAAAAATACCTTTGGTGTTACTGGGATACGAACCACGAGCCTCCTGCTCAGAAGCCATGCACTTAGTGAAATGAAATATAATAATAATAATTGGCGCGACAGACCGTTGCGGTCAAAGGCCTAGCTTCTTGCGACAATTTGTGTTGTGTGCATCTATATTTTTGGACACAAATGGAAGGGCCCTACAATTTAAGGCCGGATCCGAACGGCAAATTGAGGAGCTTTCCGTGACAAGTTATTACTCTCGGAACGTTTGTCACCCATTCGCAAAATGAAATATACTAGAAAAACAACCCATAAAAATTTTTCATCAAAATTCTCTAATCGCAGAAATTGATATGGGAGCCCCTTGATACTGGGTCATTTTTTAAATTCTCTATATTAACTTCGCATGCACGTGGCTGGCTGGGTGGCTGGCTGGCTCCCATACAAATATTTTACAAAATTTACACGATTTTTTTAAAATTTTATACAAATGTGTATCTCCGATGGAAAACACTTTTTGTAAAAATTTTGGAGACCCAGGGACCCGGGTTCGTGGGGCCTCATAAAATTTTTTTAAAAACTTAACCCGATTTTCTTCAAATTTATTACACATGTGTATCTCCGATGAAAAACACTTTTTGTAAAAATTTTGGAGACCCCAAATTTTAATAGAAAGTATTGACACCGGAAATATACATGTGTGCAATATTTCAATAAAATCGGGTTATGGGAAGTGGGTTAAAAATTGATCAGAAAATCTGACCAGCCAGCCACCCAGCCACCCAGCCAGCCACGTGCACGCGAAGTTAATATAGAGAATTTAAAAAAAAGAACAATTGTACTTGAGTGTAGAAAAAGTAAATGGAACTTAAATTTTAGTTCTGTGTATAGGATTATTTTTGATTACATAATTTGACAATAAATACGGCAATAATTTTGTGAACATAGCATCCGTCCATAAGCGTAATAGATCTAGGTATTTATTATCTTAACTTTTAGTCAAAACATGGTAATGCTTATGAAAACGTAAAAACAACGGCTTCAAATTAACAAACTAATTTTATTAAATGCATTTTATTATATTTTTATTATTATGTTTAATAATAAATGTGTCTCATTCTAATATTTTACCATTAACAATCTCCATAGAACTACAATACCTAAAATAAAAAGACACCGAGAAACCATTTACAATCACAATTTGATATGCAAATTGTGCTCTACTTCTTCATAGTGTATCTCATACCCATTCCGGATAATATGAAATATCTTTGACGGATAATCGCGGCTTTACCGCCTACAAGATGATTGTTACCGTAATTATGGTCATAATCATCTTGTAGGCGGTCTTTAATCGAATCCCCTTTGCAATAAAAATCATTGTTATGCGGGGATGCTATGTTATGCTAATTTTATGTGATTCGAAAAGCGTTTGTAAAAGAATTCCAGACGTCTTGTCGTAAGTATACCTTGTGGCAACAAAGATGAGATAAGGATGTGAACTTCTGGAAAAAAAAGTGTTTGGAACAAAAAATCTTGTGGGTACTTTGAAACACAATTCAATTACATCGAGTTGTTTGGATAGGATATTAGCACTCAATTACAAAACACACACAAAACATATATAAGCTCTTTTTTATAATATAAAGTAAATAACAACTTTTTTATATGATTTCTAAAAATTAAAGTAAAGTGACGATAACTTATAATTTACCTCAACATTAACAACCATCACCATTTATTAAAGTCCAAGCAATACTTCTTCTATTTTGGTAACATTTTCCCAGACCACAAAAATGTCCGTTATGATTACGACAGACGGAGTGAATATTTACATTAACAATTGTATATGTCCATAGTATAGCCGGACGGATTTAAGCGAGAAAGAAAAAAACCTCACCCGTTAGGATGAGTATTTAGCTAAACCTTTTGCAGCAGAAAAAATAAACTTGGTTTTTGTGATAAAAGTAAGACAAAGCCCAGGACAGGATATCTTTTTCACTGGGATTGAGTCCCGATGCTATTGAAGAGTTTCGAGTCAAATCCTACTGCGCTAGACATTCATTTGTCCTTCCTGCAATGTGCTATTTCAATACTGCATATAAAACATCCATTGCCTAACGTGGTAGCGTATCGCGTGGTCTCGCATTGCGTTGTCCACACGTCAATGTGTAGCTATTGTTTTGAATGGCAAAACTGTTGACATGTGGCACAAAAGACGCCTTTAGGCAGTTTAACATCTCTCCAAAGTTTGAATGGACATTGTCAAGTTGAAACGAATAAGTTGTACTAGTACAGTTTTTTTGAAACCTTATATCTCTCGTTTTGAAATAGAAAAAAGTTATTTTTCGATGGTATACGTTTACCAACTAATATCTTACTAATTAACGAAATGCCCAAAACAAAAATAATGGTTTAAAAAAAAAACAAGGAGAGATTTCTGCACATTTTTTATATCTAATAGCTATTATATGCTATTAAAATGACAATTACACAGATAGATCCACATATAAATTACAGCCGCTGAAATATCTGCAAAATTTTGTTATAAATTAAAGGAAAAATTTTGGTCATAATTTTATTTAAGTGCTACCATGATGATCAAACCATGATAAATTACAAAAATAAATTTTTTCCATAAACTTAGTAGAGTTCTGAAGTCCCAAACTTCCTTCTAATCATGTTTAATAATGTATAGATTCCTATAAGGAAATCCTTTCTTCGAGTAAGGAGCGTCTTAGAATGCTAGAGGGTTTTTCTAACGGGTAATTGGGTCCTAACATACTATCTTAATAAGCTGTAGACACAACGGAGCATATGTGCTCTGTGAGTGTTTAGTGCGGAAATTTTGCAAATTATATTAATTTCCTTTAATTGAATGGGTAACAAGTGTAATATTTTACGATAGCGTGTTATTCAGTAGTTGAACCATCTTGTCTAGAAAGTCTTTAATAGTCTTTCATTTAACTCGTTTCCTAATTTTATTACTGGGCATTTAAGAAAGAATCAGTGTAGTTAAAATGAACAAGAAACAAAAATAATAAAGCGCGGGATCAGATAGTATCTGAGCGGAGCTGATTAAAACAAGAGGCGCCGATATACACGAAGCAATTCATGAAATAATACTACAAGTATGGGAGGAAGAAGCGATGCCAGAAGACTGGCGAAGAGGCATCCTGTGCCCCATACATAAGAAGGGAGATATCACAAATTGCAGCAATTGTTGAGTACCGCGTATAAGATTTTCTCCTCTATCCTTCAAGACAGAAAAGCCCCATACGCTGAAGTCGTCATTGGTCCATATCAGTGTGGCTTCATCCCAGGCAAATCAACAACTGATAAGATTTACACCCTTAGGCTGGTGATCTTTTTATAGACTTTAAAGCCGCCTATGATAGCATAGCCAGAGTAGAACTTTATAAAGCCATGAGAGAACTCGGCATCACAAATAAACTGACAAGACTATTTAGGTTGACCAAGACCAATGTTATAAGCCAAGTAAAAATATCCGGATCACTATTAAACCCATTCAACATCTATAACGGGCTACGAAAATTGTATGGTCTGGCCTGCGTCCTCTTGAACCTGGCGTTAGAGAAAGTAATCCCAGACTCGGACGTAACGTCGAGAGGAACAATCCTCTATAAGTCCATTCAGATACTGGCTTACGCAGACGACATTTGCATCGTTGGTAGAAACCCAAAAGCAGTAAAGGAAGCTTTCCTCCAGATCGAGCGGGCGGCAATCTGGTGCTGAACATAAATGAGAGCAAAACAAAGTACACGGTGGACACGTCTTTGAGCAGAAGATCCAACATTGGTTTCTTAAAATAGTGGAACACGAATTATAAGTAGTACAATCCTTTAACTATCTCGGGTCAACTGTAGCGAACCGTTACTTAAAGCCTACTAAAGTCTGTCAAGACTCTTCAAATCCATAACATCCAAGCTGCTGGTATATAAGACAATGGTCATACTAGTGCTTACATATGGATCCGAGAATTGGGTGCTTAGCAAAAATCATTCTGACCTCTTAGCCACGTTTGAGAGAAAAGTCTTACGGAGAATTGTTGGCCCCGTATGTGAGAAAGGACGATACCGGAGACTCTATAATCATGATGATTACACCTAGCTTGAATGAGCGAAGAGGATCCTGCTCGGAAAGTCCTTTGCGGTAGGATTTTTGGAACACGACAGCGAGGGCGTCAAACCTACGCTGGAAGGATGGCGTAGACCAGGTCGCCCAGAGTTTAGGGATGCCAAACTGGATGACATCGGATCGAAACCGGGACCGGTGGATAGATTTTTTTTGGGAGGCCAGGACCGGACCCCAGTTGTAAAGCCAAATATGATGATGATGAACGAATGAATGAATTAAGTATGGGCTTTAATTGTATCGCATTGTGGCTTTCAGGTCACAAGATTTTTAAAAACTTTTATTTAACTTGACTTGACCCCTTTTTGTCTGTATTTTCGACCACTTTGAGGTCCTTTTTAACCACCTTCCACCCGACCTAGAGAGCTGAAATTTTGTGATTGTCAGTCAAAAATAGCATTTTTTATATTCCGAGTGTGACGCGTGTCAAGTGTCGCGTGTAACGCGTGTGAAGGGTTGAATTTTTGTTTTTTCGACTTTTTGAGGTCCTTTTTAACCAACTTCAACACGACCTAAAGGGTTGAAATTTTGTGAGCGGCTTAATGTCAGGAGCCCATTTTGATATCCCGCTTTTGACGCCTATCGCGTGTCGCACGTGTGAAGCGTGGAAAAAAGAAAATTCTTTGATATTTTGGCGATTATTACCAAATAATAAACGACTGTATAGCGTGTTTCGAAAAACGAAGTTTTTTTACATTTACTTGTTTATTTATCCAAGTTTTATTAAATAAATATTAAAAGACTAAGAAAGATGGAATTTAAAGAATACTTTATGTTAGTAACCAGATGAGGCTTATAACATAACTTTTTGAAGTATTGCAACGGTTTGAAAAACATGCCACAATGTAAAACATCATACCATAGCATAGTATGCATGCAATTCGCGGTATTTCATCAGTTCGCTCAAAATTTATTTTAAAGCTAATGCACGTTTTTTTAAACGAAGGGATAAAAAAGCTTATGAAATAAAAAAAATGTAAGCACATATACATTGCAGATCAACGTGTCCTCATTCGATCATCCATAACCATCACACAATAATGCACTAGAACTGATGCTGTTGGTTTGGAATTCCGACTTCAAAATCTGATGCAGCTGTTTGCTTATCAAATTTTAATTGACTGACTTCATTTTCCATTCGAATGTCCGAAGTCGGAAGAGCCGAATCGAATGAAAAGTCAATAATATTTTCTTCTCAATGAATCATCATTGATGCCTATCGGTAGTAACGATGAATCCCTTGTTTCCAGTACAATACCCAACCTCCAATGGAGACAGAGAACATACGGTCGTCTGCAGGTCCTTGCTTGGCGCGTTGGCCGATGCAACATGCAAAGGACTGTGTGAGCTTTTTTTCTCTGTACAATACGAGGACAATGTTTGTGTGCAGTTTCAGATATCGTGTTGTGTAAACATTTTTTTTGGCTCAATTGCTGGGATAAGTGAAATGTAGGCTGGTAGAGGACCGACACCTGTTGTTGCATAAATTATTATTGTGAAGTTGGGTTTTTCCATAACAAGCTGAGTTTAAGAGATTTCCATTGAATTGGAATATTTGGACTCATCGATGGAAAATTTATAATTCAATTATCTTATTTGTAATTTACCCTAGGTCTCCCCACTGAACGGATTTACAGAACAATCGTTCAGGGAATCGTGCGAGGGAATTTAAATTATTGCATATAAATGAGTGAATTTTCGTCTCTTAAGGTTAAAGCAAGTATGTATAAGTATTTTTTAATCTATTCTTCTCGGTATTTTTTTATTTAAATTCCCCATTCTTTACAATTGTAACTTTTTATTATAATAAGAGAATATCAGCAACTTGTCATTTACCAATTGAATGTATACACATAGTAAAATGAATACTTATACAATAAATATATAAATAAATACGAACTACAATAACAATGTCATCAGAATATTACGGTAGACACTGGAAGAACTTGCAATAATTTGAGCCAAAATACGATTGAAAAATATGGACATGATGCTTTAAATACAAGTTAACAGAATTTTAACAGGTCCAGGTGGCAGACAGACTATCGAATTCTCTTCGTGCTAACATTTGTTCTTATAAAATCGTCCAACTGCCTACCAATGTTATATTAAAATACATTAAGAGTCTGAAGGAATATAAAAAAAGCTTACCAAGTCAAAGGGGATCACCTACAGTCCACCGTAACTTAGTTAAATTATTTCGGGGAAAATTAAGCTAAACTGTTGAACTTTTTCCCACAGTAAACGACGCGGTGCGGGTCTGCAGCTGTACATAAACTAAATATTCGTGTAATGTGCAATATAACAATTTACAGATTTATTTTATTTTCTTATCTATTTTTTATGCTCAAGCGAACAACAGGAACAGGATAATAAGGACAATAGCTTTATTACACTCACTTTTATGGATTTAATTTCCAATGTTCTGCTGCTGTCAACAATCAGAAAATCACTTGGTGTACATGCTCTGTGTAAATGGTTCGTATTAGGTGGACAGTGGATAGTGGACATTGGACATTCGGATGACATAGCCACACACAATGTCCCTTTCTAATTTCCGTACACTTGGCGTCGTTTATAATGTGAACAATATCCTTCAAAGTTTCTCATCCTTACAGTGTTATCTATGCCGAAGAGGCCCAGGAATAATGACAATGATGAGGGTGCCGACTATGGAGACCAATTGCCGACAGACATTAGATATATACTCGAAGCACCAGGAAAATTGCAATGTTCCTTCATTTTCCGCAATTGTCAGCAATTTCTTGTTCTTGGTCTTGTTTTTATCCTTTTTCATGTGATTGCGGTATGTGGTTCTTCGGTACGAATGTGTGGATTTTTATGATTATCCTTTTCAATAGGACAGCCGAACTGTGGAAATGAAATGTCCACCTAAGCTGGGGTGGGTATAACACAATAATTGTATAGAAACATTAGATGGGCGGATACTGAACATTAACATAATTTATTTCATACCGTACCAAAAATCCGTTGGCCACGAATATTATTGTTTGATGGTACAGTTTGTTTATATTTTGTAGTTCTTTTGTTGGTTTGATTAAGATTGGGCATGTTACCTACGAAAACATTCAATCAGTAATTTGACAGTTATATTATATTATTATTTTTTATACATGGCATTTGATAGCCGATTATTTGCAATTGATTATTAGTAGCTATTGGCTACTAAATAGCCTACAGCCTAATCATTAGTGTATTCTTGTTTTTTAATTGTTTAACCTAAACGCCAAAGGTTAGGTTTGGATCTCCGGTAAAATCTACCTACCATTCCCGATTTATAGCTGATGTCCTCTCTTATACCGTTATCTATCCTTCTAGATTGGTCGTGTACATTTTGGATAAAGTACCACTTATTTATCGTATATAGCGATTTGGAATAAAAAAGATGGCTTATGAGATGTCCCCAACATTACGGTATGCAAATGCTTTAGAACTGTATTGGAAAGCTATTTAGAAATCTATACGCTGTTTCGGAGCTTTTTTTCAATTGAAATCTTTTTAAAATTTCATCAACTTTTAATTTTTTTTTAAAACAGTACAACGCATTTTGATTTAAATGTTGTCTTCATGTAAGGAAAGTAAGTAAATAAATAGGACAACGTTTCAGAAACATATAAAATCAAAACGGTTTATCTATCACACACGCTTTTTACTTTCTTTTACATAGTAAAAGGAAGTATAGTAACCATGAAAATTTTCGAGCTCGGGATTTTTCCAGATTTACCCATTACCGTATCTCCCAGATTTACCCATTATCGTATTGTAGATATCCCAGCAGCAGCGAGGATCGAGCTAGAGTACCTGTATCGAAGCAAAATGAGAGAAGTGCAGCGTAGTGTAAGACGTGACAAACGTAATTATATTAACAACCTGGCCTCAAATGCAAAGGCAGCAGCTAGCAGGTGCGATAGCAGAACCGTTTTCAGAATCACCAAAGAGCTAACAGGTGGTCACCGCTCTAGCCAACATCCGGTGAAAGGCCTAGATGGTTCCGACTCGTTTCAGATGAGGATCAGCTCAAGTGATGGAAGGAGCATTTCTCTACGGTCCTTAACTGTGTATTTGCTAACGATATGCACCCAAATAAAACGGAGCTGCCGGAAGTAACAATTTTCCGAATTCGCACCTCAACTCCCAGTAAAGATACCGCGATCAACGCACTAAAGATCAACAAGTCGGTAGGACTAGATGGTATACCCGCAGAGCTTCTGCGTGCCGCTCCAACGACATTTTATATCCTCTTGTAGGGAGAGCTTGGAAGGCAGAAAGTTTCCCCGAAGAGTGGAAGAAGGGAATGATTGTCATAGCCAAAGTAGAGCGAATTGAGGAACATCTGGAAGATACACTCGATGCCGAACAAGCAGATTTCCGCTGGATCCTTCCTTGTAGACCACATAAACACTCTGCGGATCATTATTGAACAGTGCGGTCGCCACTGCATCTGCTGTTCATCGATTTTGAGAAGGCGTTTGATAGTGTCAACAGACAGTTTATCTGGATGGCCTTGCGCAGGAGAGGTATACCCGATAAACTAATAGATATTATTAAAGCAACCTATGATGGCTCTATATGTCATGTGCTGTATAGAGGAAGCTGTCAGAGGAATTCGAGATCCTAAGTTGGTTACGACAAGGTTGCATTCTATCGCCTATCCTTTTTTTGTTGGTGATTAGCGATGTGCTTCGCGCAGCTTTATCTACTGGTAACGGAGGAATTCGTTGGACTCTTAAATCTCAACTCAAACGTCTGGACTACGCTGACGACGTTTGTTTACTCTCACACAGAATTATGGCGCGGCACCAAATGACAACATATGTGGAGAGGGAGGCAAATGTTGCGGGTTTGAAGATTATACTGCCAAAACCAAAATCGTCAACCTCCGCACTAACTCAGTAACTCAAGTTTACATTGCTGGGCAGCCGGTACAGTTTCCAATATCTTGGGAGTATTGTCTTGACCGGAGGTGGAACCGAACAGGACATTGTCAACCGAATCGGCAAAGCAAAATCAGTGTTTGGAATGATGTCTATGATATGGCGAAGCGATGCGATCAGCTTAAACACCAAGCTGCGACTGTTCCGATCAAATGTTGAATATGTGCTGGTGTATGGGTGCAGTACTTGGAAGGTGACCGCTACTATCACAAAAAGATTACAAACGTTCGTAAATAGGTGCCTACGGAACATCTTAAGGGTTTTCTGGTCTAACCGTTTCTCTAATGAACATATTTACCAGAGAACGGGTCAGGAACCAATAGGCACAACCATCCAACGACGGAAGTGGCAGTGGATTGGTCATACACTCCGAAAAGGCGACATTTCCATAGCAAACTACGCAATGCAATGGAATCCGTTATCTCAGGATGGTAGAAGAACGGGTGGTCCGAGAAATACATGGCGCAGAACATTTGAGGAGGAGTCAGGACAATTGGGGAAGAGTTGGAGAGAGCTGAATCTCATTGCCAGGAAACGCACGCGATGCCGCGTAGGAGTTGTAGAGGCCCTAGGATCCACAAGGGCATATAGGACATAAGTAAGTAAGTAAGTAAGTATCTCCTGAGTCAGAAGAAGTCATAACGCTAGTACCCTTGACTTGGTTCTTACTTCTCTTCCTAACAAATACACCGTCAGTGTATTATCGCCTCTAGGCTCTTCAGGCTCTTCTTTAAAAGCTATAACTGGCCACTTAACGCCAATAGTGGTGTGGATGCCACTTCGGATACGATCACTAACACATTCCTCGAGGGTATGAGACAATTTATCCCTTCCAGGCCAAAGTGTATCAAACCGAAGGAAAATGCTTGGTATGACTTAAGCTGCAAAGAGGCTGCTAGGAACCGTGAGGTATGCTTTCGGTTATATAAAAAAAACCTACTGTGGAAAACCGAACCAAATTTAGACGAGTCAGAAATGATTGCAATGCCTTCCTTTAACGCGCCAAATTCGATTATGACCAAAAACTGAGACAAAAAATACTTCAATGTTCCAAAGGAAGTAAAAATTTTTGGTCTGATGGCATTCCCGCTATAGTTTTGAAGAGTTGTTCTTCAACGTTGGCATTACCACTTCGCAGACTTTTCCATTTCTCTTATTCTTTTGGAGTCGTCCCAAGGAATTGGAAAACAGCCTTTATCCAGCCTGTTCCTAAAAAAGGCGAAACGTCATCCCTTTCCTCGTACCGACCAATTGCACTAACATCTATAATCTCCAAGGTCATGGAAACCCTGATCAATCGTAAGCTTGTGCAATACCTTGAATCACGTGAAATCCTTAGTGACCAGCAGTATGGTTTTCGTAGTCAACGTTCTACAGGTGACCTGATGGCTTATCTCACTGAAAAGTGGAACCAATATATTCACAAATTTGGTGAAAGTAAAGTTGTTGCACTCGATATTTCCAAGGCATTTGACAGAGTCTGGCATCAAGCTCTTTTGTCGAAAATGAATGCTTATGGAATTAATAACACCCTGCTCAATTGGATTAGTAACTACCTTTCTGACCTTTCAATCCAGGTCGTATTGGACGGATTCAAATCCAATGTTCACCGCATAAACGCCGGTGTT
The DNA here is from genome assembly GCA_947095585.1 of Nephrocerus scutellatus. Classification (NCBI taxonomy): domain Eukaryota; kingdom Metazoa; phylum Arthropoda; class Insecta; order Diptera; family Pipunculidae; genus Nephrocerus; species Nephrocerus scutellatus. Next base: position 31,196,023 of record OX352761.1, read on the forward strand.
CCTCAAGGCTCTGTTTTATCTCCGACACTCTTTCTCATTTTCATTTACGATCTCCTATCCACCACCTCTAATCTAATCCATTCTTTCGCTGATGACAGTACTCTTAGCTTCTCATATGACTTCACGCTTTCTGCACGACCCTCTTCGTTACAAGTGGACTTGAACAACAACGTATGTTAAGCACGTTAAATTCTGACCTTGACAGCATAACAAGGTGGGGACTACATAATAGAGTTAAATTTAACGCATCTAAAACCCAATGCTGTCTTCTGTCGTCTAAGCACAATTTAAACCCCCAACCTTTATCCATGAATGGTTCTTGCGTCAAAGAAACTGAAAAGCTATCAATTCTCGGTATGTGCGTCAACAACAAGCTTCGTTGGAACGACCACATATTTGCCATCGCCAAAAATGCTACGAGATGTTTAGGTTTCCTAAAACGGTGCAAGATGTACTTCACTCCTTCAGATCTGGCTACTATTTACAAGGCGTATATTCGCCCTAAACTCGAATACAATTGTATTGTCTGGGCAGGTGCCCCCTAGACTATATTGCATCTACTAGACAGAGTTCAGAACCGCGCGTTAAAACTTATTGGTGACGTTCATATCGCGTCATCGTAGGAATGTTTCCTGCCTGTCACTGTTTTATCGCTTTTTTCACAAGCGGTGTTCAAAAGAAATATCCAGATGCATCTCGCCTATTCTCCAACCCATCCGTAATACCCGTGCCTCAACTCGAGCTCACGGGTCTACCACTAAGCCTATCTTCGGACGTACTAACCAATTCAGAGATTCCTTCTTTAGCCGCACGATTGTTATATGGAATGATTTGCCTGATTCTGTGTTTCCGCATTTTTATGATCTACAGTCGTTTAAGACTCGCGTGCATAGACATCTCATCTTTTCCTCTCCCTAATGAAGATGAATACGGACGAGCATGAGTTTTGGCATAGTTAAAGTTTATTTGGAGAAGTAGTGCAGAAAGCTAAAATTTATATATGATTTAAATTTAAATTTTTTTTGTATATATTGCAGGAAATTAAGACGAACAATAAACGCTACTTACGTATGTGTACACGCTCGCAGCTGACGTAATACAAAAAAATTCATTTAAGTTATATGCAATGATTATAGAGTTTATACTCTTTGACAAAAGAACCTCAATTAAGGTTAAATTTAAAAATTTAATGAATTACGGTTGAATTTTCCCATAAACAGGCCTCTAGTTTATTTTAAATCTTGATAAACATATCTACTTAATTTTGTTGTTATTAATTAAACCTACTTATGTCTACCTAAATCTATTTAAAAAAAAAAAATAGAAAAACAAAATTAAAACTTTCCCTAGTATAACGTTGGCGGCGTCACGTGCGCAAGTACATCTGGTCCCACAAGGCAACGAGACCAATTGCGAAAAACGAGTACGATGCTACCTCCGCTTATCCTTAAGGTTAAATATCACCCACACCGCAGTTGAGTCACCATTATCTGCTTACATTGTTCTGAGTACGGTCTCGCTCAGGTACGTTACTGCAGTATCCCCAGTTTGCTTCTAGATCACGGGCACATTGCACAAATCGGTGGTCCGACAAACATGCCAGTTCATCCAGATGCAAGAATGCCTTAGGTAGATAAATCCGCATTCTATTGCACTCTCGAAGTACTGAAGATTTGGATATAAAGCTCCTGAAATAAAGTCGTTTGCAATAGAGACTGACCGAGTGAAATGCTTCCCAGTATGAACTAGAATGACATTATCGATTTGCAACAAACGCCTAATTATTCATCTGGGTGTGTTTTATTATTTTTATAGTTTGAACCATTAATTAAGTCGAAGTTAAAGTTTAAACTTACTAAAAATATATAACACGATTTTCCTTTGTACAACAATTGACTTTATCAGCTTTTTATTACTAAATTTCTAATCCGAGTCCATATATGAAAAAATCTACATTTTAGATATCTGAAAATACGTAGATAAAATATTATCTTCCATTGGCACTACCTTTCTTTATCTTTGGTAATTTTTGCACCTTTCCTTGAACAACAAATACAAATGTAAAGTAGCACTTCCTTTTAAAATACAACACAGTGCTTCTCATTATTATCATCATGACATTTTTCGTACGTTTTCAAAATTACAATAAAAACGTGCGAAAATTTATTGGCACGTAGCACCCATCACCATCATCCTTCATTGGGCACTTGCATGAAAAACAGAACACACTGTCACAAAACACCCAGCGCTGAGTAAATAACAGAAGCCACCACGTAAAGTGAAAATTTAAATCGTAACTGCTATGCTATAGTAATGGCACGACAGGTGAGATCCGTTGGCACTCTTAATGGGTGGTTGGATCCGTTGGGAGATGGGGTCGTATTTTTGACAAAAGCTTTAAAAATCGTCCACGCCTCGCGTCACCTGTGAAAGGACCGGCTAAATAGTGAGTGTGAGGGCGCCACAGCTCATAATTCATACATACGCCGACCATAGCCGGGTTAAAAGCGGGTAAAGTGCGATAATTCTTGTCAGATGTGGAGTGTAATGTGCCAAAAGGAGTACGAAGAGAAGTCATCATGTTCCAATGGAGGGGCCTTGCATCATGGCGTTTGTTGTGGCATCGGCGATATTTCGAAACAAGTGAATGTTTTTTAATAAAGAAATATCACCAGAACGTGAGCTCAGGAATTTATGTGGAATGTATCAAAGCATTGCATTGGCGGGTTGGAAAGGGAAAAGGATTATGTGTTGTATACTCATACTACATTAAAAAAAACACTGTAAGCGTTAAGAAGAAGTTCAAGTTCAAGATAATTTATATTAAACGAATGAACAGGAAGTTGCTGTGAGACTGTGTCTGTAGATTAGGATAGAGACAATCGCTACATTAATTGGAAAAGTGTGTTTGTAGAATGAGTAGGTGAAATAAAATATAGATCTGCGATTTAAAAATTCGACTTTTAAGTATAATATTTGTAGAACTTGGTTAGTCAATTTTGTAACCAAAATTAATTAGAGTTTAAGGCCCGGCCCTTCTTTCTTGTAACTTCCAACTCGCTGTGATCGAAATATTATAAACTTTTCTATTGGCACACGTTCATTAGAGACATTCTTTATTGAGAGTGTACGTGATCCACGGCTTTAACCATTATCTTTGTAACGGAATTCAGCATTATATCTGAAACATAACAAACAACCACAAACAACTTGTTTATGTGAAGTTTGCTATGAGCACGCAGATATCTCATATCTACAATACTGTTTTAAAAAAGTAATGAGTGAAAGGAATTGGGCTTGTAATCAATGTTTGTAGGAAACTGACTGCCATGTAATAAATTATGAGTGGAAACTGGAACAATATCAATGAAAATGGTTTAAAAACATTAAAGCTTTTCGTCAAAAAAGATATTTCCTAAGTTTTTCCAAAACTGACTGTCTTTCTTATATGGAAAGCAAAAAAGAGCCCTTGGGATGGTGGAGAAAACTGTAAAAAATAGAAACCATGTCCTCAAATTCTGATTTATTTGTTGGATTAGTCTCCCTTTTTTCGTTCGACCGATCCCAAGTTTTTAATACAAAATTTCAATAAACTTACATTCTGTGTGTTTGAAGTGTGATTCTATATATTCTACTATATATTACAATCTTAAATTTCTTATATTTTATATTCAGTCATCAGCAGAATAGAAACGTGCCGTATTAAACATCAACTTGGTGGCCGCCGGTATTTTTCCCCCAAAAAAAGGAAATGCTGAATGCTCGGGCTTGTTCTTTCAAAATAAGCCTGGCGCGGGGCCTGTAAACAACCAATATTACGGAGCCCCGAATGAGCCTTATACATAAGAAAGAAGATGTATAACAACGTCCACCAAATATCGTGGAAAAGGTTTTTTAATACCGGATATAAGATTTTCTCCTCCATCCTTCAAGACAAGATAGCCTCATGTGCTAAGGTCATTATTGGACCAATATGGCTTCATTCCAGGCAATTCAACAGTTGATCAGATTTTCATCCTTAGGCAGGCATGGAAAAATCGCTAGAGTTCCAAAACTAACTATACCATCAGTCCAATGATAGGGTAGAACGTTATAAAGCCATGAGAGAGAATTCGGCATTCTGTATAAACTAACACGACTATGTACGTTGACCATGACCAATGTTATGTAAATTAAAAATATCCGGATCACTATCAAGTCTATTAAACATCTTTAGCGGGCTCCGATAAGGGGATGGACAGACCTGCGTCCTCTTCCACCTGGCGTTGGAGAAAGTAATCCGAGATTAGCTTCGCAAACGATATTGATATAGGTGCCGTAAATCCTGTTGTGAGAGCGTTGGACAAAAAATATTTTTCACGGTCCCACGTCTGAGAAACGTTTAACAGTATTAATTGTCACGGAAAGCTTCTCAATTTGCTATTCGAATACGGCATTATTTTGTAGGTCCCTTTTATTTATGTGCAAAAATATAACACACACAACACGAATGGTTGCAAGAAACTAAGCCTTGGAGCGCATCGGTCTGTCGTGCCAAATATTATTATTAAAAGATATTGACATCATCGGTAGAAACCTGGGGGCTGTACAAGAACTTTTAATCAAGATTTATCAGACAGCACAAAGTCTGGGGTTGCATAAATGAGAGAAAAACAAAGTACTGTGAGCAGAATATCCAACATTGGTCCTTCAATTTGGATAGTGGAGCGCGAATTTAAAAAAGTGGAATCCTTTAGCTATCTCGGGTCAAATTAAGTAGCCGAAAACAGCATGGAACCAGAAATACGTGGAAGGTAGGGATGCCAAGCTGATTGAGATCAGCTCGAAAACCTGACCGATGCCACGATTTTTGGTTGGAGGCCAGGAATTGACCCTGGTTGTACAACCAAATATGATGAAGATGAATATTCCACATCCCCGAGGGGACCGCTGTATCTTACTTTGGGTTCGATACTTGCTAAAACTCGGCAAGACTGCTAGTCTAAGATAGTCTAGAATGGTCACTGTCTTCGTATAGCATGCTATCCTAGTGACAAATGATGGGGTTTGAGGTTACGGACTATGTGCTCCCAGGGTTAGCTTTGCTTCACCCAGGCATTCATACCGAACGAGCAGATGTCTTTGATGTCAGATCTCACCAAGGTCGCGTTGGTACTACTGCAGTTGGTTCCGCCCACAGATAAGGTTGATCTCCTTGGAGGTCACCTGGGTCTAGGCCAACTTTTGGTTGAGGACCCAGTTTCATTCTGGGCTAGACTTACGTAATAGCTGGTGCTTTCCTACCCAAATGCGGGTGGAGCGCTAGCCTTGGTAACATCAGGGACACCCCTGGTGTTAACAAAAACAAAAACTCAAGATAACCCGTGTCCGAAGAGGACCGTGTACTTATGCCCTATGTTGGCGGTGTTTACGTTAATCCAAAACATTACATTCCATATGCTTGCAGAAAGAGAGCGTGCAGAGTGTTACTGTGAACTAATATCGTTTTCGTTTACACAGTCCTCAGCAACACGTCTGATACTTCTAGGTCAGAACTTACTACACTTTGCTGAGTGCATAAGTAGATCTTTCTAGAAGAATCAGTCATGTTTTCATTAATATGACCCGTTGATGAGTGGTTAGTTATGTGCCACTGGCGATTCATATGTTGTATGTAGTGTCGATATACAAAATAAAAAAGTATTCAACAAAAGAAGTCTCTATGTAAATCTCCAATTATGTAATATATTCAAGTTACTCTCAATAAAGAATTGTAATATATATTTAGAAAAATAATATTATTAAGAAAAAAACAGCCCATCAATTCTTGTAAATTGTAAAATTTGAAGAAAATCGGGTACATTTTAAAAAAAAAAAATCTACAAAAAGTGTTCTTAATCTAAGATACATATGTGTATAAAATTAAAAGAAAATCGGGTACTTGTTTTATAAAATTTGTATGGGTGCCCCCCGACCACGGGGCTCGATCACTTCCAAATTTTTAAAGAAAGTGTTGTCCATCAAAAATACACAAATAAATTTGAAGCAAATTTGAACAAATAATTTTGTAAAATATTTGTATGAGAGCCCCCCGACCCCGCGGCCCGAGGGGCCTCAAATTTTAATAGAAAGTGTTGTCTTGGGAGATATACATGTGTGCAAAATTTCAATAAAATCGGGCTGTAGGAAGTGGGTTAAAAATTGATCACAAGATTTGGCCAGCCAGCCAGCCAGCCAGCCACGGGCAAGTGAAGTTAATATAGAGAATTTAAAAATAGATACATATGTGTTCAGCCCAATATTAAGTGTGGCTATGCCCTTAAGAACCTAATGAACAATTTCTCTTATAAATTGTGATATGACCGAAATAAATATTTAAATTTTCAATTGTAATTTATTGTTGTTGTTGGACCTGTGTAATTGCATGGAATCGAGTCCATTAAGGATACCGGTTGGGGGGAAAAAAATAAAGAAGAGACTCAGCGAGATTCGTATCTGTGCTCCTATTCAAATTCACTAAACGGAGAAAATAACGAACCTATCCGTAATTTGCGCGATTTTTGAGCTAATAAACTAAAATTAGTTGGTGACGTAGGGGGAGCATCGATCTCCGTACCTCTCTAAATCCCCGACACAAAGTCAATTCCCAATTTGTTCACAAGCACATTTTCCTAAATCTTAAAACAAGTAAATGTAAAAAAACTTTGTTTGTCTGGCATAAACTTTCGTTTTGAGATGATGAAAATAATATATATTGATTTATGCATCTAAAAAGAAAGCCTCTTTGTTTCTGTTTTAATTAAATAAATTTATTTATTTTTATTTATATATATAATAGACATTTTTTTACTTTACTTACGCCATTCAGCTAATCAACATCTTGGCACTGGTATCTAAGGCAGCAGTTGTCTATTATTTTTTATCAACATGCCTATTCTCGACTGAACATCAGTAAAATAGGAGCTGGCGCAATCTTTCCATTTCTTTCAATGCCTTTTTATTGCACATATGTTGTGATGTAAGTGTTTTTAAATTTAAATCTTCAAGCCGAAGTCCTTCCTGGTGCAAATATTTTCGATTCCAAATAGATGACGGCATGATCAACGGTGGTTCCTTGCATATTGTGCACTGTTGATGACCAACATACAACTCACAAACAGGGCTTTCCATAAGACTTTTCTCTCGAACGCGGGTAAGTGGTCAGAATGCTTTTTGCTAAGCACCCAAGTCTTGGATCCATATGTAAGTACTGGTATGACCATTGTCTTATATACCAGCAGCTTGGATGTTATGGTTAAATTCCATGTTCTTACAGTGGGAGCATTTTCAAAGAAATCGATGCGGGGGTCCTATTTCAAAGATTATCCCATTTTCCACGCATCGTACATGCCACAAGGGACTCGTGACAAGAGTCGCACGCGGGATCTTAGAAACGCCAAAGGAGGGTAAGCTATTTAAAAAATTTCAAATTTTAAGGACGTGTGGAAGATGGTTAAAATGTGAGACCTTTTTCACAGTTAACCCAAATTTCCACGCATCACACTCGCCACAAGCGACTCTCGACACGCGTCACACGTGGGATCTCAGAAACAGCCGTTGACACATAGGTGCTCTCTATGTCGTGTAAAAGGTGGTTAGAAACGACCTCAAAAGGTTGATGTGGGCGGGGCCTATTTCAAAGATAAACCCACTTTCCATGCATCACACGCACCAGATGCGACTCGCAACAAGTGCAACATAAGATCTCAAAAATGTCCCATAATTCAAAATTGCTCGTGCGACTCGTGAGAAGAGTTACACGCGGGATCTTAGAAACGCCCAAACGAGGCTAAACTACTCACAAAATTTTAACCCTCTAGCAATTGTAAAAGGTGGTTAAAAAAGGAGGGGCTATTTCAAAGATTAACCCTCTTTTCACGCATCACACGCGCCACACCCGACTCGTGGCACGCGTCACACGTCAAAATAGCACGGTCATTTTATTTAGCCTGTTTTTTCTCCGCTTTGATGCGCTACATTTGTGGGCGCGAAAAGTCTCTAGTTTAAATTTTGATCTTATTAAATTCTCTATATTAACTTCACTTGCCTGTGGCACGGCAGTCGGTCGTATGACGTATGCTCATATGTGTATTTCCGGAGACAAAATTTTTTTATTAAAATTTGAGGCCCTTGGGCTACGGGGTCAGGGGGCTCGCATACAAATATTTTACAAAATTTTACTCGATTTTCTTCAAATTTTATACACATGTGTATCTCCGATGGACAACACTTTTTGCAAAAATTTTGGTGCCGGGGTCGTGGGGCCCCATAAAAATTTTTCAAAAATCTTAACCCGATTTTCTTCAAATTTTATACACCTGTGTATCTCCGATGGGCAAAATTTTTTGTAAAGTTTTTGGAGAGCACGGGCCCTGAGGCCCTAAGGGTGCCCATATAAATTTTTTAAAAATTTGCTCGATTTTCTTCAAATTTTAAACTCATGTGTATCACTGATGGACAAAACTTTTTGTAAATTTGTTGGAGTGATAGGGCCCTGAGACCCATGTGGTGTCCATGTAAATTTTTTAAAAATTAGCCCGATTTTCTTCAAATACTAACAACATACTAGAGAATTTACATGAAAAATTTTAATTTTTATGGTTTTTTTTGTTTCTATCTTGATTGACATGTTTTACTTCCACGAATTGCTTGTTTGAAAAATATACCACCATACAAATATGTCCATTCATTGCAGTATTTTCTGAAACAAAAATACTTCGGGCAAAACTTTTAGTTTGTTGCGGTCAGTCAATAAATAAACACAACTTGACCATAGCACCTGCGTTATCTTAAAATAGTTCCAATAGTGTCCGATGTAATGGACTGCGACTTAAAATCAACAATAGAAACTCAACAACAATATATTTGTGGTTGGAATTTATTATGGCTCTGTTATTCAACGAGAGCTTCCGTCCACACAAAAATATATGTACTGTGCTGTCTATTGGGTTATCGTGTGTTGCAAGAGTCACAAATGCTCTTTGAGTTATGTTTTTTTTGCGTATATTAGTATCTTATATCCTCGAGTCTATTATTATTGTTTAGCGTATAGAAGAAGAACACCCAACAACTCCACAACTCAATTTGTTACATGAAGATATCGGTCCGGTGTTGTCCATCCATTACCTCAGGGTTCGTATACGACCTCATCCTTAATTCGGCACTTGGTTATGATGAAATCAAAACATATCTCTTTCCCAGACCATCAATTGCATCAATTGGCGGGAGCACCAGCATCGTTTGCAGATGGTAGATAGATAGGTCCAGTATCAAAATGTATACGTGTGTGCTGAAGGAATTCTAACCAAAGTCTTGCAATACAATTTACAGGATGATTTAACATAATAATAGAACTACAATAATAAAAATACAAAACTAAATTCAATTAGTACTGTAAGCCAAGAAATTTTCATTGTTTACGGATATGGAAATAGCAACGCAAAACAACAAAGAAACGTACAACAATTTAAATTAATTAACTTTTTTACGCGAATTTTACCTAAAAAGTGCTAATATAATTAAGATATCAATTTAATTAAATTAATGAATTAAAAATTTCTTAAAATATGTTTCACAGATAATAATACCAAAGTCCATGGTAGCCCAAACTTACAAGATCAGTCCCATTTTATAAAATATGACAAGAGCACATCAGCCTTTATCAAAGACAAATTTCAGAATTAACATATCTCATATAGCATCAATATAATTTCAAAATTTTGCAAACCATCCATATTTTAATTTGTGTTAGTGCATGATGTGCTCCACCCTGTTTATCCCAATCCTTACAACATAGATAGGTATATATAGCATGATGATGAATTCCTTTTTTCCAATTAAAAGCGAATTGTTTTCTTGTCTGTCCAATGTGTTTATTTAGGACCTGTGCGAAAAAGGTTGATGTCGCCTTCTCCATACGCATCTCTATAACAGTACCAGCCACCCCAAAAATCATTATACACTCGCTTCGTTACAGTAGTTGTTTAGGCTGACAAACAGGCTGACACCTCATATCCTGTATTGGATGGGGTAAGTAAAAAACAAAACTTTCCACTTCAATCTAAAGTGAAATCTATTAAGGTTTGCTACTTTTAAGGATGCGATGACGACGGTGATGGTCAGAACACAGGACATACGTGAGGGGCTTAAAACAAAGGGAACACAAACAAACCTAAGTAACTTTTCCTAAGATTCATTTGAGCGGGCCGCGAACTGGGAACCTACCTCACAGCTCTCATCACTGGCAACAAGGTTAAAAAAATAAAAGCAATGCACATAGCATGATGACATTCCACGTTATTGTTTACTTGCAGGGGTCAACTGAGGGAGGTCCAATAAGTTTTTCGTTTTCTTCACGACCAGATGCTACACCAACGTCTTCTTCTTTGCATATCTTTTATTATATCTTACACTGTGCTATTATTTAAAAATTTGTCTTCGTCTTTTTTGAAACAGACGACACCAGCGGATCTGTCAAACTTTTCAAATTTCGCTTTGCGACTTTTCCACCGCCCACCACCTTTAATTATGAATTGTAAAAATTGACGAATATAAACACAGAAGAAGTTCATTTCAGTTTGAGATTTTCTCAAGATGTCGATGAGGTTTATTAATTGCGTTTTTTAGGTCTGCATTTTCTTTCTTTGGCAAATAAAGCGAATAAATAGACCCTGTAATCGACAGTAAAATAATTAATTACAGGCATTTTTCATACGAATGAATTTGAATAAAGTAAAACAAAATGGGTCAGTTTCCTTTACTCCGCTAATGGAAGGGTAATATAACAAACGTATACTCACGATTGAGAATCCAGTAATTCATAGAATTTGAAGAAGTTAAATTTTACAGCAGTTCGATAGGGCTTATAAAGAGCTAAATAGGCTCAAATGTAGAGAAATTAAAAAATGTTTATGGGTGCCCCTCGACCTCGGGACTATCAAATTCTTACGAACAGTGTTGTCATCGGAGATACACGTAATGTCGGGTTCATTTTGAAAAAGAAAAAAAATATTTGGAAACCTTTCAGCCCTGTTGCCCGATCACTTTCAAATTTTTACATAAAGTGATGTAATCAAAGATACAAATTGTGTGCATATTTTGAATAAAATCGTGTTAATTTTTAAAGAGCACCTTGGCTCATTTCCGAATTTTAATAAAAGACATTGTCATTGGAGATACAAATTTGTGCAAAGTTTGGACAAGTTTTTGGTTTGGTTTTAGGACACAACAAAACATATAAACAAACAAACAAACACATCTGGACGTGAAATAATAATATAGACAATTTAAAAAATACATATTAATACATATTATATCCTATCAACATGTTATGAGTCCCACAAATCGCACTAAGTCCTACAACACAAACTTTAGTCTATCCACTAATGTTAAGTCATAATTATTACATTAAGTTATTTCTTAGATAATTTTACTATTCTACAATCAATCTACTATATATATATATAAAAATTTAATGCTGTTCGTTGGTAACCGCATCACATGAGAACGGCTCACAGATTTGGCTCATTTTTGTTTTGAAATGTCTTTCATATCTGGAATAAGGTTTATGTGAAAAAGATGATGTAATTTCAGCAAAAACTGAAATTGTGTCTTTCCATAGGATTTTTGTATGAACTCACTCACAACTTAAGAACGGCTGGTCCGATTTGGCTCATTTTTATTTTAAAATATTCACCATAGTCCGAGTAAGATTTATAAGGAAACAAAATTTAGAAAAGTTTCCCAGAAAATTCGGGACAACTGAAAGGGCTATTTTCCATAGGATTTTTGTATGAAGTCGGGACATTAACTTACGATTCGAACGATGGATTTGCGTATTTTTTTTGTTTTTTTCGTTATGGTCCTGGTAAGAAAGACAAAGGAAAGTCGAAAAATTAGGACAAACAGCAAAAATCATAACTTTATTTATGCAACTTTCAATCATAACTGACGATGGGAACGACATATTTGGTTGATTCTTTTTTTTTGTTCGTAATGGTCCCGAAGCAAAAGAAAGTTGGGGAAAATTACAAAAGAGAGTACGAAAATTTGGAAAACGATAAATTGGATATTTTTTGAGGAATTAACTCAATTGAATGTTTTCAGTAAAATGTAAAATCTGGAAAAACGCATTCCAGTCTGAATTACAATAAAATTAAATTTGATTTTACACTTGTGTTGATTCTCGATCTGTCCAACAAAAGTCGTTATTTCATTTCTATTCTAATAGATTCCAATAAATGGCGCTATGTAGTAAATGTTGTTTGGTAGCTGACCCTTTTCCACAGTCTTTCTTTTGCGATCTGTCAACGCTATGAATCCGTTCGACATGCAAATAGATATTAAGCACTTGCAGTTTCGGGTGCGATTTGCATTCGAAATTACAATAAACAAATCAAAAGGGCAGCCATTAAGTGTTTGCGGCATTAACCTTGAAAATCCATGCTTCTCGCATGGTCAATTGTATGTCTCCTGCTACAGTATCGGAAAACCATAAGCTTTGTTTGTTAACGCGGCAGACAACAAAATATAAAACAATGCGCGTTCCAGAAGAGCTAAAAAGAACCCTAAAAGACCCACAAAAGACTCCCCAAAAGACCCTCAAAAGACCCTCAAGGGATACTCAAAAGACCAAAAAGGGATACTCAAAATCCTAAAAAGACTCCAAAACTACGCTTAAAAACGGTGAAAAAACTCCTAAAAGGCCGCTAAGAGACCCTCAAAAGAATCATAAAAGACCTCCGAAAAAATCTTTAAAAGATCCTCAAAAGACCATCAAAGGACCCCCAAAAAAATCTTCAAAAGATCCTCAAAAGGCTTTCCAGAAGACCCCCAAAAAAACCCTTAAAAAAGATTTATAAGATATCTTAGAATTATCTGATGAAGAAGTCGCACAAGAAAATATAGAAAGAGATTGGTCAGACGTTGACGACAAAAACGCCGAAGAAGTGCCGAAAAAATCATTAAGGATCCCATAATATCCTCAAAGGACCCCCAAAAAACCTTCAAAAGCACATCAAAAGGCTTTCCAAAAGACCCCCAAAAGATTCCATAAGGCCCCTTAAGACCCTCAAAAGACCCCCCAAACAACTCCAAACCCTCAAAAGACCCCTAAAAACCCTCAAATTTAATAGAAGAAAATAAATCATTTGCTTGACGTTTTTTTTACTAATTTGTACTTTGAATTAACATTTCAAATAGCTTTTCAAAAATTCTCAAAACGATCACAAACAAATTTATTGAAAGTGGGACAGGACAACGTCTGTCGGGTTAGCTAGTATAATATAAGAGTTACACCCTGTATGTATGTATGTATGTTCCCTATAGACTGCCAACAGCTCAAGCAATCGCGTTTAAACTTTGCGTATGGGTTTTTTACCATAACAGGCTGATTTTCGTCATACTTTGGGAGTGATCAGACTCCTGTTTTGTAAAAAAAAAAACTTTTTGTAAAAATTTGGAAGTGATCGGGCCCCGAGGTCTGGGGGCACCCATACAAATTTTGTTAAAAAAAGTACCCTATTTTCTTCAAATTTTATACGCATGTGTATCTCCGATTAGAGAATTTACAAGAAAAATTTTAATTTTTTAAATTCTCTATATTAACTTCGCGTGTCCGTGTGTTTGTGGCTGGCTGGCGGACCAAATCTTGTGATCAATTTTTAGCCAACTTCTTAAAGCCCGATTATTCAAACTTTGCACACATGTTTATCTTCGATGACAACACTTTCAATTAAAATTTGGAACCCCTTGGGCATCAGGGCCGTGGGGTGCCCATATTAAAATTGTTCCTGTTTTCTTCAAATTTTATACACATGGACAACACTTTTTGTAAAATTTTTGGAATTAACGGGCCTGTGGACCGAGGAGTGCCTGTATAAATTTTTTTAAAATTATCCCGATTTTCTTTAAATTTTAAACACATGTGTATCACCGAAGGACAAAACTTGTTGTACATTTTTTGAAGTGATCGGGCCCTGAGGCCTGAGGGGTGCCCATATACATTTTTTAAAAATTACTCCTATTTGCTTCAAATTTTAAACGCCTTTTCGTGTTCTTAGAAGCTGATGCACAAAATTTAGAGCGTAGTTTGTTATTTTCATCATTATATTGATGTGGTTGTTAAACTTTTAAGCCCCTGTGTTAGTTGTTTCCTAGGTACTTTGTCTTTGACTTGGTGCTTATTACCGTATTGTCCGAAAGAGTTTTGAAGGATCAACGATTTCAATAATTGACTGATAGAGCATAGTAAAGCTATTGGCTGGTAACCAAATACGCTACTGCAGTCATTTTTTTGGGAACTTTGGCTACCTTCCAGTTGTCTCGAATGTAACCGTTGTGTTGGCAATTGTTGAAAATTATGGTAAACATTAAAATCGCCAAATTTGGCAGCTTTTTAAGCAAAAAATTTCGGAAATCCGGTCAATGTCTGATATTTTTTTTACAATTTCCATTTATAATCAAATCGCTGACAACAGCTGTCCCTGTACACATTTATTCGTCCACGTGTGCGTAAGCGGGATGTTCTTTGCTTAACCGCAGAATTTCTTCGAAGAGTTGCGTCTTTCGCCGGAACCACAACTTAACTCTCAAATCTCTTCTATTCTACGAAATCTGGAAGAAAGGCTTTCTCTTTTTGTGCATGGCTGGATGCTATTTGATATTTAAACGTGATACCCTTCGGAATGGAAATACGTTTTCCGACCAGAGAGTTCAGCTTCAGGGCCTAGTTTGATGTCATGGAGCCGTTTGGTCAGTTAATCTTCCTGGTAACTCCGCAAAGCTTGACAAAACATGTTAACTGTACAAGGGAACGGAATAGTGTGCCGTGGAAGATCTTCTAAAGACGTTTTCTCAACCACTGCTTGGGAGCATATTTTTGCCATAATTATACCGTATATATAAATATACGCTCCCATTTACTTGAATATTAGCTAGTTGTGAGTAAGTACATATCTTCCAAAAACAAAGCTATAAAATTAAAGAGGAAATTAAGAAAATGCATGGGAATTTCCCAAATTTTCTTTAAAAAAAAACTGATAAAAAGGATAAAATAGTTGCGTCACTTGATTGAGGCCACTTTAAATCCGATATTAGTGTCGATTCTATGGTTTTTGGGGTCGCTGAGTTGAATGGTGATGGTAAGACAGCTCTAGCGGGATGGGGTCGATTACTAGGGGGGGGGGGTTTACCGATATTAGTGTCGATTCTATAGTTTTCGTGTTCGCTGCGGTGAATAGTGATGGTAAGACACCTTTCCGGCTAGGGGTTCGAAACGTTTTCGATAATGTTTAAGTCTGGTGAATAGGAGGACGACGTTTTCCGACTTAATGCCTCTAGCTATTTGGGAACCCTGGAATTACCTTCGAAGTGTTGATGTTGACTCGTTGGAAAATCCTTGGTAGACGTCCACAAATATGAGGCTTGGAAATTCCCATTCCAATAAACATTTGTTTCCATTTCCGTTCATTGTAGTAGTTAGTAACTCCAATTCGATTGTGCCATAGTAGCTGATTGCTACCCACACCATAAAACTTTATGTACGGCTGTGATGTCTTGCCAAATAAGTTCTTCTTTCCATAAATCGTGGAAAGCACACATCGGAAGGGTGGGTATATGCGTTGATAGTCGATATGCCATAAGGGCGGTTTATGCGACCACCACGAAACTTGTAAAAGAGTGCCAAGAAGAATTGACCTCTATTAGCCAATTCCTAGACATCACCATAGTATGGGTGCCGGGGCACAGTAATATAGAGGGTAATGAGAGGGCGGACGAATTAGATAAGATAGGCGTCGCTATGAACACCGGCTCTATACAGAGCCTTAGCTGTTCAATGGGCTTAAAAGGCAAATTCTCTCCTTTTTAAATTCTCTATATTAACATCGCGTGCCCGTGTGTTTGTTTGTTTGTCGTGAAATCTTGCGATCAATTTTTACCCTCTTCCCAAAGTCCGATTTCATTGAAACTTTGTACACATGCATATCTCCGATGACAACAAACACTTTCTATTTGGGGCCCCACGGGCCTCGTGGTCGTTAAAAAAAATACTAAAAATTAGCACGAATTCTTCAAAGTTTAAACACATGTGTATCACTGATTAACAAAACTTTTTTAAAATTTTTGGAGAGAACGGGCCCTGAGGCCCGAGTGGTGCCCATGTAATTTTTTTTTTAAAATTAGCTCGATTTTCTTCATATTTTTAACACATGTGTATCTCCGATTGAAATTTGGAAGTGACATACAAATTTTTTACACATGTGTTCTCCGGTGACAACATTTTGAAGTAAAGGGGCTCTAATATTTATTTTTTCTTAATTAACCCGGTTAAAAATTTGCACACATATGTATCTCCTTTTAGAGAATTTACATGTAAAATTTAAATTCCTCTTCCTCTGCAGTGGTCCAGCCCTAGCATGGCCAAGACACCGGATTTTAGGCAAACCATTTTTTACGACCTGAAAGAGTTCACAGATTACAGGATCATAGAGCTGATCTCGTATCTAAACGTTACAGGCTGAATTTAAACCACTTAAATATCCATGCTAGGTCCCTCGAGATTTATGGCATCTAAATGGCGCACACTAGCGCTAATTTGGGACCTCGCAAGTACATAAGTACAAGGTCCACCACTCTACCTACCTACCTCAATCGTGAAAATAAAATTTGAAACCATCGGGTCCCTGAATAATCAACTTTTTTGCATTCGAATAGACAACACATTTCCATTCATTGATCCAATAAAAACTGCAGCCTATAATCTCTGGAGCAAAAAACCCTGTGTGGTAAAAACCTGATCAAAATCGGTTTAGTCGTTTTCAAGATAAGCTGAAATAACAGGCGTTGCACGGTCTCAACCTAGCTGCCATCTTTCGAAAAACTTTAGCTTTAGGAACTTTTACTGCATCAAAACAAACACGTTGAGAAAGTTTCAGCTCAATAGGATGGATAGTTTTTGAGTTTTGCGATGTCGAATGCACAGAAACAGAAATTTGTTTTTTAATACCTAGACGAGTGTAGCTGCAGCCCGTTATACAAATGAGCGGGCCCAATTTAATGCCAATTTACATACAATTAACATATTTTTCAATTTTATTTAAAGTTTTGCTCCCATTCTGGTTTCTGTATCTGTTGAACTTTGTGAACCACTGAGTTTGTATGCTGATGATTTTTTATCACAGTCTTAGAAACATTTTGTGGGTGAGGCAATTAGCCAATTGGATTAAAATTTATCAGGAGACTAGCTGATTACCCGGCGTTGCCCAGGTTTTTATTCATCTCAATCTTCTATTAGGCAGGGGTGGGAAAAATAATGATATCTATCTTTAAGTTAAAATTGCAATTTTTTTTAATAAAATAATTATTTTAAATTATAAAGTATTCAAACTACAAAATAAAATTTAAAATAAATAAATAATATAACTTTTAAACAAAATTTGGTTCTATACAATGCTTTTAGTTTCACCTTCAAGAGCAAGAATAAATAATTTCTTAGGTAAACCCCCTAGGGTAGCAAAAAAAAGTTGTCTTAAATCTCAAATCTAATAACTGTCTTAATAAACTGTCCGACTTATTGATCGTCATCGAAAGCGAAAGTTTTACTGGAAATTGCAATCTCTTCAATTTAAAAGGTAGATCCGTCGAAATGAGTGCTATTCGTGGGATATAACTTGCTTTACACTGTCCCTTTTCACTCGAAATCCATCCGGTCGCCGGTCGCCGAGTACCATTCTAAACCACTATTTATCTCCGTGATCCCGAAAACTAATGCAACGACACTAATATCTGTCACCCTCCCCCCTCCGGGAAAAAAACTCACCCATAGAAGTGTCCTACCAACACTATTCATCTAAGTGACCTCGACAACTATAGAATGGACACTAATATCGGTCATCCCGCTCAGTTATCTACTCCATCCCTCAAGGGCTGTGTTAGCATCACCATTCCACTCAGCAACCCCGACCCCGACACTAATATCGGTCACCCCCCACCCCTCAGTTATCGACACCATCCCCTAGAGCTGTCTTACCACCATAGAATCGACATTAATATCGGTCACCCCCCCGCACTATCAGCTATCGATAGCATCCTCCAAGAGCTGCCTTACCATCACCATTCAACTGAACGACCCCGAAAACCATAGAATCTACACTAATAACGGTCACCCCCACCCTCAGTTATCGACCCCATCCCATAGAGCTGCCTTACCATCACCATTCAACTCAGCGACCCCGAAAACCATAGAATCGACACTAATATCGGTCACCCCCCCCTCAGTTATCGACACCATCCTCCTAGAGCTGTCTTACCATCACCATTCAACTCAGCGACCCCGAAAACCATAGAATCGACACTAATATCAGTCACCCCCCCCCCCCTTAGTTATCGACCCCATCTCCTATTGCTGTCTTACCATCACCATTCAACTCAGCGACCCCGAAAACCATAGAATCGACACTAATATCGGTCACCCCCCCCCCTAAGTTATCGACCCAATCCCCCTAGAAATGTCTTACCATCACCATTCATGTCAGCGACCCCAAAAACCATAGAATCGACACTAGTATCAGTCACCCCCCCTCAGTTATCGACCCCATCACCTAGAGCTGTCTTACCATCACCAATCAACTCAGCGACCCCGAAAACCATAGAATCGACACTAATATCAGTCACCCCCCCTCAGTTATCGACCCCATCCCCTAGAGCTGTCTTACCATCACCATTCAACTGAACGACCCCGAAAACCATAGAATCTACACTAATAACGGTCACCCCCACCCTCAGTTATCGACCCCATCCCATAGAGCTGCCTTACCATCACCATTCAACTGAACGACCCCGAAAACCATAGAATCTACACTAATAACGGTCACCCCCACCCTCAGTTATCGACCCCATCCCATAGAGCTGCCTTACCATCACCATTCAACTCAGCGACCCCGAAAACCATAGAATCGACACTAATATCGGTCACCCCCCCCCTCAGTTATCGACACCATCCTCCTAGAGCTGCCTTACCATCACCATTCAACTCATCGAGCTGTCTTACCATCACTATTCAACTCAGCGACCCCGAAAACCATAGAATCGACAGTAACATCGGTCACCCCCCCCCTCAGTTATCGACCCCAACCCCCTAGAGCTGTCTTACCATCACCTTTCAACTCAGTGACCCCGAAAACCATAGAGCCGACATTAATATCGGTCACCCCCCCCCCTCTCAGTTATCGAACCCATCCTCCTATACCTGTCTTACCATCACCATTCAACTCAGCGACCCCGAAAACCATAGAATCGACACTAATATCAGTCACCCCCCTCAGTTATCGACCCCATCCCCTAGAGCTGTCTTACCATCACCAATCAACTCAGCGACCCCGAAAACCATAGAATCGACACTAATATGAGTCACCCCCCCCCCCCCCCTCAGTTATCGACCCCATCCCCTAGAGCTGTCTTACCATCACCATTCAACTCAGCGACCCAGAAAACCATCGAATCGACATTAATATCGGTCACCCCCCCCTCTCAGCTATCAACACCATCCTCCTAGAGCTGTCTTACCATCACCATTCAACTCAGCGACCCCGAAAACCATAGAGTCGACATTAATATTAGTCACTCCCCCTCTCAGCTATCGACACCATCCTCCTAGAGCTGCCATTCAACTCAGCGACCCCGAAAACCATAGAATCGACACCAATATCAGACACCCCCCCCCCCTCAGTTATCGACCCCATCCCATAGAGCTGTCTTACCATCACCATTTAACTCAGCGACCCCGAAAACCATAGAATCGACACTAAAATCGGCCACCCACCACCCTGCGGCGATACATAACTCATCCATAGGAGCGTACTACCAACACTATTCATCACGGTGATACCGAAAATTGTAGCAGAGGGGGAAGCAGGTTTTTTGCCTGTGGTTGGGGTGGCAGCAGCCACCATTGGTCAAGGCGTTCCAGAGCTAGTTAGGCACAAATATACAAACAAATAAATTCTCTATTTTATATATTTAGATTTGGCCACTAAAAAAAAAACAAACACATCCGAACGCGAAGTTAATATAGAAAATTTAAAACCAATTTTTCAATTTTTCTCATTGCACTTAACTTTACAAATTTTGCTTTTCGAGCACTAAATGTGGGTCATCTGATATTTTTCCCATTATAATCGCCGCATTAACTCCGAAAATTTAATTGTGTACTAAACATTAATGCCCCTACCTGTTTATCAAATACATAAACCATATGAGAAGATTTATCTACAAATTTCATTCGCTTGCCTTTCAAATCAAAGACAAGAAACCGTTGTATGCACAAAGGTGATGTGTTAAATTCTATATTTGTGTACATGACCCTCCTACAACACGTTTTCGCACTAACAGAATAAAAAATTTTCGGAAACGTTCTTATAACACGATAAAAAATCAAAGTGAAAATTGAAAATGGTCAGCGTCGGTTTAATGCTTAATTTTATAATGACCTGATGATAAGGAAATGACGAAGATTTCTTAACACTAGTAGATGTAATCTCACGTACGTGTCTGCATTTTTTGTCCTGCGGAAACCTTCATATAACACGAGGAATCAAGGGATTCTGCGTCGTATGTTTTATTTTATAATGCCCTAGATCTTATTTTTTGTTTTTGCCAGAGGATAAAAGATATTTTAAGCATAAAAAACCACCCATAAAAATTTAAATTTTTCATGTAAATTCTCTAACAGGAGATACATATGTGTTTAAAATTTGAAAAAATCTGGCTAATATTAAAAAATGTATATGGGCACCACTCGGGTTTCATGTCCCGATCACTCCAATAAATTTACAAAAAGTTTTTTGCATCAGTGGTACATATGTGTTTAAAATTTGAAAAAAAAAACAACCCATAAAAATTTAAATTTTTCATGTAAATTCTCTAATAGGGAATACATATGTGTGCAAAGTTTGAACCGGGTTAATTTGAAAAAAAATTAATATTGGAACCCCCTTCACTTCAAAATGTTTTCAAAAACTATTCACACACGAGTAAAAAAAATTTGTGTGGGAACAAAATTCAAATCAAAAACTCAAAAATGTTTACAAAAAATTCGGTCTAACGGAGATACACATATGTTTGAAACTTAAAGTAATTCGGGCTTATTTAAAAAAAAATGGGCCTCAGGGCCCATTCGTTCTAAAAATGCCCAAAAAGTGTTGTCCTTCGGAGATACACATGTGTATAAAATTTTACCAAAATCGGGTTAATTTTTATTTTAAATTTGTATTAGGCCCCACGACCTCAGGGCCCGGTGTCTGTAAAATTTTGGCAATAGGTGTTGTCGATCGGAAACACACACGTGTATAAAATTTGAAGAAAGTCGGGTTAATTTTTTTTAAAAATTGTTTAAGGTGCCACACGACACACACACCACACGACCACACGGTCACCAAAATATTTAACAAAACTGTTGTCCATCTGTGTAAGATTTGAAGAAAGTCGGGTTAATTTTTTTAAAAAATTTGTATGGAGCCCCACGATCACGACCACGTTTTGTCCATCGGAGATACCAGCATGTATAAAATTTTAAAAAAATCGGGTTAATTTTTTTAAAAAAATTTGTTAGGGCCTTATGACCTTGGGGTCTCCAAAATTTTTACAAAAAATGTTGGCCATCTGAGATACACATGAATATAAAATTTGAAGAAACTTTTTGTAAAAATTTGGAAGTAATCGGGCCCAGGGGTCGGGGCACCCATACAAATTTTAAAAGAAAAAGTACCCGATTTTTTTCAAATTTTATACGCATGTGTATCTCCGATGGACAACACTTTTTGTACCAATTTGGACGTGATCGAGGCCCTGGGTCGGGCGGCACCCATACAAATTTTTAAAAAAAAGTACCCGATTTTCTTCAAATTTTACACGCATGTGTATCTCCAATGGACAACATTTTTGTAAAAAATTTGAAGCGATCGGACGCCGGGGTCGGGGGGCACCCATACAAATTGTTTACAAAATTTACCCGATTTTCTTCAAATTTTATATGCATATGTATCTCCGATGGCCAACACTTTTTGTAAAAATTTGGAAGTGAAATGACCCCGGGGTCGGGGAGCTCTCTAACAAAAAATTTTAAAAAATTTACACTATTTTATTTAAACTGCAGATTGTGTATTCCTGATTAGAGAATTTACACGAAAAATTTTAATTTTTATGGGTTGTTTTGTTTAAATTCTCTATATTAACTTCGCGTGCCCGTGACTGGCTGGCTGGCGGTCTGGCACACCAAATCTTTTGATCAATTTTTAACCCACTTCCTAAAGTCCGATTTTATTGAAACTTTGCACACATGTGTATCTTCCATGACAATAATTTCTAATAAAATTATACAACACAAATACAAATATTTTACAAAATGTACCCGATTTTCATCAAATTTTATACGCATATGTATATCCGATGGACAACACTTTTGGTAAAAATTTAGGAGTTATCAGGCCCCTATTTTCTTCAAATTTTATACGAATGTGTATTTCCGATGGAAAACACTTTTTGTAAAAATTTAAAAGTGATCGCGCCCCGAGGTCAGGGCGCACGCATTCAAATTTAATAAAAATTACGCGATTTTCTTCAAACTTTATGTGTTATGTGTATCTCCGATAGACAACACTTTTTGGAAAAATTTTAAGAGATCGGGCCCCGTGGTCGGGGGGCACCAAATACAAATTTTATAAAAAAAGAACCAGATTTTCTTCAAATTTTACACGCATGTTTATCTCCAATAGACAACACTTTTTCTAAAAATTTTGAAGTGATCGGGCCCCGAGGTCGTGGGGCACCCATTCAAATTTTGTAAGAAAAAAGTAAACGATTTCCTTCAAATTTTAAACGCATGTGTATATCCGATGGACAATACTTTTTTAAAAAATTTGGTAGTGATCGGGCATCGGGGTCATAGGGCACCCCTCGGGCCTCAGGGCTCATTCGCTCAAAAAAGGTCCAAAAAGTTTTGTCCATCGGATACACATGTGTATAAAATTTTACGAAAATCGGGTTAATTTTTATTTTCAAGTTTTATGAGCCCCACAACCCCCGCGACTGTAAAATTTTTACAATACATTACATCGGAATGAGATGTCTGAAATCTGACGGACCTCCACGGCCATTTGAAGAACTCCTAGAACGGGCTGTCAACGAGTATAACTTCACTATCCACTCAACCACAGGAAAGAAACCCATTGAACTATTATACGGACGAATACCTAGGTTTAAACCCGAACAATTCACCCGAACAAAACACGGTTAACTAACATAGAAAAACTTAAAATCAAACAGGAAAAAGACAACAAGTATCATAACAAAAAAAGGAAACCCAACAAAGACTATCAGATAGGACAAGTTATTTACGTAAAAAATAATAAACGAATAGGTTAAAAATGAACAGGCAGATATTGACAGGAAATAGTTAAAGAGAATAAAAACTCTACAATAATAACCGAATCTGGAAGAACAATTCACAAAAGTAACATTAGAAATTAACCCTTTTCTTTTCAGATGTGTCTTTTGCACCTGCCAAGCTACAGTCCAAATTTTTCAAATTCACAAATAAAAACCTTTCACATAGGACAGGCGAAAATACAAGACGGAAACTTCAAACTTATACACGTCATCGACCTAGGATAGTACGACCAATTTATATCCGGAATAACTTGATCTTCAATCAACCCATAACCATACAATATTCCCTTTGCTATCACATGAGCTGAAACAAATTCGAAATCTTTTGCGTAACTTGAGACCGCGTATTACAAAACGTTCATTAAATTTCATTGGAAGTGCGTGGAAATGGATGGCTAGCAATTCTGACCATGACAACTTCGTCACCATAAAAGAAAAAATTACAGATGTTTTAAGAAATAACAACAGGCAAGTTACAATAAACCAATTATATAATGAAAGAATGACTAATATCACTAGAGTTCAAAACGAGATACAAAAATTACTTAAAGAAGACAATAAACTAAACTTTGAAATCATAACGAACATTCAATATATAATTAAACTAGTTAAAGAAGAATTAGAAAATATCAATTATGCCATTCATTGGGCTAAGTTAGGTATGATAAATTCATTTATTTTATTAAAAAACGAAATAAAACTTGCTACAGACATTCTTAATAAACAAAAGCTATCATACAATTCAATAGAGGAAACTTTGGAAGCTTCTCACAGATAAAAGTTATAAGCAATAGCTCAGCCTTACTCTATATCATAAATATTCCATTAACAACAAACGAAACATATGACAGTCTTCTAATCAAACCAATAAAAAGGAACAATATTGTACCAGAAATTTTATTTAATGTAATCCTAAGATACAATAAAGAATGTATGGAACAATACAAAAATGTAAAAATTATAACCATAACCTGTTTTGTTATAGCCTTATCAATTTGTAATTCTAAAGACATTATAGATATAAGAAAATGATACATGTATTCCTAGCTTGCTTAACAGTCTATCAGCTTCATGCAACAGCGTCAACAGTTGCAATAGATGAAATCTCAACAGGAGTTCTATTACTAAACCAGTTTATCGGATTCATACAATTTGGAAACACTACCCACACCCTCAATGGCACATTCCTAATAAAATTCCACAACACCACCGTAACCGTCAATGGAAGATCGTTCATTTCCAGAGAAGCATCAATGGTAAAAGCGTTACCGGCAGTACTACAACCAAGCCCTAGAAAAAAGGAGTACAGAGAGCTACTATCGCTAGAGATGATGATTGCTACAAACAGAGAACCATATACATCAAGTAACCACCTACTGCCTCATCTCCTGCTTCGGAATATTAGCCACAATAGCTGTAATCTGCAGGTCTCTTCCTAAAAGAAATAGTACCAAGGTCACCATCCAAATCCCTCAAGAAAAGATCCGCGAAGAACACCACGAACCAGAAATAGCTTTACCAACCATTGAGCCCCCTGAGATGCCTCATCAAAGTTTCAATAAAATCCCATATTTTTGTCGATTGAGGACAATCGCATTTAAGAGGCGAAGACTTAACACCAGCAGACGGTGTGAACGACACCTACATGCACGAACACCAAATAGAACGGAAATGCTGACCAAGCGTCTGGCACATCGAGCACACATCAGAATAAACAAATCGTTCTCACGATAGCGAACGACAAAAAAAGCTGAATTAGGGAATTAGGGTATAAATATAAGTTATTGAATTTTTGTTAGTCAATAAGAAAAATATCATTGAATAAAGCAAAAGGCATTCTGCCTTTCATTTTTTTTCATACTAATCTTGTACTGATTTAATTAACTTATACAACAAAGATTTGTTTTAAAATAATTTTATGTA
This sequence comes from Nephrocerus scutellatus, assembly GCA_947095585.1. Classification (NCBI taxonomy): domain Eukaryota; kingdom Metazoa; phylum Arthropoda; class Insecta; order Diptera; family Pipunculidae; genus Nephrocerus; species Nephrocerus scutellatus. Next base: position 31,221,406 of record OX352761.1, read on the forward strand.
TGTTTATTTAATTTTATTTTTTAATTTGAATACTATAGCTATAATTTAAAATATATTTTTGTTAATAAAAACTACAAGAATAAGATATCATTCTTTTTTCTACCCCTGCCTAATAGAAGATTGGGATGAATAAATACCTGGCCAACGCCGGGTAATCAGCTAGTAATGCTATAATTAACATTTCCCATGTTACTACAAAATAACTATAACATTCTCGTAGTTTCAATATCTTCTGGCTAGTCACAACTTTAATATAACTAGTAGCTTTTAGAAGCTTAAAGCACGAGGCGGTAGTCGAGTGCGGCAATCTAACGAGCACGATAGGAACTTTTCTGCGAGTAATGTACGCTATTTTTCACACGACCAAAAAAGGTTTTCCGGTTATGCGCAATGCAAAATTACTCTAGGAATATATGTTCGCTGTGACTGCAGTAAATAACAAAAGTATTTTTTATGCTAACACATTAGTGTTATAGCGTAGGAAACAGTCACTTTCGTCTATGGTCGTGTGAAATTTTTTTAACTCATTGTCGAACTACACCTCCCCCTGTGCTATCAAAATTTAAAATAATGTTTCCTGAAAGTAAAATAGTTACAGAAAATGTAAATCAGGGAGTATGGTATCGAAAATTTGAAATTAGGGATCGTGTTGCCGCAAGATATTTCATAGGAAACCCAAATTGCAATTTTGACGAAATAGGGTCAAAGGAACTTTACATTATGAGGTGAAGTTGAATGATGGTCGAATATGGTGGAGTTGAATGATGGTCGAATATGGCATCGTCTCATATGCTATATTGTTTTCAACAAAATGAGTTAGGTATTTTTTGTGGTTAACGGCTGATCAAAGCAACAGCAAAAACTAACCAACTCAATTGGTCAATTTTTTGTTTCATGTGTTTTTTTTTAAATGGTTTTTTTATTTGGGGTGTCCAAAATTTTAACAAAAAGTGTTGTCCATCGACGATACACACGTATATAAAATTTAAAGAAATTTGGGTTAAGGTTTTTAAAAAATTTGTTGGGGCCGCATGACCCTGGGGTCCGGCGTCTCCAAAACCTCTCCTCTCAGGCCTCAGGCCTCCAAATTTTAATACAAAGTTTTGTCTCCGGAATTACAAATGTGTGCAAAATTTCAATAAAATCGGGCTTTGGAAAGTGGTTTAAGGTTTAAAATTTTATCGCAAGGTTCCACGACAAGACGTTCCAAAACCGACCAACCGACCAACCGACAGACAGACGTGCCACGGGCAAGCGAATTTAAAAATTAAAATTTTTCTTGTAAATTCTCTGATCGGAGATTCGATATTTTGGTGAAATAATCAGCATCAGCTCACACAGAACACAGTCATTATAGTATGATATTATCTGATGCCGCTAAATGGAAAAATTTGTGTGTTTGTATGGGAACCCCCGGTCCCGCGTCCCGATCTATGTGAAATTAAAAGAAAGTATTGTCACCGGAAATATACACGTGTGCAAAATTTCAATAAAATCGGGCTTTGGGAAGTGGGTTAAAAATTGATCAGAAGATCTGACCAGCCAGCCAGCCACGGGGACGCGAAGTTAATATAGAGAATTTAAAAAAAACAACCCATAAAAATTAAATATGGGAGCCCCTCGATTCTGGGTCATTTTTTTTTATTGTAGGCGAAAATCATCAAAAGAGACATTTGACATCAGATGTCAAATTTGAAAATGCTCAGATCATTTTATTCTGAGCACTTAGAGCACGCTCATACTCTGAGCAAATAAGAAACACGAGCATTTTTCTTGAGAACTCTTTGACTGCTCTGAACTAATTTATGAAAACGCGAAATGACAGAATATTGTGAAAACTTGTTGTTCTATCTGTAAGTTGATATCGACAAAAAAATGACATTAATAAAAATACAATTTAGTAAATAAGTAAGTTGAATTAAGCATAAAACATTTATGTCTCGTTTCATTTGCTGGGTTCATTTCTGCGTGAGCTAAGATTTCTCTCTCTCTCTCCACTAACAAAACCATGCAGCGCAGCCGACTGCGCAGCACACACCGCACACATGTACGACGGTATCTGATACCACTATAAGAAATTAAAAAAATTAATAAGGGCCTTGCGGCCGAACCCGGAGCCCGATCACTACCAAATTTTAGAAAAAGTATTGTTTATTGAGTATACACATGTGTGTAAAATTTGAAAAAAATCCGGTAATTTTTATTTTAAATTTGTATGGGAGCCCCACGAACCCGGGGCCCGATCACTTCCAAATTTTAAAACAAAGTATTGTCACCGGATATACACATGTGTACAAAATTTCAGGAAAATTGAGCCTTAGGAAGTACGTGGAGTACTGGACGTGATCGCTAAAAAAAAAAAACAAAAAGTTTTGTCCATCGGAGATACACATGCGTATAAAATTTGAAGAAAATCGGTGCCCCACGACCCAGGGGCCCGATCACTTCCAAATTTTTACAGAAAGTGTTGTCCATCAAAGATACACATGCGTATAAAATTTAAAAAAAAACGGGTAAAATATTTGTATGGGAGCCCCCCTACCCCGAGGTCCGAGGGCCCTCAAATTTTAATAGAAAGTATTGTCACATACATATGTGCAAAATTTCATGCAAAATCGGGCTATGGGAAGTGGGTTAAAAATTGATCAGAAAATCTGACCAGCCCCCAGCCACCCAGCGAGCCACGTGCACGCGAAGTTAATATAGAGAATTTAAAAACAATAAAGCTAAGAGGAATAAGAATATATATATAAAAAATTAGTCTAGACTCGCAACGTACAAAAATAGGCACTGAATTAGAATTAAGCACTTACATGAGCATACTCTTAGGCTGTAAGATGAACCGAATATAAGTTTAAATCATTATGTACTGGTGTTGTCAAAAATGTAGTCAAACCGGTTTGTCCGGGTTTTGTAGGTACATTATTGCACATGGAGTTTATTTTTGGAAGATGACTCATCACATATGACTTTGGTTAGTTGTTAATAAGGGAAGTTGCCACAATGTTCTAGTATTTTCTCGACATTTCTGTTTATAAGATTGAACGTTTCTGGAGGCTTTTCACTGAGCATAAATAATATGGCGTTTTAAACCAGAAGTTCAGTTTTTATTTGAAATTCAACCAAAGCAGTTGAAGAGCTACCAGCTAAAGGAATAGTAGTGAAATACAAGTATTGTTGCAACAAGTGTTTTTGTGTACTTGGAAAAGTAATCACCAGTGTAATTTGTGAACTTTTTTTATTTTAAATCGTTCTTATTAGCTCGCTTTCGTGTTTGTCTGTCTGTGCGGGTGGAATTTTGTAATTAAAATTATTTTTAAATTCTGGCTGGCTGGCTGGCTGGTCAGATCTTGTGACACATTTTTAACCCACTTCCCAAAGCTCCATTTTATTGAAATTTTGCACACAAGTATATTTCCGGTGACAATACTTTCTATTAAAATTTGAGAGTGATCGGGCCGCGGGGTCGGAGGGCTCCCATACACATTTTGTTCCCCGGCATTAAAACATTTCATACTATAATTACTGTGTTCTGTGTGCGTTGTGCGATGTGCGCTGTGCGCTGCGGGCAGCGCTGCTTGCTTTACGATTGGGGTTGTTTTCTTGTTGGGTTGCAATGCTTCGCATGAGTTTTTATATTTCAGCATTTATAGTGGAATTCAGTATACTTTTATTTATTAGAGAATTTACATGAAAAATTTTAATTTTTGTGGGCTGTTTTTATTATTAGCTTACATGTATACTGTTTGTTTAATAAAGTTGTAATTTATAAATTAATAAACGTGTGTTGTGTTTTATTTGCAAAATCCTTAACAATATATTCGTCACCAATTAGTTTTATCGCGCGGCTCTGAATTCTGTCATACAGTTGTATTCAAGTTTAGGGATATGCCTTGTAAATAGTAGCCAGATCGAGGGAGTGAAGTACATCTTTCACCGTTTGTGGAAACCTAAACATTTTGCAGCATTTTTAGCGATGGGAAATATAGTCGTTCAAACGAAGTTTGTTGTTGACATACCGAGTATTGCGAGTTTTTTAGCTTCTTTGACGCAAGATCCATTCGTGGATAAAAGTTAGGGGTTAAAATTACGCTTAGACGAGAGAAGACAGCTTTGGAATTTGCAATTGTTTAATTCTTAATTTTTTGTTCGTATTCTGAAACTCCTATTTTGTTAAGTTGTCAAGGTCAGAATTGAACGTGCCAACTTACGTCGAAAACCATACTAATGTCGCTAAGGACTTCCCGAATTATAACATAATGCGGTTAAATGCTTTGTTATTAAACTAAATAGGTATCCCAAAACAAATACTAAAGGTAAGGACATTTATTTTACTTTTTATGAAACAAGTATGTTCATAGTGATGTTCGTAGTCTGCCATTTGTAAACTAACAAATTTTGAAATTTCATGTTTAGGCTGTGCTAACTTAAGCAGTCTGTATATCTGTAGAATTACGACTAACATATGCATATTTAATTTTGAGCTTTTCGATTTTGTTTATAAGCGAAAAAATAATTTGTATTGTTTTTGAACATTTTTATGCATGGCGAGAACCTCGTAATTTAAATATAATGGGTGTTTTTTTAGGAGGTTTGTTTTTCCGATAGATGTCGTTTTATTTTATGACAGTTGTTTTGACAGTTCAAAGTGGCATTTCTACTCAGTATTGTTTGGCAAATCATTATGAATAGGTTAACTCCAGAACAACGTTTTCAAATCGTGGACATTTATTTTCAAAATCAGTGTTCAATTAAAAATGTTTATAGAGCACTTCGTGAATTTTATGGTGCACATAATCGTCCGTCAGAGACCACCATAAAGAACGTAATTACCAAATTTCGGTCTACATTCACTCTTTTGGATGCCAAGCCACCGACAAGAATGGTTGAGGCCAGTGTCGAAGAAAACGACAATTTATCGATTCGTCGTCGTGCTCAGCAAATTGGACTTTGTCCATCGACTTTATGGAAAATTTTACGTAAAGATTTGGGTTTGGTGCCATACAAAATTCAATTGGTGCAAGAATTAAAGCCACACGACCATCGTTTGCGCCGTGAATTCAGTGATTGGTCGTTAAATCAATTGAACGAAGATCCATTTTTTTACCGTAAAATTCTCTTCAGTGATGAGGCGCATTTTTTGTTAAATGGATACGTCAACAAACAAAATTGTCGCATTTGGAGCAAAGATAATCCACACGCCGTTCAAGAATTACCAATGCATCCTGATAAATGTACTGTTTGGTGCGGTCTATGGGCTGGTGGGATCATCGGTCCATATTTCTTTAAAAATGAGGAAGGACGACGCGTTACCGTGAATGGAAATCGATACAGAACCATGTTAAATGAGTTGTCAAATCTTGAAGATATGGATATGGATGAAATGTGGTTTCAACAAGATGGTGCCACTTGCCATACAGCACGTGAAACAATCGACTTATTGAAAGAAACTTTCAACGACAACATTATTTCGAGAAATGGTCCGGTGAATTGGCCTCCGCGTTCGTGCGATTTGATTACCAAATAAAAAAAAATTTTGGTCATTTCATAATTTTATATGTGTTTTATTCAAAAAAAAAATCGGCAACCTCTTAAAAAAACACCCGTTACTTTCTAAAATACAATTAAATAAAATACGTCATAATATGAATCAATCTATCAAAAGAGACACTGGAGAGAGATGCGGGGCATAGATCTACGTACCTCTCACATGCTAAGCGAGCGCTCTACCATCTGAAATATTTATTTTCTAGCTATGCTACGAATTTGAGCGAAAACGAATATAGACTTTCACTACGAATATACTATTTTAATAATCATTGTCTTTCACTTTTTATTGAAAGAAAACAATCCATACATTAGTTTTATTTCAATTTTTCTTAAAACTTTAAATTTAAAACTTGAATGTATATGGCTCAATGGTCTAGGGGTATGATTCTCGCTTTGGGTGCGAGAGGTCCCGGGTTCAAATCCCGGTTGAGCCCAGTTTTATTTACTTTTTCGCTGCTCTGCCGAACACACAATTATTAATCAATAATTTTTGTACAAACGCTTGAAAACAATAAAATATAAAAATGTATTCATAATTTTTTTATTATTAATTATTAACTATTATTTACACTGAAGGATTAAGAAAAAATAAATATTAAAGCTAAACCAAAACTTGAGTGAAAAAATTTTACATCAACCGTAATATGGATAACCACCATATCCACCATATCCACCATATCCACCATATGGTGGAGGAGGGTAACCTGCATAGCCACCAAGTGGGAAACCTCCATAGCCACCAAGAGGATTAACGCCATAGCCACCAAGTGGGTAGCTTTGCTGATATTGTCCCCCTAATGGCCTACCACCGAGAAGTCCGAGAATACCAGTCAATCCGTTAAGAAGAAGACTACCACCGCCTCCACTTCCACCTCCGCCCAATACACCAAATGTTCTTCCTTGTGGAAAGTCAGCAGCATTTGTTGGTACCGCAGCAGCATTGACACTATCGTGATTTCTGTAGGAACCATTTTGTCTGTCATTTTGTTTGCCACTCGGTCCTTGGGGTGCTGCAATAGCAAAGGCGAACGTAAGTGCTAACAGAACTAATCCAGCAATCTGGAAGAGAAGGAAATTCCATTAAATGCAATCCTCCAAATTGCAATAACTTCACATTACAAAGGATTTCATTTTTGATGAGCAAGTTTTATTTCGGTATCTACTCGTAGTGCTATTCTACTTGACTAAAACTCATATTCCATAATCAGCCAATTTTATACAGTTAGTTCTGTTGTTAGTTCATTTAACAAAGCATCGATTACCAATCTTAAATCGTGGTGGCATCTATGCAAGATATAAAAGCTTTTAACATACAGGAAATGATATTTCAGTTTTGCGAACGTTCGCACCATCACGCTAACCACTCACTGCTGACCTTAAACTTGATTCTGACCTCTTCAATGATTTTTTATCGATTATTTTTATTTATACAGATTTTTATTATCGTACGGAATGGAACGACAGCTGAGTACACAACAAACATCTTCGACAAAAAATAATTTTAACTTCGTAGGTATGTGAAACTATTAACTGCAGAAGGCGATCGCAGAAGCAATTAGCCAAAACAAATCAAATCAAGTTTATTTGTATAAATTTGGTAATTCCAAAAAGCTTACTAAGAATTTGCTTTTAATATGGTATGTGAATTTAAATGTGTATGTGTATGCTGTTTGTTTGGAAATCCCCAAAATAAATTCATAAGGAACTTAATTTTCCCGCAACATGCGAATTCGGGTTATTTGCTTTGTTTTGTTAGAGACCTATTTGTAAATAACGGTATAACTCGACATAATGTTAATTTATAATATAAGCTTTTCAGAAAGCTGAAGAAAACCGAAAGTTCCAAAGTCTATGAAAAAGCGTGCGAATATATAACTTATTATTTTCCTTATTGAAAAACTTAAAAAAAATGTTTTTTTGTTAACGCGGTCAACGCGACCGCTTCTTTATTTAAATTAAAGTTACAAATGAGCACTAAAAAAAGAACTGACTCTAAATTTACAAATATTCATTATTTATACTAGATTAATTACAAGTAAGCAGAAATTGTATTGTTTGTATTCTTATTAATTTTATTGCAAAATATTTGTTGACTTAAATTGACCTAATTACAAGTAAGCTAGAATTGCATTATTTGCTTTCTTACAAACTGATTGCGAAATATATTTATTAACCAAATTGATTGCTAAAGCATTGCAACTTACTTCCGCGTGAATAAGCAAAATTATTAAAGAATAGAGTTTATTGACTTTGTTTGTGTTAACTCTTCCCCTCTTAAGTCGATTGTCCCCAATCGAGGTGGCTTAACGGGCGAGTTAGTGAGCTGAGATGTTGTAAGCTGTAGAAATGGCCCATATGCACTTGTACTGCTTGCAACATTGTCTCGAAGCTGAGGTGTGATATGAAATTTATGTTTATTATTGACAAAATAGTAGCAAATTAACATGGTTATGGAAATGAGTATTATTATTGCAATGTCTGAACTTAAACTTATTATATGCATACTTTTATTTTTATTAATTAATAGATTTATTTCATTCTCGTTATTTAATTGATTTACATACAAATTTTCTAGTTTCAGATGTAATTTATTAACATTCTTCTTTTCTTTGATCTTAGTCATCAGATTAGGTAAAATAAAGGTTTCATGTATTTTTAAATTAATATTAGTGTATGTTGTATTTAACGTGTTAATTTTACAATTTTCAAACTTAATAAGGAAGGTCCCCTTAGGGTTGACCTCTAATTTGTTACAATCTTGATTAATGGTTTGATTAAAATTTTTAAATATAAGTATTCCAGGCATTACCTCTGTAACAGAGGATTCTTGCGCTGTTTCTAACTCACATTGTGCTTCTTGAAAATTCAGGATACTTTCCACACATTTATCTTCAATTTTGACTAAACCTTTTTCTAAATCATCTTTTATATTTTTATTAAAAATGTTATTATTATGATCAATTAATATATCATATTCGCTTAAAAATAAAGATTTATTAGCGGCATTTGGAATAGGTACAAATTTTATTTTGAATAGGGTGTTACTGGAGAATTGGGGTATCAACAAGGTTAGGATAATATTGTTAGCTTCGGAAATTACTGCGATTTTCATCCTGTTATAACTGTCAAAGTCATTAATTAGACTGATTTCCTTGTCTGTTAGAATGTCGGAAGGAACAATGCCCAATTTGCAAGAGAATATGATTTGTCCGATTCCGTCAATATGGTTTCGCAAGAGGGATATGTCGTTGTCAATTCTGTATATCTGTTCGATAAATTCTACTTCGTCTTCCAAGGTTTTTATTCTGTTTTGTGATTCGTCTTTGAATTTATTCATGTAACTACTAATAATCATCTGCTGTTTATTAATATGGGTTGTGATATTCTTAATTTCTTCTGCCATACCGTTATTAAAGTGTATGAGTTCATCTAATGTCCGATTGTTAGTATAGTCGTTATTTTGTAGGTCCGCTATTGCTTTATTAATTGCTTCCTCGTCATCGCTGTCCATTGATCCTGCTATATATTTCAATCCCTTTCCCAAGATGTTTACAAGACCTCGTTTTTGTTTCGAGTGTACATGGAGGTTGTTTACTTTGGCTTTCAATAGAATAAGGTTTTTATTTATAGTCTCCAGAAGTCGTTTGTCTTCATAAGTCTGGGTCGTCAATGTTTTTAAATTTTTGGATAGTAAAAATATGGTTTCATCGTATGTAGTCACGTTGATGAGATGCAGTACCTTGTCGTATCTAAGTATTGTCTTCACTTCTCCAATTTTAATGGGAATATAACCATTGTTGTTATTTAAATCATGTATGTGAAATTGTTGTGCATTTGCCGCTATGGCTATTGCTAAAATAATCATTATGGTTCGCATGTTGAGCCTCTGAAAAGAAAGGAATTATCGTCTGAATACAATTGGTTTCTAAGTCAGTCTAATGTTATTTTTATGTACTATTCTTCCTGTTTTTGTTTTTACTGTAGTGTTGTAATTTTCAGCGACTATTTCCTTTTTGTACCTAGCCGATAGTTTGTTTCCTACTCTCCTATTTATTTTTACAAAAATTTCTTCGCCCTGAGAATATTCCTTTGGGGGTGAACGATTTGCATTGTGGTAGGTCAAATCAGCTTGCTGCTTTTGCGTGAGTTTTTGTATAGTTTCATTTCTTTCCCTTTCGAGCAGTGCGGGATCACTACTGACACGTCTGCCGAAAAATATTTCTAATGGTCTTTTCCCTGTGACCGTATGTATAGAATGGTTATATTCTTTCACTGATTTTTCTAATAATTCCTGAAACGATCGGTGTGTTTGTTCCGACTGTATACAGCGCATAATCTCTTGGAGTGTAGAGTGGAAACGCTCCACTTGACCATTTGAGCTACTCGAGTATGGTGCAGTTTTGAATATTGAAATACCAAATTCGTTTTCTAACATAAATCTTATTGATTCTGAATTGAACGATTTCTCGTTGTCCATTACTACTTTTTCGGGCATAAGGGAGAAAAGAATATCTCTTAAGGGTTGTCTTATATCTTCCGTTGCCTTTGAACGTATTGGTTTTGCAATTGCATACTTTGAAAATTTATCTAATGCTGTTAGTAGCAATTGTTTCCCTATTATAAGTATATCCATATGGACTATTTGTCCGGGATACTGGGGAATTGGAGTTGGTTGTATTTGAGGTTTTGGAGGATGCCTCTCGTATTTATTAGTCTTACAAACTGTACAATTTTTAATAATTTTTTTAATTTTATTGGCCATTGACGGAAAATAGTACTTTTCTAACACTTGTATTTTATTTTCCTTGCAGTTTCTATGGGCTCTGTTGCGATATGCTATAATTATTTCTTCCTGCTCTTGGCTATTTACTATATCTTCTACCATTACTTGTGAAAACCTAATCTTATATGTACTGAAATGTAAAGGATATAGTTGCTGAATTTTTCCCATAATATCTTCTTCGGTTTTAATGCAGTTTATAACGGATGGATTGAGGTAACGTTTTAAGTTGCTGAGTAATGTAGATTCTGAATAATAGGGTTCGGTGACTATATGTCTGTGATATGTAGGAAACACTATTTTAAATTGATATTCTGGATTTATATCGATATTCAGGAATATCTGGTTTTTGAAAGCATTAATAGGTGTTTCTACACTAATTATGAGCCCATGAGGGGAGCTATCATCAGAGTTAGTAGCAATTGATAAGGAATTTAATGGTGATTCCTGCGGTGGGATTCTAGATAGGGCATCGGCCACAACATTCGTTTTTCCTGGCTTGTAACAGAGTTCGTAATCGTATTCCTCAAGTATAGACTTCCATCTTTTCATTTTGCTGTTGTTATTTTTGTTGCTGAGAGCATATGTCAGCGGTTGGTGGTCCGTGTGAATTTTCACTTTCTGTGAACCGTACAGGTAGTTTCTAAAAGCGTTTAAGGCCCATATAATAGCTAACATTTCCTTTTCGTTAGCGGCGTAATGTTCTTCAGCTTGGCTTAATGTTCTTGAGATAAAGGCTATGGGTTTTCCACCTTGAGATAGAACCGCTCCAAGTGCAAAATTAGAAGCATCAGTTACTAACTCAAACTCTTTGCTGAAGTCCGGATAACCAAGAATTACATCCTCTGAGATTAGAGAATACTTGATTTTCTTAAAGGACTCAATGGCTTCTTGGTCAAAGAAGACCTCAACTTTTGCTGACTTGTTTTTGGAGGTACGACCCCCTTCTCCTCTTAAAAGGGATGTCAAGGGTTTTGCTATTTTGGCGTAGTCTTTGATAAATCGCCGGTAATACCCTGACATACCTAGAAAACTGCGGAGTTCTTTTAATGTTCTAGGTTGGGGAAAATTAGCAATTGCCTCAACTTTGGTGCGATTGGTTTTTATACCATTTTCAGATATTACAAAGCCCAAAAAGTCTACCTCTGTATTGAAAAATTTACATTTATCGAGTTGGATCTTCATATTGGCGTTCTCCAATGTTTTAAATATTTTACTTATATGTTGGAAGTGTTCTTCCTCCGATTTACTGAATATGATAATGTCGTCGATGTAGACATAGCAACATACCCCAATGAATTCTCGTAATATATCGTCGAGAGCCCGTTGAAAAATGGACGGGGCATTTTTTAAGCCAAATGGCAGACGCGTAAATTCGTATTTAGCATTTTTAATTGAGAACGCAGTTTTCTCAATGTCAGATTTTTTTAGTGGAATCTGGTGAAAACCACTTTTTAAATCAAGTACAGAAAAAAACTTACTAGCACCGAGTTGGGAGATTACCTCTGATATCTCGGGGATTGGGTACCTGTCTGCGATAGTAATTGAGTTCAATTTTCGATAGTCTATCACCATGCGGTATTGCTTATTTCCAGCTGAATCTGCCTTCTTTGGGACAATCCAAACTGGGGAGTTATAGGGTGATCTTGATGGTTTTATGATACCATCGTTTAGTAGTTTTTTAACTTGATTTTCTACTTCTGTTTTAAGAGATCCGGGGTATGGGTAGAATTTAGTATATACTGGAGAATCACTTGTGGTTCTTATTTCACCTACAACTTTTGTAGTATAGGTAAGCTTTTCATCAGGTTCACTAAAAAGATTAGGATGAGCGTTTAGAATCTGTGTCATTTCTCCTTTTTGTTCTGCGGGCACGCTGTCTATATTTATAGCATTTACATGTTGAGTGGGGAGTTGCTTAAGATGCACTTTAAACCCGTTTTTCAGTAACATATAGTGTTTGTGTGTAAAAATAGTAGCTTCTAGCTCTCTAAGGGTATCGTTACCTAAAATACCGTCGAATGTTTCTAACGAGGGCATTAAATAAAATCTTATTTCTTCTTCAATTTTAAAAAGTTTTGCGTATGAGTGTTCATTTATTTTAATATCTCCTACGATAGATTTTGCAAAAAAAGGGATTTTATTAGGGATGCGTTTTTTTACTAAATTTGGTTTTATATAATTCTTGCTAGAGCCTGTGTCTACTAAAAATTTTAAAATATTCCCGCTCTCCATTTTTACTTCAAAGTAAGGCAACGAAGAGCTTATCATGCTAAAAAATGAATATCGCTGGGCTCTCCATATTGCCTATTGTCATCATGGGTCTGCCTGCTTCCCATTTCTTCCGTGTCTATGTGAAATGTTCTCTGATTTTTGTGCTGCTGTTGATGACCGAATTGGTTTGGCCTTTTACCAAAAGATTGGTTCTGATTGGGTCTGTTCATATAGTTTACGCGATGTGATCGCATACTCTGATCCACGTCCATTGGCTCTGGACGAGGTTGCGGCTTCGGTGGGCGAGGGGGATTACTATTTACTTGACCTCTCTGGTGGGAATTATGATTCCAAGGTTGACTTGTACTTGGGGTATGGGCTAAATGGGGATAAAATGTTCTGTTTTGCGAGTTTCCTAAATTTCGTCTAGGTGGCAATTGTGAAGACTGATTTCTTCTTGCGTTATTGGCATGGCTTGCACGAAAATTTTGATTTTCTAGTTTCAGGCACAAGTGAAGTGCTTGAGGTAAATCAGTAGGTTCTCTTATTCCTAAAAGTCGTGGCAAGTCACCGTTAAGACCCCTTACGAATGTATCTAAGGCTTTGTCCCTATATGACCGTGTGAGCGAATTTAATGATTCATTTCCCATTTCGAGACACCCTAATTTGTTTAATATCAAGGAAAGATGAGTGTATACCTGTTGATAGAAATCTTGGATGCTTTTATTCCCTTGCACCAAAGTTGTCATCTGGTACTCGAGGGTGGATAAATCACGCTTGTCACCATAATGCGTTATTAAGCATTGTGAAATCGCTTGCCAGTTCAAAGGTGTATTGTATGATTCCAATGCCACGTCGGCATTGCCAGTTATTTTATTTCTTATTACGCTTATTATTCCATAATATTTAGGCGTACCTCTAATCGATTCATAGAATAGATTCTATAGAGAATATAGCAGATGCAAGGCATTCTTTAGGCGCAGCTGACCAGATATAACAATTGTACTCCAGTTTGGGGCGAATAAACGCCTTGCAGATAGTTGGCATCTGGTCAGAAGGAGTAAAATATTTTCACACGCCCATAGACGAAAGTGACTGTTTCGTACGCTATAAACTAGCCTCGAAAGTAGCCCATAACAACACTAGTTATGTTATGATATAAACGTCTTTTGTTATTTACTACAATCTCAGCGAACACATTGCGCATGAGCAAGAATTCTCTTTTGTTTGTCGCGTTTGGTTTGGTTTGGACGCGTGAAAAATTCATTTCTTTGTTATTCACTGCAGTCCCAGCGAACACACATTCTCACATTTCTGCTTCTCTCTCGATTTAGCAAAAAAAACCGGTTTGGACGCGTGAAAAATAGCGTACACGACTCGCAGAAAAGTGCTCATCGTGCTCGTTAGATTGCCGAACTCGGCTACTCCACTTTCCTTGCTCGTTCTGTAATATTTTATTCTTGCATCGTGTGAGAATCCCCCAAACATTTCGCAGCATTTTTGGCGATGGCGAATGTGTGGTCATTCCAATGAAGGCTGTCGTTAACGCACATACCGAGAATTGCGAATTTTCCTCAGTTTCCTCAATGCAAGTGCCATTCATGGATAATGACAGTGGATTTAGGATTCGCTTGGACGACAGTAGACAGCATTGGCGTATGGACGCGTTAAATTCTACTCTATTATTTTCTCCACATTTTATTATGCTGTCCATGTAAGAATTTAGTGTTTAAGTCCCACATGAGAACGAGAGGGACGCTCCTCAAACTTATATGAGAAGCTGAAAGTGCTGTCGTCAGACAACTACTTCGGAAAGAGTCCAAAAGAATAGGACAGATGAAAAAAATTACGCATTGGTAATACCAGCGTGGAAGAACACCTCTTCAGAACTAATGGAGAAATACCATATGTCCCAGTGCATGTGTGAGTCTTCAGATCCTTTAAGACTCTAGCATATGCACGAGGACGAATGTAAAGCTGTCCCATAGAGTGTTCAATACTCGGAAGTACAGGCGGAAGCAACGCACAATCTGGGAGCAGGGAGCTAGCTGCAAAATGCACACCAAACAGATTGGCTGACAACTGGAATGTCATTATAAATTAGCATAGGAATCGACAACGAAACTTTATTTTTGATTCTTTTCACGAACGACCAAAAAAATTTACTACCTTTGTGACATTGTAGTAAAGCATACCTCTTTATTTCTTGAGGCCTCTTTACAGCTCGAATCATACCTTCCTTCCTTTGGCTTGACAGACCTATTCTTGAAATAAACTCTCTCATACCAATATAAGAATGTGTTTGCATTCATGTTTCTATATTGCCAGTTAATTTTTGCAAAGAAGTTGTTAAGTCCGTCCCAATTGGCTTTCTCGTACTGCCATACTGTTTTTTTGGGGCTTTTCCTCTAATTGCGTGGTTTATTAACGAGAAATTAGCTAGTTAATTACAAATTACTAAGTTGACATTAGCACGACGAAGACAACTCAAACCAAGCTATTTTGTATCGCCCAACCTAAAAAACATAACACATTTAGCTTAGCTTAAGGTGGCGCTGTGGTAGCTTTTTTTCGAAAATTCTTATTTATGGACGATTTGGCTCAAATTCACACCATATAATATTTATCGGGTATACCCCTCCTGCGCAAGGCAAACCAGATAAACGCATTTCCTATTTTAAAAAAAAGAAAGACTTTGACAATTTGGACCCGATAGGGACCATTGGGGTGGAAAATGTAGGTTTGTGGCGTCAGTGGGCGGATGTTAACCTGGGTGAGGGTCAGTGGAATGCGGCAGCTAGGAAACGCCAGGTATTTCACGCTAGTATGATATATTGAAATTGAATAAAATTAACAATTAAAAAAATTTAAAAAAAGTCAATACAATTGCTGTATTTACAAAAACATAGCTTATGTCGAATAGCTTAACTTGTTTAAGTGTACAACGGGTTTACGCTGCCAGTTAAACACGCTACACAAAGTCTCAAGGAAAAGATATCTATCATGAGTGAGCTTAGGCAAATATATAAACAATAATCATTGTCATTAATATAAATAATAATATTTATAAACATAGAGGAGAACGAATAACTAATAAAATATAATAAATTTTTAAGTAAAGAAAAAAGTTGTGATTTTTTTCCCTCTAACTACTACGTATTTTTAAAGACAACCTACGACAAATAAAGACATTATGAATTATAACAATTCTTAATAAATCTGAAAACTCCTGTTTGCATATTCATACACATACATTATTCTAATAAAAATAGTTCAAAAAAGTACCTACTCAATTGTTTCCGCCCGGGTTCGAACCGGGGACCTTGTGCGTGTGAAGCACACGTGATGACCACTACACTACGGAAACTTCTTAAAGGTGACTGTTAAATCCTTCATGTAAAGTATATGTAACGAATTTTAGCATAAATTTATTAAATTATAAAGAATAAAATATGTTAGGTATTTTAATCATAATATTCGGTGCGACAGACAATTGCGGTCCACGGCCTAGCTTCTCGCGACTATTTGTGTTGAGCATATATATTTTTGCACACAAATGGAGGGGGAACCTAAGTTTTAATGCCGGATCCGAATGGCGAATTGAGAAGCTTTCCGTGACAAGTTATTACTATCGGACGCTTGTCAGACTTTCGCGAGAGGTGGGACACCGTGAAAAATACTTTTGGTGTTACTGGGATTCGAACCACGAACCTCCTGCTCAGAAGCCATGTTCTTATCCACTGAGCCACGGCCCCTACACTAGGTATTTTGCTAGCTGAAAACTCCAGCTTTGCAGGCTGTTATTAAATGATTTGGTTTTACGTTTGAATCGCCTTACGTATTCTATGTATTTGTTTTAGTATGTTATAACCGAGTCGCTTGAAAACACTCTATAAACAAAAATTAGTTAAATAAAACAAAAAGTGGAGATTGTGCTTACATATAATTGAAATTGTTACACAGCCACCCAACCCACAGCCCATACACTGTCCAGCAACCCTGGCGTGAGTGACAGTCGAAAAAACTATTGCACGTTTTTGACGTTTAAAGCATCTAACTTCGCATATATTTAAAAAATAAATACTAAAAATTAGGAAAAGAACAATTTCAACGAAAAGAAGAATTTAATTTGGAATTAATAAGCCGATTTTCAAAAGCTATAATATTATTACGAAATTAAGGCTTTAGAGTTCGTAAAGGATTTTGCAAATAAAACACAACACAAGTTAATTAATTTACAAAGAACAACTTTAATGAAGAACAATAAAATTAACAAAAGTTCACAATTTATTACTTTTAAATGAACACAAAAACACTTATAATACTTGTACTTCACAATAATTCTCTTAGGTAGTAGCTTAATCGCTTTGCAAGAACTTTTACAACATCACTGGTTAAATTCCAATTAACTAATAATCTTACTTCGGCCTAACGCCTCTATTTATACTCAATCAAAAGCAAAACCAGAAACTTCTAATATTGTAGAGAGAAATATCGAGAAAAGACCAGCAAATTGTAGCCTTATTCCCTTATTTACAACTAATGACAATGTAATGAGTCATCTTCTAAAAATAGACTTCATGTTCAATCATGTTCTTTTATAAAAAAAAACGGGCAAACCGCACAAACCGGTTTGACTACTTGTTTGATCAGTACACAATGATTCAAACTTGCAGGCGGTTAAATTTCAACTTTCAAATAATCTAAAGTCTTACAGCCTAAAAGTATGCTACATAAGAGTGCTTATTTTTAGTATGCAGTATTTTCTTAGTTTTAATTTTTAGTACTTATGTTTGGTACATTGCGATTTATCTATGATTCGAATTCTGCACTACCGACTACTTTTCGAAGCATTTGCTTATTTTAAGTATGCAGTATTAACATTGAGATTTATCTTAGGACTCTAATTCTATTATATGCGCTACTTACTACTTTTCGTTACAATATATAACTTTCGGAGCAAAACACTGTGAAATCGAGAAAACCTGATCAAAAACGCACTCAATACACATTTACCTTTTGGTAATCTCCAGAGGAAGATACTTAAACTTCCATACGATGTGACCGAAATGGAGCCGTAAAATGTATAAATGGTAAAAGTACTAAAGTACTTTGACTAAATAAAAAAAAACCCATAATGAAACAGTTCATAAAAATTAAAATTTTTATTGTTAATTCTCTAATCGGAGATATACACATGTGTATAAATTTGAAGAAAATCGGGTACATTTTAAAAAAAGTTTGTATGGGAGCCCCTCGATCCCGAGGCACTTTGCACACATGTGTATTTCCCTTGACAACCCTTTTTATTAAAATTCAGGGCCGCTTCGGCCTCGGCGTCGGGGGCTTCCATACAACTAAATTACAAAACTTACCAGATTTTCTTTAAATTTTTTGTGAATGTGTAACTCCGATGCACAAAAATTTTTGTAAAATTGTTGGGTTGATCGGGGCCTGAGGCCCGAGAGTGCCCATATAAATTTTTTTTAAAAATTACCCCAATTTTCTTCAAATTTTAAAAACCTGGGTATCTCCGATGTAAATTTGTGTATGTGTATTTTTGTAAAATGTTTGGAGTGATTGGGCACTGAGGCCAGAGGGGTGCCCATACAATTTTTTAAAATTTTAACCCGATTTCTTAGAGCGATCGGGCCCTAATGCCCGAGGGGTGCCCATATATTTTTTTAAAATAAACCCGTTTTTCTTCAAATTTTATACGCATGTGTATCTCCGATGGTCAACACCTTTTGTAAAACTTTGTTAGTGATTGGGCTCCCCGGTCGGGGACACCCATGCAAAAGTACCCGATTTTCTTCAATTTTTATTTTTGGTGTGATCGGGCCATGGTGTCAGAAGGACCCATACAAACTTTCATACACACATATCCTATGCACAACGCTTTTTGTAAAAACTTGGAAGTGGCACCAGAGCCGAGGGGCTCCCATATAATTTTTTTAAAATTAGCCCAATTTTCTTCAAATTTTATACACATGTGTATCTCCTATGGAAACACTTTTTGTAAAAATTTTGGAGTGATCGCAATTGGGATCCCAAACAATTTTTTTTTAAATTTACCCGATTTTAACTTTGCACATTGTGTATCCCCGATAAGAGAATTTGCACGAACAATTTTAATTTTTATGGGTGGTTTCTTTTTGTTTGTTAATATATAAAATAGTCGATTAAAAAATCTGCAAATATATTATGTTCTTACGAGGGGTTTCTATACATTTTTGTGGATAGGAAAAAAGAAACAAAAGGAAGTTTCAAATATTTGCTTATAGATACCCATAATATTTGCACTTCTCGTTTTAATCTGGGACATTCACATATTCTGCCTTAGGACGATATCCCTTATTTAAGATCGTATATTTAAAAATGATTATAAATTTTACCTAATCTTTTTGTAATGAGAAATTGGTTATTGTAAACTCCGAGCTAATTTATTTCTTGATTCTGAATTATCAAATTCTGATTAATCAAATAAAATTAGAAATAATAAACATATAATTAACTAACTGTTAATATTTCTTAGTCAGTCTATGCAGAGATCAGAAAAAATTATGTACGTAATAAATTAACTATAAATGTAAGATTAGATGATAAATTTAGCCCATTTCTTGAAGCTAAGCTTCCTAATTACATATGAAGCGTGTTAATATACAGTAATTCCTAAATGTTAAACTTTATGCATATATTATATACACATTGGTATATGACATAAATTGTTATAAATGTAACAATTATTTGTATGATGTTGAAACGTTGAGTTTCACGTTAAATTAGAACTCTTATTGTTTTTGTTTCTAGAAGTTCTTTTGGCGTTAATCAAGTGTTGAAATATCTGTAATTTAGCATTATCTTTATTTTCATCTGATGGAATCTCTCTTAACATCGTTGTGACAATCTTTCCAAACAGAACATCCCCATCTTCAGGGCATGAAGTTATCGTGGTAGCGTTTTTATTGCAATTGCACAAAAGTAATGACTTTTCATTTTCCTCGGACATTGTGTTTGTTTTTGGCATTGGGGTTTCATTTTGTCGACGTTCTGGGATTGTTCCATTAATATTATCGTTGGATTCATAATTTTCGCCTTCCCGGGAAAGATCGTCAAATTGTTCCTCTTTAACAGTAACCGTTAAAAATTGATCAGTTTCCAACTGTAGTACGTCATCTGCACATCCTGACGATTCTAATTCTAATACCTCTGAGCTGCGTTTGCATAGTCTTTTTGCCTTTGGTTTCGATGTAGTACACTTATCAACAAGTTGCACATTATACGAAGAGCTGTTTGTAATGGAATCCTCGCATTCGCTAATGAATCTTTCCCGAAACTGCCTCGATCTGGAACGCGAAATAATATTCATTATGTATACGGAAATGAATAAGCATTGCTTACGTTCTCGGTTGAATGAAATTTTCTATGAATAAAATATTTTTGAAACACGACCAATCACTCTTATAAGCGCGACCACATATCTGGGCACGGTCTCTCTTCTTCAATTCCTTGGCGAATTTCTCACGCAAAAGTTTCCAACGTTTTTGACAATCTTCAGCTGGTTAAGAATTGACAATTAAAATTAGAAAATTTAAGTTCTTCTTATTATTGATTGCAATTTAAACCTTACAACTTTGTCCAACTGCTTTCGATATTTCAATCCAAGCATTTTCCCTTTCGGGTTTGCTGTTATACGATATGTGCTGCTTGTTGAATATGCAGTCGTGCGATTTAACCTCCTTGATGAGTCGGTCTACGAATTCCGAATAGTCGCACGCGTCCATTGTGCAGTTTTATTTTATATTTTACCCACAGATATTTACTTTATGTGAAAAATCAAATATTATTCTCGATTTCTTGAATCTAGGAAAAGAAGAAATTTTTTTTGACAGAATGTTGACATATGCGTATTCCAACTAAATTCTTGTGGACTGTGAGTAAACGACCTAAGTTGACATATTCCAATAAAAAAGCATACATATTCCAACTTTTTCTTTTGTTCAGAAGGGAGAAGTTGATTGTAATTCCAACAAAAAGCTTCCGTAAAAGCTTTGCATTGTTTGGCATATAGGATTTTTTTTTTGCCGATAGCACTTTTTAAAAATCTGGATATTTTGAGGTTTGTCTTGTCTATAGTCTTCGAACAAACAAAATTCGTGAAAAACAATTAAATAACGAATTGTATATGAATTGTAGTACAGTACGACCTCGGTTAATTGCAAGACTTAAATATTTAAATTTTCTATATTAACCTCGCGTGCCCGTTTATTTGTTTTTTTTTGTTTGTGGCTGGCTAGATACACTATGTAAAGGCCGATTCTATTCAAACCTTGTACACATGTGCATCTCCTATGACAACACCTTCCATTAAAATTTGGAAGCTATCTGGCAGCAGATAACAAATTTTGCACGCTGACAACACTTTTTGTAAAAATGTAATTTCAGTTTTTATGCTTTTTTCAGGTAATATGATTTTCTCAAATTCAATAATATATCATTTAATGGATCTCTGTCTTACCGTTTGTCAGAAAATAATAAAAGACAAAGTAAGCATTGTAAGTAAGTAAACGGTAAGTCAAACTTGCTGATAAAACGGTCAAAGTAAAAAAAGCCATTCCGAATGAGCAAGTACAAAGTTGTTATCAATGAAAGATAGCTGTTATCAATCAACGGATAGCTAACGAGCTAGAAGGAGAGAGCATGCGCGTAGTCGGATAGCTGTCTCAGGTATGTTCCTAGTAAAGACCAAGGAGGTTATGCGGAATGCCCTTTTAATCATCACAAAATGGCCAGAGGTTGTGGATTAGTAGTAAACCTGTTCAGACAGAAGTAGTTCTCTGTTCTCTTTACAAATAAATGTAAAATTCCTATAGTTACCCCACACACTATAAACGTTACCAGTCTAGTTTCTGGGCACAACCCTGTATAGTAAACCAATTTGGAAACCAAATATTGTAGAGAGGCTATATACGCATGTAAAAGCGTTATCGGTAAACAATGGAAATTAAAACCAGAACTAGCTATACACTCGCGTAGTAAGGCCAACACTTATGTACGGAATACGCGCTTGGGGCCGGCTCTTGTAAAAATGATAGAGAAGGTACAAAAGTCAACCGGTATGCACATTAGTGGAGTGCTAAGATGTGGTTCTGCACCTTATCCCTTTAAAAATATACGGTAAGCAGTGAGCGACCAATGCGATTGCGTCACAGTCAGCACCAGGTAAGTGGAAATGTATTCAAAAAGTTCACTCGACAATTAACAATTCGCTACAGGTAGAACTGGCGAACTAAGACTATATACTATACCGGGCCATCTACCACTCCAGAGAGGCATGGCTGAAGCAATGAGAATCTTCACGGGCATACTCAAGTTTGACGGTAGAGTATGTGCTGGGGTCTTCTATGACAAACCTAGCGTGAGCAGTTCTGTTCGCCGCCCGCTTTTATCAGGTTAATGTGACAGCGATTGAGGAAACAATGACTTGGCTAAAAGGTAATATAAAATCGCTCTAGAGCACTGGTATCTGAGAGTGCATATATAGGTAATCTAACAGGCCACTGTCTCCACGGAGTACATGCAAGAAGGATGGGCCTTGAGTTCAATGACTTCTTTAGAAGCTGCAATGATGTCGAGAAGAAGTAGCAGCATCCCACTTCCTGTATACATGCCCGACTTTTGCTTGCAGAAGACAAAAACACTTGGGTTGTTGCATTTTAAACAACTTATCGGAAGTCGAAAACTGTAAAGTGTGACCCATCCTGAGATTTATTAAAAGCTCAAAATGGGCTCCGAGATAAAAATGGTACCACACTGAACCGTCACCGGTCTAATTGTGCGAAAGTAGACACCGACCCTAACCTAACCTAGCCTTATACAGCTGTTATCTTTAAAAGCTGAGAATTTTTTTCGGTGTCTATTAATGATAACAATATCGTCTGTGTCAGTCAGTTCCGTGTAGCTGTGGGAATCGCTGCTTGCTTTACGATTGGGGTTGTTTTGTTGTTGGGTTGCAGTGCTTCGTATGTTTTTTTATATTTCAGCATTTATAGTGGAACTAGCTGATTACCCGGCGTTGCCCAGGTATTTATTCATCTCAATCTTCCATTAGGCAGGGGTAGGAAAAAGAATGACATCGATCTTTAAGTTAAAATTGCAATTTTTTTTTTAACAAAACAAGTATTTTAAATTATATAGTATTCAAACTATAAAATAAAATTTTAAAAAAATAAATAATATAAATTTTAAACAAAACTGGGTTAGTTGCTTTTAGTTTCACCTTCAAGAGCAAGAATAAATAATTTATTAGCTGAACCCACACTAGAGCAAGCAAAAAAAAGTTGTCGCAAATCTCAAATCTATAGGTACTCCGCAATACTAATAAACTGTCCGACTTATTGATCGTCATCGAAAGCGAAAGTTTTACTGGAAATTGCAATCTCTTAAATTTAAAAGGTAGATCCGTCGAAACGAGTGCTATCCGTGGGTTAAAAAGTGTTTCACACTGTCCCTTTTTATCCGAAATCCATCCGGTCACCGGTCGCCGAGTACCATTCTAAGCACCACTATTCATCTCAGCGATCCCGAAAATATCGATCGACACTAATATCTGTCACCCTTCCCCCTCCGGAAAAACAACTCACCCATAGAAGTGTCCTACCAACACTATTCATCTCAGTGACTCAGTGAGTGAATGGACACTAATATCGGTCATCCACCTCACTTATCTATCCCATCCCTCTAGGGCTGTCTTAGCATCACCATTCTACTCAGCGATCCCAAAAACTATAGAATAGACACTAATATCGGTTAACCCCCCCTCAGTTATCGACCCCATTCATCTAGAGTTGTCTTACCATCACCATTCAACTCAGCGACCCCAAAAAGTATAGAATCGACACTTTTATCGGTCACCCCCCTTCAGTTATCTACCACATCCCTCTTGGGCTGTCTTAGCATCACCATTCAACTCAGCGACCCCAAAAACTATAGAATCGATACTAATATCTGTCTTCCCCCCTCTCATCAGTTATCGACCCCATCCCCCTAAAGTTGTCTTACCATCACCATTCAACTCAGCGACCCCGAAAACCATGGAATAGACACTAACATCGGTCACCCCCACCCCCACCCCCACCCGAAAACCATAGAATCGACACTAATGTCGGAGTGGACACAGACAGACATACAGACACAGCCAGACAGAGTTTTATTTTTATTTCGCTTTTTCTGACTCTGGAGATACGGTAATGGGTAAATCTACAAAAATCCCGAGTTCGAAAATTTTTATGATTACTATACTTCCTTTTACTATGTAAAAGAAAGTTTTGAAGAAAATCTCAAAGATTCTTAATAAACAACAACATCGGTTAATTGAAATTTTAAAAAAGTTGTACAAGTTCATTTAAGGGATATGGTGTAAGTACTACTTTGTGCAAATAATTTTGCAGGGTGTGTTGTCACTCGCATAGCAGAATTCATTAGCTCGTGTGTGTATATTGGTAACAAGTTTTTTGCAGTATTTTGAGGATCTTTAAGTGGATATTTTTGTAGTCATTTAGGGGTCTTTTTGGGGTATTTTCAGGGGCCTTTGTGGGGGTCTTTTGGTGATGTTTCAAGGGTTATTGATGGGGTATTTTGGGCGTATTTTTGTAGTCTTCTTAAAGTCTTTTGGGGAATATTTTGGGGTCTTTTTGGGGGTCTTTTGAGGGTCTTTTGGGGGTTCTTTTTCTGGTCTTTTGTGAGTCTTTTGGAGGTCATTTCAGGGTCTTTCCGGTCTTTTGGAGGTGTTTTGTAGGTTTTTCGAGGGTCTTTTTGGGGTCCTCAAAAAAGCAAGTCGTATAAATTAAAATCTTTCACGTAAATTCTATTATCGAAGATACACATATGTGCAAAGTTTTAATACAATCGGGTTAATTTTATGAAGATTTGGCTCGATAATTTTTAAATTTTTATACAAAGTGTTGTATTCGGAAATACACATGTGTGCAAATTTTAAATTAAAAAGGGTTAAGAAAGTGGAATAAAAATTTATCAAAAGATTTGGCCAGCAGCCACAAACAAACATCCGAACGCGAAGTTAAAATAGAGAATTGAATTCAATTAAAATGTCCCATGAGCTGCTTACAAAATTTCAGCTGTCTAGGTCGTATGAAAATTGGTTAAAAAGAACCTTAAAGAAGTCGAAACAAACAGAAAATGTAGAAGAGTTTAAAAAATTTGTTTACCCAACTTTTGTGGAAGGTACCAGAACATTGCCCTACAGACCTTTTTTACATCAGACTGCTGATTTTGGTCGCAAAAAAAGGCATGAGTCTGTTGTCGTATACGTACGAATTTAATTTTTATGGGTTGTTTTTATGTGAACCGAAGTAAAAAGGTTAAAACTTAATTTCGTTTAATTATTTGGAACGAAATAATTTAGAATTTGCGTTTGAGTGAGGCAAGTAAGCATTTACAGCTTTACTTAAAATTGTCAATTTTAAAGCTATCTTTATTCATAAATTCTACTTGGCAACAAAAATAAATCTAACTAAATCTAACAATCTAACAAAAAATATGATAAACTATTTCCCAATCAATCCGCCTCCAAAGCCACCACCAAAAGATCCACCACCATAGCTGTAACTGCTGTGGTGTTCATGATGTTCGTAGCCGCCACCTCCTCCGATCGCTCCGGCACCGCCAAATCCAAGTTTATGCCCAAATCCAAGTTTATGTCCAAGTCCCAGGCCATGACCGAATCCAAGTTTATGTTTGCGATGTAATCCCAATCCCAAGTGTGGCCTTTTTAGAGCAATGAGCTTCAATTTGGTGCACATAATACTACCGATAAGCATCAGTCCAAGAAGAATGTATTTCTAAAAAAATCATTTTTAACAAAAACAACCGAAAATTTCACTACTTTCTCTTACTGTAATATTCATTTTGTGGTGCTGTTATTCGTCCGTTCGATATATAAGTTTGTCTCTGACTGCTTTCGACAGCGTATTAAACCAAGCTCAGGCAACGCACTGACTTATATGGCCCTTATGTAACTGGTTTTGACCTATTATTACGAACGACAACCTTGAAAATGCTGTAGTATTTATCTAAAGTTCGACGGGCTGAAGTGTGAAGGAAACTAACAACAAAAGACGTCGTCGCGTCATCATATACCCGTAGCCAGTGGAGTAGGCAGAGGCTTTCTTCACCAAAGTAGTTTATAAAGTGATTTACAATACTACAAACTGCATCGATCTTCTTTGTGCTTTTCGGTCCAACAAGAGTCAAATATATCCAAAAGGTAAAAATAAACATTTTTTCTATATGTAGATTCGTGCTCGTCGAGCCATTCATCTATGTGATTATAGGTTGGTTAATCTACTTCAGTTGAACAGTTTGCAGTTGATTCACGGGATTCTCAAGAGCATTGACCTCGAGTGATCTTTTGTTTGTTTTGTATGCTTATATTAAATTATGGAAAAACCCAAACTACTATTAGTATTGACATTATTTATCGTGGTATCTAATACGATGGCATTTTACGGGAAATTCCAAGAATAATATATTTTAAGATTATACCAAAGACAGAGTATAGTAATTATAATAAGTAATATTATTTATTAGTGTTTGCGTGGAAAGAAGAATTCACGCAGCCACTCGAACACATGGTACTGTACTCCTCACTATTCTGTTGGTTATACTACCATACATCGAGAATACTCTCCGTGGGTAATAAAATACAATATTGAAGCAAAACAAATTTTTCTACTAAATATATTTTGTGAGAAACTTTTGTTGTGTTTTTTTCAAGAGCTTGGGAAAGTAATTCCAATTATAATGAATGACTTAAATCTAAATTCTGTCGATAATAAACGCGGACTAGGTGCATTGTATCTATTTAGTTGTTTATTTATAAGCTTTTCTTGACGTTAAAGTCAAATTTAAACAAAAACAATTGTACAATACTAAAAGACTCGTCAAACATCACCGTAGGCTACGTCCCTTCACAAGGTTCCAAAATGCTTGGAAATACCAAAATAGAGGACAAGAAGAACAGAAGACAACACCTAAGTGGAGCTGCGAGGAAAAGACTGAACTTCCTTAAACAAACGGGGCTCACTACCACTATCCCAGTGCCAAACAAAAATCAAGGACAGGACTGTTACAACAACCACTAAACGGTGCCGATCAAACAACTCCATTCCTAAAAACCTGCCAAAACGGGACAGACAAATCTGCCCCCTAATTAAGGAAACTGAAACATCCGGCACCACGGATAAATGTGGTCCAGGTGATTAAGTGGCAACAAGTGGTTCAAAGACAGTGCCAAGGTACAGTGGCATCACAAAAGCCATCAGGTTGGCTATTACCAGTGCTTCCCTGATGTTAAACTAGAGACGGCACAGATGTCAAAGATCCAGTACCACATAATGGACGCAGTAGCCGATCTCCCCTTAGATGGTATAACTCCTAACTTCCTGGGATGCAGAACCACAAATGGGTGGCTATCTGTAAGCTGCGCGGATGAAGACATGGCAACAGGGATCCCAGTCTAAAACCATGGGGAAATGCCAAACTGAAAATTGTCGGGGAGAATGAAATCCCTCGCCACCAAATCTATGACGTTTATCTGCCGCAAAGTAGAAACGATACAAACGAAAAAATAAGCAGGCGCCTAGTGGTCCAGATCAAAGAGCTACGAAATGGAGATTGGAAGATTCTGTCACATAAAGACAGAGAAAACGTTTATTTCAAACTTACTGTTTCAGCCTCGCCAAAAATAGCAGATAACCTGAAGGGCTCCAACTACAGAGTAAACTGGCTCTTCGGGTCTGTATACTTCAGACTTAAGAAAGAACAAAACAGAAGTAAACAAGATACAACGAAAGCTGAACCCAGAAAAGGCCAACAAAACCAGGGCCACCCAGTCTATCTGACAACAATAACAAAACAAGGCCAGACAATCCAAAAAACACGGCCTGGCTGCAACGAAGAACACACAGCCTCTCGCGAGCGCAACAACACAGGGCCCCAAGGTAGACAAATACGCCCAATCAGTACACATAATGCTATAGTGTGTGCAGATAAACCTGCATAGATTCAAGGCAGTCACCGCCAATCTCTGCCTGCTTTTTGCAGCTAAAAACTGGGATATAGCTCTCATCCAAGAGCCATGGACCAAAATGAAAAAATTGTGGGGATCCCAAACAAACTGGGTAAGTTGATTTACAGCAAAAGAAACGAGAGACCAAGGACAGCAATCATATGTCACCACTCATTTAACATTTATTCTTTAAACCAATTCATTTCCAGAGACCTAACCGTGATCTCTATATAGACGCATATAACAAAAGGAAGTAAAAGCACCATTAACCTTGCCGCTGCCTACTTCCTTGGAGAGAAAGAAGACCCACCTCCGGAAACAAAACAGAGCTTTAATGAACACAGCATAGCTCACAGCAAAAAATTCGTGATAGGATGTGATACAAACTCTCACCACCTAGTCTGGGGTAGCACCAATACCAACACAATTCTTAAAAACAATTTAATAACATTATATAAATATAATACATCAATTGGGATGAGACAAACCATAAAGCTTCTCAAATACAACATAAAAGACATACAAGGCAGTTAAGTTAAGCCGCCATGCACTCAGATCTCTTGTCTGGTATATAACAGGACACGGCTCATTTAACGGTCACTTCATAAAAATGGGAAATCCTAACAGATCGCTGCCGCTTTTGTAACGAGGCAAAAGAAACGCCAGAAAAGATTTCAATATCTCAAGGCTCACACAGTAGTTCCATGGCCGAATGTCAAACTGATCGACCTGGCAGATATAATAGCATTCATAATGGATAAATGTGGTAAATATCTGTGATGCACAATAGATCTCAAGATCGCAGTGCACAAGGCTTCTCCGCCCACCAATAATAATAATCGCTTAATAACATATTTGCCGTTGTCTGTTTGTTTGTCTGTATGGATATAACGATTTTATGTCGCCTCGTCCCGCCTAAACCACTATATGTGTCGAAGCCATAGTTACACCATATGTTCGTTTGGTGCTTCGAGAAGTTCAACTTTTTTGACCCGTTAGATTCCGCTGGAGTCGAGATATTTCCGAAAATTTGTGTTGTGGTTGGATTTGGTTCATATTCACACCATATGTTTGTTTGGTGCTACGATGACGGGTATTCACTAGTAATAATAATAATTGTCATTAGTGTTCTCACATACGGATGCCCTAGTAATAACTAGTCAACTTTGTAAAATCAGATTATAATCCAATAAATCATTATCTAGCAACCCTTAAGTGGAATAAAATTTTCGCGAATTTAAACATAACTGATTTAATTCTCTGTCTTTATATTAAAAGTAGTAAACTTAACGTCTTAAAGACTTTATTACACATATTTAATTTTTTTTTAGCTAGCGGTGAAGAGATTAATAGATTGGAAATTTTCATTCACAACTCCAATCCACAAAAAAAACAACCCAAAAAAATAAATTAAATAAATTTTAAATTTTCGTGTAAATTCTCTAATCGGGAAAACACAATGTGCAGTTTGAATAAAATCCGGTAAATTTTTTAAAATTTTTGTTAAAGAGCCCCCCGTACCCGGGGCCATTTCACTACCAAATTTTTAGAAAAAGTGTTGTCCATCGGAGATACACATGCATATAATATTTGAAGAAAATCGGGTACCTTTTTATAAAATTTGTATGGGTGCCCCCCAACTCAGGGGCCTGATAACTTCCAAATTTTTACAGAAAGTCAGAGATACACATGCGTATAAAATTTGAAGCAAATCGGGTAAATTTTTTAAAAAATTTGTATGGGAGCCCCCCGATCCTGAGGCCCGAGGTGCCCCAAATTTTGATAGAAAATATTGTGCATGGGAAATACACATGTGTGCCAAATTTGAATAAAATCGGACTTTAGGAAGTGTGTTAAAAATTGATCACAAGATTCTGCCCACCAGCCAGCCAGCCAGTTGCAAAGTGAAAAGTGGTTGGTGAAATAGATTGTAAACTATAACCAACGTATATTGAACGCGTACAAACAAAAAATTTATGCGTTTTTCAATTCGCAAAATGCCGAGCTTGCATCTTATTATGGAAAACACCTCCTTATCGATCTACTTTTACTACAATCACCAAGAGAATATTTTCAAATCATGTTTATTAGGGATATTCTCATGTACCACATACGTTGTTCAGATTTATTGCCTTCGATTCCGCTTTATTGCGTGGAAAAGTGGTTGGTTTCTGTCAGTGGTTGGCTAGCTGGTGGAATCTTGTGATCCGACCGATTTTATTCAAAGTTTGCACACATGTGTATCTTCGATAACAAATTTTTTTATTAAAATTTGGACCCCTGGGTCTGTGGTGGCTCACATAAAAAATTATTAAAAAATGTACCTATGTATCTCCAATGACAAAACTTTTTGTAAAAATTTGGAAGTGATCGGACCTCAGAGCCCGTATAAATTTTTGTAACTACTCACCAGATTGAAACTTTGCTCCGTATCCGTGTATCTCCGATTAGAGAACTTACATGAACATTTTTAATTTTTATGTGTTGTTTTTGTAACTGTTTATAACAGTTTTATATTGTGGATTTTCAGCGTTTTTAGGTGGGCTTTAAGTCAGGTTTCTTCACAAGTTGCTGCTGAACACCATGACACTCAACGCGAACATATTAAAGAGCAGATCATGAGGAGGTTTTCCTAGACGGTAAGATTTGTTAAATTTATGTTGCAGGATGCTTACCCGGAAAAACCGTTAGTAGCTATAGAGTTCCCGAAATAAAAACAAAATTAGATACGAATGATAATCCTTTGGGAATTTCCAAAAAAAAACTTTTCTGATTTTTCTGAGGTTGAAACTTCACCACATTTGAGGTAATGGATTTGATTTTCTATTCAAACAAGTCAGGTACATGTTTTAACTTCAGCGGATTTCCGGATCGATATGGTTAAGAGAGAAAAGTATCGCAAAACTTTTAAATTCTGTGATATTATCTGCTATTGTTGTCCAACAAAATTTAAACATTCGTCTTCAATGTTCGCCGTTTTAAATTTTTGTTACATTTGTATTGGAATTTAATTTACCTACCAATTTCGTGGCGTAAACTGTTTCATTAACATTATTTGAAATTTTTGGTACCGGGATATAGTTTGCACACTCTAAACAAATAGTTTTCAGGTCAAATATGACTCGAAATCAAAGCAAAGTTATTGAACTTACGCACAATCTTTACTTCGCAGTCAGAGCGTTTACTTACGAGTATAAAGTTGCTGTTGCTATTCCATGTAATATCAGTTACAGCCAATTTTGTAATCAATTAGAAAATATTTACAATCTTTTTGCCATGTTTATTTTATGCCATGTAAAAAGGGCAAAACAAAAAAGCTTGTTTTTTTTTTGTTTCAGAGAATTTGGTGTGACCTGCATATTCCCCAAGGAAAATATAGCGAAATTCACTTATTTGAAGATCGTTTGACAGTTTTGTATTGTCTGAGTTACTTAGTTCTAGTTATACATGTGCCGAAAAGCAGTCAGCCGCTCAAGAAGTTTTGTTTAAAACAATCAATAATTTAAACTTTTAATTTAGTTTTTATTATAAAAAAGGTCACGCGACTGCAGCTCTCCTATTCCTGCAGTCTTAGTTATATATAGTTATATTGGCTTAAAAATACACAATCCCAAAGGTACTAACTATTTAAAACACTTCGTTATCTACATATTGCGATGGATTTTATTTGGTTTAACGATCGAAATTCTCTTAAAAGGAACTTGAAGGTATTTTTGGCAAATACAAATACCCTTACCGGTATTTGTCTCCTTTTGTACTAAGAAAATGTGTATGCAAAAGTATACAGTAAAACGTATCTAAAGAAGAGCATTTAAAATGTAGGAATAAAATAGGATTCGTCGAAAAAAATTGAGGTGTGGGCACAACACGACTTTATTTTACGGATGGGGCCGGAATCTTCAGTTAATGTATATTAAATTTTTTTTCGTTTTTTTTCAATTTGTTTTGGTTTTTGTTTAAATTTTTTTGCACTCCACAGATTTATCCTAAGTGCTATAATTTTTGAGTTATTTGCAAAATCTCGAAAAACTATCTAAGTAAACTGTCACTTCCGGCTGTCAGATTTCTGTCAAAATCATCATCAACCCTGAAAATTTATGTAAAAAGCTTAAATATGAATTTTCATCCCGATAAGTTTGGCCGTCTGAACTGTAGAGTGGACACAGACAGACTTTTACTATGTAAAAGAAAGTAAAATACTTAATTTCGAACATGTCATCCCTTCCATCAATATTAATAAAAAAAACATTCATCTCCTGCTTCCTCACACAAATGTGAAATAATTCTTAGCAGGGATTAAAATTCCCCACATATTGCATATACTAATTAATATAAAAATTCGAAACCATTATTAACTCCACTTATACACAAACCAGTAACTATTAAACGTCACCTTTCAGCTAATTATGTATGAATACGAGAATATGCAATATAACTTTTAATTTTTAACTAAATAATATGAAAACCGACTTAATCACAACATCCGCGAAATTTTCACTTTCCTTTTTTTATTCTGCTGCTGATAATGTGAATATAAACAATGGCAGCCAAAAGATAATCGCGTTTATGACGTAATTAGATCGGAGCGCTAAAACTGTCTGATTAAACCAAATACCAACAGAGTGTACAAGTTTGAAGAAACTTTGGTAGTAGTAGTATTTAAAATTACCTGGTTTTTTGCTCACAATGTTGTAATGGGTATTTCCAATATGTTTCAATATAGAACGCGAAGGTACGAATGAAAATTTAAGGAATTGCCTACTCTCGACCGGTCACTTGCGAACGATCGGGAGCCATCGGCATGGCATGCATAGTCATCGTCAATACTATAATAGCGTATACAGAGCTAAGAACAACAAACTTTAGATATAAAAGACTTAGCACAGAATGTATTACGGAGTAGTTTTATACAAGACGTTAACAGAATCAGTCAAGAAACGATAAACTCTTAAAGAAGAAGGACTAAAATGCGCGCATTCGTAAGTTTCTGAAGTTTTAAGTTTAAATACTTAAGTGATTATGTGAAATTTTAGGTGATTTTTGTCGCACTAATGGTGAATGGAGTCTTTCCCATTGCCGAAGCTAAGCCGGCTGTAGGACGATCACTTGGATTACTTGGAGCCGGTCTTGGTTTGGCAGGTGGAGTTAGTGCTGGAGTTGGAGTTGGAATCAACTCTGGATATGCAGGAGGATACGGCTATAATGGATATAATGGCCTTCATGGCAATCATCTTGGAAGTTTTGGTGGTGGATATCCCGGCGGATTTGCTGGTGGCTTCCACCCAGGATACGGTGGTGGTTTTCCTGGAGGATATCCCGGCCATCCCGGTGGATTTGGTGGCGGTTATGGTAGCGGTCATTACGGCGGAAACTATGGAGGGCACCATGGTAGTCATTATGGCGGACACTATGGCGGACACTATGGCAGCTCATATGGTGGTTACGGTGGCGGTTATGGCAGCGGTTATGGCGGAGGTTATGGCGGAGGTTATGGCGGTGTAGGACATCCAGCACTTTACGGTTAAACTGAGATAAATGTTCAATTTTTATACCGCGTAGTTAGTTTTATTTATTCTGTTTGTTTTTTTTTTATTTTAAATAAAACGAATTTAGTACAAAGAGTAAAATAATATAGTTTTTGAACATCATTGAAGATAAAAAAAAGATGTTTATCTTAATACTTTACATCGGTCTGTTAAAACTTACTTGACCCAAAACATTGATCACAGCGCGAAGGTTGATATGAATTCAAATAAGTCACACAAATATTCTCAATGTAGCGTAGTAGTGTTAGCTTTGACTTGAAATTACTTTATAGCTACAGTACACATACGTGTATTTTATGTATTATGTACAAAAAAATACAAAAAAATTAAAAACGAAACCCCAATGATTCACACAGTACTCATAACGTGATTTTAGGAAGATTTTATGTAGCTGTTCAGCTCTGTGAAAACGCAGATACTCTTTGGCTTCGGCAACTCGGCGCTGCTGCTTGCTTTTAGTCATTTTATCCTTTTTTATCTCATGCTCCGACTTTGATTTTTTGTCATGTAAGTCATAATATTTTGATTGTACATATTTCTCATATTGGTAACTCGTTCTTGTTTACCACGCATGACGTTCGGTGGGGCCCTCTCAAGGTCACACGTAGTGCTTGTTTATCGATGTTTAGTACGAGTATCTTTATTATGCTGTAACAAACTTTAAATACGCCTGTCTTTTGGTCATATAACTTTATCAGAAATCTATATACGACTATGTTTCTCCCGCAAACCGGACGACTGAAAAATGTCCATTCTTTTATTGAATTCATACATAAACATAAGTCAAAAGAAAAGAACCAAGCGAACGTTTTCTTTTGGCCATGAAAACACAAACCGGAATTTTTGGGGTTTCCCAGCGTTGATATTTTTCGAGTTTATTTTTGTTCTTTATATTTAAAATCTCATACAAATTTGCTTAAGCTGTAGCATCACGGTGATATAATTTATAGTTAAGCATTTGACTACCACTTGAGGTAAATTTAGTCCACATCAATGGCAAATAAATAAATCTAAAGCTTTCGTACGTCCATGCAATAATAAAAACTTACGTTAAACATTATTGCGGTATTAAAAATTTAAACTAACTACACACCTTTATTTTATACCCCCGAATATGTTTTTTGTGCAGATTGTTATTTACTAAGACCAGTGCTTTAAAGTTGAGATAATGAGGTTTGTGGACTTCCGTAAATTATATTCTTAAACTGCTGCAGTAATAATAATTATAATAATACTTTGCGCGGCAGACCGTTACGGTCCAAGACCTAGCTTCTCGCGACCACCATTCGTGTTGTTCTCGTGTTATAATATTTGGAATGGGAGAAAAGGCGAGTTGAGAAACTTTCTTTCGGTGACAGACATTCGCGAGAGGTGGGACACCGTGAAAAATAGTTTTAGGTGTTGTTTCTTAGATTCGAACCTCGAACATACTGCTTAAAAGTCCAGCGCACAAACCACTACAGCCACGGCGCAGCAGTAATACCACAGCTTAATTGGGTCTGCTATAATTGTAGCTACGCAGCAAATGTTTGTCTCATTGGACAATGTTGTGAGTTTAAATTACAATACAGACACATCATTTGTAATAAAATTCATTTATGCGGTTTTCATTAACGGACTCGAATTTTAAGCGCCGTGAGCTGCTTGATACGATTTGAATTACCCTACTCACGGTCGAGCTAATCGCGCACAAAAATCACAGTGAGTAATAATTATAAGGTCGAACTAAATATAAGGACATGGATGGCCGCAATCTTCGATTTGATTATACCACAAAATGATACAAATTTAAGAGTATATTTTAAAGAAGAAAAAATGTTTACTTTATTTAAAAAATAACAAAACAATAAATACCATGAATAGCCTTTTTGGTCCATCGTTAATGAATGATCCCGTTCATATTTCCTGTGAATTTTTAGCATAACAGCGACGAAGTTTTGGGGTTTATCTATCAGCTGAAAGCTAAAGCACCCAAACCATCACCCCCCTACCTCCGGAGTGCTGTCTTATTTTTACTGCTTTTTCGTCTCGCAAATAACGCCAATATAAGCTGAAAAGTCGGGACCTTCAAATTTTTTTTAAATATTCCATATTAACTTCGCTTGCCCGTGTGTCGGTGGATGGCTGGCTGGCCAAATCTTGTGATCAATTTTTAAGTTCCTAAGGCCCGATTTCATTCAAACTTTGGACACATGTGTATCTCCGATGGCCCAAGGGCCGAGAGGCTCCCATATATACATTTTTTTAAATTTACTCGATTTTCATTAAATTTTGTACACATGTGCATGTTAAACACTTTTTTTTTTGTAAAAATTTGGAAATTATGGAAGCCCAGGGCCGAGGGTTCCCATATAATATTTTAAAAAAACACTTAAACTTTGAAGAAAATCGGGCTAATTTTTAAAAAGTTTACATGGACACCACACGGGTCTCAGGGACCTATCACTCCAACAAATTTACAAAAAGTTTTGTCCATCAGTGATACACATGTGTTTAAAATTGGAAGAAAATCGAGCCAATTTTTAAAAAAATTATATGGGCACCCTTCGGGCCTCAGGGCCCATTCACTCCTAAAACTTTACAAAAAATGTTGTCCATCGGAGATACACACGTATATATAAAATTTAAAAAAAATCGGGTTAATTTTTTTTAATAAATTTTTGGGGCCCGGGGTCTCCAAAATTTTTACAAAAAGTGTTGTCTATCGGATATACATGCGTATGTAAAATTTGAAGAAAATCGGGTTACTTTTTTAAAAAAAATTTATGGGGCTCCACGAACCCGGGGCCCGGGGTCTCCAAAATTTTTACAAAAAGTGTTGTCTATCGGATATACACGCGTATGTAAAATTTGAAGAAAATCGGGTTTATTTTTTTAAAATTTTTTTATGGGACCCCAAGAACCCGGGGCCCTGGGTCTCCAAAATTTTTACAAAAAGTGTTGTCCATCAGAGATACACATGTGTATAAAATTTGAAGAAAATCGAGTAAAATTTTGTAAAATATTTGTATGGGAGCCCCCCGACCCCGTGGCCCGAGGGCTCTCAAATTTTAATAGAAAATTAATAGAAATAGGAAATACACATGTGTGCAAAATTTCAATAAAATCGGGCTTTGGGAAGCGGGTTAAAAAGTTATCGCAAGATTCCACGCAGACGACCGACGACCGACATCCGTGCCACGGGCAAGTGAAGTTAATATAGAGAACTAGCTGACCCGACAGACGTTGTCCCGTCCCACTTTCAATAAATTTGTTTGTTATCGTTTTGTGAACTTGTGAAAAGCTATTTGTTTTGCGATATCGAGTCACAGTATTAGTCACATCATTGTGTTACATTTTTTAATTTTGGGTCTTTTAGGGTCTTTTGGGGTTCTTTTGAGGTTTAATGATTTTTGGGGATTTTGAGGGACTTTCGGAGGTCTTTTTGTGATTCTTTTCGGGGTCTTTTGTGGTCTTTTGGAGATCTTTTTGCCCACAAAATCAAAAAAGAAGAAGAAATGACATTTTCGCACGTAACCCAAACATTTGGAATCTATTGGAACAGAAATGAAATAACGACTTTTGCTGGACAGATCGCGAATCAACACAAATTTAATTTTATTTTAAGTTAGGCTGGAATCCGTTTTTCCAAAGTTTTCATTTCACCGAAAACATTCAATAGAGTTATTTCCTCAAAATATATCCAATTTATCATCTTTGTCTTTGTTTTCTAGGACTTTAACGAACAAAACAAAAAAAGAATTACGCTACTCCATCGTTCGAATCGGGAGTTATGGTCGCGAGTTCATACATAAATCCTATGGAAAACAGCACTTTCAGATTTTACAATTTTCCGGGCATCTTTTCTATTTTTTTGTCGCATAAACCTTATTCGGATTATGGCGAATTTATAAAATAAAAGTTAGCCAAATCGGTTTAGTCGTTCTCAATTTTTTTTTCACTTTAAAACCTATTCTCATACCTACCAATTAAAAAATTTCATAACAATCGGTCGAGCCGTTTCAGAGCAGTTGGGACCCAAACACCGTGACACGAGATTTTTATATATTAGATTTAAAAATTAACTCAATTTTCTTCAAATTTTGTACACATGTGTATCTTCGATTAGCGAATTTACAAGAAAGCCTGCTTGACTTATTATTTATTTGTTATTTCGAATTATTTGTACTCGACAATTTTCGAATTTTCGATTTGTGAACCATATTAATACAAAGTACTTGAGTGTAGAACTCAAATCATATATGTCGAAGTAAAATATACTAGACATAAAAAAGAACAAGTGCAATTGAGCGTAAATGAAACTTACTTTTAGGTTAGTTTATATGACTGATTTTTAGTTACATAAATTGAAGATAGATGACACGAAAGTACAGCAAATAATTTTGGGAACATCACTTATATCCATAACCTAAAACATCTAGGTATTTATTATCTTTGTTGCAGGCTTATGACCACAATAATATAGTGATATAACTATTGCATATTTATGGAGGGAATATTTTTGGAGGGCATTTAGATTTATTTAAAATATACAAGACCTCTTTCGAAATGTTATTTTGCATATTTTTTGGATTAGTAAATCATTTTTTTTTTGTATGTAGAAATTTGTTGTGCACCAATAACAAAACCTTCTCTATAGAAAGCCCGACTGTTCCGATCGTACACAGAAACATGCTTAGTTTTATCCAAAACGTATTTGTATTAGTAATCATCTAAAGAGCATAATCCATATAAAATTTTTCTGTTTCCCAATACCATAATTCGTTAGGAATCTAATGGCGATTTACCTTGGTTGACGTTTCACACCTAATATCTAGGCCTGAACCAAAATCAGGTAACAGCTGGTTTGCTTTGTTCAGTTTTTACTATTTTCTATAAGTGAGTTGAGCTCCTCGTCTGACTTTTGAAGTGAGAGTTTGTCTAGATCAAGTGCTGTATGACAAATGGCGGAAATATGAGTATTATGTGGTCGTGATAAAGTATCAGCCACAACATTGCTGTCACCTTTAACGTATCTATGGCGGTTGTAAATTGGAAGATATAGTCGAGTTGACGATTCTGGCGAGGACTACACTCCGACTTAGATGAGACTGGGGTAGGCAGCGGTTTATGGTCGGTACTAATAAAGAATAGTCTACCTTACACAAAACACCGGAAATGCTTGATGGCACAATAGCCAGTAGCTCCCTGTCGAAAGCAGAATACTTCTGTTCCGGAGTGGTAAGCTTTTTAGAGAAAAAGGAAAGAGGCTTCCAAATTCTGCCATGAAGCTGTTCCAATACTGCTCCTACAGCGATACCTGAAGCATTCGTACTAATACGTAACTGTCCGTTATCCATTGGATGTGTAAGAAGAGTAGTCGAGCGAGGGCAACTTTAACATTATTTAAAGCCGCTTCACAATCAGGTGGCCATGGAAATTGGTTTTTCCACGTTTTGCCACGATTCGATCCGCAGACGGTTTGACGAAAGGAAAGGAAAGGAAATTTATAGAAGATGCACCGAATTCACCCTTGGAAGGTTTGATTGTTAAACCAAATTCGTCTAATCGTGCGAAAAGGATACTTAAATGATCACGGTGTTCAGATTCATTTCTGCTCGAGACTAAAATATCGTCTATGTAAACATCAACGAAATCCATGCCCTTTGTTACCTCGTCCATTAATCGTTGAAAAGTCTGTGCCGCGTTTCTGGGCCCGTATGGCATTCTCGTGAATTCGTATAGACCAAACGGTGTGGTAATGGCTGTTTTATGGACGTCTGGTTCACTAACTGAAATATGGTGGTATGCACGCACGAGATCAATTGTTGAGAAAACAGTGCAGCCTTGCAGGTAAAGAGAAAAATTGTG
The DNA here is from genome assembly GCA_947095585.1 of Nephrocerus scutellatus. Classification (NCBI taxonomy): domain Eukaryota; kingdom Metazoa; phylum Arthropoda; class Insecta; order Diptera; family Pipunculidae; genus Nephrocerus; species Nephrocerus scutellatus. The sequence goes on from OX352761.1 coordinate 31,260,434, forward strand.
GGTGTTGGAGGAGAGGATACTTATCCGGTACTGTAACATTTTTATAAGTGCATAACCATAGATACTTTTGAAACATTTTTGTTCTTGCTTCCTTTCATTGTTTGTAAACTGGTGACATGTGAAAAATTTATGTCTACAATAAACTTAGAAAAAATTAATAATCGCAAGAGAAAATAATCATCATTGTTTTAAATAACATACACCATCTACGCATACGAAAGTCTCTTATCTCCACTCACAATTTCCGACCGGAATTTCCTCGCAGGTCTACCAGCATGATTCTATCCACCAGTACTCATCTCGGCGATCCTGAAAACTGTGGATAAGACACTACTATGGGCAGCCACCTTTGTTTGATTCGAGATTGTAAGTAATGTAAGTTTGGTCGAAATTGGTCAAGGCATTCCAGAATTAGTTAGGCACAAGACACAAACATATGAACACACATAAATTCTTTTTTACTCGATAAGCTTTTAAAACACTTTCTGTGCAATGTTAGTGGTTTTTGACTGACTGTTTTTTGTTCGGACGGTGACAGTATTTTATGAGCACTCTCTTTGGGCCGTTATGTTTTCAATATTCAATTAAAAGAACGTTTCTGAATATTTCGTTTAATGCTGGATTTACATTTGGGTCGTACGAGAAAAAATGAGCAGGACGGCTGTTAAATAGAAAATGTGGTTAGACAGACGAGAGAAGTAGTATATTATTGTTACCATAATGCTAAAGATAATATTTGCGCTGCAGATATAAAATAACTATTACATTCTCGTTGGGCGCCGTGGCTCAGTGTAAGTGCACATGGCTGCTAAGCAGGAGGTTCAGGTTCGAATCCCAGCAACACCAAAACTATTTTTAACGGTGTCTCACCTCTCGCGAATGGGTGACTAACGTTCCGAGAGTAATACCTTGTCACGGAAAGCTTCTCAATTCGCCGTTTGGATCCGGCCTTCCATTTGTGTCCAAAAAATTAACATGCGCAGCACAAATGGTCGCGAGAAGTTATGCCTTGGACCGCAATGGTCTGTCGCGCCGAATGTAATAACATTCTCGTATTGTCAATCTCTTCTGGCTAAACACAATTTCAATGTAAATCAAGCATAACTTGATAAGTTTAGGAGGTAAAAGATTTTTAAGAGAAATTTAGGTGTCAGCCTTTGTACGAGTATATGAAGAACTGGTTACGCACTCACACTGCTTTACAGCTTAACTCAACTCAAAAGAAAGAATTTTAGTGGTACTTCGTAGGTCGTTGTGTGCACGTCGTACCAACCGTGCGCTGTGCCTGCTATGTTTTCACCACTAAATGGGGATTTCACCACAAAATCTAATCTTCTATCAGAATTTCAATTTTTTAATTCGCTTGCCCATGGCACGTCTGTCTGTCGGTCGCTCGGTCTGTTTGTCTCGGAATCTTGCGATCAATTTTAAACCCACTTTCCACAGCCAAATTTAATTGAAATTTTACACACATGTGTATCTCCGATGGACGACACTTCTTGTAAAATTTTGGAGACACCGGGCACCAGGGTCGTGGGGCCCCATAAAAAATTTTTAAACAAATTTACCCGATTTTCTTCAAATTTTATACACATGTGTATCTCCGATGGACAACAATTTTTTTAAAATTTTGGATACCCAGTGCCCCGGGGTCGTGGGGCCACAAATTTTTTTTAAAAACCCCGATTTTCTTTAAATTTTATATATTTATTTTTTTATATTTATCTCCGATGGACAACACTTTTTGTAAAAAATTTGCAGACCCGTAACCCGTGGTCATGGACCCCATACAAGTTTTTTAAAAAAAATTAACCGGACTCTCTTCAAATTTTACACACGGCTGTACCTCCGATGGACAACAATTTTTGTAAATATTTGAGAGTCCCCGGGGTCGTGGAGCCCCCCCATATTTAAAATAGGGGTGTGTGCGTGTAAATTTTTTAAAAATTAGCCTGATTTCCTTCAAATCGAGCTAATTTAAAAAAAAAAAATTTATATGGGCACCCCTCGGACCTCAGGGCCTCACTCCAAAAACTACAAAAACTGTTGTCTATCGGAAGTACACATGTGTATTAAATTTGAAGAAAATCGGGATAATTTTTTTAAAAAAAGTTATGGGGCCCCACGAACCCGGGCCCGAGGTCTCCAAATTTTTTACAAAAAGTGTTGTCTATCGGAGGTGCACATGTGTATTAAATGTGAAGAAAATCGGGTTAATTTTTTTAAAAAAAGTTATGGGGCCCCACGAACCCGGGCCCGGGATCTCCAAATTTTTTACAAAAAGTGTTGTCTATCGGAGATACACATGTGTATTAAATTTGAAGAAAATCGGGATAATTTTTTTAAAAAAAGTTATGGGGCCCCACGAACCCGGGCCCGGGGTCTCCAAAAATTTTACAAAAAGTGTTGTATATCAGAGATACACATGTGTATAAAATTTGAAGAAAATCGAGTAAAATTTTATAAAATATTTGTATGGGAGCCCCCCGACCCCGAGGTCCGAGAAGCCTCAAGTAGAATAGTATTGTCACCGGAAATACACATGTATGCAAAATTTCAATAAAATCGGGCCTTGGGAAGTGGGTTAAAAATTGATCGCAAGATTCCATGACACACAAATCTACACACTAACAAACCCACAAACCCACGGGCAAGTGAAGTCAATATAGAGAATTTAAAAAACAACCAATAAAAATTAAAAAATTTAATGTAAATTCTCTAATAGGAGATACATATGTGTGCAAAGTTTGAACCGGGTTGATTTGGAAAAAAATAATATTGGAGCCCCTTTACTTCAAAATGTTTACATAAACCGTTGTCACTGGAGATACACATGTGTAAAAAATTTGTATGGGAGCCCCCGACCTTGGGGCCTGATCACTTCCAAATTCCCGTTCACTCCAAAAATTTTACAAAAAGTTTTGTCCATTGGAGATACCCATGTGTTTAAAAATTGAAGAAAATCAGGCTAATTTTTAAAAAAAAATATATGGGCACCCCTCGGTCCTCAGGGCGCGTTCACACCATAAATTTTAAAAAAGTTTTGTTTATCGGAGATACACATGTGTGTAAAATTTGAAAAAAATCAGGATAATTTAAAAAAAAAAATTATGGGTCCTCACGACCCTGGAGCCCGGGGTCTCCAAAATTTTTACAAAAAGTGTTGCCAATCTGAGATACATATGTATATAAAATTTGAAAAAAATCGGGTTATTTTTTTAAAAAAATTTGTATGTCCCGGCCCCGGGGCTTGGGGTCTCCAAAATTTTTACAAAAAGTGCTGTCCATCGGATATAAACCTGTATATAAAATTTGAAAAAAAATCGGGTAAATTTTGTAAAATATTTGTATGGGAGCTCCCGACCCCGAGACCCGGACACGAACCCGGGCCCGGGGTCTCCAAATTTTTTACAAAAAGTGTTGTCTATCGGAGATACACATGTGTATTAAATTTGAAGAAAATCGGGATAATTTTTTTAAAAAAAGTTATGGGGCCCCACGAACACGAACAACATTTTTACAAAAAGTGTTATCCATCGGAGATACACATGTATATAAAATTTTAAGAAAATCGGGTTAATTTTTTTTTAAATTATTTATGGGGCTTCACGACCCTGGAGCCCGGGGTCTCCAAAATTTTTACAAAAAGTGTTGCCAATCTGAGATACATATGTATATAAAATTTGAAGAAAATCTGGTTAATTTTTATAACCTCATCTGTATAAAATTTGAAAAAAATCGGGTTATTTTTTTTAAAAATTTGTATGTCCCGGCCCCGGGGCTCGGGGTCTCCAAAATTTTTACAAAAAGTGCTGTCCATCGGATATAAACCTGTATATAAAATTTGAAGAAAATCGGGTAAATTATTTGTATGGGAGCTCCCGACCCCGAGACCCGGAGGACCTAAAATTTTAATAGAAAGTGTTGTCATCGGAGATATGCGTGTGTTCAAAATTTCAATGAAATCGGACTTTAGGAAGTGGGTTAAAAATTGATCGCAAGATTCCACGACATACAAACAAACACACGGGCACGCGAAGTTAATATAGAAAATAAAAAAAAAACTATAGTAATTATAGAAATAAAAACTCGTAATCTTCTTACCGCAGATATCTCTGTGAACCTTCCAATTTTTTTAATCACCTTGAATATTATTCCAGCGTCGTCAAACGACGGTTACTTATTTCTAAAGGATAAAATGCGAAGATTAGTTCGCGCTATTGCAGATATGCATAGATCAAATGCGAATGTTTAAAAAAAATTAACACAACTTTTGATAAAAAAAAATCTAAAGGAACCCTCGTATTCGTCGTTTATTCGTGGTTTAATCAGCACCAGTATCATTTAAAACACCACGTAGATTTCGGTTGAAAAAGGTGAGACTTACACGTAATGGTATAAAAAAACTACAACAATAAAACTGATGCAGCATAATAATTAAAATTGGTTACTCTTGCAAGCGGCAAAATCTTTGTTTCGTTCACACATTCAAATGCTCTATATCTTGAGAAGTTTCGTTCCATTTGAGAAAACTCAGTCAAGGTCGTCTTGGAGCGTATATTACAAAAATTCACAAAGAAATGTTACGAAATACACCAAGTCGGTAAATAACCATTTTTGGGGAAAATTGTTTTTTATTAACAAACAAATTACGATCGCATGTGGGCAGATATCTGCCACCACTTTTCTGTTTTATTCGATCTGCAGAGCTGCTAATACTACTTATGATAGTAGTTGTGTTATTTATAAGACCTAAACTATAAAACTAGACAATTGGGTCATATTGTGGGCGAATTTTTATCAGAATTAAAAATTTGGCATTACGATTTTATATCACTCATTCACCTGAATTATGTATGAATATTTTTGTTTTTGCATATTTAAGTTAATACAAGAATTGTATTGTATTATCTTCTTATATATTTTCCTAAGCTGATTCACAAACCTTTTATTGTGATTGAATATACTTACAAACCATAGAATGGGCGTCCACGTCAACGCCATCCTTCCAGCGTAGGCTTGGCCGGCCACGCTGTCGTGCTCCATAAATCCTACCACAAGAGACTTTCCGAACAGGATCATCTTCGCTCATGCGAGCTAGGTGTCCTGTCCACCGGAGCCTACCGAGCTTAATTATCTACACGATGTCGACATCGCGGTAATGCTCGTAGATCTCATCATTATAGAGTCTCCGGAATCGTCCTTCTTCACATACGGGGCCAACAATACTCCGTGAGACTTTCCTCTCGAACGCGGCTAAAAAGTCAGAATGCTTTTTGCTATAGCGCCGGGAAAGCAGTGCAGGGCGCAAAGCGCCCACGAACAGCTAGTTTCTAATAATATTTTTGTTATTAGGGTGTAACTAATGCTGATAGTTGAAGCTCTTTACAAAACGAATGTGCTGGTAGGTATACTGGTAAATATTTGTACAATAATCGTAATGTAATTGTGTTAAATAAATTAACATTTTATAGAGGAAATAAAGTATCATCTATCTACTGAAATTGCAGCCAGTCACTTTTTCATCTGCTGAAAAAAAAGGTTTTTCGATTTTTCTCATATTCCCGTTAAATGTTTTCCCTTTTCAAATTCTTCAGATGCCTACACTAAATAAGGGCTAAGCTAATAAACCATACTTAAAATTATTTTCTTTCTGAAAAGCGAAACATTAGAGTAGCCCAGTAGAACGTTGCCCACGAAATCCATACTGCCGGTCACTAAGGATTTCGTTGGTTTCAAGATATTTCTTAAGCTGAAAATTGATCACTGTTTCCATGACCTTGGGAAGAATGGATGTAAGTGCTATGGGTCGGTACGAAGAAGGAGACGATGGCTCGCCTTTTTTTTGGGTATGTGCTGGACAAAGGCTGTTTTCCAACTTTTCGGGAAGGGTCCAGAAGAATAGGATAGATGTAAAAGCTTACGAAATGGTAATGCCAGCTTGGAAGAACAACTCTTCAGAACTAATGGGGAAACAACATCTGGCCCAGCGGTTTTGTGAGTGTTAAGATCGTTTAAAACTCTAGCAACTGCACGAGTAGGAATGAATATCTGTCCCATAGAGTGTTCAATACTCTGAGGTGCAGGAGGCAGTAATGCACAATCTGGAAGCGTGGAGCTAGCTGACCTTGTCTTTAGAGATGACAACTGGAATGTCGTTATAAATGAGCGTTGGAATCGACGACGAGGCTGTATTTTTGACTCTTTTCACGAATGACGAAAAGTTTTTACTACCTTTGGGACATTGTAGTATTTTTTGCCTCAATTTTTGATCCTAGGCGAATTTGACTCGCCGAGATGGGCATTGCAACCATTTCTGTCTCGTTCAAAATTTGTTCGATTTTCCTCAGTAGGGTTTGCTTTGTAAAACCGAAAGCTTACCTCTCTAATCCTAGAAGCCTCTTTACAGCTCGAGTCATACCATCCATCTTCCTTTGGTTTAACAGACTTATTCCTGGAAGTGATAAAGGATGATGTTTGTGATTGTATCAGCGGCGGCATCCACGTTGCTATCACGAAACAATAGCGACCAGTTAATTCTCCCAAAGAAGTTGTTAAGGCCGTCCCAATTGGCATTCTCGTATTGCCATACTGTTTTTTTGGCAGTTTTTTCTCTAACTGCGTGGTTTATAAACGAGAAATTAGCTGATACTGCACAATGGTCTGACGAGCCTAGAGGCGATAATTCATTGACGGAGTATTTATCAGGTTGGCTAAAATGAGGCAAAACATTTGGTATACAAATTTTGTATTGAAGTCCGAATATTTTTCCATCACCTCCTGAATAGTGAAAACTGGATCATTTGGTTTGGTTTCAAGTAATGTTTGTGAAAATAGCATAGCTATTTTCAAGATGTCTTGATGTTGAAACGTGTTATTTCTTTCGCTTCCTTGAGTTTTCATCTGATATCGGTTCATGATTTTGCTTAAGCAGGAAATCAATATTTAATTTCATCAAATTTTACTTTACTTCGTTAAAGTAAATAAAAGGGACATCAATACATCTCTTTGGCAATTTGTTGTCTGATAATATGTGGAAATTTTTTTCATTATAACTGGTAAAATCTAACCAGTTGGCTTATCTATCTACCAGCCCTGGAATTAATTTTACTAAAATAAACTTAAAAAAACAACCCATAAAAATACAATTTTTCATGTAAATTCTCTAATAGGAGATGGGTATGTGTTAAAATTTAAAGAAAATCGAGCTAATTTTTAAAAAATTTATATGGGCACCCCTCGGACCTCAGGGCCTCACTCCAAAAACTTTACAAATACACATGTGTATAAAATTTGAAGAAAATCGAGTAAAATTTTGTAAAATATTTGTATGGGAGCCCCCCGACCACGAGGTCCGAGGGGCCTCAAATAGAATAGTATAGAATAGTATTAATAGAAAGTATTGTCACCGAAAATACACATGTGTGCAAAATTTCAATAAAATCGGGCCTTGGGAAGTGGGTTAAAACTTGATCGCAAGATTCCATGACACACAAACCCACCCACAAACAAACGGGCAAGTGAAGTTAATATAGAGAATTTAAAAAAATAAAAATGGGGGTTTTGTAAACATCATAGGGCTAGGGGTCAAATTTGATTTCGCGGCACCACATCACCGCATAAGTGGAATTGCACCGTCAGAATTAACAATTTTTTTAAAACCTATTCAATAGCTTTAATTTCCAAGCTTATAGTTGTTGCAGTTTGCAGCACATCATTCGAAACCGTTACACAACGCAACATATTTGCTGTAGATACTCATTGCGCGTAGGCTGATGATACAAACATTCATCATTTCCGTCCGATCTAAGACCATCAAGCAATGTAAGCAGAATTTAGCGAAAAAATATGTGGTTCGTTAACAAATAATTTTGCGGTGACGCACATACGTACGGCAAAACTGCGATAAAAATTTGTTAATACGAACGCCTTTCTGGGACGAGACAGGTTCGGCTTAAGTTCCCACATGTGCCACCATGTTTTTCATCTATTTTATTTTTGTTTTCGTTGCTTTTTTTCAAACAAGTGCGCAAAATGCAGACAAAGCCAAAGGTAATAAGTGTAGCTGTAAGCATCGCTATTGGTTTAGTTCACGCTGTATACGGCTTCGTGTCGGACTTGGTTTGAAATCGACATCGAAATTTTTCTAAGCTCCAAGGAATAAAAAGTACAACAATAATCGGTAACGGTATACTGTACACAACATGATGTTATCACATCAATCGTCGTCGTTTTATGTCCTTCTGTACATGGCATTCTTTACACTCTTTGGATACGGTGTGAGTCTGCCACAAGGATATAACTACCCGTACCGTCAATCAGCATATACGCAGCAGCGACCAATACAAGTACAGCGGTACCAAACAACACAACCGCCAAGAAATAGTTACGCAACAGCAACTACCACTAGAGCGCCAACAAAAAAGCATCGAATAAGCAAATCGGATGCGGAAAACGGAAAGTTTCTCGGTGCTTACAACCAGGAGGACGACGGTGGAAAAACCCTAAATCATATAAAACGAAAGAGAAATCGCTACAATCGTCCGTCCCTGCACACAAATCCATGTTACTTTCGCAGTGCAGATTCTATGCCTAAGGAACAGGGTAGATTTCTTTGGGATATCAATGTGTACAACGTCTATCAGAGGCCTCCAGTGGTTGGTTGCGGTGGTGTCGGTGGCTACGATGATTACATCAGTGGCGCAACTGGTGGCTTCGCGGGAGGAAACAATATATTCGCAGACGACATTGCTCCAATTCGTCGGCCAAATGTAAATAATGGATTCTTTCAGAATTTGCTTTCGCTCTTGGCACCTGGGGTAATACAAAATGCGCAACGCCCACCACAATTCGATGATTTAGGGCCTACTGGTAATGATGTTGCTGGAAATGACCCTGGTGTACAAAATGATGCAGAAGTTGATCCTGATGTCGGCGACAACAATCTTATTCGTCCAACTAATACTCAGCCAGTACCAGTGCTTTACAATTCGCCTGGAGCTGTAAGAAGACTTGCAGAATTTGTTTCTATTGTGTTTTCTACATTTATTCTTTTTTTCACACCACCTCTTCTCATAGCAACCACTTTCAGCAAGTCAACTTGTAGGCGGCGTTTCTTCTACTGTTAATGAAATTATCCAGCAACTGACGGGTAATAGCCGTCCCGTATATCAAAGATCATATCGATCGCCAAATGTCTTTCGGACGGATAGAACAAGTGCGAATCGTTTTCGAAATGAATATTTGAATAAGTATTATAGATAATCGAGAAGAAATTTTCATTTCGATAATCAAACATTCAGCAACTCATTAGCGGTAACCTTAAGTTGTTTTTATTTAAATTTAAAAATGAAAATCCCAATTTTCACGACTACGTCACATATAAATACATACTTATTTATAGATTTATTTACACAATAATTTTTAAGTTTATACTTCAAATACAAAAAGCAAAAAAAATTCAAATGTTTTACATTTTTTTCCTAGTTTTTGATTATTCTGACTGCTAAAGCTTTTGCTTACATTTTAAAACTAGTGCATAGTAGGCTCCGTGGCTCAGCATGGCTACTGAGCAGGAGGTTCGTGGTTCGAATCCCAGTAACACCAAAAGTATTTTTTACGGTGTCCCACCTCTCGCGAATGGGTGACAAACGATCCGAGAGTAAAAACTTGTCACGAAAGCTTCTACATTCGCCGTTTGGATCCGGCCCTCAATTGTAGGTCCCTTCCATTTGTGTCCAAAAATATTCATGCTCAACACAAATGTTTGCGAGAAGCTAGGCCTTGGACCGCAATGGTATGTCGCGCCGAATATTATTATTATAGCTTAAAATTGGTTCCGTATACTTAGGTATAATTAAAAAGTGAAAGATGGAAACTTAGGTCCAAATAGCTTGCGCCAGTTATTTTTGAATTCAACTTTCCTTAGACGAATTTGGACGACGAAATTGGAATAATCAACTAAAAATATAGCGAAAAAGACACAAATACATAGTTAAAAAATATGTTAAAATGAATGATAAATTATTTTTGATTAAACACGGTATCAAAAACAAAAAAAACAACCCATAAAAATTAAAATTTTTCATCTAAATTCTCTAATCGCAGAAATTGATATGGGAGCCCCTCGATCCTGGGTCATTTTTTTTTATTGTAGGAGAAAATCATCGAAAGAGACATTTGACATCAGATATTAAAATTGAAAATGCTCAGATCGTTTTATTCTGAGCACTTAGAGCACGCTCATACTCTGAGCAAATAAGAAACACGAGCATTTTATGAAAACGTCAAATGACAGAATATTGTGAAAACTTATTGTTCTATCTGTAAGTTGATATCGACAACAAAAAAACGACATCAATAAAAATACAATTCAGTAAATAAGTAAGTAAGTTGAATTAAGCATAAAACATTTATGTCTCGTTTCATTTGCTGGGTTCATTTGTGCGTGAGCTAAGATTTCTCTCTCGTGGTTTCAGTTTAACGTTGCATTTGCGAACTGTGCTCGGAGTACGGTTTGATTTTATGTACCTTTGTTTTGTAACCGATAATGCTACTTTGCTACCCGTCGGCAATCGGGTACATCGGGCACTCACCTCGTTCGACCACTCTGTCACTTTGAAAGCTTACCTATGGGTATGGTTTCGGATACGGTTTGTGCAATTGGAAAGAGACATTAGTAAACAAAATACATACATATTACTTAAAGATGAAATGGAATGTTCATAATCGATTCGACCCCGAGGTCCGATGGGCCTCAAATAATAGAAAGTATTGTCACCGGAAATATACATGTGTGCAAAATTTCAATAAAATCGGGCTATGGGAAGTGGGTTAAAAATTGATCAGAAAATCTGACCAGCCAGCAAGCCACCCAGCCAGCCACGTGCACGTGAAGTTAATATAGGGAATTTAAAAATAGGAATTTGCGGTTTGATTTCGGTATGTAGAACTAAGATGCGACTATAAGACTTGTTGGAAATTCTGGAATACGGTCATGAGGGACTGACATTTCGGGAAATAAGTAATTTCTCAAGCGATTTCTATGATATTCGGTATGCAGGACTAATATGTGACTATAAAACTTGTTCCTATGGAAATTCTGGGATATGGTCATAAGGGACTGTAATTTCAGGAACTAAGACACTTCTTAACTGATTTGTATGAAATTCAGTTTGGCCTTTTGGGTGTCTTTTTGGGCTCTTTTGAGGGTCTTTTGGGGAATCTTTTGGTGGTCTTTTGGGGTATTTTGGGAATCTTTTGAGGGTATTTTAGGGGTCTTTGGAAAGCCTTTTGGGGGTCTTTTAAGGGTCTTTTGGGGGGTTTGTTAGGCGTCTTTCGAGGGTCTGTTGGGGTATTTTGGGAATCTTTTGGGGGTATTTTAGGGGTCTTTGGAAAGCCTTTTGGGGGTCTTTTAAGGGTCTTTTGGGGGGTTTTTTAGGCGTCTTTCGAGGGTCCTTTTGTGGTCTTTTGCAGGCATTTTGGGGAGTTTTTTTTTAAAGTCGGGGTCCTTTGGCGGTCGTTTGAAGAGTCTTTTGGGTGTCTTTTGAAAGAATTTTTGGGGTCTTTTGTGGGACCGTTTATGATCTTTTAGGGGTCTTGGGGGTCTTTTGATGGTCTTTTGGGATCTTTTATGGGTCTTTTGAGGGTATTTTTGCCCCACAACATCAAAAAAGTTTCACTTACACCGCGCATAAAGGTTACGCACACTGTTTTTTATGTTATATTTCGCGTGTGACGCGTTTCGCGTATGGCTCGTCATTCGCATGTGGCGCGTGTGATAGGTGGAAGTGGGGTAATTTTCACGTTATATGAGGTCCTTTTTAACCAACTTTTGCACGACCTAGAGGGCTGAAGTTTTGTGAGCAACTCAATGTCAAGGGCCAATTTTGATATCCCGCGTGTGACGCGTGTCGCGAGTCGCATGTGATGCGTAGTAGTCAGTGTGATGCTGCAACTTCACCGAGATGAACAGGCTGCAAGAGAGGAAGGGATTTCTTAGACTAAGGAGGAAATTAACCTGCCCTGTGAATAATAATAATAATATTCGGCGCGACAGACCATTGCGGTCCAAGGCCTAGCTTCTCGCGACCATTTGTGTTGCGAATTGAGAAGCTTTCCATGGCAAGTTATTACTCTCGGAACTTTTGTCAGACATTCGCGAGAGGAGGGACACCGTGAAAAATACTTTGGTGTTACTGGGACTCGAACCACGAACCTCCTGTTCAGTAGCCATGTGCTTTTTCACTGAGCCACGGCGCCAACCTCTACTTTTTTTGGGTTTGTTTTAATTCCTTAGCCTGAGACTATGAATCCTGAGATCTTAACTTCTGTTTTCATGAACTCACATTTATCGAGTTGAACCTCCATCTTAACTTCTGTTTTCATGAACTCACATTTATCGAGTTGAACCTCCATGTTTGCGTCACAAAGAGTTTTGAGAACTTTTTCTACGTTTTGCAAATGCGACTTTTCATCTTTTCCAAAAATATTAATGTCGTCTATATATACGTCTATATATATCGCCAAGAGCACGGTGAAAAATTACCGGAGCAGTATTTTCAATGTCAGGTTCCTTTAATTGAATCTGATGAAAACCCCTCTTTAAGTCAAGTACGGTAAAAAATCGATTTTATTCTAGCTGAGCTGTAACCTCATTTATCTCTGGGCTGGGAAATCTGTCGGGGATTGTCACACTGTTTATGAGAGCTGTTTTCTGTAGTCTATGACCAACCTATAAATATCCACACCGGTGAATTGTAAGGAAATTTAGATGGTCTAATAATTTTTTTTATTAATGAGAGTTTTAATTTCATTCACTGCGTAGTCCTTGAGAGACATGGGATTTGGATAATGTTTTGAATATATAGGGTCGTCTGTCGTGGTTCTGATTTCTCCTATTACTGTTGTTGTGTAAGTTAGCTTTTCGTCGGGGTCTGTGAACAAGCTAGGAATTTTTTTAACGAGATTCAGAAGTTTAATTGGGAATGGTTTTAACGGCAAGTGAGGGCTGTAAGTAGTTTTTATTTGGACCAGTGTCAATTAAAAATTTTAATATTTGTCCGCTCACCTTGCATTCAAAATACGGGAGTGAACGCCATTAAGCTCCGTCAAGTTCTGGTTATCTTGAGACTTTTCGTCAGTTTCGTTAGAGTCATCTATGTCCAGTCCTGATATTTCGTCTTTGATAGCCGTATAGTAATCTTGCGGCTCTTCAAGTAAGGGGTCTTGTTGTAATGTAATAATATTGATAATCATTTTCGGTTTCTATGTGAAGGTTTCTCTGGATTTTTGTTGGTGCTTGTTAGAGATGGTTAGAGGAAGGTAGGGGTCGTTTTCCTGCAAAATTATTTGTTGGTCTGCTCATATAACTAATGTTCATAGTTCTCAATGAATGATCAACATCCATTGGAACGGGTTTCGGTTCTGGTTTTTGTGCGAATGGTCGGTTTGGTGGGTGTTGAACACATTGATGCTGTCTATTAAATTGTGGCTGTAATTGGATTTGAGGTTGTGAAAAATTTTGTGGTGCAGGGAAAAATGGTCTTAGATTGTGGAATGTAGGCCAAATGTAGATAAAATGAGTGGCCGGAGTTTTTGGTTTATGGATTTCTAATGTTCTGCTTTCTTGGTAGGAAGGGTGGCAATAAGAGATTTACCCTTCTGAAAATTAGTTGGTTAGTATTGGTATGTTGTGATCTGTATTTTTGGTTCTCTTACCTTAAACAAGTTTGTAATGCTTGTGGTAAATCTAGCCAACTTTTCAACGCGAGTAACCTAGGTAAAACAATCAATCAATCCTCTAACAAAGGTATCTAACGCTAAGGATGAGTGAAAGATGCCTATACACAGACTGATAAAACTCCTGAATGGTACTGTTTCCCTGTACTAGTAAAGTCATTTGGTATCTCTTTTATTGTTATAATGTAAAGTAAGGCATTTGGAAATTGCCTGCCAATTTAATGGAGTCTTGTAACACTCAAGCGAGATGTCTGCGGCACCATTAGTCTTGTTTCTGATTACATTTAGAATACCAAAATATCTGGTGATCCTCTTTGTTGTTCGTAAATTTAAAGTATACGATCTACAAAATTTTTCCACGATGCGAATTCACTTGGGTTTCCGGAAACAACGTACTACGTCAGGTATTTTTTCTAATTCTGAAATCTGCCCTGCGTATTCTTCGTTGATAGTCTGGTCACCCAAGTTTTGCTTGCTTGAGTCAGGATTAAGAATTTTTCAACTATTGACCTGCATCGATTAGTAAAAATATCCCTAGCTGTTATGCCTATCAATACTTCTAAACTACGAGCAATCGAATCATTGATTGAACTTGGGGTTGGTCTTGGATTGTATTAAGGACAGCTGCTGTTCCTAATAAATTTTCATTTGGTATTTTTGCAAATAATTAAATAAACAATTAACATTCTGTAATATTAATTTTAGTAAATTCTAAATTAATTTTTCAAGCTTCTTATCTTCTTGAAAAAAATTAATTTAAATTGATTTTTCTTAGCATTCTATTTATTTTTCTTATCAATTACTAATTTTTCTTTGTTATATTATGTATTTAAAACATTTGTTCAATATTTATTTTTCTCTGATATTATTGTATATTTTTTCACTTTTGGTTTATTTTTACTTAAGTATTCATCTATTCTTGCTAATATAAATTTTAATTTTAGGTTTCACCCATCTAAAAGAAAGTTGAACTCACGCAAAGACGATGACAGTTTGGATCTTGCTCCTGGTGGGTCAGGGGTCCGTTGTCCACACTTTTTGTTGAGCAGCCACTCCAGGCTGCACCTGTGTGGGATCCTTGTCAAAATTTGCTAAATGCGGGCGGAGCTCCTTGAGATCCTCGGTGATGCGTTTGAGCTGTTTAAGGTTGTTACAAGCACCTAATGCACTTTACTGGGAGCCGAAATTTGCAAAATGCAGGCAGCTCTTTAATGTCCTCAATGATGCGTTTGAGCTGCTTCAGGTCGTTGCAAACATTTAATGCACTTTTACAAATCGGGTTTCTGCTCGGCCGCCAGTTAAACTATCATATTATAATTTTATTTTTTTAAAAATATTCATCAGAGCGAAGCTTTGTTTTTTATTTAGAGATATAAGACTTAGAACTAAACTATATTAAAACATGAAACGAATATTATATCAAAGCTACTAATTTGCCTTTTGAAAATAAAGATGAGACTGCAGAGATACCGTCAGCAAAAATATCTATCTGCGCACAAGACATAGCGTCAGCAAACTATCTCTCTGCGCATAAGCAGCGGATAATCGTGGTGTTTAGATTTTATTGCGTTTTGAGATAGAGCGCCGTTGATTAAATGGACTGCAACAAGGTATGGTGTTAACTTGTCTAATGTAATGTAATGAAACGTAAGTGTATACTTTGACTACAATCATTTGTATATTTCGAGTGTTTTCGCTGTAAAATATTTACACTTAAAGTTCAACTAAATGAGCTGACGAAAGGAACTTAAAATTTAATTTTTTTATAAAAATACTAAATGCTCCTAATTAAAAAGATAAAATTAATACATTCCACAATTAAACCCTTATCACTTAGACTTAAGACTTCTAAATGATAAAAGAGATTCCCACATATAGATTGAAATTTTAACTTAATTTCATTATAGTTTAATTTTTCTATCTACATACTTTGTTCTACGCTGCATACTTTTTTCTACGCTCACTAGCAAATGAAAATCGCAAATTATTTTAAATTTTTTAGGTGGCTCTTCAGAATGTCATATTAAACAGTCATTTTCGGTTTCATTGCTTCGGCCCGATTGCGTATCGCTCTTATTCGCTGATTACAGTAAACTCGAAGAAATATCGCAAAGAATACAACTAGAACTCCGAAAATACCCAACACAGAAATGCTGTGATGATAAATGACACAGGAAAGTAAAATGGCAGCAGCCTGAAGTAGAATGATGAGAGAAATCAACAATAAAAGTACAGAGGCAACATATAAACAAAAAAATTTACCTGGCGCAAAGTCATGATAATAGTAAACACAACGGGTCCAAATACTGATATTGTAAAAAAGATAAATAGCTGTCCTACAGCTGAACTAATCGACAGAATTACAATGTCGAAGATGATTTTTGGATGCTAAACGAAAGGAAAGTGAAACAGTTATTTTAATATCCAAGAAAAACCCACCTCCGTGGCAAATGCCAATGAATCCATGAATCCTCCCTGCATTGAAAGCGAGGCAGCAGTGAATATCATACTAAACAAATTAACGCCGCACATCATCTGAATCGGTGACATGCTATATACCTTGAACAGTTCACCCTGCCAATTGGCAGTAAAACTATCAAAAATCATGTACATCACCAGCAGGAAGATTCCCGTCATTGTCGTCACAGATGACGATTTACTGCTGTCGGCAGACCCCGTCATAAAGAAGACCATTCCCAACGAAATCAGCACAGCAGTAAGATACTCGTAGCATTCGTACTTGGTGCGCGATATAAGCTTCCCCATCAGCATGACGGGAATAATTTTGCACGACTTGGCCAAAACTTGGGTGGGAAAATTGACAAACTTCAGAGCTTCATATTGAAACCAAGCGCTCATTATATTTGAAAAAGAAGCAAATGAATACTTGTAAAGTGGCGTCCGATGCCGGCTATTGTTGCGTTTAACTTGAATGCAAATCCCAGCGACAACAAAGGCAAGAAACCGATTGGCAAACACAAGAAATTGCGAGTCTTTGAAATTAGAATTTTCGCCTGCGAAATTTTGATATTTTTGGGTCATAATTTTCTCCTGAAGTATTCCCCATGTCAAATAGGAAGACATAAGTCCAGCAAAGCAGTACACCAAGAGAACGGCTTCTTGAGAATTTGTGCGCTTCGTTGATGGCACAGAACTGTTGTTTGAACCTAGGCCAGGTGCTGGAGAAATCGGTTTCGTTTTCAGTGGTTCAGCACGATCGAAGGAGTCATTTGTTGTCGAGCCAGTAATGCACATGCGAACAGCCGAATGTATAAAACTTGTATCTGCAAAGAGAAACATTCCAATTTACGTATATTGCTGAGAAGCGAAGATTTATACTTTTAACCAGTAGTAAAAGCAGTTCACATCTAAACAGGACTTACCACTTTTTTCGAGATAATTTGAGCGGTCCACATACTTATAGATTAGGATGCCAGGTACAAAGACACAACTATAACCGAAACAATTTACAAGCAATTTCAGGAACCATGAGTATTCCTTTGCATGAGATTCCACCAATTGTGAGAGAGTATCCTGAGTGTAGTAACCACCGAGACTGGCACGAAGCACATCCGAAAAGAAGTGAATAACCAACACAGTCACAACGATTAGGCCACTGTTTAATTAAAAGATAATGATTTAAAATCGTCTATTAAAGTAGAATACGCTAAATGTTACTTACCAGATTATAAGATCGGGGACACAGGTAGCCATAATAAGAATATACTAAAACATAAATGCCACGGTAAGTTCTGCTAACTGGATTCTAATTCCAGAAATGTCTATGTACGGTTATGTCGAGTTTTACTTTAAGAATTTATTTAATCGTTGTGCGGGTACTTTATTGGCGGCAGTGGCTGCTAACAGAAAGTCAACAAATGTTTGTTTGTTCTACATTCTTCGACTCTTGTGTTGAATTCTTTGTTGCCCAATGGAACTATGACTTAAAATGTGAATTAAAACCAAGTGAAAGGCACAGGTAAGACGGAGAAAGAGAAAAACAAAGAAACCACGACCCTCGCTCGATCCACTGAACCACTTGAATCTTGAAATATGTGCTGTCCGTGTTGGCGTATTTCCGTCTACCTGATTTTTGCTTACGCTACTATCTATCTAGTATGTAATATTAATTTTGGAATACGATCAACGAAGGAATTGACATTTGTAACTTCCAATCCATTTATCAATATGACAGCTTCTTCAAAGAGTTACCGTGTTTGTGGTATTTTCCAATCACATTATTGATGCTTAGAGCGCTGTCAAATAAGTTAAAACATTCATTTTTGAATCTAGGATAATTTCTCAACTACATTTTTATTTACTTTTTGCATCAAATGTACCAGTTAAAATTTTGATATCTTCATGATATAATAATAATTATATTCGGCGCGACAGATCGTTGCGTGTTTCTCGCGACCATTTGTGTTTTGCACACAATTGGAAAGTCAGACATTCGCAAGAGGTGGGACACCGGGAAAAAAAACTTTTGTGGTTACTGGGACTCGAACCATAAACATCCTGCTCAGAAGCCATGCACTTATACAATGAGCCACGGCGCCCACATTTCGTTGATTTCGTTGATATATTAAATTCGATCTGTCTCAAATATTTTGCCCTTTTCTGTCAAATAAAGGGTGTCCCAACAAGATCGCCGGACTCTCTTGTATTCAAATTCAAATTTTTGTATATAAATTTTAAAGAAAAAACACATTTATTTTTGAATTAAGCAAACATTTTCCATATTCTTAAATCGTACGTACGTCTGTACGTGACAAATGTCAAAAAAAAACCACCGTACAACTCGTATTAACAAAATGGCGGCAAATTCAATTCCGGCGCTCTTGTTGGGAGTGATATATCATATGATTGAGTAACCGTAGTTTGCTATATAACACCTCTTTTTGTTTGGGAAAAATTCAATCATATGATACATTATGAAGCAATTTTAAAAATTGCCAATTAAAAGGAAAAACTCCTTTCTAAACATAAATTAATTGAGCATATAGTATTTTACAGTGTGGCCACAATTTTCAAAATAGCATTTCAAAAGGAAAAACTCTCTTCTTCTCTTCTCTCTTTTTTTGTAATTTTTTTTGCATTTTCTCATAGTAGTTTACTACTATGACTACCACTTCCGTTTGGCCGAAAAGCTTAAATATGAATTTTCGTCTCAATCAATGCAGCCTTCTGGGCTGTAGAGTGGACACAGAGCCACAGACACACAGACAGACAGAGATTTTTTTGTTTTTGCTTTTTCTGACTCAGGAGATACGGCAATGGGTAAATCTGCAAAAATCCCGAGTTCGAAAATTTTCATGATTACTATACTTACTTTTACTACTAGTAAAAGAAAGTAATTAATTGAAATTTATAAATTAATTAAGCGCACAGTATTTTACAGTGAGCCTATAATATTCAAGCACGCCTTTAAAAGGAAATATACATTTCTAAACATTAAACAATGAAGCGAGAGAAATCACATCATCATCTATTTTTATATAAATCAATCATTTGTATTGAGTAAATTGATCCACCTTCCATGAAAATTGGTACACGCCCATAAAAATAGTTTTTTGATCCTAAATATTCTGAGGTAGGTTTGATTAACCCCATTTTTTTAATGCACGGCATTTTTATTATCCTTCATATGATACCAATTAACCCCCCAAAAAATGCCCACCGAAAAAAATGCGTAACATCTCCCTCAAACAAAATGGCGGTTTTCAAGGTCTGCTTAATAAGGGCTTTTAGAAGAGGGGTGTCTCAAAGGCCTTCTAACATTTATGATTATGGTAAGTTTGCGAATCGCCAAAGTGGCACGTTAACGAAGTCTTATATAAAACATAACTTCGCTTCCGGTTCGCTTCCTCGATGTTTTTCTTAGAGGGAACGTTTAAGGGGTAACATGTCCAAAAAGTTGAATGGTAAAAAGCACACTGTTATGAGACAGTGTTATGTCCCATGAATGTCACATTGTAATGTACCATGTTAAATGTCACACTGTTATGTCACTATTTAATGCCTCGTGTTCTAGAGTTATTTTTTATATATGTATATATAACTATATAATTATTTAGTTACTTATTATATATTTATTTTTTTTATTGTAAGTGAAACTAGTGTTCATTGCTCGAATATGGTCATTACGGTCCGGAATTTTGGGAACAAACCCAAATTTCTGACGCGATTTTTATGAAATTGAGTATGTAGGACTAAAATGCGACTATAAAACTTGTCTTATGGAAATTCTGGGAAATGGTCATTAGGGTATGGAATTTTTACAACTAAGAAATTTCTCAAGCGATTTGTATGAAATTCGTAATGTAGGACTAAGATGTGACTATAAAACTTGCTCCTATTCTGAGATATGGTCATTAGGATCTGCAATTTTGGAAACTAAAGAATTTCTCAAGCGATTTGTATAAAATTCGTTATGTAGGGGGCTTTGGGAAGTGGGTTAAAAATTGATCGAAAGATTTGGTGGGCCAGCCAGCCAGCCAGCCGTCCGCCACGGGCAAGTGAAGTTAATATAGAGAATTTAAAAATAATTGATGTTCACTTGAGTTCTCAGTTCATAATTGTCGTTATAGATTTTTCTTAGATGTTTAATATTCTTTTTATATTTTTAAACTAAAATTAATTGCAAGTAAAATAAAGATTTGATTAAAAATAAATGATAAAATAAATTTAGTACTAAAAATGTAGATATTAGAAAAATTTCGATGTTACAAACTTAAGACAAGAAACTTCATTCACTTTAAATTAACGGATTCCTACGCAAACAGATGATACCAGTCCAAACTGCAAGTATTAAATTACATAATATTTTAAGATTTTCTTACAGAAGTCGTTTACAATGAAATAATAAAAAAATTATTATAAAATATTATTATAATAATAATATATATATATAATAATAATAATATTGTAGCCAAAAAAGAAAGTGGATGGCCGACCCGCGCGATAGATGTGAAGTTTTTAAGAAAAGAAAGTTTGTAGGATAAAAGAATAATCAAAATATGTGTAATTATTTATTTGATATTTCAATGGCTAAATTATAGATTTTTCTTGATTTTTATATAAAAAATTATATTTATTGACTAGATGTTTCGGTGTTGCGCATCATTTTCCATTAATAAAAATATTTTTTTTGAAAAAAAAAAATAATAAAAAAAAAATAATAACCAATAAATATCATTTTTTATACAGGAATAGGAAGTTTGTATGATAAAAGAATATTCAAAATATGTGTAATTATTTATTTGATATTTCAATAGCTAAATTATAGATTTTTCTTGATTTTTATATAAAAAAAATTATACTTATTGACTGGATATTTCGGTGTTGTGCACCATTTTCAATGACTAAAAATATCTTTTTTGAAAAAAAAATAAATAAATAATAATAAAAAAAAATAATAATAGATATAATTTTTTATTAAAAAATCAAGAATAGTTTGTTATTAAGCCATTGAAATATCATATAAATAATATAAAAACTTTATAAAAATATATTTTCATATGTAATTATCTGTTGTAAATATATATCTATTTACAGGTTTCACTGCAATATAAAATGAAATTTCAGTAATTTCAGAGAAATCTGTGAATCATTTTAACCCATACGCATCAAGAAAATTTTTGCCTTACAACGAGAAACATTTTACATTTTACGAAGGCAAGACATTGATTAAACGACATAATAAAACTTTTTAAAAGTTAATAATATGTTTAAGTTGATCTTACTACACAATAAAACAATAAAAAGTTAAATTAAATATTATCGTTGGAATAAAAGCTTAAATTCACATATGTGAATTTAACCTGCTAAGACATTCGGAATTTAGTGCTACATTTATTTACAGACAAATGATTTGTTGAAAATTTGATTTAAGAGTAATATCAAACAGTTAATTTAAACCCGATAAATTTAAATATGTTGTTTTACATTGAGTGCTGCTTATTTACCATTAACAAATAATTTAAACTATTTTTAAACCAAAAACCTATTACTATTGTTCCATTTATATACTTATTTTGATAAAATTAAATTAAAAACCTGTCTTTTTCACACATCTTTGTGATTTTGGAAACATCGCTACGTTACTTATTTAAAAACGTCTCCACAATTAAGTATGAGATTCGAAAACAAAAAAAAAAAAAAAAGATTCGCGTTACAAAATACGTCTCAAACCATATAATTAGCCCGTATCCGGGATTTCAAAGTTTTATGTTATAATTTTAAAAAACGAGGTTACATAGCATTTTTTAATTTGGAATTCTAACCTTGTTATTTTTTGAACTTTTACTGTAACATGCTCTTGTACAATTAAATAAAAAAAAATCTAGTAATTTTTTTTCTTGTTTCTATACGTAGTTGTAAAAAATATTTATATAAACAAAGGCCGTTTTTTTTTTGTCGGAGAAATCCGAGTTCCAAGATATCCGATAAATCCGATTATTTTTTTCTCTGATAAGATCTTTCGTATCAAAAAAATTATTTGCTGTGTTTTTTTAGAATCAGAGAAAAGTTTTATTTCTCAACTGAATGCTCCATACTAGTCGACAAATCTCATGTTTAAAGAAACAAACAACTACAGCTGTCAAGAAGTGTTCTGTATATTTTCGCAGAGTAAAAAGATCGTATCCGAGAATTATCGGAGCATAAAAAAGAACGCTTCATAGATTAAAGATTTCTCGGAGAATGAAAAAAAAGCTAAGATCTGAATTCTGATAGTTAAATTATTTCTCCGAGTACCTCGACATAAAAAACATAGACAAAATGACATCAATTAAAGGTCGGTATAAAAACATTTTTGGTTTTGTTTTCAATGTAATTTTGTGTTAAAAGTTACATGCCAATCAAAAACCACTCGCGAAAAATTTTATCATCCTTAATAAATCAGGAGTGCATTTACGTACGTCCTTCGTCCATTTTCTAATTTTGGTGACTTATTTTAATTATTTGCCTATTTTAAAAAATGTAACTTCGTAAAAGTACCTAATTTATTACTTTTGTGTTATATCAAAATAACATTGAAATAACATAAAATAACCAAATTGAAATAGACCGGAATAACAAAATAGCATTTTTCACTTTATATAATATACATAATAACAATAAAATTTTGTCTCCGGAATAGGAGTCATTTTTCGTTTTCAAACAGGATCAAAGTTTTCGTCGTAAGTGTACTAACAAAAAACATAAAAATGGCAATACCATGCATGGGCAGGCTCAGAAATCAGAATTGCTGAATAAAAACGGGCCATTTTGGGATTATATTTCTTTCTTTCGTAATTTCTAAAATCTCGCAATTCATTCGTCAAATCGTGAGCTTATTGTGAAGTCTTGGTTTATTTAATTAAAAACTAAAAACTGTTAAAAACCAGTAGGAGGCAGAAATTTCTGCCTTTAAATATCTTCTAGTAAAATAAGTAAAAATCTAAATTAGATATAAAGTTTTTGTTGAATAAAAAGGGAGTTTTTGTGAGTAGCTTGCTTAAGCGCGGAAACGCACTGGAATTTTCAACGTGCACCCAAAATCTCAAAAAATATTTACATTTAAAGCGAGGGTAAGTACACCCGACTAAAAATTTAAAAAATAGATTTTTTAATAATCGGAAAAAAATCGTATGAAGTTGCGTCGTAACTAATGTTATAAACGCACTACTGTGTGTATGCTTATACATATGTGTTATGTTCGTGCATGTATAGTATTATTAATTATGTTATTTTTAGAAAAATTTAGTTTATTAAATTATTTAACATATATACATTCATATTTTCCGTTTTTATTTTGTTTGAAAAATATTACCTAGCCTGCCAGTCCCAGCCACCCATTTTACAAATTTTCTTCTAAAGTACTTTAGTGTTTATTTTGTATACCAAAAATTTGATGAGTCCCTACAAAAATGGAATTAGTGTTGGAATTAGCTCAGCTTTTGGTCAATATTTAGAACAGGCCACACCTCAATAAACAGATTACTTTTGATAATTTATTCGGTAATAATTCTTATTACTCATTTATTATTTATTACCACTTTAACGAAGTTTTTCCTATGATTTTACGGATTATAAAATTTACAACGTAAAGGCATAACGCAAAACAAAAGTGATGTGGCCACAATAAAGAAGATTCCTTGGTAAAAGAGGGGGAGAAAAATAAAAATAGTTTTTTTAAATCTCTGTATTAACTTCGCGTGCCCGTGGCTGGCTGGCTGGTGGGCAGAATCTTGTGATCAATTTTTAACACACTTCCAAAAGCCCGATTTAATTGAAATTTCTCACACATGTATATTTCCGGTGACAATACTTTCTATTATTTGAGTTTGATAGGGCCGCGGGGTCGGGGGGCTCCCATACAAATTTTTTTCCCCGGCATCAGATCATTTCATACTACACTGATTGTAAGTTCTGGCTGTGGGCAGCGCTGCTTGCTTGCGATTGGGGTTTTGTTGTTGGGTTGCAGTGCTTCGTATGTGTTTTTATATTTCAGCATTTATGGTGGAATTTAGTATACTTTTGGTTATTTGAGAATTTATATGAACATTTTTAATTTTTTTCTATTCTATTCTATTTTGCTTTTAAGGAGCTAGGGCCTATTCCAAAAAAATCTGGCTTTTTTCGTATAAGCTTCCATGCATTGAGGAAGAAATCGTCCAGTTGCCAAATTACGCTGCCGCATTCGCGTTGTATAAACATTTAATCCATATGGTTTAAGCCACCCATTCCTTGGTTAAAATAGCAATATCAGTGGTACGCTGATTTTGGTTTTCTTCTCTTTGACCATCGCTGGTACGTTGTTTCTTCAATGGAATCAAAGTTGCAGTCTAAGCCAAAAAAGCACATAAGCTTATCTTCTTCATTGACAGATTTACTGGTATATATAATGAAGCACAGAAAATATCAATCGATAGTGCATAAGCACCAAACTTTGTAACCAAATCTAATTGGCTCTTCTCTAATGAAGTGTTGCGCCTAATGTTTAACATAGTACGGTATTATTCTTCCGCCTTGTTTCGTTTAGCATATTAATAATACGTTGGAGGCGGTACATTCTATCTTCCTCATGCGTTTGTCATCCCTTACAGATAGTCCTGATAACTTTTAATTGTGCATTTTAAAGAGCTATGGAGACTAAGATTTAAAACAAAATACGTGGGGCGCATGCAATAGTTAATTTATGCATGAGTATAGTTGCATGCGCCCCACGTTATAATAATAATAATATTCAGCGCGACAGACCGTTGTGGTCCAAGGCCTACTACCACGAACCTCCTGCTCAGAGGCATGTACTTAACCACTGAGCCATGGCGCCCATGTGCCCCACGTTTTTCATTTAAAACCTTAGAAGTTTATTTTCATAGCTATTTTAAATTCACAAATAAAAGTTATCAGGACTTTCTGTAAGGGGCTAGGATATAGTATATTATATAACGAGCGAGAAAAGTGGAGTTTATCAAACGATTTAGAAGCATGAAGCACGAGCCGGAAGCCGAGTGCGGCAACCTAACGAGCACGATGAGCACTTTTCTGCGAGTAATGTACGCTATTTTTCACACGACCAAACCGGTTTTGCTGCTAAACCGATTATGCGCAATACAAAATTGCTCTGAGAATGTGTGCTGCAGTAAATAACAAAATTATTTTATATGTTAATTCACTAGAGTGCATAAAGAATACTTTCGAAGCTAGTTTATAGTGGATGAAACAGTCATTTTCGTCTATGGGAGTGTGAAAAATTATTTTCACTTCTGTAACCTACCCTCGAAAGTAGGCACTTTCGTTATTTACTGCAGGCTCAGCGAATACACATTTCCACATTAGTTTTGCATTGCGCATGAGCAGTTAAGCAGAAAAATACAGTTTATTTATTTATTTAGTTTATTTTTGTCAATGGAGTTGCAGAGATAATGGGAGTGTATTTCTCATAAATATCGCTGCAACTTCTGCCAAATAAATATGGCACGATTTCAAATCAAATCAAATAAAAAAAATTTAATTGATAGTCTTCATTTATTTGACATTAGTTCTGTTGGGGTGACGCAGCCGCATTAAACCTGCTTTGAAATTATCACATGTTTTAACAAAAAGAGCAGGGTAGGCTGTGTCGAAGACACGGCCGTGGGTTTTGAGCGTGACAACGTCTGTCCGGGACGAAAGAAAAGAAAATAAGCAGTCGCAAAGAGCGAGAAACGTAAGATGTGGTAGCGGGAAACAGAAAAATTTGATATGGATTTTGCTCTTTAGTTGATTACTAATACAAATACGTTTGGGATAAATCTAAGCATGTATCTGTGTACGATCGGAACAGTTGGGCTTTCTATAGAGAAGGTTTTGGTTTACAGCATTAGTATGCATAGAGTTGGGCTTTCTATAGAGAAGGTTTTGGTTTCAATACAATTACTAGTACTACACATACACATATTAGTCGTAGAGAGAGAGAGGGTGATTGAGTTGTTAGGGAAGTGGTATGGCATGGAAATAGAAGTATGCATCAAAATGTTTTTCGCTTTGAAACGCACAGACGCAATATTCGCCATTAATTTCGTTTTATCTGGTCGAGTCGCAGTCGATTTTTCTTTACTGCATTGGCTGGAGAAGTGAATTTTTGACCAACATGCAGCATAAACTGTGCAGCGACTGAATTCTTGACCGCAGCCTACTACTGCATATGTTTGTTTCGTTCTGCTCAAGCTGTGAGCTTGATTGTATGTTACTGAAATCACATACATCATCATCAATCACATCAAATACAACAGAATAAATAACTTATAAGCTGATTTAAATGTTCATAACAATTAATTGTGAGGTGGGTGCATATTGGATTTGCATATCACTGCTCAAACACAGTAATGCAGTTGCGTCGATAGTAGTAGGATAAGTAAGAGCTGTTAAAAAATGAGTGCATGTAATCTTTACGCGCGGTTGGAGTGAAATTTCTTTAACGTTGTGGCCAATATTACGATTAAATTAAAAGGCACGAGTCGCTTGCGAAATTGCTTAGTTCTCGAAATTCCAGACCATAATGATCATATTCCAGAATTTCCATAGGAAGAAGTCTTATAGTCACATCTTAGTCCTACATTCCGAATTTCATGCGAATCGCTTGAGATATTGCTTTGTTTTAGGAATTCCAGACCATAATGATCATATTTCAGAATTTCCATAGGAACAAGTGTTGTAGTTGCATCTTAGTCCTACATTCCGAATTTCATGCGAATCGCTTGAAAAATTGCTTTGCTCCAGATATTCCAGACAATAATGATCATATTCCAGAAGTTCCATAGGAAGAAATTTTATAGTCGCATCTTAGTCACACATTCCGAATTTCATGCGAATCTCTCGGGAAATGAATTAGTTCCCTAAGTACTGACATTTAAAAGTGTGATATTTAACAGTGATCACAACAGTCGGACATTTAACAGTGTCTCACTTAACAGTGAGATCACAACATTCGGCATTATAACAGTGTCTCACTTCTGTTTATCACAACATTCGGACATTTAACAGTGTCTCACTTAACAGTGTCTCACTTAACATTTGACTTTTTGAACAAGCACCCAATTATACCTTGTAGTGAGACGTTGTCACGTCAAAAAATCGATGTTTCAAACTTTTTTCTTTAAAATTCTGCAAAAATGTGATTTTATTATGAGCTAGAGTAGAGCCAAGCAGTTATTGAACAGAACTTCGGACTTGTCAAACGTTCCACATTTTGAACCAGAATCCAGAATTTTGTTAAGCTCACACCTGATCTTTGGTTGTGTAACCTGTATATTTTAGGATTTAAATGGTAGAATTGTTTAGTATTAAGATGGAATAATGGTAACGCAGCAAATATGCACCTAAATTACCCATAATGAATTGTCAAAATGATGTTTGTCAGTTGTTGCAAGAGATGCGAGACCGTGTGTACGTACTTTGGTGAAGTGAATAAAATCAAATTAATACTTCGAAATCATCGGCTTTAGTCTTACTCAACTCAGTTCAGTTGGTATTCGTTTTTATTGAAAATTAAAGCATTTTTAAAAATTCATATTCTTTTTACCGGTTAAATGTACAGTTGACTGCATTTCTGTATGGCTTTTGAAATCAATCTTTGTTTTATAAGACAGCACACAAATTTGCGTGACTTTGTATTTGCGATAGGGATTTATTGTTTTACTAGTGAGTGAGTGAGTCAAAAATAAGATAACCGCCTAACCGTTAACCATTTCTGCATTTTTCATCGGAGCACCAAACAAACATATGGTGTGGATATAACCTAATCCAACCGTAAAAGCAAAATTTTCGCAAAAATCTCCACTCCAGCGCCACCTAACGATTAAAAAAAACTTAAACTTATCGGAGCATCAAACGATCAAATGGTGTACATATGGCTTCGATACATATAGTGGTTTAGCCGGGATGAGCGAACGCGACATAAAAGCGTTTTAACCATACAGACAAACAAACAGACAACGCAATTATGTTATTAGGCGATAATTATTGTTTACAGTCAAAAAGAGTTTTTAATCTCTATCATCTATCTACATATATATATATATATATGAAACTATGTGTGTGTGTACGTATGTATGTATGTATGTTCCGTATGGACTTCCAAACTCTTCAACTGATCGCGATCAAACTTTATGTAGGCATTATATACCATAATGAGCACCTAATAGGCATATTTTGAAGGTGTTCAGACTCCTGGCCATTATCATCATCAATATCATATTTGTCTTTACAACCGCTGTCCGATCATGGCGGCAAAAATTCTCTTCACCGGTCCCGATTTTGAATCGATGCTATCCAGTTTTGCATCCCTAAACTCTAGGCGTCGTGGTTTGGCTTTGTCGACCTCGCTGTCCTGTTCCATAAATCCTACCGCAAAGAACTTTCGAGCAGGATCCTCTTCGCTCATGCGAGCTAGGTGTCCTGCTCACCGGAACCTACCGAGCTTCATTCTCTTCACGATCTCGACGTCGCGGTAACGCTCGTAGATCTCATCATTATAGAGTGTCCGGAATCGTCCTTCCTGACATACGGGGCCAACAATTCTCCATATCGTTTCTATCGAACGCGGCTAAGAGGTCAGAATGCATTTTGCTAAGCACCCAAGTCTCCGATCCATATGTATGTACTGGTATGACCATTGTCTTATACACCAGCAGCTTGGATTTTATGGTTAGTCTTGACAGACTAAAGTAGACTATGTTGGCTTTGAGCAACAAGTGGACGCTGGCCAGTCCATTCCCTTGTCGGAGCCCGTTATAGATGTTGAATGGGCTTGATAGATATTTTCCGGATATTTTGTTGATTTGCCTAGGACAAAGCCACACTGGTATGGACCTTTAGCATATGGGGCTATTGTCTTGAAGGATAGTGGAGAAAATCTTATACGCGGCACTCAACAACGTTATATCACGATAATTGCTGCATGTTGTGATATCTCCTTTCATATGTATGGGGCACAGGATGCCTCTTCGGCAGTCTATTAGTTCATGAATTGCTTGGTGTATTTCGGGGTCTCCTGATTTAATCAGCTCCGTTGGTCCGCTGATCCCGAGGCCTTATTATTTTTGAGCTGTTTTATCGCTCTGCTAACTTTGTCTATGCTTGGTGGCGGCAGCATAGTGTTGTCGTCGGTCAATGGTCATTTAGAAACTCATAGTTGCCTTAGAGATCAGATTACCCTCTTTTTCTTTGCAGTATGTGGAACGCGATGTATATTGCGTCATACCTCGGACTCTTTGGTAAAACTTCCGCACCCGGTGCTGTCCTCGCTCTCTGTACAGTTTTAGCTCACGGACGAGATTCTTCTCCCAGGCTGCTTTCTTTCGCCGGTGAACTGTTTTTTCATATCGTCTAAGCTTCTTTTTTCATGTTCGTGTGCCCGCGTTCTTTGAGATTGTTGCATATCTCGGTACGCAACATTCTTACGTTCAGTCGCTAGCTTTCATTCGTCATCGAATCAGTCGTTCCGATCTCTACGACTTCTGCCTAAGATGGAGTCAGCAGTACTATTCTTAGGCGTTTCCATTTCTCTTCTACGCCCGACATCTCAGCCCCTGCATTTTGGGCGAGTCCTATCGCTTGACCATAGTTATTTCTGGTCTCTTTGTTGCAAAGGGGGCAGCCTTGTTGACTCGAATCTGATTCGCGGATGCAGTCTTTCGTGATGCAGCAATCCGCGCTCGGAGTCCGAGTCGGCGGTGGCACCTCGGTACGTTCGTACCGTCATCAGGTTTGGGTTGTGGCGGCAATCTATCAACACGTAGTCTATCTGGTTGCGAGTGGCTCCATCAGGAGATACCCAGGTGGCTTTGTGGATATTTTTACGCGCAAACCTTGTACTCGCAACGACCAAATTATTGCTTGCTGCCATCTCTATAACTCGTTGTTCATTGTCATTAGTGCCAATGTACTGCCTGACTTCCTACACATTTTTGCATTCATATCCCTCAGAATGATTTTTACATCATACTGAGGGCAGGAATGGAGTTCCCGTTCGACTGATTTAAAGAATTCTACTTTTCGCGATTTCATTCTTTTGCTGACTAGAAAGCCCAACCCGAACACATTATGTCTTGCATGACAAGTGTAACATATGTCATATTCTGATTTTTGTAAGACAACATTCCCCGTCCACCGGCATCTCACGGATTGCTGTTATGTCAGTAGTATATTTGGACAGGGTCTAGGCTAGCTGCTGTGCAGCGAGATCTCTTGGAGCAGTGAGCGTACGTTCCATGAAAAAATTCTTAAATCGTTTAGCCGTTTTCGTTGCCGTAGTCGTCGTCGTTGTGCATCAGTGTATCGCGAGGATGATTTGAGGTTCCGTAATAAAGTTTTTTTACTGGCGAGGTTATTGGCCGCGCGCCAACCTTACTTTAAAAGGACTAGCGTGATCATTCAGCTTTTCCTGTATTTTCCTGTATTGTATTGTAATCTAAGTATAAACCGTTTAAGATTTTTGCAAGATTATTACTAATTATTCGCCTTTACTTTAAAAAGTCAGCATTACTCGTAGAAGAATAAGGCAGAGATCTAGGTAGAGAGGGTTATATACCACGAACTTACAACAAAGGTCCATTCGATCGTTAATGGGAATGAAGCACAACTAATTAACCCATAAACAAAGCGATTTTGTCCCTTTGCTTTTGAATTAGAGTCTAGCTTATCTGCATGTAGCTTAAGTATATGTAACGAGCTTCTGTGATGAGTTTCTGTCTGAGCAATTCAAATTCAATTGATGTAATATATTGAACATCGATATCTATACTAATCTTTACTAATATTATAAAATGGTAATGTTAGTGTCTGTGTAGCCAAGTAATCTTCGAAACTACTGGACCGATTTCATAAATTCTTTCACCAATATTTAGAATGGACTTTCAGGGTGAACATAGGCTATATATTGTTCCGCTTAAATAAAAGGGTCTTTCGTAGCGACCAATTTGTAACTAAACAACTAAAGTCGACGAAAAAACGGTCGCGCATAATAATGACTGTGGGCTGTGTGTTGCGCTGCTTGCTGTGTTATTTTTTTTACGAATATCACGGCTATAGGGGCATCATAATGACTTTGTGCTGGGTTGCTTTGTACGTACTATGATCTATATGTTTATAAAAATGAAAGTCTGTTGGTTTTTAATACGACGCTAAAAGTCAAAAACTAGACAGCCGATTGAGCTGAAATTTTCACAGAATATGCGTCTTAACAAAATTTCGGTAAACCACATACTGCGAATACGATCGAGTGTGCGCTTTGTTTAGGTTAGGCAATAGTACACCCCTCCCGTAGTAGTGATTGAAAGGCGGGGATTCACGTGTGCTGGTGGCGGGGCGCTCTGGAAAAGCTAGTCGTAAATTGTGGTCGAAGGCCTATTAATTTCTATTGTTTTTTTATTCTTATGACCTCATCGGCTGCTTGGGAAGTGTATTATTAAATTTTTAAATTTCGAAATCGATATAGCAAATAAATCAAACTGAACTGTACAATAAGGAAAGCTTTAATAGAATAATAAATTTTATAAATTGAATGATTCATTGTTTAAATTTATATTATTGCAACGTGGAGTGAGCCACACAATAAAGAAATTTAATATGTTATTTAATAACATAGTAATTTTTGTAATTTCTTTCCATTATAGGCGCAAATTGCATCAATTATTAATTTTGAGTTAACCAGAAACTGCAAAAATAAATAACTATCCAAATAAACAAAACAAAAAACGTAAACAAAAACACAAAACGCATAAGATGTCGTCATCAACACCAGCGATATGTAAAATTCACGTGAACAACTCCACAAAAATGTCGCTCAACGATCGTTTTACGGTATTTTCATCACAACCAACTGTCACACATAACATAACAACAAATGCAGCCCGTCGTAGGAGTCGTAGTCTCGATAGAGTAGCGCCAGTTGCGGCGGCTGATCGCATAGGATCAATTGCCAACCGACGGCTGTTGCAACAGTTAGCTAGGAAGCACAAAATGATGACAGCATTGAAATTAAAAAGAGTACGTCCTAATCTTAGTATGCATAATTATTAATGTAAAGAATCAACCGAAGGATGGCCAAGAATAGTCCATATAAACTCCTTCATATAGTGGCCCAACAGTGGTTAAGGTTTTTAAACAGCCCTTTCCTTCCATTTTACTCAACTCGTGTCGTCAAAATGTTAACATGGCGTAAAACTACAATCACATTCGAATGCAATGAAGTGCACAGCATTAAAAAAACAATTAAACTATAAGGATATAAAAAAAAAACAAACAAAAACCAGTAACAATGATTTTCTTTCTTCTTATCGCTTGAAATTGCAGAGAAGCATGAAGCCAGGTGCTTCAATGGCGTACCGCCGCGCAACCAATGGCGTTGCCCTGAAGCGTGGATCCCTGAAGGCATTCCGCCTGGCACCGAGTGGAAACCCAATGAAGGCGAACAGCCTCACTAATGTTGCAACGTAAGGATTTATAAATTTAGCTAGTACTACTACTTCAACTACTAGAACTTCTACCACCATAAATTTTACTACCTACTACTTGATACATGCGAGAAAGGGAAAGAAGAAAGACATAAACAAACGCAGCTAAGAAAACGCCATAAGTTCGAAGAATGTAAAAAACCGAATAAAGTTAGCAACATCTTGTTGTTGATCAATTTATTTAAAAGTTTTTCTAAATACATAACACCAAATGTTTAAGACAATGTCGTTTACTGCAGATGTCGTCGAAACATTGAACTTTCTCGAATGCTAAAGCAAAATCAAAACCAAGACCAACCAAACAACCGATACAAAAACATTTCTTTATGTTTATCTCTATCTCTACCTCATTTAACCCCACAGAATGAAAGCAGATCTCTTAGGTCGAAGACCTTTAAGACGATCGAATTCAATTGCCAGTCTAGCTGGGCGCCTGGTCAAACCTGGCGGTGGCGGCGGTGTTGGTGGAGCAGCACGTCGAGTTGCGAAAAGACGCTTAGCTCGAACCACTACACAAAGGGCTCAACGCCCGACACCAGACCCCAGAAGACGATCACGCAGTCGTTCGAGAGCACGAGCAGCTGCTGGCAGAGCACTCACTCCAACAAATTCAGTCAATGCTGCCTTTGCTAGAGGCAGACGCTCAAACAGCCGGGCAGTTAATCGTCAACAAACACGTGGGAGGTCACGCTCCAGGAGCCGATCGCGTCTTGCCAACACACGCACACCATCAAAGAAGAGAGTTCCAATCACAAGCCGTTTAGGTGTAAAGCCTGGTGTTGTGGCTGCTGGAAAACCAGCAACCCAGTTATCTCAGAACGGAAAACGCGGTCGGCGATCTGGAAGTTTGAGCCGTGTTGCCCAGGGCCGAATTCAAAAGCGACGCAATTCAACTCGCTCATTGCGAACTTTTAGGCAAAACAGTACAGTGAGAGGAGCAGCAGCTTCTCGTGCAAGAAGCGCAGTTAGACCCCTTGCAGTAGCCCCAGCTGGACAGCAAAAGAATAATCGCGTACGTGGAGGGTAAGTTATTTATTGAAATATTGATTTGGCTTGAGATGATGACAAGTTTTATTTTTATTTTTTGATTATAGAAGAGCTCCTTCAATACGCGGCGGTGGACGTTCAAGATCCAGATCCCGTAATCGCTTAATTAAACAACAGCGAGGTTCGTTAACTACAAACATACAAACAGAACGGCAGCAATCAGTTAGCGGAGGCTTTCGCAGAGGAGGTCGTTCTCGTGGTCGAAACCAACCACGTGGAAGAATTGCCACAGCAGGTACTCAGCGAAATGGTAATGGACAGCAACAAGAGCGACGAGGTCGTAGTCGCAGTCGTGGACGCGGTAATGTTCGCGGCACTGGTGGCGGACGTCAGCTAG
This sequence comes from Nephrocerus scutellatus, assembly GCA_947095585.1. Lineage (NCBI taxonomy): Eukaryota > Metazoa > Arthropoda > Insecta > Diptera > Pipunculidae > Nephrocerus > Nephrocerus scutellatus. The sequence continues at coordinate 31,294,541 of OX352761.1, forward strand.
GTATAAATTATCCAGTTATTTACAACACACAATATGCAGCTAAACAGACAGACATTCTCCACTCGAGTGCTGGATTTTATCATGATTAGTCAACAAATCTTTCCACCTGGATTTTGCATTCTTGATTAAAATATTCAATTATCTTATCAATTGTATTTCAATACTAATTAATTTACTCCATTTCATTTAGGTAATTCATCGAAAAATGAAGTAAGAAGAGAAGACTTGGACAAGGAACTCGATCAGTATATGGCAACAACAAAGACTGAAAACGATATGGATTACTTACTGCGAAACTGAGCTTGCTGCTAAATTACACATTAATTACAATGCGGCGATAAAAAGCATTACACATATCTTTTGTTTGTTTTTAAAATGATTAAAATTCTTTCACTTTTCGTACTCGAACCTTTTTGAAACATTTGGACAAGATGTAACCGGAGATTACTTTAACAATTACAAAATAATCTCACTGTTGACGTAATCTCCGCTTACATCTTACAAGTAATGTAATTGTTAACGTAATCTCCGGTTACATCTTAACTAGTGAATATTTCAAAAAATTAGAAATTATATTAAATGTAAAACAACACAAAAAAGGGTTTTTTTTATCTTGCGAACCAAAAGTGGTCTCACACCTGTAAAAAATGTTTTACGTACACGGTAAAAAGTAAAACAAATAAGAATTTTGTTTGCCCTTGTCTAAAATTACACGGTTGCGTTTTTGCAATGTCCGTTTGTCTAGTACTCTAGCTCTTTGCATGTACACTGCGGTTCCAATTGTCAAGAAAGAAAATACAAATGATGGTTTGTGGTTAATAAAAAGCAAATTTTAAAAAATATCCAGAACAAGATAACGGTACATCAGAGAACTTTTTTCCAGAATAGCATGCATTTAAATCGGTTCATAAGATTCGTAACATACAAGTGAATGGACAAATTTCAGTTTTGGTTTTTTTTTATGAAAATGGATTTCTTACGTTAAATTAACCATCTTTCTTCAAGATAACCTCAAAAAGTCAATCTTTGATGGATTTGTACATTAAGCTCATCGAGTGAAATCTCATTCCAGGCAAATTTAAAAATAATAGAAATTTTCTAAAATTATGCCAACAGCAGATCACTCCGATTGATCTTGCAAGCTTAGACAAGCCTTCCGAATGGTAAACATCTACTTTTAAATTTATTTTACCTTTCATCATCATCATATTTGGCTCTACAACCGGGGTCCGGTCCTGGCCTCCCGCAAAAAGTCTTTTCACCGGTCCCGATTACGAGCCGATGTTATCCATTTTGGCATCCCTAAACTCTGGGCGTCCTGGTCTACGCCATCCTTCCAGCGTAGGCTTGGCCGGCCTCGCTGTAGTGTTCCATAAATCCTTCCGCAAAGGACTTTCCGAGCAGGATCCTTTTCGCTCATGCGAGCTAGGTGTCTTGCCCACCGGAGCCTGCCGAGCTTAATTTCCTTCACGATGTCGACATGGCGGTAACGCTCGTAGTTCTCATCATTATAGAATCTCCGGAATCGTCCTTCCTCACATACGGGGCTAATAATTCTCCGTAAGACTTTTCTCTCGAACGCGGCTAAGAGGTCAGAATGCTTTTTGCTAAGCACCCAAGTCTCTGATCCATATGTAAGTACTGGTATGACCATTGTCTTATATATCAGCAGCTTGGATGTTATGGTTAAGTTCCTGGATTTAAAGAGTCTTGACAGGCTATAGTATAGCTTTGTTGGCTTTAAGCAACCGTGCGCGTATTTCTGGTTCCATGCTGTTATCGGCTGCTTTAGTTGACCCGAGATAGTTAAAGGATTGCACTACTTCAAATTCGCGCTCCACTATCTGAATTGAGGGACCAATGTTGGATCTTCTACTCGCAGACGTGGCCACCATGTACTTTGTTTTGCGCTTATTTATGTGCAGCCCCAGATTTCGTGCCGCCTGCTCTATATGGATGAAAGCTTCCTGTACAGCTCTTTGGTTTCTACCAACGATGTCAATATCGTCTGCGTAAGCCAGTATCTGAATGGACTTTAGAGGATTGTTCCTCTCGCCGTTACGTCAGAGTCACGGATCACTTTCTCCAACGCCAGGTTGAAGAAGACGCAGGCCAGTCCATCCCCTTGTCGGAGCCCGTTATAGATATTGAATGGGCTTGATAGTGTAGTGAGTTTTGAAACTCTAGACCAGCGTTTCCCAATCTTTTTTGGTCGTGGAGCACTTTTACGAAAAAAAATTTACAGCGGAGCACTTTTTTTCAGCCCGATAATTTTAACCACACTTTTTTTTAATAAGTTGATACCAAAATAAAATTTATTTTTCCTTAAAGCAAAAAAAAGCAACAACAATGTTTAAAATAAAAATAAAAATGTGATTCATAAATACATAAATATAATATTTTAGGTAGCTTATTAGAGAAGCCAGCATGTTTGGAAACCTTCTACCAAACTCAGCAGGTGATTGTGAAACTCACTTAAAATATCATCGAGAATATCAAAATCTATCTCCTCCTTAAACTCTTTGATCATTGGGAAGCTGTCTAGATTTCGATTTTTAATTGATTTTTCCTAAAAATCCATTTTTTTAACGCCTTTACTTTGTCGCTGGTATCAAAAATAGTTATTGCGTTTCCCTGAAGAAAATTTTTTAAATATCTGCGAGATACACTAACTCTAAAAGCCATCGCTCATTGCATTACCTCTCACCCAAAGCAAAATCTTCATCTACTAAAAAACGTTCTTACTTCAACCCTCATTTTGAAGAGCCGAATTAAAGCTTTGCCCGGAGAAAGCCAAATTACTTCTGCGTGAAGTAGAAAAACATATGCCAACTACATATATGTCATCGCACATCACTTTGAATAGCCTTGCGTTCTTAGGTCGTGATTTAATAAAGCTTATTATTTTCAAGCTTTCGTCCAGGACTTCTTTAAGGAAAAAAGGCATTTTGCTCATAGCAAGGGCATGGCGATGAAGAACATAATGACTTCTAGAACATAACTTGGCCTTTTGCTTTATTCTAGGTATTGGTAACGTGCAAAGAATGTCATTAACACATGGCTTAATTAAAGTTTCAGCGATTGTATGAGCTTCACCTGTTTGAGCAACTCGGAAGCTGACTAAGTAAGATGCCATTAAAGCTTTTTCATTAACTGTGGTGTTATAATTTTTTGAGATTTTGTTAGCTCACCGTACTTTCTTTTAAAGAAATCTGTGGGCTTAGACTTGCATTCCGGGTGAAGCTCCTCAAAATGACGCCTCATTTATTCTGGAAACATTGTACTGGTCTCGCAAAATTCAAGATTCACGTGTTTTTTTGTTTTGTTTTTTTTGCCACGTTGACTCCATAGAACTAGTACTAGGTAAACTGTCCAACATTTCAGAAAGTTCTGAACTCGCTGTTTCTATTGGGCACTTATCCACAACAGCAATGCTAGCACAATAGTTTATCTCCTATCTGCTATCTTCAGAAGCTATTTTCGATGCAATATCGGAGAATTTTACTGTTCCTTTTAAGGATCCAGACTTTAACCAGCGATCCATTGTATTATTCACAATTTTAACACAACGAAGAGATGTCTTGTTTTTACGACGATTGTTTCCATACGAAAATAAAAGGCATTAAATCCTATTCATAGATGAACTTAAAAGAACTAGGTATGTAAATATTTTATGAAAAACGTCTTGCTGAACTATGAGTATTACTTCGTAACGCACGGATTCTATTCGCATACAAAATCAAATGGGTCTTAAGATCATAAGGCTGTGTTGGCGAATGTTTCTGTTTTGCAGGCAATCGACAATGCGTAGCCCTTTTCTGCATTTACTAAGAACTTCGCATCTTGAGATGTATTCACAGACAAAAGTTTTGAGAAAGGACCGTTATAACCCGTCGCGGCTACAACTATGTCAGTTGTTGGGTAGCAGAACAGAGTTGCGGGTCTTGTGGATTTTACATTTTTTTCATTTCTGTCTGCGGAGCACTTGGTCAACCTTCACACTTTGCACACTTTGGGCTCGACACTCGGCTCTAGACATTTTTCCATCACCTGCCTTAGGGTGTAAATCTGATCAGTTGTTGATTTGCCTGGGATGAAGCCATACTGGTATGGACCAATGATGACTTTAGCGTATGGGGCTATCCTGTCTTGAAGGATAGAGGAGAAAATCTTATACGCGGTACTCAACAACGTTATATTGCGATAATTGCTGCATTTTGTGATATCTTCCTTCTTATGTATGGGGCACAGGATGCCTCTTCGCCAGTCTTCTGGCATAACTTCTTCTTCCCATACTTGCACTATTATTTCATGAATTGCTTGGTGAAATTTAGGGCCTCCTATTTCTACAGGTACCGCTGGGATCCCATCAGATCCCTGTTTTTTCATATCTTCTGAGCTCTTTATATTCATCTTCGCGTGCCCGCGTTCTATGAGATTGTTGCATTGCTCTGTACGCAACATTCTTACGTTCAGTCGCTAGCTTACATTCGTCATCGAACTAATGACAGTATTCTTAAGGCGTGTCCATTTCTCTTCTACGCCCGACATCTCAGCCTCAGGACTTACTCTCCCTGCGTTTAGGGCGAGTCCTATCGCTTGACCGTAGTTGTTTCTGGTCTCTTCATTGCGAAGGGCAGCCGTGTTGACTCGAATCTGATTCGCGGATGCAGTCTTCCGTGATTATGCAATCCGCGCTCGGAGTACCATACCAACAAGATAGTGGTCCGAGTCGACGTTGGCACCTCGGTACGTTCGTACCGTCATCAGGTTCGGGTTGTGGCGGCGGTCTATCAACACGTGGTCTATCTGGTTGCGAGTGGATCCATCGGGAGATACCCAGGTGGCTTTGTGGATATTTTTACGCGCAAACCTTGTACTCGCAACGACCAAATTATTGCTTGCTGCCATCTCTATGACTCGTTATCCATTGTCATTAGTGTTCCCGTGTAAGCTATGGGTGCCAATGTACTGCCTGAATACTGGCTCCCTACCTTTTTAGCATTCATATCCCCCAGAATGATTTTTACATCATACTGAGGGCAGGCATGGAGTTCCCGTTCGACTGATTCAAAGAATTCTTCTTTTTCATCATCTGGGGAATACTCTGTAGGTGCGTGAACGTTTATGGGGCTTAGGTTTTTAAATTTGCCCTGCACGCGAAGGGTGCATAGCCGTTCATTTACTGCATTACGGTGGGTTTCATTCTTTTGCTGACTAGAAACCCCACCCCGAGCACATGATGTCTTGCATGACAGTTGTAATAAATGTCATATTCTGATTTTTGTAAGACACCATTCCCTGTCCACCGCGTCTCCTGGATTGCTGTTATGTCAGCCTTATATTTAGACAGGGTATCGGCCAGCTGCTGTGCAGCTCGAGCTCTATACAGTGTGCTTACGTTCCATGAGAAAATTCATAAATCGTTTAGCCGTTTTCGTTGCCGTGGTCGTCGGCGTTCATCAGTGTATCCGAGGCTGATTTTGGGTTCCGTAATAATGATTTTTCTTACAGGCGAGGTTATTGGCCTCGCGCCAACCTTTGAAGGGACTAGCCCGATCATTCAGCTTTTCCTGCATTGGAGGATAATTACCACGTGGAGGTTTGATCACACTTCCACCAGTCAGAGATAGTTACGGCCACCTGCAATTCTAGAGCATTCTGTGCTATTCCCCTTATTCTGCTGATGGCTGACCGTCATTGGGACATAATACCCTTTCTAAAATGTTCAACACCTGTGCCAAAACTTTCGAAAAAGTTGACTGAGCTATACAGACATTAAAGTCTTCACTAGTACCGTGCTGGTAACTACATCCAGAAAAAAATCTCAAACATGCAGCTAGCTGATGCTTGGGTGACACTGCAAACGATTTTTTGGATGTAGGTAGTGCTTGAGTCAGCACTTCCAGCACGTAATTAAAAGCTGCTTTATGAAGGCGAACGTTTTTAATAAAACTGAAATTAAAACTCATTTTACAAAAATTAAGAGCTACAATGAAATCTTTCTACTTACGACGCATCTGAGAGATCTATGATATCTTCAGCAAAGGATCTTAATTTTTCTCGATCTGTCCTTTTATTGGCAGATATATCCCAATCTTCAAAAAAATAAGCTATGCTATCCATTATTTTTTAAAAAGAATTTAATACTTCTTAATTTTAATTTTATTTCCAATTGACAAAAGCTATTTGTTTGTAAAAAATTACAAAACAGCTGATTTCGAAAAACATGAATCGTTGTCGGTACTACTGTCTATCCGCCGGATTTAATGATACACACAGTAAGTGGATGTGGATCGAATGCGTGGAGGGGATCTACGATCCGCCGGATTTAATAAAAGGGGTGTATCTCTTTCCCGGGTAATCTGGTTCTAATATTTTTGTTGAGGCTCATTTTATAGTGATTAACCATGTGAATAACCAAGAGCGGTGATTGTATTTTATGAAGTAAAAGTAATAATACGTTTTTTAAATTTTATGAATTAGGAGATAATAGAGTGGGGTATATAATATATATTATTATATATGTATAATTTATTTATTTAGTTCTTTGATAGTTTATGGTTTCTGCCTCATTGCGAATGACATCCAAAAAAACTCATATGACTTCATCCGCAGAGCAAGCCCAACAAGAGAACAAGAACAAATCTGTCGAGCATACCTTGCTTATTTTGTTATCATACACAAGTGATGCTTGATTTATATTTGAGCCGTGCGAGAAAAAATTAGCAGGATGACTATAGTTCAATTGATTAGCTAGAATAGATTGACACTACGAGAATGTTATAGTTATTTTATATCTGCAGGGGAAATGTTGTCTATATCCATCATGGTATTTCATCATCATCATTGCCAACATTTAATATTTAATTTCCAAATATCCAATTATTTTATTGTAGCATTATTGTTATTTGAGGTGGAAGCAACGAGTTAGCCTTAACGACCAATAACACGTTTCCATGACAAGTATTAATCTAAAAAGATTTCGTCGTTTTAAAAACATTGTGGTGCTAACAAATAGCGCTTCCATTTACCTCTTGCCATGACAGAGTGGTAGATGATAAATGAGTCGAGTTGAGACCATGGCGGCTCTAACTATTAGCGTTTCCATGAAAAGAAATGTTAATTAGACAGATGCGTTCTAAGCTGCATTTTATTGGCACAGGATTGTTAGCTTATGTACCCATACAACGAAGTACCCGATTTTCTTAAAATTTTATACGCATATGCATCTCCGGTGAACAACAAATTTTTGTAAAAATATTGGAGTTATCGGGCCTCGGTGTCGGAAGGACCCATACACAATTTTAAAATATTTACGCTATTTTCTTCAAATGTTATACACATGTATATTTCCTATGGAAACACTATTTGTACATTTTTTTGAGTGATCGCGATAGGGGGGGGGGGCTCCTTAACAATTTTTTTTTTAAATTTTACCCGATCTTATTCAAACTTTGCACATTGTGTATCCCCCGATTAGAGAATTTACACGAAAAATTTTAATTTTTATGTGTTAATTTATTGTATTTGTATGAAGATTTTGTGCTCTAAAAACTTTTGCCTGTTGCTCAGTCCTATTAAACGAAGAACGAACACATATGCCATTTTCTTACAATTTATTGCGTCTATCTATGCAACTTTTTTACTACGCCATATTAATAGTATAGCTATAAAGATACCCCTTTTAGCAAAAATAAACTAATTAATGACATACCTTACCTTACCTATTGTTACATTAAGAAATTTACTTTAATATAAATACTACTTAAACTATAACAAAAATATTTGCATAAATAAACGGATAGCTGGTTATTGTGTTTCACTGAATCAAGCAAACGAATAACCAACACGTAAAACTTTTTCATTTAAAATCTAATCGAAATTACACAAACGTGCACATTTAAAAAAAGTCTGGTTTTAGGAATTGGATTAAAACAAGATTTGGTCTACCTCACTCACAAACAAACATCGAAAGTTTATTTAGAAAATTAAAAAAAAAAATGTACAAAAAAATGTGGAACGCTTCACGATTTTGCGTGTCATCCTTGCGCAGGGGCCATGCTAATCTTCTCTGTATCGTTCCAATTTTAGTATATGTTCTGCCGAAGCAAGAACGAAAGCTTATCAGTAAAATTTTCTTATATACAATAGGCAAGCTGAAAAAAAATATGTGAATTATAAAGGAAAGAAAATTATTTAGGACAACATCCTTTTATGATTTCACATTATGAATAGAAAACAACACACAAATCAACATATGTTGTATTCCATTATGCTCGAACAATTGCTCGTGATAGCTTCTGTCCCTCGCAGCTACTTTGGACAATCTTGAGAGTAGCTACGACTTTGCGGTATATAAGTTAACTTCTTTTAATATAAACTGTAATCCATTATGCACGGAGAACTGCTTGCAATAGCTTTTCTTGCAACCTACTTTAGACACCTTTCTTATGCGGCACAAATAAACTCAACTAAACCTTGCATTCCATTTATCATCTACTGCTAACTAAAATGAATAACTTGGAAGTCGTAATGGAATACAGAAAGAAAGTAAATATCATAGCTTGATAATTCACATGCCTTGTTTATCTTCTACACACAAACAAAACTATGCACGCATATAACAAAAACTTTGGAATTTATTTAATTAACAAATAGCAAACAAGCACGATTGCATCTTTTAGTGGGTTTATGAGGGTTACACACGTTTTCCTCAAATAATTTTTGAATTTCTATACATGGGAGTATCAATTGCAATATAAGTGGATTCTTGACCGAAAGTGCAAAAACCTACCATGTTAGTGTAGTCACAATCTATGACAACATGTACGAATATATATATAAGTATACATTTTTTTTCATACAATTTTATTTGATTCTCTCTTTCTAAAGAAACTAACATTGAAATTTCATATCTTACAAAACTAAGTTGTTATCTTTTTCCAGTGCTCAAAATATGTTTTTTAAAGACATTTATATATTAAAATTTAGTTATAAGAAATGTTTTGTCAATCAGTGTCGGAAGTATTAATACATCCCTATATCTTGCGTATCTTTACGTTCAAAACGATTAGAATAACGACGATTAAGCATAAAGCTTTAGGATGTCTTGTTAACCTTATAGATAAGCGAAGGTAATGTGATGAAATTTCTCCCTAGACTGTGGGAACTTCGAGATCTCTCTCGATGTTGGCGTTGTTTACAAACCACGGTGCTCCAGTTATATTTTTTAGGATTGTTGATTGTACGCGTTGTATTGTGTCCACGTTCGAACAGGCAGAAGTATCCCTTAGTTGAATACCATAAGACGAAGTTGGTCTTAGGATTGACTTATAGAGCAATATTTCATAACCCAGACTTTGCTGCGAAGATTTATCTAGTAGTAGCCAATGAATTTTGCAGCTTTTATTATTATATTTGGGCTTCTAGGTGCCTTTTCCAATATGGATTGATTTACGAATGTATGAAATTAAAAGTAGTCACTTCGCTGAAGCACTTATTCTTTGCATGTGTAGGTTTATTTTCCTTTGAGAACAATAATTACGTTTCCTTTCTATAATATTCAATAACTAGTTAATTGCACAAACTAGTTAACGTATAATGAACACAGCAATTGTAATTACATATATGAAATGAGGTACAGCGACACATGTGGTTTCCGTGGTGTAGTGGTTATCACATCCGCCTAACACGCGGAAGGCCCCCGGTTCGATCCCGGGCGGAAACAGTTTTGCTTCCACCTTGTTTTTTCTTTCATCTTGCTTAATGAAATTAAAGATAGACTGGAGCAAGAAATAACAATTAGTTTTTTTTATGTAGGCATTCAATATAAACGGCTTTTAATGGTTTTCTCTCTCCCTTCTCTGAATTATGATATGTTAAGATGCATGCATCTGCATCTTTACATAAATGCGACTATTAATAGTTAATAACCGTACGTTAAGACGACAATTAAAAAACAAGTGCGATTGTAGTTTAAAAAAGGTATGCTTTACGATTTTCAACCATATCCACATTTCTACTAAAAAGTTTTTTTTTCTTGCGTTCGTAGGTATACCAGTAAAAGCTGACTGAAGAAGATCCAGAAACATTTTGCGGAAGAATAAATCGTTTACATACAGAAAATGACCCGGTCAAAGATTTGTGCTGTGGTTTATCAGAAAAGTCGAAAAAAATTAAAATATAATACTTTGCCGCGATAAGGTTCACCTTATTCAGGGACAAGGTAAATAGTATTAAGAAACAATAGAAAGTGGTATAAGTCAATTTTTTTCATATTTTAAGATATTAAAATGATGGGATTATTGAATGAGACACCAAACTTTTTAAATTTTCTATATTAACTTCGCATGCCCGTGGCTGGCTGGCTGGTTCGTCAGATCTTGTGATCAATTTTTAAACCACTTTCCAAAGTCCGATTTTATTGAAATTTTGCTCACATGTATATTTCCGGTGACAATACTTTGTATTAAAATTTGTGAGTGTGAGTGATCGGGAAACGTGGTCGGGGGGCTCCCATGCACATTTTTTTCCCCGGCATCAGATCATTTCATACTATAATGACTGTGTTCTGTGCGCGTTATTCGCTGTAGGCAGCGCTGCTTGCTTTACGATTGGGGTTGTTTTGTTTTTGGTTGCAGTGCTTCGTATGTGTTTTTATATTTCAGCATTTATAGTGGAATTTATTATACATTTGGTTATTAGAGAATTTACATGACAGTTTTGGCTATCATACAAATTCTACAATAAAGTATTAATTTTTATTTTATTTCTTAATTTATTCATTTATAACGCATTAATTAAAATCGTATATTTTCCGTTGTTTTAAATAAAATAAATGCAGAGTTAATGTGTAACATTTACATTTCGGAAGCTTAATTATGTTTTATAGCTGAGACATTTGCGGTTAGTGTGAAAAGTTGATCGAGATTTGGCGACAAACGAACAAGCACATCCGGACGAGAAGTTAATGTAGAGAATTTATAAAAGCCATACATAATTGTGCATGTGAAGGAAGTACTGGAGTCCGCTGATAGATTGTTGGTCGTTAAATATTTCGGCTCTAAGTACTAGTTGTAATATCTTAATTCGAAAGCATCGTAGTCTTACAAGTACTACGCTATTTGCTCAAAGCAAAGCAATTAAAAGTACATGAATGAGGATGTGTTTGCCCGCGAATGCAGTTTTTGTGCTGCATACTTAAACACGTAAAAAGGTATCGCAACAAAACTCTTAATGCACCCTTATACAGCAACCCCATACTTTACCCCTACTCAATCCATTAAGCTAGAATGGATTATTAAGTGGTTGTTTGTTGGTTTTTTTGTTGTTGTTGTTTATGTTTAAGTATCGTTCTATCTGATGTTAACAAATTTTAACAAAATACCGGCAGTCTTTTTGTTTAAGTTGGAATTTCTTTGTGTTTATTGCGTGTTTGAGTTTATTTCGCAATTTTGTACATTTCTTCATTTAGAACTGCAGTTGATTTTATATAGAAACATTGTTTTTTCATTTTAATCGCGAATTCAATGGTTTATCGCAATTGTTCTTGTTTCTTGGGGTTTTAATATAGACTTTCTTCTAAAAAAAGAATATGTTGTCTGCATTTCCATCAGCTAATAATAATAATGTTCGGCGCGACAGACCGTTGCAGTCCAAGGGATAGCTTCTCGCGACCATTTGTTTTGTGCATGTATTTTTTCACACAAATGGAAGGGCCCTACAGGTTAATGCCGTAACCGAATGGCGAATTGAGAAGCTTTCCGTGGAGAGTTATTACTCTCGGATGTTTGTCAGACATTCGCGAGTGGGAAGCGTGTCCTGGGATTCGAACCGCGAACCTCCTGCTCAGAAGTCCATGCACTTACCACTGAGCTACAGCACTTAACGACGGATAACATATGGACCACGATATTTCGTAATGAATTTCTTAATCGACCCCAATGTTGTGTCGACATTCCGAATGACCAGCTCCCGAGTACACCTTTGCTGGGACACTATGTGAGAGAAAACACCCAGTATTGTAGTTCATCCTACTGCAAATTTAACGATAACACCTCCTCGCTGATTCACACCAATTAACAACTTGATATATGTTTGTTTTGTCGATTGATGCATATAATTATTGGTTGCATATAGCGCTCGTCTGAGCATCCGTACCCAATTGGCATGTTGTACTGGCTCGCAAAGCTTTCACAGCATACTTTTTAAGACACGATTTACTCTTTTCCATTTCCATTGGCCGACTGTAATATGAGAAGTATTTGCCAATGCTGCGATGACTTCCCTGGCACTTGTTGAGCTGACAGAATACAATTTAAATAATTTAGTGGAGGCGTCCACTAACACCAATAAATGGCGCGACAGACCGTTGCGGTCCCAGGCCTACCTTCTCGCAACCATTTGTGTTGTGCATGTATACTTTTGGACACAAAATAAAAGCGACCTGCAATTAAGGCCGGATCCGAATGGCGAATTGAGAAGCTGCTTTCCGTGAGAAGTTATTACTCTCGGAACGTTTGTCACCCATTCGCGAGAGGTGGGACACCGTGAAAAATACTTTTGGTTTTAGTGGGTTTCGAACCACGAACCTCCTGCTCAGTAGCCATGCGCTTTTCCACTGAGCCACGGCGCCCACATTTTACGCATTATTTTACGGACTATACATTTTCCTTATAAAAATTGTGCAACGTAAACGCAACTCAAAAGTTAAATGGCCGCACTTAGTACGAGGCGAAAATTAAAATTGTATTTACATAAAAATAAATGATAAATATTATTAATTATGAATAAAGGAGTAGCAAATGTATTTCTGCATATAATTATGTGCCAATTATAATCGAAGTGTGATTACTTTGGTTTTTGTCAGGAGGAGCCGTATCAAAAAAAAAAGATCCTATTCCTATAAACTTGGATTAACTCTTACTGGACAACTGCGGATAAATAATATCAGCCGTATTTTTTTTGCCGATGAACAACAGCAATTGCACTGTCGAATTCCTTCTTTGGAATTGTGAAAACCTGCTGTTTGGCTGGTTTTGACATTCGAATTCCAAACTCGCTCGGCAATTAAATGCAGCTAATGTTGCTATATGTCGAAATGTAGAATGTCATGCAATTGATTGTAAATGCTCTTTCGGGAATAAGAGGTATTGCGCCCAAAATGTTTGGACATCATTAAAATTCCAAAAAATCAAATAAAAACGAAATAAGAAAGAAGCAAACAGAAATTTCTTTAGCAGCGACAATTGTATGCCCCGAACAATTATCCACAAATCAATCAAACTACATGCCAAACTTTGCATTGTTTCTATGAGAATGTGGACAGTACTGGAAAGCCAAAACTTTCCACCTAAAATTCTCAATATAAATCGAAATTTTATAAAGCCAAATGTCAACTTCAAGTGCAATTTCCAAACAGATCCGGACCTACGCATTGCGAAGTAAAGAGGCGACATAAACCTTAGAAGGAGTTCAATAGACCTAGGGCCTCGGCTATTCGCTTGGATGACGAGGATATTCTGCCAGTATCTACCCATTTTTGCATACGAAGCTATATTTAAAGTTTTTACTTTAACTACTGCTTCATTATTCGAAGCAGGGATAAATAGTAATGTCCGTAAGCGATGTAAAAAAGTGGTAGGGCCGATGATGATGTCAAGAGTGGAATACTCAAAGCCAGCATGTGTTCATACTTCTAAACAATATGTATATGGAGATGCTGCGGAATCCATCCATTCGTTAAAAATAGAATATTTAAGAGCAACATGCTTCTGATGCTGCTGCAGTGAGGTTTTTGACTTTTAGAGGCCCTTTCTAACCAACTTTCACACGACTTAGAGAGTTGAAGTTTTGTGAGTAGCTCAGTCTGATGGGCCACTTCTGAGATCCCATGGTCATGAGTCGCGATTGGCGCGTCTGACTTGTGTAAAAGTGGATATTATTTTCAGCATCTCAAAACGAAAATTTATCTCGAAGTCCAAAAAACTTGGTACCAGAAAAACTAACTTTTTTTACATTAACTTGTTTCATGATCACGCTTCACTAGTATCGCATGTAACCATAATATTGGTCAGGCATTGTAAATAGTAGATGGTTAAGAGCTTAAGATGGTTTAAGAGCTCCACACTCAAAGTACATTTTTTAAGGTACGTAAATACATTTCAAAAATATATAAAACTTATTTATATATCACACAGTAGCTCCACATCTTCACAAACATTCTCTGGTTCTGTATTGTGGAACTACACATTACCCAAATATTATTATAAAGCCATATAACAACATCCCCAATTATTCAAACAATTAATATTAATAAAATATGAGGCCTCACATTACACCAAGTAATTCATGAAATAATAGTGCAAGTATGGTAGGAAGAAGCTATGCCAGAAGACTGGTGAAGAGGCATCCTGTGCCCCATGCATAAAAAGGGAGATATTACAAAATTCAGTAATTATCGTGGTATAACGTTGTTGAGTACCGCTTACAAGATTTTCTCCTCTTCTCCTTCAAGACAGGATAGCCCCATATGCTAAAGTCATCATTGGTCCATACCATTGTGGCTTCATCCCAGGCAAATCAACAACTGATCAGAATTACACCCTTAGGAAAGTGCTGGAAAAATGTCATCATCATATTTGGCCCTACAACCGGGGTCCGGTTGCCTGGCCTCCCGCAAAAAGTCTCTCCACCGGTACCGATTTCGAGCCGATGTCATCCAGTTTGGCATCCCTAAACTCTGGGGGTCCTGGTCTACGCCATCCTTCCAGCGTAGGCTTGGCCGGCCTCGCTGTCGTGTTCCATAAATCCTTCCGCAAAGGACTTTCCGAGCAGGATCCTCTTCGCTCATGCGAGCTAGGTGTCCTGCCCACTGGAGCCTACCGAGCTTAATTTGGATTTGTTTTGCTCTTATTTATGTGCAGCCCCAGATTTCGTGCCGCCTGCTCTATCTGGATGAAAGCTTCCTGTACAGCTCTTTGGTTTCTACCAACGATGTCAATATCGTCTGCGTAAGCCAGTATCTGAATGGGCTTATAGAAGATTGTTCCTTTCGCCATTACGTCAGAGTCGCGGATCACTTTCTCCAACGCCAGGTTGAAGAGGACGCAGGCCAGTCCATCCCCTTGTCGGAGCCCGTTATAGATGTTGAATGGGCTTGATAGTGATCTGGATATTTTTACTTGGCTTATAATATTGGTCATGGTCAACCTACATAGTCGTGTCAGTTTATTTGAGATGCCGAATTCTCTCCTGGCTTTATAAAGTTCTACTCTGGCTATGCTATCATAGGCGGCTTTAAAGTCTGTAAAAAGATGGTGTAGTGAGTTTTGAAACTCTAGACATTTTTCCATCACCTGCCTTAGGGTGTAAATCTGATCAGTTGTTGATTTGTTTGGGATGAAGCCACACTGGTATGGACGAATGATGACTTTAGCGTATAGGGCTATCCTGTCTTGAAGGATAGAGGAGAAAATTTTATACGCGGTACTCAACAACGTTATACCGCAATAATTGCTGCATTTTGTTATATCTCCCTTCTTATGTATGGGGCATAGGATGCCTCTTCGCCAGTCTTTTGGCATAACTTTTCTTCCCATACTTGCACTATTATTTCATGAATTGCTTGGTGTAATGTGGGGCCTCTTATTTTTATCAGTTCCGCTGGAATCCCATCAGATCCCGGGGCCTTATTATTTTTGAGCCGATTTATCGCTCTGCTAACTTCGACTATGCTTGGTGGCGGCAGCATAGTATGATCTTCGGACATTGGTGGAGCCTCCAATTCCTCAGTTAGCTAGCCATTTAGCATCTCATGAAAGTGTTCTTCCCATCGCTCTAAGATGCCTTTAAGATCGGCGATCAGATTATCCTCTTTGTCCGTGCAGTATGTGCATCGCGGTGTATATTCCGTCATACCACGGACTCCTTGGTAGAACTTCCGCATCTAGAAGGGTCCTTGCTCTCTGTACTGTTCCAGTTCACGGACGAGATTCTTCTCCCAGGCTTCTTGCTTTCGCCGGTGAACTGTTTTTTCATATCTTCTGAGCTCTTTATATACATCTTCGCGTGCCCGCGGTCTATGATATTGATGTATTGCTCGGTACGCAACATTCGTACGTTCAGTCGCTCGCTTACATTCGTCATCGAACCAGTCGTTCCGCTCTCTACGACTACAGCCTAAGATGGAGTCAGCAGTACTAATGACAGTATCTTTAAGGCGTGTCCATTTCTCTTCTACGCTTGACAACTCAGCCCCAGGACTTACTCTTCCAGCATTTAGGGCAAGTCCTATCGCTTGACCGTAGTTGTTTCTGGTCTCTTCGTTGCAAAGGGCAGCCGTGTTGACTCGAATGCGATTCGCGGATGCAGTCTTTCGTGATGATGCAATCTGCGGTCGGAGCACCTTACCAACAAGATAGTGGTCCGAGTCGACGTTGGCGCCTCGGTACGTTCAGATTCGGGTTGTGGCGGCGGTCTATCAACACGTGGTCTATCTGATTGCGAGTGGCTCCATCAGGAGATACCCAGGTGGCTTTGTGGATATTTTTACGCGCAAACCTTGTACTCGCAACGACCAAAATATTGCTTGCTGCCATTGTCATTAGTGTTCTCGTGTAAGATATGGGTGCCAATGTACTGCCTGAATACTGGCTCCCTACCTATTTTAGCATTCATATCCCCCAGAATGCTTTTTACATTATACTGAGCATAGGCATGGAGTTCCCGTTCGACTGATTCAAAGAATTTTTCTTTTTCATCATCTGGGGAATCCTCTGTAGGAGCGTGAACGTTTACGAGCCTTATGTTTTTAAATATGCCCCGCACGTGAAGGGTGCATAGCCGTTCATTTATTGCTTTAAAGCCGATAACGGTGGATTTTATTCTTTTGCTGACTTGAAACCCTACCCCGAGCACATGATGTCTTGCATGACAGCTGTAATAAATGTCATATTCTGATTTTTGTAAGACACCATTCCCCGTCCACCGCATCTGCTGGACTGCTGTTATGTCAGCCTTATATTTAGACAAGGTATCGGCCAGCTGCTGTGCAGCTCGATCGTCTAGCCGTTTTCGTTGCCGTGGTCGTCGTCGTTCATCAGTGTATCCGAGTTCCGTAATAATAATTTTTTACAGGCGAGGTTATTGGCCACGCGCTAACCTTACTTTGAAGGGACTAGCCCGATCATTCAGCTTTTCCTGCATTGGAGAAAAATTTCCGGCGGCCACCACGTGGAGGTTTGATCTCACTTCCACCAGTCAGAGATAGTACACAATACTGACAGCAATAACAACACGTTCTGCTTACAAATACAACTAAAACAAATTATAAAATTCTTTGGCTTGCAGTCACTATTATTCTATTTTCACATGACCCTAGACGAAAGTGACTGTTTCCTATACTTTAAACTAGCCTTGAAAGTAGGCCTTATCCACACACGTCTGTTAACATAGAAAATACTATTGTTACTTACTCCAGTCTCAGCGAACACACATTCACACAGTACTTTTGCATTGAGCATGAGTAGTTTAGCAGAAAACTTAATTTGGTCGTGTAAAAAAAGCGTACATTACTCGCTGAAAAGTGCCTATCGTATGCTCGTTAGATAGCCGCACTCGGCTGCCACCTCGTGCTTTAAGCTTCTAACTCGCAAGATAAAGTCCACTTTCCTAGCTCGTTATTTAATATACTACCGGTCCCCGTTGGCCCCCCGTAAAAAGTTTCATCACCGGTTTCCATTTAGCTGATTTCATCAAAATTAGCCTCCCAAAACGATGGGACGTCTGATCTGATCATACCGTGTAGTGAGTTTGGGAACTCTATATAGACATTTTCCCATTGCCTAATTGTGAAAATCTGATCATATGTTGATTTGCCAGGGATGAAGCCACACTGGCATGGGTCAATGATAAATTTATCGTATGGGGCTATCCTGCCTTGTAGAGTAGAGTAGAAAGTCTTCTATACATTAGCCCACAGCATGGTAACCGGCGCAATCAACTAGAAACATTTTCACTAGATAAAATTTAACTCGGGCAGTTCAACTTCGTATAATTCCACTACTGGCCAATTGTACTCGCACAATTCCACTTTGCAATTAATATCCTATTCTGCCTACGAGATAATGCCAGTAGTAGATATGATTTTTAATGCGTGTTAATATCTCTTCTATGCCTAGCATATCAACCCCAGGAGCCAAGACTTAATCTCCGACATATATATATGCAAGAGAATTTGTAAAATTATAAGTATAAGCCGTGAATCTGATGGAAATAAAAAGGAGTGCCGGAAATAAAATCGAACTTTGGAGAACAACAGCAATTATGCGGTGTATTTTAGACTTTCAACCGTACAAAACAAATTGAATTTAGAGAAATAAAATTGTTAAAAAAACCTTTTACATACAACTTCAGACTGTCATTGCTGTCAAACTAGTGATGACAGAGCGCTCAAATTTACACTACTGACAGTTCATTATATTGTTTACAAGCGTAAAAAAGCGTTTTAGTGGGAAATATTCAGAAAAAAGTTATCCGCAATGGAATTCAAGGGTAATAGTGTGATTGCTCTATTTTTGGCTAGAAAACCAGCCGCAGATTGTTAACCAGTTAAAACATCTGCATGTGAATAAAATGTTTGTGTATCGCACCATAAATCGTTATAACGATACTGGCAGCATTGCAAAACGCCATGGTGGTGGACTGAAACGCACTGCAACATCGCCAGATATCATTCGGAAGGGGAAGGCAAAATTGGCACGGAATCTGCGCCATAGCGGCAGAAAAATGGCTTGTGAGGCAAACATTTCGCTCGAACGAATGCAGCACATATTGAAAGATCATCTTGGACTAAAGGCCTAAAAATTCCAAAAAACGCATGGTCTCACCGATGCTCAAAAAAAAGTTAGAGTGGAAAAAGCAAAGGAGTTGTTACGCTTGCACGAAAGTGGCGATTTGCCGAATTTGGTTTTCTCCGACGAGTCACCGTTCGTTATTGAGCAATATGTGAACATGCAAAATGACCGGATTTACTTGCCCGGTCGTTCTACTGAAAATTTGGAGGGAGCGTTGAGGCCTTGGGCACAAAAACATTTCGGCCGCAGAGCCTGGTCATTTAAACTGGGACTCGGCGCCGAGCCATAAAGCGCCCGTCAATCAAGATTGGCTGACTGCCCAATGGCCTTCAAATGCACCGGATGCAAATCCGCTAGATTTCTCGGTTTGGGGTATTTTGAAGAGCAAGGTTGGGACAAAAAAATACCAAAGTGTCGATCATCTCAAGTAAGCGCTTCGCCGGGAATGGGCCACTTTCGTTCTGCATGGCCAAATCGAAAACAGCTAATGCGGTTGAAAAATTTAAATATTTGTGAACATTTTTTATTTTGATTCAATAAAATTCATAAAAAAAAATCTGTGGCGTTTTGTTTTGTATATATAATATATATATATATATAATATATTTGGTTCTATTGATCAGTTACCAACAAATAAAGATTTACTTACATTCAAACTACTTATATTAGTTTATGTACATATATATATATTAAAAATTTGTTCTGTGAATTAGGTACTAAAGTTACATTTAAAGATTTCTTAGCTATTCATTTTTCATTTATAATTATAAATTATTCTGTAAAATAACTTTTATCTTTTTTACATTTTCACATCAACTATGTATTTGTTTTTATTGTATAGTAGGTATTTTGTACCTTATGAGCTTTATAATTTTTATGCTAATATGCTAATACATGTATATAGTTTTATTTTAATAAATTTCATGTAAAATAGATCCAGAACATTATGTACTTATTACCTCGAAACTGAGGGGGAACGTTTAAAAACATTAACTATAACGACTTTTAGTTTGATTTAAATAAAATACAAAATATGTATATATGCATCCTTACATGTGTGATTGTCTACATTTAAATTAAATATTTCTACATCATTAAATAAATTATAAAAAATCGCTCTTGCTCTAGTTGTTTACTTGGTTATGCCTATCCAAAATGCCAGGAAGTAATGCCAGAGGAATAGCTCATGAGATTGGTGCTGCCAAACTTTTTCACCTTTCAATAATAATCATCCTTATCAATAATAATCAAGGATATGAAAGTAATTAAGTTGACCATGTCGACCATGTGTTCGATCCATTTGATGTCGTAAAAGGTCTCCAAGCCCCTAAAAGCAATAACTTTACAAAACGGGCACGCACCCAGCCTAATTTAATCTTGTTAGGTTGACAAGGGATTGCGGGACATGTAGTCAGAAACTGACCATTTGCCTGAGAACATTACCACACTGGAACCTTCGTTTTTTCAAATTTTATCTTGGTGTGGATCTCAATGCACTATGGCAGTTTTCTGGAAGTACCGAGACTCTAGGGTTGGCTTCTGGGTATAACTATAAGGACACAAGAGCCCCACTAAAAATTCTTATTTGATTTATTGATATTCCCACCAAACAGTCTTCTTTGGTCTACAGCCGGTACCATTCGTTGTGGTTCAATATTTCTACCTCAATAATTTGTCGAAACCGTATTCTCTGCGGACTTTATGTTTTATAAGATACAGTACAGATAATATAAAGGTCTGTTTTGTGTGAGGAAATATCGCAACGGATGAGTGCACCTATGCGTTTGGTGTACCAGAATTTATGTTCCTGGTATTGTTCGAAACTTACTCTCCTGTGCAAGAACATCTAGAACATTTTTATATTTATTTATTCTCTCTTTAAGCCAACGTTTTCGTAAACCCTACTTGTCACAGTTTAACGGCTTCTTTTCTTATGTATGCTTGTGGCTATCGTTATTGATATTTTTTTCAGTTTTGTATAAGAAAAAACAACCCATAACAATTTTTTCATGTAAATTCTCTAATAGGAAATACATATGTGTGCAAAGTTTGAAACGGGTTAATTTGGAAAAAATTAATATTAGAGCCTCCTTCACTTCAAAATTGTTTCAAAAACTTTTCTCACCGGAGATACACATGTGTAAAAAAAATTTGTATGGCAAAAAAATTCAAATCTAAAACTCGAAATTTTTTACAAAAAGTTAGGCTTATCGGAGATACACATATGTTTAAAATTTAAAGTAAATCGGGCTAATTTTTAAAACAAAATTTATGGACCCGTCCCCGGGCATCAGGGCCCATTCGCTCAAAAATGTCCAAAATCTTTTGTTCATCGGGATAAACATATGTGTGAAGAAAATCGGGCTAATTTTTAAAAAATGTATACGGGCACCACTCGGGCCTAAGGGCCCATTTGCTCAAAAATGTCCAATAAGTATTGTCCATTGGAGATACACACGTGTATAAAATTTGAAGAAAGTAGTTTTAATTTTTTTTTAAAATTTGTATGGTGCCACACGACCCTGGGGCCCGGGGCATCAAAAATATTTACAAAAATTGTTGTCCATCGGAGGTACACCCGTGTGTAAAATTTGAAGAAAGTCGGGCTATTTTTTTAAAAAAATTGTTTGGGCCCCACGACCCCGGGCCCAGGGTCTCCAAAATTTTTACAAAAAGTGTTGTCCATCGGAGACAAATATGTGTATAAAATTTAAAGAAAATTGGGGTAATTTTTAAATATTTTATATGGGCCCTCCAAATTTTAATAGAAAGTTTTATCTCCGGAAATACACATGTGTGCAAACTACATATGGGCTTTGGAAAGTGGGGTAAAAATTGATCGTAAATTTAAAATTTTTCTTCTAAATTCTCTGATCGGAGATTCCATTTTGTGGTGAAATTTCCCATTTGGTGGTGAAAACATAGCAGCCACAGCGCACGGCTGGTGCGACATACACACAACGACGTACGAAGTACCACTAAAATTCTTTCATTTGAGTTGAGTTAAACTGTAAAGCAGTTGAGTGCGTAACCAGTTCTTCATATACTCGTAACATTGTACAAAACACAAATTAAGAATGCACTCACACAACTAGTGTAAAACACATTTCAATTGCGAAACCATTTAGTTTTGTATAAAAATATTTGTTCTACTTCCTTATGATATCTCTATACTCTCTGCTGTAACACAACAACAAAACAACCACAATCGTAAAGCAAGCAGCGCTGCTTACAGCGCATCAGCTCATCAGGGCACACAGAACACAGTCATAGTTTGATATGATCTGATGCCGCTAAATGGAAAAATTTGTATGGGAGCCCCCCGATCCCGCTGCCCGATCATTATACATGTGTGCAAAACTTCAATAAAATCGGGTTTTGGGATGTGGGTTAAAAATTGATCAGAAAATCTGACCAGCCAGCCATGGGCACACGAAGTTAATATAGAGAATTTATTTACGAATTCCTAGATACTACGCGCCACTGAAGTTAACTCCTTAAGAATCGATTTTCATATATAGCACGCGGTAACAAAAACTTTTTTTTCTTTTTAATATTTTTTGCATGCGCCACACTCCACGCGTCACACACGTCACAAATAACTCCATCGCAAGCCAAGCGCTAACCAATTGTTTTAAAACAAGTCTCATCAAATGTTGACTGGTAGAAGCCGATATATACCAGTTTCACTTTTCCATGCATTACACGCGCCACACACGACGCACATAGGTCGTGTGAAAGGTGGTTAAAATGGACTTCAAAGAAGTCGAAAACAAAAACGAACAACTTCACTTTTTATTAACATTCGATTTCACTGCCCATATAATTTGTGTAGCGCGTGCTATATATGAAAATCGCTTCTTAAGTAAAGGGTCCGCCAAATAACTTTTTTTTTTGAAAATGCTATAAACAAAAACTACTAAATATTTTCTCAAATTTCTTTTTTTATTTGAAAGTACAATCCTTCCGGTTAATAATGGAAAATAATTTCATTCAAATGGCTGCCTCGGCTGGCCATGCAGTAGCCTACACGATCGGTCCAATTTTTAAGCTTATTATCGATTGTGTGCAGCTGTATTTCACCAATGGCTTCACGAATATTGTCCTTTAAAGCGTCAATTGTCTCTGGCTTGTCGGCGTAACACTTATCTTTTAGGACACCCCACAAATAATAGTCCAACGGTGTCAAATCGCAGCTCCGAGGTGGCCAAACGACATCAGCTCTGCGGCTGATAATGCGATCTTCAAAAACAGGGCGCAAAACATCGAGTGTAGCTTCGGCTGTGTGGCACGTAGCGCCGTCCTGTTGAAACCAAATGTTGCCAATATCCTCCTCTTCAATTTTTGTGAACAAAAATTCGTTCAACATGGCCCGATAACGATCGCCATTGACTGTAACGGCCACTCCTTGCTCATTTTCGAAGAAAAATGGCCCAATTATGCCTCTGGACCAAAATCCGCACCAAACAGTGACTCGTTTTGGGTGTACCGGCTTTTCAATGTATGCGTGCGGGTTTTCTGTGCCCCAAATGCGACAATTTTGCTTGTTTACATGCCCGCCAAGATCAAAATGAGCTTCATCCGAAAAGATGATTTTTTTGGCAAAATCTTCTGTAAGTCGATCGCAGGCCCACTCAGCGAAGCGAAAACGCATTGGATGGTCAGTTGGCTTCAACTCCTGAACCAATTGGACTTTGTATGGCGTCATACCAAGGTCTTTATGCAAAATTCGTCTCAATGATGTCTCCGAAATGTTCAATTTTTGAGAACGACGGTGAATTGATGTTGATTGCGCTTCATGCACACTTTCTGCCACAGCATCAATATTCTCGGGTGTACGCACTGTTTTTGGCTTTTCACGCTTTGGTTTATCAATGAGGATGCCAGTTTCTTTCACTTTTTTCACAAGATAACGAACATACGGAGCTGACGGTGCTTCTCTTCTTCCAAAATCCGTACGCAATTTTCGCACACATTCTGCAACATTACCATGATTTTCAAAGTAATGTCGCAATATTTCCCAGCGTTGTTCAAGCGTGTACACAACCATATTCGTTTAGCGGAAGGATACAACTAATAATCTGTCAAATCAGACATGAGCTAAGTGTGACCATTTACGAAATAAGCACTAGTTGAAAAAAAAACTTTAGATGGCGGACCCTTTAGTAAACTCCAATAAACTTAAAAAATCTTCCTCACTATTAATTTGATAAATATTAGGGGAAACCATTTAAAGTAAAATTAATTGAGTGGTTAATTCATAAAAAAGTTTTTCTTCTCTTGAAAAAATCATCTTTTGATTTGAACTATAAACTATAAGTGGCTTGTAACATTATAAGCACTAAGACCATACACAGCTTCAAAGATTACCTATCTGATAATAGGAAACGCTGTGGGTGTTTATCCAATGCGACACAGGGTGATGGCAGCGATATTGACTGCATAAATCCTTATGATCGCATTATATTCCAATTATTAAGTATTCTCAATGAATGAACGGAAATATCTTAAAAGCGAGCACATTTAAATTAAGTTGAGCATTGCGGAAAAATCACTAAGCTACACATAAGCTGCATTTTATTGGCACAGGAATTCGAATAGGATTAATTTTACAACAACAATGCCATGCATTTTCATACAATTTGGATTAGTTTTAATCCAACCAGAATTGATTTTAATTTCTTCATGCTGTCACTTTTCCTATTCAGAGATTAAGGATGTAGGATTTCTCACATGTCCAACCAACCAACCAATAGAAATTAAATATTTTTTAATGCAAATTCTTTATTCGGAGAGATGTGTGTAAATTTGTACATATTTGTACAGAAAGTGTTCTAATGGCAAAAACACATTTGTGCAAATTTTAAATGAAATCGAGTAAATTTAAAAAAAATATATATATCAGCCCTGAGGCCCGATCACGTCCAAACTACTGCAGAAAGTGTTGCTATCGGATATACACATGTGTGAAAAGTTTGAATAAAATCGGGCAAATTTTGAAATAAATTATTGGGAGTCTCGATCACTTATAATAATATTCGGTGCAATAGACCGTTGCGGTCCAAGGCCTAGCTTCTCGCGACCATTTGTGTTCTGCATGTATATTTTTGGACACAAATGGAAGGAACCTACAATTTAAGGCCGGTTCCGAATGGCAACTTGAGGAGTTATTAGTCTCGGAACGTTTGTCACCCATTCGCGAGAGGTGGGACACCATGGAAAATACTTTTTGGTGTTGCTGGGATTCGAACCACGAACCTCCTGCTCAGTAGCCATGCTATTTTCCACTGAGCCACGGAGATCACTTATAAATTTTTTAAAAAGAGATAAACATTTGTGCAAAGTTTGAATGAAATCGGGTTTTATATAGTGGATTCAAAATTGAACACAAGATTTGGCGACAAACAAACAAACAATTCCAGATGCGAAGTTAATATAGAGAATTTAAAAACGGAAAAATGGAAAAATTATTTAATCGGAATAAACCAAATTTAATTGAAGTGGAAAAGTATTGTTTGCATCAAGGCGAATAATTTCAATAATTTCTTATGCAAAATCAAACAAGTATATATAGAAAACGAGTATGTGAGTAGAAGATCCAACATTGGTCCCTCAATTCAAACAGTGGAGCGCGAATTTGAAGTAGTGCAATCGTTTAACTATCTCGGGTCAACTGTAGCAGCCGATAACAACATGGAACCAGAAATACGCACACGGTTGCTCAAAGCCAACAAAGCCTACTATAGTCTGTCAAGACTCTTCAAATCCAGGAACTTAACCATAACATCCAAGCTGCTGATATAAGACAACGGTCTTTCTTTCTTTTACGGTTGGTGCCGAAATCTTCAGTAAATTTTTTTTATGTTTTTTATTTATTTTTTTAATTTATTTTGCACTTAACAGATTTCTTATAAAATTTCAAAAACTCGAAAAACTGTCCAAGAAAACTGCCACTTCCGGTTGGCCGATTTCTCCAAAAATCTTAAATATAAATTTTCATCCCCATCGTTTCAGCCGTATGGGATAGATATTTTTTTATTTTTCGCTTTTTCTCACTCAGGAAATACGGAAATGGGTAAATCTGCAAAAATCCTGAGTTTGGAAATTTTTTATGATTACTGTACTTCCTTTTACTGTAAAAGAAAGTTAATAAAAACAACCCAAAATTAAAATTTTTCATCTAAATTCTCTAATCGCAGAAATTGATATGGGAGCCCCTCGATCCTGGGCCATTTTTTTTTATTGTAGGAGAAAATCATCGAAACCGACATTTGACATCAGATGTTAAAATTAAAAATGCTCAGATCATTTTATTCTGAGCACTTAGAGCACGCTCATACTCTGAGCAAATAAGAAACACGAACATTTATCTTGAGAACTCTTTGACTGCTCTGAACTAATTTATGAAAACGCGAAATGACAGAATATTGCGAAAACTTGTTGTTCTATCTGTAAGTTGATATCGACAACAAAAAACGACATCAATAAAAATACAATTCAGTAAATAAGGAAGTAAGTTGAATTAAGCATAAAACATTTATATCTCGTTTCATTTGCTGGGTTCATTTGTGCGTGAGCTAAGATTTCTCTCTCTCTCTACCACCAAAACCATGCAGCGCAGCCGACTGCGCAGCACACACCGCACACAGTCCATAAAGGGCGACGAATATCTGATGCCAGTATAGATATTTAAAAAATGTATAAGGGCCTTGCGGCCGAACCCGGGACTCGATCACTACCAAATTTTCGAAAAAGTATTGTTTATTGGGTATACACATGTGTGTAAAATGTGAAGAAAATCGGGTAAAGTTTTTAAAATTTTTGTATGGGAGCCCCCCGACCCCGCAGCCAAAGGGGCCTCAAAATTTAATATAAAGTGTTGTCTCCGGAAATACACATGTGTGCCAAATTTCAATAAAATCGGGCTGTAGGAAGTGGGTTAATAATTGATCGCAAGAATCCATCACAAATCCACAAACCCACAAGCCCACAAACCCACAAACACACGGGCAAGTGAAGTTAATATAGAGAATTTAAAAATTAAAATTTTTCTTGTAAATTCTCTAATCGTCGATACACACACACACACACACTGCGTGCTCGTTTTGTGGCAAAATCATCCACCAAATGACGCAGCGGCAGCGAACTGCGCTGCACACATAGCACAGAGCTCAGACTTTGCCGTGATCTGATGCGATATAGCGATATTTAAAAATTGTATATGGGGGTCCCTAGGGGACCGATCACTCCAAAAAGTGTTTTCCATCGAAGACACACATGTGTACAAAATTTAAAGTAAATCGGATAACAATTTGAAAATATTTGTATATAAAATTGTAAAAAAAATAAAATAATTGTATATAAGATTTTAATAGAAAGTATTGTCACCGGAATGTGTGCAAAATTTCAATAAAATCGGGCCATGGGAAGGGGGTTAAAAATTGATCAGAAAATCTGACCAGCCAGCCAGCCACCCAGCCACGTGCACGCGAAGTTAATATAGAGAATTTAATAAAAATATAACGTCACTGCAGCTAACTTAGCAGAATTGCACTCTAGTTGATTTCCAAGTGTAATGACATACATACAGATTTTCATTTTTAGTAAAATAGATTTTAAAATATTTGCATTTTTTGTGTACTTAATTTACTGTCACGTTTTGGTGTTTAATTTTTTCGTTTCTGTTTATTTTTATGTGAAAATTATGGGAACTTAATTCTTTTAAAGGGAAAAAACAATATGTCGTGGAAAAAGTTGTACAGAAGACTAATGGTAGAAATTAGAACAAACAAACAAAGCTAATTCCTATTCCTATTCCTGTGCCAATAAAATGAAGCTATAAAAAGCATAATCGACTGGGAATCGACTATCGCATTGAAAAGATTTTATTATTTTGCTTGACTGCTCCGCTGTCATAAATGGATTAAATTTATTGAAAGGAAAATAAATAAATAAAAGTTTGCTCTTTCCGAGTAGTAGTCGAAGTTGTATTTAAGTGTGTATCTTAACGTATGATGGATATATAATATATGATGAGCTGGAAGCTCTCAGCACTCATCGTCTGTTATGGTATAACTGCCGCGGAAATCACTCAAAGGTTTAGGAATTGCTGTTGACGGTGTCATGAGAGGTGCTCCTTGAAATGATATCGCAAGTGGCAATGTCGATGGGCCGCACAGACTTAATGCACTACGTCCTTCGGTTACGGAACGATACCTTGATGGGCGACCAGATCTAAAAGAAAAAAATTAATGCAAAGTGAATATGGATTGACATGCAACTACTTCAAAATTCAGGAAAATTATCAGAAAATTGCGCTGTTAGCAAATTTAAAAGATTTTGGCTGCCGAATTCAGCTGTAAATTTTTTTTTACCAAAGACATTTCTGATATTAAATCAGTTGATACATTTCCAGCATAAAATAACACAAATCCTTTACAATAATCTTACAATTGCGGATCTGATAAATTTTTTAAATTACGAAAAAAATTACATTTGCTGCAAAATCTTTTTGCATCACCAAATCTGCTTTTTAATTCATATAAAAAACTATTGAAAAAATAGATATGAAATAACAAAGAACTAAAGGACACGTCCGACTGGTTTGAAATTATTTTAACGAGTGAGCTCTTTATTTAATTAGTAGTGTGTTTGAGAATACAATTGACTGAGTAGAGTGTTTATGAGTACAATATACTGAGTGCTGGCAATACAAAAATGTTAAATTTATAACAAAAACTAAGTCCATTAATGAAAGAAAAAGTGAAATCTTAAAATTTAAAACAGATTCAAAATTTCTTCGCTTCAGATTTCATTCTATAAGGGTTTTCTTTTGAGCAATCGAATCGGCGAAAAAACTTTTATTTTTATTTATTTAATTTTTTTCATTTTACGAGTACTTATATTGAAAGGAATATTTTTCGATACAATTAATGATACACTAAATGGCAATGAGCACTAGCAGACCCGACAGACGTTGTCCTGTCCCACTTTTAATAAATTTGTTTGTAAAAAGCTATTTGAAATAAAATAATAATAATCACAAATAATTTTGTTTTGCGATTTTAAGTCACAGTATAGGTCACATTATTGTGTTACATTTTTAAATTTTGGGAACTAAGTCATTTCTCTACCGATTTGTATGAAATTCGGTATGGTCTTCTGCGGGGTCTTTTGAGGTTCTTTTGGGGGTCTTTTGATGATCTTTTGGGGGTCTTAAATGATTTTTGGCAATTTTTAGGGACTTTCGGAGGTCTTTTTGTGATTTTTTTCGGGGTCTTAGGGGCCTTTTGATGGTCTTTTGGAGATCTTTTTGCCCACAACATTAAAGCTGTTTCACTTCAATTGCACGTAAAAGTTACACGCACTGTTTTTTACTTTTGTTGTTGTCTGACGCGTAAGCAAACGACGCTGATAGTTTGGATTTTCAAGGTTAATGCCGCGAAAACCGATTTATTTGCTGTACTTGCTAATCCAAACCGCAGCTGAAACAGCAAGCGCTTAAAGTCTACTGGCATGTCGGTCAGAATCATTGGAATGCGTTGACAGATAGCAAAAGATAGACAGTGCATTAGTGCAAATGGATCCGCTGTCAAATGACATTTGCGCACGTGACCCAAACAATTGGAATCTATTGGAACAGAAAGGAATTAACGACTTTTGTTGGACAGATCGCGAATCAACACAAATTTAATTTTATTTTAATTAAGCCTGGAATGCGTTTTTCCAGAGTTTTCATTTCACCGAAAACATTTAATAGGGTTATTTTTTCAAATAATATCCAATTTATCGTTTTCCAAATTTTCCCGAATTTTATTTTGCTAAAAATATCTTCGGGAGCATAACGAACAAAACGGTTTTTGCTGTTTGTCCGAATTTTTCGACTTTCCTTTGTCATTGTCTTTGTTATCCAGGACTATAACGAACAAACAAAAAAAGAATTACGCAAATCCATCGTTCGAATCGTGAGTTATGTTTGCGAGTTCATACAAAAATCCAATGGAAAACAGCACTTTCAGTTTTTCCGAATTTTACAATTTTCCAGGAAACTTTTCATTTTTTTTTTGGATAAACCTTATTCGGACTATGGCAAATTTATAAAATAAAAGTCAAATCGGTCCAGTCGCTCTCAAAGGTTTTTCTGGATAGGGACACCCTAATCACGTACCGAAATATACTTTACGACCTGTTCTCATACCTTCCAAATATACATAAAAAATTTCATAACAATCGGTCGACCCGTTTCGGAGCAGTGGGAGCAAAACCAGTTCCCAGTTGGGTTTTCTGTAGAGAAGGTTTTGAGTGGGAGGACAAACACCGTGACACGAGAATTTTATATATAAAGAAGAACAATAAGAAGAAAGTATAAAATTTGCTTCTGAAACTGTTTTTGAATCAATTGATACTTTTGCTCGTTCTTCTAAAGCTTCACGTATTAGCGGCAATTGAGATCTCAGTCAAAGGTTTTAATATGATATTTGCGTGTTCTCTTAAATATTCCCAGCATTTAGTAAATGCAGCAAACAGAGTGTAGAGACATTTCAAATTTCCAAATAAGTTCTTACATTGTAGAGAGGACGAAGCATCATCACATGAAAACAAATTAAAGTTATGGCCTATGGGAACATATAACGCCAGATGATTTAAATCACATATTCTTACTTGGACGACTTTGAATTTGCCTTTCATGTTTCATACAAAAATAGTTTGGTTTTTTGCGTTCTCGTTTTTGTGTGTGTTTGCTCTCTGTTATTTTCATGTCAATTTACTATTTTACTAATTTTTACAAAAAGTAAGGGAATACCTATTAAATTGTTAGAAAGTAATGTCGTAAAGAATGCTGAGATGGACTGACACGTAGTGGTTTACGGGCGGATCTGCGCACCAAAATTTTGTGTATTACGGCTCAGTAGGTACTTAAATAAGGGAACCATCAGTAAAGCTCACATGCAAACTTAAGCGATCCATAGAACAACATCTAATGCACTGACATTTTCTGTAATAAAATATACGTAAAATGTAAAAGCGTAATGAAAGATTGTCACGAAGTACGGAAAAACGTAAGGTATTGCCAACACTGCAAAGTATGGTTAACAGCTAACAAAGTCATTGGGAAATTGCGACAATCCACGACTTTAAAAATACATTACGTCATATTTGATTTAAAAAACCTCAATTTTCTGTTTGTCTCATTAGGACCTGAACATGATGACAATTTGTGATTTATGAGCGAGTAGAAAGTGTATTTGAGGAAGTAGGAAGTATATATGTATTTAACCGCTTTGTACATGAATACCATGAATATAAACAGAAATTAAAACCATTATATTTTACAAAAATAATTTTTTTACAATTACTAGCGATAGCCCGGCAAACGTGGCGGTTCACACACGACGACACACCTCAAGCGACAATATACAACCATGCGCCTTACAAATCAACACGTCATACACACTACGCGCCACGCGTTATACTCTGGCGCTTCGTAGTCAGCACACCACATTACCGCTATCTCACTAAAAAAAGTATTGGACGAACAAAGCATTAGTCCAAAACAACTCCACATTTAAATCATTTGACATACTTTCAAGGTTTGGTAAATTTCCCCACACCAAAAGGTTCTATGGACGCTTTATTTACAAAATTGAAAAATAAATTCACTAACGGAACAAGACTAGGAGCTAAGTTTTTGCATTAGAACGACCGATGAACGACACAGATGTGGCTTTTCGCTTTTCTATTCTAACCGAAATGGGAAAAGTTCTTATGCAATTGAATCTTACAGAAATTACAAACAAATTACTTTTGCCATTTTTTTCGCTATTTCTTTCATCCAAGTGAACTGCTTAACCAAGCGGGGCGAAAGTTTTGTTTTGTTTTTTGTACTTTGTAGCCAGTTCCGGATTCAGTGTTGCTGCTTTTGCATTGGATGTCAGAAGATTCCGCAAATTGACTTTTCATCTTGTTCATCTAAGTAATATAATATCACACAGAACGATTTATCATTCAACCTGGGTTAAACCTAAGTTAGCGCTCATGGAAACAGGTTTAGGTTGAGTGTTTGTTGAACTCAGTTTGAACTCAACGAAAGTACTTGGGTTGAGTAAGGTTGAAATTAAAAAATAGCGATTTTTATTATCTTATTAGAAGTCGCTGGTTTTTGTATTATGTTGTCAAAATTTCAACTCAGTTTTAATCTGATTACATGGAAACACGTGACGCCATTTTGTATTTGACGAAAATAAATTTCAACACAAACCAACTATAACAAGATAATGGAAACAGTAATAGTAGAAGTGGATAAACGCCTCTTGACACTTTATTAGGTACGTTCAGGGAAAAATAAAAATAAGGAGATCGTTTCAATTTTAAAATACTTCATACAAATATGTAGTATAATTAGGTATAGTCGTACGTGTGCGAAGTTTAAATAAAATCATGCTGTACGAACTGGGTTAATAATTTATCACAAGATTCCACCAGCCGCCGACAGGCCATGCTGACGCGAAGTTAATATAGAAAAGTTAAAAAACCGCCTTAAATTCCATATTCCATTCGGCGTTTTATAAACCCTCTGCGACTGACGTGCCCTAATTTTCAAAATTCTACTGACCTGGTATAACACCAGACACCATTTTGACAGCTTGTATTTTCTAAATTTGTTTTATATTCCAACTTTTAACTTTTATATTTTAAATTAAAAATATATAAAAACGACATTTATTTATATAACATAAATTATTTTTCCAAAACATACACATTTAGAAAACGTTAAACAAAACAAGTAAACATAAATAATTTCTTCATTTACATATACATTTATTAAAGTTAACACTTATGGTTATCAGTCAAAAAAAATATTCAAGGCTTCAAGAATATACTGAACACTTCTTGTTGACTTCATCGAGTCCTCCTTTAGTGTGATTGTAGTCTGCAATCATTACTTGTTCTCCCGTATCACTGTTTATATCTTGATTGTGGTGGGAAGAAGAGATCAGCAGGACAGCTTTGTTTTTTTTTGGTTCATATGAACAATGTACAGTCTTTCGTGAAACCATACAGGAAACTCTGCAATTCTATATTCTTGCTCGGAAAAAAAATGGTGGTATCTCAGATTTATTCTTCTTCAGCGTACCTAAGTAGGTTAGTCCCCTTTTTTAGCAATATTTGCATAAGTGGAACCGAACTGAACCAATTGTCTGCTGTAATGTTGCGGTATGAGTTTTCGACAACTTTCCCAAGTCTCAGAACAGATTGAGTAGGTACTGCCATTTTTCTTTTTTGTTCAGTAAGTCCTAAGCTATCTGAATTTTTGTTATGGCATTGTTAGTGTGTAACATTATTTTGATGCCATAGAGGAATGTAAATAATAAATTCGCAACGACCTCTAGGGGTATATTGAGACTGGTTGTTTGAGATGAACTTGTTGAACATGTCTGATATTGGGGCAAGTGGCTCCTCTTTCAGACGTTCCTCTCTGGTAGTGGAATCATCAAATCGGATGCAGTTGATTAAACAAGAAAAACGCCATTTGGACATTACACAGCGAAATATTTCGTGGCCAGTTCAATCGTTGCCAAATATCAAGCTAAGATTGGCGTGATTACACTTAAATACTGTCTTGTAGTACATTAGACCTATAAATCCTTTCATTTCGATGACATCTATATCCATAAGTTCTATCTTAGTGCTATGTTTGAACTGGGAACTCGGTAATTATTGAGTTTTTGATTCGTAAGTGTCACCAAACATTCCAACATTGAATGGTCAAAAAGCTTGGACCAAAGTTATATAGCCTTCAAAATTTGGAGTATGCAATCGGCCAGGTAATCTTATTATGTTGTGGCCTGCAGTTCGCCTTGTCCTGGGGCACGCACTCTTGTATATTCCAAATGAAACCGTTCTTATCTTTGTAATATTCAGATGGCTCCCATGACGTCTCTTCATAGACATTTTCAGTGGCGGGTACATGTGCCACTTCTTCACGAAATTCTTCATATTCTTCATCTGAAACTTCGTCGGCTTCTTCATCTGAAACTTCGCTTTCAAAAATTCGGTTTCTGGCTGAAAATTTGGATCATCACTTCCATCGTCAAAATCGCTTTCTCTATATTAACTTGGCGTGCCCGTGCCTGGCGGACTAGCTGGCTGGCTGGCTGGTCAGATCTTGTAACTCGTGTTTACTTTCTTCGTCTAACCACTGTTCTATTAGCTGTTCGTGACTTACAAAGGTTCCAGCCTACATTCTTTTAGATCTATGAGACCCTTGGTTGTTATTTGAGTAAGCATTTAAGAAATAAACAACAACAATTGAACTAACAATACAATTTTACTGACATGTTGCTTAGGGAGATACTAGGAACATAAAACTGTTGCACTGAGAAGGTTGTCTATCAGACACATACCTTAACGCTGACGTGGTTGACTTTCAGACCCTCTCCTTCACACAACGATGCATACGCACGCCACGATCGCTCGCGTTACACTATCGAACCCTTGAGCATACGACAGAAAGGTACTGAGAACGCGAGAGTCAAATTTTGAAAAATAACGACGCGACACAAGTTTTTTGATTTTGTGGTTTCTGTCATACTACCACGTCAGTCGCAGAGGGTTAAATAAAGGCTCTAACAAATAACTCACCTCTCGCAGTTGCATTTCAGCAGACGTATGAAAGCCGCTCGAAACGTTCGATTGAATATTGTGTAGATTATGGGATTGATTGTTGACGAGACATAACCTAGCCACAGACATGTGTCGACAACATGATCGGGTACATGACAATCTGGACAAGCGGCAAATATTATATTGAGTATGAAGAATGGCGACCAGCATAAAACGAACGTGAAGAACACTAAGCCGAGAACTTTGGTAGCCTTTTGTTCGGTGGCGACCGCATTCGCTGAGAGATTGTTTCGTTTATTGCGACTATTGAGGAAGCTGTGAAAGAGATAAAAGTTTGTTCCGAGTTGTTTTAAAAAAAATTAAATTTTTTTAAAACTGTTATATTATATTAACGATAAAATATTAATGTTACTATTCGTAATTTTGCACAAGAACGGTACCCGGGGTCTTGTGGCACCATAAATTTGTTTTAAAAAAATTAACCCGAATTTTTTCAAATTTTATACACGCTGTTACACTCCGATGGACAATACTTTTTGTAAAAATTTTGGAGACCCCGGGGTCGTGGGCCCCCAAAAAAATGTTTTAAAAAATTAACCCGGCTTTCTTCAAATTTTAAACACGGGTGGACAACAATTTTTGTAAATATTTTATAGACCCGGGCCCCTGGGTCTTGTGGCAAAATACCATATTAACCCGACTTTCTTCAAATTGTATACACATGTCTATCTCCGATGGACAAAACTTTCTGGACATTTGTTGAGCGAATAGGGGTGTCCATATAAATTTTTTAAAAATAAGCCCGATTTTCTTTAAATTTTAAACATATGTTTATCTCCGATAGATCGAACTTTTTGTAAAAATTTTCGACTTTTTGATTTGAATTTTTTTCTCATACAAATTTTTTTTACACATGTGTATCTCCGGTGAGCACAGTTTTTAAAAAAAATGAAAAGGGCTCAAATATTATTTTTTTTCAAATTAACCCGGTTCAAACTTTGTACACATCTCCTATTAAATGATTTACATAAAAAATTTTAATTTTTATGGGTTGTTTTTTGTTTGTTTGTTTGATTTTATATCAGAAATTATAAAAAATATTTGCTCTGACGCAACGCTAGAGTGAGGCAGAGACAAACAATACTTTGCCACTTCAATTTAATTTGGAAAAAGTTCTGCCCACGAATCGGGGAAAAAATCTACCACTTGAATACTGAACAGACAAAGTGATTAAAATCAACTCTAGTGAGGTTTGAAACTAAAAGCAGAATAAAAATATTTTATTCCTTCAAAAAGTTGGAATGTAAGTATACCGAATGTATGGCATTGTTGTTCTAAAATTATTCCTATTCCTATTCCGGTACCAATAAAGTGCAGCGACGCGCTATTATTTAAAAACTAGTTATGAAAGTATCATTACAAATGTTTGTATTTTAAAATGGCATAAAATGTTATTTAAATTTAAATATTAATCTTACATTAATATTTAAGTTTACATTTATTTTGCTTTTATCTTGCACTTTTAAGAAGATTCATTCTATGAAAGTAATAACCGCAAAGCACAATAATTAATATATTTACACGCTAAATTTTAATTATTTTAAAATTGAATAAAATAACAATTACCGCAAGTTTAGCGCGGGTGTAGTCACACTGTTCAGGGACAATTTCAGGGTTCTCAATTTATGTTTTCTAGTTTCCCTGCTGATGGACTGGGGCGTTTGAGTTCCTTGTTCGCAAGTGCTTGGATGATGATGATTTTGTTGTTGTTGTAATAATGAAATGCATCCACTAGCACCATCAGCAACAGCACCACCACCACCACAATGTCTGCTTACACTGCTTCTGGACGAACTTCCATTGAAATAACCCAATTGCGGTTGAGTTGAACTCGCCCTTGTCGAGGATCGCCTGCGTACAAGAAGAAGTGAAAATAAAGTAAAAAATAAATTAAAACCACAGCAGACAAAGCAAAAAAACGAATTGCAATTTAATAATTCGTTGTTTCAGTTTTGTATTTCCGTATGCAACAATGACCATGATGTCGCTGATGTCTGGCATCACAAATTGTCGGTTGATTATGTTAAAATATACCATAGGATAAAAAGTGTCCTGGCCAGGATAGAAAAAATTCCAGCTTTTTAATAACGAATATTCATAGGAAGGTTTTTTCCATAAGTAAATCTAAATTGGTGTAAGAGAGTTTCTATTTTACACTAAAAGCATTAGAAAAATGTTTTTGTTTTTTTTTAATATTATGATTTGAATGAACAATGGGTCGCATAGTTTATGAAAATTACTTTAATATTGTTACTATTTTAAAAACCAAAAAGGTAACATAATGTTAATATTAAAGAAGAAATCTCAGACTTGAGAGTACGAGTACGAAGAAAGACTTCTGCAGAAGCTGCATGGACGAAAATGAGGAGGACATAATTATCCACCTTCTCCACTTATCTAACTATCACTGGCTTTAATAGCCTCTTGCGCTTTATACGAAGTTCAGCGAGTAGGCGAGAAAAAATTACTCGATCTACGTGGTATCACAATAGACGGGTATTGGGCCCTATTGCACCAACTACTTATCACTTATTACTTATCAACTTATCATAAGTTAGTTTTTTTTAATATGATAAGTGATAAGTGTTTCACCAAAAGTAGCAAATTATCACTCACTTATCAATTTGAAAACTTATCAAATTTTGATAATGATTAGTGATAATCGTTGCACATCAGAATGTCTATAACTTATCAATTGACAAGTTATCAAATTTTTATGATAAGTTGTACTGATCTATACAAAATTGCTATAAATGTGATAGTGTTTGCGAAATAATGTGCTTTACGCACATTATATATGTTAAATATGGTTTTGTACCTATATAGCAAAACAATAAAAATTTAAAAAAAACAACAATTTTGCATGTATATAATAATACATGAAGAGAAACGTATTTAATTGAGAGTTCTCATTTCAGGTTTTAGAATCAAGGGTAAAACTTTTTTTTTTGTTGCTTTAAAAATAAAATCTCTTTTCTAGCTGTCAATGATTTTTGAACAGTTCTTAAACGTTAACAATTTATTTTCATTAGTAAAGTTTGGTTTAAGATGACACGCTCACTAAATAAAGAAAAAAAATTAGCGATTTTGCCATTAGTGAAAGAGAAAAAAGCAAGTTAATTCTATATAAATTAAACGAATTTGTAAGAAATTATGTTTAATCACTTATCTACAAATTTAAAAAATTTCAATTTGTAGGCTGTATTATTTGGTTCATTCCAAAATCATTCAACTGAAAAAGGTGAAAAAATTAAAGCGTGGACGATAGAATCGAATAAGGCGAAGCCCCTCGGATTAGTAAAAGCTAACCGTTGTTGGACTTACGCGCGAGTTAGATATTGGAGCTAAATCCATTAATAATTAAACATTGTAGAATATTATTGCATCACCCCAATATTTTACATTGTTGTACACACATTAAATTTATTGCATCAACCCAATATCTTACAATGTTGAACACACAATAAATTTTATAACTTCTTATCTAAACATTCTATCCCATTATCCCAACAGTCTACAATGTTCTACAATGTTGTCAAATAAGTTCCGACCCAACTATACATTAAGCATTCCTATCATTATATAAACATTCTTACTCGTAGACTAAACAATATGTTGATGTTGCAAAATACGCAGCTGCTGAGACGATTTGCAACACATCAATTTATCTTGGGTCGCAACTTATAATGTAAACAAAATATTACTTACTATGTAAACCGAATAAGATTTCATTCTCCTTAGTGGTGGAACTTGGTCACTATATAAAGAAGAGCTTTTGACACTTCTAGTTTAGTTTTAGATTTAACTTCAACTCTGTACAATCAATAAGTAGTGCAGCCTCGCTAAAGACAGCGGCTACTATTGATTTAATTAAATATAATATATCAAGCAATTGGTAGTGCAGCCTCGCTTAAGACAGCGGCTACCATTGTTTTAATTAAATAATATTATATATATATAACAGTTGGAAGTGCAGCCTCACTTAAGACAAGCGGCTACCTCTGTTTAATTTAAATAAAGATTATACTTACAAAAAAGAAAATTAATAATAAAGAGAAAAGTTCTGTTTAAAAAAAGGTTTTCAACGAGTATAAATTTAATTGGCGCAGTCGGTAGGATCAGGTACAACTATCCTGGTCCAAACGAGAACCAAAAAACGTTCTAAAAAGTGAAAAGTTTTTTTTTAGTTTGTAAAATTTTTTTTTGTTACTATTAACTATATTAACTATTAACTATTCAGGTCAGCATAACCAAGGCCCTAGTTATCCCAGACAAAATAGGAATAATTTTCAGAATAGCTATAACAATTTTAGACCCTTGAATAATTATAGTCGCAACCATTCTATACAGAATAGAAATAATATTCCAGAACCTATGGATACTAATAATGTATAGACAGACCAAGAGGTACTAAGCCCAGACACCAATACAATTGAACCACCAGTTTTTTCTGAAAGAAGCCTCGGAGAAATCTTAACAATACCCATTGAATTAAATAACCAAAGACATTATATATTGATTGATACAGGAAGTGCCATGACTATTGTCAATACAAGCAAACTTGACATGAATCCATATACCATTTACGGTACGCAATGTGTAGAAATGAAAACTATTAACAGTACTACAACTATGGATACAAATATTTACCAGATACCGGTACCAAAAGAATTTGGGTACAAGGACAATATGTTCATTGAAGCATATGGATATAAATTAGAAAATAAAAATTATACATTCTTATTTGGCATGGATGTACTTAAAAAATTCTTAAAAATAATAGATACTGAAAAAGGAACAATAACTTTGAAGAATCAAACAATTTTAAAAACAACACCAGAAAGTAATTTTATATGTTATTACCTAGAGGAAGGCAATCCTGACTTCGGCAGCCTTAATCGCGAAGAACAGACAGCATTAACTTCACTACTAGATAGATTCACAAGTCTGTATTATAAAGACGGTGATACGTTAACACATACATCAAGTATCAGACACGAAATTCATCTTAAGGAAGATAAGCCAATGCATGCAAAACTATATAGACTACCAAGAAAACATGAGGAGGAAGTAGCCAGACAAATATATGACATGGAAAAACAAGGAATAATAAGGAAAAGTAAGAGTAGGTATGCCTCACCAGTTGTAGTAGTAGCTAAAAAGCCAGACAACGATGGTCAAACAAAATATCGGATTTGTGTTGATTATAGGGCGCTTAATGAACTTACAATTGACGATAAATTTCCGTTACCAAATATTGATAGCCTCTTTGATAAATTAGGCAAAGCGCAATACTTTTCAAGTATCGATTTAGCTAAAGGGTATCATCAAATACTAATGCATCCCGACGACGTGGAAAAGACGGCATTCATCACTCCTCAGGGACTTTACGAATATATTCGTATGCCTTTCGGACTGAAAAATGCGCCTGCCACATTTCAACGACTCATGAACCACATATTACGAAAATACCTTAATAAAACTTGCATTGTTTATCTAGATGATATTTTAATATTTTCCACATCTCTTCAAGAACATCTTAAAAATTTATCAGATATTCTCGCAGTTCTACAAAAAAATAATTTGAAACTTCAACTAAGTAAATGCTCATTTCTTAAGAAACACACGGAATTCTTAGGTCACATTTTGACGGGAAAAGGTATGAAACCTAACCTTAACAAAGTTGATGCAATTAAAAGTCTTCCACTTCCACAAACGGAAAAACAACTCAGGAGTTTTTTAGGAGCATCAGGATATTATAGGGAATTTATTGAAGGCTACGCAAAAATAGCATATCCAATGACAAGATATCTAAAAAAAGGAGCGAAAATAAATAAAAACGATCCCGAATATGTAAATTCTTTTGAAACACTTAAACTCAATCTTATAACACATCCTATTTTAAAATTCCCTGACTTTGATAAACCCTTCCACCTGTATACGGATGCAAGCAACTTTGCTATTGGAGCCGTATTAACACAAGACAAACAACCAGTTTGCTACATATCCCGAACACTCAATGAGCATGAAAGAAACTATTCAGTTACAGATAAAGAATTTTTAGCTATTGTATGGAGTGTTACTCAATTTAGGCCGTATCTATGGGGAAATAAATTTAAAATCACAACTGATCACCTTCCTATTAAATATTTAAATAAAAAATATAACGGAAAGGAATTTTCCCAACGTAACCAAAGATGGTTACTTAAACTTCAAGAGTTTGACTATGAAATAGAATATCTTAAAGGCAAAGAGAACAAAGTCGCTGATTTTCTGAGTCGCATCGAAAAAGAAAAGGGTGAAGTCAATCAAATTTCAAACATTGAAACAATTCATTCAGGATTAGAAGAACAAAATGATCACATTCCTATAAAAGAAGGTAAAGTCAACGTTTATAAACAACAGATAATCATATGTTATGATAAAGAACCACATACAGAAGTGTTACACGGTAAAAGAATCACCTACATTCGTATCTCAGAAGGCTGTAAAGATGGCATACTACAACAACTCAAAAAAATGAATAAAGGAGTAATAGGTATTTATTCAGAAGTAACAGATACCGACTTTAACTTAGTTCAACAAGATATAATTAATTTATATTCCGGAAACAAGGATATAAACTTTTTCAAACTAACACGACGAGTTAAGGACTTAAGGACAGAAGAAGAAGCTAGGAAACATATTAGTTTATACCATATAAAAGAAAGTCAACATTCAGGTATAATAGAATCATCCAACACATTAAAACAACAAATTTATTATCCAAAACTTGTAAGAATAATTACACAAATAATTAATAACTGCGATACGTGTCAAACAGCTAAGTACGACAGAAAACCAATAGTGGAAAAATTCAAGCTAACGGAAACACCTAGCACACATAACGAAGTAATTCATATGGACATATATCATTTTAATAAACACATTTTTTTAACTATGATCGATAAACTAACAAAAAAGGGTTACGTTTACAGACTTGATAGTAAAAATCACATTCATAAAACAGAAACTATTACTGAACACTTAGCCAAAGAAGGGTCACCTTCTAAAATTATTACTGACAATGAATTTAATACTATATACCTTAGAGAATTTTTTAGAGGACATAACATTCAGGTACATTTCACAAAACCCAATGCTCATACAGGCAATGCAGACATTGAACGCTTACATAGCACCATAGCAGAAATTTTATTAACTATGAGACAAGAAGAATCCGTCAATACAAAGATGTTTAAAGCTTTTCAAATTTACAACAAACGATTCCATTCTACAATAGGCATGTCCCCAGAAAAAGCACAAAATACAAATGAGGAGGCACTAGTAGTTAGGGTCAAGAATAGGAAATCTAAAATTATTGAAAAAAGGAACCACTTAAGAGAAGACTACACTGAAACCAGAGAATCAGGTTATATTAGAAACTATAAACATGCAAGACATAAGAACGAACCTAATTTTAGACATAACAAATTAAATAATGTACATTCATCAAATATAAA
This sequence comes from Nephrocerus scutellatus, assembly GCA_947095585.1. Taxonomy (NCBI): domain Eukaryota; kingdom Metazoa; phylum Arthropoda; class Insecta; order Diptera; family Pipunculidae; genus Nephrocerus; species Nephrocerus scutellatus. The sequence continues at coordinate 31,336,584 of OX352761.1, forward strand.
ACGACCAAACAAATTTTCAGTTTCTACCAGTGATGATAATCTTACTGACGTTAATAAACCAAGTACAAACGACGTTAGTAATAACTCCAATTGAAAATAACAATGGATTTACAAGGATTAACATGGGTGAAGGAGAACTCGTCAACCAAACACAAACCATTCTACATATTATTAACATAAATAATTTAATAAGAATTTTAAATGAAATAAAGAAATTCGAAATTGTTAAACACGATAAAGAAATTGAAAACGAATGTCTCACAATATATAATAGTAAAATCATTAGCATTATGCCTTATAACAAACGAACGAAAAGAGGATTAATAAATTTTGTAGGAACGACACAAAAATGGTTATTCGGGACAATGGACGACGAAGACAGAGTACAAATAGAAGAACACTTAAATGTTATAGATATCAATAATCGCAATGCAATACAGGAGCTAAATAAACAAATCAAAATTAACACACAACTAGAGGGCAACATGAATAACATTCAAAGGTTAATTATAAAAGACAGAGAAGAAATAGAACGATATCAGAACGAAATTCAACGAATACAAAAAAGCATACTTGATCGGCTACAACGGACTGAAATTTTGACCAGACTCCAAATGTTAGAAAAACTGATCGATAATCTATTAGACACAATAGCTTCAATTAAGTTAGGTATTACTCATCCCAGTTTACTTAGCAAAGAAGAACTCAACATGACAAATATGAATTTCAATAAAATAAAAAATATTAAAGCAGGTATAATGAGGTATCAAGATGAATCAATAATTATAGCCTTGAAAGTTCCCGAACAAATCATAACCCTTCCGATTAAAATAATTTTACCAATCACAAACTTACAAAACCAAGAGATAGATTTAGAACCGTATCCTATTATCAATTATAATGGAAAAGAATATCAATATAATAATCTGAAAAATAATGTAAATGACCTAAGAGAAAGAAATGATTGTATTGTAAAACAAAATTGTTGGTTAAAAAACAACACAAATTTTGAAATCATAAAACTAGATGAAAAAACTTATGTTATTAAGAATGCTAAAAACTTTACCATCCAAAACAATTGTGATCTACGTCAGATAACGCTGAAAGGAAATTACCTTGTAAATATTCAAAATTGCAGCATTAATATTAATGACATAATTATTAGTAACAAACAACAAATTTATACATTTCAACTATATTATGAAGAAATAATTAAAGAAAATATTACGACTAATAAAATTTTTGAACAATTTCAAGAAATCAAAAAAAAATCGATCAAAGACATGTCATAGAATTACAAGAGTTTCATAAAATAAAATCATGTAATATCAAGCACATATATATTAGTAGTTATAATTATAATAGTAATTACAATTTTCATTCTATGTAAAAGTGTCAAAAGAGTAGGAAAGATAAAAGTTAAAATAAATAATCAATATACAGATAATAATGACATAGATTTAAAAGACTCTAAGAACTTCCGGAGTAAAGTTCAATCTAAGGAAGGAGGAGTTAGATATTGGAGCTAAATCCATTAATAATTAAACATTGTAGAATATTATTGCATCACCCCAATATTTTACATTGTTGTACACACATTAAATTTATTGCATCAACCCAATATCTTACAATGTTGAACACACAATAAATTTTATAACTTCTTATCTAAACATTCTATCCCATTATCCCAACAGTCTACAATGTTCTACAATGTTGTCAAATAAGTTCCGACCCAACTATACATTAAGCATTCCTATCATTATATAAACATTCTTACTCGTAGACTAAGCAATATGTTGATGTTGCAAAATACGCAGCTGCTGAGACGATTTGCAACACATCAATTTATCTTGGGTCGCAACTTATAATGTAAACAAAATATTACTTACTATGTAAACCGAATAAGATTTCATTCTCCTTAGTGGGGGCACTTGGTCACTATATAAAGAAGAGCTTTTGACACTTCTAGTTTAGTTTTAGATTTAACTTCAACTCTGTACAATCAATAAGTAGTGCAGCCTCGCTAAAGACAGCGGCTACTATTGATTTAATTAAATATAATATATCAAGCAATTGGTAGTGCAGCCTCGCTTAAGACAGCGGCTACCATTGTTTTAATTAAATAATATTATATATATATAACAGTTGGAAGTGCAGCCTCACTTAAGACAAGCGGCTACCTCTGTTTAATTTAAATAAAGATTATACTTACAAAAAAGAAAATTAATAATAAAGAGAAAAGTTCTTTTTAAAAAAAGGTTTTCAACGAGTATAAATTTAATTCGCGCGATCACTTATTTGGTCAATGGAAGAGCAGAACATTAGTATGGTTATATATTATTACATAAAAGTAAGTTTTTAAAAAAATTATTTTTAATAGCGGGTTGAACAAGGAGCGTTAGGTATTTCTATGAATGTGTGTGCGTATGAGTGTGTGTGTACTATGTTGATGCGGTATGATGATGACGATTTGTAAGATACGTCGCTACAAATTAAGACTGGTAGGCCGAGTATTTCACAAGAGCCTCCATTAAGATATGCCGAGCAAATAATGCTTAGCAGTTTACAAGGGAATGGTGGAATGGGGAGATCTGCGAGTATTTCACAAGACAGATCTGGGAGCTAGGGATAGAGACAAAAACAGGCACTGGTGGTGACAAAGAAGCCAAACTTGATTGTGTTGACGAGGAAATTTTAAGCATCTTGGGGTCAGAGTCAGCAATAGTGGAAAAATTGGGCTTACCTGAAGCTGGTGGTGTTTGTGAAAGCTTTTGCCATACCTAAGGAACGGTTAATTTGAAAACCAATTAAACGCAAAGCAAAGTGGTGTCATGGACACTACATGGCCAATTTGAATTTACTGCATAAAAGCTGCGGTCTGGGCCACACACCATCATTGCATTCAGTAAATGTTTTCCATGTGATTCACAAAGTGTTTTTTATTGACCTTAGGTGCATCAATATTAATCATTGCAACCAGCTACCTGAGGGAAACCACCCATCTTAAGAAACTTCAGTGGGATATCCTGGACATTTTCGGGCCAACACACGGTTTCCACCATCATTTTATCGATGACTAGCTGATTACCCGGCGTTGCCCAGGTATTTATTCACAATCTTCTATTAGGCAGGGGTAGAAAAAAGAATGATATCTATCTATAAGTTAAAATTGCAGTTTTTATTAACAAAATTTATTTAATAAAATATATTTTAAATTACAGCTATAGTATTTAAATTATAAAATAAAATTAAATAAACATACATAAAATTAATTTAAAACAAAACTTGGTTGTTAGTTTCACTTTAAGAGCAAGAATAAATAAATTCTTATGTTAACCCAACCCAGAGCAACCAAAATTGAGTTGTCCGTGGGAAAAACATGGCGATCTCAAATCTATACTCCGCAGTACTTAATAAACTGTCCGACTTTTTGATCGTCATCGAAAACGCAAGATCCATCGAAATGAGTGCTATCCGTGGGTTAAAACTGTTTCACACTGTCCCTTTTCCGTCAAGATAGTCGCTTCAATTATATTGCCCGGCATCTCTTTTACGCACAGTCTTGTGCCGTTGCAAAGTTTTGGCGAGTCGAGAAGCCGTAGTAAAATAATTGGAGATCAAACAGTAAGGTGGCAATTCAGACGAATTAAGTGAGTTTAGGAACTCAGTTAGATAATTACCTTTCTCATCAGTATCTACAACGGTATCGATACGCTTATATTGAGTGACTATGCCTATTAACATGGCAAGAATTTGATTGTTTATTTCATGGGTGTGTCCATTTTTAGTAGCACGAATGGCCTCTTCTCGCAACCGTATTAACATGGCAAGAATTTGATTGTTTATTTCATGGGTGTGTCCATTTTTAGTAGCACGAATGGCCTCTTCTCGCAACCGGTTCAAAATGTGATAGTTTTGAGAAACAGCCGGATAAAACGAATTTATTAGTTCGGCGGCAGATTTCAAAAATCTATGTAAATTTAATATAACCATAAAACACGGCTACTAATCTACCTTTTCCAATTTGAAGTAGGGGCGACAATGTCCTCACCCCCAAATTTGTCGCCAAATGGTCCCCGTGTACCATTCTATACACCACCACTCCATCCCACTAGAGCTGGCTTACCATCACTATTCAACTCAGCGACCCCGAAAACCATAGAATCGACACTAATATCGGTCACCCCCTCCCCATCCGTTATCGACCCCATCCCCTAAAGCTGTCTTACCATCACCATTCAACTCAGCGACCCCGAAAACCATAGAATCGACACTAATATCGGTCACCCCCCTCCCCCTCCGTTATCGACCCCATCCCCCTAGAGCTGTCTTACAATCACCATTCAACTCAGCGACCCCGAAAACCATAGAATCGACACTAATATCGGTCACCCCCCTCCCACTCCTTTTTCGACCCCATCCCCCTAGAGCTGTCTTACCATCACCATTCAACTCAGCGACCTCGAAAACCATAGAATCGACACTAATATCGGTCACCCCCCCCCCCTCCCACTCCGTTATCGACCCCATCCCCCTAGAGCTGTCTTACCATCACCATTCAACTCAGCGACACCGAAAACCATAGAATCGACACTAATATCGGTCACCCTCCTCCCCCTACTTTTTCGACCCCATCCCCCTAGAGCTGTCTTACCATCATCATTCAACTCAGCGACCCCGAAAACTATAGAATCGACACTAATATCGGTCACCCTCCTCCCCCTACTTTTTCGACCCCATCCCCCTAGAGCTGTCTTACCATCACCATTCAACTCAGCGACACCGAAAACCATAGAATCGACACTAATATCGGTCACCCCCCTCCCCCTCCGTTATCGACCCCATCCCCCTAGAGCTGTCTTACCATCACCATTCAACTCACGACCCCGAAAACCATTGAATCTACTCTAATATCGACTCCCACCCCCCTGCGGGAATATAACTCATCCATAGGAGTGTACTACCAGCACTATTCGTCTCGGCGATACCGAAAACGGCGGGTCCGACACTAAAATCACCTGCCACGCCTCCCACAGCCAAAAAACCTGCTACCCCCCACCACCTATATTTGATTCCACATAGTAACTAATATGTATACCAAGTTTGGTTGAAATTGGTCAAGGCGTTCCAGAGCTAGTTAGGCACAAATATTCAAATATACAAATAAATTCTCTATTTTATATATATAGATGGTATCTGCTACTCGATGAATGACCCTACACGCAGTCGATTTATTAATGCCGTTTATTTCGGAAATCCCATAATATTGTGCGCCGTTTCCTAACCAAGGCAGTGTTGTAAGTAGCTGCTGTAAAGGACTCAACGCGTAGTTTCGGTCGCTTCTATGGTGCAAACTTGCTCCTATTTTTAATAAAACGTGCTCAATTTGTTCATGTGACAAAAAAAACTTTTCTACCACCTCCCGAGTCCAGAAAATAACTGGCAAAATGACCTATTACACCACAGTTGAAACAACTCTTTCCAAAGGCAGGACACTTCCCAAACTAATGCGCTTTCCCACATTTCAAACAACATATTTTTGGCGTTACAGGTTCGTTCGACTTCGGATATTTTTCGTAATTAGTATAGACCAATTACTATTTTTTTAAATTCTCTATATTAACTTCGCGTGCCCGTGTGTTTGTTTGTGGATTTGTTTGTCGTGGAATCTTGCAATCAATTTTTAACCCACTTCCCAAAGTCCTATTTAGTTGAAATTGTTTGTAGTTGTTGTTGGGTCTACTAGTATTGACCAGCGTTCTTTTACCTTGACAATAGTTGATGATAATGGTAGATAAACCAGTATCACCAATTAGACTTGCAACGTTTGTTTGTGTTACCCAGTGAATGCGAAATAATGAGCGAAACAATGAACGGCGAATTAAATAAAACTCTTGCAAACTTGTTGATTGAATGACAATTTGTTTCATTTATTCAGAGCTTATATACTATGATTTCTTATCACAAGCATGCAGTCGTTGAGTGCAGTGCTAGCATAGCCCAGACAACTCGAACGGATGTTGCCCATGAAAAAGTGCTAAATTTAGAATTTCGGAAACCGAATAACAAATGAATGCACACGTCAGCGGTGTGCACCGAACGTGGGAAAAGTTAATAAAATAAAATGATAAAATATGATACTACGAGTAATTCAGCATATTGCATATCAGCTCTGCACTTATCGTGAGAATGCAGATTACTACAAAGTATAACGTCAGCACATTGCACTGGTCGTGTGAAAAACTACAAAGATAATTCAACTTAGTAATAGATAATATTTTGTTACATTAAGAAATATGTGCATATGTCTATTTTGAGTTTTAAGTTTTATTAATCTAAGTAAGGAAATAAGTAAGGAAATTTTGAACACATGCACATCTCCGATGACAACACTATCTATTAAAAGTTGGTGCCCCTAGGGCCTCGGGGTAGGGGGGCTCCCATACAAATATTTTACAAAATTTACCCGATTTTCTTCAAATTTTTTATACATGTGTATCCCCGATGCATAACACTTTTTATAAAAATGTTTGGTGACCCCGGGCCCCGGGATCGTGATGCCCCTATACAAATTTTTGAAAAAATTAACCCGATTATCTCAAATTTTATACACATGTGTATCTCCTAAGGACAACACTTTTTTAGATTTTTTAAAATAAAAATCTTAGAGACCCCGGGCCCCGAGATCATTGGGCTTCATACAAATTTTTAAAATAATTACCCCGATTTTCTTTGAATTTTATACACATGTGTATCTCCAATGTACAACACTTTTTGTAAAATATTAGGCCCTGAGACCCGAGTGGTGCCTATGTACATTTTTTAAAAATTAGCTCGATTTCCTTCAAATTTTAAACACATAATATGTATCTCCTATTAGAGAATTTACATGAAAAAATTTTATGGGTTGTTTTTTATTTATTACTGCGACGTCAACTTGCCTATTCTCTGTTTCCATATTCCATTAACTTTCAAACAACTATGCATGTGTTTTTTTGGTAGCTTCTACTTATCTGCAGAACTCCATCGCTTTCTCCAACGCCGGTTCTATCAATTAGTTTTCCTGTCCTGTCCTATCCTGTCCATAAATGTATTTATTAGAACACACAAACTCAGAGTACTTGGCCTGGTTTCGCAATGGTAATATTTTTAAGAGGGAAACAGTACGCGTCAAATTTTTTTATTACGTACGTATTATAAATGTCGATCCATTCTTCACCAATTTTATTCAAAATAATGGCAATTTTAACTTTTTCGGTTGATGCATCCTTTCCCGTTGCAGTAAGATATATATCCAGGCGTTGTTGCCTTTTTTTCCAAATGTCAGCCACATTTTTCTCAAAACACGTTATTGGAATATTTTCGTTTGCCTTAATGCGATTGACATTTTTCTTTATTTTATTTTTCATCAGATCACCAGGTCCGGTCCTGGCCTCCCGCAAAAAATCTCTCCACCGATCTCGATTTCGAGCCATTTCAACCAGTTTTCCCGTAATTCTGGGCGTCCTGGTCAACGCCATCCTTCCAGCGTAGGCTTGGCCGGCCTCGCCCACCAGAGCCTACCGAGCTTAATTTTCTTCACGATGTCGACATCGCGGTAACACTCGTAGATCTCATCATGATAGTCTCCGGAATCGTCTTTCCTCACATACGGGGCCAACAATTCTCCGTAAGAATTTTCTCTCGAACGCGGCTAAGTGGTCAGAATGCATTTGGCTAAGCACCCAAATCTCGGACCCATATGTTAGTACTGGTATGACCATTGTCTTATATATAAGCAGCTTGGATGTTATGGTTAAGTTCCTGGATTTGAAGAGCCTTGAGAGACTGACTATAGTAGGCTCTGTTGGCTTTAAGCAGCCGTGTGCGTTTTTCTGGTTGTTATCGGCTGCTACAATTGACCCGATATAGTTAAAGGATTGCACTACTTCAATTTCGCGCTCCACTATTTGAATTGAGGGACCAATGTTGGATCCTCTACTCGCAGACGTGTCCACCAAGTACTTTGTTTTGCTCTCATATATGTGCAGCTCCAGATTTCGTGCCGCCTGCTCTATCTGGATGAAACCTTCCTGTACAGCTCTTCGGTGTCAATATCGTCTGCGTAAGCCAATATCTGAATGGACTTATAGAGGATTGTTCCTCTCGCCGGTACGTCAGAGTCTCGGATCACTTTCTCCAACGCCAAGTTGAAGAGGACGTAAGCCAGTCTATCCTTTTGTCGGTGCCTGTTATACATGTTGAATGGGCTTGATAGTGATCCGGATATTTTTACTTGGCTTATAACATTGGTCATGGTCAAGCTACATAGTCGTGTCAGTTTATTTGTGATGCCGAATTCTCTCATGGCTTTATAAAGTTCTACTTTGGATATGCTATCATAGGCAGCTTTAAAGTCTATAAAAAGATGGTGTAGTGAGTTTTGAAACTCTAGACATTTTTCCATCACCTGCCTAAGGGTGTAAATCTGATCAGTTGTTGATTTGCCTGGGATGAAGCCACACTGGTATGGACCACTGGACCTGTCTTGAAGGATAGAGGAGAAAATCTTATTAGCGGTACTCAACAACGTTATACCACGATAATTGCTGCATTTAGTGATATCTCCCTTCTTATGTATGGGGCACAGGATGCCTCTTCGCCAGTCTTCCGGCATAACTTCTTCCTCCCATACTTGCACTATTATTTCATGAATTGCTTTTTGTAATGTGGTGCCTCCTATTTTTTATCAGTTTCCGACCACAATATTAACTGTATAAATAATAGGGGATGTTATTATAGGGCTTTATAATAATATTTGGCTAATGTGTAGTTCCAAAATACAGAACCAGAGAATGTTTGCGGAGTTGTGAATCTACTGTGTGTTACTCTTTAAAAAAGTTTTTAGAAAGCTGTTATATTTTTTATGAAATGTATTTACGTACCTTATAAAAACTGTACTTTGAGTGTGAAACTCTTCAACCATCTTAAGCTCTTAACCATCTCCTATTTACAATGCCTGACCAATATTATGGTTACATGCGATGTTATTAAAGCATGTATAAGGACTCATTGTCTGTATTCATATGAATAATTCTTTTAGCATGTAAAAACAACCCATATTGATTGGTGATTATGATCATTAAACAAGTGAATGTAAAAAAAAACTTCGTTTTTCTGGTACCAAGTTTTTTGTAGACTTCGAGATCAATTTTCGTTTTGAGATGCTGAAAATAATATCCACTTTTATACAAATCAGACGCGCCAGTCGCGACTCATGACCATGGGATCTCAGAAGTGGCCCGTGAGACTGAGCTTCTCACAAAATTTTAACTCTCTAAATCGTGTGAAAGTTGGTTAGACAGGGCCTCAAAAAGTCAAAAACCCCACTTTTACGCGCATCACAAGCGACTAAGTTGATAACAAAATTTCAGCACTAACACACACGTGTTAACCATAATTTTTAATGAAAACTATTATTATATTATATTATATAATATTAGTGCTAACACACGCTATTCAGTGTGTATTAATACGGGGGCAACAGTATTATTTATCCGCAGTGGTATTTATGTATAATATCCTTGTTATAACTTGTTTGTCCACATGGTGGTGGCCCGAAACGGACTGCAACATCGCCGGATATCATTTGGAAGGTGAAAGTCAAATTGGCTCGGAATCCGCGCCGTAGCGGCAGAAGAATGGCTCGTGAGGCGAACATTTCGCTCGAACGGATGCAGCATATATTGAACGATCATCTTGGACTAAAGGCCTTGAAATTCCAAAAAACGCATGGTCTCACCGATGCTCAAAAAAAAGTTAGAGTGGAAAGAGCAAAGGAGTTGTTACGCTTGCACAAGTGGAGATTTGCCGAATTTGGTTTTCTCCGACGAGTCACCGTTCGTTATTGAGCAATATGTGAACAAGCAAAACGACCGGATTTACTTGCCCGGCCGTTCTACTGAAAATTTGGACTAACGGATTGCCACTCGAAACCAAGCGCCGACGATGGTGATAGTTCGGGCCGCCGTAACGGCCGAAAGCCGTTCACCGCTCGCTTTTTGGACCGTGGCATCAAGATAAATGCTCAAATTTATCAGGATCATGTGTTGGAGGGAGCGTTGAAGCCTTGGGCATAGAGCCTGGACATCTCAACAGTACTCTGCACCGAGTCATAAAGCGCGTCAATCAATATTGGCTGATAAACAACGTTCCGCGGTTCATTTCCACTGCCCAATAGCAAATCAAATTCACCGGATGCAAATCCGCTAGATTTCTCGGTTTGGGGTATTTCGAAGAGCAAGGTTGGGACAAAAAAATACCAAAGTGTCGATCATCTCAAGCAAGCGCTTCGCCGGGAATGGGCCAAAATACCGCAGAGCCACTTTCGTGCTGCATGCAATAGCTTTCTCGGCCGTTTGAAGCCCATAATCGCGGCTAAGGGTACTAATGCAATTCGAAAATGTAAATATTTGTGAACATTTTTTACTTTGATTCAATAAAATTCATAAAAAAAAAATTCTGTGGCACTTCGTGTCAGTCACCCTCCAATGCAGGATGAAATACGTCAGCGATATATGTTTATTACAATTGAGTGACTCCTTGAAATGAAAGGGTGCTGCTTGCTCATAGGCGTAATCATTGCTTTGTATGGTGTAACACACACACACACTAACACAAACACTTAAACAACTTACAATACATACCTATCCATGAAAAAGCTCGAAGCTCCCTGAGATTTCCAATAAACCTCAGGCTGTGATGCTCGTGACTGTTCTATGCCCAAGCCCATAGATGATTGACAGCTTTTACCGAAACTACTTCCATGCCCACGCTCTGCTCTAGGACTATTTCTTTGACTATGCGAATGCAATTGCAGATGACGGTGTTGTTTATTATATTCACTGCTATTGCTGTCATTTGTATTGGCATGGTCGAAGTTACGATTAGAATCGCTGACATATTTATTGTAGTTTCCACTGCTATAGATGCTATTCATTTGAATTGCCTGTTGACTGTGTTGTGGTCGAATAACGAATCTTCCTCCAAGTCTGAAAAAATCCAAATGAAAAACAACCACATACACAATATTTAGGTCAAAGAATTCATAGTAGAGAGAGAGTACACAAGTACTCACCGTCGAAATACTTCACTTTCCGGATGTTCCGCTGCAAATCGTGCCTTTTTTCTAAGTAATGGAATCGTTAGGGCGTACGTGGTTACCATCATTAGCATCGGAATATAAAATGCAACAAGAGATCCAAAAACAAAAAATGCCCGATTATTTATCACACAGATCCGCGGCTCAGGCATTATGTTTGATTTATTTATTATTCCTGAGAAGAGGAATCGCATACATTTATTAAAAGTAAAAAGCTAAGTCTCATCAATCTGCGAAAACTGAAAATCCATTTGCAAATTGTGGGATGTCTTCTTACCTAGAACAGTTATTGAACTGGACACTATCATTGCCATTACCCATACTATTGAGATTTTTATTCCAGCTAAACGTTTAGTCGATCGATGGCGGGAGCCTAGAGGGTTTCGAATTCCCAGATATCGTCCTAAACTTATGAAGCACATATGAAGAATGCTTGAGGAGCAGGCCAAAACATCACATGTCACATAAATGTTACACCAAGTAACTCCGAACGGCCAATATCCTGCAGCAAAAATATGGCGAGATATAGAAGGAGGTAAATCAAATTTAGGTATGCAAATATTGTGTTATTTACACTGTATACTTTTACTTGTATCTGTATTCATTTGTCACAAAAAACATACTTTCTTTTTCTTTTTCAAGCATTTGAGTCGGTTAACTTAATTAAAAAGGTCAAAATTTGATTTCATTGAAAAACCTTACCTTTTCGCTATGCTATGTAAAAAAAATTGCACGGTGTTTTATGATAATAAGTAATTTAGGAATACATAATTAGAAAAGCCTTAATTCATGCCAAATTTTAAAGACGTAAGTCGCCCAAACTAAAGATACTAATTGTCAAAAAAAATCATTTTACTCTACAATTGTTCACCTTCACAACCGAGGATTTAAAATTTACAAAAAGTTTTAGCTGATCACTCTGTGATGGTTTATTGATTTTAATTTTAAATTTTGCGACAAGGAAAGCCAGCAACACACATATTGATGAGAAACTAGTGTTGCATTTAATCCAAATCGAAATCAAAATCATGCAAATCATACAATATCTTTCACTTGTGCCCTGTATCCTATACCAATGAGGTTTATGTAAGGTAATCACATTAATGGACCAACAAAACGGAATGAGAAAACTTTGAACTTTTACGATAATTGAAGCGTTGCTGAAGTACTCAAACCGGTGTCTAGTCCTGTTCTCCTACTATCCACATTTAGAGCCAATGTCATCTAGATGTAAACGAAAAAAGTATAAATCACGAAATAAATCCTTGTAACACCGTCATTGTACCTGGCAGGTCATACAAGTGCAAGTGCTTGCAGTTGTGGTAGTTAGAAGATAGTGACCGAAACAAGTTTATCCACAGTTTTGATTAATGTCCATTACCTCAAGCTCGCATGTAGTTATGTTTAGATATGTTATGAGTGATGCTCTGAGATGTATAAAATTCCTTCGACGTTCGACAGATAAATTGTTTTCCTTTCATATACAGGGTGGTATACAAGTGTAGATAATTACAAATTATATGCCAACATAAGCGACTATATAGCCTACAGCCTATAGTGTAAGTTGTGTTTTACAAGTTTATTATGATGTGTATTTTGAAGTTGATCAATTATATATGCCTCAATGTAGACAGAGAGAGGTTTAACGCACTATCTCATTCAATCTATGGATCTGTCATCCAATATCCTCACACTGAAGTAGTTAGTGATTCTACCTACCTGCCTGCCTTCGGAGAGTCTAATTCGCATATGACTAAACATACTACAATGTCCAAAAGCCATCGTCTCCTTCTTCGTACTGGCCCATAGCTCGTCAATATATCCTTTCGAAGCTCATGGTATCAATCGTCAGCTCATAAAATATCACGAAATACATGAAATCCTTAATGGCCGGCAGTACGGGTTTCGTGGGTAACTTCTACTGGTTACTCTATGGCATATCTCACCGGACAGAGCTACCAGTCTAATCAATATTTTGATGAAAGCAAAGTTGTTGCACATGATATTTCTAAGGCATTTGGAAAAGTTCGGCATCAAACTCTTTTAAAAAAGACCTCCAGCCATTACGCTTGAAATGGAGACTGATAAACTCGCAGTTTTCGGTATGTGTGTTAACGACAAGATTGGTTGGAATGGCTACACATACATACACATATTTAAATTTTGATTCCCCCAGTATTACAATGTTTGACAAATCATTCCCCATTTGGTTGTGTTGCAAATAAAGGAATTTTTGAACTTAATAGTTCATCTGAAAAGGGGCTTAAGGGAAAATTCAACGTAAACGTTTCGGTGTATTTATAGAGATGTTGAAAATTAGGCCAATTTTTTTTTGGAAGGTTTTTATAAAAAACATTTATTTAACTTCACTTGACCCCTTTTGTCTGTATTTTCGACTACTTTTAGGTCCTTTTTAACCAACTTCCACATGAGAGCTGAAATTTTGTGAGTGTCTAAGTCCAAAATAGCATTTTTATATTCCGCGTATGAAGCATGGCAGGTGTCGCGTGTGGCGCGTGTGATGGGTTGAAATCGCGTCATTTTCTCGTTTTTTGATGTCTTTTTTTACCACTTTTCGTACGACCTATTGGGCTGAAATATTGCGGATCAATATAAGCGGCCAATTTTAATATCCCGCGTTTAACACGTGTCGCGGGTCACATGTGGCGCGTGTGGCGCGTGTGGTGCGTGGAACAAAGAAAGTACTTTGAAATAGCCCCGACCTCAAATAAATATTTTGGCGATTATTACCAAATAACTGTGACTGTGTGGCGTGTTTCTGATGTTCTACTTGCAATTCAAAGAGCCTTAGCAAAACAAGTACCAAGCGGTGAATGGATTGAATCCACTTTTCGGTAAATTATAAATAGTATAGAGTTGCCTATTACCCTTTTCGTTATTCAAGCGGTTAGCCTTTTTGACAAATGCTGGGAAGTATATACGTAATGGTTTTGTAACAACCATGTCAGTGTATACTCTAGTGGCATGGTGTGTGGTTGGGATCAGTGATCCATATGTAAGTGTCCAACGCCAGAATGACTTAACATCCAGACCGACGTTCATACCGATGGACTGAACACAGTCGGTCAAGTCCCTAATCTTTCATTCCCATAGTTTTTTGTTTAGTTTTAGAAAGAAATTTTTTTATGAAAATTTGATATCGAAATAGCTAGCAACTTAATTTTAATTTAGCCATAGTTTTAGATGTAAATTCTCTAATCGCAGATATTTTATATGGGAGCCCCTCGATCCTGGGTCTTTTTTTTTTTGTAGGAGAAAATCATCGAAAGAGACATTTGACATCAGATGTCAAATTTGAAAATGCTCAGATCATTTTATTCTGAGCACTTAGGGTTAGAGCACGCTCATACTCTGAACAAATAAGAAACACGAGCATTCTCTTTGACTGATCTGAACTAATTTATGAAGACGCCAAATGACAGAATATTGTGAAACCTTCTTGTTCTATCTGTAAGTTGATATCGACAACAAAAACGACATTAATAAAAATACAATTCAGTAAATAAGTAAGTAAGTTCATTGAAGCATAAAACATTTATGTCTCGTTTCATTGCTGGGTTCATTTGTGCGTGAGCTAAGATTTCTCTCTCTCTCCACCACCCAAAACCAAGCAGCGCAGCCGAATGCGCAGCACACAGCACACAGTCATTAAAGTACGACGGTATCTGATGCCACTATAAGATATTTAAAAAAATGTATAAGCGCATTGGGGACGAACCCGGGGCCCATTCACTACCAAATTTTAGAAAAAGTATTGTTTATTGGATATACATATGTGTTTAAAATTTGAAAGCAATCGGGTAATTTTTATTTTAAGTTTGTATGGGAGCCCCACGAACCTGGGGCCCGATCACTTCCAAAGAAAGTATTGTCACCGGAAATACACGTGTGTACAAAATTTCAGGAAAATCGGGCTTTAGGCTTGCGTTAAAAATTGATAGTTAAAAAAAAAATTGTATGGGAGCCCCCCGACCCCAGGGCCCGATCGCGACATTTTTTCAGAAAATTTGTATCCAAAATCTCTCCAAAATTTTTACAAAAAGTGTTTTCCATCGGTGATACACATTTGTATAAAATTTTAAGAAAATCGGGTAAATTTTTTAAAATATTTGTATGGGGCCTCAAATTTTAATAGAAAGTATTGTCACCGGAAATATACATGTGTGCAAAATTTCAATAAAATCGGGCTATGGGAAGTGGGTTAGAAATTGATCAGAAAATCTGACCAGCCAGCCACCCAGCCAGCCACGTGCACGCGAAGTAAATATAGAGAAGTAATAAAAATGACCGACTTTTGCCTGTGCCGAAGGACAGTTTCTTTCCCTTTCCTTCATTTTTCTTAGTCAACACAATTTACAAATTTTTTGTTCGTGAGAAGGTGTCAATGGTAAGTGACAAAGACCACACGTCCGACGAGCTAGGCCGTACAGCGGGCGTGTCGCGAAGTCCTTAAAAGTGGCAGAACCCCTAGTGGGACCTCGGTTCATAACATATAGCAGAATATAAAATTAGATGTTCCATTGATTATTTGACAATCGGAATATGATAAACAGGCTGGAACGAAGAAATAGTTGCATAATGTTGGAAAGGATATTGACATTGATTTCTACTAACTTTGGGACATTTTGGTCTCTTTTACCACGTTCAAAGATTTCCTAATTGTTTTCAGTGGGGTTTGCTTTATGAAGAAAGCTATTTGGAAGAGTTCGGCATCGAACTCTTTTTAAAAAAGATCTTCAGACATTATGACGCTTGAAACGGAGACTGATTAACTCTCAAAATCCGCAATAACTTATCCCTATAGCCTCTTTGTTTTGCTTGTTTGAATTCTCCTAACATCAACTAGAGTACACATTAAGTGTCTACTTACGGCTATACGAAATTAGTCTCAAGTTTAATAATTCTTTATATTTTTGATACTTTTTTCATAATGAAATAAATCCCAAAATATTGGCATTTATTTAATTAATTTAGAATTTTTTTCTCTTAAAAATCGGCACTTATTTTATTAAGAAATCGGTCACAAAATTGTTGAAATGAAATAAGCCCAGAAAATTATTTGGGAGTTAAATCAATTCGAAATGTCTTAATAGGACTTGTTTCATAATCAAATAAACCGCAAATTTTGGGTATTTTTTAATTTCTTAATTCGGATGTTTTTTTTTGTTGAAAGTTAATTAATTTTCGAATTTTGGAACTTATTTCTTTGGCACTAATTTCATTGAGCTTCTACTTACACACAAAGTGAACTATCCGAATTCAATAATATATAACTTTTAACAATAAATTTAACTTTGAACTACTTGAGGGTGTTAGTTTGTCGAGAAAGATCCTCAACACTCTTTTTTTTATAATTTGCGCACGTGAAAAAGGGTTCGTCTTGAATGCCTGTGTATAATAGTGATGTGAAAAGACAGAGCTTCGCAAAGCATTCCACATACGTGTTGTACGGCTGAAGAACGAATCCCTGAACTGAAGTGATAAAACAGTAACAAGCAGGAAACGTTCCTATTGGCGAATCTATTGGTTTCGCAATAGTTTTATGCGCACCAGACCAGATATAAAAAATTTTACTCAAGTTTAGGGCGAATAAAAGCCTTGTAGATAGTAGCCAGATCAGAGGGAGTGAAAATTGCACCGGGTTAGAAAACCTAAACATTTCGCAGCATTTTTGGTGATGGAAAATATGTGGTCATTCCAACGAAGCTTGTCGTTAACGCGCACACCGAGAATTTCGAGTTTTTCTGTTTCCTAGATGCAAGCGCCATTCATTCTTTTAGACGACAGGAAACATCATTGTGTTTTGAAAGCGTAAAATTCTACCCGATTGTTTTCTTCCCATTTTATTATGCTGTCCAGATCACAATTTAACATGTTTAACATACTTAGCTGTTTGAGTTCCACATGAGGAGTTGATGGACGTTCTTTAAACTTATATGAAAAGCTGAGAGTGCTGTCATCAGCGAAAGAGTGAATTGGATTAAAAGTGCTCAAGAGATCGTTAATAAAAAACAACCAATTAAAATTAAAATTTCTCGTGTAAATTCTCTGACCGGAGATACACAATGTGCAAAGTTTGAATAAAATCGGGTCAGTTAAAAAAAAAATTTGGGAGCCCTATACCGATCACTCCAAAATTTTTAGAAATAGTGTTTCCAGCGGAGTGTTGTCCATCTTTTTATATATTTGGTATGGGTGCCCCCCACCCCGGGGCCCAGTCGGAGATATACATGCGTATAAAATTTGAAGAAAATCGGGTAAATTTTGTACAATATTTGTATGGGAGCCCCCCGACCCCGAGGGGTCCAAATCAGAAAGTGTTGTCATTGGAAGTACACGTGTGTGCAAAGTTTGAATAAAATCGGGCTTTAGGAAGTGTGTTAAAAATGATAATAAAATTCTACCCACCAGCCAGCCAGCCACGGGCACGTGAAGTTAGTACAGAGAATTTAAAAATGAGAAAGAGCGTCGGAGTTAGAACAGAGCCCTGGGGAAGAAGAATTGAAACCGTCCAAAACAACTTGAATTGAGCGGTCCAAAAGATAGCTTCTAATTCAATTAAACAGTTTTTCATCGACTCCATAGGCAAGCATTTTAGACAAAAGAGCTTGATGCCAAACTCTGTCTAATGTTTTGGAAATATCGAGTACAATTGCTTTGCTTTCACTAAATTGATGCAAAGACCGGTTCCACTGTTCGGTGAGATATACCGTCAAATCACCAGTAAAACGTTGCCCACGAATTCCGTACTGCCAGTCACTAAGGATTACGTTGGATTCAAGATATTTAATGAGCTAAAAAATTGTTCAGCGTTTTCATGACCTTGGGAACGCCTTGGTTCGCCTTTTGACGTAACAACGTCTCACTACAAGGTTTAAGGAGTACATATTCAAAAAGTCGAATGTTAAATGGAACTATTTTAACAGCATTTTGTCCTCTGTTATGTCACTATTTTAGCAGCATTTTGTCCTCTGTTATGTCATCATCATCATCATATTTGGCTCTACAACCGGGGTTCAGTCCTGGCTTGGCCGGCCTCGCTGTCGTGTTCCATAAATCCTACCGCAATGGACTTTCCAAGCAGGATTCTCTTCGCTCATGCGAGCTAGGTGTCCTGCCCACCGGAGCCTACCGAGCTTAATTTTCTTCACGATGTCGACATCGCGGTAACGCTCGTAGATCATTATAGAGTCTCCGGAATCGTCCTTCCTCACATACGGGGCCAACAATTCTCCGTAAAACTTTTCTCTCGAACGCGGCTTAAAGGTCAGAATGCTTTTTGCTAAGCACCCAAGTCTCGGATCCATATGTAAGTACTGGTATGACCATTGTCTTATATATCAGCAGCTTGGATGTTATGGTTAAGTTCCTGGATTTGAAGAGTCTTGACAGGCTATAGTGGGCTTTGTTGGCTTTAAGCAAACGTGCGCGTATTTCTGGTTCAATTCTGTTATCGGCTGCTATAGTTGACCCGAGATAGTTAAAGGATTGCACTACTTCAAATCCGCCCTCCACTATCTTAATTGAGGGACCAATGTTGGATCTTCTACTCGCAGACGTGGCCACCATGTACTTTGTTTTGCTCTCATTTATGTGCAGCTCCAGATTTCGTGCCGCCTGCTCTATCTGGACGAAAGCTTCCTGTACAGCTCTTTGGTTTCTACCAACGATGTCAATATCGTCTGCGTAATCTGAATGGACTTATAGAGGATTGTTCCTCTCGCCGTTACGTCAGAGTCTCTGATCACTTTCTCCAACGCCAGGTTGAAGAGGACGCAGGCCAGTCCATCCCCTTTTTGGAGCCTGTTATAGATGTTGAATGAGCTTGATAGTGATCCGGATATTTTTACTTAGCTTATAACATTGGTCATGGTCAACCTACATAGTCGTGTCAGTTTATTTGGGATGCCGAATTCTCTCATGGCTTTATAAAGTTCTACTCTGGCTATGATATCATAGGCGGCTTTAAAGTCTATAAAAAGATGGTGTAGTGAGTTTTGAAACTCTAGACATTTTTCCATCACCTGCCTTAGGGTGTAAATCTGATCAGTTGTTGATTTGCCTGGGATGAAGCCACACTGGTATGGACCAATGATGACTTTAGCGTATGGGGAAAATCTTATACGCGGTACTCAACAACGTTATACCACGATAATTGCTGCATTTTGTGATATCTCCCTTCTTATGTATGGGGCACAGGATGCCTCTTCGCCAGTCTTCCGGCATAACTTCTTCCTCATACTTGCACTATTATTTCATGAATTGCTTGGTGTAATGTAGGGCCTCCTATTTTTATCAGTTCCGCTGGGATCCCATCAGATCCCGGGGCCTTATTATTTTTGAACCGATACATCGCTCTGCTAACTTCGACTATGCTTGGTGGCGGCAGCATAGTTTGATCTTCGGTCATTGGTGGAGCCTCACATTCCTCAGTTAGCTGGCCATTTAGCATCTCATGAAAGTGTTCTTCCCATCGCTCGAAGATGCCTTTAAGATCGGCGATCAGATTATCCTCTTTGTCCTTGCAGTATGTGCAACACGGTGTATATTGCGTCATACCGCGGACCCTTTGGTAGAACTCCCGCGCCTGGTGAGGTCCTTGCTCTTTGTACTGTTCCAGTTCACGGACGAGATTATTCTCCCAGGCTGCTTTCTTTCGCCGGTGAAGTGTTTTTTCATATCTTCTGAGCTCTTTATATTCATCTTCGCGTGCCCGCGTTCTGTGAGATTGTTGAATTGCTCATTACGTTCAGTCGCTAGCATACATTCGTCATCGAACCAGTCGTTCCGATCTCTACGACTATTGCCTAAGATGGAGTCAGCAGTACTTATGACAGTATCTTTAAGGCGTGTCCATTTCTCTTCTACGCTTGACAACTCAGCCCCAGGACTTACTCTCCCAGCATTTAGGGCGACTACTATCGCTGAACCATAGTTGTTTCTGATCTCTTCGTTGCGAAGGGCAGCCGTGTTGACTCGAATCTGATTCGCGGATGCAGTCTTTCGTGATGATACAATCCGCGCTCGGAGCACCATACCAAGAAGATAGTGGTCCGAGTCGACGTTGGCACCTCGGTGCGTTCGTACCGTCATCAGGTTCGGGTTGTGGTGGTGGTCTATTAACACGTGGTCGATCTGGTTGCGAGTGACTCCATCAGGAGATACCCAGGCGGCTTTGTGGATATTTTTGCGTGCAAATCTTGTACTCACAACGACCAAATTATTGCTTGCGGCCATCTCTATGACTCGTTGTCCATTGTCATTAGTGTTCTCGTGTACTGGCTCCCTACCTATTTTAGCATTCATATCCCCCAGAATGATTTTTACATCATACTGAGGGCAGACATGGAGTTCCCGTTCGACTGATTCAAAGAATTCTTCTTTTTCATCATCTGGGGAATACTCTGTAGGTGCGAACGTTTATGAGGCTTATGTTTTTATATTGCACTGCACGCGAAGGGTGCATAGCCGTTCATTTACTGCATTACGGTGGGTTTCATTCTTTTGCTGACTAGAAACCCCACCCCGAGCACATGATGTCTTGCATGAAAGCTGTAATATGTGTCATATTCTGATTTTTGTAAGACACCATTCCCTGTCCACCGCATCTCCTGAATTGCTGTTAAGTTAACATTATATTTGGACAGGGTATCGGCTAGCTGCTGTGCAGCTCGAGCTCTATACAGTGAGCTTACGTTACATGAGAAAATTCTTAAATCGTTTAGCCGTTTTCGTTGCCTGTTATGTCACTTTTAATATGTCACTTTTAATATCCACTGGGATTTGGTCATTAGGAACTAGAACTTTTTGAACTAAAGCATTTCTCAAGCGATTAGCATGAAATTCGGTGTATAGGGCTAAGAACGACTATAAAACTTTTTCCGATGGCAATTCTGGAATATGGTAATTATGGTCTGGAATTTCGGGAACAAAGCAATTTCTCAAGCGATTCGCATGAAATTCGGTGATTAGGACCAACCCTTGTTCCTATGGAAATTCTGTAATGTGGCAAAAGAATCGTTTGCCTGAAGCGCGACAAAATCAAAGTCGTCGAACAGTTCGAAGTCAAAGCGGCCCAGGAGAAAAAGAAAGTACAATCTGGCAGAACTAGCCCTTTACAAAAGATCCAGTGTGCGGTGCTCAGCACCGAGTCATCAATTGTCCTTACAAGGCGAAGACTTGCGAAAAATGCAAGAGCTTGAATCATAAGGCTGGTCACTGTCACAGTTATAAATATTTTATAAAGCAACAGGTCGAGAGAGCCTACAAAAATGTTCAAGAGTACGACTCAATCAAGTCAACGAAGTCAACAATGCCGCGCAACGAATATTTGTTGAAACTGGAGCCGCTTTGGAAAGCCAACCTTCCAGAGTATCTCAAAACCAGCATGCAGTGCATCCGGTTTTCCATGGTCATCAAGTTGAATGGGATTGAAGAGTACGCTGAGTGATATGTAGCTAATCGAGAAATTAACCTATTCGGAATTCCTTGGTTCCGTGTCCCTGAACAGCATCAATGAAATTCAGGACCTAAGCAATTTCTCATGTGATTCGCATGAAATTCGGTATGTTGGACTAAGACTGTAAAACTTGTTCGCATGGAAATTCTGGGATATGGTTATTAGGAACTGGAATTTCTGGAACTAATCATTTTCTTAAGCGACTTACGACTTTTAATTTAATCAATATTGATTAGTATTAATTTTTAAGTCCTTTAATAAATATTTAATCGTATTTCTTAATTATAGACTTAATTTAATCGTATTTAAAAATTGTAATATTAATATTTGCTAAAAGAAAAGAATGAAGCAAACATGTGCAGTAGTAGTGATAGTATAGTCTCTCTTCTTAGCGTTCTATCGGTGCTCTGCTCTGTTTGTTCTATTAACATTGCATAAAATGATGCAGTGCTTTGTGATAGAGAAAAAAATACAAATGTTAAAAAAAAGAGGCAAGGCCATTTACAAGTTGCAAGCGACGTTGCTGTTGCTGCTATTTCATTTTCTTTTGGCTTATCTTATCCTTACTCATGTATACAGTAACTGGAGTGGTGTTCGATAGCTGGTTTGATGTTCGATCGTAAGTTGGATGTCTGCCATTGAACAATGAATCTACCATCGACCATTGAGTCAACCATCAAACATCATACAAGGCATTAAGCATCGGATCAAAATAACTATTCGATCAATTACAGAAATAAGAGAACAATGCAAAAGAAATTTAATGATAAATAATTGGTCTGCATGTTTCAAAGCGACATTCTTACCATACCATTTCGATGCATGGGTTAGTGCTGCTCACTTCTTTTCTCTTCAAATTTAATTTAAAACTACTCAAATTTTTTATGAGTTGAAGCCAAAAGCTGCATTTGGGCAGTGATATCCAATATGCCACTTCACAGTTAGTGGTTATGAACATTCAAATTCGCTTATAAATAATTTATATATAATGTGATGTGATGATGATGTATATGATAAGCGTAGTCGTAGCACTGTCATATTTTTTTATAATACTAACGAAAACAGTTTTAGACCTTTATCTTTGGACGTACAATTCAAACATTCCTTCTTTAGCCGCTCAAAAATTTTGTGGAATGAATTGCCCGACTCTGTATTTCCGCATGTGTATGACATTCAGTCATTTAAAATATATGTGATTATGGCTTGGCAAAGTTTATATTGAAATAACTGTGCAATATAATTAGTATTTTTGGCCAATAAAGCTGCACCCTCTGAAATATACTCGTATCCCGTCTAAACGTCACTATAGACCATGTGAGCTTGTAAACTACAACCCTCTCTAGTGTAGTATAGTCTCTGTTAGTTGTTTCTCTGCTCAACTCACATTACATTGCCAGTAAATGTTTGTAAACGTTGTCACGCTCAAAACCGTCGCGGCCGTGTAGACGACACAGCGTACCATTTTTTGGGTATGGGCTGGCCAAAGCTGTTTTCTAACGCAATGGTAATGCCAGCTTGAAAGAATACCTCTTCAGAACTAATGGGGAAATACCATCTGGCCTAGCGGATGTGTGAGTGTTGAGATCGTTTAAAACTCTAGCAACTTTACGAGTTCGAATGAAGATCTGTCCCATAGTGTGTTCAATACTCGAAGGTGCAGGCGGCAACAATGCACAATCTGGAAGCGTGGAGGTAGGTGCAAAATGTGCAGCAAACAGATTGGCTTTGTCTTTAGAGTTGACAGCTGGAGTGTCATTATAAATGAGCGTTGGAATTGACGACGAGCTTAAACTTTTAATTCTTTTCACTAATGAACAAAAATGTTTACTACCTTTGGGACATTTTAGTATTTTTTGCCTCAATTTTTGGTCGTAGGCAAATTTGACTCGCCGAAAATGAGCATTGCAATCATTTCTGGCTCGTTTAAAATTTGTTCTAGAAGCCTCATTACAAGAGAATAGAAAATAATTTGTTACATTTTGCAATTATCGAACCAATGCCACTGCCAAACAGACAAGAATATTCCCCAAACCTTCGGCAAATATAAAAATAATCATAAACAGAAATATCCAATCGTAGCCTTTTCTGCGAAGTGGCGACGAGTTCTCGCCAACACCTTACTAACTTATAAGACAAATTAAAAGTTCTTGACAGTGTTCAAGGAATAATCGTTTGCAAAATTTCGGTTCAATGATACAAATTTGTGCAAGGACGTATCAGAGTAGATTGAAGTGCTACGCTACCACATTCCAGCACATAAGACTACAGGGCTTCGCTGGCTACCTCTTGCGAATGGAAGAACATTTTTCAACAATGAAATTCTATTATTTGGTTCTCCATAAAGCCAAATATTGGATTTAAAGGACTAACTTACTGACAACTAATCGTCACTTTGAAATTAAACGTATTGGTTGTCGTAATTCGTATCGTATTTTGTTTTGAATTTATTTACTAGATGTGCCCATGGCTACGCTCGCGCTGCTCCACCAAAATCGTAGCCACCAGATCTATAACAAAGCCCATTTCCTCAATCGACCAACGCGCCTCCCCCATTGATCAAAAATATTCCTTATACCTTACCTCACCTTAAGTAACGTATATATACTAAAACTTGGCTTGAGAACATATCTATGTATATAAAAAATCACAAACATCTAAAGAGTCGTTCTAGAGTTATAAGCACATAAACGGACATACGAGTATATATAAAATAAGTAGAAATGTTAGGGTCAAAATCACAAACTTTTTTTTATAAATTAGGAGGTTTATAAAGGTTTTTTTTAGATTATCAATTTACCGAATGTTACAATGCAATTTTAAGATCCCAACCAAAGATTAAGTCAAATGCAAGCACTCTTTACAAATGATTTGCTTTTCTTAGGTTTTTTTGTAAATTATTCGTACTTACCGAGAAATGCAGGAATTGCACCCAACGGCATGACGAACAAACTCACTAGAAGATCCGCAATTGCCAAAGAGAATAGAAAATAATTTGTTACATTTTGCAATTTTCGATCCAATGCCACTGCCAAACAGACAAGAATATTTCCCAAACCTCCGGCAAATATGAAAATGATCACAAACAAAAATATCCATTCGTAGCCTTTTCTGCGAAGTGGCGATGAATTCTCGCCAACACCAACATCAGCACTGTAA
The DNA here is from genome assembly GCA_947095585.1 of Nephrocerus scutellatus. Taxonomy (NCBI): domain Eukaryota; kingdom Metazoa; phylum Arthropoda; class Insecta; order Diptera; family Pipunculidae; genus Nephrocerus; species Nephrocerus scutellatus. Next base: position 31,361,360 of record OX352761.1, read on the forward strand.
TTAGCATTTGTGTAGCTTGACGTGCCGTCACCGTTGCCATACATCCAGAACGACATATCACTGAAATTAGTTGAATTTCCTGCGGCTGCAGCACTCGCACCAAAGAAATGAGTTTCATTGTAGAACGGCTGCATCCATTCGGCATTGATTAAGCTGCCCGCCAACCACGATGATAACCAGGACGGTGGCGCTGACGACGCCGTAGCCTTTGCCGATGTATTTGTGAGGTTTAATTTAACATAACATTCCAGTTGTTCATCTAATTCCGTTGATGTGTAATTATTAATCTTCTCCAATAATGTGCTAATGTTCTCGAAAATTGCGGAGGTGGAATTTGGCCATTGGCTGGAGCAGATCAACGCTTGACTTTGAACTAAATTGCAATTCGTCGCAGTGTCACCTGCACTGGTACCAGAATAATTTGTTAATTGCAGGTTGTTTGAGTTGTTGTTGTGTGGCAAATGATTTGTTAACAAATCTGGTAATTTCGTAATGACAAGATTAAATTCCGATACAGGATTTAACACATTGCGAACCACAACCGACGTGTTAACGAAGCAATCCTGAGCGAAATTGTTTAATGTTGGAGATAATGACGGTGTCGAGTTTCTCTCCTCTTCGTTGGCAGAGGAATTGCAGATAAATTTTGCTGTTTGTGTTGATTTCTGAAACGACTCAAGGATGCAACGGAATGTGTCTGTCGAGTCCGACGACAACGATGGTGGCGATGACATCGACATCGATCTGGAATAATTGTTGTCTGAATCAATGTTATCTGCGATAGGTTCAACGTTCTCGTGTTGAACGGTGAAAGGAAATATAACTCCAACACTTCTGTTAGTGCTTTTACACCAGATGTCGGGGCCCCAAATCGAAGACCATGTTTCGTTTGCCAAACGGCAGATGTAGACTTCGTTGTTATCGAACATTGTCGTTGACGAGTTCGGTGATTGCGGTACTGATAATGGTGTTGGTGATGTTGAATATTGTTGGAATGTCGCAGGTGAGGATGTGATGACTGACTGCTGTCCAAAACTCTGTTTATAAGTAGGTTGTTTTTTTGTTGGTCTATGACCACGATTTTCGAATAAATCCATTTCATTATAAATCTTTGGCACTTGCGAATGGACTTGTTTATCATTTAAGTCTAGTTGCGGTATGGTGACTGGATAACGAAGAATTCTGGAAGTAATAAAAATAAATTGTTTCATTTAAACCAACCAACCAACATACAAAGTAGCTAGATAGTTATTATATTTTCAGTTACAATTATTCGATATTTCCTGATTTGATTTTTCCTTGCGCATTTTAGAAAATAAAACTATTACTACAGAAATACTTTAGTATATTGGAATAGTTTTATTTTTTAAAATGCGCCACACGTTTTCAGTTACATAATATTATAATTAGTTCTAAGTATGTATGTTTACAAGGTGTGTACCCCAAGTTATTTTCTTCTTTTAAGTCCACAGGAAAAACGTTGACATTAAAAAAAAAAATCCATAATATTTATAAACTCTTCTTAGTCTTCATGTATAAAATGTTTAATTGATTTACGTGAACACCGCCAACTGAAGGCTTAATCTCACGGTACTCTTCGGACGTGGATTAGTTATACGACAATCAACGTCCATCATAGACTGATGTACCAGTTTTAACTCAATGGTTTGAGCAGGACCCATCTTAAATCCTTGCCGATGTTTGGTTTTTCGACAAACGGTTGAGATATGCAACTCCACAGAGAACGCATCATCGCACCGGTAACATCAGGAAGGATACTGATGTACCAACACATCATCTTGAATTATTTATTTATTTACAAAATGCTTATTATGATAATAACACATCATTCCCCAAACTGATGTTACCATGCTAGCGCTCTGCCCGCATTTGGGTAGTAAACTACCAGCCACTACGTAGGCCAAGCCAGAATAATACTGGACCTCAACCAAAGGTTGGCCCAGACTCAGTTAAACCTCCAATGAGATTAAATCTTATCTGTGGGCAGCCAACCTCCGTAGTACCAACGCGACCTTGGTGAGATCTGCCATCAAGGGACTCAGCTCTTTCAGAATGAGTGCCTAGGCGATTGCAAAGCAGACCCTGGCAGCACGTTCGTCCGGAACCTCGTATCCTATCATTTGACACTAGGTTAGTTCAAGTCCTAGGCCACCCGGGATAGAAACTATCCCAGGCACTACCGTGTCCGTGTCCGGTAGGGGCGCTTCATTCTTAGACAGTGCCCGTGCTTGAGACTCTAAGCACTAGCCCCCTGCCCCTTTAATCTACCGAGTTTATCCAAGTATCAAACATAACATCCAGACATAAAAAAAGCGGACCCCTCGGGGAAGTCTTCATGTATGTAAAATCTTGCAATCTTGAATTATTTATTTATTTACAAAATGCTTATTATGATAATAATAATAATATTTTGGCGCGACACGCCATTGCGGTCCAAGGCCTAGCTTCTCGCGAGGATTCGTGTTGTGCGTGTTCTATTTTGCACGCACATGGAAGGGACCTACAATTAAATGCCGTATCCGAAAGGAGATCTGAGAAGCTTTCCTTGGTTGGACCATGAAAAATACTTTTGTTGATTTTGGGATTAGATCGTCAAACCTCTAGAGCCGCGGTTCCCACAAAATTACTTAATTATAGAATAATTACGTGCTAAAAAATGAAAAAATATTGCATTGTCATCGGAAATACGAAATTCCAAAAAATGCAGCATTAATGGATTTTTCAAGTAAATTCTCTAATCGGAAGCTTTAGAAAGTGGGCTAAAATTGATCACAAGATTTGGCGACAAGCCACAAACAAACAAACAAATAATGAAGCGCGGAGGCGAAATTATTATTTAAAAACCCCAAATATACAAAATAAAATAAAAAAATATATAAATAAAAAAATAAAAATAAAATATCCTCCGGTTATAGGTGGAACATATTTCAGTGTGGCCATGGAAAGGGAAGTACACAGCTGAGAACATTTCCCTTGGTAAATAAAATTGGTGTATCCAGATGCTAAATTAGTTCTAAAAAAATTAAGGTAAAAAACAAATATTTGAATATAGGGAAGTGCCTATAATAAACAAGTTAACATCATTGCTGTACAAAAGGTATTCACAACTACAATTGTTAAAATGCATTTTGTTAAAGTGAATTAAAAAAAAATTTGTGTACCCTTTACGCGCGGTATAAGTGAAACTTTCTTGATGTTGTGGGGCAAAAAGACTCTCAAGAGACCCATAAAAGACCCCAAAGGACCATCAAAACACCCCCAAAACTCCCAAAAGAAACATAAACAGACCCACAAAAGACCCCCAAAAGACTCCACAAAACACCACAGAAAGACACTCAAAAGACTCTTGAAAATACTCTTCAAAAGACCCCAAAAAAAACCTCAAAAGACTCTTCAAAAACTCCACAAAATACCCGCAAAAGATTACTAAAAGACCCTCAAAAGACGTCTAAAAATCCCCAAAAGACCCTTAAAAGACACCCCAAAAGACCCCCAAAAGGCCATACCGAATTTCACACAAATCGGTTGAGAAGTGGCTTAGTTCCCGAAATTCCATTCCCTATTGACCTATTCCACAATTTTCTTGGAACAAATCTTACAGTCGCATCTTTGTCCTATATATCGAGTTTCATAGAAATCGCTTGAGTAATCGCTTCGTTCCCGAAACTCCAGCTCCTAATGACTGTATCGCAGAATTTCCATAGGAACAAGTCTTAAAGTCGCATCTTAGTCCTGCATACCGAATTTCATAGAAATCGCTTGAGAAATGCCTTAGTTACAGGAATTCAAAAATGTAACACAAAATCGCAACACAATATTATTTTTGATCCGGTCCTGGCCTCCCGCAAAAAGTCTCTCCACCGGTCCCGATTTCGAGCCGATGTCATCCAGTTTGGCATCCCTAAACTCTGGGCGTCCTGGTCTACGCCATCCTTCCAGCGTAGGCTTGGCCGGCCTCGCTGTCGTGTTCCATACATCCTACCGCAAAGGACTTTCCGAGCAGGATCCTCTTCGCTCATGCGAGCTAGGTGTCCTGCCCACCGGAGCCTACCGAGCTTAATTTTCTTCACGATGTCGACATCGCGGTAACGCTCGTAGATCTCATCATTATAAAGCCTCCGGAATCGTCCTTCCTCACATACGGGGCCAACAATTCTCCGTAAGACTTTTCTCTCAAACGCGGCTAAGAGGTCAGAATGCTTTTTGCTAAGCACCCAAGTTTCGGATCCATATGCAAGTACTGGTATGACCATTGTCTTATATATCAGCAGCTTGGATGTTATGGTTAAGTTCCTGGATTTGAAGAGTCTTGACAGACTACAGTAGGCTTTGTTGGCTTTAATCAACCGTGTGGGTATTTCTGGTTCCATGCTGTTATCGGCTGCTATAGTTGACCCGAGATAGTTAAAGGATTGCACTACTTCAAATTCGCGCTCCACTATCTGAATTGAGGGACCAATGTTGGATTTTTGATACTGTGCTAAATATTCTCCTCACCGTCGATAAAGTAGTTTCACTTACAAAACTTAACCTAAGTGTAAGACCATCTATACAAATAAATAAAACTGAAGTGCCTGTCTCTGAATTCAAAAAGTATTTCCACGGCATTTGACAGAGTCTGGCATCAAGCTCTTTTGTCGAAAATGAATGCTTATGGAATTAATAACTCCTTGCTGGAATGGACAAGTAACTACCTTTCTGACCGTTCAATCCAGGTCGTATTGGACGCATTTAAATCCAATGTTCACCGCATAAACGCCGGTGTTCCTCAAGGCTCTGTTTTATCCCCGACACTCTTTCTGATTTTTAAATTCTCTATATTAACTTCGCGTGCACGTGGCTGGGTGGCTGGCTGGCTGGTCAGATTTTCTGATAAATTTTTAATCCACTTCCCAAAGGCTGATTTTATTGAAATTTTGCATACATGTATATTTCCAGTGACAATACTTTCTGTTAATTTGAGACCCCTCGGACCTCGGGGTCGGGCTCTCATAAAAATATTTTCCAAAATGTACCCGATTTTTTTAAAATTTTATACAAATGTGTATCTCTGATGGAAAACACTTTTTGTAAAAATTTTGGAGACCGTGGGGCCCCATAAAATTTTTTTAAAAAAATTAACCAGATTTTCTTCAAATTTAATACACATGTGTATCTCCGATGGATAAAACTTTTTGTAAAAATTTTGGAGACCCTGGGCCAGGGTCTTGGGGCCCCAAAATTTTTTTTAAAAAAAATAACCCGATTTTCTTCAAGTTTTATATACATGTGTATCTCCGATGGACAAAATTTTTCGTAAATTTTTTCGAGTGAACGGGCCCTGAGGCATGATTTTTTAAAGTTAGCTCGATTTTCTTCAAATTTAAAACACATGTATATCACTGATGGACAAAACTTTTTGTAAGTTTGTTGGACTGACCGGGCCCTGAGACCCGTGTGGTGTCCACGTAAATTTCTTAAAAATTAGCCCGATTTTCTTCAAATTTTAAGACATACCCATCTCCTATTAGAGAATTAACATGAACATTTTCCTTTGCTGACGACAGTATTCTTAGCTTTTCATATGACTTCTCGCTTTCTGCACGACCCTCTTTGTCACAAGTGGAACTTGAGCAACAACGTATGTTAAGCACGTTAAATTCTGACCTTGACAGCATAACAAGGTGGGGACTACATAATAGAGTTGGATTTAACGCTTCTAAAACCCAATGTTGTCTTCTGTCGTCTAAGCGTAATTTAAACCCCTAACCTCTATCCATGAATGGATCCAGCATCAAAGAAACTGAAAAACTCTCAATTCTCGGTATGTGCGTCAACAACAAGCTTCGTTGGAATGACCACATATTTGCCATCGCCAAAAATGCTGCGAGATGCTTGGATTTCCTAAAACGGTGCAAGATGTACTTCACTCCTTCAGATCTGGCTACTATTTACAAGGCGTATATTCGCCCTAAACTTGAATACAACTGTATTGTCTGGGCAGGTGCCCCCAAGACCGCATTGCATCTACTAGACAGAGTTAAAAACCGCGCGTTAATACTTATTCGTGACGTACATATCGCGAAAACAATCCAATCGCTTGAACATCGTAGGAATGTTTCCTGCCTGTCACTGTTTTATCGCTTTTTCCACAAGAGGTGTTCAAAAGAAATATCCAGATGCATCCCGCCCATTCTCCAACCCATCCGTAATACCCGTGCCTCAACTCGAGCTCACGGGCCAACCATTCAGCCCATTTTCGGACGTACTAACCAATTCAGGGATTCCTTCTTTAGCCGCACGATAGTTATGTGGAATGAATTGCCTGATTCTGTGTTTCCGCTTCTGTATGATCTGCAGTCGTTTAAGACACGCGTGCATAGACATCTCATTCTTACCTCTCCCTAATTTTCTAACGCCCACGCTGTGCTAAGCATTATAAGGGTGCAAACACCTTTAGCGTGTATACATTATAAAAAAAAAATCTAAGCAGAATATGCTTGTTACACGGTGTCTAAGCATAAACAACTGTTTTTAGACATTTTTGTCTGCCAGTCTGTCTGTTTGTCCAGAATAGGATCAGAAACGGCTAATTTGATAAATCGTTCAAAGATCAAATAGGGTATTTTTATTCACCAAATGCTCTGTGCTTGTTACGAGAGCGATGTAACTGGCATATAACATCCTAAAAGAAATATGGCAAAATGATGCTGCTGTCCCAAATAGCGAACAATACAGTCACTCTAGGAAGGTGTAATTATCGTTGAGTTTGCCTCATATATATGTTGCAGTATATACAGGGTGTATCCGTTAAGGTGGCAAATACTTAAAGGAGTGATTCCTTGGTTAATTTCGTGAAAAAATCGTATGGGTGGGGGGTCTATTTTCAACCGGTGTTCGTAGCGTTTAAATGCGAAGAGACGTACTTTTGATCTTACATCACTTCACATCCTGTAACTCTTAAATGCTTCTAGCTACAAGGTCACTGTTGGTAATTGAAAAAAAATTAAATTTAAAAGATCAAATAATTAACATAACACCGTTACCGATATAAACGTCGTCAAAAGCCAAAATTTTATTTTCAAACGCGAATATTACGAAAATCGCTCTCGGATAATTTTTCTTTGACAAATGCAATATTAAAGCCTATTCAATTTTCAACAAATCCACCTCACAATCTTTATCAATAAGAGCACTTCAACTTTTTTTTTGAATAAAACACAAACTGTTCGACTTTTGAACTAAGTTTTTTTTATTAACGAATTTGAACATATACATATGACACATTTAAGTATGAAACTCGATTTCTTTTGCATGACCACCGCGTGCACGTTTTACGAAGTCCAATCTTTGAACCCAATTTTCGACCACTCTTTCGCATAAATCGGCCGAAATTCCAGCAATTTCACGTTCAATATTGGCTCTGAGCTCTTGCAACGTCGCCGGCTTATTGGCATAGACCAATGACTTCACATAACCCCAAAGAAAATAATCTAGAGGTGTCATATCACACGAGCGCGGCGGCCACTGGACGGGCCCATTTCGCTAAATAACACGCTCATCGAACTTAGTCTTCAATAACGCGATTGTATCGTGTGCTGTGTGGCATGTGGCCCCGTCCTGCTGAAACCACATGTCGTCCAAGTCCATTCCATTCAATTGCGGCCAAAAAAAATCGTTTATCATATCGCGGTACCGATTTCCATTAACAGTAACGTGGCGATCGTTATCGTCGATGAAAAAATATGGCCCAATGACGCCGCCGGCATGTAATCCGCACCAAACAGTGACTTTTTCGGGATGCAACGGTGCCTCATGAATAACGTGTGGGTTGCTTTCTGCCCAGTAACGCATATTTTGCTTGTTGACAAATCCTTCTAGCCAAAAGTGAGCCTCATCGCTGAAGATGATTTTTCGGTGAAAATCTGCTCTTAAAGTAGCGGCAACAGAACGATTATTTTGATAAAAAATTTGCACGATTTGCAATCACTGTTCACATGTGTAGCGTTCCATGATGAAATGTATACTAATGAGGTTTTCAAATGACAAAAGAACAATAAAAAATATGGCGTCGTTCGCCGTTCCTATCGGAGAAAAGTTGAAGCGCACCTGTTGAAACACCCGAACATTAGTTCAACAGGAGCAGTGTTAAAAATGAAAGTTTGTAAAATAAACGAAAACGTACTTTTGACCTTACATGACTTCACACCATATAACTCTTGAACGCTTACAGCTACAAGCTTAATGTTGGTCTTTTTTGAAAGAAAATTATATTTTTAAGATCTAACAATATACACTTTCTTTAATTATTTTAGTCATACCGATATAAAGTTCGTCAAATTTAAAACAGAATTTTTTAAAATTGTTTTACCAACACGATTATTTCGAGAAATGCTCCTGGATACATTTTTGTGATGTATTTTCCTACAAATACATGGCAAAATATTTGTGCATTCGGTCAACAAGAGCGAGATAGTGCGGGTTGTGTTACTACTACTACGTATAAGAAGGGTTGCATGACGTCCTAGTGTTCCTGCAGAAACAGTGCAACAAAATTACACGGGTAGTAGATTAGTAGATGAACCTTTACCACTTCACTCCAGTGCAAAGTCTGCTTCAAAAGGACTTACCAAGAAGGACCTTATTTTGTGAGTCGATTTCACAACATCGAATGGACACATAAAATTGGTGGTGAAAAATTATCCGAGAGAATTTTTCGAAATAATCGCGTTTGAAAATAAAATTTAAAAAACATTTCTTTTTTGACTTTGACGACGTTTGTATCGGTAATGATTTTAAGAATTTAAAAAAAATTTACATTCTTTTGACCTTAAAGATTTAATTTTCTATCAAAATAGACCAACCTTGTATCTAGAAGCGTTCAAGAGTTACAGGGTGTAAAGTGATGTAAGGTCAAAAGTACGCATCTCTGTTTTAAAACTCTACGTACACCACAGGGGGTGAAAATATACCCCCCCATCCCATGCGAGTGTAGGACTAATACGCGACTATAAGATTTGTTCCTATGGAAATTCTGGGATCTGACCAATAACGTTTGGAGCTTTGGTAATTAAGCCATTTCTCAAGCGATTCCTATGAAACTTGGAATATAGGACTTAGATCCGACTATAAGACTTAATCCTATGGAAATTCTGGGATCTGGCCAATAGGGTCTGAAATTGTTTGGAACTAAGCCATTTCTCATCGTCATCTCATCTCATCTTTAATCGTAATATCGGCCACAACGTCAAAAAAGCTTCACTTCAACCGCGCTTTAAAGTTACACGCACTCTTTTGTATAAACTCGAGACCATTACTCATGATTCGAACACGTATATATTTTTTGCCGATATAAGTGTTGATTCTACAGTTTTCTGGGTGGTTGACGTGATCATTTAGTGGAGGGGGGTGCGTGGGCGGGGGCTCAGTGGGTGGTCAGTGGGCGGAGGTCTGTGTGCAAGTGGTCAGTTGGGTGGGGTTCAGTGGAATAGGGCAGCTGGGAAGCGCCGGGTATTTCCGCTAGTACTATTTTTTCAATTGGCTACGCTAGTCTTGAAAACCCCTGGGCCGATTTTGATCAGGATTTCACTATTGTACAGGGCTTTTTGAACCTTAGGTTATAGGCTACAGTTTTTGATCATTGGTGGGTAGGTTGGTTATTGTGGACTCAGCGGTGGGGGATAGTGTTGAAAAGGGGGCAGTTGGTGTGGGGTCAGTGTGGTGGTTTCAGTGGGGGCTGTCAATTGGGTGGTGGTCAGTTTGGTTGAGCCAGTAGTGTGAGATGGGCAGCACGGTTATGCCTGTTATTTTAGCTAAACTTGACCGATTTAGATCAGGTTTTCAACACTAGTAATAATTATCGGCGCGACAGACCGTTGCGGTCCAAGGCCTAGCTTCTCGCGACCATTTGTGTTGTGCATTTGGACACAGATGGAAGCGACCTACAATTTCAGGACGGATCCGAAAGGCTAATTGAGAAGCTTTCCGTGACAAGGTATTACTCTCGGAACGTTTGTCACCCATTCGCGAAAGGTGGGACACCGTGAAAAATACTTTTGGTGTTACTGTGGTTCGAACCACGAACCACGCTTTTCCAATGAGCCACGGCGCCCACGAATTTTATATTAAGCCGCAAGCTATTTTCATTACACAGTTTCTACGCTCCTCCTAAATCATTGATTTTTATTATATTTTTAGACGTGGTAGTTGGGTGGTGGTGTGACGGTGGACGATGGTTGACCACAAACCATCCTTAGTCCCTCCAAGCGCTAGTACCACCCCTCAAGAATCTATATAAATTAAAATGAAATGCTGTTTGTTGGTTAGCACATCACTTGAGAACGGCTGGCTCATTTTCTAAAAGGTCGTCATAGTCCTAATGAGGTTTGAACGGAAAGAAAAATTGAAAAATTCGATGCCGATGCCGATATAATTGTCGATTCTATAGTTTTCTATGTAGATGAGGTTGTCAGTGATGGGTTCCGACCGAATTGTGGTTGATGACCTCTGCTCTGTTAAAATAACCGAAAAAATATTTGGCGCTACAGACCGTTGTGGTCCAAGGACTAGCTTCTCACGACTAATCGAGTTCTACGTGTTTTATTTTTGCACAGAAATGAAAGGGACCTTCAATTTATAGCCGTATCCGAAAGCGAATTGGGGACATTCCATGATAGTTATTTCTCTCGAAGGGTTGTCAGTCATTCATGAGAAGTGGGACCGTTAAAAATAATTTTTGTGTTTTTTTGCGATTCAAACATAGAACCTACTGCTCAGAAGTCCAACGCAGTTAAATGAACAATAGTTTCTTTAAAACACAAAAAAAACAAAATATTGTCGACATATTAATATTACTCGAAGACTACAGCGAATTAAACCACAGGATCTAACTGGAAACAACGTTATCTAGAAGATACAACAGATATGAAAAATAAACGTGTATTCGTTTAATGTAAAATATATAGTATTTATTAGGTAAATATAAAAAATTTAAACTACATGTTAGTGTAAGCCACTTTTAGTATATATATAAAAAAAAAACTTAAGCTTAAGCTATAATGTAATGTAACAATAGAATATTACAATAACTGAAAAGTATAAATATATATAAGACAGATAGTTGGAGTCCAGATCCGCAGACAACTGTTAACCTTTTTGTACGTGCTCCGATTCTCTGATTAATCCGGTTGTGATTGAAATTATTGGCTTAATTCTGTATCAATATTTTTCCACCACGAGATTCCCATAAATTGGAAACTTAATTAACCACTTCTGTCCATGTGTGTCCACTTTTTTGACAGCAAAATAAATATACACTGTGGCTCAGTGCCAATGAAAAAGTTTTTCCTCACTATGCTATTTGCACGTGTAAAATCAATACTTGAAACAATCTATTTACACATACGGGATGAATGTACATGTTTCCATCTCTATTTATAGAAGTCGAAAATATTTTTTCTGTCAATCATGGTATTATTACGTACGTTTCTGGTAATTCATCTAAGCAAGTTGGGGCACTGAAAAATTGCAACAGCACATATGACAGTGTAAACACTTCCGTTTATTTGAATGGTTTAACTGAACTGTAATGTATTAATAAATTCTGCAATGTGTGCAAAACAACACACAAAAGCTTTAGTCAGAAAGGTTCATTGCTCGAAATAAAGCCTTACTTTCCAATTACAGTCGAAATTATTACATTTTGCTCTTTTTTAAAAGCTTTTTGTTTAAATTGAGTAATGTACAGTTTTAAGAATATAGTAACCTAATGTGTCCCTGCCCAAAACCGAGATATCTATTGGGAAAATAAAAAAAAAAAACAACCCATAAAATTTAAAATTTTTCATCTAAATTCTCTAATCGCAGAAATTGATATGGGAGCCCCTCGATCCTGGGTCATTTTTTATTTTTTTTATTTTTTTATTGTAGGAGAAAATCAGCTAAAGAGACATTTGACATCAGATGTCAAATTTGAAAATGCTCAGATCATTTTATTCTGAGCACTTGGAGCACGCTCATACTCTGAGCAAGTAAGAAACACGAGTATTTTCTTGAGAACTCTTTGACTGCTCTGAACTAATTTATGAAAACTCCAAATGACAAAACATTGTGAAAACTTGTTGTTCTATCTGTAAGTTGATATCGACAACAAAAAACGACATCAATAAAAATACAATTCAGTAAATAAGTAAGTAAGTTGAATTAAGCATAAAACATTTATGTCTCGTTTCATTTGCTGGGTTCATTTGTGCGTGAGCTAAGATTTCTCTCTCTGTCCATAACTAAAGCCAAGCAGCGCAGCCGACTGCGCAGCACACACCGCATACAGTCATTAAAGTACGACGGTATCTGATGCCACTATATAATGTATAAGGGCCTTGCGGCCGAACCCCGGGCCCGATCACTACCAAATTTTAGAAAAAGTATTGTTTATTGGGTATACACATGTGTGTAAAATGGGAGCCTCACGAACCAGGGGCCCGATCACTTCCAAATTTTAAAAGAAAGTACTGTCACCGGAAATACACATGTGTACAAAATTTCAGAAAAATCGGGCTTTAGGAAGTGCGTTAAAAATTGATAATTAAAAAAAAACCTCGGGCCCCGGGCTCGTGGGGCTCCCATACAAATTTAAAATAAAAATTACCCGATTTTTTTTTCTTCAAATTTTACACAAATGTGTATACCCAATAAACAATACTTTTTTTAAAATTTGGTAGTGATCGGGCCCCGGGTTCGGCCGTAAGGCCCTTATACATTTTTTTAAATATCATAAAGTGGCATCAGATACCGTCTCAATTTAATGACTGTGTGCGGTGTGTCCTGCGCAGTCGGCTGCGCTGCTTGGCTTTGGTGGTGACAGAGAGAGAAATCTTAGCTCACGCACAAATGAACCCAGCAAATGAAACGAGACATAAATGTTTTATGCTTAATTCAACTTACTTACTTATTTACTGAATTGTATTTTTATTGATGTCGTTTTTTTTGTTGTCGATATCAACTTACAGATGGAACAACAAGTTTTCACAATATTCTGTCATTTCGCGTTTTCATAAATTAGTTCAGAGCAGTCAAAGAGTTCTCAAGATAAATGTTCGTGTTTCTTATTTGCTCAGAGTATGAGCGTGCTCTAAGTGCTCAGAATAAAATGATCTGAGCATTTTCAAATTTCACATCTGATGTCAAATGGCTCTTGCGACTTTTTTTCTCCTACAATAAAAAAAATAAAAAATGAACCAGGATCGAGGGGCTCCCATATCAATTTCTGTGATTAGAGAATTTGGATGAAAAATTTTAATTTTTATGGGTTGTTTTTTTTTTAAATTGATATGGGCGCTCCTCGGCCTTGGGATCAGTTCTTTTCAAAAAATTAACCCGGTTTTCTTCAAATTTTAAACAATCTGCGATGGACAAAACTTTTTGTCAAATTTTTGGAGTGATCGGCCCCTGAGGCCCGAGGGGTGCTTATAAATTTTTTTTCAAAATTAGCCCAATTTTCTTTAAATATTAAACACACGTGTATATCCGATTGAAAAAACTTTTTGTCAAATTTTTGGAGTAATCCTGTGGCCCGAGGGGACCCAAATTTTAATAGAAAGTGTTGTCACCGGAAATACACATTTGTGCAACGTTTCAATAAAATCGGGCTTTGTGAAGTAGGTTAAAAATTTATCGCATGATTCCACGACACACAGACAGATAGACAAGGTAATATAGAGAATTTAAAAAGTGGTATTTTCTGACGAAAAAAGTTCAATTAAAATGGACCAAATGCTTTATATTTTACTTCTAAGATCTAAGTAAAGAGGAGCTTTTTTTAAACCGCCATCATAGCAGAGAAGTTATCCGAAGTTGCTCCTTGTTGCACATCCCAGACCATGTGGTCTTTCCCGAATTGTAGGTGTTAAATCTTTCGCGAAGCATAAAGTATTGGTTTTTTCTTCAGCTTTAGTCGCTTGTGGTGTTTGTCACCAGGAATCACACGACGAATTGTAGAGAATCGCGATAGCGAAGCGATCCAAGTAGGGTGTGTGATAACCAGTGAGAGTGCAAAATATATTTCTAAAACACAAATAATAAAGTGAATAACTTAAGAGTATTCTCAAATAAACAGTGAATAATACAAACCTAAATAACATAAAAGTGAATATTAAATTTACAAAAGCATTAAAAACAGTAGTCTTCAAAATACAGGAACAAATACACCAACAAACAACAATGTCTTCGCCCCCTCCTTCAGCGGGGGGAGCTGAATCAGAGCCAATGCTTATCATTCGTGTCAAGAGAGAAATACGACAATTTATTATCCAGTAACATGAAATTATTAAATGAAATACGCGAACTGCGCGATCAGCTAAAAAAAACTCTACGCAATCTCCAGAACCAAGAAAATAAAATGACGCAAAAAATAGGCAAAATATTATTGAAAGTGCTACAGTACCAAAAACAACAAAAAACATTTCAAGTAATAGTTTCGCTTTACTTAGCGAAGATGATCGCAATTACACTGAAATATTTCCAGAAATAACGGCGTCCACAAAAAGCATCATAGAAGAGAAAATCAACGCATCAACTCAGCAACTACGTACACAAAAAAACAACACAGTGGGACTGAAACCGTAAGCAACATTAAAAACTTAAAAAGCTAACGAAAACTTCCACCTATTAATATATTTAGAGAAGACAGCAAAAAAATTAATGCCATCCTCAATGATGTTATAGGTAAAGGAAATTTTAACTTTAAAAGTATTAATAAAAACAAAGCAGTTTTAAATGTTAAGGATAGCAAAAGCTTAGACAAGCAAAGTATTTGTTAAGCCAAACAAGGACAGAATATTATACATACACAGAAAAAGACAAGAAACTTAATACGTTCATAATTAAAGGGTTGACGGTGGGCCACACCCCAGACAAAATCCTAGAAGAACTAAAAACAACCAGGAAGGCTTGAATTTTGTAAAATCTTTCAGGTACGTCAGAACGCGTTATAACAACCGGGGTCCGGTCCTGGCCTCCCGCAAAAAGTATCTCCACCGGTCCCGATTTCGAGCCGATGTCACCCATTTTGGTATCCCTAAACTCTGGGCGTCCTGGTCTACGCCATCCTTCCAGCGTAGGCTTGGCCGGCCTCGCTGTCGTGGTTCCATAAATCCTACCGCAAAGGACTTTCCGAGCAGGATCCTCTTCGCTCATGCGAGCTAGGTGTCCTGCCCACCGGAGCCTTCGGAGCTTAATTTTATTCACAGTGTCGACATCCCGGTAACGCGCGTACATCTCATTACTATAGAGTCTCCGGAATCGTCCTTCCTCACATACGGGGCCAACAATTCTCCGTAACATTTTTCTCTCGAACGCGGCTAAGAGGTCAGAATGCTTTTTCCTAAGCATCCAAGTCTCGGATCCATATGTAAGTACTGGTATGTAAGTGTTTCGATGTAGAGCACTCAAAATAGCTGCTTTAAATGTCAATTCCATAATTTCGGTCTCCAAAAGGGGCGACTTGCTGCGCTTTGTGGAAGACCACAGACCGGACATACTCCTTCAAAGCTTAACGCAAGACATAAATTAGAATTTAAGAACTACGACTTAATACGGACGGACAGAAAGAACGCGATTCGCGGTGGTGGAACAGCTGTGTGCTGATCCGAAAAACACGAAGTTTCAAAACAATTTATAAGAGCGAGGTGGCAAACTTTAACTGCCTAGAGACTACTATTATTTCGCTGCCACTTCGAAATAATAGTTGCCGTCATATAA
Source organism: Nephrocerus scutellatus (assembly GCA_947095585.1). NCBI lineage: Eukaryota > Metazoa > Arthropoda > Insecta > Diptera > Pipunculidae > Nephrocerus > Nephrocerus scutellatus. The sequence continues at coordinate 31,377,116 of OX352761.1, forward strand.
TATCTGCATATGCGCCGCCAGCAGATAATCAGTTTAACGTCGAGCTCGAGAAATTATTCGAGACACTAGGATTAGATAGTTTAAATAACTATTTCATCCAAGCGGGAGATCTAAACGCGAAACATCAGGCTTGGTTGGATTCAACAGCGAAAGAGGCAGCTTTCTTAAGCGCTTTGTTGATGACAACCAGGTTATATTTAAATTGAAATTATACAGCCCGGTTACACCAAGTTACCCTTCCGGAAACTTATATTTAGATTTGTGTATTGCAGATGCTCGACTGCAAATAGAAACGGGTCCACGATAATAAGATCCCGCTGTTGCCGTATGATAGTGCCCACAACGCGATACTTATAGTAGCCTCGTTTGCTGACGATTCCATATTCGCCCTTGCAAGCCAACCAGAAATTCCTAAATTAAACTTTAGGAAGACCAACTGGAAGAGGTTTGAACAACAGGCCCAAGAGAATGCAGAAATAGTATTTCCTCTTCCGAAGTTCCTAACAATAGGAATCTGACGAACGAGTAGTGTGATTTTTGCTTACAATGACTGAATTCGGTAATTCTGTCGAGTATTAATTCGGCAGTCCCGAAAATTAAATGCAAAAATATTACGAAGTGTTATCTAAACGTACGTTACAGAGCTACATGAGACTCAAGTCCCTTTTAAGAAATGTGAAAACCCTACTGGAACAACAACTCCGGATCAGTATCAACAATTATTGGAGGCACCGAGCAGAGAACATTATAAAGTCTGATTCAAGGACGATGCTCCCGAAAATAAATCAACTTTATAAGCATCGTAATGCTCTTACATTACCGGAATTGAAAATACTAATTACTTTAGGGTATCTCATTTCTCGGGCGGGAATTGATAGCAGAACGACACCAATCGTTAACAACTATACTTTGTTGTTGGCTCTTGCTTATTGGATCTCATTTTAAAACAGTGCACCAAATAGGATGTCTCCCAAGCAATTCTGCAGATATGGTGAACGAGGAATTGCACAGATTTCGTAATCAGCAGAATTACTCGGATACTCTTGTACGTTCTCAAATGACATTAAAGCGAACGAACTAACGCAAGATGAAACAAACAACTACTTCTCGACGTTGACGGAACTTACTTATATTTTCAGGAAACTGAACAACAAGCCCTCGACAGGTTTAGATAACATTCCCAATATCGCGTTAAAATATCTTCCAGTCGAAATCATACTGAAATACTGCGTTATTTTTAATAACTTGCTCAATAATCACAACTTCTCGAGTTGTTGGAAAACATCGCAGGTTTTTCCAATAATAAGAAAAAAATCCTTCTGATGCGACGAACTATAGGCCAATATATATCTTGCCTAATATAGGGAAAGTTTTAGAAGTGGTTATTAGCAAGTCCATTTTGAACGTGTGCGACGAAAAAGAGATTATACCGCGGAACCAATTTGGGTTCAAACAAAACCACTCGACAGTACACGCTGTGACGAAATTGATTTCAGATGTGTATACTGGCATATGAATGATAAGAGGAATACGGCTGCCTGTCTAGTGGATCTCGAAAAAGCCTTTGACACGGTCTGGATCGACTCGTTAATTTATTAAATTATCAGCTATGGGTTTCCACATCATTTAGTTAAAATGATTATATCTCTGATGTACGGGAAAAAATTTGTTGTAACAGATAATAAAAACACGACAGCTAGGATTTTAAATATCGCTAACGGTCTTCCACAAGGCGCAGTAACGGCGCCAATTCTGTTTAATATATTTATTTCCGAAGTACCGAAGTTTATGGATGAATCCCTCGCTTATGCTGACGACATTATGCTATATGTACACGGCTCGAGAGTCGAGGAAATCCAAAGAAATTTGCAAAGCAAATTCGATGAATTTCGGGCATACTGCGAAACGTGGAAGCTTAGGTGCGAAGTTATACCGTTTCGCACCCCTCTAAGATGCGAAAATCACGACCTTCGACGAAATTGGAAAAACTTGCAGATAACTGGTGCAAATGGCGTTCAAATGGTGGAAATCCTTCATATATGGAATAATTCCGCGTCCTCGAGAGAAAATGCCTTAGATCGTGTATGAATATGTAAAGAAGCGAACATTCCAATCACAGGCACTATGTGTCAAATAAGAAACTCCTGAACGCTTCTGGAGTGTCCAGAATCGATAATGTCATTCTGATTCCTACTAGGAACCATTTCGCTCGGTCAGCCTCTGTTGCAAACGACTTAATTTCGGGAACCTTTTATCCAAATCCTCAGTATTTTGAGAGAGCTTTAGAGAGCGGATTTATACCACCTGAGGCATTCTTGCATTAAGATACACTGGGCTATCTGTCGAACTCACGCAACGTGCCCCTGATATACCATATTACTAGAAGGGCAATGGACAAAAGCATCCGACATGCGTCGATGACTTTGAGTGGTCGAAATGCGGTTTGGAGATACTGCAGCGACATACCTGAAACAGACAGTAACAGATGTAACCTAATCATATATTGGTGGCTCGACTGGGGTATGACCGACATACAGCCCTAAGTATTAGCGGGGGCAGCGTCTTGGGTAATCTGTACAATGGGTATCATAGAGATGTCATAAGGACGTCTCTAAGATGCAGGTTGTGCTGGGTGCTTGGGACGCTGCCAACGAAATATCAGGAAATTGTTCTTTTTTGTTTTCCTTGTTATTTTTTTGTTAATTAGTTTTAAGTAGATTTAAGTAATCTTAAGTAAATATAAAATAAAAAAAATAATGAATTAAAGGTTTTCTTTTTCCATTTTGCCTTTAAAATCAAAATTATTACAAATTAATAGAAGTAATACCTTAAACTAAATTTTGATAGATAAAAAAAACAAATAGATAGATAATATAATGAGAAAGAACCAAACTGGTCATTTATATAACTATACTAATATAGCTTGTAAGTTTCGTTATTTTCTTACTAACCAATATATTATAAAGTTAATTTTGGAATAAATATTTGATTAAAAAACCGAATTCTAGATTAAGTTGCAGTAACAACAGTGCATCTCTGATTTTAGCTGTCAAAATAGCTAAATTTGAGACTAGTTTGACAATTTTTCGTTGTTCCGTTCCGTTGTTCCGTTGTATGGCCTGTGGAAACATTTTCTTTGTCATTTCTCCCGTACATTTTCGGATCCTCTAAATAATTGCCAACAGCATGATCACTCCGATTGATTTTGCAAGCGACAGCACGCGTAGACAATTCTTTCGAATGGTAAACATCTATTTTTGAATTCTCTGACAATGTCAAACAAGTTTTTACGTATTCTTAAAAAAAATAAAACAAAACCTTTTTTTTATTACAAATTAACTTTTTGTACAAAAAAAAATTAACCACTTCAAAAACAACGATTGTACTTTCACTACTTCCAATCTTATGAACCAATTTAAATGCATGCCATTCTGACTCATTCCGTTAAAGTTTCATAAAAGTACCATTAGCTGGTTCTCTTTTAATTTTGGAATTCGCCATTGCATTCAACATGAACCACTGTTTCTTTCATTTTTAAATTATCTATTTTAACTTCGCGTACCCGTTGATTTGTGTGTCTGTCGTGGAATCTTGCGATCAATTTTGAACCCACGATTTATTGAATTGCATAAATGTGTAATTCCGGTGACAACACTTTCTATTAAAATTTGGGGCCCATATAATTTTTTAAAAACTGACCCGATTTTCTTCAAATTCAATACACATGTTATCTCCGGTGAACAATACTTTCTGTAAAATTTTTGGAGTGAACGGGCATTGAGGCCCAAAGAGTGCCCATATAAATTGTTTAAAATTAACCCGATTTTCTTTAAAATTTAAACACAAAACACAATTTGGACAAAACTTTTTGTCAAATTTTTTCAGAGCTCTGTGGTCCGGGGGTGGGTGCCTACATAATTTTTTTTAAAATGAATATACATTTACTGGAAATTCCGGCTCCGTCCGTAAAAGAAAGTCATGTTGTGAACACACCTCCATTTTTGTAAAAATTTTGGAGCTCCTAATTTTTTTTTTTCAAAAAGTAGCCTGATTTTATTTAAGCTTTGCACAGATGTGTATCTCCGATTAGAGAATTTACACGAAAAAATTTTATGGGTTGTTTTTTTCTGTCTGTTTGCCATATAACGGGAGAAAGATCATTTTTACTTTTTAAAATTATCTGCTTCTAATCTACTGAACCGCAGTGTACATAGAAATAGTGCACATCATTATCTGAGATGCCTTCTATCGCATGCACTTTTACTCTGTGGTCATTCAATACGATGTAATAAATTTTTTATTAATTTCTAGCGTGGTGACCGCATTTCTTTATCAAAAATATTCGTGCGACCGCATTTAAATTCAGTGGTCCATTATTTTATTGTTTTGCTAAAAAAATTTTGCAAAGTTCATATAAAGCTCGTTTAATTTATCTTTTTTTCAATAACAAGAAAAACTGCTCGATATTAAGTTTTTTCTTTTTTCCATATTCGTAAAAACACGGAAGTAGTGTACTTTTGACGGCTGTCACTGCCAACTTAAACTGAATTATGCAATTGACATTAAATTTGACAGTAGTCTTTTAACGGATGACATTACCAAAAAATTGAATTTAGTTACTAACGCCATCACTCGCTAATTCCAGGTACTTATCGCTCTGCAGACACGGAATTTTTCTATTATATTAACTTCGCGTGTCCGGTTGTCTTTTTAACCCACTTCCTAAACACCGATTTTATTCAAACTTTGCAAATCTCTGATTAGAGAATTAACAGAAAACATTTTATTATATTTTTATTCTCTACTAGCTGAAGTGCTCGGCGTTGCCCGTGGCCCCGTAACCCAGCCACCAGCCCCATCGGCTCCCATCATCCCCTCTTTAATCTTTCTTCATAATCACTATCCATCACTACACATAGCCCCCAAATATAACGGGTTCGTTTTCGTCTGTATAATTGAAGGAATTGAAAATAGTATATTACAGAACGAGCAAGGAAAGTGGAGTTTATCGTGCGAGGTCGAAGCTTGACGAACGTGGCGGTAGCCGTGTTCGGCAATCTAACGAGCACCATGAGCACTTTTCTGCAAGTCGTGTACGCTATTTTTCACGCGTCCAAACCGGTTTTTTTTTACTAAATCGAGAGAGAAGCAGAAATGTGAGAATGTGTGTTCGCTGTCACCACGATTGCCGCTCCCGAAAAAAAATCTTACCAAACTTCCCAATAAGACCTACCAAAGCAAAATTTATGTTTTTAAATAACGTAAAGCTTAAAGCAATAATAAAAAATAAAAGTTGTATTTAAGCGCGTTGTTTTTGAAGAATATACGATGTATATTTGTTTTCTTTTATATTTAGTTTACTTACAAAATAATAATCACTTAAAACTTCATTTCACGTAACGTTACATATAATAAAAAATTAGCAAAATTCACAAGTGGGTAATTTAGAATTTATGAAACACGTTATATAAATAAAAATAAACTTATATTATTAATTATTATTAATTTTTAAGTCTTTATTTAAATTTAAATTTAATCTAATTAGACTTTTTTAGTTTAAAATTTATAATGTAAATTTATCAACATTTCGGTCTTGTGGACCATTATCAAGGCAAAAGATAAGTTATAAATAACTTTTCTGACTATTCAGAAATTAAATTTAAATTTTAAATTTAAATTTAAATTAAATTTTAAGTTATTTATAACTTATTTTTTGCTTGATAATGGTCCGAAAGACCAAAAGTTGGATAAATTTACGTTATAATTTTTAAACTAGAAACGTCTATAATAAAGCTAATTAGATTAAATTAAAATAAAAATAAGCTGTAAACAGAGCAAGTTCAGAGTAGAAAAAATAGTTACTAACACAAAAAGTTAAAAAGCTATTTTTGGCTGACCAGATATAATAAGGTTCATTTTATCGGTCGGAAGCCAATTCTTTTGCTAACATAATAATACTATTGATAATATCGAATCCCAGCTTATTCCTCCGTTTGGTTTTTATAAGGGACAAATCGAAAAATTTCCTTTCCGCTGCTGCTGAACTTTGAGATAGGGTCAATAAGTTGAATACGAAATTGGTTAAAACCTTAAAACAAAGTTCATTCATCCCGTTTTGAATATCACCAACTTCTTCCCAAAACTGATTAATGTCCATAGTAGCGTTCAGGTTGGTTTTCGAAAAATCTTAGGAGCTTCCAGGGCTTCCATCCCGATATTTTCAGGGTTACATTCCAAATAATAAAAAACTGATAATAAAGGTTAAATGGATACTTCATGGTCCTGGTTAATGGCTTTTTGAGGAGTTATAATGCATAAGCTTTTCAAGTTAATGTTGTTAAAATCAAATTTTAGCATGAATTGATCAAAGAGTTCGATATAAAAGTTTAGAATATTTGTTTTTATTGTAATTTTGTTTGAATTTGTTATTTCACTTTTTGTAATGTACGAAAAGCTTTGCTTCCAACAAAAACTTCCTCAGGTGGCAAATAATTATTAGTGTCTTTATAATTAATTTCTTGAAGAGAAGTGATTCTTAAATAGACGTTATTAATAAAACTACTCAATACTAATTTAACATTTGATTAAAAGTGTTCCTATAAATATGGCAGGGGAACTTTTTCAGATTGAAACTCCTTGTTTATATCGCTTATAATTTTTAAACTATATGATAGGAACAAAAATTAAATTTTTTTTGGGGACTATCCATTAATTTGGCCAATTGCTTTGTATGAAGTCCATTTATTTCTTAATAACGAGAAATGAAATACAATTTGAGGGCGTCCCATTGATCGATAATTCGGTTTATAACGTTTTCCAGAGCCAGCCAGTTAGAGAAATCCCAAGTATCTTATAAGGCTTCACGCTGCAGTAATCTTGAAACTGCTTAAACTCATTAATTCGCTTGAAACTATACGCGAAAAACTTGTATATATTTCGATTTCTACCGGAAATTGTTTGCAAGCGTAAGATGAACACAAATGTAAAGAATGACATGTACACGTCATGTAAAAAAGTCAACGTCTTTATTCAATTTAGCTTTGAATAATTCAATCAGACCCAAAAAACGATCATGGATGCATTTTGTGATCTTGCCTACATACCTTACTACCAATAACAATGACTTTTTTGTTGACAAATCTGTCGTCTCGTCCATTATTAAGGATAATTTTGCAGTTTGAAACAATATTTACCTTGGCTTTGTTTCCCAAAACTTCGGCAAGTTCAGTCGCCTTTGTTCTGCAACACTTTATGGACTTTGCTATTTTTGAATCTGGACAACATTATTTGAGCAAATTCGGCAAAAAATTCATAAGTAAAATGGTTAAGTTGTGGTTAATTGTAAAGAAGACTAAGCTCAGCTAGGCAGACTTGATACTGAAACTACCGCTTTTCCTCGTTTATAAACGCTTCAATTAGAATTTGATTTTTTTTCTTCCCTACATTCCTTAAACTCACAGCAGTAGCAAACTTTTAGATTCAATCTGCTAATTGAGAGAATTTATAAACAATATATAAAAATGAATTATGGTAATAAGCTGAGAAAATAACACAACCAAAAATATTAAAACGAACACATCAGCACAACGTAAAAAATTATACCACACAAAGCAATCAAAGAAATTACTTTCGGCTACGACATGTTGCGAACAGGGCTAACAACTTCACAAAACGCGCCCAATCCCTTTAAGTAAGTTAATTCAATTAGTCTCTGGTGACATGTGTACTTTTGGTTTATGTTTATGAGTTGATTGGAAATAATTCCGATTTGTTATGTCAATTGTTAAAAAATGTTTGTTTCATAGGCTTTAGAGTTGTAAAAAACCTACCAAATCGAATTAAAGCCTACCAACCTACCATAGCTGAAAAAACCTACCAATTTTGGTAGGAATCTACCAAAACGGCAACCATGGCTGTGACTGCAGTAAATAACAAAGAAATGAATTTTTCACGCGTCCAAACCGGTTTTTCTGCTAAATCGAGAGAGAAGCAGAAATCACAAATGACAAACAAAAGAGAATTCTTGCTCATGCGCAATGTGTTCGTTGAGATTGTAGTAAATAACAAAAGACGTTTATATCATAACTAGTGTTGCTATGGGCTACTTTCGAGGCTAGTTTATAGCGTACGAAACAGTCACTTTCGTCTATGGGCGTGTGAAAAAGAAATTTTCGCACTCTGCGAAAGTGTCCGAACCATTCCAAAATGTGACTATTCTTGTTTTCTTTTCACTAATGAGTTGTGCAAAATTTCAAAACGCTAATATTTAAAAAATTCTGAAAAATTCATAAAAAATGCATATGGAGACCCTGACTCAGGAGTCATAAAAACATGCAAATTGTAAAAACAATAAAAAAATTCGTATGGTGACCCCTTGACCTAGGAGTCTGACCACTTTCAAAATATGCCTATTGAGTGCCTATTATGGTAGAAAACCCCGATGCAAAGTTTGAACGCGATCGATTCATAAAAACATGCAATTCGTAAAAACAATAAAAAAATTCGTATGATCAGCCCAATCACTACCCTGATAGGGATGGATGTGAGATATTCTCAGCATTTTTCAGGTCGGCTCGTTAATGGTGTGTGCTACTAAATTGACCAAAAGAATTCACTTTTTAAATTCTTCTTTTTCCTCTTTTGCTATTTAACCGAAGTTTTGGAATTTTGCAATTCCCAGCGTACAGCTTTTGTATTATATTATGTAAGTAAATATTTTTTCTTATCTCTTCTTAATGCAAAAAAATACTTGCAATAAAAATATTTTAGAATAGAATAGAATATTTTTTTTATTTTTGTCTTATATAACATTTTAAACTTAACAATTTTAGAAAGTAATAAACATATAATATTTTTATCATCTAGTCAGCTTACTAACAACATACTTTCGACTGAGTCATCTTTAAAATTTCCATAAAAAGTATAAATCTTAAGTTTGCATCAGTTTACGACCGTGTAATAAAACACATTTGTGCTAAAATGCTGTGCTTCTGGTAAAAAAAAACTTTAGCTCTACATTTTGTTGTCTCCAGGTAAGATATGTTAATAAAGTCTTTCAACGTGTAATATTACCCAATATTATATAGTATATACACTAGATAATAAAAAATTTACATAACGCGCAATCCACAAAAGTGCGGTTAATTTTATAATGTACATGAAACCGCTGAGTGGTGTATATTTCATATCGCAACGGGTGAGTTCCAACCAGAGATGATCTTCTTCAAAGCATTTTCTCTCAGCGTCGACTGAATGAAAAGTTTATTTCCTTTCGATTATGTGGATAAGTATAAAAATTTGCAACAAAAATAACTTAGACTCGTGCTATCCACAAGCAAAAAAATGAATGAATTTTTTTGTACAAAAAAATCAAGATGTTGATGTATCCTCATATATGTAAAATATCCGACAAGTTACATTTTTATAAAAGGGATAGTTTATTAAATCACTCTACAAATATTTAAGATTAATTTTTACAAACGCTCATATTCAGATAATAATAGTAATTGATATACATGTTACCAACAACCCAGCATTATTGACTTTGTACTTTAAATCGCAAATAATTTTTAATTTTTCTATCATAATTTTTATATTATATTTACATTATAAAAACTTAAAAATTCCTATTACAATTTTTAAACCACAAAAGTTGCAGCGAGTGAAGCACACATTTAAATTCCACTTAAATACAAGGTTTTGCGATCGAAGTGTTACTAAATGAAAAGGCTGCAATTTCATCATTTCTTATATTTTCATATATATTTTTTTTTTAATTTTGTTAGAGATTGTTAAAACATTTCAAATTTTATGTACAACACATTACTGATCGATATAGCCATCTTAAGCGAGGATGATAGCGTCGAGCCTCTTAACAAGGGCATTGCATGCTGCACGAACGTGACCTGTTGTATTTTGGTCCATTCTCTACGAATAGCTGTCTTCCATGCGTCGACACTTTCATATCACAGGAGCACTCTCTTTTAATCGCTTACGCTTACGTGAAGCGTAGCTTAGTTTTCCTGGTCTGCAGCTACGAGATAAGCTGGCTGCTGCACCTCATTCATTTGTGATGCGCCTATCTGCCGTAAATTTTCAGGCCTCTTAACACAATTCACAGGCTGTACTATAGCTTGTACTTCCATTCTTGGTTCCTTGCAGACGCGGATGAAATGTCCAGGTTTCTGGCATCTAAAACATCTTGGACGGGAACTATGTTTCCGTCGTTCTGAGGGCGTCCAGTTTTCGTTTTTTGGATTTCCTCTTTAATAAGGGATTTTATTTGTATAGTGTCCTCTGTTTCCAGCTTGCGCAATCTAACCATTTCAGTAGACAAACTGGCACTAGCTGCTTCGTATTCCAAAGCCGATGCCAATACTTCATTCATCGACTTTCCTCTGGGTGTTGTCCTCAAATGAAGCTTCAACTGTTCATCTCGAATAGCATTGATGAACGCATCCACTGCCAATCCGTGACAGGTGACTTCAAAGTTCCTTTCTTGTTACTAGAAGATTCTGGAATGATTCTGGGACTGCTTTGTTGGTGTTTTCCGTAACGAACTGAGTACGACTATACAACCTGGTCTCAAAATCTTTAATTTTTCCTTCCAGACTCCTCACTTCTTCATGAAATCCGTTTATCTCACTTTTAAGCGATATTTGAATTTCTCTCATTTCACCTTTTAGCGTTGTTTAACCCTATTCATTTCTCCTTGAGCGTTTGATGAGTGATATTCAAACTCATTTCACCTCTTTGGTTTACCAGCTTCTGATTTTATTGATCGAATTTAAAATTGAATTCCTTCAGTTCAGTTCAGTTCAGTCCTCGGCTTTGTTTCAGCGATTGTTGAATTTGCTGTTCAAACTTATCGGTCAATTTAGAATTTAACTGCTGATTTTGTTGGTCCAATTCTTTCTTCGCTTTGCTATATTAGGGAGAGGAAAAGGTGAGATGTCCATGCACGTGTGTCTTAAACGACTGCAGATCATACAAAAGCGGAAACACAGAATCAGGCAATTCACTCCACATAACTATCGTGCGCCTAAAGAAGGAATCTCTGAATTGGTTAGTACGTCCGAAGATAGGCTTAATGGTGAACCCGAGGGCTCGAGTTGAGGCACTAGTATTACGGATGGGTTCAAGAATGGGCGGGATGAATTTGGATATTTCTTTTGAACACCGCTTGTGGAAAAAGCGATAAAACAGTGACAGGCAGGAAACATTCCTACGATGTTCAAGCAATAAAGCTGTATTCAAGTTAAAGGCGAAGATACGCCTTGTAAATAGTAGCCAGATCTGAAGGAGTGAAGTACATCTTGCACAGTTTTAGGAAACCAAAACATCTCGCAGCATTTTTGGCGATGGCAAATATGCGGTCGTTCCAACGAAGGTCTTTGTTGACACACATACCGAGAATTGAGAGTTTTTTAGTTTCTTTGATGCAAGATAAATGTTGGGGATTTTAATTACGCTTGGACGACAGAAGACAGCATTGGATTTAAGAAGCGTTAAATTCAACTCTACTATGTAGTCCTCACTTTGTTATGCTGTCAAGGTCAGAATTTAACGTGCTTAACATAAGTTTTTGTTCAAGTTCCACTTGCGATGAAGAGGGGCGTGCAGAAAGCGTGAAGTCATACGAAAAGCTAAGAGTGCTGTCATCAGCGAAAGAATGGATTGCATTAGAAGTAGCGAATAGGAGATCGTAAATGAAAATGAGAAAGAGTGTCGGAGACAAAACAGATCCTTGGGGAACACCGGCGTTTATGTGGTGAACGTTAGATTTGAAACCGTCCAATACGACCTGGATAGAACGGCCAGAAAGGTAGTTACTAGTCCAATCAAGTAGGGTCTTATAAGCATTAATTTTCGACAAAAGAGCTTGATGCCAGACACTGTCAAATGCCTTGGAAATATCGAGTGCGACAACTTTGCTTTCACCAAATTTGTGAATAGAATGGTTCAATTTTTCAGTGAGATAAGCCACCTGTAGAACGTTGCCTACGAAAACCGTACTGCTGGTCGCTAAGGATCAGCGTTTCCATGATCTTAGAAAGTATGGATGTTACCGCGATTGGTCGGTAGGTGGAAAGAGGAAAGAGGATGAGAGGAGGAAGAGACGGTTCGCCTTTTTTAGGAACAGGCTAGATAAAGACTGTGTTCCAATTCATTGGAACGACTCCAGAAGAATAAGAGAAATGGATAAGCCTGCGCAATGGCAATGCCAAAGTTGAAGAACACTAAACATCAAAACTATAGCGGGAATACCATCAGGCCCAGCAGGTTTATGAAAGTTGAAATCGTTTAATACTTTAGCCACTTGACGAGCACGAAAGTAAATCTATCTGGTAGCTGCGAAATGTGATGCAAGCAGATTGGCCTTGTCTATAGAGCTGACAGTTGGAATGTCATTGTGAATGAGCGTTGGAATTGAAGACGAGCCAGTATTTTAAATTCGTCTCACGAATGACCAAAAATTGTTACTTCCTTTGGGACATTGAAGTATTTTTCGTCTCAGTTTCTGGTCATAGTCGAATTTGACTCGTCTAAGCTAGGCATTGCAATCATTTCTGACTCCTCTAAATTTGATACGGTTTTCCACAGTGGGGTTTTATTTATATAACCGAAAGCATACTTCCCGGTTACTAGTAGTCTCTTTGCAGCTTAAATCATACCAAGCATTTTCCTTCGGTTTTATACACTTTGTCCTGGAAGGGATAAATTGTCTCATACCCTCCTGGATTATGTTTGCGATCGTATCAGATATGGCATCCACTTCCACACCACTATTGGCATTAAGTAGCCAATTAATATTCTTTAAAAAAATGGTTGAGGCCATCACAATCGGCTTTCTCGTGAACCAAACTTTTCTTTTAGTGTTTTTTTTTAACTGCGCGTTGTTCGACAGCGAGAAATTTGCTGACACTACACAATGGTCTGAAGAGCCAAGAGGTGATGATACACTGACGGTCTATTTGTTAGGATGAGAGGTAAGAAACAAGTGAAGGGTATTCGCGTTATGACTTACAATGTATGGAAAACAAGTGGGCTCATTCACAAGCTGAGTGAGATGGTTAAAATCAGCAAATATTTCAACATAGACGGTTTTCGCTCCACTAACTCCGTCTCAATTGAAAACGCTTCACCAGCCTGCTGTTTTTCTGCTTTAACAACTTGTTGCAAGCGGAGAAATAACTCTTGCTTTTTTCCAGCGGTGATTAGACCTCGCCTTCTAAGCTTTTCTTTAGGCTCCTGGAAACTATAGGATTTAATGTTCACGGCACTTTCCATTTTATTATTTACTGTTTATCGGTTTGTAAATTTTCAATTAATTTGTTTACTGTCTCAAGGTTTGGAAAATTACCAATTAATTTATTGTTCCACGATTTGTAAAATTTAACTGTCTCACAATTTGCAAAATCCCACTTCCACCAATTGTTACGAAATTTAGGCTTTCGAGTTCGTAAAGGATTTTGCAAATAAAACACAACACAAGTTAATTAATTTACAAATAACAACTTTAATAAACAAACAGTAAAAATAACACAAATTCACAATTTGTATTGGTGATAACTTTAAATTTACACAAAAACACTTATTACAACAACACTTGTATTTAACTATAGTTCTCTTAGGTGGTAGCAGTATTACTTTGCAAGATCTTTTACAACTTGACTGATTGAATTCTAAGCAATGAATGAATTTTTTGCAGCCACCTTTTATACTCATTGAAAAGTTTCCAGAAACTTCCAATCTTATAGACAGAAATATGGAGAAAAGACCAGAAAATTGTGGCCTTATTTCCTTATTTACAACTAACGATTATTTGAAAATTAACGTTAATGTACACGTAGTACAATAATGTTCCTACACACGAACCGGACAAACTGCGAAAACAGATTTGACTACATTTTTGACCAGTACATAATGATTTAAACTTACAGGCGGTTACATTTCAAATAATCTAATAAATCTTACAGCCAAAAAGTATGCTATTCAAAAGGGCTTAGTTCTAATACAGTGCCTATTTTTAGTATGCAGTATGTACATTGCGATTTATCTATGGATTCAAATTCCATTATCTACTAACTGCTTTTCGTAACATTATATTCTTAGATGATATTATATATCTAACCATGAAAAATTATTTATTCACTAGCATTTCATTTTATGATATTTTAACGCCTCAAAACGATTTTAAAAAACTTTTAGTTAACTTGACTTGACCACTGTTTGTCCGTTTGTTTCGACTTTTTGACGTCCTTTTAAACCAACCACGACATTTTGTAGGATATTTCTGAGATCCTGCGTGTGAGAATTGGCGCGTGTGATGCGTCTAAAAGTGGTTTTTTGTATAATTTGAAGTCCTTTTTTATCAACTTTCACACGATCTAGAGAGCCATTTCTGCCATTTCTTCCCACTTGTGATGCATATCGTGGGTCGCATTTGGCGCAAGTGACGCGTGTAAGAAGGAATATTATTTTCAGCATTTCAAAATAAAAATGTATGCTTATGACGATGTATACATAAAAGTTTGTACCCGAAGTTTTTTTACATTTTCTTGTTATAATCGATTTTTACTTAGCATTTTGAAGATTCTTAAATGAGTCGTAGCTACAGTTTGACCTTCAGCTCGCAGACGTGGCCACTAGTTGATTGGGATGAAAGCTTCTTGTACTGCTCGTGGGCTGCTACTAGGTGTCGATATCGTCTGCGTAAGCCAGTATCTGGATGGACTTATAAAGAATTGTTTTTCTCACCGTTAAATTAGAGTCTCAAATCACTTTCTCCAGGTTGAAAACGATGCAGGCCAGTCCATCCCCTTGTTATTTTTGTGTCATAGGTCATATATTCCCTTCTGGGTCAATTGGCCTCCATTACACTAACATGACATCATCTGCGGTTTCATGAAATATATCGAAGCAAAACTTCTTCCTAGCTGCTATGACTCCTCTTAGACTGGTCTCTTCTTCCTTCCTAACTTATCGGGTTCCATTTCATCGCATGGAAAGCAATTGAGGTTGCTTTCCGAAATATATCAAGAATCTACTGCCACCTCCGTCTCTGAATTTTGCAGAAAATATAGGATTGTGACATCTATTGATTTAAAGCTGATAATGATGTGTTTCATTCTTTTTCTGACTAGAAAGATGTTGACAGCAATAAAATATTAAGTAATATTCAACAAAAAAAATGCAAGTTTATATAAGAGTTCATGAGTAAAAACCCACTCACCAACACCTAGCTGACCAAACAAACACTGAAAACTGAAAACGTGATTGAATAAACAGTAATAGTATTCAACAAAAAATACAATTTGTGATTCGATATTTTGAATCAGAATTCAACCTATGTATCTTTAAAATATGTCTGTTAAAAACCAACAGGTGGCATTTGCAATTAATACCGGACCAATATCTCTCTGATAAATTATTATCAGTGACTGTATATGTGTTTCAACTTGAGATCACAGAAGTTAAGACCGTTTTGTACGCTTACAAATACAGAATTTATTTTTTTAAATGACTAAAAAATATGATTGCTAAAAACGAAATTGGACGGTTTTTTTTTTTTATAAAGTAACTATTTACTAGTTGTTCGTGGTGGTTGGCTGCATCTTAACCTTATAAGCGCTTACGAATTCAATCTTTTACATTTATAACCGATTTATGAAAACACTAGTTTATTTAAACAGGTTGGCGACCCATCTAAAAAGTATACTTTCTTAGGATATCAAACAGCTGTGCAAACTATCAGCAGGCTACTAAAATCTTCCGCTACATGATAAACATCTACCTACAATGAATATGTATGCTTTCTATAACGATCTTCGCTACTTTATGTCTACTGTACAAATTATGTGTATATTTATGATATCTATACTATTATATAGAGAGTTTGCATTTTCATTTTGCATTAATGGCTACACTAATCTTGGAAACTACTGAACCGATTTTGATCAGGGTTTTACCATTGCACAGGGTTTTTTGCCCGGAGGTTATAGGCTACATATAGGTTTTTGGTCAGTGGTGGTGGTCAATGTGGGGTGGGGATAGTTGGTGCGGAGCCAGTCGGGTGGTGTGAGTGGAGATAGTGGTTAGTTGGTGCGGATCATTGTGGTTGGGATGGTGGAGTGTTTGCAGCCGGAGGTAGAGGTCAATGGATGTAGGGTCTGTGTAGGTATTACTGGGTTGGTGCTCAGTTGGGGCGAGGTGAGTGTTGTAGGTGGTCAGCTAGGTGTTGGTGAGTGGGTTTTTACTCATGAACTCTTATATAAACTTGCACGTTGAATTTTTTTCCAGTCCACAAAAACACAGTTTTTTCAGTTTCACGTTTCAACGTTTCAAACGAAATAAGAACGAATGAAATAAAATCGTAATGTTATAACATTGTATTTCACAAGAATTTCTTCTATTGTACAATAATTATAATTTAACTTAATTAATATAAATATTAGTACATATATACCAACGAAATATTAAGCATGGAATAACTTAAAATGCACAACAAAATTTAGCAATTATCTTCCACTTAACGCAGCTAAAACCACATGGACACAAATTGAAATATTGAAATATGTACACTCAACTCTCATTACAGAGATGAGGTCAAGTTCACTTCGCATTGGCTATAAAGACCCTCCTTGTGTTATTCCAATAACCTGCTAGTGTGAACAAATGCGAGTACTATTGCCTTTCATTGCTTTGCAATTATTTTGTTTTACGAATATGTAATGAGTAGGTAAACAAAATAATTTACCAGCCAATCATGGTGTTTACATTCGTATGCGCGCATCATTAGGCTTATCCGGGCTGGGCGGAGCGGATCTCGCATTTCTGCATTACGAATATAATTATTATTATGCATCAGTTACCAATTTTGTGCCTGTTGCATCAAATGATGACCATATTGGTTATATTTTTCTCAAAGTTTCCACTTATTCAATTACTAAGGAATCAATTTCGATTTGCTGCTATTGTAGAAAACAAGTGGTTGACACGATTACACGGTTATTTAAAAATAGTTTGCAAATTATTAATATTTGTGGATAGGAATATTTAATTAAATAATTGTAGTATGTAGTTTTTAGTTTATAAAAAAACAACCCATAAAAATTAATATTTTTCATGTAAATTCTTTAATAGGAGATACATATGTGTGTTTGAACCGGATTATTTTGGAAAAAATTAATATTACAGCCCCCTTCACTTCAAAACTTTTTTCAAAAACTATTCTCACCGGGGATACATATGTGTAAAAAAAATTTGTATGGGAAAAAAATTTATATCAAAAACTCAAAATTTTTTACATAAACACATATGTTTAAAATTTAAAGTAAATCGGGATAATTTAAAAAAAAAATGTATGGCCCCACCCCCGGGCCTCAGGGCCAATTCGCTCCAAAAATTTTACAAAAAATGTTGTCCCTCGGCATAAACATATGTTTAAAATTTGAAGTAAATCGGGCTAATTTTTAAAAAATTTATACGGGCACCTCAGGGCCCATTCGCTCAAAAAATGTCCAAAAAGTTTTGTTCATCGGAGATACACATGTGTATAAAATTTTAAGAAAATCGGGATAATTTTTATTTTAAATTTGTATGAGGCCGCACGACACCGCCGCCCGACTTCTATAAAACTTTTACAAAAAGTGTTGTCCATCGGAGATACACACGTGTATAAAATTTGAAGAAAGGCGGTTTAATTTTTTTTTAAAAATTTGTATGGTAACCCATACCCATTAAAGAAAATCGAGTTAAGTTTTTTAAAAAAATTTGTTGGGTCCCCATGATCCTGGGGCCCGGGGTCTCTAAAATGTTTGCAAAAAGTGTTGTCTATCGGAGATACACGCGTATATAAAATTTAAAAAAATCGAGTTCATTTTTTTACAAAATTTGTATGGGGACCCATACCCATTAAAGAAAATCGGGTTAATATTTTTAAAAAAGTTTTTGGGGCCCCACGACCCCGAGGCCCGGGTTCTCCAAAATTTTTACAAAAAGTGTCGGAAACACACTTGCGTATAAAATTTGAAGAAAGTCGAGTTAATTTTTTTAAAAAGTTTGTATGGGACCCCACGACCCCGGAGGCCGGGTTTTCCAAAATTTTTACAAAAAGTGTTGTCCATAGAGATACACACGTATATAAAATTGAAAGAAAATCGGGTAAATTTTATAAAATTTTTGTATGGGAGCCCCCCGACCCCTGGGACCGAAGTCCGAAGTTCATAAGAAGTGCATACATAATGGTTTTTTCATTGATAGCACCCAATTTTGTTTTTTGTTGCCGGCCTAATTGCACATCCAGCATAGAATTTGGGTAGGCAGATGATTTTCAAACGCTTTTAAAGCTTGTAATTTTCCAGCATTAAATGGCAACTATAAACTAGTCATTAGTGCCGCGGGCTTCTGAGCGGGAGGTTCAAAAATTCGAATCCCAAAAGAACTCAAAAAATCTTTTTAACGGAGAAAAATTCTCAGGTATGTCTAACATCCGCCCGAGAGAAATAACTATTACGAAAAGCTTTTCAATTTAGATAAAGCTTTAAATTGTATGAGCCTTCCATTTTTGTTCAAAAATATAACACCCGCATTACGAATGGCATTGAATGACCTATTCAATAACTCTTCTAATACTGTTCTTAGTATACTAACGCTCATAATGTGCCTAGCATAATAAGGGTGAAGACTCTAGTTAAAAACTTTTCTAATACTCTTCTTAGTACATTAACGTTTATAATGTGCCTAGGGTGCAATTTGTACTGGCGCTTGTTAAAAATAAAACAATGATCCTAATAACGCTATATGCCAAAAATACTGGAATGGTTTTAAACATTTAAACATAAATATATACATTTCAACTAAGCTTTGCGAAACAGCTTAGCTAAAGTAACCTCAGTCACTTGCACTATGTATACTTTTTTTTATGTATACTTTTCTTAATATAATGTCAGAAATATCAAGTACAGAGTCCCTTGTTGAAATTCGTTGTAGATACTTCAATTAAACCTCATATTGCTCGAAAAAAATTTAAAAAAAGTAAAAAATTTGAATTAAATTAAAATATAAGAAGTTGTTTATAACTCAGTCAGTGAACTAAAGATCAATGAGATTCTTGTCATTAAGAGTAAATAAGTTGTGATCCACCCCAACATTTTTGTTGAGGAGATCTATTTTCTTTGGGAAGTGTGTGGCTGCAGGGGGCTAATAAATAAAAGTTAAATCAAAGTGAATACGCTGGGCACACAGTTCTGTATTTTATATATTGTAACAAATCGGTCGTAGTCAAAAAGTAACGGGTGTTTTTTTAAAAGGTTGCCGATTTTTTTTTTTGAATAAAACACATATAAAATTATGAAATGACCAAAATTTTTTTTTATTTGGTAGATAATTTTTTGGCATTTAACATTTAAACACAATTTCTGGCATATGGCTACCACGACTATTTTTCACAAATGTCATTCTGGAGGTCCAATTTTCCAGCACTTTTTCAAGCATTTGAGGGCGTATGTCAGCAATGACACGTTGAATATTGGTTTCCAAAGCGTCAATCGATTGAGGTTTATCCACATAAACCAATGACTTCACGTATCCCCACAAAAAGTAATCGAGTGGCGTCAAATCGCACGAACGCGGAGGCCAATTCACCGGACCATTTCTCGAAATAATGTTGTCGTTGAAAGTTTCTTTCAATAAGTCGATTGTTTCACGTGCTGTATGGCAAGTGGCACCATCTTGTTGAAACCACATTTCATCCATATCCATATCTTCAAGATTTGACAACAAAAACTCATTTAACATGGTTCTGTATCGATTTCCATTCACGGTAACGCGTCGTCCTTCCTCATTTTTAAAGAAATATGGACCGATGATCCCACCAGCCCGTAGACCGCACCAAACAGTACATTTATCAGGATGCATTGGTAATTCTTGAACGGCGTGTGGATTATCTTTGCTCCAAATGCGACAATTTTGTTTGTTGACGTATCCATTTAACAAAAAATGCGCCTCATTACTGAAGAGAATTTTACGGTAAAAAAATGGATCTTCGTTCAATTGATTTAACGACCAATCACTGAATTCACGGCGCAAACGATGGTCGTGTGGCTTTAATTCTTGCACCAATTGAATTTTGTATGGCACCAAACCCAAATCTTTACGTAAAATTTTCCATAAAGTCGATGGACAAAGTCCAATTTGCTGAGCACGACGACGAATCGATAAATTGTCGTTTTCTTCGACACTGACCTCAACGACAGCAATATTTTCTTCTGTACGAACTCTTCTCATTCTTGTCGGTGGCTTGGCATCCAAAAGAGTGAATGTAGACCGAAATTTGGTAATTACGTTCTTTATGGTGGTCTCTGACGGACGATTATGTGCACCATAAAATTCACGAAGTGCTCTATAAACATTTTTAATTGAACACTGATTTTGAAAATAAATTTCCACGATTTGAAAACGTTGTTCTGGAGTTAACCTATTCATAATGATTTGCCAAACAATACTGAGTAGAAATGCCACTTTGAGCTGTCAAAACAACTGTCATAAAATAAAACGACATCTATCGGAAAAACAAACCTCCTAAAAAAACACCCTTTAAAAGGAAAAATAGCAATTCGGCGATAAAGATGAGGAGTGATAAACACAAATAGAAAAATCTTTCCACAGCTTTGTTGCCTGTTTTTCGGATATAGCATGTTTATTGCCGTTGCCAAAATCTTTGGGCATTTTCGATTTTCAATGCAATGAAATGTGACTGACGGTGTTAAAAACAACGCGGAGAAATATTTCCGTTGAGCAAACATTGGGAATTTTCTTGAACTTATTATAAATACCGCATGATTTACATTTATTGAGAATTGTTGGGAGATGTTGGGGAATGGTAGGCTTAAAATAATAATAATAATAATTTAGCATTCGAATTAAAATACAATTGATTATGTTATTTTTCAAATAAAATATACAAAGTTGAACAGATAAAATAAAAAATTTTCTCCAGTGATCAATTTAATTTAATTTAATTATTAATTTTAATTTTAAATTCTAAAAATACATTGATGAAATATACGACATTTATGTAATTTGTAAAATTAATAAAAACTCTACAATCCCGCCCAGCTTAAAATTTTATTTTACCGTTAATGAGAACGTTTTAAGTACCAATTACTGAATATATGACACGGTTAAAATTTTCATCTGTACTTTGTAACAATATACCTTTACTTTCGTAAATATGTACCGACACAACAGCATCATAATTTTTTGCTTCCCTAATACATAAACGGGCGGTCAGCCATCAGCAGAATAGGGGGAACAACACAGAATGCATTGCAGGTAGCCGTAACTATCTCTGACTAGTGGAAGTGCGATCAAACCTCCATGTGGTGGCCGCCGGTGCAGGAAAAGCTGAATGATCGGGCTAGTCCCTTCAAAGTAAGGTTGGCGCGAGGCCAAAAACCTCGCCTGTAAAAAATTATTATTACGGAACTCAAAATCAGCTTCGGATACATTGATGAACGACGATGACCACGGCAACGAAAACGGCTAAACGATTTAAGAATTTTCTCATGGAACGTACGCTCACTGTATAGAGCTCGAGCTGCACAGCAGCTGACCGATACTCTGTCTAAATATAAAGCTGACATAACAGCAATCCAGGAGATGCGGTGGACGGGGAATGTTGTCTTACAAAAATCAGAATATGACATATATTACAGCTTTCATGCAAGACATCATGTGCTCGAGGTGGGGTTTCTAGTCAGCAAAAGAATGAAACACACCGTTATCGGCTTTAAAGCAATAAATGAACGGCTATGCACCCTTCGCGTGTGGGGCAAATTTAAAAACATAAGCCTCATAAACGTTCACGCACCTACAGAGGATTCCCCAGATGATGAAAAAGAAGAATTCTTTGAATCAGTTGAACGGGAACTCCATGCCTGCCCTCAGTATGATGTAAAAATCATTCTGGGGGATATGAATGTTAAAATAGGTAGGGAGCCAGTATTCAGGCAGTACATTGGCACCCATAGCTTACACGAGAACACTAATGAAAATGGACAACGAGTCATACATGGCAGCAAGCAATAATTTGGTCGTTGCGAGTAAAAGGTTTGCGCGTAAAAATATCCACAAAGCCACCTGGGTATCTCCTGATGGAGCCACTCGCAACCAGATAGACCACGTGTTGATAGACCGCCGCCACAACCCGAACCTGATGACGGTACGAACGTATCGTATCACTATCTTCTTGGTATGGTGCTCCGAGCGCGGATTGCATCATCACGAAAGACTACATCCGCGAATCAGGTTCGAGTCCACACGGCTGCCCTTCGCAATAAAGAGACCAGAAACAACTACGGTCAAGCGATAGGACTTACCCTAAATGGGAGAATAAGTTCTGGGGCTGAGATGTCAGGCGTAGAAGAGAAATGGACACGCCTTAAAAATACTGACATTGGTACTGCTGACTCCATCTTAGGCAGTAGTCGTAGAGATCGGAATGACTGGTTCGATGACGAATGTAAGCTAGCGACTGAACGTAAGAATGTTGCGTACCGAGCAATGCAACAATCTCATAGAACGTGGGCACGCGAAGATGAATATAAAGAGCTCAGAAGATATGAAAAAAACAGTTTACCGGCGAAATAAAGCAGCCTGGGAGAAGAATCTCGTCCGTGAACTAGAACAGTACAGAGAGTAAGGACCGCACCAGGCGCGGAAGTTCTACTAAAGTGTCCGCGGTATGACGCAATATACACCGCGTCGCACATACTGCAAGGAACAAGAGGGTTATCTGATCGCAGATCTTAACGGCATCTTAGAGCGATGGGAAGAGCACTTTCATGAGTTGCTTAATGGCCAGCTTACTGAGGAATTGGAGGCTCCACCAATGACTGAAGATCATACTATGCTGCCGCCACCAAACATAGACGAAGTTAAAATAATAATATTCGGCGCGACAGACCATTGCGGTCCAATGCCTAACTTCTCGCGACCATTTGTGCTGCGCATGTTAATTTTTGGACACAAATGGAATTCCATTTAGACGAAGTTAGCAGAGCGATAAATCGGCTCAAAAATAACAAGGCCCCGGGATCTGATAAAAATAGGAGGCCCCACATTACACCAAGCAATTCATGAAATAATAGTGCAAGTATGGGATGAAGAAGCTATGCCAGAAGACTGGCGAAGAGGCATCCTGTGCCCCATACATAAGAAGGGAGATATCACAAAATGCAGCAATTATCGTGGTATAACGTTGTTGAGTACCGCGTATAAGATTTTCTCCGCTATCCTTCAAGACAGGATAGCCCCATACGCTAAATTCAGCATTGGTCCATATCAGTGTGGCTTCATCCCAGGCAAATCAACAACTGATCAGATTTACACCCATAGGCAGGTGATGGAAAAATGTCTAGAGTTTAAAAACTCACTACACCATCTTTTTATAGACTTTAAAGCCGCCTATGATAGCATAGCCAAAGTAGAACTTTATAAAGCTATGAGAGAATTCGGCATCACAAATAAACTGACACGACTATGTAGCCTGACCATGACCAATGTTATAAGCCAAGTAAAAATATCCGGATCACTATCAAGCCCATTCAACATGTATAACAGGCTCCGACAAGAGGATAGACTGGCTTACGTCCTCTTCAACTTGGCGTTGGAGAAAGTGATCCGAGACGATATTGACATCGTTGGTAGAAACCGAAGAGCTGTACTGGAAGCTTTCATCCAGATATAGCAGACGGCACGAAATCTGGGGTTGCACATAAATGAGAGCAAAACAAATTACATGGTGGCCACGTCTGCGAGTAGAAGATCCAACATTGGTCCCTCAATTCAAATAGTGGAGTGCGAATTTGAAGTAGTCCTTTGACTATCTCGGGTCAAATGTAGCAGCCGATAACAGCATGGAACCAGAAATACGCGCACGGTTGCTTAAAGCCAACAAAGCCTACTATAGTCTGTGAAGACTCTTCAAATCCAGGAACTTAACCATAACGTCCAAGCTGCTGTCATATAAGACAATGGTCATACCAGTACTTACATATGGATCCGAAACTTGGGTGCTTAGCAAAAAGTATTCTTACCTCTTAGCCGCGTTTGCGAGAGAGAGAAAAGTCTTACGGAGAATTGTTGGCCCCGTATGTGAGGAAGGACGATTCCGGAGACTCTATAAAGATGAGATCTACGAGCGTTACCGCGATGTCGACATCGTGAAGAAAATTAAGCTCGGTAGGCTCCGGTGGCCAGTACACCTAGATCGCATGAGCGAAAACGATCCTGCTCGGAAAGTCCTTTGCGGTAGGATTAATGGAACACGACAGCGAGCCCGGCAAAGCCTACGCTGGAAGTATGGCGTAGACCAGGACGCCCAGAGTTTAGGGATGCCAAACTGGATAACATCGGCTCGAAATCGGGACCGGTGGAGAGACTTTTTGCGGGAGGCCAGGACCGGACCCCGGTTGTAGAGCCAAATATGATGATGAATACATAAACGCCCATGCTCGGATAAGTATTATCCCTTTAGGCGTATGCAAATTTTAAAGACTTAATATAAACTGTGTCAAATTTCAAGTCAATGTTATCCAGTTTGGCATCGCTAACTTCAAAGTGCAAGGGTCTATGCTATGCTATCCTTCCAACGAAAGCTTAGTCTGTGGTGTCGAATAAATCCTACCACAAAAACTTTCCAACCAGGTTTATCTTTGCTCTCCTAAGCCTATTGAGCTTAATTTTTGCATAATGCAACAACTTATTTTTGATCTCATTATAAAAGAGTCTAATTAGTCGACCTTGCATAGTCAACACATAATTCAGCAAAGGTTAGTGTATTCAAATCCATTGCCTGTACATGAAGAAAATCCTATCAAATTTTGGCTTTTTTTGCGGGTGGAGCCATGGGTACGTCTAGTAAAAGATAAAATCACATAAATATCAATTTCAATACCTTCGCAAAAGGTTATTTTAGAGGGTTGACGGAGTTTAAATGCGTTTAATCTTTACATTGACATCCGGAAAACAATAAATTAGTTTTTCAGTAGGCAGGTATAAAGGGGTTTACAATTGGGACGCCATATATTTTCAATAGGGTTTCCCGGATATGCGTTTAGACAGCTAAGGTTTGTTTGAAAGAACAACTTGCCTATATTTGCCATTCAGTTATAGAAAATTACACGCGTCACAAACGTTTACAAATTATGAAATTATGAAACGCAGCCACGATGGATATCGCTATTGGACCATGTTGACAACATTTTTTTTTTTTAAAAAATTTGAAGAGATTGGCTTGGAGCATATGGGGTTTCAACAAGACGGCAACACATACCAAACAATCGGATTATTGAAGATGAAGTTCGACGACTGTGTTGTCTCCAGAAATGGAGCAGAAGGTATATTAGGATTTTTATGTGATTTGGAATTTTTTTCCCTGGAATTTTTCTTATGGTCAATTCCATGGTGTACGACAGTAATCCAAAGATATCTGATAATCTGAGAACCAACATCACACGCGAAATTATTACCGATTTTATCGAGAAAGTCATGAAAAATTTAGTACGACGCATTAACTGGTGCAGACATTTGCACGAGGTTGTGCTCCATAATTAATGGCATCGATGGTACTTCATGGAACAAGTAAATGTAAAAAAAAAACTTAATTTTTCGGATAAAAACTTTTATGTACATACCGACATAAGCATACATTTTCGTTTTGAAATGCTGAAAATAGGCCTTTTACACGCGTAACACGTGCCAAACGCGACACGCATCACACGCTGGATATCAAAAATGGCCTATAAGATTGAGTTGCTCACAAAATTCAGCTCTCTAAGCCGTGTAATAGTTGGTTAAAAGTAACTTCTAAGAAATCGAAAAAAACTCAAACACTTATCACACGCGCTGTGAAAAATATACCACGCGAGTATGTTAATTGTCTCCGTTGCCACTGAACAAAAAGGGCTATATATTCATCTTTTTCACACACGTCATTCGCACCGCACACTACGCCACACTACACACACAAATGCTACCGCGCAACATGCTCCACACGTGTCATACAAGGTCGGTTAGAAATGTCGCATGAGAGCAACACAAAATTTCAGCTCTCTAGGTTGTGTGAACGTTGATTAAAAAGAACCTCGAAATCATAAAAAAACCGCATTTTAGAAGCCTCACACGCGCTAAACGAATCGCGACTCAAAATACACGCGGTATCTGAGAAGTGACATATACGGCTGAGATGCTCACGAAATTTCAGCTCTCTAGGTCGTGGTAAAGTTGGTTTAAAAGGACTTGAAAAAATAAAATAAAAACTCATATGCGGGATCTTAGAAATAGCATATGACACTGAGGTGCTCATGATCTCAGCTCTCTAGGTTATAAAAAAGTTGGTTAAATAGGACCTCAACAAAATAATCTATTTTGTTTTCAAATTTTCACATTGTATTTTGCTCAAAAATAAACAATTGCTTTTTCACTGTATTTCTTATTAAATAAATAATTAAATAATAATTCATAAAAATCCCATTATAACTGATGATGTGTGGAAAAGTATCACTATACTAATTGGTCACGTCATTGCCTCACTCACTCACGTACAAAGTAATTCTAGAACAGTGTTGAAATATTATCAGTCATCAGTATATTAATTCAGTGGTTCACAAATATTTACTGAGACATAAGCTATAATGGCAGCAACTCTTTCAATAGTTCTGTAACTTTTCTTTCAGTGATTATTAAACCTTTTCTATCTTTTAAATAAAAATTGAGAAATATTTTCGCCGAGAGATAAATGAAATAAAAATAAATATAATACTATTAGATACTAGTATTTTGAGTGGTCGCTGAGAAGAATAGTGTTCGTAAGACAGACAGGTGGGTCGACGCGGTGTGGTGTTATATAGTGTTTTTTTGTTGTATTTTTTTGTTAATTATCGCACGCTTTAAGAGATTTTGAGGGTAATTGACATTAAATTAAGATAACAAACTAGGGGCCCATTTGTTCGTATAATGGGGGTGCTGAAACACTCGGCTCTAGTGGTTAGTGCATTGGACTTCTGACCACGTCACGGATAAGGCATTAAATTGTAGGTCTCTTTCATTCGTGTACAAAAATATAGCATGCACAACAAGAATGGTCGCGAGAAGCCAGGCCTTGAACATCAAGGGTGTGTCGCGCCAAATATTTTTATTATACCATGAAAGAAGGCCGTCAAATTTTGTTGTTAATTTTTGGATTTTTTGATTAAAAATGTGTTGTATATACTGCAATATTCAACTGTTACTTCATAGTATTATGTGCCCAATAACGTTTGCTTAATTATCTCCCTCTCTGACCTACTTGTTAATGTTACCTCTTAAAAGTTTAAGTACTGAGTTGAATTGTGCTGATATTTGCCACGACATTACAAACAAGCTTCTTTGACTCGAATATTAATACATTGCAAATGTAGACGAGTTTCTGGTTTATGATTTTTCAAGCTTACCACATGTCTTACAGCACTGAAATATAATCGCCCTTGATTCAGTTAGAAGTTTTATTTCGTAAACACATCTTATATGATACAAGTTTTATTTACAGAACTATTTATAGCTTAATCAAAAACAAACAAAAAAGAGAAAACATAAAATAAATTCTAAATTTATTGCAAATTTTAATTTAATAAAGAGGTATGTACTAGCCTCCAATATCTTCACATCTTGCAGGATAGCACAGGGTTTCAACTCTGCTCAACAAAATTAATGAGTAAGACTGATTACGAGAAAATCAACTTGCTGGAAATCACTCACTTTAGCTTTAATAAGTACTTTTTTCAAGTTAAGTTCATTGTAACATCATCGTAACATCTGCATATTAATGCAGATTTTGCATTTCACCCTTCACCCTTCACCCTTCACCCTTCGCACTTATGTATGCCCAAGATAATTATTATTTACATGGCTTTCCGATGATCTGTGTTTAAATACTTATGCAGACTCTCTTTAACATTATTTTAATTGAGCGTTTTATTCAACAGTAATGTAAGGGAAAGTAATTTTGCAGAATGGGTAAGTATAAGAATTCATTGTTGACCTGTCGAAAGGGAAGATAAATTATGCACCCCAAATATGCCGTTCAGCATTAGTGAAAATGGGTAGTTTTTTAATTCTACTCGTATTTAATCTTTTCATGCATTTTTAAGTGGATAAAACAGAACGGGGAAGGTTCATCGATTCTTTTCGTTTGTAAATTCTATATATTAACTATGCGTCCAGATGTAATAGTTTGTTTATCGCCAAATCTTATGATAAAAATTAAATAACTCCCAAAAAATTCTATATATTCTTGGTAGTTTTTTGATAAAACAAATCTCAAATTGTTTCTTTTTTTATTTTTTTATTTAAACTTATTGCCAAGGGAATACTCCCTGAATGACTTGCACCACGGCAATAAGGTGCCAAGCCCTTTATTAAAATTAAAATTAAAAATTAAATCGGAGAAATTTGATTTACAAATGTAATTTACAATATATTATTTTCTCGGAATTCTCCCTGATTAATTAAAAAAAGCAATACGGATAAACGATCACGGAACTAAAACGACGCGAGTCCAAATGCTTTATGAATGGATGATGGTCAAAGAAAACTACAAAAAACCTTGAACAAGAAAAAATTTACAAAAAAAATTACATACGTGAGCCTTCAAAATTTTTAGAACCTTCATTGAAAAATTTGGTCTTTCAGGAACTAGCTGACTTCTTTTTTGAATGCCCACAACTCGACAGTGAATTATACCGGATTCGTTTGTAGTACAAGGCCTAACAAACGAAAAAGGCACCCACAAATATCTAGCCGATAAGCTCCAACGCCAAACATTACACCAAGGATGAGCAAAAAAGCTGGACTCAAATGGAGCTTTTGAAGAATTCTCAGCGGTTCCATGTAGCTTGACCAATTTCACAGGAGAAACTTCCAATTCAGGCCTTTGATCAAGATTTGTAAATTTGGTACTTTGTTTTAAATTTTTAAGATTTAAAAAACAATTAAAAAAATGGAGGTGTGGGCACAACACGACTTTTCTACGGACTGGACCGGAATCTTCAGTAAATGTATATTATTTTATTTTTTTCAAATTTTAAATTTTTTTTTTATTTTTTTTTAGTTTTTTTCAAATTTTTTTTTTGTTTTTTGGCTGTCAGATTTCCGTCAAAATTTGCTGGCCCCTCACAATTTATGTAAAAAGCTTAAATATAAATTTTCATCCCCATACGTTCAGCCGTCTGGATTGTAGAGTGGACACAGCATAACAGAGATTTTTTTTCTTTTTGCTTTTTCTGACTCAGGTACGGTAATGAGTATTTTATTTTGGAAGTTAGTTTCTTTTACAAATCGGGACTCATTATGAAATAAGTCGATTAATTTATTGAAATTAAATGAGTCCCAACAGCAAATTATTTGGGGTTTATTTCATTATTTTTAGAAGAGTCTGGTTTGGACTTGTTTCAATGGAATAAACCCAAAATTCATTTTCGCATTTTTATAGTTACTTTATTTTAATTGAAACTTATTTCACTGGGATCTATTTTAATCTGACATATTTCATTTGGGACTTATTTCATAGCGCTGTTTATTAATCATAATCTATTCTATTGTGTTAAGTTACACACATTTTGCTTACAACAAAGTCAACTTTAGGTCACTCAGACCAGTCCATGTCCGCTCTCATTTAAATATTGCAGCGTTCTATGCTGCATTTTGATACAAACAGATCTTGTATCAACAATATGCATACTTGTAAATATATATTAGTATCTATGTATTCAGAAAATTTAGATCACGATCTTGTGCATCGGTTTTGGTGCTAAGCAATTACAGCTGCATTACATCATTTGAATCGACAAATTTGTCACCATATGCGTAGATGATGATGTGATGCATCCATAAATATTATCGTCGGTTATTTTAAGTAGGAAACCTGGGGCTTTCTGCTGGTGTTTGTGAACCAAAGCAGCTAATTGCGCACAAACAAATCTGACTTTATCGACTTTACATACCTGATGAACGAGTGTAACATATCTGTTACCACATATTTGCAATAACCTGTGGAGTCAGCATGTGTAATGAAATTAGTGAAAATAAATGCGGCGAGTTAAATAACACATTATTTGTTGATTTTGGGTGCCAGTCTATTCGACAAAATTCATTTCTCAATTCTTACTTCGCAATAATCGAAAGAAATTTTGTTAATATCTCAGTAGTTATTTTGCCAATTTTCATTCGTTCTTTGATTCATCTTGCCGCACGATCATTTTGCAATTCCACGATTTTCTATCTAATTTTCCTTCTTATCACAACGCGAAATGAGAACTCAGACTGTTTCATAGAACATTTAAAATGGACGTTAAAAAGACTTCAAGACCAATTGTGAAGAGTGAGTACTCGTAGCCTTAGCGATAACAAAGCTTTTAAAAGATTAACTAAGCAATTAGTGAGTAGAGTGTAGTGAATCTCACTCGATGACATTTTCTCAAAACTCTCAAACATATTTAGTATACTTGTATTTGCTTTAAAAGAAGATTACTTGTAGATAAGGTAGGATAATAAAACAACCCATAAAAATTAAAATGTTCGTGTAAATTCTCTAATCGGAGGTACACAATGTGCAGTTTGAATAAAATCGGGTACATTTTTTAAAATTTTAGGCCCCCGCGACCTCGAGGCCTGATCACTTCCAAATTTTTACAAAAAGTGTTATCCATCGGAGATACACATGCGTATAAATTTTGAAGAATATCAGGTAAATTTTGTAAAAAAAATTTATGGAAACCCCCCGACCCCGAGGTCCCATCACTATCAAACTTTAATAGAAAGTGTTGTTATGGAAAATACACAGGATCACAAGATTCTACCACCTATCCAACCCGCCAGCAACGGGCACGCGAAGTTAACATAGAGAATTTAAAAAAAATTGTATATCGGAGATACCCATATGTTTACAATTTAAAGAAAATCGTGTTAACTTTTAAAAATAAATTATGGGCATCCCTCAGGCCTCAGGGCCCGATCACTCTAAAAAATAAATCAAAAGTTCTGTCCAATTTTTAAAAAATGTATATGGGCTACCATCGGGCCTCAGAGACCTTTCACCCAAAAAAAATGAACAAAAAGTTTTGTCCATGGAATAAAATCGGGTCAATTTTTAAAAAATTATTAAAAAATTATTTTAACAAAAAGCGCTGTCCATAGGATTAATTAAAAACTAAAAATTAAATGAAAGTATTGTCACCGGAAATATACATGTATCGGGTGTTTCAACAGGTGCGCTTCAACTTTTCTCCGATAGGGACGGCGAACGACGCCATATTTTTTATTGTTCTTTTGTCATTTGGAAACTTCATTAGTATACATTTCATCATGGAACGCTACACATGTGAACAGTGATTGCAAATCGTGCAAATTTTTTATCAAAATAATCGTTCTGTTGCCGCTACTTTAAGAGCAGATTTTCACCGAAAAATCATCTTCAGCGATGAGGCTCACTTTTGGCTAGAAGGATTTGTCAACAAGCAAAATATGCGTTACTGGGCAGAAAGCAACCCACACGTTATTCATGAGGCACCGTTGCATCCCGAAAAAGTCACTGTTTGGTGCGGATTACATGCCGGCGGCGTCATTGGGCCATATTTTTTCATCGACGATAACGATCGCCACGTTACTGTTAATGGAAATCGGTACCGCGATATGATAAACGATTTTTTTTGGCCGCAATTGAATGGAATGGACTTGGACGACATGTGGTTTCAGCAGGACGTGGCCACATGCCACACAGCACACGATACAATCGCGTTATTGAAGACTAAGTTCGATGAGCGTGTTATTTCGCGAAATGGGCCCGTCCAGTGGCCGCCGCGCTCGTGTGATTTGACACCTCTAGATTATTTTCTTTGGGGTTATGTGAAGTCATTGGTCTATGCCAATAAGCCGGCGACGTTGCAAGAGCTCAGAGCCAATATTGAACGTGAAATTGCTGGAATTTCGGCCGATTTATGCGAAAGAGTGGTCGAAAATTGGGTTCAAAGATTGGACTTCGTAAAACGTGCACGCGGTGGTCATGCAAAAGCAAAAGAAATCGAGTTTCATACTTAAATGTATCATATGTATATGTTTAAATTCGTTAATAAAAAAAAAGTTAGTTCAAAAGTCGAACAGTTTGTGTTTTATTCAAAAAAAAAACTTGAAGTGCTCTTATTGAAAAACCCTGTATAATAATAATAATATTCGGCGCGACAGACCATTGCGGTCCAAGGCCTAACTTCTCGCGACCATTTGTGCTGCGCATGTTAATTTTTGGACACAAATGGAAGGGACCTACAATTTAAGGCCGGATCCGAACGACGAAGCTTTCCGTGACAAGGTATTACTACTCTCGGAACGTTTGTCACCCATTCTCGAGAGGTGGGACACTATGAAAAATACTTTTGGTGTTGCTGGGATTCGAACCTGAACCTCCTGCTCAGCAGCCATGTGCACTTCCACTGAGCCACGGCGCCCACAATATACAAGTATGCAAAATTTTAATAAAATCGGGCTTTGGGAAGTGGGTTGAAAATCACAAAATCTGACCAGCCCGCCAGCCAGCCAGTCAGCCACGGGCACGCAAAGGTAATATAGAGAATTTAAAAAAACAACCCATAAAAATTAAAATTTTTCATCTAAATTCTCTAATCGCAGAAATTGATATGGGAGCCCCTCGATCCTGGGTCATTTTTTATTTTTTTTATTTTTTTATTGTAGGAGAAAATCATCGAAAGAGACATTTGACATCAGATGTCAAATTTGAAAATGCTCAGATCAGCAAATAAGAAACACGAGCATTTTTCTTGAGAACTCTGCTCTGAACTAATTTATGAAAACGCCAAATGACAGAATATTGTGAAAACTTGTTGTTCTATCTGTAAGTTGATATCGACAACAAAAAACGACATCAATAAAAATACAATTCAGTAAATATGTAAGTAAGTTGAATTAAGCATAAAACATTTGTCTCGTTTCATTTGAAAAAAATCGGGTAATTTTTATTTTAAATTTGTATGGGAGCCCCACGAACCCGGGGCCCGATCACTTCCAAATTTTAAAAGAAAGTATTGTCACCGGAAATACACATGTGTACAAAATTTCAGGAAAACGAACTTTAAGAAGTGCGTTAAAAATTTTTTAAAATATTTGTATGGAAGCCCCCCGACCCCGAGGGGCCTCACATTTTAATAAAAAGTATTGACACCGGAAATATACATGTGTGCAAAAATCAGGCTATGGGAAGTGGGTTAAAATTGATCAGAAAATCTGATCAGCCAGCCACGTGCACGCAAAATTAATATAGAGAATTTAAAAATTACAACAAGCTGTGTACGTTTTCTTGCCGTTTAGTTGTTTCTATTCACAAGATTGCCATTTGGTATTAAATTTGATCCAGAAGTACTTAAAAAGAAAAATTAGAAAAATGTTAGTAGTTATGTCGTAACTGTATATAACGACGATCTGATAACTGCGGCAGATTCCGAAAAAGAACATGCTTGAATTTTAGACCAAGTAGTAAGAAGCGCAAGGACGAGAAATTTTAAGTTCGATAAAGAAACAAAAAATTAAGTGTGCCTAAAAATAAAACAAATCTTCAGAAATTGTTAGGTATGGTTAACTTTATTGGCAAATGTTTGTTAAACTTAAGAAAAATCTCGTCACTATTAAGGGAGCTATTAAGAAATTCAATGGTTATCTACACATTCA
Source organism: Nephrocerus scutellatus (assembly GCA_947095585.1). Classification (NCBI taxonomy): domain Eukaryota; kingdom Metazoa; phylum Arthropoda; class Insecta; order Diptera; family Pipunculidae; genus Nephrocerus; species Nephrocerus scutellatus. The sequence continues at coordinate 31,410,890 of OX352761.1, forward strand.
CAAAGTTTGTATCGTATCAAGACTGAAATTAAGAATGATCCAGTAATAAAACGAGTAAAAATATCAATATCCAAAGTGGAACTTTGAGTCAAAATTTAGGTAGCGCTTTATGAACTTAAAAAGTTCAGAAAGATATATTTCTCATCACGGGATGCAGAATAAAACTATTTACAGGGAAAGAGATGTTAGCCCTAAGATTCGCATATGTAAAGCATTACATGTACATTTATGGAAAAGGTTCTACCAAATATTAGAATAGTAACTGACCACAGACAATAACTTGGAATATTGACCAAAGAATTAGATAAAATATCAAATCCTAACTGAAATTAAAACTAAGTTAAGTAAGTATGCGTATGTGGGCGCTCTCATTAAGTTGCAGCACCAGCTGTAAAGCTCTTGGGTTTCTACCAACGATGTCAGTATCGTCTGCGTAAGCTAGTATATGGTTGGACTTATAGCGGATTGTTCCTCTCGCAGTTACATCAGAGTTTCGCATCACTTTCTCCAACGTTAGGTTGAAGAGGACCAGGCCTGTCCATCCCCTTGTCAGAGCCCGTAAAGATGTTGAATGGCCTTGATAATCATCCGGATACTTTGACTTGGCTTATAACATTGATCATGACCAACCTAAGCTGGCCACTTAGCAGTTCATGAAAGTACCCTTCCCATCGTTAGAAGGTGTCTTTAAGATCGACGATCAGATTATCCTCTTTATCTTTGCATTATGTGCAACGCGGTACATATTGTGTCATACCGCGGACTCTTTGGTAAAACTTCAGCACCTGGTGCAATCCTCACTCTCTGTACTGTTTTAGTTCATGGACGAGATTCTTCTCCCAGGCTGCTTTCATTCGCCGTTGAACTATTGTTTTATATCTCCTGAGTTCTTTATATTTCTTCTTCGCATATCCTCGTTCTATGAGATTGTTTACGCAGCACTCCTATGTTCATCATCGAACCAGTCGTTCCGATCTTTACGACTACTGCCTTAGATGGAGTCAGCAGTACTAATGACAGTATTTTTAAGATGTGTCCATTTCTCATCTACGCCTTGCATCTTAGCTCCAGGACCTGCATATAGGGTGATTCCTATTGCTTGAACATAGTTGTTTCTGGTCTCTTCGTGACGAAGGGCAGCCATGTGGACTCGAATCTGATTAGCGGATGCAATCTTCCGTGGGGATGCAATCCGCGCTCGGAGCACCATATCAACAAGATAGTGATCCGAGTTAATGTTGGCATCTCGTTACGTTCGTACCTTAATCACATTTAGGTTGTGGCGGAGATACTCAAATCGCAACAATCAAATTATTACTTGCTGCCATCTATATGACACTAAAATAAGTCGGGAGCCAGTATTCAGGGAGTACATTGGCATTAACACCATGACAATGCGTTGTCCATTGTCCATAGCTGCTGTGCAACGTGAGCTTTATACAGTAAGTGTACGTTCTATGAGAAAATTCATTAACCGTTAACCCGTTTTCGTCCGCTGTGGTCGTCGTCATAAATGAGTGTTGCAAACGCTGATTTGGGTTTGTGTATATTATAGAGTTTTACGGGCGAGATTATTACCCGCGCGAGGATAATAATACTTTGAAAGGACCAGCCCGATCATTCACCTTAATTGGAGAAAAAATATCAGCAGCCAACACGTGTACGTTTATGGCGCTTCCACCAGTTAGAAATAGATATGGCACGTGATAATCTTTTGAATTTTACGCGTTCTGCGGATGGCTAACCGCCAGATTGGTCTGTTATTAAATTGAGTTTAATCGAAAGCTGGCATGATAAAAATGATCCCGAAGAATTAATTATTAAACCCATAAAATTTTTTCATGTAAATTCTCTAATAGGAAATACATACTATGTGTTTAAAATTTGAAGAAAATCGGGCTTATTTTTAAAAAATTTACATAGGCACCACTCGGGTCTCAGGGCCCGTTCAGTCCAAAAATGTTACAAACTGTTTTGTCCATCGGAGACATACATGTGTTTTAAATTTGAAAAAAACGGGCTAGTTTTTAAAAAATTAGTATGGGCACCCCTCGGGCCTCAAGAAAATCGGGTTATTTTTTAAAAAAATTGTATGGGGCCTCACGACCCCGGGGCGCGGGGTCTCCAAAATTTTTACAAAAAGTGTTGCCCATGGGAGATACACGTGTATATAAAATTTGAAGAAAATCGGGTAAATTTTATTTAATATTTGTATGGGAGCCCACCGACCCAAAGCCCGAGGGGCCCAAATTTTTTACAAAAAGTGTTGTCCATAGGAGATACACATGTGTATAAAATTTGGAGAAAATCGGGTTAATTTTTTTAAAAAAATTTTTAATTTTTACAAAAAGTGTTGTCCATTGCAGATACAAGGTGTTTGGGAAGTGGGTTAATAATTGATCACAAGATTCCACGACAAACAAACAAACACACGTGCACGCGAAGGTAATATAGAAAATTTAGAAAATTACCATCTGCGTTTTTAAATTGGCAAAGTAGATAAGAATAAGTTGAAATTTTCTACATTATTTACTAAATGTGTATTACGAGAAGTTCTTGCTCGAATTTCCATTATTGCCGAAGGACATTCGATAAGATGTAAATCTTTTTTTAAGTTAACGCGTTAAGTTTTTTACATAATTAATTAGATTTTGTCGTTTATAGTGTATTGCTAATGCGTTATGCAATAAGTAAGTATAAGTATACAAGGATACATAGGTAAAACTTTTTAAATAGGTTCCGAAATGAAATATTTCACTCTAACTAGAAAAAGATTATCGAAATCAGAGAGCTGAAAACAAAAAAAAACCTCTACGTAATACAAAGGAATTATGATGAAGAAATATGACAGAATTTTCAACTTCTATACGAAATTTACAATATAGGATTTTACATAAACATGAAAATCTGGTCATTTATCATCTTCATCTTCATCATTAACATCAATTTCTTCTTACATCACTATTCATTTCGAAACGACTCGGCTCTTCATTATTCTTTTATTGATGTCCATTGAAATAATTTTACTGGTAGGAAAGGCAATATGTTTTTACAAAAGCTCATATGTTATTTAAACCACGTTTCATGATGTCTCTAATCTTAAAAAAAAATGTCATTTATTAAACATTATATAGTGCTTATTTATATTTTTAAAGTCAGTTATATGAATGTTGCGATTACCTATAATACTAAATTCATAAAATCTATAGAAGCAAATAAGGTTTTTTTATTTTGTACTAACTTATTTAATTTCTATGAAATATTGCAACGTTAAAACAACTGTTCAAAAAATGTACCCGGATGCATAAAAATACTTTTCGGTCACGAAATGTACAACAAACAAATGCTTTCAAGGTTGATACAGTGTCCTACAATCTGTCACACAATAAGCGGTAAACTCGTACTATTTATGAATTCCCTGAACTACGTACACCAAGGTCAGGGGACAAAAAATAAGATGATAGTACTCTGTCACTTTTTGCTGACAAGGTCGCACGCCTATCTTAGAGTGGTTTTAGTGAATGAAAAATAGCATTACATGAACACGTTAGGTCCAACTGGTATAGCAAGGAAAAAATAAAAACACCGACCACTGCAACACGACGTACATTCAGTTTTCGGTTCACTTACGCATTATAATATCCTTCAGAGTTTAAAGTGTGCTGTTTAGTAATCCTATTCTTGGCCACATGGTTAGCATGCAATTTAATCCAATTTCTATTTATTGTTTTATTAATTTGTATTCCAAAAGAAACAGCAGTTATAGTCAAAACTTCCCGTAGCTAAAGTGTACATTAAATTTAAATCGTGAAAATTAAATTTCATTCATTAATTTGGTTGTCTTCGTAAATACTAGTACAATTTCTTAAGAAGCAAGAAGACTTTTCTTGTAAAAACTGTATTTTTAATTTTAACATTGGTTGGAGAGTACTCTGATAGTTACATAACATTACCAAAATTCGTTGCACCAAGTTGCTCGCTTACTATTTGCACAGGCAAACGTTATAACCGCCTTTTATTATTTTCACCACATAACTAATGCTTGTACGTTGCGTATTTAAATTTTAATTCACCACACCACAAAGTTAGCACTATAAAAATCAACACTCATCGACGGAAAATCTACGCAAGCGACTGTGCGTGCGCCCATTCGAATGGCGACAAATTTCAAAACAAACTGACTTGTCGAATATTTCACCTTACCACCTGGACCATCCGCGACAAGCACATCTCAAAAGTTTTTATTCGGAAAAACTTAGATATCCATTGCCATGCCAGGAGTTAAGAGAAGTAATCTTTTCGGACTTCAAAAGCACTAACGTGGATTTTCCTCTTCGATTGCACAAAGTATATTAGAGAGAGAATTATGTTATAGAGAAGCTACTTTATGAGAGAGTGAGAGCGTCAATTGTTTTGGCTTTTGGTCATTGGTCCTTTGCTTAGATGGTTTCAGTTCACGGAAAAATTAAAGCGGGAATCGGGAAAGTATTATTTGTGCGGTGGTTGACTTAATCGTATGATTATAAGAAAATTTGTTTTTTTCGGAAACGCACGTGTTTTCCGCCTCTCTGAATGAGTTAGCTACACACACTGCGGTTCACTAGATTAGAAGCATTTAAATTTTGGAGTTAAACATGATTTATCGTGTCAGGAAAGGAAAAACAAATGATCGTGAAAGTCAGAGTAGTTTGTGGTTAATACAAAATAAAGTTTTAAAAAATATTCAGAACAAGATAACGGTACATTAAAAACTTTTTTGCCAGAATGGTATGCATATAAAACAGTTCATAAGGTTATCATTTCAATCGCCTAATAACATAATAACCGTTGTCTGTTTGTCTGTATGGATATAACGCTTTTATTTCGCCTCATCCCGCCTAAGCCACTGGTGGTATCGAAGCCATATTCACACTATATGTTCGTTTGGTAATACCATAAGCTTAGGTTTTTTGGTGGCGTTGGAGTCGAGATATTTTCGAAAATTTGTGTGTATCGTTGGATTTGGTTCATATTCACACCATATGTTCGTTTGGCGCTTCGATCAATTTAAGTCTTTTTTTCGATCCGTTTGGTGGCGCTTGAGTCGAGCTACTTAGCCACCATCAGACGACGAAAATGGAGCTGGATTGGCCACACTTTGAGAAAGCCAGCGGACGATATTACGAAACTAGCGCTCGACTGGAATCCACAAGGAAGCCGTCGAGTTGGCCGTCCTAGCAAGACATGGAAAAGGACAATAGAAGAGGATGCAAGATCACAGGGGACCGAGTGGCATCTCTTGAAACCTTAGGCAATAAATAGAGTTCCGATAAGTTTATGTTTTTTTTTTCGATCCGTTTGGTGATTATGTTTGGATTTGGTTCATATTCATTTTTACACCATATTTCTGTTTGGTGCTCCGATAAGTTTAATTTTTTTAAGACCCGTTAGTTGGTGCTGGAGTCGAGATATTTACGAAAATTTGTATTTATGGCTGGATTTGGTTCATATTCACACCATATGTTCTCTTGGTGCTTCGATAAGTTATAGTTTTTTTTCGACCCGTTAGGTCGCACTGGAGTCTGGAGATATTTACGAAAATTTGTGTTTATGGTTGGATTTGCACAATGAGCCCAATCCCTATTGAGTGAAATATCATTCCAGGCAAGTTTAACGGCATCGATCAGCGCTTTTTAGTCATCGTTTTGTTTTCCACCTTCGTAGACTCTTCGTGTATAGGAGCGTTGTCGTGTTGAAACAACCATGAAAGTGGTCCAAGGAGATAGTAGATTTTCGGAAAAGCGTTTTGTAGCTATTTCTTGTCATTTTCGAGAATTGTACCACTAAGTCGATGGTGACATAATAATATATTGCAGCCGAAATCTTCTTTGCTATGATGACGATTTAAAAAAAACACACCTCTTTTCATAGATAGATAGATAGATGGATGTACAAGTTATAGCCATCCGGTCCATCTAAGCTTTCTGAACTTTTTTCGTCAGAAAATACTACTTTTTCCCAGTTGGAACTTTCTCCTTGTTGCACATCCTAGGTCATGTGGTCTTTCGCGAATTGTAAGTAGTGCTTTCTTCAGCTTTAGTCGCGAGATGTTCTTGTAGTTATACTAATAATAGCTGCTTCTCTGATTTTAGCTGTCGAAACAGCTGAATTGAACGCTCGTCTAAAAAAAATTTATTTTTCCGTTGTTGGGGGCCGTGGAAACATTTCCATTGTAATTTTTTCCGTACATTTTCGGATTCTATAAATAATTGATAACAACATAATCACTCTGATTGATCTTGCAAGATATAGTACGCTTAGACAAGCCTTTCGAATGGTAAACATCTATTTTGTCAATGTACATTTTTTTAACGAGTCTTTAAAATATAAGCAAAACCTTTCATTTTACAAAATTAACTCTTTTTACAAAAAAAAAAAAATAAACCACTAAAAAAACAACGATTTTACTTTGATTGCTTCTAATCTTATGAACCAACTTAAATGCATGCCATTCTGACTCATTCAGTTAAAGTTTCATAAAACTAAAGTTAGCTTGTTCTCTTAAAATTCTGGAATTTACCATTGCATTCAACATGAACCACTGTTTCTCTCACCATTTTTTTCACACTGCCATAAAACGGGAGAAAGTTCATTTTTACTTTTCAAAATTGCCTACTTCTAATTTAGTAAACCGAAGTGTATATACATAGATGTATACAAGTACGTTTCGTATTAATGCAAAACTCAATTAAACACGTGTCGTCTAGCTTTAGAGTTCTCAAAATATTAACTGTCAGCAGCATTATATAATTTTTAGGAGACGCAATTCATTTACATAAGTTTTATTATTGGCAAAAGTTTCGAACTATTGCACTATAACAAAGCACTCTGGAAATAATGTGAAAATCATATTAAAATTAGAAAATTTATTTGATTCAATTGATGATTGGTTCGTCAGAAGAGAAGGGGCAAAAGCTGTAGTATTCCTATAATATATATCCATATATTTTCTCTAGCAATCTTGCATTTACTATTGTTTACGCTTATCTACGAGTATATTCTTATGTTTTATCGCTGCCGAGCGTTAATAAAATAATTAGTTTCCTTGCAACAATTCATTATTCTTTAGGCGCAAAATTTGTACTGTATCGAAAAATATAGGAAGATTGTTGTTGAAAGGCTACAAACTATATATTGCCATCATCTTCCTCATAATAATAATATTCTTCTCATGATGCTGATACGTATATATTCAAGATAACATTTTCGTCGCGTTTATTCATTATGCTTATCAGCAAAATGGCACGCTTGCATACAAAAACATGTAATCACAAACACTTAATATTATAATAAACCTTATTTATTCAAAAATTCCAAAATTTGCATAAAAACCTACTACTTGACGATTTTCGTATACTTTCATAAACTTACTTTTAGATTCTACTTTGACTGTGTAGACTAACAACTACGGTTGTAACAAATGTACAATTTTCCAGGACAAATCTGAAACCTGCACGTTTTTATAGTGAACTCAGCGGTAGACTTTAATAACTGGCGTTGTTTATATCAAAAAGCTATGAAACTAAATTTGTTACAATTATCTTGCACACAAGATTTATCCGTTTGTAATGGCACTAAATAACCTTTACAAACAACCATTTTAGCAAGACAAGGTAAAAGATTTAACTTTTGTTGGGGTTCCGAAATTTGTCTGTGCTTCTATTTCATTAGCTTGGATCCAGAGATAGACTCTTAAGAAATTAAGAAAATTACCAATACATAAAGTTGTTTTTATGCGTGCATCTCAAAAAAAGCTAGAAAGCAATAAAAAAACCTAGAAGGTGACAAAAAAAATCCAACGTACCCCGATAGATCCTGTGGGGAGGTGCCGGGTGGCCACCTAAGTCACCGGTGAGGAGGAGGAAGTGACAATCATTCTCGAAGAAGAAAACAAAATTTGCGGTCGGCGCCAAGCAACCTCTAGAAAGACAAGTAACATCGTCCGAGCAGGGACTGATGAGAGGAGAGAGAGATGCCCACCGGTAGTTTAATGAAAACCCATTTTTTTCTATTACGTTTAACAATAATTGTTTTATAATTTATTCCCTTTTGGGAGGAAATAATAGGTAACCAAAATAAATGTTTTCTTTTTATTTTTTTTAAATTTAACAATTAAAGAAAAAAAAACTTAAAGGAACAAAAAAAACCACCCATAAAAATATAAATTTTTCATCTAAATTGCAGAAATTGATATGGGAGCCCCTCGATTCTGGGTCAATTTTTTTATTGTAGGAGAAAATCATCGAAAGAGACGTTTGACATCAGATGTTAAAATTGAAAGTGCTTAGATCATTTTATTCTGAGCACTTAGAGCACGCTCATACTCTGAGCAAATAAGAAACACGAGCATTTTTCTCGAGAACTCTTTGACTGCTCTGAACTAATTTATGAAAACGCCAAATGACAGAATATTGTGAAAACTTGTTGTTCTATCTGTAAGTTGATATCGACAACAAAAAAAGACATCAATAAAAATACAATTCGGTAAATAAGTAAGTTGAATTAAGCATAAAACATTTATGTCTCATTTCATTTGCTGGGTTCATTTGTGCGTGAGCTAAGATTTCTCTCTGCGCAGCACACACCGCACACAGTCATTAAAGAACGACGGTATCTGATGCCACTATATGATATTTAAAAAAATGTATAAGGGAAATAGAAAAATTATTGTTTATTGGGTATACACATGTATGTAAAATTTGAAAAAAATCGGGTAATTTTTTAATTAAATTTGTATGGGAGCACCACGAACCCGAGGCCCGATCACTTCCAAATTTTAATAGAAAGTGAAGTGATGGGAGATACACATGTGTACAAAATTTCAATAAAATCGGGCTTTAGGAAGTGGGTTATAAATTGATCACAAGATTTGGTGTGCCAGTCAGCCAGCCGGCCGCCACGGGCAAGTGAAGTTAATATAGAGAATTTAATAATCGTCATAATAACAATAAACTTAGTATGCTAAAATATAGGGTCTTGCGCCATTTTTGTGATTTTTCCATACAGGTATTGCAACTCGAAATATCTCGAGTGGGAAAGACTTACTCAATATTTTGCGGTGAACGAACCGTTAAGCGGTGAAATCGGCAGTTAGCCATTTCCAAAATGCTTAATCTTTCTGTGGAGGCTTGGGCACATTCAGGCATTTAAGTATTCCGTGGAACCCTGGGGCTCCACGAAAAAAATTAGGGGTTCCGCGTGACAAATTTTATTTCATTAAAAAAAATAAGAATGGTGTTTAATATATTCACATTTTTCTCGGAAAGTTTACAATCGACCACAAAATGAAATTTAAAATACTAAAATACTAACACTTACGATCGGTTCGTTTTGTATATGTTACTACCGCTAGCCTATACAATAATGTTTCGCTCTCGCTGTGTGAATTGGTTACACTCACTCAACGAACGGTTCTCGTAGCAGTCAGTTAATTTTCGTACTTTGTTCGTTAGTTAGGCTGTTACTTTAAATCTAACAACTTAAATCTAACAACTTTATAATTTATTCATTGGGTCGTTAAAAAAAACTGATGTTGTTAGTAGTAATGCAGAAATAGCGGAATCTACAGGCATTCTGGAACCCGCAATGCCATCATCTTCCAGTTCCGTACAGCTACAGCCTCATCTTCCAACTCTGCCATCTTCCAATTTTGGACACGGTATTAGAGTATTAAATGATCTCAACAATCATAAATCTGCTGGGCCTGATGGCATCCCCGCAATAGTTTTGAAGTGGTGTTCTTCAACGTTGGCATTACCACTGCGAAGACTTTTCCATTTCTCTTATTCTTCTGGAGTCGTCCCAAGGAATTGGAAAACAGCCTTATGCAGCCTGTTCCTAAAAAAGGCGAAACGTCATCTCTTTCCTCGTACCGACCCATTGCGCTAACATCTATACTCTCCAAGGTTATGAATTACATGAAATCCTTATGCAGCGTTCTACAGGTGATCTGATGGCTTATCTCACTGAAAAGTGGTACCAGTCTATTCACAAATTTGGTGAAAGTAAAGTTGTTGCACTCGATATTTCCAAGGCATTTGACATAGTCTGGCATCAAGCTCTTTTGTCGAAAATGAATGCTAATGGAATTAATAACACCCTGCTCGATTGGACTAGTAACTACCTTTCTGACCGTTCAATCCAGGTCGTATTGGACGGATTCAAATCCAATGTTCACCGCATAAACGTCGGTGTTCCTCAAGGCTCTGTTTTATCTCCGACACTCTTTCTGATTTTCATTAATGATCTCCTATCTACCACCTCTAGTCCAATCCATTCCTTAGCTGACGACAGTACTCTTAGCTTTTCAAATGACTTCTCGATTTTTGCACGACCCTCTTCGTCACAAGTGGAACTTGAACAACAATGTATGTTAAGCACGTTCAATTCTGACCTTGACAGCATAACAAGGTGGGGACGGCTACATAATAGAGTTGAATTTAACGCTTCTAAAACCCAATGCTGTCGTCTAAGCGTAATTTAAACCCCCAACCATTATCCATGAATGGATCTTGCATCAAAGAAACTGAAAAACTTTTAATTCTCGGTATGTGCGTCAACAACAAGCTTCGTTGGAATGACCACATATTTGCCATCGTCAAAAATGCTGCGATATGCTTAGGTTTCCTAAAACGGTGCAAGATGTACTTTACTCCTTCAGATCTGGCTACTATTTACAAGGCGTATATTCCCCCTAAACTTGAATACAACTGCATTGTCTGGGCAGGTACCCCCAAGACCACATTGCATCTACTAGACAGAGTTCAGAACCGCGCGTTAAAAGTGATTGGTGACGTAAATATCGCGAAAACAATCGAATTGCTTGGACATCGTAGGAATGTTTCCTGCCTGTCACTGTTTTATCGCCTTTTCCACAAGCGGTGTTCAAAAGAAATATCCATATGCATTCCGCCCATTCGTAATACCCGTGCCTCAATTCGAGCCCACGGGTTCATCATTAAGTCTATCTTGGGACGTACTAACCAATTCGAGGTTCCTTCTTTAGCCGCACAATAGTTATGTGGAATGAATTGCCTGATTCTGTGTTTCCGCATTTAAATGATCTGCAGTCGTTTGAGACACACGTGCATAGACATCTCACTTCTTCCTCTCCATAATTTCCTAACGCCCACGCTGTGCTAAGCATCATAAGCATGCGTGCAAACCGAACGTGTGTACATTATAAAAAAAAGGGTGGTATCAACGAAAAGACGTAAATATGATACTAGTTAGCTGTCGTCTGGACTCTACATTTGCATACCTTGGTGATCTATTTGGAAAATTGAACGAACTATGTTTGGCTCTGCAAGGAAAACAAGTCAATATATTGCAAACAAAAGTTAAATTGGTTGCCTTTTCAAGGAAAATACAATATTGGATTTCAGCTGTGGAGCAAACTAACTTCGAGTGTTTCCAGGCGCTTAGTGATTTTTTCGAAGAATCTAAAGTGGATTTAGATATGGAAATCCGTGATGGTATAAAAACACATCTGTCCAGTTTACAGCAATCACTCAGTGTTTACTTTTCAAACCTAGAGAATCAAGATAATTACCGAGTACAAAATCCTTACAAAATAAAAGAAAACCCGAAAAGAATTTCATTCTATGGGTTATGAAAATTTGATTGAATTGAGTTCGGATACACAATTAGAAGCCAAATTTAGAACAGTTTCATTTACAATATTCCGGTCAGATGTATTCGATGAATATCCAAATTTATCAAAACAGGCTATTCGAATTCTATTTCCATTTGCAACCACCTGTTTGTGTGAAGCTGGGTTTTCAAAATAATATAATAACAAGTGACATCCATCTCCATTCCATCTCTATAGAGAAAAATGGCTTATTAATAGGCCGGCTATATATCTATTAGCTATACTCCAAGTAACAGTAGATTACAGATACTACTATATTGGTTTCTCTTGTATCTTAAATCATGTGCTCGGGGTGGGGTTTCTAGTCAGCAAAAGAATGAAACCCACACTTCGCGTGCGGGGCAAATTTAAAAACATAAGCCTCATAAACGTTAACGCACCTACAGAGGACTCCCCAGATGATGAAAAAGAAGAATTCTTTGAATCAGTCGAACGGGAACTCCATGCCTGTCTTCAGTATGACGTAAAAATCATTCTGGGGGATATGAATACCAAAATAGGTAGGGAGCCAGTATTCAGGCAGTACATTGGCACCCATAGCTTACACGATAACACTAATGACAATGGACAACGAGTCATAGATATGGCAGCAAGCAATAATGTGGTCGTTCCAAGTACAAGGTTTGCGCGTAAAAATATCTGCAAAGCCACCTGGGTATCTCCTGATGGAGCCACTCTCAACCCGATAGACCACGTGTTGATAGACCGCCACCACAACCTGAACCTGATGACGGTACGAACGATCCGAGGTACCAATGTCGACTCAGACCACTATATTGTTGGTACGGTGCTCCGAGCGCGGCTTGCATCATCACGAAAGACTGCATCCGCGAATCAGGTTCGAGTCAACATGTGTGCCCTTTGCAACGAGGAGACCAAAAACAACTACGATCAAGCGATGGGATTCGCCCTTAATGCAGAATGAATAAGTCCTGGGGCTGAGATGTCGGGCGCAGATAGCATACCGAGAAATGCAACAATCTCATAGAAAACGGGCACCCGATGATGAATATAAAGAGCTCAGAAGATATGAAAAAAACAGTTCACCAGCGAAAGAAAGCAGCCTGGGAAAAGAATCTCGTCCGTAAACTAGAACAGTACAGAGAGCAAGGAGCGCACCAGGCGCGGAAGATCTACCAAAGAGCCCGCGGTATGACGCAATATACATCGCGTTGCACATACTGCAAAGACAAAGAGGGTAATCTGATCACCGATCTCAAAGGCATCTTAGAGCGATGGGCATTTTAGAGCACTTTAATGATTTACTAAATGGCCAGCTAGCTGAGTAATTGGAGGCTCCTCCAATGACCGAAGACAACACAATGATGGCGCCATCAAAGCATAAACGAAGTTAGCAGAGCGATAAATCGGCTCGAAAATAATAAAGCTCCTGGAACAGATGGTATTCCAGCGGAGCTGATTAAATCAGGAGGCCCTGAAATACACCAAGCAATTCATGAACTAATATTGCAAGTATAGGAGAAAAAAGCGAAGTCAGAAGACTGGCGAAGAGGCAAACTGTGCCCCTACATCCCAGGAAACCCAGGAAAATCAACAACTGATCAGATCTACACCCTTAAGCAGGTGATGGAAAAATGTCTAGAGTTTCAAAACTCACTCATGATAGCATAGCCAAAGTAGAACTTTATAAAGCCATGAGAGAATTCGGCATCCCAAATAAACTGACACGATTATGTAGGTTGACCATGACTGTTATATATTATATAGAATGTTATAAGCCAAGTAAAAATATCCGGATCACTATCAAGCCCATTCAACATCTATAATGGGCTCCGACAAGGGGATGGACTGGCCTGCGTCCTCTTCAACCTTGCGTTGAATAAAGTGATCCGAGACTCCGACCTAACGGTGAGAGGAAGAATCCTCTATAAGTCCATTCAGATACTGACTTACGCAGAAGATATCGATATCGTTGTTAGAGACCCCAAAGGGCTGTACAGGAAGCTTCATCCAGACCGAGCGAGCGGCACGAAATCTGGGGCTGCACATAAATGAGAGCAAAAAAAAGTACATGGTGGCCACGTCTGCGAGTAGAAGATCCAACATTGGTCCTGCAATTAACTATCTCGGGTCAACTGTAGCAGCCGATAAAAGCATGGAACCAGAAATACGCGCAGTACCTACATATGGATCCGAGACTTGTGTACTTAGCGAAAAGCATTCTGACCTGTTAGCCGCGTTCGAGAGAAAAGTGTTACGGAGAATTGTTTGCCACGTATGTGAGGAAGGACGATTCCGGAGACTCCATAATGATGAGCTCCATGAGCGTTAGCGCGATGTCGATATCGCGAAGAGAATTAAGCTCGGTAGTCTCGGGTGGGCAGGACACCTAGCTCGCATGAGCGAAGAGGATCCTGATCGGAAAGTCTTTTGCGGTAGGATTAATGGAACACGACAGCGAGGCCGGCCAAGTCTACGCTGGAAGGTTGGACGCCCAGAGTTTAGGGATACCTAACTGGAAAAAATCGGGATCAATATCAAGCCCATTGAACACCTACAACCGGCTCCGACAAGTGGATGGACTGGCCTGCGTCCTCTTCAACCTGGCATTGGAGAAAGTGATCTAAGACTCCAACGTAACGGCGAGAAGAACAATCCCCTATAAGTCCATTCAGTTACTGGCTTACGCAGACGACATTGACATCGTTGGTACTTGTAGAACCGAAGAGCTGTGCAGGAAGCTTTCATCTAGATCGAGCGGGCGGCACGAAATCTGGGGCTGCACATAAATGAGAAAAAGTACATGGTGGCCACGTCTGCGAGCAGAAGATCCGACATTGGTCCCTCAATTAAAATTTAACTATCTCGGGTCAACTGTAGCACCCGATAACAGCATGGAGACAGAAATACGTGCACGGTTAGTGCAGCACAAGGCAGCGAGGCCGGCGAAGCCTACGCTGAAACAAAAGCACGTGCATAAGTAGTTAGATTAAACGGCGAAAGATCAACAAAACTAAACTGAAAACTGCAGTTTAAATCGTGTTTCTATATCGCAATTCACGGTTCATCACCCTTTTGCTTCCAGTGGCTACTTTACGCGTATAACTCAATAATAGTGCCAACACAAATATAACAAGCACTGGCAGTAAGTAAAGATGAACTGAAAACCTAGGAGATTATATTTAATAAACATTGAAATAAAATAATTTAAGTAAATAAATCTAAGAAGAAGAAAAAAAGTGTGAAACAACTTAAGGGAAAAACGACAGTTAAATAATTTAACGAGTTGAAAGTTCGAATACTAAGTCACAAGTTCTTCTTTCCACACCTTGCTCCTAGACAGCTAATCTTCCGTGTATGAAATTAATTCCTATGTGGCTTTTAATAATGTGCATTTATAAGTACCTCCAACACAAGTGCATCGCACTCCATGTAAAATATGCTAAAATCCAAATAATTATATGTAATAAAAATATGAGCGAGTTAGAGCCCTCGAGTGATACTTCTTGCGTGTTCAAGAATACCACCGAGAATGCTAAGAGTGACACATGTTAAGCACTTCATTCTGAAGAAATCGTAGTAGTATTTATCATTTCGCTTTTTTGTATTGTTGTCGTGAACTAATAAATTGTTGCGACCTTTTTTGACCTTTGTCTTTAATTGGCTCTCGTGAGTTGGTTTGGTGAAAACCAATTGGAAAAGGCGTTTATGAAAATACCAATTCAGTATCAAATTAGGTAAAACACTAATTTTAAAAATGAAAAAATACATTGAATATTCGACAATCCCATTCTCCTTCTCTTTCAAGATCCTGAAATATCGATTTTTTTCCAAATACTCGTACCCATTAAGTTGCCAACGTTTGACAGGTGGCTGTAAGTTCCCTACACTGTTTGCATTTTAACATTTTATCAAAGATTGGAGTCTTGTCTCTTATTTCGTATCCTTTAAATAGTGACGCCCACGAAGCTAAAAAATTGCCCTCATTTTTTATGTAGTGTCAGTTGCATTAAACTTTTGTTGTCGCCTTTTTGTTTTATTACCAATAATTTCAAACTTGTTCTTCCTTTAGTGACTACACAGTAAGTAATATTAGATGCACTTCCACGGAATGTACCTATTACAAAGTGCAATTATCTGTTCTTCGAAAATTACAAAATTCTCTACTAATAATGTGCGTATTTAGTTTGTATATATTTATATGTATGCACATTCATTATATATGCAGTTTTCTTAAATATCAATGTTTGTTGTGTGTGTTGGAGTGTTAGAATGCAGTTTCTTTAATGAGTTCCTGCACTAATAATGCATTTATAAAATAATGCCCTTTCTAACGGAGATTCATCATTTTCTTATGATGTAAGAGTCCATAACTACGAGTATAACGTTGTCATCGATTTCTACGCCACTTCGTCAGCTCGTCTTAATAATAGTAATGGCTTACTTTAAAGTGCGGAAGTTCCACGGCAAGCTCGAACGTCAACCCAACCGAAAATATGTTTTACAATGTACTTTACGATTGGTTGGACCGTACAGAAAAAATGAACAAATTATATTTTTACTTCGGGTAACAAATCGGTAAGCAATTTAAATATGATTATTATTATTATAGTATTCGATGTCATATGTTTGATGCAATACGTTAATATGATCATTATAGTTGCATAGTCGTTGGCTACCCAAAAAAATCTTACCTTATCATCCGTCCATCAAAACAAAATATAGACAATAAAATCAAGGATTAATGTAACCAATGCAAACTAAATCGCATGAGAGGGTCAGAGGAATTTTCACCAAATTTTAACTAAATTTCATCTTAAAAATTTAATTTTCTTTCAGTAAATACCAACATTGGACCTATATCTGGAAACGTTCAAGATTTATATGATGTGAAATAATAATTATGAGACCGATGCATCTCAAAGCGAATCAACCCCGGGTCCTGCTGCTGAGCAACCCGCTGTATCTAGAGAAGCTGTTGAGCTCTCGATGGCCAACCCCATGTTGGCGTTAACTGCTCGGTCTGCTGTTGAGCAGCCGAACCCTACCCAGAGTTCAGACGGCAATCAACACATCAGGTTTGACTTTCCTGGAAAACTGACACATACTTCTTTTAGATATGATCCAAAGTCCACGGACTGGAATCTATATCGGAGACTTGTCCTCTCTAAACTGGATGTACTGTCACATCTATTAAGTCTACAGGGGATTTATATGAGGCAGCATATCAACTTAATGATGTGTTGCTCTTTTCTTTCTGTTGTATTTCCGAGGTGGAAACTGAATGTTAAAACACAACACATATGATATAACTCTTTATTAATAATAATTATATTTAGAATTCAATGGAGTACTACGTGCACACAACATTGCTCGCCTTTCTCTACTGCGACCACACCATTGCTTTTGTTTAGCGAGATGGATTTCAAACATAAAGTATCGTGTGTGTGCAGGGTTGCCAACACCTCCCTTTAATAAAGTTGATAATCGATAAGGAACTCTTCTATTTCTTGATGCTCTGTTGTTACTATCAGCTGATTGGTTTGGATTGACTTCATGATAGGTTGACTCAAAAGCTGATTGTGTTGTAGTTGTTGATGATTCCTCTGGCTCTTCAATTGTTTCGAATGTTGTATTGTCAGGTGTTGAATGTGCGAATGGACTTTCAACATTCTGGCTTGATCTCGGGTTAAAACTAGAAATATCGAGCGGAATGTTATCGAGCGGAATGTTTTGTGACAATTCCTCTGGTTCTGCTAATCGTGTAATCGATAAACTTTAGCGTATACCCAGTCCTTAGAATCAAAACTTCGTGAGCGTGCTGAATGTTTTTTGTTAAACTGTTCACTTTGCTTCTATTTTTGAAAAATCATATTTGTTGGTGGTAGTGATGTGACTGTTTGTTGTTTGAGCAGGTCTAGCTGAATCCTCATCTTCCTCCCAAGCATGATTTCAGCTGGAGACTTACCTTCTGGTGCATTGCGGTTAGGTGTTGCTCGAAAACTTTGAAGAAATTGTTGTAATGTATCTTCCATCTTTCCTCCCTCAACAGATTTTTTTAGTGCTCTCTTCAATGTATCGACAAAACGCTCTGCTTGCCCGTTCGATTGCGGATGGTATGGTGCAGATCGAATGTGCTAAATGCCATTTGTCGAACAGAATTCCTGAAAGAAACCAGAGACAAATTGTGTCCCATTATTTGATACGATGATTTTTGGTAATCCAAATTGGGCACATGATTTGTTGATCATGCTGACTGTACTATAAGCTGTTGTTGAGTTTGTTCGGTAGACTTCTGGCCATTTGGAGTAAGCGTCGACAATAACCAGGAAATATTGATTTTCGTTCCTTCCTTCTGGAATCGGCCTCGATTCAAGTTTTGATTTGGTTGGTGATTTTGATACGCTCATACATAAACTAACTTCGGAAACAAGTTGTTTAATGTCATAATGTCAATATTCGGCCAGTAAACGTAGCTTCTAGCAATGGATTTCATCCTTTCCATTCTTTGATGACCTTGATGGAGCTGACGTAAAACTTTTTTTTGAAAAACTTGAGGTGCAACAATTCTTTCACCAAACATTAGACAATTGTTCACGACTGACAGACTCTGTTGCCTTGCATAAAAAATACGAATTTTTTCATTGTTGATTTCATTTATAGGGTTAGGCCATCCGTGTTGAACAAAATACATAACCTTTTGCAGTATCCTACATTTTGCAGTTTCGCGTTGAATCATCGAAAATGTTATTGGTACTTTCTCAATGGACTCGGTAAGAATGTGGTTTATGTCTTCTTCTATTTGGATGGATGCAATAACGTAATCTTCTTCTGGTTTTACGTGTGAATTGATTAATCTCGATAAAATATCGGCATGTCCAAATTTAGTTGTAGATATATATTCGATTTTGAAATCGTATAGTAACAGGGTTAATGCCCATCGCTGCAATCGGTTGGCTGTGTATACCGGAATTCCTTTTTTGGAACCAAAAATTGCAAGTAATGGCTTATGGTCGGTCTGTAATTTAAAATGACGACCAAATATCATCCGATGAAACTTTGTCACGGCGAAAAGTAGACCCAATGCTTCCTTCTCTATTTGACTATAGTTCTTCTCAGCTTTCGTGAGTGTGCGTGATGCGTGGCTGATAGCTTTAACGGAACCATCTGGAAATTTGTGAAAAATACATGCTCCGATACCTGTATTACATGCATCTGCCGCAACTATTATGTCCAATTTGGGGTTGTAATGTGTGAGCATTAAATCTGATTTAAGAATGTCTTTGAATGAGTTGAACGAATTTTGACATTCTTGACTCCAATTGAATGGAGTGCCTTGGATAAGTAATGCGTCCAATGGCTTCCTTAATTCATGCATATGTTTTATGAATTTCCCATAGTAATTGATGGCACCTAAGTAAGATTGCAGAGTTGGTATATCTTTGGGTGGTGGCATATTGGAAATTGCATGAGTTTTAGTTGGATCTGGTCGCAATCCATTACCATCTATTATGTGTCCTAGATATTTTATTGATGACATGTAAAAACTGCTTTTCTCGATTCTTAGGTAAAATCCGAACTCTTGTACTCGTGCCAAAACCTTATACAAGTTTTTCTTATGTTCGTCAACAGTTTTTCCCGAAACAATAATATCGTCCAGATACGCTGTTGTTCCATTGATGTCATCGACCATCGTACTCATGATTTGCTGGAACCCACCAGGAGCTGATTTAATACCGGGTGATAATCGATTATATCGAAATAATCCTCGATGTGTATTGATGGTGAGGAGTTCACGAGATTCTGGAGCTACTTCGACCTGTAGAAACGCATCGGATAAATCCAATTGACTGAATACGACACCATTGGAAATCTTAGCAAAAATGTCTTCAGGTAACGGTAGCGGAAAATTGTGCGGTTCTAGGGCTTCGTTTAACCCAGTCGAATAATCTGCACATATTCGTACTCCTCCGTTACTTTTCTTCACGACAACAATGGGTGCTGCCCATTCGGAGAAATCGACTGGGGTTATGATTCCCAACTCTTGAAGTCGATGCAATTCGTCGTCGATTTTTGCCATTGCGGAAAAAGCAACTGGTCGCTTTGCCTTGAACACTGGAATTGTATTGGGTTTCCTGTGAAGAGTGATTTGTGTTTTCTTGCAACATCCTAACGTATCGCTGAATACATCCGGAAACCGTGACTTAAGCTCGTCAATGCTGGAAGTGGACTGAACTTGCATACATATACTATTGATTGGCATGTCCCATAAGTTGAATCTATACCCAAGATGTTTAGGCTATGACAAGTTGAAACGTAACAATTTCCTGCCTTGATTTTGTTTTGGAATGACATCTCACAGTAGAACTGTGCTAGAAGTTTCATTGGTTGACCTGACGCTGTGTGAGCTGTGTGTACAGTCTGTGATAAGATCGGTTTCCCAATTGCCTTCCATGTATCCTGTGACACGATCGTTATGTCAGAGGCGGTATCTATTTGTAGCTTTACAGGAATTCCATTAATGCAGACGGATGCAAATTTGCGTTTGGTAACCACATCGACGCTATTTACGGAAAGGATTTTTGGTACTTATCTGTTCTTTTGATGTATGTTGGGAAGAAGAACAATTTCTGTAACCTTCTTTGTGACCGGTTTTTCCGCATTGTTGACATTTATGGTTTTTGAATGGACAGTCAGCTGAGTAATGCATTCCACCGCACTGCCAGCATGGATTTCTTGGTACATTATTTGATGAATGCTGTGTCGCTTTCTGTGTAGACCATTTTTTATGGTTGTGATGAAGAGTTTTGTTAAACTTCCGATGATTTGGCGGATCAGGTGAAGGCTTAGATTGTGAATGTGTGATTGCATTTACTGAGGATGAGTTGGATTTCTCGATCATATTGGTATCTTTTTTTAAGTTGATAACCGTCTGGCAATCATCTGCAAGGTCTGACAATGTAACGTTGTCATTTGACTCGACTTTTGCTAGCAATCTGGTACGGATCTCAGAATTACGGGATGAACTCAAACCACAAATGAAAAAAAAACCCTAGAATTGTTCCAGAGTTAATTTGGATAATTGTGATTGTTCGCACTGCTTATTTATCTTGGCAGCATAGGATAAAAAATCCTCTGTAGTAGATTTTTCTATCAGGAAGCATTCGAATCTGGTTCGAAAAAGAGACTTTTGCGGTCCAAAATTTTTTTTCAATTTTTTTACTGATTCTTCGAAGGAAAATTCATATGGTGTCTTCGGCAAAACGTAATTTGCATACTTTTCGAAGTTAGCAATGTGTAATTTCTGCAGAAGAAGTCTCACTTTTGTAGCATCATCCAATGTTTTACCGTCTTCTTTAAAAAGCTCGCTGTATCTGCTGAAATATGCTTCAAAATACACACCTGCGTCTTGATCGAAACAAAATTCGGTCATTTGATTTGATATAGCGTTGTATGCCGTAGACTTTGAGGTTATATGGTTGTCTCCGTTATCCATGACTTTTTGGATTAATAGATCTTGACTTTGGATCATTTTCGTCATTGCTAGTATGGCCTGTTGCAATTCTTCACCCATTTTGAATGAAAAATTTCTTGATACAAAAGAAATAAAAAAAATCTTTCTTGAAATGGCGCAATGCTTTGATGACACGAAAATTCCTTGTTTTTTTCACTGAATTTACTTTTTTTCCTCGTCGCCACAATTTGTTGTATTTCCGAGGTGGAAACTGAATGTAAAAACACAACACATATGATAATACTCTTTATTAATAATAATTATATTTAGAATTCAATGGAGTACTACGTGCACACAACATTGCTCGTCTTTCTCTACTGTGACCACACCCTTGCTTTTGTTTAGCGAGATGGATGTTCAAACATAAAGTATCGTGTGTGTGCAGGGTTGCCAACACTTTCCATGCCAGCTGTGTCCTAAAAACAAGCTTGTGTAAACGAAAGGTTCCCAAGAGGAACGACCAGCTGGCTTAGCTTAGGAAGAAAGTTAGATACTTCAACTCTGCTAAACGCACGAAGTGTTAGGACGAATATATGTTTGCCGTTACAGAGTACAACTCTGAAGACGATCCAAACGTGCCACATGGAGGAAATGCTGCGATAACATTGTCGAAATGCCAGTAGCTGCACGAATACATAAAGCATTATTCAAGGATCGAGTTGTCTCTCAATCGCCGCGGTGCACGGTCGTGCTGCATTTCAGCACGCGCGTTGTTGCTAATACTAATCGAAGCAACATCAATCGCAAAATAACGTCTCGCGCGGTCAACAAGTGCAAAGTGCAGTGTGTGCGCCCGCTACGACCAAAAATTAAGGCAAAAAATACTACAATTTCCCAAGGGTAGTAAAAATTTCTGGTCTTTCGTGAAAATAATCAAAAATACAGCCTCTTCATCGATTCCAACGCTCATTTATAATGACATTCCAGTTGTCAGCTCTATAGACAAGGCCAATCTGTTTGCTGCGTATTTCGCAGCTAGCTCCACGCTTCCAGACTGTGCATTGCTGCCTCCTGCACCTCAGAGTATTGAACACTCTATGGGACAGACATTCATTCTTACAGGTGCAGTTGCTAGAGTTTTAAACGATCTCAACACTCACAAATCCGCTGGGCTAGATGGTATTTCCCCATTAGTTCGGAAGAGGTGTTCTTCTAAGCTGGCATTACCATTGCGTAAGCTTTTTCATCTATGTCTTTTGTCTAAAATGCGTGATTATGGAGTCGATGAAAAACTGCTTCATTGGATTAAAAGCTATCTTTTAGACCGCTCAATTCAAGTTGTTTTGGACGGTTTCAAGTCTAAAGTTCATTACTTTAATGCTGGCGTTCCCCAGAGCTCTGTTTTGTCCCCGACTCCCTTCCTCATTTTTATTAATGATCTCTTATCTGTGACTTCTAATCCAATTCACTCTTTCACCGATGACAGCACTCTCAGCTTCTCATATAAGTTTGAGGAACGTCCCCCCACTTCTCATGTGGAACTCAAACAACTACGCATGTTAAGCACGTTAAACTCTGACCTTGACAGCATAATGCAATGGGGAGAAATCAATCGAGTAGAATTTAACGCTTCCAAAACCCAATGCTGTCTCATGTCGTCCATGCCATTATCCATGTATGGCACTTCCATCGAGGAAACTGAAAATCTCGCAATTCTCGGTATGTGAATACAGAATATAAAACTGCGCATTAAAACTTATCGGTGACGAAAATATAGCGAAATCAATAGATTCGCTTGAACACCGCAGGAACGTTTCTTGCTTGTCACTGTTTTATCGCTTCTTCTACCAGCGGTGCTCAAGAGAAATAGACAGCTGCATGCCACCTCCCCTTGAATTGGACCACAATACTCGTGGCGCTCTAAATGCTGATCAGTTTACCCTCAAGCCCATCTTCAGACGTACAGTTAAATTCAGGGATTCGTTCTTCAGCCGTACAACACGTATGTAGAATGCTCTGCCAAGCTCTGTCTTCCCACCTCACTATCCACAGGCATTTAAAACACAAGCTCATAGACATCTCCTCTTTTCACCTCCTCTTCCTTAACGCCCACGCTGTGCCAAGCATATAGCCGAGCATTATAAGGGTGCGAACCCCTTGAAGCGTGCGCGAATTATAAAAAAAAAAAGACAAACTGTGTAGGTTTTTAAAAAAGGCCGATGGCACCTACAAGTCGGACCGTGAGGATACTCCAGATTTATTTCCAGGTTCGTCTACTCATGCGCACTCGAACACATCTGACTAGGGTAGGGTAAATAGTTTATCCGGTAAAATCTTCAGTCCGGATGAGGTTAAGTTTGTAATGGGCTCTATTAAACCTTTCAAAGCTTCCGGCGGTGATGGGATCATTCAAGCGCTTCTACAGAAGGCAATCGATCTCATCCTACCTGGTATGATTACTTTTTTTAGAGCTACAACTGAGGATACATTCCTACAATCTGGGGAGACAGGTAAATGTAATATTTATCCCCAAACCTGGCAATAGGCCTAGTAAGCTGTCTAAATCATATATACCTATAAGTCTAACATCATTTGTCCTCAAAAACATGAAGAGACTTATTGATGTTCATGTGGCCGGTGGTGATGGTGATGGCCGGTTAGAATTGTCTACTCCTCTGCACACAAGTCAGGAAAAAAGGCAAAAAGCACAGAAGGTACCCTTCACTTTTCTTTCCAAGGAAGTGGCCCTGTATGCCTTCCTCGATATTGATGGCGGACTGGCTACGACTCTATTGCAAGGGCAATCACTAGCAGAGGTATCGAAGACTCAATCAATCACTGGATAAGGGCCATGCTTGAAAGTTGAGATATTATTTCCTCCTCGGGAGGAGTGTCTGTGTTTGTGACTGCAGCTAAGGGATGCCCCCAAGGAGAAGTGCTTTGTCCTCTGCTATGGTCACTAGTCATTGACAATCTCCTAGTCGATCTTCACAGATCAGGCTACATCGCCATTGGTTATTCCGAAGACTTTTATTAGTGGGAAGCACTGCACGACTATACATCAATCATTGCAAAACCGTTCTAGTGCCTTTAACGAAAATAATACTGGGACCTATCATCATCAAAGGCAACACGTTAGATTATTCCAGTGAGGTCAAATATCTCGGCGTCATCCTTAATAAACGGCTTAACTGGAATTCTCATATCAATTCTGCCACCGAACGTGCTACTAGGACCTTGTGGGCCAGTATAAGTCTCTTCGGCATAACTTGGGGTCTAAATCCTAAAATAATACATGTTGTGAGGAACAAAATTCTTGTGGCCGAGTTTTGTTCACACAAAACATGCAATATACTTTTTACCAAATTCGGGTGCACCCTGTCCCCTCTCAGTGCAACCACCAAACGCATATGAAAATAAAACAGCCAAAACAACATCACACCACCGGATTGACCAATCACAGCACACTATTTAGAATTTTTGCTACGCAAAAAAGGTATAAAAGAACGGGCATACAGTCAGTCGCTCTCTTAGTCTTTTTTGAGCTGTTCGGATCACGTGGTGGTAAGTCATTATTAATAAAATTATTTCGCTTCATTTCACTGACTATTGCTGCCGACGTCTTTCTCTGCTTCCGTCATTCGTACGACGTAACTTCGCTGTGTGGATTCCCTACGGGTTGTCACTCACTTAACTTCGTCAAGTTTAGGACTCTCGACTGTTTTACGCTCGTCAAAGGCTAAAGCCGGAACTATAATGCAATTTCGTCTCTTTACGCTAGTGTCAAAACCCGACGATGAAATGAGCGAATACAATGAAATTGTATGCTGCGCCCATAATTGCGTTCGCAATAGATTCGTTACTTTGGCAATCGATAAGATGTGCGCTGGCGAGCGCATTTTCTTAAGAAAACTTGACAGTTGGCATATGTTATTTCATTGTCATTGACAAAATTACATTATGGTCGGATGAGAAACTTTAGAAACTTTGGAAAGCATTTCGTCGGATTTTGACTTTAACGTAAGGGGGCGAAATTGCATTATAGTTGAACCTTAACGCATCGCTCAGGATTGACACTCGTCAAAGGCTCACGCATCGCCCAGGATTTACGCTCGTCAAAGGCTAACGCATCGTTCAGGAGTTACGCTCGTCAAAGGCTAACGCATCGCTCAGGATTTACGCTCGTCAAAGGCTAACTCATCGCTCAAGATTTACGCTCGTCAAAGGCTAACTCTAGAGTTGCGCGAAACAGTTCCAATGGTGGAACGAACACGGAACGTTTCTTTTTTTGAAAGGAACTAGTTCCCGGAAACATGTCCGCGGAACTATATAGTTCCATAGACATTTTTACGTGGAAAGAAAGTTTTGATAGGGATAGGTTGATGGTTGAGCAGTATCTATGAACATACCATATGCAAGAACGATTACGGTATATTTAGTTCGTGAATAGACATCATGTTTTCTTTTTTTCTCTTTAACACAATGTGTAGCAGTAGCTCCAGTACGAGTTAAAATATAACCAACTATTACTTCTGCTACTTCTACAGGAACCCATTGTACTCGATGTATAGAGTTTGCATGAGTTTTAAATTTCTACTCGTTCTATTGCTACAGTGCCACAATTAGCTTCGATTCGATTATAGCGTTTATTTCACCATGTTCATGTGTAGTTTCCGTCCAAAAAAAGAAAGACATATGTTTCTTTTCTTTCGTTTCATTCGTTTACGACGTTGATACGTTCTGTGCACTCGGAACTATATGGATATGCTATGGTTCAGTTTTCGGAAAGATAGGAAACGTTTCCGACAGAGGACATAGTTCCAGGAACTATATAGGTCCGGAACGACCCAACTCTAGCTAACTCATCACTCAGGGTTTACGCTCGTCAAAGGCTAACGCATCGCTCAGGATTCACGCCCGTCAAAGGCTAACACATCGCCCAGGAGTTACGCTCGTCAAATGCTAACGCATCGCTCAGGATTTACGCTCGTCTCAGGCTAATGCCCACATATCGCTCAGGATTTACGATCGTCCCAGACTCACGTTAAATCATAGGTAATAAGAAAAAAGAAGGAAAATAAATAAAATACTTTGAAGAGTCCCAAAAATAGAAATTTTATTATAACGACCCCTTGCCTCAGAACCCTGGTCACGCTGAGTTTACTCCGGCTGGGAAAACTCCGTTAAAATTGGCGCCTGAGCAGAAGAAGAAATATAACTTCGGAACGAAGAAAAGCGTAAACAAGGAAAGGCCAAGTTGGTCAAGACTGGGTGGCTGTTTGCTCTGTCGAAAGAGGAGCTACAAAACTACATGGCAGAATTCAGGCTAGATACTACCGGCAGAGTAGATGAATTAAGGAAGCGCTTTTCAAACTACATCTCCGGCCGAGACGTATCGTCAGGCGACGAAATTCGTCTGGGCGAGCTAGAGGCTAAACATCGACGCAGCACATCACCGTTATCCCCCGCGCTACGGACACCGGATGACCCACAAGTGGGACTGAAGACATTGACAACCCACGCGGCGGCCCCGGCATCGCAGGACACAGCCCTGCCTCGCAATGTCAAGGAAGTCCCCACAACGCTATACCCAGTGGTTATAGACACGGTGCGGAAGTGGTCGGTGAAGTATGACGGTGGGAAAGAACCCATCGCTTTTGTCGAACGGCTGGAGGAACTGGCCGATGCCTACTCCCTTGACAATGATCTCCTGACCAAAACTATGCCGGAATTACTGCAAGACCCAGCTCTGTTGTGGTTCCGAAATAATAATCAGCGGTGGTCGAACTGGAATGCATTTAAGAAGGACTTCCTGAGGTTCTTCTTGCCAGCCAGATACATGGAGCAACTGGACGATGAGATCCGACAGCGCCATCAGAAAGCTGGAGAGCCCTTTAAGGACTATTTCATAACCATGCAGAACCTCATGCAACATGCCAACTATACGAGGGCCCAGGAGACCGACCGCATCTTTAGGAACTGCCGCAGAGAGTACCAGCTGTACGTCCGTAGGAGGGACTTCCAGGACTGATTGGATTAGCAGATGATCTGGAGGATATATCCGGCGCGCTAGAACCAATCAGACAGACACCCAGATCCCGACCGATCGAGAGGAACCTTCTGGTCACAGAGAGTCAGGAGAAGCGCATCAACGTTCGAACGGCATGCAGACCATGTCGAACCACAATTGTTCTGTTGGGATTGCGGCCAATGAGGAATCAGAACAATAGACTTCTGCCGTCAAGATACTTCACACATTGAGCAGCGTCATTTGCTCCAGTTCAACCAAAAGACAGCTCTGATCCAAGACCGACTGCGAATTCTTGCCCGCATCAAGATCGTCAGCGAACCCGTCCAAGCCACGATTGACACCGGCGCATCCCGCAGTTACGTGAGCGAACGTTTGGCCTACAGGCTTCGACATTTAAGCAACCCCATTCCCGCGCACATCCCAATTCAAATGGCCAAAGGGAGTCAGACAATAGTCCGCGAAGGGTTGGACGTCGTTCGTTTGGGGAGGCATCGTTTTCACTGCGCCTGTTGGTGCTACCTACCGCCGTTGGTGACCTTACACTGGGCATGGACTTCCTTGCAAGGTCCAGAGCAACTTTAAGCTTCGGAAGTGAGTGCATAACACTACAAACTGGGTTAGCACGGCTGGTTAAACGTCCGACGTATAACAAACTCCGAGAATCAAAACAGCACGGTTCTACAGTTAGCGTGATAAATGTGTTACCAGCTCCGATTGAACGATTGATTGCAAGAAATCGACAACAGTAACCCAACTACAAAACCAACAACGGCAGCGGGACGATCACAATAGCGTGCGAAACAACAAAAGCTACAATGTAAAAGGTGCAACAAAAACGATCGCAGCCGCAAAAATTGTTCAACAACAACCACAGAAACAGCAAAGGAAATGCCAGTTAATCTGGAGTACAACGGAGTGCACTAGAAGAATTATACAACAACGAGCACAACAACGAAGTCGACAGCAGCACCGAATTCAACAGCAGCAGCAGAGTCAGCATAAGCATTGGCAACAGAGGTAGTACCAGCAGCAGACGCAACAATGTAAACTGGGACTACGAAAGTAGACTCCCCGCTATTAAAACTAGCACAAGTTTTTTCGCCGAAGTAATTCTTGTGGCCGAGTTTTGTTCACACAAAACATGCAATATACTTTTAACCAAATTCGGGTGCACCCTGTACCCACGCAGTGCAACCACCAAACGCATATGAAAATAAAACAGCCAAAACAATATCATGCCACCGGATTGACCAATCACAGCACAGCACGCTATTTAGAATTTTTGCTACGCAAAAAGGTATAAATGGGCGAGCATGCAGTCAGTCGCTCTTTTTGTGCTGTTCGGATCACGTAGTGGTCTGGTAAGTCATTATTAATAAAATTATTTCGCTTAATTTCACTGACTATCGCTGCCGACGTTTTTCGTTGCTTTCGTCATTCGTACGACGTAACTTCGCTGTGTGGATTCCCTACGGGTTGTTACGCCGGTACACCCAGCACATCGCTGCCGACGTCTTTCTCTGCTTCCGTCATTCGTACGACGTAACTTCGCTGTGTGGACTCCCTACGCGTTGTTATGCCGGTAGATCCAGCATATCGCTGCTGACGACTTTCGCTGCATTTGCTACTGTCCTCACGTCGAGGCTCACGTCACTAGTTCAAGGCTCACGTCACTCACGTCATTTCGTCAAGGCATTACTCACGTCACTAGTTCAAGGCTCACGTCACTCACGTCACTTCGTAAAGTTCAGGAGTCTCGACTTTTTACGCTCGTCAAAGGCTAACGCATCGCTCAGGATTGACGCTCGTCAAAGGCTCACGCATCGCCCAGGATTTACGCTCGTGAAAGGCTAACGCATCGCTCAGGAGTAACGCTCGTCAAAGGCTAACGCATCACTCAGGATTCACGCCCGTCAAAGGCTAACTCATCGCTCAGGGCTTACGCTCGTCAAAGGCTAACGCATCACTCAGGAGTTACGCTCGTCAAATGCTAACTCATCGCTCAGGATTCACGCCCGTCAAAGGCTAACGCATCGCTCAGGATTTACGCTCGTCAAAGGCTAACTCATCCCTCAGGGTTTACGCTAATCAAAGGCTAACGCATCGCTCAGGATTCACGCCCGTCAAAGGCTAACGCATCGCTCAGGAGTTACGCTCGTCAAAGGCTAACGCATCGCTCAGGAGTTACGCTCGTCAAAGGCTAACGCATCGCTCAGGATTTACGCTCGTCAAAGGCTAACTCATCGCTCAGGGCTCAGAATCTGCGTTCATAGGACCTGAACCCTGTGTGGGCTCAGAGACAGAATGTAGGTTCTGCTTGGAGGATGATGAGTCATCAGTAAAATACACCATAAGATACAATAGATCTTTAAGGTCGCAGTGTCTGCCATGTGGGCTTGGGTATTCTTAAAAAAAAAATGGGTCATTAGAGAAAGTGTAAGGCATACACGCGCCGGGAAAGCATGCATGTAACTTTTCAGTTTCACGAAGTTTGTGTATGAATTCTTTTACTCCAGTCGCCGAAGAGGCGTGATTTCGATGATGTTTTAGATTAGCGATCTATTTCTTATAACATGGAGTCTTGAAAACGAAAAAGCAATGTCGAAATTATATGCTTTTCTAAAGAAACCAATAACTGTCCCATTCATCAGTAGAGGAACAAATAGATTTGATCAAGGAAGCTGTAGCTTAGTGGTTACCGCGTTGAACTAAGGACCAGAATGTTGAACGTTAGAGGCCCAAAAACACTCCAAATACATTTTTCGTGCATTCACATATCGAGAATGTCAGAAAAACGTCCGAAATTAATATCTACTATCATAATAAGACTTCTCAAATCGTCTTTCGGATATGGCTTTAAATTGTAGGTCTCTCCATTTGCGTGCAAAAATATAACAACAGCCACACGAAAGGTCACGAAATAAAAAGGGGGGATTACTTAAGGAAAAACTAAAGTCACAAGTTGGTTAGTAAAATCTGTTAAATAATATAATTATACACCAATTCAATTATATACCTGAACCTGTATGCCATATTGGTATACTGATTGAGCCCGACTTTTGTAACATTATGGACAAAGAATGCAGAATGCCACATGAGACGAGTGCGGTGTATCTATGTTCATGCGTTGGGAGTAACTTTATTTATTATTGAGGTTGCGCACATGTTTTGCCTAAGTAAAGAGATCTACCACTTTTGTCTTTGCTCAAGGATTTTTTTTAATAAAAATGCGGCACCTATTCGTACGTTACACACAGATTTTCTAAAAATTTCTTTAATAAAAAAGAGAAGTACAGCATAAGCTGGTTGACACTCTCAAATGGCCTTTAATCTAGGTAAGTCCATAATACCCTAATAAGTAGAATATGACTATAACTTTTTTTTTATAACTAAGCAATCACCGAGCTTGTCATGCTTCTTACGAAGAAGGAAACTTAACTGAACTGCATTTTCGTTTAGTGCATTTAATTTGATTTTTTTAGTAGGAGAATTAAATTTCGAAGTGCAAAGACCGACGGCATCGTTCTTATTTTTGAGAGAATGCATAAATAATGTAGAGAATTTAAATAGCTATCGACTTTATCGACTTTGATTTGCGTGTATAACTTATCAATTCATATCGTCCAATGACAGGGAAGTAATGATGCAATGCACACTCCAACATATCAAACACGTACTCAACGTCCAAGAGTCATGAAAAGCACACAGTAATCGTTAGGAATTTATCTTTGCCGCTCCAGGGTTCATCGCTTAGCAATAGGATACACACTTCCTATTTTTCAGATTTTCTGTATGAACCCTTTTTTGCTCTGCACAGTATTAATTTTGCGAAAATATGTGTGACATACGACATGTATTTTTAAATTTTCTATATAAACTTCGCGTGCACGTGGCTGGCTGGGTGGCTGGCTGGTCAGATTTTCTGATCAATTTTTAACCCACTTCCCATGGCCCGATTGTAATGAAATTTTGCATACATGTATATTTCCGACAATGACAATACTTTCTATTAAAATTTGAGGCCCCTCAGACCTCGGGGTCGGGGGGCTCCCATACAAATATTTTAAAAAATTTACCCGATTTTTTTAAAATTTTATACAAATGTGTATCTCCGCTGGAAAACACTTTTTGGAGAGATCGAGCCCCTGGGTCGGGGGGGCACGCATACAAATTTTATGAAAAAAGTTCCCGATTTTCTTCAAATTTTATACGCATGTGTATCTCCGATGGACAAAACTTTTTATAAAATTTTTGGAAGTGATCGGGCCCCGGGTTCGTGGGGCTCCCATACAAATTTAAAATAAAAAATTAATAATAAAAAATAATATTCCCACCTATTCTAATTGTGTATATAATTCATCGAGGGAATCTTAGGATCACAGCGAGAGGAGTGATCCAGAATAAAATAAGACCAAGACCTAGCTAAAAGGCATCAAATCGGGACCAGATTTCTTGTGAGAGTTCAGGACCAGACTATTATGATAATAGTTCCAGGCATTTTTTTCTCTGTGCAGATATATATAAAAATCTATTTTTCTTTCGGATTTAGTGCACTCTAAATGATTACTATATTGATCGAATAAGTAAATTTGACGAATGTTAGTCCATTGCACGGTCTGGTTATATATATCTATTTCATACATAAATGCACACATACGCCGCCTACATATACAAATTTGTGTTATTTTTATAAATGTTAAATTTTATCGGGATTTTTATTGATCTAATCTTTTTTTTTTCCTAAAATGTTAGTAAAAGTTTTTGTTTAATTTTATTTGAATGGTGTTAGCAGTAAAGACCGATTAAATGTTATGAAATTAGCATTTATTTACCTAAATTCACTTATGTACGCTTTTAAAGGGTAATAAAAATAAAGCCACGTTTTTTTTTCGCAATGAGAATGACTATAAAATTCATCGGGAACAGAAATTACTATATACTAAACACACATTATATGATTTGTAATATGCAATCCGCATCCTAAAATATTGATTAACCTGATTGATCTGTTCGATAAATAATTGCTGTAGCAGCTTTAGATTTCACATCACAAAACCATTTTTCTCGTTAACGTTAATATAAATGGTAAGCACCCTAAGGCATATTTGTACAAAATTCTATTTATACACTTTGCTCAATATGTGCTGAGAGAGTGTACTATTTGCAGCAACACATTATCCATTATAATTATCATGCATGGTACTCCAATATTGACAAGTTTTGCATTTAGTAGAATGTTCAAGTTGCAAATTGCGACTGCTGTACTAAAACAAACAGAATATTAAACGGTTGTTAATACGTGGCATATGAAAAATGTTGTTGACATTTGTGGGTAGCCAAATTTTGTGATACATTTTTAATCCACTTTCTTCCTATAAAAATGTGAAAATGATCGGGCCCAGTGTCGAAGGGCTTCCCATATAAATTCCTTCAAAATTAACTACATTTTATTCAAACCTTGCACACATGTGTATCTCCGATGACAACACTTTCTATTAAAACTTGAAACGGATCGGGACTAAGGTCAAGGGGATCCCATATAAATTTCTTAAAAATTAACGCGATGTGCACACATAAGTGTAGAGAATTTAAATAAACCATTTTAATTTTTATGGGTTGGTTTTTTATAATTAAAGACTAGCAGTTTTACACTGCTTGTTATCACTGCTATTTAAAATAGTGTAGTATAATAATATATCATTATCGCCTCGGTCGAAATGTTATATTCGAAAAAATGGATGTCAAAAACACCTTTAATTGTACCAAAGAACTAAGACAATAATTTTATGATTAATAGCTTTATAAACCTGAGACAGAGAATTCAATGTCGCTAATATCAACATGTAAGTTAATCTTAACAAATGTGTTGAGTCATTAGGCACTATAAAAACGGATTACGGAATTGTCACATAATAACAATAGTTGTGTGAATGCGAATAATCTGTTACGGTCACAAACATCATTCATAACGGTATAACACAATTTAGGACTGTCAAACGGAAGCAAAATTGGATGGTATGATTAAATAGAGCCTATTATGAACCGCGAAGTATGCCTTCGGTTAATTAAAAAAATCCACCAATAAAAACCGAACAAAGTTTAGATGAGTCAAAAATGAAGTATACCTATCTTAGACAAATCAAATTCGAATATGACTTGGTCAATCTGCTTGCTTCAGATTTCGCAACTAGCTCCACGCTACCAGATTGCGCATTGCCCCCGCCCGTTGATTTGTTTATGGGATGGATCTACCCACATGCTGTTATAGTAGCTAGAGTCTAAGCATTCATAAACATGGTGGGCCAAATGATATCAACAAAACGAAGATAAAAAACTGCGTGGCAACGTCTTACTACAAGGCTGAAAGACTCACTCACTTTTTTATGCCTCGTTTGCTGCAGCTATATTTTATATGTATATAACTATATATATTATTTAGTTATTTATTATATACTAGCTGACCCGACAGACGTTGTCCTGTCCCACTTTCAATAAATTTGTTTGTGATCGTTTTGTGAACTTGTGAAAAGCTATTTGTTTTGCGATATCGCGTCACAGTATTTGTCACATCAGTATTAGCAGAAATACCCGGCATTTCCCAGCTGTCCCATCCCACTGACCCCCGCCCACTGACCTCCCGCCCACTGACGCCACGCCCACTTACACCCGCGTTTTCCGGCTACCCCATCCCACTGACCTCCCGCCCACTGATGCCACGCCCACTTACACCGCAATAACTAACCAACTCACCAATCCATAAAACTATAGAATCGACACTTATACAGGCAAAAAATGTACACTTGTTCGAATATTCTTTATATGAAGATCATATACAGGGAAAACTACATTTTCCACCCCAGCGCCACCTATCGAGTCCAAAATTTGTCAACGACTTTCTTTTTATTTAAATATTATGGTGTGAATTTGAGCCAAATCGTTCCATAAATAAGAATTTTCGGAAAAAACGATACCAGCGCCATCTGTCGGGCTGATTTGTGAATCTAAACCATCCAGGGCGTCACCCAAATGCATACAAAAAAAATCATTCAAACCGGTCCAGCCGCTTAGGAGGAGTTCAGTGACAACACACGTACAGTAGAATTATATATATTTATAACGATTTATTTTTTCTTATTGTAAGTGAAACTACTTTATCAAAATATGGTAATTATGGTCTTGAATTTCGGGAACAAAGCAATTTCTCAAGCGATTCGCATGAAATTCGGTATGTAGGACTAAGATGCGACTATAATACTTGTTCCTATGGAAATTCTGGAATATGATTCGGTATTTAGGACTACGATGTGACCATAAGACTTGTTTCTATAGAAATTCCGGAACATCATCATTATGGTCTGAAATTTCTGGAGCAAAGCTATTTCTTAAACGATTCGCATTAAATTCGGAATGTAGGTCTAAGATGAAAATTGTGGGATATGGTCCGTATGATCTGGAATTTTGGGAACTAAACCATTTTGAGATTTTGAAATGTCCGTTCGTGTATCCGTTCCACAGACAAGAAGATTTTTGTTTTTTTTTCTTTCGTCCCGGCAGACGTTATCACGCTCAAAACCCACTCTGCCTACTAAGCCTACTCTGCTTTTTTTATCTCCCACCGACCTATCGCGCTAAATTCCGTAGTTTTCAACTTCATGGAAACCTCAAACCACACGAAATCGTTTTATTAACCAACAGTACGGTTTTCGAACACAACGTTCTACTGTTGATCTGATGGCATATCTCACCGTCTATTCACGAATTTTGTAAAGCAAAGTTGATTGCATTCGATATTTCGAAGGCAGTTAAAAGAGTCTGGCATCAGGCTCTTATGTCGAAAGTTACGGTTTATGAATTCGATAAGGATCTGCATGATTGGACTAGTTGTTACCTTGAACGTTCAATCCATGTTGTATTGGACAGTTTCAAATCTAATGCTCACCGCATAAACACCGGTGATTTTCAAGGTTTCGTTTTGTTTCCGACACTCTTTTTGAGTTTCATTAATGATTTCCTGTCCATTAATTATATTCCAATTCATTCTTTCGCTGAAGCCAGCACTGCCAGCCTTTCATATGTGTTTACGCTATCTGAACTCCAGCTCTACATTGCAACAAAGTTTGTTAAACACGTTAAAATTGGACATTGTCAGTATTACAAGGTGGGGATTTCACAATAGAGTAGAATTTACCGCTTCCAAAACCCAATGCCGTCTTTTTTCGTCTAAGCGTAATTTGAAGCGAAAAATGCAATAAGAAAAACTACCACGAAACTAAAACGACGCGAGTCTAAATGCTTTAACCCATGGATAATGGTCAGGGAAAACTACAAAAAGACCAAAAAAAATTTACAAATAATGAAATACGTGAACCTTCAAAGTTATTGGAACCTCCTATTAAAAAATTCGCTCCTTAAGGAACTAGTTGACGTCTTTCTTGACGACCAAAAACATGACAGTGAATTGTTTTTAGTACCAGGCACGCACAAATTTCCCACAGTAGGGAATGTCAAAAATCAGCTTCCAAAACTCAAATATGTTGCAAATTCCACAAAATCAATGTGCTTCTTGACGCGAAACATTGCACCAGGGATGATCGGAAGAGTTCAATTCAAATAAAGTTTGCCAGAAAATATAAAATCGCTTTTCAAAAGAGTTCTTTGACGATTCTCTGTAGTTTGGCCAAGTTCTCTGAAGCAACTTTCAATTCAGGCTTTTGATAAAGACTTCCCCTTTTGGTTTTTTCTCTTTTATTTTTTGTGATTTAAATAATTACTATAACAATTTTGAATTATAAGAACGAATCACCTAATTAGTTTAAATTTTTTTAAAAAAAAAATTCCTTCTTTAGCCTCACATTAATCACTGCTTTGTGCTTCCGCGGCTGTGTAATCAAGACACATGTATATGTACATAGACATCTTCTCCCTACCTCTCCACGATTTCTTAATTCCCTAACGCACACGCTGTGCTTAGCAATATAATACACTGGGGTTCCGATTTGCGTCTACTCGTTTTGCGTTGTTTCGATTTGCGTCGTACAACAATATATTCGGTTTGCGTTGTTTCCTCGATTTGCGTCGCTGAAAAAAAGTTTCTACATATTACATATTTAGGAATACATATGTATGTATATGTACACAAGTATTTTTTTTCAATTTATGTTTGGTTTTCTTTATAGAACATTCATACAGTTTAAATCTTACCCTGCTCTCACAATAAAAAACTTAACACTTAAGACTTAAGACTTAAAACTTAAACATTAGAAGAGCACGCACAAGCAATACATAAAGTTTTAGGTTGTGACAGTAAAGTTTCAAATTGTGACAAGCTTCATTGCTATTATATTGAAGACATAGCAACAACAACAAAAAATATTTCACATCCGTTTAAAAATGTTGCGAACTTTATTCTGTATATCTTCAAAAGTTTGTAAACTAAGATCTACCAACATAACCAGCAGAATTTTTTTTTTGTCAAAACCAAAATCCATACATTTCTGTAACTCTTAAGTCTTAAGTTTTTCATTGTGAGAGCGCCCTTAGGCATAAATAACCTGTACATTATATACTTTCTTATGGTTGAGCGCAATCAAAGTATGTACCATGAATTTACTTTGATGTTATTTTTGATATTATTTTGATATTGATTAGTTAGCATGGAATCAATGTTAAAAATATGGATAACCGACAAAAACGAAAACAACTTACCTCTAAGTCGTGATATTATTTGTCAAAAAGCTCAACTATTGTTCAATGAGTTGAAACAAGAAAGTCGATGTGAAAATTTCACAGCTAGTCGTGGAAACCGCTTTAGAAACTGAGCACAATTGCATAATGTTTCATTAAAGGGGGAAATCGAGAGTGCAGATGACACGGGCGCCAATATGTTTAAAGAGACGTTTAAATCTTTTTAAGAAGACTCCGAGTATTCGCACAAGCAAATTTTGAATGTCGATGAGACATGGTTGTGCTGGAAACGACTACCTAGTCGAACATACATATCAAAAGTTTAAAAAACAGCTCGTGGTCATAAAACATCCAAAGAAAGACTAACCCTTTTGTTAGGTAGAAACGCAAATGGCGATTTTAAATTTAAGCCATTGTTAATATACTGTTACGAAAAATAGTTAGTAGCGCATATAATAGAATTATAATCCTAAGATAAATCGCAATGTAAATAAAATAGAGTAGTTGGTTCGAAAGCCTGAATTTCGTAACAATTGGTGTCAGAAGTGGGATCTTGCAAATCGTGGAACAATAAATTAATTGGTGATTTTGCAAACTTTGAGACAGTAAATAAATTAAGTGAAATTTTACAAACTGATAATCAGTAAATAACAAAATGGAAAGTGCAGTGAACATAAAATTTTATAGTTCCCAGGAGCTTAAAGAAGAGCTTGGAAGGCGAGGTCTAAGCACCGCTGGAAATAAGCAGGAGTTATTTCTCCGTTTACAACAAGTCGTTAAAGCAGAAAAACAGCAGGCTGGTGAACCGTTTTCAATCGAGACGGAGTTAGTGGAGCGAAAATCATCCACTTCGGAAGAAAAAGTGCCAAACATGGAGGCGATGTTGCAAGTTTTAATGCAACAAATGAAGCAGCAAAATGAGCAAATAAACAGCAAGCTAGACCGGCAAAGTGAGCAATCACAGCAACAGAGTCAGGAGAATAACAGATGAACTTAGAATTGAGCTCCAAATTAAACGAGAAGTTGGAACAGCAAAGTCAACGTCTGAAGAAAGATTTGAATTTTCAAATTAGTGACAAGTTGGAACAGCAAAGCCAAAAACTGGATCAGCAAAATCAGCAGTTAAGTTCAAAATTGACCTGTAAGTTTGAACAGCAAATTCAACAATCGCAGCGTCAAAGCCAGGAACTGAAACAGGAATTGAACTCCAAATTTGATCAGCAAAATCAAAAGCTGCATGTTATTCAAGAAAAACTAAGAGGTGAAATGAGCGGAATTCAAACAACGCTTAAAGGTGAATTAAATGAAATTCAAGCAACATTTCAAGAAGAAGTGAAAGCCCTCGAGACAAACATTACTGGAAAAGAGAGTGGCCTGGAAGGAAAAATTAAAGAGTTTGAGACCCGGTTGAAATACCCAATTTGTCAGGGAAAGCCCTCAACAAAACAGTTCCAGAGTCATTCTAGAATCTTCTACCCACCAGAAAGGAATTTTGAAGCCACCTGCGCTCGATGGTCGAAGTACAGTTTGGAGCTGCAGTACAACACAATGGGTGGGGTGCTGAACAGCAATTAAATTCTCTAATCCTGGCGTTGAGGGACAAGGCGGCTGATGTTTTGCAAATGATTCCAAATGCCGAGATGAGTTCCGGAAGAATCTTGAAAGAGTTGGACTTGCGTTATGGACAGTCTCACACACAGGAGCTAAGCAAAATACAGCTCCAGATGAAGAAACAACAGCGAGGAGAACGCCTTCAAGAATTAGAGCGGGAAATAACTAAGCTAACACGACAAGCCTATTGTGGGGTTCCGACTAGTATCTTGGACGGACTGGCAGTGGATGCGTTCATCAATGCAACAACAACCACAACAACAATGCAACAAGGACAACAGCCAGAGGAAAGTCGATGAATGAAGTATTGGCATCGGCTTTGGAATACGAAGCAGCTAGAGCCAGTTTGTCTACTGAAATGGTTAGATTGCGTAAGTTGGAAACAGAGGACGTCGCACAAATAAAAGCTCTCATTGATGAGCAGTTGCAGAAATCAACCACTGGTCGCTTTCAAAACGAGAGAAGTAGCAGATTCGATTCTACATTAAGGTGTTTTAAATGTCAGAAACCTGAACATTTCATTCGGGATTGCAAGGAGCTGAGCGCTGGAAACATGATGAGACAGCCTGTGAATGGTGCCAATAATCTGGAAAGAATACGGCGAATAGATGCACAACATTTGAAGAATGTGGAGCGATCGTCTTGTACCAGCTTTGCAGGGCAAAGGCTGAAGAAGACAAGGGAATATCCCAGGGTCACAATACGCAGAACAAATCTTGGAAGGGATTGCAACAGTTTGGTTGTGAATGGTGTATTGGAGAGAAGGCCTTGCGATTTTATTCTAGACACAGGAGCTTCCAAATCAATTGTAAGTCCTGAAATGCTGTCTGTAGAGAAAGTAAACAGAGTGCATCACTACAAGTTGAGGACAGCTACAGGAGAGGCTGCAGCAGTTAAGGGTGAACGTTTCCTTACAGTCGAGTTTCGAGGATTAAGGTTTCGACATCGGTTTATTGTTGCCCGAGTGGAAGATGAATGCATATTGGGTCTGGACTTTATGATGGCGCACCAGATGTCACTTGATTTGAGAAAGCAAGTACTGAGATGGCGTTATGTTGAAATTCCGCTCAGCATGACCGGCAATCACAATGGTGGATCATTCAGGAAGTGTTGTGTCCCCGTGTACAAACAAAGTAGAAGACCGGAAATCCAAAAATGTTCAGTTGCTTCACGAATCACGGTCCAGAAGATGAAAGATCATTTGACA
The DNA here is from genome assembly GCA_947095585.1 of Nephrocerus scutellatus. Taxonomy (NCBI): domain Eukaryota; kingdom Metazoa; phylum Arthropoda; class Insecta; order Diptera; family Pipunculidae; genus Nephrocerus; species Nephrocerus scutellatus. The sequence goes on from OX352761.1 coordinate 31,450,530, forward strand.
AGAGAGCAGCTTAGGGAAGAACAAGGGCAGGATGATTCAATTGCTCCAGTACTTCGATGGATGGAGCAAGGAGAAAGACCGCAGTGGCACGAAATTGCAACAGCAAGTCCGACAGTAAAAAGTTACTGGGCTCAATGGCAGTCATTGAGATTGAAAGATGGACTACTAGTAAGGCAATGGGAATCTGCCGATGGTCGGTATTACAAATCAAAGGTAGTGTTACCAACGATTTTGGTGAGCAAAGTTCTTCACAAAGCACACACTGGAACACAAGGAGAACACTTGGGAATTAAGAGGACAGTGAATAAAGTAAGAAGATTATTCTTTTGGGTCAATTGTTGCAGAGACGTTGAAAACTGGTGCCGAACGTGTCAAAAATGTGCTGCAAGAAGAGAACTGCAACAAAGAGCTAGAGGGAAAACGCATCGATACAAAGTTGTAGCGCCAATAGCTGGGCAAGATGCAAAGAATTCCAATAAAAAAGATAAATCGCAATGTAAATAAAATAGAGTAGTTGGTTCGAAAGCCTGAATTTCGTAACAATACGATGCTCAAAACCCTAAAGCTCTAAAATATGTGGGTAGGGGACTCTCTGGGTGTCTACTGAAGGTGGAACAAAAAAGCATGGATAAAACCGAAGACAAATTTGAATACGCTGAATATTTGAGTTAGAGCAAAGAAGACTTTTTATTTGAGGTAGAGGAGTATCTCAACGATTCGATACGCAATCTGGATTGACAAAATGAAATGTTAACTACAAAATGTTAATTTATGTTCCTTATAATTTTATTTTATTTTTAATCCCTTGAGACTATTCAATGTACATATGTACATACATATACATATTTAAATGAAATATTTATGTCAAATTAAATGAGTTTTTTTAAGGAAAAAAAATAAAAATGTTTAATCTTTGGAACCATTTTACCTACTACCAAAAGTATTGAATAGTATGGGAAAATTTGCTTCGATTAGCGTCACAAAATATATTTTTTTAAATTTTGGAACCAATCTACAACCAATTGTATTGGAATTGGTTTTCAGTTTGCGTTGTTTTGTTTTGCGTCCACAACTTTTAGAACCAATATACGACGCAAATCGGGACCCCAGTGTAATTGCACCCTTTTAATGCTAATCACTGCGTGGTGTGAATAAAATGCTTGTGTTCTTTCTGAGATTCGAAATTCGCACCTCCTGCTCAGTAGTCCAGTAACCACTTCATCAACGGCGGCCACTTACATATTAATAGTAATGTCTTTATGTAATACATAATAATATATACATATATTTACTTAGGATACGAAATTATCTCTCTTTTCTTTTCCAAAATTGACCAAAATTGAATTCTAACTCTTCCGTGAAATTAAATATACTACACTTACGAGTATAACTGTATAAATGTCACGAAATGTTAATTTCTTAAAAGTTGCTGGCTTGTGCTGGACTCAACAAAAACAATTAAACCACAATGTCACAAAAACTACTTTAGTTTTGACTATCTCACAACAAATGGGTTTATTACGAGTACGAATGTGTCTATTCATTAATGGGTGTTGTGTGTTCACTGTCACTGACAATGCGGTTCAAGAGCTTACACATTAAAACCTCAAACCACATTTCAGGAATATTTTTGTACAACTTTATTCCTCAATTCTGCTCAGAACAGACTTTTTTTTATTTTTTCTTTTTTTTATAATTAGCGCTCGCTTTAAGGGATTTGTACCCGTATAATGCGTAGGCAGGTACAGTATAGTCTTCGAAATATTGAAATAGACAAGGAAACAAAGTGTTATGGTGGGTGAAGCACTCACAAAATACAATATTGCGCTCATAAATCCACATTGCTGGCTCTTCATCTTAATTGCTATATACATCAACACAACCGTACATCTGAATACACCCGTATACACGGCAACTGTATATCAAATGTACAGCTTCGTATTTGTAATCTAGAGTCTAGACGATCAGTACGGTAAGAAAAATTCGTGCGTTTTTGGTTCCGCGGGGAATCGAAGGCGGTGTCAATAAGTTTCAGAGTTAGATACTCGATTTATTAACGATTGCTTGTTTTGAGATCGCTTTTGGGCTCTTTGTTATAATATCAGTAAATTAGATATAACTTTAAATATAAATTCTATATTCATTTAAAGATTTCATTGACCAAAAACAATTGCCACGTTTTTGTTGTTATTTCATATAATACTTTATTTATTGGCACTCCTTGCGTACGGTGCTTTCTCAACTCTTTTTTTCTTCTAAAGCTTTTTGCCGTGACAACGTCTCACTACAAGGTATAATGGGGTGCTTTTTCAAAAAGTCAAATGTTAAGTGAGACACTGTTATTCCAAATGTTGTAATCAACAGAAGTGAGCCACTTTCAAATGTACTTTGTACATTTCCCAAGCGATTCGCATGAAATTCGGAATGTATGACTAATATGTTACTATCAGACTTGTTCCTATGGAAATTCTGGGCTCTGGCCAATAGGGTCTGGGATTTTTGGAACCAAGCCATTTCTCAAGGGATTCGTATGAAACTCGGAATGTAGGACTAATATGTGACTATCAGACTTGTTCCTATGGAAATTCTGGGATCTGGCCAATAGGGCCTCGGATTTTTGGAACCAAGCCATTTCTCAAGGGATTCGTATGAAACTCGGAATGTAGGACTAATATGTGACTATCAGACTTGTTCCTATGGAAATTCTGGGATCTGGCCAATAGGGTCTGGGATTTTTGGAACCAAGCCATTTCTCAAGGGATTCGTATGAAACTCGGAATGTAGGACTAATATGTGACTATAAAGGCTAAACTGTAATGCAATTTCGCCCCCTTACGTTAAAGTCAAAATCCGACGAAATGCCTTCGAAAGATTCTAAAGTTTCTCATCCGACCATAATGTAATTTTGTCACCTCGACGAAGTAACATATGACAACTGTCAAGTTTTCTTAAGAAAATGCGCTCGCCAGCGCACATCTAATCGATTGCCAAAGTAACGAAACTATTGCGAACGCTATTATGGGCGCAGCATACATTTTCATTGTATTCGCTCATTTAATCGTCGGGTTTTGACACTAGCGTAAAGAGATGAAATTACATTATAGTTCCGGCTTAAGACTTCTTCCTATGGGAATTCTGGAATATGATCATTATGGTCTTGAATTTCGGGAACTAAGCAATTTCTCAAGCGACTCGTGCCTTTTAATTTAATCGTAACATTGGCCAAAAGGTCAAAGAATTTCACTCCAACCGCGCGAGTTACATCGTCAGCACTCATGGCATAAGAACAGTGCAACACTGTATTTAATTAATAAGCATAAAGTATTGAATAAGCTTAAATAAACAGTTGCATCGTCAGCACTCGTGGCATAAACCACAGTGCAACAATGTTACTTTATTATTTTGTTGTCTAGCAATTAAGTCACGTGCGATTAAAATTCTAATGAATTTTGTCTGCAACTGAAAACTGCGGATGAATCGTTTTTACTTATTCCTTTTGTCATTTTCGCAGCTTCGCAGCCTATACTGAAGCATTCATTTATTCAGAAAGGCAGATCATTCTTGTCCACCGGTTGAGTTGGACTGTGTCGCGTTGGTTTTTTTAAATAATTTTAAATCATAAGTTTTTCAATAATTTTAAATCATAAGTTTTTTTAAAAATTTTAAATCATCATAATTTTGATAAGATTCGTACTTAATTATATTAAATTTATTAATATTAAATAAAAATATAAGTTAAAAGGGTACATCACATGTAAGTCGTTTTAAATATTGAACATTTCTTATCTCCCAAATTATAAATCAATAAAAAAAAATACACAATAATTTCATTTATAATATTATCGTATAAGGTAAACTATTATATACCCAGTAAATTATATATAGTTATATATATATAAAGAGAAAACAACAACGGAAAAAAATTTTCTAAATGCAAAAGAAAATAAGAGTATCACTATTTTCATATAAAAAACCCCAAAGATCATCAAGTCTTACTAGCATACCCGAAAAAATTGAATGAGATTTTGTTTTTGATAATATTAATTTAAATCCAACTGCATTAAATTTGACTGAAAACATGTCTTTGAATAACACTATTCAAACAAAACCAAGTGATATTTTTAACACGTTGAGAATTCCGGATGTAATAAAAGATTTTCCTCGCTTCGACGGCAACCCACGGTTACTCCACGAATTCCTTAACAATGTTGAGGAAATTTTACTTTACATACGAAATATTGACGGTTCACCATATTCAATGATCCTATTACGTGCTATCCGAAACAAAATCGAAGGGCAAGCTAACGAAGTCTTGAATACTTACGGTACCCCATTAAATTGGGATGAAATAAAAAAAAACCTAATTCTACATTATTCAGATAAAAGAACTGAAACAACACTAATACGAGACCTACATACGTTACGGCAATATAATAAAACTGTAGAGGAATTTTATAGCACCATCATTGAAATTCAAGCCACAATTTTTAATAACATACTAATTCATGAAAAAAATCAAAGCGTAATTCAAGCAAAGAAAAACTTGTATGCAGAAATGTCTTTCAACGCTTTCCGGGTCTAAGAGAACCACTTGGATCGGTTATTAGAGCCATGAAACCCGACTCTCTTCCAATTGCTTTGTCGTACTGCATAAAGGAGCAAAATATTTTCTATTCTAAAAGCATTCCCACCTACAATAAACCATTTTCTTTTACAAACCGATTTAACCAACAACCCAGAAACTTGCAAACAATCCCACATTTTTATCCACCACGACATATTAATGATAGAGTTAGAGCACATAACTATTCACCACAAAATAATACAAGACACTTTTCACAATTTCAACCTCAATCCCCTTATAATCAGAATACATTTAGAAACTATAACGTTAATCAACAACTACCAACACCAAATCATAACAATCTCAGAAATACCTCTCAATATCAGATTCCTATACAAAGACAGAACACGCCTAATAGTTTCAGTCAAAATGTACAACCTTGGTTACAAACAACACATCAGAGACTTCCACCCCCAGAACCGATGGAAACCTCAGGGAACACTCGACTTTCACACAGGACTAACAGAACGAACCTTACAAACCAACAAACGTATGGACAACCTAGGTTTACAAGAGAAGAAATACATAACCTTTCCTCAAATGAAGGAAATTGAAATATAACATACCAGATTTAGACCACTTTTATGATGGAAACGGATTTGATAAAACACCAGGCAACAACTTTCAGGCACACGATAATTCAAATTTTCAGTTATATGCCTCGAATCACCATCAGGAAACATAGAAATAAACTTACACGGATTAACTCTACCATATATTAATATCTCCTCACCATTTCGAAGACCACTAAAATTTTTGATTGACACAGGCGCTTCCACCTCTTTTATAAGCCCTCAATTTACAAATAGTGCAGAACATATCACCGGCACACCTATTACAATAACAACCGTACTAAACAAATACCAAATTAACAAACAAATTTCATTCCCAACATTTATCGAATTTAAGCAACCGGGCAAACTGACATTTTTAATATTCAAATTCCACAACTATTTTGATGGACTTTTGGGACTAGACTCATTACAACAAATAGGAGCTATAATTGACCTCAATACTAACACACTAACTACAAAAAATTCCACAATCCCTATCTTGTTTAAACCCAATTTTACATCTGGAACACTAGTAATACCTTCAAACTCAAAACAAGTAATAAAAGTTCCCATTGACATCCGAGACGGAGATTTTTACATACAAAATACAAATTTAAGCCCCTACCTTTGCATTTCGGAAGGATTCTATAAAGCACACGAATGGTTCAGTTTAGTGGAAATCGTTAATAATTGCAATTATCCACAAACAATTTTAATAGACCAACCACTAAAAGTTCAACCGTATAACTCCTACGAGTATGTCGAAATAAATAATTTCAATATACAATCAAACGAAATCAAAGAAATCGACAGTGACATAGAAAATTTAATTCGTTCTTATTATCTAAATTCGGAGGAAAAAGGAAAACTACTCAGGCTGTGTAAATCATATGATGATATATTTTTCAAAGGAAACAAAACCCTTAGTTTTTCTAATCAAGTCAAACACAAAATACCCACAACTGATGAAATACCTATCTATACAAAGTCATATAGATATCCGTATGTTCACAAAGAAGAGGTCAAGAAACAAATTAACAACATGTTGGAACAAAACATTATTCGTCCTAGCTATTCTCCTTGGAGCTCTCCTGTTTGGGTTGTACCCAAAAAGAATGATGCGATCGGAAATAGAAAATGGAGACTTGTTATTGACTACCGCAAACTAAACGAAAAAACTATATCCGATCGTTACCCAATACCAAACATTAACGAAATATTAGACAAACTCGGTAAGTGTATGTACTTCACAACCCTGGACTTAGCCAGCGGATTCCATCAGATAGAAATGCATCCGAAAGACATACCCAAAACAGCATTTACAGTAGAAGGAGGACATTTTGAATTCCTTCGTATGCCGTTCGGTTTGAAGAACGCACCATCTACATTCCAACGTGTAATGGATAATGTATTGAAAGATTTACAAGGTAATATTTGCCTTGTTTATCTCGACGATATTATTATATATTCTACCCCATTACAAGAACATATAGAGAATTTAAAAAAAGTATTTGATAGACTCCGCGAATTCAATCTAAAAATACAACTTGACAAATCAGAATTCCTTCGTAAAGAAATTGCGTTTTTAGGACATATTGTAACAACGGAAGGAGTAAAACCCAATCCAGAAAAAATCCAAGTAATAAAGAACTTCCCCATTCCCCGAACCCAAACTGAAATTAAATCATTTCTTGGATTTTTAGGTTATTATAGAAAATTCATATAAGACTTTGCACGACTAATAAAACCTATGACAGAATGTCTAAAAAAAGGACGATCTGTTAAACTTACTAACGACTATATTAAAACATTCGAGAACTGTAAAAATCTTCTAACAAACGACCCCATACTTCAATATCCCGACTTCACAAAACCCTTTATACTAACTACTGATGCTAGCAATTTTGCAATTGGCGCAATATTATCACAAGGGCCTATTGGCAGCGATAAACCAATTTGCTACGCCAGCCGAACTCTAACAGACACTAAAATAAACTACTCAACAATCGAAAAAGAACTGTTAGCCATTGTTTGGGCAACAAAGTACTTCAGACCCTACCTTTTCGGACGAACATTTAAAATTGTTACTGACCATAAACCACTTACTTGGATTATGAGTCTCAAAGAACCTAATTCAAAAATGGTTCGATGACGATTAAAACTCGAAGAATACGACTATGAGATAGTATATAAAAAAGGAAAACTTAACTCTAACGCAGACACCCTAAGTAGAATCAAACACAATAACCCAAATACTTTTTACCCCATCGACATTAACATAAATGACATTTCTACAACAGTTTTAGGTACAGGAGGTACAACAGTGCATTCTGCATACGAAAATTTAAATGACGGAATACCAATTTCAGAAAAACCCTTAAATGAATTTAACCTTCAAATTATCCTAAAAAAAGGAATAAATGAAACACCTACAACAACCGAAATAATTTTTAAAAACAAACAACGCAAAACAATACAACGACAAGTTTTTACCGAAGAAAACATGACAGATATATTAAAACATAATCTAGCACCGAACAAACTCACAGCCATTTTTACTGATGACGAAACTTTCCGTATTGTACAATCAACTTATTCTAAACATTTTGCTCAAAATAAAATTTTCCGACTTATAAAATGCACAGACCTACTAAAGGACATACAATCAAATGATGAACAGGATCAGATAATAAATGAATATCATGAGAACAATAACCACCGTGGAATAAACGAAACACTATTACACTTAAAAAGAAAATACTACTTTCCTTTTATGAAAACAAAAATAACACAGACAATAAATAACTGCGAAAGATGCCAGCTTCTCAAATATGACAGATTGCCTCCCAAACCCTTGTTTGAAAAACCCGAAAGTCCTGCTAAACCCCTTGATATACTGCATATAGATGTTTACACTATTAACCACAAAACTATATTGACAATTATCGACAAATTCTCAAAATTCGCCTCAGCGTATACATTACCAGCAAGAAACAGTATCTCAATATTAAAATCAATTCAACATTATATTAGCTTACATGGGTTACCTAATAAACTGATTTGCGATCAGGGTTCCGAATTTTCAAGTAATATATTTAAAGACTTTTGTAATCAATTCGACATAAATTTGCATTTCACTTCCTTTCAACAAACTTCCAGTAACGCCGCAGTAGAACGACTTCACTCGACCCTAACAGAAATCTATAGAATTATAACAGCAAAACGAAAAGAAAAAAATTTAGGCCTAGACCATGAAGAAATTATGACAGAAACAATTATAACGTACAATAATGCAATTCATTCTTTAACAAAATTTACACCCTATGAGTTATTTTATGGGAGAACTCATAAATTCAATAAAAACATAAAATTCAATAACGAACATGACTACCTCAAAAAATTAAATGAATACAAAGAAATATTATACCCGGAAATTAAAGAAAGAGTAGAAAATATCACAAATAATAGAATAGACAAACTTAACTTAGCTAGAGAAAACCCTGAAGAGAGAGAATTAAATGATATAGTATATAGAAAAGAATGTCGTAGAAATAAGCTAACGCCTCGCTTCACAAAACACAAAATAAAAGAAGATAATAATATTACAATCATAACTAATAGCAATAAGAAAATACATAAAGCCAGAGTAAAGAAAAAAAGAAATTTAGAAAAACACGTTTTTTTACAGGACACTGACCACATTTGGACAGAAAATGGAAATACAGGAATTAACGAACAACCAAGTTATAATCCCACTGAAAATGGGAAACGCACGTACAATTAAAGGTTATAACAATCTTGTTCACATAATAAACTTATACACGTACAAAAATAGTATCGATAAGATTTCGGAATCATTAGCTGCCCTAGAGAAAAATTACAATTTAAAAGACTCAATTACAACTACACAGCTTAAATTAAATGAAATTGAAAATAAATTAGATGCATTAACACCTAAATTAAGAAACAAAAGAGGATTAATAAATGGAATTGGCACTGCTGTTAAATTTATCACTGGTAACATGGACGCAAATGATGCGGAATATTTAAATAAAAAAATCGAAAATATTATGTCAGAAGAGTCAAAAGATCGTACAGATATAGATAGCCAAATAATAATTAACTCCAATATGTTAAAAAGATTTGAAAATATGACCAATCATATAAATCAATAACAAGAAAAAATAGAAACTTTTTTTAACAATGTAACATATTTAAATAACAATAGAATTCGCGTTAATGAAGAATTACTTTTGCAAACACAATATTTGAACCAAATAAATTACAATATCGATCTACTCAACAACCACTTAACAAATATTGCAGAATCTATTGTAATGGCAAAATTAAATATAATTCCTAAATTTATTTTAAATCACAAAGAACTTACAGAAATTTACAAAGCTTTTAACGATCAAAATTTAAACATTGTATCAGATGAACACATTTATGAAATGTTAAGATTGCAAGCATATTATAATAACACAAATATAATTTTTAATGTCCAAATACCCATTTTATCTTTAGAAATATATTCCCTATTTCACATTATCCCACTGCCCGTAAATTTAACCAAAGAAATTGCTATAACCCCTTACATCCTTTTTAATCAAAAAAATGTTCAATATTTAAATGAATTGTGTCCAAAGATAGAAGGTACCTACATCTGTCCAGACTCAAGTCATCAAGAAAACATCAAACAATCACCATGCATAGGAAACCTAATAACCAGTCAACACGCTCACTGTGTGTTCAATGAAGTCGGCTTAACTTCAACTATATTGCAACCGGAATTTAACTATATTCTGCTGATCAATGCTCCAACAACAAACATAAATTCAACATGCGACCAAAACTCACACACCGTATCCGGAACCATGCTAGTACATTACGAAAACTGCGAAGTCGAGGTCAATGGAATTATTTACAAAAACAATCCATCCATATTTTGGGACGAAATTCACCTGCAACCAATTTCACATTTTAAAATCAATGTTACCAAAACAATAGATAAACTTAACCTACAAAAATTAAATACATTTAATATCATCAACAGAGAAGCCATAATCACCCTAAGATCCCAGACGCAACTACAACACTATTTCACTATAACATCTGTAATCATCATTGGAATCGTATTCATCATAATAGCATATTACGCAGTGAGAAGAAACAATAGAGAAGCCAACATCCCAAATTCCACTCCAGCATCACCAAACTTGCAGTTTTTGTGGCCGTCGCCCCATTCTAAGGGGGGAGGAGTTACATCGTCAGCACTCATGGCATAAGAACAGTGCAACACTGTATTTAATTAATATAATAAGCATAAAGTATTGAATAAGCTTAAATAAACAGTTGCATCGTCAGCACTCGTGGCATAAACCACAGTGCAACAATGTTACTTTATTATTTTGTTGTCTAGCAATTAAGTCACGTAAGATTAAAATTCTAATGAATTTTGTCTGCAACTGAAAACTGCGGATGAATCGTTTTTACTTATTCCTTTTGTCATTTTCGCAGCCTATACTGAAGCATTCATTTATTCAGAAAGGCAGATCATTCTTGTCCACCGGTTGAGTTGGACTGTGTCGCGTTGGTTTTTTTAAATAATTTTAAATCATAAGTTTTTCAATAATTTTAAATCATAAGTTTTTTAAATAATTTTAAATCATCATAATTTTGATAAGATTCGTACTTAATTATATTAATTTATTAATATTAAATAAAAATATAAGTTAAAAGGGTACATTTGTGTTTCAATACATAAAGAACATAAGTCGCGCGTAAAAATTACACGCACATATTTTTTTAACAGCTCTTACTTCTCCTACTACTATCGACGCAACTGCATTACTATGTTTGTGCAGTGATATGATATATTTAATATGTACCCACCTCACAATAAATTGTTTTGAACATTTAAATCAGCTTACAAATTATTTATTCGTTGTATGTGATGTGATTGATGATCATGTATGTGGTTTCAATAACATACAATCAAGCAGAGCAGAACGAAACAAACATATGCAGTAAATTTATTTTAAATCACAAAGAACTTACAGAAATTTACAAAGCTTTTAACGATCAAAATTTAAACATTGTATCAGATGAACACATTTATGAAATGTTAAGATTGCAAGCATATTATAATAACACAAATATAATTTTTAATGTCCAAATACCCATTTTATCTTTAGAAATATATTCCCTATTTCACATTATCCCACTGCCCGTAAATTTAACCAAAGAAATTGCTATAACCCCTTACATCCTTTTTAATCAAAAATATGCAGTATGCAGGCTGCGGTCTAGAATTCAGCCGCTGCGCAGTTTATGCTGCATGTTCGTCAAAAATTAACTTTTCAGGCAATGCATTAAAGAAAAATCGACTGCGCAGTTTACGCAGCTACTTAAAATGGGATGCAAATAGCAAAATGTAAATGTCAAATTGTCGCCCTACAAGCAGACTGTAAGTCGGTTCAAAATATAGCCGCAATTTCGTGCATACCGACTGCCTGCCATTTTTTTGTGCAGCACAAGCTGCGTAACTCCTTAATTCTTTACCGCAGCCGTAGTGATAGTATAGTCTCTGTTCATTTTCTGTCAGTCCTCAGCTCTGCTCGATACAGTGCTCTCCTGACGTGCAGAAAAACAAAACTACCATAAGTTTCAAAAAAGATTCATGTAACAATCAAAACCTGCAAGCTTCCTTGCAACTTGTTTTCTATAGCGAACAATTGTTTTGTTGCCCGCTTGTGGAATTAAACAACGCTGGTATGCTGGTTGAATGTAACTCGTTTTTATTGTCAAAATTGCTTTCTTTTATACTTAAATTACTTAAACAAAGTACATGCTAAAGTCTAATTTGTGAATAACTAGGTTTAAAGTGCTAAGTTAACAAAAAGGCGTATGTAGGTTATATTAAGTGTGTAATTGACATAAAGTGCATTTGTGTGTCAATATTACCAATAATTCTAAAGTGATTAGTTAACAATAAAATATGTGTAATAAATAAAGTGTATGGAGAAATGCAGAATTGGGTCATTTGTTGCTGTTGCCACAGCCGATAATGCGATTTGCGGTATTATGCAAAGTAATGCATAATTACTTGATTCGCATATCGTAATATTCAACACAACTATTTCCTTTTCTTTTCGCTTATCTTATCCTAAGTCATGTTTACAGTAACTAGAGTAAATAACTCTTCGATCAATTACAGAAGAGAGAGAACCATGCAAAAGAAATTTAATCACGCCTGTATGTATCAAAGCGAAATTCTTCTCTCTACAATTTCATTTCTCTTAAAATTTATTTTAAAATTACTCAATTTTTTTATAAATTGAATAACTCTTTGATCTATTACAGAAGGGAGAGAACCATGCAAAAGAAAATTTTAATATATACGTCCGTGTTTATGTCCCACAGACAACAAGATCTTTGTTTTCTTTTCTTTCGTCCCGGACAGACGTTGTCACGCTCAAAACAGCCTACCCTGTTTTTTTAACATTAGTTATAAGATCCACTTGGTCTATTGTCGAGTTTTTATTTCTAAGCCCAAACTGATGGGTGGGAACAAGCCTCCTTTACTCTATGATTCTGAATAGCCTTTTAAGAAAAGTTTTGATAGTACCAGTAGAAGTGATGCTTTATGCTGTCGTCTATCTATGAAGTGGAACTTTTCTTTGTGTAAAACAGGCATTTATTATAAGCTTGAGTTTTAACAATCCTTTGAAGAGGATTTTGGCAGCTATAAGACCAAAACCGTGTAATTTTCTATTAGATAGTTTATTAATACATGTGTAAATCTCTATAACCGAAACTTAAGGGATTACGTCTTCGTGTACTTTATCAGAGAATTCAAGTTCTTTTGCCACCCTAGGTCGAAAAGGTGTTAAAGTATTTGTCAGGTGCTTTGAAAATAATTTGACCTTTTCTTTTGGGTCGTCGATCCATTCCAATCAGATTTGTTTTTGACAAGTGGTGTGTTTGTTTTATTAGCAATTCGTATTTTGTTCACTTTATTGTTTTTATCATTTACTATTAGCTAATTTTTATTTTTGAGTTAGTTTTGTTGGTGCTTGTCAGTAACTCTGTGCTTCCTTTCTTGACATTCTTTTCAGTCAGACAAGTCCTCCAGTTAGCTGGGTGATTTCCATGACAGTTGATACATTTCGCTTTCTCATCCTTCTTTAATAGACTGCCATTTGTTTGATGTGTTCCTTCACACTTATCGCTTAAAGCTTAACATCTTTTGCATTGATGTATTGTGTCTTTGAAGTAGGTCAATCTTAACAACAATATCCATTATTGATTTAATAACGTATAGTTTTTCGATAACTACTTGTTTGTGAAAGAAGTGCATAAAATGAGGTAATTTTCTGTTTCTTGTCATTTGTTTCCCATCATTAATATTTGTTTATTAAAGTAAACATTTTTTACGGTTTAATAGGGTCTGTAGTTTTGGGAACTAAGCCATTTCTCAAGCGATTCGTATGAAATTCGGTATGTAGGACTAAGATACATCCATGCAGCTTCTGTAGAAGTCATTCGAGAAGACTCCGAGTCTTGCTGCATGCTTGCCTATAGACAGAGTCCATTTATGACACCTACAATAGCACCGATGTGCGATATTTTTTGAGAGATCAAACACTTGGAGCGTTTCGGATCCAGCTTGGGCCAAATCTGCTTCGCTGCTATGCAAGTTGTTCCGTTTGACCACCTACGATTAGTTTTGTCGATAGAATCCCGCTTTAACATGAGTTTGCATGTAGCGATTGGTATGCCTAGAGAACCATATTTTGGTAAGATGGGTAGTGTAGTTCCTTGTTTGGCGAGTTCGTCAGCCATAGAGTTTCCCGGAATGTCTCTATGTCGCGGTACCCAACACAGGTGGATATTAAACTACTCCGCAATCTCCCTAAGAGATGATCGGCAGTTACGGCTAAGGTTGAATATATAGAGACTGAGTCCATGGATTTTAGCGCGGCTTGGCTATCCGAGAATATACGGATATCCTTAGAGGATATGAAGTAACTTTTCAGCCAATATAAGGCTTCACTTATCGCAATAATCTCAGCCTGGAACACTACAGTTATTAGGAAGACGGAAAGAGAGGCTAATATTAAGTTTTTTTGAGAAAACACCTCCACCAACTCCGACATCAGTTTTAGACCCGCCTGTGTAAAAACGAATGTGTTCATCTTCCTAGTACGCGCCTTCTACCCAGAATGATCTGGAGGGAAAGGTGACCTGGAAGTTTTTATTGAAATGGAGCTGTGAAGTGGTGTAGTCTATTTTGTCTGGGATCCTGACTCAATTCAGGATAGAGGAGTGGCCGATTTCATTTCTAGTCCACTCGAAGATAGCCTTGAGGCGAATAGCCGAGCTAGCAGCTACTTGCCTGCTGAAAATGTAGAGAGTTTCAAGGTCGAACCGAATGTCCAGTGCGGCGGAGGGGGTTGTACGAAGTGCTCCGCTCATACATAGACTATTTGATCTTTGGACTTTGCTTAATTTATCTAGGTTTACTTTCTTATTTAAGGCAGTCTACCAAACAGCCACACCGTAAACTAAAGAGGACAAGTTCAGTTTTGAGTGGGCTTCAATTTGTTAGCTTGTTGAGAGCATTTTGCAGGAGTTCTCTTAAGGTATTAGGTTACTTTCCTGAGACGGGAATAGTAACGTCGTAACTCGGCAGCCCTCCCTTATCAGGCATACAAGCAGCCCGTTCACCACTAAGTTCCATAGAAGGGGGACAGGACTCCTCCTTGTGGGGTTCTTCTGCTGACATATCTTCTGGAAGACGACACACTTAGTTTTGAGTTAACAATCTGACTTGTGAGAATAAGGTTAATCATTTCGTCTAGTGATTCGTCTACATTCAAAGCAGTCAGTGAATCTGTGATCGCAGATGTGTTGACGTTATTAAAAGCGCCTTCCATATCTAGAAAAGCTATCATAGTGTACCATAGTGTACTCCTGGTAAGGAGTATTCAATGGAACGTACTAGCGTATGCGGAGCTGCTTCCACAGATTTACCCTTGCAATACATATGTTGATCTGTGGACAGAAGTTTCTTTTCAATGTACTTATGTGGATGTCTTTCAGTCTTTCCAGTGTCTTTAGGAGGAACGATGGTAAACTGATTGGTCTGAGATCTTTTGGATTAACGTGCGAGCATTTGTCCGCTTTGGTTATGAATACCACTCTGACCTCTCTCCATAAATCCGCAATGTGGACCAGCTCAAGACAACTTCTTAGAATCGTCTCTAGCAAAGGAAGGATAATATCAGAAGTCCTTTGCAGATCGGATCCGCGCGTAAAGGTTACACACACTCTTTTTTTTAATTAAGTTTTTTGCTTCAAAAAAAATCTGTCTACTCCGGAGATCACTATTGATGGTGGTAGTGTCTTCAAGCCAAGTTTGTAAGTCTTCTATCATCGTCTTAGCTTGTGAATTTGTGTGCTTTGCCGTATGTAGCCACACCATTATGTTTCTTGATGATATTTAAGGACTTTCTACTGCCTTGCGTTTTTTCGTCAACCTTTTGCTTTTTTCAGATGTCGTTCTGTCTCTAGTCCAAGCTCCTCTTCATCTGAAAGGTATTCTTTTTTGCATCTTGTTGGATTGGTTAGACAGGATAAGTATTGATACTGTCTGCCCAGTTGAACATTTGTCATTATTCATGGTATACAAGTTTTTCATTTTATACCTTCTAGCAGTTCCAGGCTACCAGTTTAGGATGTAGGGCTTTTCTATCGTAGTTTGGTCCACGGATAGTATTTTATTTCCCACCTACCCGATATATAAATCGAGCATTCCCCTATCCGTTATCTTGGGGACGCGTTCTCTAGGAATACAACACCCTCCGACTCGTGACTTGCTGTTGCAGCCCGAAATATTGTCAGTCCGTAGCGCATGTAGTTGCTGTCGATTATAAAAGAGTTACCGAGATTTCAAGAGATTTGCACCCTTATAATGCATAGGCACAACGTGGGCTTGGAAATATTTGGATAGAAGAAGAAAAGAAAGTGGTGTGGTGGTGGGTGAAGTTGGTCTCACACCCAAGCCCTTACAACCAACCTAGAATATTATGCTCATAAACCAAAATTCATTGATGGCTCTACATTTTCATTATACTTCATACATCAACTCAACCGTACATATGAGTACAGCACAGTGTACAGTGTACAGCATCGTATCATGTGTACTTGTAATCTAGATGAGCAGTGCGGTGAGAAAAATTGGTGCGTTTTTGCACGCACTGGGAACGAACCCGGTGTCCTCCGATTGGGACCCAATGGTTCTAACCACTGCACTACCGACATTGACAAAATAAACAAAAAAAAAGTTTGATCGCTCTTTGTGTCTCCCATTTATAGTTTTCGACTATGCGTTCAAAATTAACAATTATTTAAGCCTGATTCTTGTCCACTACATGAGCGTCCGGTAAATTTTTTTTTCGCAGTTTCGTGCTCAAGTGAACTCCCGTAAAATAAAAACACACAAATGTTTTTATGTAATTGGCACATGCCTTCATATACATGCACCCTTAAATACTAGGCTATATGCTTCGCACAACTTGAACGTCAAGGCTTAAGGAGTGAATAAGAGCAGAAGTATGCGAGCTAGTGTTTTAAAATGCCTGCGGATCGTAATGATGCAGAAATAGAGAGCTTAGCAAAGCCTTCCACATACATGTAGTAAAGAAAGAATCTATCAACTAACGTTCAAAGATTGGCTTGATGGTTGAGCTTTTAAATCTCCGTGAGTATTACGGTAGAATTCACCGTAGGTGTATAGCGATAAAACATTGACAAGCAGAAAACATTCCTGTGGTGTTCAAGCAAATTTATTGATCTCGCAATGTTTTCGTCACTTCGATTCTTTATTCTATCAGATGCAGACGCAAGTTAGTTTTTAATTCCAATTGCGAAGAGGAGAGATGTTCCTACTTATAAGACAAGTCACCCACGGAAACCGAAGTGCCGGTCGGTATCGATTTGATGCGTTCATTTCAAGAGCTCAGGATTATTCAAGATTTCCATAATTTTAGAAAGAATGGGCGTATGAGCTTTTTCTACAAGTCTAGAGCTCTCCTCAGAAAAGATTCTGGCAACTATATCTGCGCAAAACGCCGAGTTGCATGCCAAATCATGGGAGATTGTGTAGAGGTGCGCTTATCCACCTCGTACTGGGATATATTACGTCTCCATGATAAGACTCAATACCTGCAAAGGTATTTAGCCAGGATAATCTAATCCTTAAGAGCACCGATAAGGTTTCGGCGTTTGATCGCGGTACCTCTGACAAAGGGCAAGCTGGAAATTCGTCTAATGGCGCCATTTGGGCATGCTAGTCCCAGCGGTTCCGGAAAAACCTCATTTAAGCAGGCTGTGAGAACAGCCTCCTCGATCATCAGTGACGTTGGGCATGCTGATCACAACGGTTCCGGAACCAAGTCTAAAAAGCAAGTCCAAAAACCAGCTACTTTGATCCGCAGCACCACTGTGTACG
The DNA here is from genome assembly GCA_947095585.1 of Nephrocerus scutellatus. Lineage (NCBI taxonomy): Eukaryota > Metazoa > Arthropoda > Insecta > Diptera > Pipunculidae > Nephrocerus > Nephrocerus scutellatus. The sequence continues at coordinate 31,468,225 of OX352761.1, forward strand.
CTAGTCCCTGCGGTTCTGGCAGCAAAACTTCAAATCGGATGAAGGATGAGTAGGGGAAAGGGCCCTAAAAAAGCCCAATTACTCCGGCAGGCTAAAGTGTCCAGGGAAGACTAATAAGCACTGCCGAAACAGAAACCTCAGTATTGGATCGTTGTGAATTTTGCAAATAAAAATACAACAAATGTTCGTTTATTTACAACTTACTACTTTAATTTAAGAAAAACAACAATTCACAAATTAACACTAGTGATTATTTATTATTCACATATAACACTTTTATCACACTTATATTACATGTCACACAGAAGTCTGGTACAATTGCAAATAAAAATTAACTGCTCTAAAGTATGGGGTATTTATACCTAATAAACAGTTTCTATTTCTATTCTATTTCTATTTCTATTCTTACAAAAAGGGAACCATCTAGCTTCTAGCAAATACCAGAACATACTGGTATAATTTTATATAAAATTCAACTCGTACAATTTTATATAAGTTACCCACATAATTTTATACACAATATTACCTATACTGATTTACAGATGGCGCTTTTAAGTATACTAAAGCTGTTATCGTAACATTATAATAATATTCGGCGCGACAGACCGTTGCGGTCTAAGGCCGAGCTTCCCGTGACCATTTGTGTTTGCATGTATATTTTTCGACACAAATGGAAGGAACATACAATTTAAGGCCGGATCCGAACGGCGAATTTTGAGAAGCTTTCCGGGACAGGTTATTACTCTCGGAACGTTTGTCAGACATTCGCGAGAGGTGGGACACCGTTAAGAATACTTTTGGTGTTACTGGGATTCAAACCACGAACCTCCTACTCAGTAGCCATGCGCATTTCCACTGAGCCACGGCGCCAACATTTATTATTAGTATTATTATTATCGTAACATTACCCCCGCCTTAATTTTGATCATCCCGAACAGATTCAGCAGTCATCCTGACTTTGTACCTCGCTAATCTGTCGATGTGGTCAACTTTTAATTTACGTCTGGGGCTTTGTTGAATCCAATATACTACATCAAGAAGATAAATTATGATGTACTTTTGGAGATTTTCTTGTTCTCTTAGGATTGTAAAGCCAGACAAAATCTCCTTCCTGATATCCTCCACAGTTCGCCTGCAGGTCATATCGCGTTATCATCCTGTTACTAACATTTACAATGTTGTTCCTTACTGCAGCGTAAACAATGACGATACTTCGTGCTAATGGCGCTAAAACCTTGTATTGATGCATTTTCACTCTAGGTGCTCGTTGCAGTCCTCTTATAGCAGCACATTTCTCATACGTTCGGCACCAGTTTTCCACATCTCTGCTGCAATTGACCCAAATGAATCGATTTCTTACTTTATCTAGTATTTCGTTAATGCCCAAATGTTCTCCTGATGTTCCAATGCATGTTTCGTGAAGAACCTCGAACACCCAATTCTTTTATAGCATAACCTTTGATGTGGTGCTCTGACCATGGGCAGATTCCCAAAGTCTTACTAGCAGTCCATCTTCTTCCTTTTACTTGTATATAATTTATAATAATTTAAAATATGGAAGCATTTAAATCATCACGTGCTTGTTCATCTCTTAGCTGCTCTTTTGTCCAACAATCATTCATCTGGACCATAATTAGTGAAACAACTGAAAATTTTTTGTTTTCCTATCATGTTTTTTTCCGGGGACAAAACATTTCCTGAATGATCTATCATTGTTATTGTAGGTAATTCTGAGCGATTCTTCCACATTACGCAATCTTAACACTTATTTCTTTTAATCTAGTGACATCTGGTGAGCCTTTATAAAATCAGAATAGGGGGAATAACACAGAATACTCTAGAATTGCAGGTGGCCGTAACTATCTCTGAGTGGTGGAAGTATGATCAAACCACGTGGTGGTCGCCAGTAATTTTCCTGCAATGCAGCAAAAGCGGAATGATCGGGCTAGTCCCTTCAAAGTAAGGTTGGCGCAAGGCCAATAAAAAATTTTCATTGCGGAACCTAAAATCACCCTCGGATACACTGATGAACGACGATGACCACGGCAACGAAAACGGCTAAACGATTTAAGAATCTTATGGAACGTACGCTCACTATATAGAGCTCGAGCTGCACAGCAGCTAGCCGACACCCTGTCTAAATGTAAGGCTGACATAACAGAAATCCAGGAGATGCGGTGAACGGGGAATGGTGTCTTACAAAAATCAGAATATGGCATATATTACAGCTGTCATGCAAGACATAATGTGCTCGGCTTTAAAGCAATAAATAAACGGCTATGCACCCTTCGCGTGCAGGGCAAATTTAAAAACATAAGCCTCATAAACGTTTACGCACCTACAGAGGATTCCCCAGATGATGAAAAAGAAGAATTCTTTGAAACAGTCGAACGAGAACTCCATGGCTGCCCTCAGTATGATCAAAAATCATTCTGGGGGATATGAATGCTAAAAAAGGTTGGGAGCCAGTTTTCAGGCAGTACATTGGCACCCATAGCTTACACGAGAACACTAATGACAATGGACAACGAGTCATAGAGATGGCAGCAAGCAATAATTTGGTCGTTGCGAGTACAAGATTTGCACGTAAAAATATCCACAAAGCCACCTGGGTATCTCTTGATGGAGTCACTCGCAACCAGATAGACCACGTGTTGATAGACCGCCACCACAACCCGAACCTGATGACGGTACGAACGAACCAAGGTGCCAACGTCGACTCGGACCACTATCTTGTTGGTATGGTGCTCCGAGCGTGGATTGCATCATTAAGAAAGACAGCATCCGCGAATCAGATTCGAGTCAACACGGCTGCCCTTCGCAACGAAGAGACCAGAAACAACTACGGTCAAGCGATAGGACTCGCCCTAAATACAGGAAGAGTAAGTCCTGGGGCTGAGATGCCCGGCGTAGAAGAGAAATGGACACGACTTAAGAATACTGTCATTAGTACTGCTGACTCCATTTTAAGCAGGAGTCGTAGAGATCGAAACTACTGGTTCGATTACGAATGTAAGCTAGCGACTAAGCGAAAGAATGTTGTGTATCGAGCAATGCAACAATCTCATAGAACGCGGGCACGCGAAGATGAATATAAAGAGCTCAGAAGATATGAAAAAACAGTTCACCGGCGAAAGAAAGCAGCCTGGGAGAAGTATCTCGTCCGTGAGCTAGAACAGTACAGAGAGCGAGGACCGCACCAGAGGCGGAAGTTCTACCAAAGTGTCCGCGGTATGACGCAATACACACCGCATTGCACATACTGCAAAGACAAAAAAGGTAAACTGATCGCCGATCTCAAAGGCATCTTAGAGCGATGGGAAAAGCACTTTCATGAGTTGCTTAATGGCCACCTAACTGAGGAATTGGGGGCTCCACCAGTGACCGAAGACCACACTATGCTGCCGCCATTAAGCATAGAGGTTAATAATAATAATTTTCGGCGCGACAGACCATGGGGCTATCCTTCAAGCCCCGTACTCTAAAGTCATCATTGGTCCATACAAGTGTGGCTTCATCCCAGGCAAATCAACAACGGATCAGATTTACACCCTTATGCAGGTGATGGAAAAATGTGTAGAGTTTCAAAACTCACTACACAATCTTTTTGTAGACTTTAAAGCCGCCTATGATAGCATAGCCAGAGTAGAACTTTATAAAGCTATGAGAGAAATCGGCATCCCAAATAAACTGACACTACATAGTCGTTGACCATGACCAATGTTATAAGCCAAGTAAAAAAATTCGGATCACTATCAAGCCCATTCAACATCTATAACGGACTACGACAAGGGGATGGACTGGCCTGTGTCCTCTTTAACCTGTGGTTGGAAAAATTGATCCGAGATTCTGACGTAACGGCGAAAAGAAGAATCCTCTATAAGTCCATTCAGATACTGGCTTATGCAGACGATATTGACATCGTTGGTAGAAACCGAAGAGCTGTACAGGAAGCTTTCATCCAGATAGAGAAGGCGGCACGAAATCAGGGGCTGCACATAAATGAAAGCAAAACAAAGTCCATGGTGGCCACGTCTGCGAGTAGAAGATCCAACATTAATCCCTCAATTCAAATAGTGGAGCGCGAATTTGAATCCTTTAACTATCCCGGGTCAACTGTAGCAGCCGATAACAGCATGGATTCAGAAATCCGCGCACGGATGCTTAAAGCCAACAAAGCCTACTATAGTCTGTCAAGACTCTTCGAATCCAGGAACTTAATCATAACATCCAAGCTGCTGATATATAAGACAATGGTCATACCAGTACTTACATATGGATCAGAGACTTGGGTGCTTAGCAAAAAGCATTCTGACTTCTTAGTCGCGTTCGAGAGAAAAGTCTTACGGAGAATTGTTGGCCCCGTATGTGAGGAAGGACGATTCCGGAGACTCTATAATGATGAGATCGTTACCGCGATGTCGACATCGTGAAGAAAATTAAGCTCGGTTGCCTCCGGTGGCCAGGACACCTAGATCGCATGAGCGAAAACGATCCTGCTCGGAAAGTCCTTTGCGGTAGGATTAATGGAACACGACAGCGAGGCCGGCAAAGCCTAAGCTGGAAGGATGGCGTAGACCAGGACGCCCAGAGTTTAGGGATGCCAAAATGGATGACACCGGCTCGAAATCGGGACCGGTGAAGAGACTTTTTGCGGCAGGCCATGACCGGACCCCGGCTGTAGAGCCAAATATTATGGTGATGCAACTAATAAGACAAAAACTAAAAATTTAAAAAGCTACCAAAGAAACTACCAATGGACTTAGTGTTTTCACATTTTTGATGTAACGTATTTGAGGTATGTTTTAGGTAGTTTAGTATTTTTCGAATTCTCTACATTAACTTCGCGTGCCCGGATGTCTGTCTGTCGGTGGCTGGCTGGTGAAATCTTGTGATCAATATTAAACCCACTTCCTAAAGCCCGATTTTATTCAAACTTTGCACACATGAGTATCTCAGATCACAACACTTTCTATACAAATTTGGAAGTGATCGGGCCCCAAAGCGAGATCTCCTTTATATTTTTTAAATTCTCTATATTAACTTCGCGTGCACGTGGCTGGCTGGTTGGCTGGCTGGCTGGCTGGTCAGATTTTCTGATCAATTTTTAGCCCACTTCCCATGGCCCGATTTTATTGAAATTTTGCACACATGTATATTTCCGGTGACAATACTTTCTATTAAAATTCGGGGGGCTCCCATACAAATATTTTACAAAATTTACCCGATTTTCTTAAAATTTTGTACACATGTGTGTCTTCGATGGAAAACACTTTTTGTAAAAATTTGGAGCGATCGGCCCCTTGGGGACCCCAATATACAATTTTTAAATATCGCTATATCGCATCAGATCACGGCAAAGTCTGAGCTCTGTGCTTTGTGAGCAGCGCTGTTCGCTGCCGCTGCGTCATTTCTTGATGCTTTTGCCACAAGGCGAGCACGCAGCAATTAGACAATTTACAAGAAAAATTTTAATTTTTATGGGTTGTTTTTTTTGTTCAAAATTTACCCGGATTTATTCAAACTTTGAATAAACATGTCCACAATTAAATATATTAGAGCACCACCGCTATACAGAGGCCAAGGATAGAGTGACACAGCAATGTAATTTAGATTGCTCTTATCGAATAGCAAAAAGCCTATAATTTGTCTTGTTGCTGCATAGCGCTTCTACGCTACCAATGCTTATTAGTACCTGAAGGTTATTTTTTAAATCAATGCCGTTAATAATTTTTTGACATTTTTCCAAAGAAATGCGTATTTCTGAGGGGTTTTAAATAGGGGAGGGCTTTATTGGTTTGGGTTGGTTAATTGGATTACCTTTTATTTGATAGGTAATTAGGAAGCTGTTTAATTGAAGGAACTAAATATATAGTCATTCGAATAAAGCTTGCCCATAACGTACAAAAAGAATTGCTAGACTAGTAAGTACCCGTCAAAAATGACGGAATGAACTTTTTTCACTTGAGTTCCAATCTATAATTAATATTAGTAAAGTAAGTATTTGTTTTGGATAAAATTAAGTTAAAAAAAAACAACCCATAAAAATTAAAATTTTTCGCGAAATTATCTAATTGATACACAAAGTGTAAAAGAAGCCCCCTTATCCTGAACACTCCAAAAATTTTACAAAAAGTGTTTCCATCGGAGATACACATGTCTATAAAATTTAAAGAAAATCGGGCTAATTTTTAAACATTTTAATGGGGCCTTCCGTCACCGAGTTCCGATCACGCCAATATTTTTACAAAAAGTGTTGTCCGTCAGAGATACACTTGCGTATACAATTTTAAGAAGATCAGAAGATCACTACCAAATATTTACAAAAAGTGGTTTTTTTAAGAAAATCGGGTATTTTTTTATAAAACTTGTATGGGTGCGGGGGACCCCGGGGCCCGATCACTCGCAAATATTTATAAAAAGTGTTGCCCAACGCAGAGACATTTGACATAAGATGTCAAATTTGAAAATGCTCAGATCATTTTATTCCGATTAACGTTGCATTTGCGAACTGTGCCCGGAGTATGGTTTGATTTTATGTACCTTTGTTTTGTAACCGATAATGTTACTTCGCTACCCGTCGGCAATCGGGTACATGGGGCACTCACCTCGTTCACCTCGAAAACTCCGTCACATTGAAAGCTAACCTATGGGTATGGTTTCGGATACGGTTTGTGCAATTGGAAAGAGACATTAGTAAACAAAATACATACATATAACTTAAAGATGAAATGGAATGTTCATAATCTATTCGACTTTTATATCTACTATATATATTACGCACATTCATGTGAAATGGCATTAATAATGATTGTGTAAGTCGGAGTAAATGTATATTGATGCTTGAGAAATGATGTGAAACCGAAATTTTCTGTTTTCGTTCATTATTAGAAATAATGACATTATTAATAACCGTGTAAGTGCCGAGTTAAAAATATGGCGACGCACACTCGTAGTGCTTCCATGAACAGGCAGAATAGATTATGCAATCAAAATCCTCCACCAAACCAAGCAGCGCAGCCGACTGCGCAGCACACGCCGCACACGGTCATTAAAGTACGACGGTATCTGATGCCACTATATAATATTTAAAAAAATTTATAAGGGCCTTGCGGCCGAACCCGGGGCCCGATCACTACCAAATTTTAGAAAAAGTATTGTTTATTGGGTATACATATGTATGTAAAATTTGAAAAAAATCGGGTAATTTTTATTTTAAATTTGTATGGGAGCCCCACGAACCCGGGGCCCGATCACTTCCAAATTTTAAAATAAAATTGTCACCGGAAATACACATGTGTACAAAATTTCAGGAAAATTAAGCTTTAGGAAGTGCGTTAAAAATTGATAATAATAAAAAAATTGTATGGGAGCCCCCCCTGACCCCGGGGCCCAATCGCTTCAAAAATTTACAAGAAGTTTTGTCCATCAGAGATACACATGCGTATAAAATTTGAAGAAAATTGGGAACTTTTTTCATAAAATTTGTATGGGTGCCCCCCCGACCCAGGGGCCCGATCTCTCCGAAATTTTTACAAAAAGTCCGAGGTCCAAGGAGCCTCAAATTTTACCAGAAGTATTGCCACCGGAAATATACATGTGTTCAATAAAATTGGGCTATGGGAAGTGGGTTAAAAATTTATCAGAAAATCTGACCAGCCAGCCACCCAGCCAGCAACGTGCACGCGAAGTTAATATAGAGAATTTAAAAATAGGCATATTTGTTTATTTAGTTCAGGATTTCTTTAAATACACTGTTTTCTGTAAACATACCCGAGTTCTTAAGTAAATCTCCTTGACAATCTTTACTTTTAATAAAGATTTATATAATATCTTCCTCGAGTTAAAGCGACACATAACTATCCATGAGCGAAAACTGGCTCAGGAACATATACACCGAAATGTTCAAAGAATGGCCTTGATTCTTGTTGATGGTCATTGCAAAAACCAACATCAATGGGAATTGGCGAAGCTTCATTCTTTGAACAGCAAACTACTTTTGCTTGCCTCCAAATCAATTCTAGGAATGCAAATTTCTTCCCCCTTATTGTTATATTCTATACGTCTCTCTTGTATGACGTCCCAGCATTCACTGGCTTTATTATTCAAGTTTATGTACAATTCATTACGCTACATACATTATGCTACAATATCCCTTTTTTGTTTGTTTAAAAGATATATGTATACGTCGTGGGCTCACTGGAAAAGAGCATAGCTACTGAGCAGGAGGTTCGTGGTTCGAATCCCAGCAACACCAAAAAGTATTTTTCGCGGTGTCCCAACTCTAGCGAATGGGTGGCAAACGTACCGAAAGTAATACTTGTCACGGAAAGCTTCTCAATTTGCCGTTCGGAACCGGCCTTAAGTTGTAGGTCCCTTCCATTTGTGTCCAAAAATATACATGCCAACACAAATGGTCGCGAGAAGCTAGGCCTTGGACCGCAACGGTCTGTCGCGCCGAATATTATTATTATATGTATACGTACCTATAGATATATGTATGTATATATATGTTTCTTTTTATTTTTATTTTTTTAAATTTTATGTAACTTCATTTTTAAATTAATTACAATTTATATCAGAAGAATAAACAACTTAAAAATTAAAAACATAATTCATAAAATTCATAAAATTCAACAGTATAAAGATACTCGTAACATAGAAAATTCTTATGTGTCATTAATACATATCACCTACTATATAAGAAATATTTATTAAAAATTATAAAGTTACATTAGTTAAGTTTAAAAACTTTGCCACTTCTTGTTCTGCAAGTTTCCTTACCCATTGTTACAGGCTTGATGTCGTCTGAGCAGTGAATAATCTTAATTCCTTGTCGTATATCAGAACTATTGCGTCTGTATTGCCCTCCGTCTATTTGCACTAAGTATGATCTTGGAGTGTGCCAATTTTGTACAATAGTTCCTGGTTTCCAAATATTTATTATCTCTTATCATCACCCTATCATTAACTTTAAATTCTGTCCTAGGATGCGACATTCTATTATAATACTTTTCCATGTTCTTTCTTTTATTTATAAACTGATCGTCGATATTCTGTACTACTTCTGTTCTAAACAAATGTATATGAGCTGGAAGCAATGATTTCAATCTTCTGTTTTGCATTAGTTGAGCAGGCGATGCAAGCATATCCTTGACTGGGGTATTTCTATAGTCTAATAGGGCTAAGTATAAATCTTCCTCACTACCACTTTTCCTAAGCAGATTTTTTGCTATCTGCACTGCCCTTTCCGCTAATCCATTTGATTTTGGATATAAAGGGCTACTCGTCTCTATACTAAAATTTAATTTCTTTGCAAAATTTTTACACTCAAATGACGAAAAAGGAATATTGTCTACTATGACAGTGTTAGGAATACCGCAATTAGAAAATATTTCCAACTGTTTTGATGATTTATTTTTTATTTTCTTGAGCTCCAGCCATTTTGTATGATAGTCAATCAAAACTAAAAAACTTGTTCCTGCAAATTCTAAGATGTCACAACCTACTTTCTGAAATGGGAAATTAATGGTTCATTGCAATTTTTTTTGTGATACTTTTGACAAAGCTGACATGCTGCAGCTATTTGCTCTATATCCTTGCTAATACCAGGCCAATACACTAACGACATAGCATTTTTTTTTTTCATTTTCTCTACCCCCAAATGTGAAGCATGAAGTTGACGAAGAATCTCAGTCTCATATTTTTAGGAAATATTAATCGATTTTCAAAAAACAAAATTCCATCCTCGAGGAATATATTATTACGCATTTAAAAAAAAAATTCAAATTCTCATCTACTTTTGTTTTATCATTTGGCCATCCATTCTTTACTCAATATAATATCTTCCTCAGTATTTTTTCTAAAATCAGATTTTCTTTCCTCGCTGACGTTAATGGATAATACTGCTTCTGATATAGTGGTATCCTCCTCAAAATTGCCTGTATCTTCATAATATCTTGATAAATAGACTGCTATGTGTAAATGTTTTCCTGGCATATATTTAACTTTAACCCAGATATGCCTAAACTTTTCTGAAACTATAAAAATAATTTTTTTTTTCATATTCGTAATAAAATGGTGAAAATAAAACAGTTTTAACACATTTTTAAAAATTTCATACATATATTTCCAAGATGGCGGCCGTCCTATATATAGGACGTTAGGCATATATGGTACGATGACAGAACAATTTTATTTCTTATGGAAATCTACGAAGCATTTCACGTGAACTCCGACATCGCACTTAGAACATCTTGTTGTTGTTTTTGTATGGCAAAAAGCACATCTTGTTTGTTTGTCTTGTGGTGTTATATTATGATCAAAGCGGTCGTAGCGTATATTTGCTCCATCGGAAGCTGATGGACGTCCACGTGCATAAGAAGGCGATTTCTTATTCTGCATCAACATTCCTAATGCGATTTTCCTTCTAAAACTTAGTTGGTCTAAGTCGCCTCCATGGATTCGATGTAATTGCCAAGCGTTGTGAATGGAAAGATCAATGCAATGAGTGATAAGCGAACAGTACCACTTTTTTCCACGTATTGAAGTTCGGTAAAGGCTGACGTTCTGATCGCATCTATCTACACCTCCCATGTTGGCATTGTATAAATGCACTAGATGCGGCTGCTCTACCTAAAGTCAAAAATTGGTTTATATTACTAACATATCTCAATAGAACCGTACCTGTATGTTCTTTTTTTCTTTTTGGGAATAGCGCTTCACTGAATGAATTGGTGCTATCCCTGCAAAGCTTGAGCAGAGAGATACGATATTATTATCGTTCCATTTTACGGCGATTGTGTTTTGGCCCTGGATTTTTCTAAAGTCGTAAGAACCTCTTTTCTCCCTCTTGAACGACTTTGAATCGACCAATGGGTTCTGCGCTATTCGGTTTTCACGAATGGTACCAGTAGCGAAGAAGTTTTTTTGGGCTAGTAGTTCTATTAGTTCCACTGATGTGAAGAAATTGTCGAAAAACAGATGAAACTTGCTTTTTGGCCATTTTTTTCTCAAAGCATCTGCATACTCAAGAACCACTCCAGCACCAACTCCGTATTCCGCATATGTGGTGCTAATATTGGTGGATGCACCTTGGTAAGGTTCAAACCAGTTTACATATCCCAACCTTGTTGTACCAACCCATAATTTGTAGCCATATCTAATGGGCTTGCCGTGTATAAATTGTTTACAGCCATGGCGCCCGAAATAAGGCACCATCGCTTCATCCACAGAATGGTTTTCTTCCATTGGAGCGTTTTCTAAAAATTTTTTGTTGAGGTATTTAAACAAAGGCCTTACTTTGGAAAATTTGTCGGCTTGGTCCAGGTTTTCGTTGTCAGATAAGTGAATATTGGAAAATATATATTCAAATTTATCCCTTGTAATGGCCTCTGCGACCAAAGCATTATGACCATCCTTCTCTCGTTCCCAATAAATTCTTCTTCGTGGCACCTGAATGTATCCACTTAGAACTAAAACTCCAACAAATGCTTTGAGTTCGCATAATTCTATTTTCGTTGCCTGTTTTTTTGGGATATATATTTATTGCTTTCGCTAAGAATAAGTTCAAAAAGCTCGCCATCAAAAAATCTATAAAAGAGCTCCAAAGGAGATTGTAATGGGTTGAACTCTTCAGAGTTTTCAAAATGAGAACAGGTGGAATCCATTGCTGGTAAGTCTTCCTTTACCCAATGGTAAATCTTTTTCTTCTTTTGTGGCTTTTTAGAAGACTGTGTTGAAGTACCTGGTGCAGGCCTTGATAAGTTGGATAAGGGAGTGTTATCATCAGACGAATATTCATCATGAATACAATCGTTGCAAGTTATTTCGGCAGGAGCTTGTAACTGAGATCCTGGTAAGTTACTGATGGAAACCAATTCCTCACCACCGGAATCTTCATCTGTTAACTCCGCACAGGCATTTTTCGGTGGAAATATTGTAATGTCGTCCACCTTTCTTGCAAAATCTTCATCATCTTCAAGAAAACTAAGAGCTTCATTCAATGAAAAACCCCTGAAAGACAAGATTTCATAGACGTTTATTTGCCTGACGTCCTACATATAGTACACCTTGCATTATGCACCATAAATACAGTGAAAAGTAATTCCAAGAAATAATTTGTTTATTACTATCGAAAGAGTAATAATTTATAACTTCAAAGCATACTTTTTAAAATTTGTAAAACTAATTTTTCTATAAAAATAAATACGTACCTTGCGAAGCCAATACCGTATTCTGACATTTTGAAAATTTGTAAAACACAAAGCATGTTATATCTAACTTTTTTTCACTAAATGCACTAAAATCGCGTCCTGTAGTATAGAACGACTCGTTCTCATAGCAACAAAATAAAAAACAAGCAGCACGTGCCAACAGGTGTTTTCATGTTTGAACTTGTTCTGACCGACCTACATGTAGGACGTCAGGCATATCTGGGTTAACATCAAAATTTAACAACTTTAACCGCCTTCTTTGCAACTTCGAAGACGGAATTTAATCTATTGGCTTATTCATAATCGATTCTAAAGGCTTATGATCACTGTAAATAAGAACACTGCGCCCATACGAATAAAAATTAAATTTCTTGCATGCAAATAAAATAGCGAGAAGTTCCTTCTCTATTTGGAAATAATTACTCTCGGTGGTTGTTGAGCTCGTTGAGGCCAACGAAATTGGTTGGTTATCCTGTAACAGACAACCGTATTGAGACGCATACGTTTGTATACATATCTCTTTTGATTCGTCGAATGGTTTCAAAATTGGTGAATTCAAAATAAAATTTTTGATCTTATCAACTGCCCTTGTATGTAAATCCATCCAAACCAATTGAAAATTATAATTTTTTTTAAAAGTTCCCTCAATGGGTATGTTAGTTCTGCTAAATTTGGAATGAACGCTCTTACGTAGTTGATGACACCCAAAAACTTTTGCAGATCCTTCTTATTTTGCGGATTCTTCATATTCTTTATTGCTCGTATTCGGTCTTTATCAGGACGAACACCACTTTCAGAGAACACATGACCTAGGTACTTAATTTCCTTTGCATTAATCTGCTTCTTATCTGGATTAAACTTACTACTATTTTCTCGAGCCCTGTTAAGAACGGCAAGAAGATTCGCGTCATGTTCTTCCTGCGTTTTACCAAAAACAACTATGTCGTCTATATACGTATATGCATACTTCTCTCAACCCACTGAAGTTATTTTCATTCATTTTTTGAAAAACCTTAGGATCTATCTTTACCCCAAACGGAAGTCTGTTGCAATCATATAGGCCGTAGGATTTTGCAAATGCACGTAGTTTTCGTGATTCCTCTGTCAACTCAACGTGCCAAAATCCATCTTTCAAGTCTAATACACTGAAAAACCTAGCTTCATTTAAAGTGGTCATTATTCCTTCTATCTTTGAAATCAAAACTATTTCCTCAATTAGACATTTATTAAACTCCATAGGATCCAAGCATACCCTTAAACTTCCATTTTTCTTTTCCACAATAATTAAATTGCTAAGCCAATCTCTTTTATCATCACATCTGCTAATAATACCTTCTTTTTCCATCTTGTCCAATGTGGACTTAAGACGTTCCATTAATTTTAAAGGAATCCGCCTAGCCGAATGCGCCACAGGGACTGCATTTTCTTTAATTTTAATTCTATATTTTTGGGGAAATTTACCTATTCTAGAAAACAAATCACCATATGCCCTGACAATTTCATCCTTTGACACACTAGAGCTCTTTCCAAACTGAATCAAGCTGTTGCATTTGTTTTGAGTTGAATCAACTCTACTCAAAAATTTTAACTGTACACAAGTTTGAAGGCCTAGGATCGGGACGTAATTTTCTTCAACTATTACCAATTCTTCTAAACTCACCTCATTTCTACGAATACATTTAAGTGTGCAAACTCCAAGTTGCACAATCCTTGAACCTCCATATGCTTGTACAATGGTGAAAGTTATGCGCAAAACAGCTGGTATATTCAAGTCCTTAAAAATCCTATCAGGAAGAATGCTCACATCTGCGCCGGTATCCAGCTTAAATTCTACAAATTTATCATTTATTTTAATAGATTCGACCCAACACCCTGACGAAACTTGCAGATCCAGACGATTGGTTGGTACTTTTGAGTCTACTGAATGAACATAAAACCCATTATTAGACTCTAACTCTTTTTCATTCGAATTTATATGCCTGACATTTTTTACTTTACAAACAATAGCAAAATGATTGAATCGAGAACAATTATTACATTTTTTACCAAAAGCTGGACATTTTCTTCGCCTATGCGATAAGTTGCAATACTGACAATTTTGTATAACATCATCTGGTCTTTGAGAATAATTTTGATTACCACTCATCGTTGATTTGTGTCTAAAATGCTGTCTGCCTTTAACCTCATACACTGACGATTCTGGTTTCTGAATATGTACAATTTGCTCTCTCGTTGCCTCTAGCAACCCTCCTCTTTCCACTGCCTTTGAAAAATCCAGCTTATATTCTTCAAGAAATTTATCTTGAAGCTTTTTGTCATAGACGCCAAGCACTATGCGATCTCTAAACATTTCGTTCTCGCTGCTGCCAAACTCACATGTCCGCACCAACCGATTCAAGTCCATCAGAAAGACGTCGAACGGTTCTCCTTCGCTTTGATTACGGTTATAAAACATGAACCTCTCGTAGACTGTGTTTTTTTTTTGTGAACAAAAATCATCAAATGCTCTTACAACCTTGTCATATTTCCGATTTGCTTCTGGTAAATTGAATGTGTTGAAAATTTCCAAAGCTTCTTCTCCAAGTGCATTTAAAAATGTTGCTGTTTTCACTGCATCATCTTTTTTAGATACGCCTGACGCCGTCATGAAAATGTCGAAACTCTGTTTAAACCTGCGCCAATTTTCGGAAATATTTTCATTTAAACTCAAACTGCTGACTGGTTTGATAACACCAAATTCCATAATTCCAGAGTTTTTACTCAAGTTTGATTTGCAATCACTAAAACTTTTTTCCTTGTCCACTGACCTTTCGAAATAATTTTTTATTCCGTCACTTTTGCTTGATTTTTACTTAAGATTTGGTAAGTAATATGACACAATTCTGTTTCTCAACACTTTACATGCATGGGTACCGTTTTTTTTCGCACTTGCAATCACCATTCTTCACATATAATTATAGGCTTTTACTCCGGCTGCGCCATGTTATATTCTATACGTCTCTCTTGTATGACGTCACTGGCTTTATTATTCATGTTTATGTATTACAATTCATTACGCTACATACGCTACATACCATATGCTACACTTATTACTTCCTGTTATAATTTCTGCTTTTATACAGTTTCGATTTAGACTCCTGGCTATTAATGGAGTTCCATTTAACAAACCCTTTTTTGGGTTAAGATTTCGTAAAAGCATGATAAATGCACCAACTTTCAATTTCAGTATATGTGGCGGTATTCCCGAGGGACATTGTGCGTGTAAACATTCAACAGGTAAATCAATCCTAAGTACGTCTAGGTGAGAACCTGTCAAAAATGACGGAATTTTTTTCTACAACCTAACCATTCCACCATTTTTAATCGGAGCACCAAACGAACATATGCTGTGAATATGAACCAAATCAAACCATAAACACAAATTTTCGCAAATATCTAGACTCCATCGCCACCTAACGGGTATAAAAACAACTTAAACTTATCGAAGCACCAAACGAATATATGGTGTGAATATGGCTTCGATACGTCCAGTGGTTTAGGTGGGATGAGGCGACACAAAAGCGTTATATCCATACAGACAAACAGACAACGGTAATTAGTAGTATGTTATTAGGCGATGCCTGGGGATTTATGCTTCTTTTCAAAAAAGTAAAATGTTAAGTTAGACACTGTTATGTCCCATGTTAAATGTCACTATTTTTTGCCTCGTTTCCTATAGCTACATTTTATATGTATACTAACTGATTACCTGGCGTTGCCCAGGTACTTAGTTATTCATCCCAATCTTCTATTAGGAAGGGGTAGAAAAAAGGATGATATATATCTATGTATTATGTAACATTGCCGTTTTTATTTACAAAATAAGTATTTTAAATTATAGCTATAGTACTCAAATTACAAAAAAAAATAAAAAAATACATCATATAATTTTAAGACAAAACTGGGTTGTATACAATATTTTTAGTTTTTCCTTCAATAGCAAGAATAAATAAATTCTTAGGTGAACCCCACTCAAGAGCAAGCAAAATAAAGTTGTCCATGGGAAAAACATGGCGATCTCAAATCTAGACTCCGCAGTACTTAATGAACTGTCCGACTTATTGATCGTCATCGAAAATGCAAATATCGATACACTTATATTCAGTGACTACGCATATTGAAATGGCAAGTATTTGATTCTTTGTTTCGTGGGTGTCTCCATTATTAGCAGCAAGAATGGACCTTTTTCACAACCAGTTCAAAATGTGATAGTTTTGAGAAACAACCGGAAAATGGAATTTATTAGTTCTGCCATCATTCTGTCATAGCATTACCATTCAACTCAACTACCTTGAAAACTATAGAATCGACACTAATATCGGTCCACCCCCCTCCCCTTAACTATTGACCCCATCCCCCTAGAGCTGTCTTAACATCACCATTAAACTCGGTGACTCCGTGAACTATAGAATCGACACTAATATCGGTCACCCTCCCTTCTGCGGGGATACATAACTCATCCATAGGAGAGTACTACCAACACAATTCATCACGGCGATACCGAAAACTGTGGGTCCGACTAATATCGACAGCCACCTCTCCCCCAGCCCTGCTACCCCCTACCACCAATATTTGATTCCAGATAGTAACTAATATGTATACCAATTTTGGTTGAAATTGGTCAAAGCGTTCCAGAGTTAGTTAGGCACAAATATACAAATTATACAAATAAATTCTCTATTTTATATATATAGAAGATAACTATATATATTATTTAGTTATTTACTATATACTTATTTTTTTATTGTTAGTGAAACTAGTTTATCAAATCTGGAATATCGTAATTATGGTCTGGAATTTCGGGAACAAAACAATTTCTCAAGCGATTCGTATGAAATTCGGTATGTAGGTCTAAGATGCGTATGAAATTCGGTATGTACGTCTAAGATGCGACTATAAGGCTTGTTCCGATAGACATTTTCGAAAATGATCATTATGGTCTGCAATTTCGGAAACAAAGCAATTTGCCAAGCGATTCGCATGAAATTCGGTATGTAGGACTAAGATGCGACCATCAGACTTGTTCCTACATAAATTTGGGAATAAAATCATCATGGTCAGGAATTTCTGGAACAAAGCTATTTCTCAAGCGATTCACATGAAATTCGGTTTGTAGGACTAAGATGCGACTTTAAGACTTGTTCCTATGTAAATTCTGAGATATGGTCATTAGGATCTGGAATTTTGGAAACTATACCATTTTGAGATTATGAGATGTTTGTTCGTGTATCCGTTTCACAGACAAGAAGACGCTCAAAACCCACGGCCGTGTCTCTGACACAACCTACCCAGCTCTTTTTTAAATAAAATTCGCAAATGACAATCTGGAAACCAACACCTGATACCACAGAAACAACGTTCTAACGTCAACACCGAAACTCACATAAAATGCAAAGGAATTCTAAGCATGAAAAATCGCGAATATTGGGTAAAGTTTTCTCGACTCTACGAGTTTTTATGGGCGACAAAGCACCTGCTAATGAACAGTCGAACAGCACATATTCTGAAAAGGATTTTAATTATAATTCATCAAAACTTTTATATCCTTTAAGTCCATTGTGTGGTAAACCAAAAAGTTAACAAAGCAGAGAAAATATAATTGGAAAGCGTCGATAAGATATTTCAGTATAACAAAGCTTTGTTTATGTACGTGGAACACCAAGGGGGTGCTACGAACCGACAGACAAACGAAGAAGGAAGCAATTTTTTCCTTTACTGCAATTAAAAAGACCTGAAACAGAAGTGTCTTAAAGGAACAACAATTTACACGTGTACTTACAATACAAACAGTTTTGGAGATTTCCAACCTTTCGCGTTGTATAACTAGCAAACTTATCCTCACAAGAGCTAAAGTAATGTGACCCTTAATTTAAATTTTATAAATATATCCTAATTTGAGTTAAAATTTAAAAAATGTTCGCTATGTGGACGCGTGAAAATGTATAAAATGTACAGAAAAAAAATCGAAACGGTATTTAATAATAGAGCAACTCAAGTGCAATCTATGCTTATAAATAACATAACATCTATACTTATATATAAAAAAAACAACCCATAAAATTTTTCATGTAAATTTCTAATAGGAGATACATATTATGTGTTTAAAATTTTAAGAAAATCCGGCTAATTTTTAAAAAATTTACATGGGCACCACTCAGGTCTCAGTACCCGATCACTCCAAAATTTTTCAAAAAGTTTTGTCCATCGGAGATACACATGTGTTTAAAATTTGAAGAAAATCGGGCTTATTTAAAAAAAAATGTATATACTCCACTCGGGCCTCAGGGCACGTTCACTCCAAAAATTGTACAAACTGATTTGTCCATCGGAGATGTACATGTGTTTAAAATTTGAAAAATTCGGGCTAATTTTTAAAAAATTTATGTGGGCTCCGGGCTTGAGGATACACGTGTAAAAAATTTAAAGAAAATGGAGTTAATTTTTTAAAAAATTTGTGTTGGGCTTGGGGTCTCCAAAATTTTTACAAAAAGTGTGTCCATCGGAGATGCACATGTATATAAAAATAGAAGAAAATCTGGTACATTTTGTGAAATACAATACAATACAATACAAATACAAAATTACAAACAAACAAACAAACAAACAAACAAACAAACAAACAAACAAACAAACAAACAAACAAACAAACAAACAAACAAACAAACAAACAAACAAACAAACAAACAAACAAACAAACAAACAAACAAACAAACAAACAAACAAACAAACAAACAAACAAACAAACAAACAAACAAACAAACAAACAAACAAACAAACAAACAAACAAACAAACAAACAAACAAACAAACAAACAAACAAACAAACAAACAAACAAACAAACAAACAAACAAACAAACAAACAAACAAACAAACAAACAAACAAACAAACAAACAAACAAACAAACAAACAAACAAACAAACAAACAAACAAACAAACAAACAAACAAACAAACAAACAAACAAACAAACAAACAAACAAACAAACAAACAAACAAACAAACAAACAAACAAACAAACAAACAAACAAACAAACAAACAAACAAACAAACAAACAAACAAACAAACAAACAAACAAACAAACAAACAAACAAACAAACAAACAAACAAACAAACAAACAAACAAACAAACAAACAAACAAACAAACAAACAAACAAACAAACAAACAAACAAACAAACAAACAAACAAACAAACAAACAAACAAACAAACAAACAAACAAACAAACAAACAAACAAACAAACAAACAAACAAACAAACAAACAAACAAACAAACAAACAAACAAACAAACAAACAAACAAACAAACAAACAAACAAACAAACAAACAAACAAACAAACAAACAAACAAACAAACAAACAAACAAACAAACAAACAAACAAACAAACAAACAAACAAACAAACAAACAAACAAACAAACAAACAAACAAACAAACAAACAAACAAACAAACAAACAAACAAACAAACAAACAAACAAACAAACAAACAAACAAACAAACAAACAAACAAACAAACAAACAAACAAACAAACAAACAAACAAACAAACAAACAAACAAACAAACAAACAAACAAACAAACAAACAAACAAACAAACAAACAAACAAACAAACAAACAAACAAACAAACAAACAAACAAACAAACAAACAAACAAACAAACAAACAAACAAACAAACAAACAAACAAACAAACAAACAAACAAACAAACAAACAAACAAACAAACAAACAAACAAACAAACAAACAAACAAACAAACAAACAAACAAACAAACAAACAAACAAACAAACAAACAAACAAACAAACAAACAAACAAACAAACAAACAAACAAACAAACAAACAAACAAACAAACAAACAAACAAACAAACAAACAAACAAACAAACAAACAAACAAACAAACAAACAAACAAACAAACAAACAAACAAACAAACAACCTTACTGTGGAGTCAACTGGGCTGCCACCACAACGATAATTAATAAATGGAAAGGTAGACTTCGTCTAGCCCAGGGCTTAGACAATCCAAACGGTTAATCAGGCCCTTTCCCTATAAGGAAATCCTTGATCTAGACAAGGATAGCATCAGAAAGCTAGTTAGCTAGTTAGTTAGTCACTGTGGCTTGCGATATCTCCTTAGCAAAATTAATCTGGACTCGAACACGGAATGTAGGTTTTGCTTGGAGGAGGATGAAACATCCGGGCAAATTCTCTGTGTCTGCCCAGGATTCATCTAGTTAAGGAGACGTACTTTCCACAAGGCAATATGTTCGTCGGCAGATCTGCGAAACTCTGCCACTAAGGACATACTATCCTTCATGAGTAGGAAGTCTCTGAGATTAGTTACACCGATACAATAGATATTTTTAGGTCGCAGTATCAGCCAGTTTGATTTAAAAAAAAATACTTAAAAATAAAATTGAAGTGTCTGCGACTTTTAAATTATTATCAATATCTAGAATTCTAAAGAACATCTACCGTAGTAAAATTAATAGAAAACAGTTAAAGCACATTTACATTTTGTCTATGCTCCAAAGAATCAAGAGATGAAGTAATGGTTGCATCGTTTATCTACCGGATAACTCTATTCTGAACTCCTTCAAGGCAATGCAAATGCGTTTTGCCTATGAATTCAATTCTAAAATTGGTCTAACATAAGTCTTATATAATCTTAATACTTCAGAGGGGGTGAAGTTGAAGTTACAACGTCTTATGAAACCCAAACATTGGCTCGCTCTTTTTTAAATTCCATAAATATGTTCCTTTCAGGAAACTTTTTTTCACTTAAACTTTTAAACCTAACATCTTAAGGGAATCTGAACTCACAATAATGGCACAATTTATTGCTGGTGTCACGTAATGTTGAACGCTCTTCTGGGAAAAAAGAAAAGCCTGGAGTTTATTTGGGTTAAATTCCACCCTATTAGATAAACCCCAATCAATGATGAATTGAATGCTCACCAGAATAGCCGAATTCATTAATTCACGCGAAGCAATTAACCGAGATTTGCATTCTTTTTGACTGACAAACGCAATGGAGGCCAATAGCGTTGTATCATCAGCAAATGAATGGATATCACAGGTTGTAGAAGACAACAGGTCATTGATATATATCAAGAATAGCGTAGGCGACAAGGATGACTCTTTTGGCATGCCAGCATTGATACCTTGTGAAGCTGTAAGGGTAGATGCACAAGCAAAATGCGAAGCTAAGGATTGGCTTTCTGAATACCAGTTTTATAAAGAATACCAGTATGCAATAAAGAAAGAACAGAAGAAGACTTGTCTGAAAAGTTTCTTTTAACCATGGGGGCAAAATTACCGTTTGAATCTGAATTTAAAATTTTTCGCATGCTATCCCGTATCGTTTGGTCATTTATTATTTATAATTTACTAGCTGATTACCCGGCGTTGCCCAGGTATTTATTCATCTTCTATTAGGCAGGGATAGAAAAAAGAATGATATCTATCTATAAGGTAAAATTGCAGTTTTTATTAACAAAAATATATTTTAAATTATACCTATAGTATTCAAATTATAAAATAAAATTAAATAAACATACATAAAATTAATTTAAAACAAATCTTGGTTGTATACAATGTCTTTAGTTTCACCTTTAAGAACAGGAATAAATAAATTCTAAGGTTAACCCAACTCAGAGCAAGCAAAATAAAGTAGTCCGTGGGAAAAACATGGCGATCTCAAATCTATACCCCGCAGTACTTAATAAACTGTCCGACTTATTGATCGTCATCAAAAACGCAAGTTTTACTGGAAATTGCAATCTCTTAAATTTAAAAGGTAGATCCGTCGAAATGAGTGCTATCCGTGGTATAAAAACTGTTTCACACTGTCCCTTTTCTGTCAAGATAGTCGCTTCAATTATATTGCCCGGCATCTGTTTTACGCACAGTCTTGTGCCGTTGCTAAGTTTTGGCGAGTCGAGAATCCGTAATTTTGGAGATCAAACTGTAAGACGATGTGGTGGAAATCCAGACGAATTAAGATAATTACCTTTCTCATCAGTATCTACAAAGGTATCTATTCACTTATATTCAGTGACTACGCCTATTAATATGGCAAGTATGTATATGATTGTTTGTTTCGTGGGTGTCCATATACTAACTTACACAGACGATATTGAAATCATTTGAAGAAACTCAATTATAAAGCCATGAGAAATTTGTTATCCCAAATAAACTGTCACGACTATGTGGGTTGACCATGAACAATTATATAAGCCAAGTAAAGATATTCAGATCAATATTAAGCTCATTCCACATGTAAAACGGGCTCGGACCTGCGTCCTTTTCAATCTGGAGTTGGAGAAAGTGTTCCGAGACTCTGACGTAACGGCGATAGGAAAAATTTCCCTACTGACTCGAGATAGGGCACATAAATGTCAGCTAAGCAAGGCAGAAGATCCAATATTCGTCATGTCATGTTCGTCATGCAAATGTTCCTGCTCGATGAAATATGATTTGCCTCAAATGAATGCTTGGGCATGAGGCATCTGTATATTATATTATCTGTGATCAAATGTTGTGTTCTTAATCTGTTCTTAATCTAAAGAAGCTGGGCCTATATAGAATTTATAAGCACTCAATTTCGACTTGAGACCAAATTAAATGTCAATGAAATGTCTTAAAATATAAAAAAAACAACCCATTTTTCATGTAAATTCTCTAAAAGGAGATGGGTATGTGTTAAAATTTGAAGAAAATCGGGCTAATTTTTAAAAAATATACATGGACACCACACGGGTCTCAGGGCCCGATCACTCCAACAAACTAACAAAAAGTTTTGTCCATCAGTGATACACATGTGTTTAAAATTTGAAGAAAATCGAGCTAATTTTTATATATTCAATCGATTATTTACAAAGGAAAAAGTAGTAATTGAACATTGTTTTGGGCAATTAAAACGGCGCTTTCCAATCTTACATTATAAAATAAGAGTTGTTCTTGGTAATGCACCAAGAATAATTTAATGTGGCTTTATTTTGCATAACATTGCAAAATATTTGGAGGACTGACGTTCGATAAATTCACAAGTGATGAAATCGAAGAAATAATGTATAATGATGAAACGTATGTAAACAGTCTTACAAAAATAAGATTAAAAGGACAAAAATCAAATTAAGTAACTCATGATTAAAAACAACCAATAAAAATTAAAATTTTTCTTGTAAATTCTCTAATCGGGGATACACACACACACACACACACACACACACACACACACTGCGTGCTCGTTTTGTGGCAAAATCATCCACCAAATGCCGCAGCGGCAGCGAACAGCGCTGCTCACAAAGCACAGAGCTCATACTTTGCCGTGATTTGATGCGATATAGCGATATTTAAAAATTGTATATTGGGGTCCCCAAGGGGCCGATCGCTCCAAACTTTTACAAGGGTTTTCCATCGAAGACACACATGTGTACAAAATTTAAAGAAAATCGGGTAAATTTTGTAAAATATTTGTATGGTAGCCCCCCGACCCTGCGGCCCGAGGGGCCTCAAATTTTAATAGAAAGTGTTGTCATGGGAGATATACATGTGTGCCAAATTTCAATAAAATCGGGCTGTAGGAAGTGGGTTAAAAATTTATCGCAAGATTCCATGACACACAAATCCACAAACCCACAAGCCCACAAACCCACAAACACACGGGCAAGTGAAGTTAATATAGAGAATTTAAAAAAAAAAGCCAAAACTTTGTATGTACAAACTCTTAATCTATCCAAATTTTTTGATTAAAGTATCTTACGATTTTGTTAAATCCTATTTTTTCTAAATAAAAAAATGTGTGCGTGCTGTGACTTAAAAGCCCCCTGAAGACCGCATCATGTCCACTTCAAAACCATCCACAAGAGCCCACCAAAGACTCCCTCAAGATCTACTCAAGATCCCATCAAGACTACCCTAAACACCACCTCAAGACTCACTCAAGATCATCTCAGGGCCCCTTAAGATACCCTTAAGACCCCATTAAAGATCCCTCTCAAGACCGCCCTCAAGACTACTCTCAAAACGCGATTACGCGGTGACGCAAAATTAAATTTAACCAACTAAGATTTTTACACATCAAAGTGCGCCACATAATTTTGACAAATGCTTTTTTCTCTCCTTAGTCCTTCAATAGTAGTACGTAGTAGTATATTACATAACGAGCATAGAAAGTGGACATTATTGCACGATGAGCACTTTTTAGCGATTAAAGGAGAATTCAGACTATAGCCGTGCGAGAAAAATGAGCGGGCCGACTATAGTTAAATTGAAGTTGATGTTAGCCAGAAGAGATAGACACTACGCACTACACTACAGTAACATGGGAAATGTTATCTACAGCATTATGGTAACATTGAAAAATATACTACTTGTCTCGTCTGGCTAACTACAATTTCAATTTAACAGCCATCCTGCTCATTTTTTCTCGCATGCCACAAATGTAAATCAAGCGTAATGTACGCAATTTTTCACACTACCAAAACCGGTTTTTCTGATAAGCCGGTTATATGCAATGCAAAATTACTCTGGGAATGTGTGTTCGCTGTAAATGCAGTAAATAACAAAAGTATTTTCTCTGTTAACACACTACTGGGGATATTGTCTACTTTCGAGGGTAGGTTGTAGCATAGGAAACAGTCACTTTCGTCTATGGTCGTGTGAAAAAGAATTTATCTTTGCTTAAAATTTTCTGCTTGATAGTTCGTAGATCTTTATTTATTGCCGCTTCGAAATGGCATTCAATTTGTGCAAAATTAAAAACTGTATATTTATGTTCTTGTGCTAGAATTATTTACTAACATTATTTAACTATTTGAATGGTTGGTTGGCTGGCGGTCGATATGTACAGCGTCATGCTGGCCACATATTCAAGTGTAATAAAACTTTCAAAATTGTGAAAAAGCCATTTTGCCCGCAATTTTACAATGAATGAGAATGTGTTAAATGGCATTCATGAATTGCTTTATTATAGTGATTTGTATTGTTGCATGCAATTTTTATCAGATATTTATAAGCTTGCTATACAGTCAACGACTGCAATACTCAAAAGGACACACATGACCTAAAGACCTAAACGAATTAAGAGTTTAGACTATATAAAATAATGTTAAATTTTTTTAAATGCTTTTCTGAACTAACTAACTAACTAACTAGCCCCCTTAATGTTAGAAAATAAAATAGGTGGTAGATCTGAAGAAACTATAACTGTTATAAAATTAATGAAAATAGTTGAAATGTTTTTAATGGAAATCTAGAATATTTAACCTATTAAACCCCATCAAGACCCCCTCAAACCCCCTTCATAACCACCTCAAGATACCCTTAAACCTCCCTCAAGACCACCTTAAGACTCAACACCCCTTAAATTTCCATCTCAAAACCCCCTCAAGACCTCCTAAAAAACCACTCTTAAGTACCCCTTCAAGACTCACAAGACCCCACTCAAGACCTTCTCAAACTTTCCTCAAACCCCCACAAAACCCCCTAAAGACCATCTGAAGACTCCCCTAAAACCACCCTTAAGACCCCGTTAAGACCACGTTAGGTCCCCCCTTAGGACCCCCTTGAGACTCCCACAAGATCAATCAAGATCCTTCGTAAGATCACCCTCGTAAGAACCCCTCAAGGACCCCCTCAATATTTCCTTAAGACCCCCACAAAACCCTCTCAAACCTTCATAAACCCCAACTCAAGACAACATCACATAAAAAGGCCATGACTTTCTAACGAATGGCAACTGTAAGGCAGTTTCAAAAATTAATCCTTACCTAAGAACAAACAGAAAAAAATGCGCGTATAATGTCGTCTACAATGTTCACAAGCCCCCCACCAAATCTGCATGAATTAGTTTTTAATAATTGATTGCAACCAGCAAGATTCGTATAAACGTTAAACCTTCCATAGTCGTCCACAAATAATCGGAAAACATACCATAAATATTCTAAATTAATGATTAAATTAAAAATTTCATCCCATCTATCCAATATTGATCGTTTAATCATCCTTGTAGCTATAACATCATCATTTGACTTTTATAAATATGCAATAATCAAAGGCAAATTTAGAAGCTCTCTATTGAGAATTATTACTCTCGGGCGTTTGTAAGATATTCGCGTGTGGTGAAAAAAAAAATTTTTTTTGTGATTAGAATTTTGAACCACACTCAGTAGTCCAATGCACTGACCACTGAGCCTCTTTAAGCTTAATAATATAAAATCACATGAGTTGACAAGTTCGATTTTCTTAGTTGTTTAACTTTAACTACACACACTAATGTATTCTGTACACTCGCCCATAAACTTGCTAAAATTAGCCTATAATAATCCTTTAGTTATCTTACGACCAGCCTTTAATCTACCTATGAACATTCTTTAACCCTACAATCCAATAGTGACGCCTGAAAAGCGAATCTATTGACTTCTCAAAATGTTTACAGCACCGATAAGTTTTAAACGCTCGG
Source organism: Nephrocerus scutellatus (assembly GCA_947095585.1). NCBI lineage: Eukaryota > Metazoa > Arthropoda > Insecta > Diptera > Pipunculidae > Nephrocerus > Nephrocerus scutellatus. The sequence continues at coordinate 31,494,942 of OX352761.1, forward strand.
TTCTGAATTCTATCTAATAGAATAGTTTTAGGTGAACCTGACCAGATATGACAATTGTACTCAAGATAGCCAGATCAGAGGGTGTGAAATATTTCTTGTACAGTAAGAGAAAACCTAAATATTAGCATTTTTTGCGACAGTTAATATGTGTTCATTACAATGAAGCTTGTCGTTCATACCTACAAATAATTGCGAGTTTTCCAGTTTGGTCCATGCAAGTGCCATTTTTGGATAATAGCTGTGGGTGCACGATTCGCTTAAACGACAGGACACAAAACGCTTTAGAAGCGTTAAATCCTATCTATAATGTTCTCCGCATTTTAATACGTTGTCCAAGTCAGAATTTAGTGTAGTGGTTTGTATTCCATATGTGAGGGGGAGGGACGTTCCACAAACTTATATGAGAAGGTGAAAGTGCAGACAAGTGTTCATTAATAAATATGAGAAAGAGTTTCAGTGACAAAGCAGAGCCTGGGGAACGTCAGCATTTATGATGTGGAATTCAAACTTGAAACCGTCCAAAACAACTTGAATTGAGCGGTCCAAAAAAGAGCAAAAAAGAGCTTGTTATTCACGGAAGCAGTTTTTCTTCGAGTCCATAAGCACGAATTTTTGGCAAAAGAGTTTGAAACCAAACTCTTTCAAATATGTACCTTGAAAATGTAACAACTTTGCTTTTACCAAATTAAGGAATAGACCGGTTCCACTGTTCGGTAAGATACGATTATGTCATCAAAACACCAGTAAAACTTTGCGCAAGAAATCCGTACTGCCGGTCACTAAGGATTTCGTAAATATCAAGATATTTCATGAGCTGTCGATTGATCAGCCACCATGACCATGAAAAAAAGTAAAACAACCCATAAAAATTAAAATTTTTTGTGTCAATTCTCTAATCGGGAATACATAATGTGCAGTTTGAATAAAATCGGGTACATTTTTTTTTGGGCCCGATTACTGCCAAATTTTTACAGAAGTGTTGTCCATCGAAGAAATTTTTTAAAAAATGTGTATGGGAGGCCCCCGACCCCGAGGCCCGAGGTGCCCCAAATTTTAATAGAAAGTATTGTCATGGGAAATACACATGTGTGCAAATTTTGAATAAAATCGGACTTTAAAAATTGTGTTAAAAATTGATCACAAAATTCTGCCCACCAGCCAGCCAGCCAGCCACGGGCACGCGGATTTAATATAGAGAATTTAATGACTTAAAAATAAATATTCAACATATGTATTCCAAATTCATAATCCATATCCGAACATTCGACAATAAAAAAACATCTATAGTATAGATTGTTTCAGATCATTAGGAAGTCTGTTAAGTAACACTGGAGCAGTGGGTAAATAAAATGTTTCAATTTTGTAGTTGCACAAATAAGGGTCATATTATTTCTGTGACGTGTACGTGCGAGTGTACGTGGAGACTTTAATATTTCGACTTCTACTGCTTTCTAAATAAAATATTTTTAGTACATTATATTTAAGTCCCTAAAAAGCCGTAATGATGGAGACAGACGATTCTTAAACAACTTATTCCATATTGCAGCTGAGTTTGAACTAAACCATATTAAAAATTTCTTTGAATATTGTTTGGATGCTTATCTCGCAACAAATAAATTTTACGATTAAAAAATATTAAGTTTTTACGTAAATTATCTAGGTGAGTTTTAAAATTAATTCTTCAATCAATCCAAACTCCAAACTCTTGTATTTATTGAATTATCTGACATGAGTTTAAATGAGATTCAAATACTGCAGAACAGTTATTGTTAATATAATTGGTACAATTCATAGAACGATAACTATTTATAAAAAATTTAAGATAGTAAAGCGAAGCTTCCAAGCTCGGCATATGGATAGTTTTAATTCAGTGCTAAGATTGAATTACCTTAAAAAGATTTTAGTTTAATGGAAATACATTTTTTTTATACTTTTCTATCCCTATCTATTCCTAACTGTCCCTATGAATAACACAAAATCTCAAAAATAGGCCATCGTAAGCCGAGCGCTAAAACAAGTTTCATCAAATTCTGACTGTTAGAAGTCGAGTAATACGAGTGGACAAACTGATAAATACACAAACTCACAAGCAAAAACAAGCACGCTGAAAAAACCCATGGCCCTGAATATTAGCTTTGCCCTTCGGGCTCCCAATTAATGTGAACTGCAAGTTTAAATAGCACCACTGAGGTTTTGTTACCATACAGTGTATATCAAACCATTTCCTTAATGGCATCATATTATAATTTATATATCTTTAATTGTGGATTCAAAGTTATTATTTCTATATGACAAAGCAATATCATCCGAAAAACCTATTACATTATCTTTTAGTTTAAGACTAAAAAAACAACCAATAAAAATACAATTTTTCATGTAAATTCTCTAATAAGAGATGGGTATGTGTTAAAATTTGAAGAAAATCGGGTTAATTTTTAAAAAAAAAAAAAAAAAGTTATGGGGCCCCACGAACCCGGGCCCGGGGTCTCCAATTTTTTTACAAAAAGTGTTGTCTATCGGAGATACACATGTGTATTAAGTTTAAAGGAAATCGGGTTAATTTTTTTAAAAAAAGTTATGGGGCCCCACGAACCCGGGCCCGGGGTCTCCAAATTTTTTACAAAAAGTGTTGTCTATCGGAGGTACACATGTGTATTAAATTTGAAGAAAATCGGGTTAATTTTTTTAAAAAAAGTTATGGGGCCCCACGAACCCGGGGCCGGGATCTCCAAATTTTTTACAAAAAGTGTTGTCTATCGGAGATACACATGTGTATTAAATTTGAAGAAAATCGGAATAATTTTTTTAAAAAAAGTTATGGGGCCCCACGAACCCGGGTCCGGGGTCTCCAAAATTTTTACAAAAATTGTTGTATATCAGAGATACACATGTGTATAAAATTTGAAGAAAATCGAGTAAAATTTTGTAAAATATTTGTATGGGAGCCCCCCGACCCCGAGGTCCGAGGGGCCTCAAATTTTAATGGAAAGTATTGTCACCGGAAATACACATTTCAATAAAATCGGGCCATGGGAAGTGGGTTAAAAATTTATCGCAAGATTCCACCACACACAAACCCACACACACGGGCACGCGAAGTTAATATAGAGAATTTAAAAATAGCGTTAATTTAAATTAGAAATAAAATAGAACTTAATACTGAACCTTGTTAAAAACCGCAATCTATAGTTAGGCTACGAGAGTACCTAGTGCTGCCATCTGGTAACTGACGTCTCTATCGTTAAGTTTGATATTTAATAAGGGTATATTTAGTCAGAACGTTTTTTTATACCGCCGCTATTTTTGTTTGTTACAGTGATTTCAAAAATTTAAGTTCTGTGCGAAAATGGAATTAAATCGTGAACATTTTTGTGGTCGTCATTTTTTTTTTATAATGTACACACGCTAAAGGGGTTTGCACCCTTATAATGCTTAGCACAGCGTGGGCGTTAGGAAATTAGGGAGAGAAAAGGATGAGATGTCTATGCACACGTGTCTTAAACGACTGCAGATCATATAAATGCGGAAACACAGAATCAGGCAATTCATTCCACATAACTATCGTGCGGCTAAAGAAGGAATCTCTGAATTGGTTAGTACGTCCGAAGATAGGCTTAATGGTGGACCCATGAGCTCGAGTTGAGGCACGGGTATTACGGATGGGTTGGAGAATGGGCGTGATGCATCCGGATATTTCTTTTGAACACCGCTTGTGGAAAAAGCGATAACACAGTGACAGGCAGGAAACATTCCTACGATGTTCAAGCGATTCGATTGTTTTCGCGATATGTACATCACCAATAAGTTTTAACGCGCGGTTCTGAACTCTGTCTAGTAGATGCAATGTGGTCTTGGGAGCACCTGCCCAGACAATGCAGTTGTATTCAAGTTTAGGGCGAATATACGCCTTGTAAATAGTAGCCAGATCTGAAGGAGTGAAGTACATCTTGCACCGTTTTAGGAAACCTAAGCATCTCGCAGCATTTTTGGCGATGGCAAATATGTGGTCATTCCAACGAAGCTTGTTGTTGACACACATACCGAGAATTGAGAGTTTTTCAGTTTCTTTGATGCAAGATCCATTCATGGTTAAAGTTTGGGGTTTAAATTACGCTTAGACGACAGAAGACAGCATTGGGTTTTAGAAGCGTTAAATTCAACTCTATTATGTAGGCCCACCTTGTTATGCTGTCAAGGTCAGAATTTAACGTGCTAAGCATACGTTGTTGTTCAAGTTCCACTTGTGTCGAAGAGGGGCGCGCAGAAAGCGAGAAGTCATATGAAAAGCTAAGAGTACTGTCGTCAGCAAAGGAATGGATTGGATTAGAGGTGGTGGATAGGAGATCATTAATGAAAATCAGAAAGAGAGTCGGAGATAAAACAGAGCCTTGAGGAACACCGGCGTTTATGCGGTGGACATTGGATTTGAATCCGTCCAATACGACCTGGATTGAACGGTCAGAAAGGTAGTTCCTAGTCCAATCGAGCAGGGTGTTGTTAATTCCATAAGCAGTCATTTTCGACAAAAGAGCTTGATGCCAGACTCTGTCAAATGCCTTGGAAATATCGAGTGCAACGACTTTACTTTCACCAAATTTGTGAATAGACTGGTTCCACTTTTCAGTGAGATAAGCCATCAGATCACCTGTAGAGCCTACGAAAACCGTACTGCTGGTCACTAAGGATTTCACGTGATTCAAGGTATTGCATAAGCTTACGATTGATCAGGGTTTCCATAACCTTGGAGAGTATGGATGTTAGCGCAATGGGTCGGTATGAGGAAAGAAATGACGTTTCGCCTTTTTTAGGAACAGGCTGGATAGAGACTGTTTTCCAATTCCTTGGGACGACTCCAGAAGAATAAGAAAAATGGAAAAGTCTGCGCAGTGGTAATGCCAACGTTGAAGAACACCTCTTCAAAACTAAAGCGGGAATGCCATCAGGCCCAGCAGATTTATGAATGTTGAGATCATTGATTACTCCAGCCACTTGACGAGTACGAAAGCAAATCTGTCCCATAGAGGATTCAACTCTTTCAAGTACAGGCGGCGACAACGCGCTATGTGGCAGCGTAGAGCTAGCTGCGAAATGTGAAGCAAGCAGATTGGCCTTGTCTATAGAGCTGACAGTTGGAACGTCATTGTGAATAAGCGTTGGAATTGAAGACGAGGCAGTATTTTTAATTCGTTTCACGAATGACCAAAAAATTTTACTTCCTTTGGGACATTGAAGTATTTTTTGCCTCAGTTTTTGGTCATATTCGAATTTTGCGCGTTTAAGGTAGGCAATCATTTCTGACTCGTCTAAATTTGGTTCGGTTTTCCACAGTGGGGTTTTTTTTATATAACCGAAAGCATACCTCACGGTTCCTAGTAACCTCTTTGCAGCTACCAAGCATTTTCCTTCGGTTTAATACACTTTGTCCTGGAAGGGATAAATTGTCTCATACCCTCGAGGATTATGTTAGTGATCGTATCAGAAGGGGCATCCACACCACTATTGGCGTTAAGTGGCCAGTTATAGCTTCTAAAGAAATTATTGAGGCCATCCCAGTTGGCTTTCTCGTATAGCCATACTTTTCTTTTAGGAGTTTTCTCTTTAACTGTGTGGTTTGACAACGAGAAATTAGCTGATACTACACAATGGTCTGAAGAGCCTAGAGGCGATAATACACTGACCGTGTATTTGTTAGGAAAAGAAGTAAGAAACAAGTCAAGGGTATTAGCGTTATGACTAACAATGTCTGGAATTCGAGTGGGCTCATTCACAAGCTGAGTGAGATGGTTAAAATCAGAAAATAACTCAACATCCTTTCCTTGTGGTGTTGTTAAGCCTGAATGGCGAAGCCAACTAGAATTGTGAATATTGAAATCTCCCGCAATTACGATTTCAGACAATGGATCAATTGAAAAAATTCTAGTAACAGAGTCGGACAGTGCATCTAACTCACTACAAGTTGAGACACTGTCTAAATTGGGGCTTCTGTATATGAAGCAGTAGTGACTTATCGTGAGATTGAAGTATCTTTGGGGATTAGTGGGACCAACATACATTGAATATTGCATGAAAATTTTGCCGTCATAAAGATTTGTTCGCTTAGGATCCCACATCATTTTACAATTGCCCAAAAAACTACTCGAGGCAATTGGTCGAAAGATATGCTCAAATAATACCATCGCTGTGCTCCGAAACATGTCTATAAGATCATGGATCTATACGTATGAGATCGAAACCAAACAGCAGTCGACGTTATGGGTGTTCCAATATGAGCCGAATCCAACAAAAGTTTTTCGCGTACAAAGCACTTCGAATAAATGGTCTTCGGCGAAATAAGGAAAATCCACCGCCGACGACGGATCATTTCAATGCGACATGAGCTCGCATGAGCTCTCACACATCGGCACAACCGAATATTTGAGCTGTCAAAACATCGAAATAATGGGTCATCCGCCATACAGTCCTGAATTAGCACCCAATGACTTCTTTTTGTTCCCATAAATCAATAATAAACACACCTGGAGAAGCGGTTTATGTGTTCAGAATGCATGTTTTGGAAGTACCTAAATCGGATTGGAAAAAGTGCTTCGAAAATTGGTTCAAACCTTGGATCGTTGGTTGGTTGATCCTTATGGAGAACCAGCTGGTATTAAACTCAACTAGAACTCCTCGTGCAAATGGACAAGTAGAACGTTATAACCGAACAATTTTGCATGCAAAAATTTGAGGCCCCTCGGAGCCCCCCGGGCTCCCATACAAATATTTTACAAAATTTACCCGATTTTTTTTAAATTTTATACGCATGTGTATCTTTGATGGACAACACTTTCTGTAAAAATTTGGAAGTGATCGGGCCCCTGGTTCGGGGGGGCACCCATACAAATTTTATGAAAAAAGTTCCCGATTTTCTTCAAATTTTAAACGCATGTGTATCTCCGATGGACAAAACTTTTTGTAAAATTTTTTAAGCGATCACGTCTAGGGGTCGGGGGGCTCCCATAAAATTTATTTTTTTTTAATTATCAATTTTCAACGTACTTCCTAAGGCCCGATTTTCCTGAAATTTTGTACACATGTGTATATCCGGTGACAATACTTTCTTTTAAAATTTGGAAGTGATCGGGCCCCGAGTTCGTGGGACTCCCATACAAATTTAAAATAAAAATTACCCGATTTTTTATAAATTTTACACACATGTGTATACCCAATAAACAATACTTTTTCTAAAATTTGGTAGTGATCGGGCCCCGGGTTCGGCCGCAAGGCCCTTATACATTTTTTTATTTTTTTTGATGGCATCAGATACCGTCGTACTTGGGTGCGGTGTGTGCTGCGAAGTCGGCTGTGCTGCATGGTTTTGTTAGCGGAGAGAGAGAGAGAAATCTTAGCTCACGCACAAATGAACCCAGCAAATGAAACGAAACATAAATGTTTTATGCTTAATTCAACTTACTTACTTATTTACTTTATTTTTATTGATGTCGTTTTTTGTTGTCGATATCAACTTACAGATAGAACAACAAGTTTTCACAATATTCGTTCATTTGGCGTTTTCATAAATTAGTTCAGAGCAGTTAAAGAGTTCAAAGAAAATATGCTCGTGTTCCTTATTTTCTCAGAGTATGAGCGTGCTCTAAGTGCTCAGAATAAAATGATCTGAGCATTTTCAAATTTCAAATCTGATGTCAAATGTCTCTTTAGATGATTTTCTCCTACAATTAAAAAAAATGACCCAGGATCGAGGGGCTCCCATATCAATTTTTAATTTTTATGGGTTGTTTTTTTTTTAATTTTATTTACACATCTTAACTCAACACAGTTCTATAAACAACATGACTAGTTGTTCTCTCTGTTTTGATTAATTTAGCGTTTGCTCTGCTAAATTTGTCGTTTTTCTTCCCTTGCATTGCTTTGAATTATTTTTTAATGGCCAGTTTTTCGGAGCTGTTGGTCAATATTTTGGTGCTACCTTTTTTCCCTTTTTTGTTATTTTCTTTAGTGCAGCCTTTGAGTACGGTCTAAGCATATACGCACTTCTGAATTCTAATTTTACGCGAGCACTCGATGTTGACGACTTCGGAGAGCACAAAGTTGAGGTTCGGTTCTCGTGAACCATTTCTTGAGGTGTTGCAGTGAAGTGATGCCAAAATCCTCAGTAGCAGATTCTTTTATAGAATGCATAGACATAGGGGATCTCTCTGTCGGTAACATAAAATAACAAAAACACATAATCGGTAAAAAAATTCGAATTGAAATATTTAAATGCAATTAGATACTCGTATTATCCAATCATCATATGCTCTACAGTAATGATATTTTAAAGAACCAAATGATGCTGTCCCGTCAAGGGATTGTAACTTATGGAATGTATCCGGAGGAATGATAAGCTAATGAGTACCATTTATCTTTGCATAATTCAAAGACACTATGCTTATATGGCTCTTATGATTGTCACATATTATAACACAGGCGTTTTCTTTAGAAACTGCGAATATTTTTTGAAATTCTCGGGAAAAGTATAAAAATAGTAGCAGTCATAAGATAAATAAAGAATCGGAAACGAAACTGCTCGTCTCAGACTTACGCCTACGCATCGCTGAGGGTTCGTCCCAAGCTCACGCTCACGCAACGCTCAGTATTCTCGCTTGTCGCAGGCTTACGCTTACGCATCGTCTACGGCGCACGCTCATCTCAGGCGCACGCCCACAAGTCGCTCAGGACGTACGCTCGTCTCAGGTTCACGCTAAATTATAAGTAATAAGAAAAAAAAACCCATAAAAATTAAAATTTTTCATCTAAATTCTCTAGAAAATCATCGAAAGAGACATTTGACATCAGATGTTAAAATTGAAAAAGCTCAGATCATTTAATTTTGAGCATTTAGAGCATGCTCTTACTATGAGCAAATAAGAAATACGAGCATTTTTCTTGAAAACTCTGACTGACTGCTCTGAACTAATTTATGAAAACGCGAAATGACAGAATATTGTGAAAACTTGTTGCACATTAGCACATAAGATTGTGTGTTCCGTCTCATTGTCAATCATTCGCGGCTGCCAGTTTTATCGCGAAAATACTATCAACATTTATAGCGGCGCAAACAGTAATGCTTGATTTACATTTGGGCCGTCTGGCTCACGATGCTTTCTCGCACGGCCCAAATGTAAATCAAGCATAGCTAGCTCACCACGATCTTGCAAAGTTACTTTTGCAATTTACTTCTTACGCCGACAAGCAGCGATTCGGCTTATGCACAGTGCTTATACCAGTCTCAACAACGTTCCAAATTTGTTCTGGTCCAAACAGAAATCGCTCCAGTAAGCTGCGCAGGTTTTCTAAGAACTTTGACACATTTTGACACCTCTGTTGAAGCTAGAAGGTAGATCTTCCAAGGCCTATAACTTCTGGGTTGGAGTTTACTGACTTTTCCAAATAACTGCTCAATTCAACCTCCTCTACATCTCTAAAAATTTTTGATTGCCTGCAATTCGGAATGTAGCTTATTAAAAACTTTATTTTATTATTTTACTTGACTTGACCCCTGTTTTTCTGTCTGTGTTTTCGATTTATTTAAGGTCCTTTTTAAGCCCCTTTCAAGGGAGCTAGAGAGCTGAAATTATATGAGGAGCTCAGTGTCATGGGTCATATTAAGATCCAGCGTGTGACTCGTGTCGCAAGTCGAGTGTGGCGCGCGTAATGCGTGGAAGTGTTTTTTTCGATTTTTTTAGGTCTTAACCAACCTCCAAACGATCTAGAGAGTTTAAATTTTGTGAGTAGCCAGTCTCTTGTTTTGAGCCTCATTTGATGCGTGTAATGGGTAAAAAAAAGGGTTTTTCGACTTCTTTGAAGTGCTTTCTAACCAAATTTCACACGTCCTATACGCGTGTGGCATGCGTCGATGAATACTTAAAAAGTACATATTTTTAAATTCACTATATTAACTCCGCGTGCCCGTGTGTTTGTTTGTCTGTTTTTTTGTGTGTCGTGGAAGCTTGCGATCAACTTTTAACACACTTCCCAAAGTCAGATTTCATTGAAACTTTGCACACATTTGTTTTTCCATTGACAACACTTTCTATTAAATTTTGGGGCCCTGATGCCCGGGAGGTGCCCATACATTTTTTTTGTAAAAATTAACCCGATTTGTTTTATAAAAACATTGGAGTGATCGGGCTCCGGGGTCGAGGGCCTCATACAAATTTTTTTAAAGATTCACCCAATTTTTTAAAATTGTATACACATGTGTATCTCCGATGGACAACACTTTTTCTAAAAATGTTGGAGTAATCGGACCCCGGGGTCGGGGGCTTCATAATTTTTGTAGAAAAATTTACCCAATTTTCCTCTAATTGTATACACATATGTATCTCCGATAGACAAGACTTTTTGTAAAAATGTTGTCGTGGTCGGGATGGGGGCCTCAAATAATTTTTTTAAAAAATTTACCCGATCAGCTTACTTATAAAAATTTCGAATGCTTTCAATTGAAGGAGGGTTTTTCTTGAACAGTTCTTTGGTTTTACATTACCAAATATGTCAATGAACTCGTCTACGAAAAAAAAAATAGCCAAATTGGTTCAGCCGTTTTACTTTACTTTACTTTAGTTACATTTGTAATATTAGTATGGATAGTATGGATTTTCTTCTTTCTATAATTATTGGCATTTACAAGTACAAATTTTTCTTAATTCAGATAGATCTACATGATTTCACATATAACACAATCACAAATTGTGTTTTGTATTTTTCAAAAAATGAAAAAAAAAGGACGAAATGATCTGCGAATTTATGCCAAAAAACAGAAAAGCTATATAAGAATACAAAAAGGACAAAATAACCAAATGTTACCATAAAAATATACTTTCGTACGTTTATTTTGAAATGTTACCATAATGCAACAGATATTATTTCCCATGCAGATATAAAATAACCATACCATTATCATAATGTCAATCTCTTCTGGCTTACAACAATTTCAATACAACTATAGTCATCCTGCTCATTTTTTTTTTAACACGGCTTTAGTCAAAATCCACATTAATGCTACAGATATTTTATCTGTGCCCCTACAGATATAAAATTCTCCTAGTTCCATTCTCATCCGGCTAACCACATTTGGAATTTAACTATTTCAATTTTTAAAACATGACTTCACTGTAATTCCACTTTAGTTGTCTATAAATTTGTTTTTATTATTTTGTATAATTTTTTGAGTTAAAGTCTGCAAAATTTGCATGGAGGGGAAATTAACTTACTCTGGATTTTACTAATTTTTCGAGTACGGAAACGTTTTTGTAATAAAATCCCCTAAATTCGTAAAAATTGTTTAGCTTTAGAGTAATTGAAAAAAAAAATTCTAATTTTTAAGTACAGGAACAGACCTTTTGTGTCATCGTAGGCTTGTTTTTTAAGATATCGGAAATATCGAAAAAACTATGAAATTACTAATACTATAATTTTTTCTTTGCACAGAGATTTCAGATCAAAAAAATTATCTGCAGTGTTTTGTAATGTCTGAGAAAAGTTTTATTTCCAATCTAAATGATTCATAGAGTCGATATGTCTCATATCTAATATACGAAACATCTATAGCTGTCAAAAAAACATTCTGTATATTTTTTCAGAGTAAAAAGATCACATCCGAGAATTATCGGAGCGTAAAAAAAAATACTTAGAAAAATATATATATTTCTCGGAGAATAAGAAAAAAGTATATCTGTATTATGAAATTTTTAAATGTTTCTCCCAATACTCCGACATAAAACAAACACGCCCCATGAAAATAGAAATTTTCTCTCGTTATCGCTTACCGGTTGAATTTAAAACACTCGTTAGTTTTTGCTGGTATTAATTTTAGTTTGTTTAAAATTGTGCTTTCAGTATTAAGTTTTACTTTTAATTATTTTGCAGGATTCCACGCAGCGGACAATAAATTATTTCTGGTGAATTTTGCTTCATTAATTGCATATACTATGGAGGAGGTAATAGATTTTAGCATACTCACGATTGAAGATCTGCAGGAAGAATACCTTAAGCTATTAAAACGGTTCAATAGCTTAAAGAAAAGTAATGAGACAGACGCCCAGCGTATCTACGAACTACGAAGAAGCCTTGAAACTGCAAATGCGGCAGAAGCTTATCTGGTACAGGAACTGGAACAATTCACTTCAGCACAATACAACGATGAGGCTTTTAACAAAAGCAAGCAAAAACTCCAAACGGAGTACGATGATCTCCGCAAGAAACACAATGATTTGCTTACAGAATACACAACATTCCAAACCGACTACGACAGTGTCAGAGAAGAAAAGAAGATTCTACAAGATAAACTAAGTGAAATGACATCAAAATTCAGCATAGCACCGGTTCCACAGATCTCCTTAGAACAGATAGAACGTGAGAACCGGCTGGAGCGGGAAAACATGGAATTGTTGGCGAAAATTGATGAATCTCAAGAGAATCTTGTAAAATACACCATGGCGATAGCTGAGCGTGAGGTAAGCCACAAACTAGCAACTTTACTAATCAAGGCTAATCTGTGAAATACGCCCCACCTAAAAACAGATAATTTGGCGATTATTACCAAATAATACAATGTAAATATAAAAGAAGTTATTATTATTAGTTATTTATTACAATTTTTTGCATGATTTTACGGATTATAAATTTTCCTTTTAAAAATCGTGCAACGTATACGCAACACAAAAGTGAAATGTCGCACTTAAGTAGATTTTCTTGGTAAAAGAGAAAAAAAATTGTATTTATTCAAATATATATTTTTACATCACATTATGTACTAATAACAGAATGTAAGTATTTTTCTTCTTGTGAGGTAGGGCCTATTTCAAAAGAAATCCCTAATCGAATTGAAATATAATAATTAGTCTCTTAATCTTAAAGAAAAACATAGAAATTCTTAAAGATCAAGTCCTCTGTCTTGAGGAGAATCTGAAATCAAAACGAGAGGAGCTAGAGGAAAAAACGCAACTTTTGGAAAGCACTCAAGAACAGTTTTTGGAAGCCAATGCAAAAATTGCCCTTTTGTCTACAGCCCCTGAAAATTCTGGTAGGACTAATTTAGAACGTAATCCTTCAGAAACCTTATTAAAAGATGCCTGTTTTTTTTTCGTTAAAGACCGAAAAGGAAATTCACTATTCGCTGAAGTGGATGATCAGCGGCAGGCTATGAAGCAACTCTTGGCCGCCCAAAAAAAGAGCTATTTACAAATGAAAAAAGATTACAGCGAAAGTGAGTACGAGATACGGCGCTTGCGACGCGAAAACACTGCTATGCATACGGAACTTCAGACGTGTATGTCAATATTTTGCAACGCTGACAAAATGTATAAACGTAAGCCACATTCAGATAGAGTCGGTTAGTTATTCTTGAAGAGGTCAATTGGTTTTGTTCTTACAGAAAAACTGACCGAACGTATAAAACAGCTTCTAAGGCAAAGTGAAGATCTAGAAAAGAAACTTGCTTGCACAGAGAACCGTCTTACATCCTTGGCTAACGAAAAGGGCGTCGTATGGCTCGATTCCATGCTTAACTTTTGCAAGTACGCAATTTCAAAAGTTTTTAATTTAGTTCAAGAACTGGACGACACGTTGTGGCGACTTTCGCCAGTTAGATTTTTCACATTTTAAGCAAGATTGCATGAATTCAGGCAGTTAATTACTTTAATAATAATTTATAGACATATTGCTTATAAAACAAAATTAAATCCCAGTACTTAATACTTAATAAACCACCTACAATTTAGACAAGAAACGGATGTATTAAAAAAACAGCTCTTCAGCACACGTATCGAGAATGGAATTCTTGAAGAACAGCTACAAAAATCCCAACAGGATATGGCAAAGTAAGCAAATTTTTGACAAATAGTGATATTGCTTTTCTATTGTACTCATATTATTACAGGTGGCGATTCGAAGCTCTTAAATCAAGATGTATTCTACTGGACAGAGAAGATCTTCTCAATGAAAATAAAATTAAGTTCAAAGTTTTTACGTCAAGTGAAATAAAATTAAGCGATAAGGAGTTAAAAGCTGCGACTCCAAGAATTACTAATGCAGCGCCGTCTTTTAATTGCAATAAGGTTAATATTTCGTCGCCAGCTAAAAAAGAAGCTGGTAGTGCAGTTGAGGAAGAATATCTGAAACCCAAAGTAGACGCTCTTGCAATTACATCACCATCTCTGCTGGTGAGTGTACTTGAAAAAAGTTCTGATGCTAATCATGAAATCAATGGGGATATACAAGATAGTATAGAGGATGAAAACAAAGAAAACGTTCTGGACGTGCCTTATAGTTTTGATATCTACGAAGATCCGACGTTTACAACAATGCCAAGCGACTGTAAACCCATTAAGGTAGAAAATTATGCCAGTCCACTGAAGAATATAAATGAAAAAGAGGCTGAATTACCACCAATTGAGAAAAAAGATCACGCCAGCCATTTAATCAAAGCTGACACAAGCTGTATTTTGTCCACAAAACATGTCACTTCTTCAATTTTAATTAGTAAAAGAGACATATTTAACGATGAAAATAAAAAATCTGTTAAGTTCTCTGCTGATGATGGGCAATGTGAAATCAAAACTAAAACATCTGCAAAGCAGACAAGAACCAAACCCAATTTAATTATTCGGAGAATGTTCGTTAATTCAAAAGACAAGAAATAAGCATTGTTTGTTTTTTTTTTCTCATGTTATTTTTCAAATGCAATGTAATTTTCGTATAAATTAAAAAGAATATACCTTTACCACTTCGTTATCAAGTTCTAGAGATTATCTTATAGTTATAAAAACAATATTTAAACTTGAGAATTGCTTTGCATTAAATGTTAATATTTCGAAAATATTGATTTATTTTTTTTGCATAACTAGCTGAAGTGACCGGCGTTGCTCGTGGCATGCTCTGATAGGTCCTTCCCTCCACGCTTTCTCTCCAATCACTATACATGACTTCCATCAATACCGATAGTCCCATAGCCTTCGCATATAACCCCTCCGCCGACCCACTCAAAGCACCCGTTTCCGCTAAAAAGAACACGAGCCCGTTGACCACCCACCACGCCGATCGACAATACAAAAAATACGACATCTATCGGACAAAAATCTAAACAGAAACACTCCTCACACCCCATGGAATATATATGTAAATTTTTATCAAAATCGGTGTAGTTGTTGAGTTTATCGAGTACGAACAAAACCTTCTCTAAAGAAAGCCCAACTCTACGCATACTAATGCTGTAAAGCAACACCAAACGCATGTGTGTTTGTGAGATGTGAATACAGTGTACAAAAAATAAGTAGTCGCAAAGAGCGAGAAACGTAAGATGTGGTAGTGGGAAACAGAAAAATTTTATATGGATTTTGCTCTTTAGTTGATTACTAATACAAATACGTTTGGTCTAAATCTAAGCATGTATCTATGTACGATCGGAACTGTTGGGCTTTCTATAGAGAAGGTTTTGGGTACGAACAAACACGTATTTTATATACAGGGTGTATCCGTTAAGGTGGCAAATACTTAAAGGGATGGTCCCTTGGTTAATTTCGTGAAAAAAATCGTATGCCACTGTTGGACATTTTTGAAAGAAAATTAAATTTTTAAGATCAAATAATGTGCATTTTTTAAATTCTTGAAACCGTTACCGATATAAACGTCTTCAAAATCCAAATAAAATTTTTCTTTTTTTAAATTTTATTTTCTAACGCGAATATTTCGAAAGTTGCTCTCGGATATTTTTTTTTACAAATGCAATATTGAATCCTATTCAATTTTCTACAAATCTACCTAATAAAATTAATACATTCGGTCAATAGGAGCAGGGTTAAAAATGAAAGTTTGTAAAATTAATAAAAACGTAATTTTGACCTTACATGACTTCACACCCTATAACTCTTGAACGCTTCCAGATACAAGGTTACTATTAATCTTTTTTGAAAGAAAAGTACATTTCTAAGATCAAACAATGTACATTTTTTAAATTATTTAAGCCATACGGAATGAAGGTCGTCAAAATCAAAAAAAAAAATTTTTAAATTGTATTTACAAACACGATTAATTCGAAAAATGCTATCGGATACATTTTTTTTGACAAATGCGGTATTAAAGCCTATTCAATCTCCTACAAATCCATATGACAAATATTTGTGCATTCAGTCAAAAAGAGCGAGATAGTGCGGGTTGTGTTACTACTATTACGTATGGGAAGAGTTGCTTGACGTCTCAGTGTTCCCGTAGCAAGAGTGCAACAAAATTACACGTGGAACGTATGCACCCTTGCCAGTTCACTTCAGTGTATAATCTGCTTCAACATACCAAGAAGAACCTAATTTTGAGAGTGGACACCATTTCCATGTGTTCATTTTCACCACCAATTTTTTGTGTCCGTTCGATGTTGTGAAATCGACTCACAAAATTATGTCCTTTTTGGCAAGTCCTTTTGAAGCAGACTATGCACTGGAGGGAAGTGGTAAGGGTACATCCATTTCCAGTGTAATTTTGTTGCACTTTTGCTGCAGGAACACTAGGACGTCATGCAACCCTTCTTATACGTGGTAGTAGTAACACAACCCGCACTATCTCGCTCTTGTCAACCGAATACACAAATATTTTGCCATATATTTGTAGGATATTAAACGGGCTTCAATACCGTATTTATTTTTATTTTTTTTTTATTTTGACGACCTTCATATCGGTATGGCTTAAATAATTTAAAAAATGTACATTGTTTGTTCTTAGAAATGTACTTTTCTTTCAAAAAAGATTAATAGTAACCTTGTATCTGGAAGCGTTCAAGAGTTATAGGGTGTGAAGTCATGTAAGGTCAAAATTACGTTTTTGTTAGTCTTACAAACTTTCATTTTTAACCCTGCTCCTGTTGATCGAATGCATTAATGTTATTAGGTGGATTTGTAGAAAATTGAATAGGCTTCAATATCGCATTTGTCAAAAAAAAATTATCCGAGAGCAATTTTCGAAATATTCGAGTTAGAAAATAAAATATAAAGAAACAAAAAAAAAATTTTGGATTTTGACGACGTTTATATCGGTAACAGTTTCAAGAATTTAAAGAAATGTATATTATTTAATCTTAAAAATTTAATTTCTTTTAAAAACGTCCAAGTGCGACCTTGTAGCTAGAAGCGTTCAAGAGTTACAGGGTGTGAAGTTATGTAAGGTCAAGAGTACGTCTCTTCACAATTAAACGCTACGTACACCGCAGGGGCTGAAAATAGACCCCCCCATCCCATTCGATTTTTTTCACGAAATTAACCAAGGAACCATCCCTTTAAGTATTTGCCAGCTTAACGGATAGACCCTGTATATAGGTAGACACCAATCCTACGATACTTAATTCTTGAGAATTTTTATATACAGCACATATTTCAGGAAAAAACTATTTACTAACTTAAATTTTGTGGAATTTTTAAAATTCAGTACTGCCATTCTTATCCACCAGGACCATATGAGATCGCGAGTTTTTCGCCATGCATTTGAGCCAACCATTTTCACATTTTTCTTTAAGTAATTTAATTTCAGCCAGTGCGATGTCAGTATTCTGAGAGTTGTACAAGATACTTTGAATTTCTTGCTTCAACATATGGGTTAATCCAGTAGTAAGTTTCTGTTGAATTCTCTGCTTTACTAATGATTCTAGACCAAACAGATGAGTGTCGTGCACT